>CM051025.1:14441898-16841898 GCA_027627225.1 Congeria kusceri | reverse complement strand
ATTTACCAAATATCAACGTTTGTTTTTAAACTTAAATAACCTATGTGATGAAACGTGTTTTTATCAAGTTACATGATGCTGAAATGATTTTTTTTTATTGTTACGATGTTGCTATCGCTCGTCGTGACTTTTTTTGCAATGTATCGAAAAGACACTCGTGAACGGACTAATCACTGCTACATCGGTTTATTTATAAAAGAAGTACTCTGACAAAATATAAACTTCAATACAATGACTGTGAAATACGATGATATAATAAGGCATTTAATATGGCCTTGTGTTTCATTCATACAAAAAGTTGATCGACATTTTTAATTTTTTAACATTAAAAATAACGACTTAAAAAAAAACACGATTATGAAGTTTCAGCGCAGCGTGGACCTTTTAAAGCTTTCCACGGTTCATTACATACAATGAATTTTTTTTTTATAAACTGAAAAGAAAATGTTTAAATCTCAAATTAAACTAGTATTAAATTTCGTTTGCGCTCATATACAATTGCAGATCTACTTATGTAGTCCGCGAGCTAAGCTTTCCATGACAATCAACATGGCGATCTCACACCAAAGTCAACAATTAATGGTCTTTATTTATTTCAGGCTTTTCGTTTAGCGAGTGGAAAATATGGATGGTAACTCTGGGTCGTGTGAAATGAAGACAATTGCTCATTTCAGTCTGGCTAAAATGGAAGTACTTTTCTCGTTATTTTGTTTTATTTAAAACATGTGAATGAACACCGGTTTTACACGAAGTTATAACAACAAACATTACGTTATAAAAAAACATACTCGGACAAAAATATTAAAGGAGTTTTTATTAGATTGAAACAATATATCTCATAGAAACAGTGCATATTTATATGCAGTAACTCAGGCAATTCTGTTTATTATTTTGTTAAGCGTCCGCGTGGGCCTAGGTTTAGAGCTCCCTTATCCGAAAAAACAAACATTTTGATCAGATAAAATAAGGTGGGGAAATTCATCGGTTTCCGATATTTTCGTGCAAGACGACAACGCCATTTTACAAGATGTTGTCGACAAAAGTATTCGTGCATAATTATGATCAATACTAACGTTGGACAGGCGCTTGATACCTATTAAAAGTTACGCATGCGCAAATAAATTCTTTGTTACATATAAAATATTCAAAGTTTGATCTCACTTTTCACCATGACCAAGCTACTTTCCAATATATCACCACACATTGTTGGAAAGATGAGGACATAACCGTTTGAAAAAACAGCATGTAAAAAATTTCTATGTTTTGTAACTCAAAATATTTACCTTAGAAAAAACACACCGGTTTTGACGGGCATGGAGGCTGCCATTTTGCGCATGAATACGTGGGCCAAAAGTTATGAAGCTGGGCACCACATGACAAAAGTAGTGCACAAAAACTGCCTTTTTTATTGCTTACATATATACCTTTTAAATGATACCGAAACATATCATTTAAACTGTATTTTACAAATTATATGCATCCTGCACTCAACCATATGTGCTTATTATCTAACTGACAGCATGTAACCCTCAGGATATGACTTCCGTTTTGGGGTAATTTGACCTTTAAGAGAACCCAACCCTGTTAAATTTGAATAAAAACCACAATTTTCATCAATCTGCTTTATTTCGAGAAAGAACATGAAGTCCTATTACAAAGGTTTAAACATTTATTGGAAAAAAAAAATAATTGAAAATGTCACATATAATGGTGTTTTGAGGTAAGAATTTAGACGGAAAAAAATGTACTGGGGTACATCTGGAAAACATGATTTTAACTTAGAATTAAGCATAAGTTTGAGTTTTAATAGGCATAGCTGATACAATATATACAATCAGAAGTGAAAACAATCTTCATTGGCATTCTAAATGTTACAGAATAGGTTTTTAATCCGTTTCGGACAATTTTTTTTTATGTTTCTGCATTCTGGGTGGGGGTGGTGGTGTAAAATCCATATAAATATAGCATTTCAGATGCCATTGGACCCCAGAATAGGGTTTGTTTACATAACAATCAACAGATTTGACCTCCTGTCACACACTAAAAAAAGAATTGACCCCAAAATGTAAATGCCAGATATAAATTAACAGTCTTCTGTCACACATGAACCTGTGGGTGAAGTCAGCCGCCTGCAGTCTTCAATATGTTTCAGTTACTCTCTGCTGTGTAATATGTGAAAATAAAAATATTTTCTGTGCATGTTCACTCAATATTGTGATACCTAGTGTTAGTTAGATACAATAAGTGTACATATACAATAATTTACAAAGTTTTATTTACTGCGATAAGGCTAGTCGTATGCCGGCTTCACGTTGTTGAGCTCACGTGCGAACAGTTCAGTTCAAAAACGGGTTTGAGAGTCCCAACAAGGGTTAAACTCTTGCTTTTCCTATTGGTGTTAATAAGAAGTATGCCAGGCTGGAAAAGCAGTCATCAGATAGTAGAATACATGACAATACTCATGCACTAACCTTCAAAGATACCGATGGTACGGACACGACTGTGTCAGCTTTATGTCCCCACCCCAACGCTCCAGTGTAGTTGACAAGTACAGTAGTTTTGATGACTCGTCACTTCACCCAGACTTGTATACCAATGAGTTGATGGTTCCGGCTGAGGTCCTGGTTCTTTTCAACACTGCATTTAAAAAACATACTCAAATTAAACCAAACTGTGATGGTGATATAAATTTTGATACTGCTAACTCCATTAGGTGGGGTCTAGGTTGGCGTGAGCGGCTAAAGTGTTTTACGCATGCATTTCGTGTATTTTTCAGCTGAAAGCCTGATTTAAGTACAATTGCAAAATAAAATATGAACTAAATAGGATCTGTTAACTTTGCAAATTAGGATTATTCAAAGTAGGCAGGTCGGACGGTCATCATGGCCAATGCATTGGCCAGTGCGGACACGAACTTTGCATTATTGTCAGTTACAGGTTCTTAAACTTAATAACAACACGATGAACACAATGGGTATTGGATTGCCACTCTGGTGGACATTTTGCTTTAATTTCCTCATGTTTACCCCCCTAATGCCCCCTAGAACAACCATCCCATAAAATACAACCCTAAATGGCGTCAAGGTGGCATCTGGCAGTTATTCTTTCCAGTACAGTGTGTTTGTATGAGTTCATTTTCAAAATCTTTGCAGACGACTAATTTTATGGGAAGTTCTTAAAGGTTACGCATGCGCAAATTAATTCCTTGTTTGTTACATATAAAATATTCAAAGCTTGATATCACTTTCCACCATGACCAAGCTACTTTCCAATATATCACCATACATTGTTGGAAAGATGAGGACATAACCGTTTGAAGAAAAAACAGCATGTCAAACAATTCTATGTGTTGTAGCTCAAAATATTTACCTTAGAAAAATCACACCGGTTTTGACGGGCATGGAGGCTGCCATTTTGCGCATGAATACGTGGGCCAAAAGTTATGAAGCTGGGCACCACTAGACAAAAGTAGTGCACAAAAACAGCCTTTTTTCTTATTGCTTACATATATACCTTTAAAATGATACCAAAATATATCATTTAAACTGTATTTTACAAATTATATGCATCCTGCACTCAACCGTATGTGCTTATTATCTAACTGCCAGTAACCCTGAGGATGTGACTTCCGTTTTGGGGTAATTAGACCTAAAAGCGCAAAAAACAAGCGTCTAGTCACCCTGACGATTAAACCGTTTACTTTTGGTATCACGCCGATTTTCTTTTGTTTTGGCAATTGTACCATTTTATAAGAAGAAAGGGCACAGTTAAATATTTTAAGTGTTTGTTGGCGAGGAGCAGTCCTCATGGCGAGCAAAATAATTGCGGTAAGATGGTGATAAATGTGTTCTTGATTGGTACGCCTTACAGATTGATTGCAAAGAAACTGTTACTTCTTTATTTGAAAAAGTTGCCAACGCTTGCAAAACATTGTCAACAGGTCCACGTTTTAAAAGTACTATTGTTTTACATGTCACTAAACTGACGAAATGTGAAATTGTAACTGACCATGGTAATGTCGAAGTTGGGTTGGGTCTTTCAGTGAAAGATACCACGGAATGCTTTAATTCTAGCAAGTTTCATTTCAAATTAAGCAAAACAATGAACCTTCTAATGATAAATTGCATTTACAGAGCTGTTTGCTGCCCAAAACAATACTCCAGTAGCCCTTAAATACCCGACAACATTTGGGGAAAATGTAGAAACTGTAAAACGTGGAGATTGGCGATTAACTAATGATTTTACTGATTTGCTGAAAGAAAAGAAAATGGAATTTACAAATGGAGAAGACACCATTAATAAGGTGATCGTAAATGGCATTGCCGATACCATATTTTTCATTCTTCCTCATCTGTCAAGGCTTTCAGAGCGTTCCATCACAGTGCCCCTCCCCCTCTGTTTAACCGTTTCTATGATGGCAAAACGTTTGAGCATGATTACAATGATCAATACGAATATAAGCACAAGGTCAAGACTGTAGAGCTAGAAAAGCTGAATGAGCATTGTCTCTTTTCCGTATTTTGACATACCCATGCTTGGACGGTCAAAGAATGAAAACCTTGAAAGATTCTGTTTTAAGTCAAGCAAATTCCATATCTAAGTATTCACAATACATAGGTGATCAGAAAAACAAAAGTTTTTGAACTTTTTGACATAGATAATGTGCCCCACCCTACTAGAACTCCAGATGATGGGATTCATACAAGAATTAGACATATCCATGGTCTGGCTAGCTCTGCAACCATAACAGATAGATACAAAAGTCTTGAGCATCTTCTCTCAGAAAAAGATTATCAGCCTATTGCTCTGTTAGATGTGTATCCTATTGAACGGAAAAAGAGATATCACTATGTTCAAAATATACAGATTTGTTTCGACATTAAATTTTACCATTACTCAAGTGGTGGCCTAAATGAAGTCCTCTTATTTATTTGGAAGTCTCCTGGAATGTTAGATTTGCACAGAGCAAATAAGGTCATACATGAAATTGAACAGAGTATTCCTGTTTACCATAGTAGGGTCATGCGCAGGGAATTCTGGGAACGTTTTAGCTTGGTCGCAAAGGTCTCCCCTGCTGTATTAGATGAAATGTATCGTCATTTAACAAATGACTCTTCCACCCCGTCTGCCAAACTCTCGAAAGATGTTCGACAACGCCTTTAAGTATTGCTTGACACTGAGAACCCAGATATAGTATTTGACATGAAACTTTGCATGAAACCAAATAGTCAAAATTTGACGTGTTCTTCTCAGAGGTTGACAAGTTCATACAGGAATATGAGCTGAATGCAGTAGATGACCGGCGTCATGGCCTTATTAGTCATATGGCAGTTGCCATGTCTGTAAGAGACTTGCATCAGCAAATTTGTGGTCGCCTCCCACTAGGAACACCTGTTCCCTCTGAAAATTATCTGAGCCTACAGTTCATGCCAAACAATGAACAACTGACAACTGCTTTTGGCTGCACAGGTAGATTTCCATTGCATTTTAAGATTCAGTCAAGACTGTTCAACATGTACCATATTGATGCGCACTATGCTTCAGCCTTTCAAAAGTATGTTAAACACTGTGCTGTTAAGTCCAAAGATCACTGTAAACTTCTGTCTGTGGATGACAAAAACCATATTCCGGTTGGCGAACAAGGTGTACCTATTGCCACAGTTTTCAGGGGGAAAAAATCTCTTGAAAATACAGGCATTCAGAATTTGTCTGCAGATCATTATACGTCAGCCAAACTCAATCTTACCCCTTCAGCAGCTCTTAAAATTCCAGACAGCACTCAGGGTGAGTTTTACAATTGGCATGTAGCTGTTACTTTAAAGGACACCATATTTCAGCCATCAACTTCCCTTCGTCATGTTATGGAAATGACTACTTTTTAAAAGACACTGAGGATACTTCTAAGCCAATCAGACTGATTTATTCTGATGGTGTTCCAGATCACCGCATTACCTATCCGTCTGTCAAACTGTCTATAATTGCAATGTTTAGAAATAACGACTGAACTATTTGCTTTCCGTGAGGACTACACCTCACCAAAGCTACCGAAATTGTGTATAAAGAATTATGTCTGTGTTAAATTTAGCTTTGCAAACTGTAGCCAAAAATTGAACGAAAAAACATGTTAGACGAAAATGAAAAAAAGTACTTAAGAAATTGGTACCATAAATAGTATTCGGCAAAAGTCAGAAAAAATGAAACATTGAAAGTAGCTTTGCAGTCAAGTCTAGAACCAGTTTTGAACCAGCTTCTGTCCGTCTGAGACACAGATGCTTGCACCTACATTACATGTACCTTATATTCAGTGTGAGGATTTTTAAGGGTATAAAATCATATGTGCCACACATTTTGTGACAGATTTTTTTCAGTCAATATTTTTATATTGTTTTCGAAAATAAAGTGAATATGTTAAATATTCCAGATGCATCTACTCTGCGAAGAAGCTATCGAGGGAGGAAAGGGCAGATCTGGATGTACTGCAGGAGGAGGCCATCTACACCTGTGGTGGTGTGCTTGTGCCCACAACTCATCCACTTGATGTAACCATTGCTGTCCAGCCGAATGTTACCTGCTTGGCCCCCGTTACGGCTCACTACTATAGTAGCCGTCGTTGTTTTCCAGCGGTATGTTTTAATTGTGAGTCCAGTGATATTGCAGACATTTCCATGGAATTGAAAGCGGCGTTTCAGACTGTTCATCCTGTCTGCCAAAACTGTCGAGCGAGGTCGGTGAAAAAAAGAAAAAGGGGTGAAAAGAAAATGAAAAGACGATAAACAATTAAGTTTGAGCATTATATACATGTAAACTTGCCAAAAAAAGGAAAGAAAAATCGGCGTTATAGCAAGATTTAATTACTGTAGTTTGCAAATTATGTTTTGAGTCGATTTTTACTTTAAATTGTGATCTCTTTTTAACTATTACATGTGAAGTGTTGTTTATGATTTATAGGGTAAGATACCAATGAGTCGCAGGAATCAAGATTACTTATAGGTATAAGTATTCGCATTTTGGCTAGCTCAGCATAAATCCGAAATTTGCATTTAATACTTAGCATTCCATATTAATTAAATAGCTGTTGGGGTAACTATTAACATAACAGTACATTATATATATCGTTCATACGCCACATTTTTGGATATTTAAAACACATTAAGCAATTTTACTGTGTAATTCAAAATCTTGTTTTCAAGCAAAACTTCAAATTTTAATATTACATTGTATTATAGCTTTTGTTATGCAGTTGTATGATGCTTTAGCTAGATAAGATTAATATTGTCCATTGCTAAGAATTATAAGATATTTCAATGAAACTTGGTATACATGTATACTCATATACAGTTTGGAGAGTTGAAATTCATTTAGCAATGTTATTGTATGATTCCAAACTTGTATTTTGTTTTGAAAAAAAGTTTAGATTGCAAGACGACATTTTGTATAAATATGACATTTCTTCATATCTTTTGTTTTGTTGTTGTACTTGTTTCTTTAGCTACAAAAGGTTTATATTGGAACTTGGTATGAATGACACCATGCATTTTGGAGATTTAAAACACATTAAGATAACTTAATGTATAATTCTAAATATTTTATTGTTTTCAAGAAATATGTTTAGATATTTAGATATAAATGTGGCATTTTGCAATATGACATTTTGTCATATCTTCTGTGTAATTGTTATATTTGTTGAATTAACAACAAACTGTTTATATTGCACATTGTTTAAGTTGTAAGATATTTTAATGAAACTTGGTATACATGTTTCCTAGGTGCGTATTCACAAAGCTCCTTTGGAAAACTAAATTTCTTGAATTCATAAAACTCTCTAAGTCTGTGACTGTTTCATCTATTGGTCAATTTACATTTGAATGATCTAAACTAGAAAATGTTGGTTAGGTCTTTTATATTTTACAATTGTGTGTATGGAGGGGAATATCCGCGTGAACATGCATGTTGCTAAATGATAATTGCATATTGCTAAATGACAATTGCATGATGCTAACTATTACATGCTGCTTAATGACAATTGAATATTGCATCGTGCTATTCGTTACAAACTAATTGCAACTTCCGTGCGTTTTTGTGGTTCTTTCTATTTGTTGGTGGCACGTAGCTTGTATATGTCGTTAGTCAATAATTATAAATCACACATTCTTGCGTGTAAGTGACAAATAAATTCATTCAGTAGCATGTTTACTCAAACAAGTTTGTATTGCTTTGTACATTTTACGTTAGGAAGTTGATACTTCCGAAGTAATTCTGATTAATGTATTAAAAATTGAAAGTTCCGCAAGGCGAAAGCAATAAGCACTAAGCACTACGCATGTTAAAGTAAATCAAATGCGACTTGACCATTTGTAATGTCTAATTGATATGTAACCGGGAACCAGAAATTCCGGCAGTGTCCGTCAAATCGCTGGGAGATATATCTAACTCCAAGCGACTTGTTGACTAGTTATGCTCCTGGCTATTTCGGTCGAAAGAAGGTCCCATTGTTAGTCCCGCCTCTGCGAATCAGTAAACGGCCGAGGAAAGCTAGTGAGCACAAGCATGGCGATGTTGAGCCAATACTTTGTCTGTCAGTACGTTCGTCCGTACGTCCGGGTGCCTATCCGTCACAAAGCATGTCCGATCTATATGCTTTAACCATTTTTAAGGAGTTCATTGAATGAAAATAGTTATGTGTTCAATGTATCAGTCCTGACGGCTTACGCACTAATTATCTGCCTTCCCGGCCGTCTGTACGTACGGATGACTTTCAGACATACATCTTGTCCGTTCTACAACTTCTGAATAGCTTGAAGCACTATCCGGCTAGCGCAGTGGTTAGTAGACTCGCTTTTTATTAAGGCGGCCCGAGTTCACTACATACGCGGCGCATGTAAGTATGGTTGATGGTCAACATACCGGATAGCTGGGGTTTCCTCTTGTACTCCACCCTCCACTGTGTACTGAGCGCCCCCTCCCCCAAACAGCACAACCCCACACCAAAATTAATACAACAGTAAAAGCTATGAATCAAAATTCGTCCCAATGTTCGATAAGTTTAAAAGTAAATAAGGCAGGGATGCCGGTACACACCCCGGGTCCCCACGAAATGCAGCGGCGCGGAGGGACCTCACAAACTACGAAATACACACATTGAATACACACACGCACGGACACACACACACACACACACACACACACATACACACACACACACACACACACACACACACACACACACACACACACACACACACACACACACACACACACGTCCGAGTGTCCGTCCGCCCGTCTGTCCATGACTGTGTATACATATGCAAAAAAAAAAAATATGATCCATCTACTGCTAGAGTTACTCGTGAATATTCATCAAATTGATAATAGAGATCCACAACAACATGAAATCGCTATTATTCGTATATATATCGTATTTTGTTTATTATTTCGTGTTTGTTCTGTAATTAAAATTCTTTTTTTTATCAATATTCTTAACGATTACATTTGTACGCGAAATGTACATTCAACAAAACTAGCTCGGACTCCAAAAGTGTTATTTCGACAAAAGCAGTCTGCATATCTCCGGAAACTATCGAACATCTGAATTTGCTGTCGAGAGTTTTTCTCCCGTATATAGTAATTTGCGCTAGAAAGTCAAATTCGTATTGGTTTCCTGTAATTTTATAATGCATTAACATGCTTAGAAAGATCCACTAGTTAGTTAATCGCTTGTGACAATCAGCAACAACAAAGTGAAATGCGCATAGGAATGCAATAAGGAAAAGTATAAATAAACATTTCAATATTGCAGTAAGCAAACAAAAAGCTGAAAGCACTTGTCAATTACATGCAAGCATCAAGAACTTGGGATAAGGAAGCATTCAGTTACAACGTAGCAGAACGTATATGCATGTAAATAATGCACCTATCAATATTTTCCCCCAGGAGGGCAATCCCAGGGGAATTTGACTAATTGTATTTTGGGGGATCTAATTCCCTACCCTAGAGTCACGCATTTGCGTCTAAATCCCCTAAATGGGGGTTGCTTAAATGGTGTATCAAATGGCCCGGGGGCAATATTACCAGGATCTAAAATCCAAACAAAGTCTATTACCACCGGGACCCGGAAGCATTCGGTGTGTCAAATTTCCGCCTGTCGGGAATTGCTTGCAGTCTAAAGTCCCGTATATGCCCACCCGCATTAACTGGTGAGTAGATGTTGTGTTATGCAATATCATAATCCAATAGTCATTTAGCCACATGCAATTGTCATTTAGCAACATGCAATTGCCATTTAGCAACCTGAAATTGTCATTAAGTTACATGCATGCAGTGGCAAATATACCATTCCATATTTGTGAACATTGAGCATTTGAGTTAACATATAAAATTCGATCTGAAAGTTTCAATTAAGTACACATTAGTTAAGATTTGTGAATACCGGCCTACAAAGCATACAAACACAGCAAAGTAACTAACTACAAGGTTGTCCCTTTTAATAATGACTTCTGCATATACATATTAGTTACTTGCAGTTTCCTATGTGACACTTAGTTTTGGCAAACATCTTCACGTAACATTTAGTTCTATGAACGTACCTCTGTATACTTTTATTATTAAAGATGTCATATATTGTCAATACTTATACAAAACAAATATGATTGAATATTACATACATGTATGCCTAGTATAAAACTATTTGTTATAGTGTTTTTGTAAATATATGGTCATATATTATTGCAAACACTTTTTAAAGTATTGTGTCAGATTTCTATAGTCTTTCATTAATAGAGTTTAAAATAGTCAGCTGCTTGTTAATATGTTTGATTTAATGTTTCTGTTATTGTTGTTTCTTTCTCTTATTAAAAACATCAAAAAACGATTCGAAATGAATCGGTTTTTCGAAATGAGTTTGTGTGTTGTTGTAAATAGGTAGCTAGGTTTTGCGGAATGAGGTTATCTGGCCAAACTCCCTGTATTTTTTGAAGTATCATCCGCTCTGGGTTCTTGATCTTTAAAAAACACATTGATATTGGTTTACAACTCTTACTTATGTTTAATACTCTTGCATAACATGCAAAAAACAGTATAATTACCAAAATAGCATGCATTCAAGATTTTTATTTTCTGAAAAGGTTAGAACAGAATAGCTTGTACTTAATATTTATACAATAAACATTTTAATTATTTTATTTGGATACTTAAATGAATATGCTTAAAAAGTCTCTACAATAGAACAGACCTGGACACAACTTCAGCGTATTAAATACATCAAGATCTAAGCGAGGTGGTCTGCAGATTTCACAGTCTGGTGCTCCACATTTGTTGATCATGAAGAAGTATTTTCTTGAAAGAGTGTAATGCTCCAAGAACCGCTGCAGCTTTACTTTGGACCTCAACTGCTTTGCCTGCGTATCACTTCTCAATACTGGAAATAGAAAATAGAGTTCAATACATTAACAAACATACAATGTTTTTCTATTAGCTTGATATTCTACAAAGTACATGTAAATAGTAAATACCCAGCAGCTTTTTAAATCAAGGGGTACCGATTGCCTTCCTGCCAAGCGCCCGGCATATAGGATAGGAATCGGGAGTAAAGATGTTCATCATTAAATGTGTCTCATAAGTCAAAACTGGCTGGCCCTTAATCGCGAGGGGTGACACTATAATAAACAAACACTTTACTTGACTTGACTTTTATAACCATCTTCGACGTAATCAAAACTACTCAATATATATAAAAAGTTTGACGTGTAGTAATAAATTGTAAAATATTTGGGGAGCACTTAAAAGAAGTTAAGGTATGAAATAGCCATACTTTATGTGCAATGTAAATTTTAACCTGGGAACATATTAAAGTTTGGCTTTGAATATTAACTTTGTTTAAACAAATCACTGCCATCATCAAACATTTTAGTATGGTATAAAAATAACCAAAACATTATATCATCAGGATCTACTGTATGTAGGGAATTCCACAATTCCTCCGTCTGGGTCTCGCTGGCCACTTCACTGATCATGAACGGTTTATCATTGAGCTGTAGTCTACTGGACAAGCCATTAAGGGTGTTCAAAACTGGTTCTAGACTTGACTGCAAAGCTACTTTCAATGTTTCATTTTTTTCTGACTTTTCACGAATACTGTTCATGGTACGAAGATTCCTAAGTACTTTTTCATTTTCATCTGACATGTTTGTTCGTTCAATGGCTACAGTTTGCAAAGCTAAATTTAACACAGACACAATTCTTTATACACAATTTCGGTAGCTTTGGTGAGCTTCAGCCCTCATGGCAAGCATATAGTTTAAGCCGTCATGTACAAACATTGCAATTAAAAACAGTTTAACAGACGGATAGGTAATGCGGTGATCTGGACCACCATCAGAATAAATCAGTCTGATTGGCTTAGAAGTATCCTCAGTTTCTTTTAAAAAAATTAGTCATTTCCGTAACATGACGAAGGGGAGTTGATGGCTGAAATATGGTGACCTTTAAAGTAACAGCTACCTGCCCATTGTAAAAATCATCCTGAGTGCTGTCTGGAATTTTAACAGCTACTGATGGGTTAAGATTGAGTTTGGCTGACGTATAATGATCTGTATCCAAATTATGAATGCCTGTATGTGCAAGAGATATTTTCCCCCTGAAAACTGTGGCAATAGGTACACCTGGTTCGCCAACCGGAATATGATTCTTGTCATCCACAGACAGAAGTGTACAGTGATCTTTGGACTTAACAGCAAAGTGTTTAACATACTTTTGTACGGCTGAAGCATAGTGCAAATCAATATGATACATGTTGAACTGTCTTGACTGAATCTTAAATTTCAATGGAAATCTACCTGTGTAGCGAACAGCAGTTGCCAGTTGATCATTTTTTGGCATGAACTGTAGGCTCAGATAATTTTCAGAGGGAACAGGGGTTCCTATTCGGAGGCAACCACACATTTGTTGATGCAAGTCTCTTACAGACATGGCAACTGTGCATGGCCCTACTATGGTAAACAGGAATACTCTGTTCAATTTCATGTATGACCTTATTTGCTCTTTGCAAATCTAACATTCCAGGAGACTTCCAAATAAAACAGAGGTCTTCATTTGGGCCACCACTTGAGTAATGGTAAAATGTAATGTCCAAACACATCTGTATATTTTGAACATAGTGATATCTCTTTTTCCTTTCAATAGGATACACATCGAAAAAAGAAATAGGCTGATAATCGCTTCTATCTGTTATGGTTGCAGAGCTAGCCAGACCAGGGATATGTTTAATTCGTTTATGAATCCCATCATATGGAGTTCTCGCAGGGTGGGACAAATTATGTATGTCAAAAACCCTTTTTTTCATGTATGACCTTATTTGCTCTTTGCAAATCTAACATTTCAGGAGACTTCCAAATAAAAAAGAGGTCTTCATTTGGGCCACCACTTGAGTAATGGTAAAATGTAATGTCGAAACACATCTGTATATTTTTAACATAGTGATATCTCTTTTTACTTTCAATAGGATACACATCGAAAAGAGAAATAGGCTGATAATCGTATCTATCTGTTATGGTTGCAGACCTAGCCAGACCAGGGATATGTTTAATTCTTGTATGAATCCCATCATCTGGAGTTCTAGCAGGGTGGGGCAAATTATGTATGTCAAAAACCCTGTTTTCTGATCACCTATGTATTGTGAATACTTAGATAAGTAATTTGCTTGACTTAAAACATAATCTTTCAAGGGTTTCATTCTTTGAGTGTCCATGCATGGGTATGTGAAAACACGTAAAAGAGACAATGCTTATTCAGTTTTTCTAGCTCTACAGTCTTGAACTTGTGCTTATATTTGGATTGATCATTGTAATCCTGCTCAAACGTTTTGCCATCATATAAACGGTTAAACAGAGGGGTGCACTGTGATGGAACGCTCTGAAAGCCTTGACAGATGAGAAATAATGTAAAATATGGTATGGGCAATGCCATTTACGATCACCTTATCAATGGTGTCGTCTCCACTTGTAAATCCCATTTTATATTATTTCAGCAAATCAGTAAAATCATTATTTAATCGCCAATTTCCACGTTTTACAGTATCGGCAATGCCATTTAAGATACCCAACTTCGACATAAAAAAGAAAAAAGAAAAGGAAAATCGGCGTGATACCAAAAGTAAACAGATTTATGGTCAGTGTGATTAGACGCTTGTTTTTTGCGCTTTTTAATAGGTATCAAGCGCCTGTCCAACGTTAGTATTGATCATAATTATGCACGAATACTTTTGTCGACATCATCTTGTGAAATGTCGTTGTGGTCTTTCATGAAAATATCGGAAACCGATGATTTTCCCCACCTGATTTTATCTTATCATA
The DNA here is from genome assembly GCA_027627225.1 of Congeria kusceri. Classification (NCBI taxonomy): domain Eukaryota; kingdom Metazoa; phylum Mollusca; class Bivalvia; order Myida; family Dreissenidae; genus Congeria; species Congeria kusceri. The sequence continues at coordinate 16,827,553 of CM051025.1, read as the reverse complement.
ATGTTTTTTTTCGGATAATGGAGCTCTAAACCTAGGCGCACGAGGATGCTTAACACAATAATAAAACAGAACGGCCTTATTTCAAAAGATTCTGAATTAGATCTGATTGTTTTAAAAATGGTAACTTGTTCTCCTCAGTGTGTGCCCGTAGCAAGGCACAATCGTTAGCTTGAAAATTTACAGATAGCGGCTTTAATTATTATTAAAAAGTAATACATTTGGTATAATGTCGGGTATAGCATAATGGTGCTAAAATGGTGCCTCAAACTGCCTCAGTTTCGATTAATATGCGGCAATTTACATTATTCTGACATTATGATTTTTCAAAGTATTGTATTACTTTTATATGTTTATTTGTTTGGCCGGCAAATTTTATCCGAGGCACCTGTCTCGGCTTGCCTCAGCGTGGCTACGACTCTGTCAGCTACTAATCCAAGCTGTGACCAAATTATCCTACACAAATAATATAATAAATACAATCGTCGAAATGGATTGCTTGTAAAACAAAGTAGCCTTGAATCTGAATATTGAAGGGAAAGTGATCGATTGGTTATTATGTGCACTATTTCAACAAGGTTAATTTCAACTATATGTAAGTAACTCTAAAACTAAGGTTACAGTCTACTTCAAACTAAGAATAGATAATAACTACAGAACACAATATCTAAACACTGCACTGACTATTTAAATATGCATACAGGTTGATTACTTTAAATTGTAGAATATATATTTTAGGGTAAATATAAAAACAAAACAATGATATAATAATGTCAGACACGTGAATTCGTCTGAAAAAATAAGAAACGAATATATGCAATAATTACATTTTTTCTGATCATAATGACTTATTCAAACTATTATTTTATAAAACAAACAACACTTTAAACGATTTTTTATAAGTATGTAAAGATTAAACGAAAATGAATCGATGTGAGATTTACAACACAATATGACAGTTAAAAACATATTGAAGGCAAAGCCTAACATATCTGCCTTACGCCATCTTGCAACACTCAATGGAAACAACAGAAGATTTTAGCAACAATTTGTTAATTTTAACTGATTTTGCCCTGGTATCATATAAACAATAAAGATAAAGTCTCCCAACTCTTCCCAGTAATTAGCTGTTATCAGATTAGAGTTGCTGAACTGTGTATTCCTCTTGTGTGTTGGGTTACAGGCTAAACCGGGATAGTCCGGGAACAGCTTTATGAATAGGCTTTTTAATCACCGATATATCTTGGTATAGGCTCGGTTATTGTTAAAACAAAATGATATGTTGTGCTATATCTAAGAAAATTAATCTCACTTGATTGTAGTCACCCGTAAGAAATACAGAATACAGTCTCGATTTCGACAAAGGCACATACTGTCTAGAAAACCCGACCTATTTGATATACGGCCTACTTTGGGACATCGGTTGATTTCCCACTGTTGACTGGTATCTAACCTCACACACACGTATACATGTTTTAGTAACAGGCCTCCACCGAACTATAGGAATAATTTCAGGAACCCCAGGGAAAATTGCCACGATACATGTAATGCTATTCGTAGTAACTTTCCGCAAAATCCAAGAGGAAATAGATTTGAGGATATACATTTATAAAATGACACTACCCCAAATAGCTACAATGGTCCTATGCATCAGGATGTTAGAAATCCACGACCATATCTGCAGACTAGTTTTGAGAGAAATGACAGACCTGAATTCTCTAGGTCTGACAAGGGATATACAGCATATAATCGGTTCAAACCACACAGTAATTCAAGCTCTCACATGAGTCCGGTAAATTCAGATAATCTGGGACAGGTCACCCTCCATACATTACCATACCAATATTTTGCAGATACTCTGTAAAATATTGTTATGTAGCAAGCCGCTGCCCATTAAAGAACCAGGAAAACTGTTATTGACAAGTAAATAGGCCGACTTGCTAGGCAAATAATCTCATAGGCCATATTACCAGCAAAAAGTTGGAAATGTAGAAAATGGTTGCTTAGCATTAAAGAAAAATCCATATGGGACATATTCCAACTGTGACTGTACAGATAAAGTGATAGGGACTTAGTGAAATTTGTTAGTGCTAGACTACCGTGTACGAATAATATTTGTAAGGTTATAAATGATCATAAAAATACATGTAGTAGTCAAGGGAAAGATTTACTGACAAATCATACTTAAGGGCCAAATCAGTCTAAGGGTAATGTGGTAGGCTCTACAAATTGTGGGGTAAAAAATACCGACACTGATCTATGTTTAAATGAATCCTGTCATCTTGAGAATGCTGTAACTAATGTACCAGGGTTGAAGTTTTCAAAACTTGTTTTATGTAAAGGCTGTCTTTGACCCTTGTGTAAAAGATTTGCATGTGGACTCGAATAGCAATGTCTCACTATTATTAAGGAAAACACGGGAATGAGATACTAATGAGCCCAGTCTATTACTCCTAGAAGACCACTTATTGCTGATAATGGGGAAGAAATTATGATAATTGGTAAATGTAGATTGCCATTTCAAATAGAACACCTGACATTTGAACATGAGTTCCTAGTGGAAAATATTGCTGAATTATATGGAATTTATGAATGGATGTTTTGGATTTACAAGCATCAACCAAGGTTCCCAAACGAATTCTAAAAAAAACTTGGTCGAGTTAGCTTGTACAAATATCCGTCAACAGACAGCCTCACTCGTAAGATCAGTAGTAGTCAAAATGATAATGAAGTTGTAAATACTGTGAACGTATCTCCAAATATGGACAAGGTTCTAAATCCTGATACAACAAAAGGCTGTTTATCAGATGGTTTGTTGAAAAAATGGTCACGTGAGAAATTACAAGACTTACAGAAAAGTGACAAGTCTATTGCTGAATTTCTTTATCTTAAACACAGATTTAAATATAAACCTGAAAATTGTGAACTTAATGTCATTGACTATGAACCTGTAATAATGTGACAGTCATAGGATACACTTGTTGTCTAAAATCGGCTATTGTATCACAAAACTGTTGACAGTCTGGGAAATAATGTTCTTCATTTGTCATTTATAATTAATAACATAGCCACTGTTACTCAGATCATGTGGTCATTTATAATTAATAACATAGCCACTGTTACTCAGATCATGAAGGCATCAGTGAATTCTTCAAACGCCTCTTCTATTTACCAGAGTATTCTGACTATGTTGCTTAGGTGGTTAAAGGAGTGCCATATGGGTGCTACGGCTAGGCCAAGCCCTGAAAAAAGAAAAGAGGACATGAATCTGGAGCCAAGAAGGGACAGACAACGTTCACTGGTGAAGCAACATGTGAAAACACAAGCAAGAGCTGACATTAAAATTTGCATATTTCCAATATGTTTCCAATTCAAGATGTTACGGTACTGTTTGACCTCGAAATATATTTGATCCAGGTTAACCCTAACCCTAACCATGACGTTCATACCTAAAATTGGACGAAGATACATGTTAGCATCTTAAAATAGCTTATTTAATTTAGGAATCAGATGTGTGAAAATGTACAACATCGTAAGAAATTCACAAATACACTAATACATTGCATGGGCATACTAACAGGAATCTTCGTGCATCCCATGATTTATATAGTCACTGAAACACATATGTCTCGGATGTTTTGACCACTAAATCACACAAAATGGGAATGAAGACCATCCATAATTATGAAAAACTTATGTCGGAAGTGCTTGCTGCAGTCAAAGAGGACGCTGTGTCGGACATTGGGCTGTAGAAAACACAATAGGTGGGGTAGGTATTCAGAGAGAATATGCATAACTCTGATACTGTAGTCGTTCGCATTGTTGTTTATGTTTTCGTTTTAACTTTTTACGAGCTCACACTGCAACTACAGGAGGCCAGCAGTCATCATATTAGGCAGTGACCCGATTGCACATTTCAACTCATTTACATGTAGTTACAATAGATTTTGGGCTGCTATCCGTAAACAAATCAAGTTGATGTTCCGAATTGTCAAATTCAGTACATAAAATCAATGAAAATGTGTCTCATTGAATATTGTTAGAAAATTGGATGCTCAGTGGTTTAAAAATGTGTTTAGAAATGTATTAGCATATGCATTACATTTATTTAGATATAATATACTTTGACAATTAATGACACTGTACTGTTGACGTTACAATGACGTTGGTGGTATGACGTTTGGTGTGCTGCGCATACGAAAGACCAGTATACTTCTAATTGAATCTGTTGAGCATGTACATATCTGATTTATTTCAAATATTGTCCTTAAAAAGCAAAAAGATGATGATTTCAACAGTGTAAAACATAGGCTGAAGCTCCAGGTATAACCTTGTAACAAGCACTGTCTCGATTATTTTCTGAACACCCCTCGTACATAACCTTTTTGTTAATTCGGCGACGCACAACACACAAGCAATCGTTGCTTAAATCGGGCATGCTCCACCTTTTTAACGCAGAAAGCGAAGTAACGTTAAAAAGTATACAGTTGAAAAAAATACAACAAAAATCAACAACAAGAATACAACAACAATGATGATGATAATGATGATGATGATGATGTTGATGATGATGATGATGACGTGTTTCCTTACCTGTCCCAATGTGCATTGTCATCATAGCGACGGTAACGGTAACGCTATTACCTAACAGTCGTACAAAACTGACCAATATTAGAAGAAAATCTAAAGTTTGATAAAATACAACAATAACACAATTACGCAATTCCTATTATCGGAAATCGGACAAGCCTAAAATCAAGACTAACTATATCCTGAATAACATTTTCTATTTTCAAGGGTTCCATTTCTTATCCGTCGAGGCCGGGGATCACAAATATTGCAAAATTGCAAAAAATATATAGTTTACAAATGTAGGAATCGAACATAAAACAACCCGTTTTAAATATGACTCACTATTGTTAGTGTTGTGGTATTGTTTATGCAGCGCAAGAGTGCCACATAAACGAAGTCCTGTATATACGTTGACAATCACAGCATAAATGAAACCGATCATGGTTCATTTTATTCATATATCATTAGCGATTTGTGACAAGTGAACAATGTTGTCAATCGCACATAGTTACACGAATTGATGCGCAGTATCAAAGTAGCCTCTGTTTACAACCACAAAGGTTACCAACATACGCGGGTACAGGGCATTTATGACATTAACATAAAAGTGCACATGTTTACAAGGTCTGAAGTTCTTTAAAGGTACATGTCAAGATTCTAGACCCATGCCACGTACATGTACTCAGTTAAATTCCTCTACAAATATTGTGGTCTGTGCTTGGTCCTGATATCTTGGAGGTTATCAAAATAAAGGGGCTCTGGTATTTCAACTAACCATGAGCACTGGCAATTTGAAACAAAGGGGTGTCCAGTTTGATAGACCGCAGATCCCTTGAATTGTTTATTTTCCACCCAATGTTCCCAGAAACTTAGCAACCCAACTCAGTGCCGTCGTAGTCTTTGTGCAGTGAGGACTCTCGTAAAGTGCCCAAGGGGCAGAAGTTTGAAGTGTATCTGTGTTGGATACCTTTATTATAAAGAACTGGGGTAAATATTACTTTTATAAATTAATTTAGTTTTTTTTTTAGTACATTTTTGCACTCAAACATAAACTCTGCTAGCCTCTGAGTTAATTTCTTTTGATATACACAATTATCAATTATTGGATGAATTAATGTTTATGTGAATGTTTAAATATAACTTGAATTCTTGTGTAAATATTGAAATAATGCATGTGTAGTAATCATTTGTTTATGTGTTGTTAGACCGTTATTCCAACCATAATTGATTTAATGGTAAACTGTAAATGCTGGCCGTCTACATATTGTGTAACTGTAATCACCGAATATCACGGATGGGGATTATTTTACTAAATTAGATCCCAGTTTCCGGGTGGGTGTGGCAGACCTACGTTGACGGCTGTCACCCAACGGGAAGTACGCCATAGCCGTGTGCGAGAGGCATTGTCGGTGACGAAGGTCGGTTAGGGACGCACCAACTCAGCAAAGTGCAGTGGGGTGCAGTTCTCAGGTGACCAAGTTTAGAGCGCCACAAGGGCCAGGGTGTACCAGGACGCTGAGGGCTAGACAGAGCCAGGAAGTCAAGGGCCAGGTTGTGCCAGAGAGCCGAGGGCCAGGCGAGAGATCTCGTTGAGTATTGTATCGGGTGTGACACGTGACATTTTAGTCGGCCAGTGACTTATTTGTCGTTGTTTCTTCATTTGTTACTATTACCTGGTAGTCATTGAAACATTATAATTAAAATATGCATGCGGTTTCTACTAACCCTAGTAGTTTGTTTTTTTTTAGTTAATGTATCATAAGTGAAGTTTTCAATTAATTAAATTGTTCAAAATTCCATCTGTCTCCATCATCATTTCTATGATCAAGGTTCGAACCGCTTGTCACTCGTAAATCACTCCGTGACAAAAAACTGGCGATCCCGGCAGGACCATTTAATTATAATTGGTTTCCTTTATCATAGATTTGTGTGGAGCAGATCATCTGTGAGGTATCATATTTCAACTCTTTACCTGGAACTCTGTTAGGGGTTAAGCTATTTTTAGACTTTTTGTTACACTTGATTTGATGTGAGTCAAGGGAGACTAGCAGTGGAAAATTAGGGATTTTTAGGGATCTAGGCTATACGAGTTTTCTCCCTTAGATGTTTGCAGTTAAAGGGGTGTTATTGTAATTTATCACACTTGAGTCACTATCTGGAAAAGTTTTGATTTAAATTTTTGTCATTATTTGCACAATTTCATTTGAATAGTTGTTCATTTTTATTGCTTTTAAGAGGATCAATTCAGTGGAACAATGGATGCACGGTCTTTCATTGAGGATGGGAAGTTAATGGGTTTAGAAGGGACATATTTGAGGTCATATGTTGAGAATAAGGAAAAGGCATACATAGAACGGGAGCGGGAAGAGAGGGCTAGAGAGAGGGAACTTAGAAAACTGGAAATTGAAGCTAAGGCGGTTGCTCTGGAAAGGGAGATCGAACTGGAGAGCCTCAAGAAGGCAGAAAGTCTGCCCGATAATGCTCTTTCGGCGCAGCGTGTCTCAGCTAAATTTCCTAAGCTTCCGAATTTTGATGAGCACAAAGACGACATAGATTCGTACTTGCAGCGATTTGAGAGGTTCGCTGAATCATGTAGTTGGAGTAGAGATTCTTGGGCTACCACGTTAAGTGCCTATCTTAGGGGTAATGCCTTGTCAGTGTTTAGTAGTATGACGGCTGATGATGCACTTGATTATGATAAATTGAAGGTTGCACTTCTGAAGCGATTTCGGATGACGGAAGAAGGCTTCCGCATGCGGTTCCGGTCATCGAAACCAGACCAAGGTGAGACAGTCTCACAATTTGAAGTTAGACTGCAGAACTACCTGAGCAGGTGGGTGGAACTGGCAGAGACTGAGAGGACCCACGAGGGACTAAGCGATCTGTTAGTGCGAGAACAGTTAGTCCAGCAGGTAAGTAAACCTCTTGCATTGTACTTGAAAGAAAGAAATCCGAAAAGTGTTGCGGAGATGGTCCATCTAGCAGACCAGTATGATGAGGCACACAGAACTACAGAGGTAAGTAATCAGGATGACAGCAAGTTAGCACAGAAGCTGTGTTTTATTTGCAAAGGCAATCATTTGGCCAGGAATTGTCCTACATCTGGGACAAAATCCAATGGGAGTCCAGGGAAGGGAGGAGGTAAGTATGTCAGTTCACACCGACCTCCACCGGACAATCGGAATTCGTCGTTTAGAAACGGCCAGGGCCGGAGAGAAATTGGCCACGCATGCACGAGGGATCAAAATTGGAGGCGTGGACAGGTGCCTCGGAGAAAAGAAGAAATCAATGTTTCCATTGATGAAGAAACTGCCATGTTAAACATGCCAGTTTGCCAAGGTTATGTGAAAGGGAAGAAGGTCAGGGTGTTAAGAGATACTGGGTGTAGCAGCGTCGTTGTAAAGGCGGCTTTAGTTTCCAAAGAGGAATACACCGGGGGGACCAGGAAGTGTATACTAATGGATGGTACCCCAAAGTATTGCCCCGTAGCGCTCATCACCATTTCAACACCGTACATTGAGGGGAAGGTTGAAGCCATGGTCATGGACAACCCAGTATATGACCTTATAATAGGATTCGTGCAAGGTGTAAAGGATCTTGGCGTTATAAGAGAGGACAAAGGAACGGAAGCAGTGAATGCTACGGCAAAGGACAGTGTAGCAGAAGGAATGTTGGAGCAGACACATGTCGGGCTTGGGGTACAAACAAGGGCCCAAAAAGAGAAGGCATGCAGAGGAACCAAGCCACTAAACGTCAAGACCAGTTTGGTCGACATCAGTAAACAGGATATAAGCAAGGAGCAAGGGGAAGACAGTACCCTGGAGGGCTTACGCAGTCGAGTTGAAAAGGGCGAGAAGAGGACATATGAGAATGGGGGAGGAGCATGGTTTGAGAAGAGGGGTGACATCATTTATCGGTTTTATCAGAAAGCCGACAAATGTGGTGGAATTGTTAAACAGCTCGTTGTTCCAGAAATGTACAGGAAGCACGTCCTAAGTTTTGGGCATGACAATCTGATGTCAGGTCACCTGGGTATAAAGAAGACAACAGACCGCATCCTTGCTGAATTCTACTGGCCAGGGGTATGCGCAGATATAAGAAGATACTGCCAATCATGCGGGGTATGCCAATAAACATTTCCCAAGGGAAAAGTGCAACAGCTACCAATAGGAGAAATGCCAATGATTGACACTCCATTTGCCAGGGTTGCCATCGATCTGATAGGACCCATCAACCCACCGACCGAAAGGGGGCATCGTTTCATCCTGACGGTCGTAGATTATGCCACGCGTTACCCAGAGGCTGTGCCATTGAAGCGAATCGACACCGAAACAGTAGCGGAAGCACTTCTAGAGATGTTCAGCAGGGTAGGTCTACCCAACGAAATGCTAACCGACTTAGGCAAACAGTTTGTCTCTGATCTCATGAAAGAAATATGCAGACTACTAGACATAAAAAAGCTGACGACCACCCCATACCACCCACAGTGTAACGGCCTGGTCGAAAGATTCAATGGAGTCCTTAAGTCTATGCTGAGGAAAATGTGCGAGGACCAGCCACGTGAATGGGATAGGTACATCCCGGCACTTCTATTTGCTTACCGGGACAGCGAACAGGAGAGCTTAGGTTTCTCGCCGTTTGAGCTTATATACGGGAGGACAGTGCGTGGGCCACTCACAGTCTTGAAAGAAATATGAACCTCAGAAACTGGTGACACAGAGACGAAGACGACTTTCCAGTACGTGATGGACTTGAGAGAACGACTCGATGGAACAATGAGACTAGCACATGAAAACTTGGCAAAAGCGAGTGCAAGGTACCGAATATACGCAAATAAAGGCAAGAAGATGAGGAGTTTTGCTGTCGGTGACCTGGTCTTGCTCCTACTTCCAACAGATAACAACAAGCTCCTGATGCAATGGAAGGGGCCGTTTGAGATAAAAGAAAAGGTCAATGACAGAAACTACATAATTGAAATGAATGGCAATTTAAAAAAGTACCACGCGAACATGCTGAAGAAGTTTGTAGAGCGAGAGAAAGGGGGCCAACTGGAGGACAGCGAAAAGACTAGGGAGACGCAAGTCAACGTGCTCCAGGCACTCGTTGTAGATGACAGTGATGTTGAAAACGAAAACCGATTGCCCTCAAGAGAAGTAAGAGTCGAGCTACCTGAATTAGAACCACATGAGGGAATTGAAAATGTGAACATCAACCCCGAATTGAACGAGACTGAAAAGCAGATGCTGAGACGCTTGGTTAGTGAATACAGTGATGTAATAACCGATGTGCCTGGGAATACCAAGGTTCTCAAACACGAGATTGTTTTAACATCAAATGTCCCGGTAAGGACAAAAGCGTACCCGGTACCACATGCTGTGAAAGCGGAAATTAAAGGCGAAGTTGAGAAGATGCTCCGAGCAGGCATAATAGAAAAATCTAACTCAGCTTATGCCTCACCAGTTGTATTGGTGAAGAAAAGGGATGGCGATTACCGTTTCTGTGTTGATTACAGAAAAATCAATAAGATTACTAAATTCGATGCAGAACCCATCGGTAATCCCGATGCCATGTTCCAGAAAATGCAGAAAGGGCGATACTTTTCCAAAATGGACCTGGCGAAGGGATACTGGCAAATACCGATGAGCGAGGATTCGCAGCAATTCACTGCTTTCATAACAGAATTTGGTCTGTTTGAATTCAAACGTATGCCATTCGGGCTACTAAATTCAGGAGCCACGTTCACGAAAATGATGCGCTACGTTTTGGAAGGACTACCGACTACGGACAGCTTTGTTGACGACATAATCACGTATTCAGAGGACTTCGAGAGACATCTAAGAGACGTAAGAACTGTTCTGGAAAGGCTGCGTAATGCACAATTGACCATCAAGCCATCACAATGTATGCTGGGCTACACTCACATGGAGTTCCTAGGCCATGAACTTGGAGAGGGTAAGTTGCAGCCTTGTGATTTAAAGATCAAAAGCATCCTGGAATGTGAACGTCCACAAACCAAGAAACAGATAAGGTCATTCCTTGGTTTGATTGGTTATTATCGCAAATTTGTGCCAAACTTCGCTGCTATTGCCGCTCCACTCTCAGACACTACCAAGAAAGGTAAGCCAAACAAAGTCGAATGGGATGAGAGCATGGAGAAAGCGTTCACGACGATGATCGCGACCTTGTCCAAGTCACCTGTTTTGCGATTGCCCGACTTCGACAGGGATTTCATCCTGAGAACAGATGCATCAAACACAGGTATTGGCGCAATTATGTTGCAGGAACACGACGGTTCAAAGTTTCCTGTGATGTACGCCAGCAGGAAGTTGAACGTAAGTGAGGTGAACTATTCAACCATTGAGAAGGAATGTCTGGCACTCGTTTGGGGTGTACAGAAGTTCGAAATCTACCTCTATGGCAGGGAGTTTATTTTGGAAGTAGATCACCAGCCCTTGACCTACATCAACAAGGCTAAGGTCACAAATGCCCGAATCATGCGCTGGGTGTTGGCTTTGCAGCCATATCACTTCAGAATCAGTTATATTAAGGGTTCGGAAAATCGAGGTGCAGACTTCCTCAGTCGCCATGCTAGGTACGAATCCTGTGATTAAAATTAATGAAACATGTAGTTTCATCTTGTGTTGGGGGGTGTTGTCAAGATTCTAGACCTATGCCATGTACATGTACTCAGTTAAATTCCTCTACAAATATTGTGGTCTGTGCTTGGTCCTGATATCTTGGAGGTTATCAAAATAAAGGGGCTCTGGTATTTCAACTAACCATGAGCACTGGCAATTTGAAACAAAGGGGTGTCCAGTTTGATAGACCGCAGATCCCTTGAATTGTTTATTTTCCACCCAATGTTCCCAGAAACTTAGCAACCCAACTCAGTGCCGTCGTAGTCTTTGTGCAGTGAGGACTCTCGTAAAGTGCCCAAGGGGCAGAAGTTTGAAGTGTATCTGTGTTGGATACCTTTATTATAAAGAACTGGGGTAAATATTACTTTTATAAATTAATTTAGTTTTTTTTTTAGTACATTTTTGCACTCAAACATAAACTCTGCTAGCCTCTGAGTTAATTTCTTTTGATATACACAATTATCAATTATTGGATGAATTAATGTTTATGTGAATGTTTAAATATAACTTGAATTCTTGTGTAAATATTGAAATAATGCATGTGTAGTAATCATTTGTTTATGTGTTGTTAGACCGTTATTCCAACCATAATTGATTTAATGGTAAACTGTAAATGCTGGCCGTCTACATATTGTGTAACTGTAATCACCGAATATCACGGTTGGGGATTATTTTACTAAATTAGATCCCAGTTTCCGGGTGGGTGTGGCAGACCTACGTTGACGGCTGTCACCCAACGGGAAGTACGCCATAGCCGTGTGCGAGAGGCATTGTCGGTGACGAAGGTCGGTTAGGGACGCACCAACTCAGCAAAGTGCAGAGGGGTGCAGTTCTCAGGTGACCAAGTTTAGAGCGCCACAAGGGCCAGGTTGTACCAGGACGCTGAGGGCTAGACAGAGCCAGGAAGTCAAGGGCCAGGTTGTGCCAGAGAGCCGAGGGCCAGGCGAGAGATCTCGTTGAGTATTGTATCGGGTGTGACACGTGACATTTTAGTCGGCCAGTGACTTATTTGTCGTTGTTTCTTCATTTGTTACTATTACCTGGTAGTCATTGAAACATTATAATTAAAATATGCATGCGGTCTCTACTAACCCTAGTAGTTTGTTTTTTTTAGTTAATGTATCATATGTGAAGATTTTCAATTAATTAAATTGTTCAAAATTCCATCTGTCTCCATCATCATTTCTATGATCAAGGCTCGAACCGCTTGTCACTCGTAAATCACTCCGTGACAGTACATACTAATACATTATTTTAATCATCGTTCATGTGTGTGTACATGTGTACCAATGCATCCATTTAAAACTTATCCTATAGTATCAGTACTGTAAATGAAATGTTGTGATTAGTTCGATGCATTTTGTAAAACCCAGTTCTTTATTTTCTTTTTAAATCGCTTAATATGTATACCAAAGAAGTATTAGAATTTGCTGCTTTAATGTCATATATTTAGATCATAAAGATAAAGTGATAAAACGTTTGATAATTCATTTATTTATTAGAACACGGCGCAAACGAGCGAGCTTGAGATAGTATTTATCGCATGGCTAATTGTAAACAAGATAACTATTACTTTACATTGTACATAGACCATGTCGCTCTTAATTGTTGATAACTGACTTAAAAGACCTTGTACATGCATATCGCTGTTTGCAAACCTGTGAGCAAGTATATTCGAACAGATAACTTTGTGTAGACTATATTTGCAATAATATTCATAGTTAGTAAGTGTGACATTTTTACATACAACCAGACAATAAACGTCATTTTCGCATTGTTAAGGTAGCAATATACAGGCTCTCGGACACAATTTGAAGGTGTCAGGGTCTCAACCGCTGTACGAAAACTGATACAATAAATTACACGAAATCAAACAAAACACAATTTCAATTTGATTATGCCAGTTTCTTCTTGAAATTGCGTACAATACATTCCTAATACGTGTACACAACATATTAAGAATTGTTCATTTAAAGAATCTGGGTCCAAATTGTTCTAGTTTTCGAGCCCATTTCAACAATTTTCAACAACAAACTGCCAACAAACTGCCACTTTGTTGCGAATCCGAGTAGTCCGGACACAATTCTTTTACATACGTTAACTTCCAAGCACTTGTCGACATCTAAGGAAAATGGGATCAAAGATAACATTTTTCAATTCATTGAAATTTCGTCCCAGCGGCCGGAGCTAGCAACACCCCTGTTTTGGAATAATATGCTTCTGCAATCCCAACCTCAACACACGATTGACTGGGTTCGAGCATTGCTCGTATCAAATCCCTGCCGGTTTCAGCTACCACGTGGCCATATAGTCACATTGCATTGTGTAAATTAAATGGTGTACAATCAGAAGGAAACAACACGTGGACAGCGTAAAATCAAAAATTATCATTAGATATCACTAATGGTGGCGTTGGTAACTGTAAACCACACGAGGAAGTAACCGCTCAAAGGAGTATGCTGACATCCCGTATACCCAACTGGTTGCCAAAAGCAGCTGTATTGAACTTGATAAACATTCATTTAAAATCAGAACTACTCAAATCTGACAATCAATATAATTTAAACACTCTTAATTGTGCTTAGTTGCACAAGATATACATTCTCCCGTGCCAATTCGCACTAGTGTGCTGTATTTGATCTTATGGTATAAAAAGAATATTCACTGTTTTATTTTATTGATAAACACATTTTACCAAAATCCAAAAAATCACACCCAACTGTTCAAGGTTATGTTACACTAATATTCTGTGACATACTCAAAAGGACGACCAAGGTATTCAAGCCCCAATTATACAACATCCCGCCCCTAAAATTATTTGTCCCTAAATATTACTCAAGGGAATCCATGGTCGACCCTTAAGTGAAATATCAAATGAGTAAAGAATACACCAGAATACAACAGACTTGAGACTTTGGCCTTTAACGCAATTACACACACATACAAAACCGTCCAATGAACAAAACAAACATGTTAGGAAACATTGAAAAACGAAATTAGCTATGTTACAACAATGTACAGTAAGTGGCGAACAATCTACAGAAATATGCAAGGTATTATATTTATATCAAATACGGTAAACACCTCATTCCAAAATACATTGCAATCAAACAACCACGTGTTCAAACCTGAAAACATTACGAATGTCTAAATCGAATGCACAATATCTGATCAAAATTTGTCATTATAAGGTGTGGTGTAAGTACATCATGTTTAGTAAGTTGTAAGTAACACTTGCATACTAACACACAAATGAAGAATTTACACTGATCTTAAACATGAACAATAATATAACACAGAAATGTACAGCTAGATCTCCATCATGAACCGTAATGGCACTATGAACAAATTCCAACAGCACAAATGAAACTTGACAATCATCAGATTTATTGAACAATGTAAGCTCTCTGTTACAAGGTCATAATCACTTAGTCAACTTATTCAATATGCAGCAAAGGGCCAAAACTACTTTCAAAAATAAACTATTCACACATGAGTACTATTTCTGGAATGGGTAATCAACATACTAAAGTTACAAGCACAAAACAGAAAGAAAATGCAATGTATTAAAATGCGCATAGAAAATACATCAATATATCTGGCAACTGGAACAGAAAATGTACTGAACACATTACGGGTTGCGAAAAAAACAAAAATAGATAACTACATTTTCTATGAAAGAAAAAAGAAACAAAGCTATAACGAAAATACATTTACAACAATTTGAAAGTGGTAAATTGTATTGTAATAAAATAACTAACAGAAAACAGTATCAAACAAGACAAAATATCGCAAACTTGACACAATGCTTGCAGGAAACAGTAATATAAAATCATTCAGCAATCATTCAGCAATATTATGACTTCAATGTTTGTTCATAAGTAATTGATGCAGTTTACACAAGCAAACTATTTAGGAACAAAATAATATCAAAAACACTGATAACAGCAATAGTAAAGAATAACACTTAATATCATGAACCAACAAAATACTGAATCATAAAACTGTACGTGTAAACATTGCAATATGCAAAATCAGTAAAATGTATGGCCTAAAGCTAACTGGTCATAAACAGACTAGAACAAATAGATGAAAAAAATAACAACAACATTTCCACATAACTAGCACATTTAATGTCAAATGGTATAATTTTTGTTTACCACTACACAACAGGCGGAGGCCTGTTTGCTATCAGTTTATGAGCTTTGGGATTGAGACTTGTACTAGTAACCCATATAGCATTTTGTGCAGGTTTACCAACTATATGAACCAAATATTGTAGTCCATTAGGGCCATAACGCTGTGCCAACAAACGCTTGATTTGTTGCAATCCACATGAATCCGACGAAAGTTAGTCCAACTTGTCAGGGTCAACATAATCTTTGTTTCTATATCTAACTGGCTTCCGTACAGTACATTTTGGACTACATTAGTGTTTAATTGTCTCTTTATTTGTGACTAACACATCTTCCCCTTTCGTTTGGGTTCCAGTATCCAAATAAGTCTTTTGTTCAACTGTAGTTTTTACTTTGAAATAATTCAATGGTGTTGGTCGACGGATATAGGCAGCTTTCAATCTGTCAATGCGTATTGGATGTGGAAACTGTGTTTTAGAATCTGGATCTTCCAAGGCAACCATATGGTCACTAATTACCTGTGTATAACATACGGTCTACGGAAATGGGGTCTCAGCTTCCTACCTTGCACAAGAGATTCATCTTTCAAGTAACATAGTCTCCAGCTGCGAATGGTAAATGCTGTAGCATTCTCCTTGACATGTTGTCGTATGGTATCCAAATTCGAGTGTTTTTGCTGGATAAAGGTTTGACAGTATTTTGGAACTCTCTTCAAATCCGGAACAGAGGGAGATAATGAAAAGTTTGGCCACGGAGCATATACAATTTCGAAAGGTGAGTATTTAGAGACAATTTACTAGATAGATAGATAGATACTTTTATTTCCCCCATTGCTGGAGAGCATAACATATTTACATAGCATATATACAAATACAGCATGAACGTCATATGTACACATGTATAATATGTACAAATCCAAATGGCAAACCAAACATAAAACAAGATTCTGTGTTTGATAAACACACATGCCCTCGGTTGGGACTGGGTTGCCCAGGCTGTTCTTAGTCCAAATTAGGTCAAGGTCAAGGTCAAAGTGAGGTTGAGAATATGCGTGGATTGGTAATGGTCATAAGTAAAAACTGTGTAAATATTCAAGTGTTGTAGCAAGCTGTGTTGGTGGTAGGCCAAACGGTAAAATCTAGTTAAGGTAGTCACACACTAATGGTCATAATCACAAATGTGTTTTATTTGTTTCATCATAATCAACAATCATTACGACACTGTATCTGAAAATGTATAGACATTTTACCATGTAATAAAAAAGTTATTTGCATTTTTGTGATGCCACCCCCTTGGACAAAAAAAAATTGCTCAAGCAGACATTATGTCATATTAGAAAAAGCCACAAAACATTTTCATTTTTTTTTATTTTCAGCATATATTAAACTTCATAGCAGTTACATCTATACGCAGAATAATAACAACTGTGTGATGTTTGTATATACAATATAAAGAAAAACATTCAAATATGTACAGGACCCTTATCGAAAATAAGGACAAATTCAACTAACTTGAAAATGAGTGCCCACACTTTAAAGTCAGTTGTGATCACATACGTAAAGGGTAGAGGTAAATTGAGCCCACTTAAGTTATGTACATACTTATGCAAATGAAATACCAAAAAAGTATGAACTTTCACCGTCGTATAACATAAATATTTGCTGCTTAAGTATACAGGGGTCGGTTTTTAAAACCTAGTACAGTAACGTGCCAAATGCTGTTTTTAGTACATATCACAACCGAACATGTCACAAAACTTCATAAAGTCTAATATTCTGATTTCAATAACAGTTTGGTGACTTAAACTATTAATTTAGACAACTACATACTAAACATTGTTACTATGATTAAGTATTAGAATCACTCGGAATACAGTCGTCAGAGAAAACTATAGTGGACACGAATGCCAACATATAGGACCCATGACATCCAATAACTTAATGAATTATCCTACCATCTTTTAACCTAGTATTTACATAAAAACATACTGGCATGGTTGTGTTGCAAAGAATAAACTCATTTAAAATTAATCCTGTAACAACAGTTGTCGAGGTAAACAAATTACAAAGGGTAAAACACAAGAAGAACTGAACAGTTTTAGTTTCTGTTAATCTAGCATATTTCTTTTTATGTGGTTTAAAAATACATTTATTTCCATTTATATACAATTAAAATAGACTATACATTATCATGAATATGCATAAAATACACAACTTTGTGATGTTAACAGCAATCATATATTGACAAATAATCAAAATAATAAAGTCGCCACTCTAACAACAAATGATTACACTTTTATAAAATGTGCTTTCAACTTCAAAGTGAATTCTGGACTATTGTTCAAGTGTATGTGACCCTCCAAAATTGGTTTTATTGTTAATACAAATAAACAATTCAAAATTATATTTGTTTACCATTTCTAACTCGTCTGGAGATATATGCTGATCACTGAAGTATGAAGGGTGGGTTTAAGAATTGACAGCAGTTTTTTGTAAAATATTATTTATTGGACATATTACAACTTACATTGTCACAAACTCTAGTTTATTCAAATGCCTTACTAGATTAAGTTGAAATAAATGTTGAGGAGCTTTACATGTAATTTTGAGATTAAATAAAAAACTGAAACATCTAACTTATGTGCTATTTAACTCAATAATTACTCAAAGTGTATCACCAAATTTAAAACAAAATGTTGTAATTGCATGTTGTAGTATTGAAAAAAATATATTTTACATTTGTATACAATGTATTTAGTTAATGTATTGAGTTAATAATGTGAATAATATTTAAAAATATTAAATAATAAATATCTATGTAATAACTTATTTTGTTCACATAATAATCCATGAAAAAATACTTAAATTTAAGCATTGTAACATTTCATTGCTGTCAAAGCAACATTTTCAAAAATTATCAAGTATTAATATAACTAAAAGATAATACTGAAAAGTGTACATCAAAACTTTTGTCAATATGGGCACAATAATGTAGATCCTTAAATTAAAAGTGTTCAATCCAAGGACAGAAGCACTGTAAACTTGATGATTGATGTTGGAAATTCTTCTCCTGCAATATAGTTTCCTGGACCTGTGTGTTCTTGTGAAGACTTGAACTGATGAACTGTTTTGTTTTTCTCAAAAGCCCATACTGATTTGGCTAGAATAAGTTATATATGTTGCCATTGATGTGACATCAGGGAACCTGAGCCAGGAAGCTGCAAATACAAAGTCTAAGTTGTACAACTACAAGTAACTAAAACATGATCATTGTTAACTCCATAAACTGAAAACATAGCTTCGTATATTAGACTTTAGATGTCAAATTATGGATCATTTTGTTCAAAGGTGAATCAGTTAACACACAAATTATTGCAATCCGGTTCAATATATATAAATAAAAAGACATTTTAAATTTAAAAGTGATGTATTTTTCAATAGAAAATGAGATCTGAATAAATATAAAATCGTATAATTGTATTAATTAAAATCAAGTCAGTCTTCTCTTGAATTCAACTCATTACATGGAGTTTATGGTTTATGGTGTGTCTTGCTTTTATACAACACTATTCATGAGCAAACATTCTCTATTATGGCATTGAAGTATCTAGTAACGTTCAAAGGAATAAAATGTTGCACACAATATTGTTACCGATACAAGTCCACGATAGCACTGTTTGTGATGGTAGATATTTTCAGAAGTAAAAACAACAAATTTCAAAGTCCTTCATAAGGCTTTCACTTCGAGAGATTGTGTACCGTAGACATATCGTTCATAATTACACCAGTATAGGGAACGTATCAACACGTTCACTTTGATTAGTAACTACGTTCACAACCCTTTTTGGTGGTTCACTGTTTGTGTTTAGAAAACATATATCAGTGATTATAATCTGACAAAGTAAACGATCATGGGCGCCGCCATTTTGATAATCACGAAGCCAAAGCGCAATAATTTTTATTTATGCTTAACAAATGAAATATACGTTGATTCTGTCGAATAATTGAAGTTGCTAACCAAAAAGCAAATGTTTCGTTTTAGTTTATGATTTATTTACAAAATACACGATGTTTATTTATGTAACTTTTTGCGATTATCGTCGTCCGATGGTTATCCGAAATACACCGGAAGACACCGATACGTTACGAACTGAGTCGAAGTTACCCGATTTCATTAGTTGTGTGACTACCTTAACCAAGAAATGGCACTTTTGAATTATTAAAACTCCAAACTAGTTCAAGGTCAAGGTCAAAATAAAGTTTGGTGATATGGGTGGATTGGGGATGGTCATAAGCAACAACTGTGTAAGTATCCAAGTGTTGTAGCAAGCGGTGTGGGTGCTAGCCGAAACGGTAAAATCTACTTAACCTTGTCACGAACGTAAGGACGGACGGAAGGACGGACAGGGCGATCACTATATGCCTCCTGCATTAAGATACCGGGGGCATAAAAACAAAAACATAAGTTGGTATACGCGATCAATAGTTTAAACATATCAATAAAAATTGTAATTGGGAAATCTCTGATTTAAGAAAACTAGTAACACTATCACACACTATCACATGTGTGAAAAAAAACAGACACACGCACAAACATAGTTTAAATCAACCTTACATAAAGAGACGAAAACGAAAGTCAGTAAGGTATAACATGACTAGGAATTCTCGCTGTAATCCACTATAATGCCTACTTTAGTAATTTCACAAGCGATAGCGCGACACTGTTGTTAACGAAAGTGTTGTTACACAAAGCACATCCATCGGACATAAACATAAGACACTGTTTTTTGGGGACTTGACAGTAAGTATGGTAATAAACCAGGCTAAGTCCACATTTTACAATTATAGAGCTCCATACAGAACGTCTATCATACATTTTTGCTTTACATAAACACATGATGTGTTCAAAAATAAGGTTCGTCTTGAGGTGGAATGCCTTGCACTAATCATGTTGATCATTCATGTATGGCGTGAGTTCGGTAGCCTATGTTCCATGCATACGTTCGCCAGCTCCCAACAGTGATGAACACAACTCGGTGTAAACTGTTGTGGTATGCTAAGAAGACGACAAAGTTCACAGGTTACTTTAGCAGTAAATTCTGTTCCTTGATCACTAAGGAGAGTGTCGCACACACCATACTGGGTGAAAAGTTCCACTAGTGTTTCTGCAACTGTTAAAGCATCTTTATTTGGGATTGCCTTCGTGTACACAAACTTAGAAAACATATGCACGGCTGTGAATAAGCATGAATTTCCACGTGCTGTACATGATAGTTTACCATACAAGTCCATTTCCCACACTTAGAACGATGCAGATAGAGTAGGATATGACGTTCTTCTGTTGTTCAAATGAACGGTCGTGTTATTTCGGGCTTGGCAAGAACGAACATAATCACTAACTACAGAAGCGAGTCCATCAAAGTAGTAGTGTTCCTTCACTCGATTAATAGTGTCCTGAATTCCGCCGTATCCTTCCATTGGAGATTCATGATACAACTTCAAAACTGTTTGTATCATTGATTTAGGAACAACCAACTTAAATGTTTTTGGCAATTAAGTCCTTTTGCTATTTGATGTTTGCCCTTTAAACAAGATTCCATCAAAAATAACGTAGTCACTTTGCCTGAGCAACATTGTTCAAGAGTCCTTTTGTGATTTGGGCAAATTTCCTGTTTCAAGATATTTTATAATAGGTTTCAAGTTTGAATCGGTGATCTCGCACTTGCGGATACTATCTGATGTCATATTGAGATCCCTAAAAGCAACATGTTGGGTTTTTTCACTGTCTTCTGATTCTTCAGTATCAAATTCTTCAGGAGAACTTGTCCCTTCATTTCAAACAAGTCCGACAGTAGCACTATATGCAGTTTCCCTTACATTAGTAACATTGACAGATTCATCATTTTCATCATTTTCAATGTTCACAAAAGTGTCACTTGAACTGTCATCATTTAGAGACCTACTAGCTTCAACTGCAGATATATTGTTACCAGTAATCTCAACTATCATACTATCATTGGCTTCATTAATACACTGTTTTTCAACAGAAATGTCAGATTCTGCATTTGAGTGAACAACAACGGGCTGTTTCGGAATTGCGTGAAATCCGCCTCAATTTAAATAAGTCTTCTTGATGATGGATTTGCGTCGCGGGAGGTCTTTGCTATCAGCTGGCTGAACATTATCCTCTGTACCTCCATCATAAAAGTCATTATATATCACATCAACTTTATTGACAAGCAGTCGAGTGTCGTTCTCATTTAGTCTATACCTTACAGATGTGGGCTTTGCAGGTACATACGAAAATAATTCATCTTCTTCTTCAGGACTGCTAACTTAATGGCCTGGAACATTTTGTGCACTGGAAAGGCTGTCTGCAACAACCATTTCTTTTGTAGATTTCCACTAAATGTCACAGTCAAACTGGTGATGAATTCCAAGCCACCTTTCAGCTGTTTCTGGAATATAGGTTTCGAGGCTTGATGATCGCACTCGATATGAAGAACAATCAAACACACTTGTAGTTACTCCAAGCAACTCAAGTTTGGTTGGGCTATATGACTGCTGCCACTTTGAAAGTCCCTTGGGACCAATCCGAACAACGCGCTTGTCACCATTGTCACGTATTTGATACAGCATGTAACCAATACCCTTAGAACTAGAGTCCACCGCAAGGCGAAATTCCAAGTCAAACCGTGGAAACGCTAATGTTTCCGAATTCCATAGAGAGTCTTTGAGCATATGAAAACCGTTGACATTCTCTCTGTCCAAGTAAATTCAACACTTTTTTCAATGGTTGAGCTTTAGCACTGAAGTCAATGAAGTACTTCCGGAACCAATTCTATAACGTCATATTACTTTGGTACTAAATGAGATCTTACCGGTGCGCATGCGTATCAGCGTACTTTCGGTCACGCGCTGTGCTGGATTGAAAAATTGTATTGCCGAATGCTTTGGAGAATTTTAACGTTACTTAACGTAATTGTTTTTAACGCTGTAATTCGTGCAACCAAACATGAATGTATATAATTCGAACCACCAAATACGAATATTAGTATTTGTTTGTCAAACAAACGCGAATGGAAAAGGAGAAAGATTCCCCACCCACTGGTGAAAACGAAAGTAAACATCTTGCAAAGGGACATACCAAGTCCGACCCATCAAAAGGCAAAATGTCTGCCATAAAACCTGACGAAAAGAACGAAAGCGAGTCAAGTCTCGAAATAATGAGAAAGGAATGAGAGAATTTATGCAAAACCTTCAGTGTTCAATAAACAAACATGATGGAGTGCTAGACAAAGTTTGTGGAAGGCTGACTAGTTTGGATGAATATTATCAGTGTGACAATTACGGGGAGTGTAGTTTATAATGTGAAAAAGGGGAATTACCTGAACTGCTTACTCAGACAATGGACTCGCCAGAGTCAGTCTCAAAGGCAAATGACCAATCGTCGACTAGATTTTCTGATTAGTCCAAACAGTTCAACATTCGCGAATATATCGATGCTGATATTGAGCACACATTGGCTCAAAAGTTGAACGAGATGTTTAGAAATGTTATAGAAGATGAGAAATATGCAGAGCTTATTAAAGACGAAACTAACCCGAGACCGTGAACTTGTGAAGATTTGGTCCAAGTGAAAATGAACCCTCTAGTTTGGGATTGTATGTCAAGTAATGCCAAATTGGTATATTAACTAATGCCAAATTGATCAAAGGCTGATGTATGTCTCAACATCTGTAGTAAAAGCTGCAACAGTATTGGTTTAAAACAGTTAACCAAATGGCAGAGATGGAATTCGAAATACCATAATGTAAGGAGTTTGTAAACTAATGTTTCGAAACGTTGGCTTTGCTTGGACATGCTAATCGTCAAAGTCAGTGGGTCAGTCGTGATATTGTCGAATCGGAACTGGGTGAATATGCCAGGTTATGCAACCATACTTTGCCATAAACGAACTTTTGTTCGGTGATGACGTCAGCAAAGCAGCCAAAGAGATTGAAGATACTTCCACAATTTGAAATAAAATCAATAGCAATTCTCGTGGTGGTTTTCACGCAAGACCCTTTGGAAGGTTTTCAAGATTTCGATGCAGAGCTAGAGGGGTGTATCGTGGTACTGGCAGGTACCATCCATATGGCTACTACAGTGCGCCATCAGGCTCTTTCCAAGAGTCAAAAAAACTATCCCCGGAGGGGGAGGAAGCAAACATCAGAATCATTAAATCATGTATGTAATGACTATATTATTTTTGCAGGAAGAATTAAACATTTCCTTAAGGAATGGACATGGTACTTCTTTTCACCAAGATAACGGGTTCACACAATATCAGTTCAATTCTGTCGAATGTGCTATAATTGTTAAAAAAGGAAAAATTGCTTTCGATTGGTGTTATTAAAGTTGTACAATCGCAAGAAAATCAATTTCTGTCACCAATATTTTAAGGCCTAAGACAAATGTGAGAATACCGAATGATTTTGAATTTAAAACAGTTAAATTCATTCGTCCCATATCACCTGTGTAAAATGGAGACATTTGAACAAGTTTGACTTTGATAAAACAGGGAATTGTTTTGGCATCAATTGATTTAAAAAGTGCATATTACTGTGTACCAATAACTGAAGAGAATCAGGTCTATTTACGTTTTACCTGGAGGCAAATCATTTACTTTAAATTCCACTCTTTGTTAATATTTTAAAATGACAAAACTAACCGAAGTTCCTCATGTGTATACAAAAACAAAATTGTTTATAACAGAATCTTAAACATACAATAAGACATGTTAACCGGGCATGTAAGTTAGTGTTTTTTTGTTCTTGCTAAATTTGACCACATTTACCTTTAACTTTAGTGTAAAGAATGTAACATTTATATTGGTAAACAATTGACATTATCACGAGCTGATAATAAATTAGACTTCTATAATTATAAATTTTCTGCACATTGTATACACCTAAATGGAGTTATATGAGTACAACTTAATAGTGATTAAATTGTGTACTACGAGTAAATAATGTGGTACTTGTTTATAAAACGAGTGTAACAATGTTATGTTACTTTTTTAAAAACGATGGATACATTTATTTGCTTTTGGTTTCAAAGAAATTGTTTTATTTTAGGAACTGTCATTTTGTTATAACTAAACCAAACACTGACTACAAACGCATTGACAGAGAACTGTAAATGTCCGAAGTTTATTTTAACACGTACAAGTATATACAAAAACGAAAAAATAAATCCAGTTGGGATGCGAACATTTTCAATTGAAGTGTGAATTAGCTGGAAAAGGGTAAGTTAAGAAATTAGAAGTAATACAAAGCATATTTTTAATTCATTTTTATGATTTTCTAAGGTTTTTGCTAATGATTAATTTATTGTCATTTTGAAATTTTTATTTATGTTTCAAGCATACCATGGAGACATGCTGGGGACTTTTAATTGTAGGGTTTATTATTAAGAATAAAGAATAATCTTAAATCATTAATCATAAGTGTAAGCGATTGAGATTTAAAGGATATAACTTGATTTAATTTAAATTTCATGTGCATGTGATTGTTTATGGGAGCGTCCTAGTGCCAGTGTGTAAAACAATACTCAAAATTAAAAAACTTATCTCGTAATTACCACTATTTATCTCGTTATTAAGACATTTATCTCGTAATTACGTCTGAAAATCTCTTAATTTCGACTTAAATTTCGTAATTATGACTTTTTATCTCGTAATTACGAATTTGTATCTCGTAATTACGATATACTAAGTCGTAATTACGAGACAAAGTCAAAATTACGACTTAAGAGTGTAGTGATGACGCATAAGCCAATTTTGATATAAGCAGGCTATCGTAGATTGAAATAGTATATTATTATTATTATTATTATTATTTTATTATTAGTATTATTATTATTATTATTATTATTATTATTATAAGTAGTAGTAGTAGTAGTAGTAGTAGTAGTAGTAGTAGTAGTAGTAGTAGCAGTAGTAGTAGTAATTTTAGTGGTATTAGTAGTAGCAGTAGTAATAGTTGTTGTTCTTGTTGTAATAGTGGAAGGAGGAGGAGGAGAAGAAGAAGTAGAAGAAGAACAACTATTGCTGCTTTTGCTGATTCTGCTATCGATGATGCTATTGCTACTGTTACTGGGATGTCTTTTGATTTCAAAACTGAAAACAATTTCCTTTTTCGCCATATTATGGTTAACACGCTAGCACAGGTGACTTGATAATACTGGGAGGTAATACTCAAGGTGCTAATAATAACACAAAGTCGTAGTAACGAGATAGAACGTCGTAATTACGAGATACTAAAATGTCGTCATTACAAGATACAAAAATATTGTAATTACGAGATAAAACGTCGTAATTACGCGATTACACCTGGCAACAGGACGTTTCCTAATGGTTGCCTAGGTTAGAAGAAATGTTTAAAAAAAACTGTTAATATACCTAACCGGAAAAATGACGTAATCCTAAATTCACGAAATTATAACATCACACTGTGTAACTGATAATGCCAGTAATCGACCAATAAGATCACGAGAAACTTGTAGGAGGTAAGATAATTAATATTGCAAATTAATATTGAAATTTGCGGTACATAAAACTGAGGATAGTTTTAAAACCAAAGTTGAATCAGCTTTTCCTGGTCAATTACGACGTCACCTATCTCGAAGTAATTGTGCGGACTTAGAAGCTATCGATCTGATCGTAAATCCTACATGAATCAGCTGTCAGCAACTGTCTAAGTTCAGTAAGTACATGGACGGGCTATGCATGTATCCTGGTACTCCGAAGGACTTGCCTTGCGATTAACCAATGTGCTGTTCTGTCGGAAATGCGCTCTTTTCTCCGTGTGTCGGTCACATGTTATATTTCTTTAATAAATGCCTCCTACAAATCAAAGCTTTTCTCCATTTCGTTCTGCAGTATGCTGAAAATGAGATGTATACATCTTCGTTTTTCGAGGTTAAATAAATAATGCGTTTTTTTAAAGTTAGTCAGTGCGACTTCTAATTAATTTTTAAATCATAAGGAGCCACCAAAATGTTAGCAGAATGACCTCTACTTGATATATTATAAAGATAATTCAGCGTGTAGTGTTACAATTGAAAATAACGTTTAATGAAATTTTATTTGTGGGTCATGCGATGTGTTATGAACAGGAACGTCACTCGGTGTATTTGCAATCTAACGTATTTGAGTCTGTACACAAACTAGCAATTATTTATATACATTATTTAATAATGATGCTAACATCAGTCATTCTCCAGGATAGACTGTGTGTGTCTTGGTGCAAATAATGTCCATTGTTGTCTTGTTCTAGACGGGTTTTCATTAAACTTGCTAAACCATTACATTTGTTTATTATTTCTTTAAATCATTGACGGGTACTGGGTAGACATGTGGCGGCCTCGTAAAGGCTTGATTGTATTGACAAATGTTAAAGACATTCACGTTTGAAATACTGACACTATCCTCCATTTTAGCGGGATTCTTAGCGTTAACTTAGCGGACAACGGGAGGTCCGTCGTTTCTAAGCAGTATTAAGAACGATCACCGCCGTTAACATTTATCCTTTTGTCTAGTACTGAAAGTTTAACTGCTCGTTCTTTTCCGTTCAAATATTGCATTCGTGGTCTCCCCTTAGGTTATAAAACACATCATTCAGAGAAACGTAAAAAGGTCATAATGTACATGGTAGTTAGTATTAAGATGCTAAGATATGCTCATATTTCTTTCCTTCCATAGCCATTTTACACACCGTTTCATGAAACTTTGCACATTCATTTTGAAATAAGTGCATTTTTTCTGCAAGAATTCGACAGTGTCACATTGTGAGCTGCGTTGTATAGGTATTAGCTTCAACATGTCCTGGGGTGGTTTAGAGAGCCTTTTGCGCTTATAGCCGCACTCAAATTGAAAATAATAAAAGACTGAATAAATAAAACTGTCATCCCACTATATTTCTTATAATGTGTTTACGCTGGTATGTAACCTTCGTCAGGAACAGTAAGTTTGCTAGATACTGTTTAATACAAAATCTTTGATCAAATTTGATTAAATAGACATCCTTACCAGACAAAATTATTATTGGAAAATTATATGTTACATAAACTTACAAAGTAAAAAAATAATCACAATACATGCTCAGTTTGCATTTCCATGTACTTACCATGCTATATTTATTGGTGTTAGTGAATTAACGCGCTTTGGTAAAACATGTGTTACACGCACAGTATTGCAAGTTATCAAGTCCGATGAAATGTTAGATATATGCACGTACAGCATAAGTGTATCGCTATCATTGTAATTATATACAGAACATCCAGGATAAATAATTCGACTATAAAATAAAGGTGAACGTGATACACAATCCAAAAATATGTTACTACAGGACGAAGGAAGGTATTGAAATGAATAAAAACATTATATTTCCGGCATTTGTAATCAATTATGATCAAACATGTATTATTGAGTACTTTATGCTATTCGATGTTTACAAAATCAACTTCCTATAGGACGTTGGTATTGCATAACGTTTTTATATAGTTAAGTCAGTTGTTACACGGGTGATTTACGACAGCATGCAACAGGTAATCTTCTAATTTTATTTGCTTCACGATTCATGGACATTTTTTCTGGCACAAATATGAATCACGCTCGCGTTTCAGGGCCATTTTTGCAAAATTACTTTTAATTTCATTATATGTACTAATTTAATGTTTTAAAAAGCATTTTCTAATTTATATTTATATTATATGGAATGCTATGCCCAGTTTGCATTGTTTGAATCTTCAATTATATTAAATGTTTATATTTGTAAACATTATAGAACTATCAAATATTGTTTTTTGACTAAACTCAAGCTCTTTATGTGTAATTTGCCTGTGCATTCAAATAATTTTGCTCCTCAAATTACATTCACATTAAAGGGGTTCATCTTATATGTGTCAGCTACCGCAAGTTATACACCTTACTGCTATATATAACTTTATAAATATAAATCATTACACATGCTATGAATGTAGGTCGATATTTTTGTGTTAAAGTTCGAATCTTACGCGTATGCTTGTGTTAACATGTTAAATTCCATCTGTGAATGAAGCAGCGTTAATATGTTGGTCTTTTGGTTTTTTGAAAATCGCCGTGAAGTCTATTTCTGTGGTTCAATAATACCGAGTAGGGAAATATGATATTAATATGATTAAAAAGCCTAGTGACGCTTTACTTAGATGTTCAATAGCGTTGTTTGCCTCTGTGAATTCCTATATATTAGTTATAAAAATCAGATTCAAATGTGTTATTTTCACTATTAAGACGTTATGTATTAGTGTATGTTTAGAGGCTAAATGGTAAACGCCACCTAGATATTTTTTATGTTTGTTTTCACGTTTAAACACCGTTTATCAGCAAAATATATTATAACTATACTATACATGAAAAGCATCAATGCAAAAAGCAATACACTGTACTATCAAACATACAAACAAACAACATGAGCAAGCTATTATACATGTAAAAACATTGGCAAGGATCAATGTTAAGATAAGGAATTATTTTACAGCCAACGTACTAAGAAAAGTAAAATGATGAAACTACTTTAATTATAGTAAATATATTTGTGCACGAACATTCATATATATGCGTAGCCAATTATTCCTCTAGTATCAATATTTGAAAATGAGAGGTTTTTTTTTACACTACACAATTGTTTTTTGGTTTGTGAAAAAAAATTAAGCAGCATAAAGCTGTAGTGAAAAGATTAAATTGTGATTAATGCCACCTAGAAGTTATCGTCAACCTGTGGCGATCTCCATGTATACAATTATTAATTATTTATTAATCTGTGTTGTCCTTTAGAAATACATGGACTTACATACCATATATACACGTTAGAGTTATGTCACACGGTTATACTTTACCATACCACCGTGCAAAAAGAAATCATGTTCTTTTTCAGAATATCGAATTTCCAATATCGGCTTCGACATGTCACCAATATAAAAAAAAGATTACCGCTCACGGGTGCTGAACGCTCGACTTTCTGATACTTGATAGTACTATTGGCTTGTGTTTATAAACAAAATATATCACTGTCATGAAGTATTTTGAATTTCAAGTCAATACCTTTTATATAGATATTGAGAAATTTGACCTTGAGCACAAATTCTGATTTGACAAAAAGGGCAATAACTCCACCAAAATCATTGATATAGTTACCTCACATTATCTACAGCATGGGTTTATTACTGTGATCGAGTATTTTGTTTTTCAAGTCAATACCTCTTATACATATTGTGAAATTTGACCTAAAGCGAAATTGTTCAGTTGATAAAAAGGCAATTACTCAAGCAGCATCCTTGATATAGCACCTGCTCTTGTCTAGAGAATAAGTTCATCACTGTGATCAAGTGCTTATAATTGCAAGTCAAAATACCTCAATAGGTATCGAGAAATTTGACCTAAAACGAAAATTGTAAGTTGAAAAAATGGTAATAACTCCAGTAAAATCTTTGCTCTCTTGTCTGCAGAATGGTATCAGCACCATAAACAAGTATCTTGAGTTTAAATGTAATGTATTTGATAGTTATTGAGAAATATAATATTTGCCAAAAATGTCAAAATATGCTAAGTTGTAAGTCCAAACAATAGCAGATAACTCTGGAAATACAAATCATATGGTAACCTGCCTTGTTCTAATGGAGAACCCTTTCGAGAGTGGACAAGTAGTAACAGTTTCAAATTGATAACTTTGATAGTTTTTGAGAAATGTACTCTGACAAAACCTTAACCAAAAAACTTAACCAAAAACTTAAATAACGCAGACGCAGACGACCAGGCGACGACAATAGCTCGACTTTTTTTCTTCGAAAAGTTTAGCTAATAAGCAATATCATATGTGTAACATAAACATGTTCAAAATGAAATATATTGATGTCCTAAGTTTAAAAACTTGAATACTAATAAATATAATTGATATAAATAAATAAACAAAATTAATACTTGTCAAAGCGATTATATAGAGATTAACAGGTTACTGCCTGGTCTTGTGTAATATATCAGGTGAGGCTTAGAATACTATAACGGCAAGGCTTGCCGAGCCATTATTTTATTCGTAGCGAACCTGATATATTGCACAAGACCAATCAGTAACCTATTTTTCTGTTTATCATACCACGATTTTCTTAAAATAAAATAACTCCAATGATAACACCAAAAAAAAAGTTATCTTACACATGTGTAAGATAAATATATTCGTGATGGCTGTATAACACGAAAATCAGGTATAGCATGTGAGAAACTGTGATGTTAACCGAGGGGGTAGCCCAAATATTTAAATAACATATGTAAGAAAAAAAAACTCGTAAAACATGGCTAACAGATGATGTAAAGTTAACCATAGTCAAATAATGATATCGCGATGCACTTGTCTAGTCCATTTGTTATCATGTTTCAGAGATAATGCACACCTGCATGGCAGAGCATTATATATCTTGTTGAGTATTGATTTGTTGGTACGGCTAAGTACACAACTGCACAGCCAAGGCCTATTCTAACATTTAATACATATTTACTTACCTTATCACAAGCAAATACGGCTTTATTGAACAGGTTTCGAATACGTTTATCGCTTTAGTGCATTTTTGTGTGTGCTTGTTGGAAATCAGGATATTTAAACACAGGACTAAGCTATGTTCAGGTACGTTAATATCACCATTGTTGCAGAATGACGTTTCCAAATCGTATCTAAGTAGTCAACATGCATCTAAAGTAAAATTGCTGAAAAACGTGTTTATATATATATATATTGTCGTCTTAAAACACAAATGGTAAGTTAAGTTAAGAACAGTAACAAAGAAGTGAATACTGATTTGAGACAAGCAGCCCTTTATATACATTGGTAAAAATAAAGTTAGACATGGAGATATTTGCTACGTAATTTGCTAAGAATACGTTTGAGATGGCCTAGAAACATGAATAATATTAAATGACAAATGATAACCTTTGATTTTCCAAAAGAGGGTGTTCTGTGAAGGAGATAATGATTGGTTACTTTTTGATGGTTAGTATACTTTAATCACACAATCCAAACCACGAATGAACCACTGACCCAATCCTATCAATATAGTAATACAAATGGGAATCTAGTTTATAGTAATAAACGTCCTTTTCTTTCTGATTCTTAATGCGATTTTCATTCTTCACTTTAATCTGAATGTTTCAAACATTCATACTGATGCCAACAAGTTTTTTGAAAAAGAACACACAATTGAATGTTCTAGTTACCTTTAGGAAAGAAAGAAAACGTGATATTGTTTTAATTTGGTTTGTGTTTAAAAAATAACGAATTTTAAAATCGGTAATTCTTCTATCACACCAGAGCCCTTCCGTACAACGTCAACGTCAGTCACGTCCTGCGAGGACGTGGTGAGGACGGCCTTTGACGTGATTAGTACCGACGGATACGCAGCGGGGACCTACTTGTGTCTTTGTGGACGTGGAGGACATGTGACGGTTTTGAGCATGCTCTAAACTTGATTAGTGTTGACATGGACATGGAAAATCGAGAACATAGTATGGACCGTTTAACGACGAACTAGTGACCGTTTTACCGTGTTAATGACGTATCACTGACCCAGTATGGACTTCATGAACGTAGTACCTAGACTGCTAGAGGTCAATATCAAGTCGATCTACGCTTTCGCTACGTTAATGAAGTCGTTACTGTGCATTTCCTACGTATGTTCTACGAAAGAGCGTGGCGAAATATTTAAAGAACCGGGTTGACGTGGGCGTGACGTGTGCTCGACGTGGTGCTAACGTGGTACTAGCGTCGCACAGTATTCTTAGGCGAGCCGGATACATAGAAGCTGCGACGTAAAACCCTATTTGACGTAAAGCACAGGGATGATGTGACCGCCTGAGTGTTATACTTCCGCCGTACATACCTACTACGTGCGTAGAAAGTGGATAGATTTGTTTTAAAATTGGATTTTCATCAGGTCCTTACAAACTTCATGACATAGAGAGGACCATGTGAATTCAGTTCTGAAGGGGTCTGGTGTGATTGTACCTTAAAGGCCAAATGTTTCTGTGCGACGGGATGCCATCTTAAATGCGTTTGTAAAAATATTTGTTGCGTGCTTGGTTATTGTGATTTTGTACCTCATGTGTCAAATGGGTAAGTTGCCTTAAGCAAATTCAATGTGATCAACATTTACCTAAGCAGCTGTTCAGCTAGAATTAAAGGTGTGTATTTATGCACACACAGAATTCTATCTGAAGTACATGTATGAAAAAATATAAATGTATTTACGTAAGCCTGCCTGTTTTATCAATTCCGTATTCCCATAATAATGTATTTATGTAGTAAATATGTTACGAAAGTTTAACTGCATGTTCGGATGGAATCCGTCGCAATGAATGGGTTTGAAGTTTTGTGGATGCATGAAAAATATTCATTCTATCACATGATTCATATTGAGGTTTGTGCGGATAAAATTGTATAAAACTACCAAGACTGGGTATACATGGCTACTTAGAACATAACATTTATAAACAACGAATGCAGTTCATTCGAACGCCTTTAAAACAATTAAATTAGTTAAATGCAAATAACTAGTATCGCTTTACATGTGTAGAATGCACACAATATCTGCAGAATAAATCTGGATTGCCTACTTAAATGCTTCGAAGCATAACATTCGTTTCTGTTTGTCGAACAAGGTTTGATTTATACTGATTTGGGACATCGTATTATATTTAGAATAATAGGTTAGTGTATGAAAGATAAAAAAAAAGTAAATACGTTGGAAATTATATATCTGATTGTTCATGCATTTGCCACCATTCCCATTTGGGAAAAGATTGCGCGATTGTGATAAACTATATTGCATATTATGTGTTACAATTACTTATGGTTGAGCATATTGGCGGTTGAAATAATACCTTTACTATTTCAGGTTGTATATTTATCCGAGCTTAAGCTGAAACGGGAGGATTCACACAATGTTGAAAAACGTTTGTTTTAAAAATTTCGTGACGTTTAAAGATGAACATCACTTGAAGTTTGGAACCAATGAAAAGGCAGGGGAATTTGCATTCAAACCCAAAGGTCCTTATATATTTATTGGTGAAAATAACTCTGGGAAAAGTGCGGTTTTTGAAGGAATTCGACGCTGTTTGAAAGCAGAATTGAATTCTTCTTTTTCGAAGTCATACAATATAAACGAGGTATCATATGTTGCATGCCAATTCCAAATTGATGACGTTGACGTTATCAGTGGAGCGGTTTCCATTCCAAGAAAAAAAGACGATGCATATAGTACGAACACATCGTTGGAAGGAAAGCCAAATGTTGATGCTGAAAAACGAGATGTCCCATTGTCCAAAGATGAAAAACGTTCAGAAAAAACAATCTACAAGAGATTGAAAACTGATAAGCATGATCAATCGTTATCAGTAAACCATTATAAATTTGCAATAAAGTACAAGAACGAAGAACCCGAAGAATTTGGTGTTGATTATCTTGAAATGCACAAGAAAACCATTCATTTGAAAGAAATGGAGGTTACTGAATTGAAAAAATATCCTCTAAAGGACTTATATGATCTTGTGTCCAAGAACGGAAGCATTGAAAGAATCATTGTAGACATTATACATACCATCTGTAGAAACAGTAATACAGAGGGAAAAGCATCAACAACCAATGAGAAATACCCATCAATTTGTCAGAAAATTCTTGAACATTTGTCCGATGATGTTGTGTTTACATTTCCACTCCGGTCGATAGGACCTTTACAGTGGTCCAAAAGTGAAAAACTCAAAGCCAGCATGAGAGAAAACAATTACCAAGAAGCAGAAGCTAGATGTGAGATTATTCGCTATTTTCTAGATCCAAAACATGAAGGTAGTTTCGATAAAAAAAGAGAGAATGAAATATTTAATAAAATTACCAACATAGGGGATCGCCCAGAGGACCCAGAAAACTCAGAGGACCCAGAAGACACAGCGAACACAGAGGACCCAGGAGACACAGAGAACACAGAGGACACAGAGGACACAGAGGACACAGAGGACTCAGAGGACCCAGAGGACCCACATTGCTCAGTTCGCTACAAATTTTCATTAAAAAACAACAAACTACGTGTAAACAAACAGCATCTAAAACTGCTTAAAACACCAGAAGGTATTTTAGAAGCTAAGTATGTTTCTATACTGTTGTCGGGAGATTTTAAAACTGTGTTATTAGAAGAACCGGACAGAGGAATGCATCCGCAGTTTGTTCAACGTATGATAGAAGTAATACGAGAGGAGACAGAGAGAACAGGCAAAGTTGTGATACTCACCACTCACAATACAACATTTTTAACACCCTGGACTCTGTCAAACTGTTACAGATTTAGCAGAAATGTATACACTTGCAATGTAATTTGTTTGGGCGAGGTTTGCGATGAAATAAAAAAGACATTAAGAATAATGACCCAAGATAATTTTTCACGCATATTTTTTGCCAAAAGAGTCCTGTTCTGTGATGGAAATCGTAATTTGTTATTTCTAACGGAAATGGTAAACATACTGTTATCACACAATGCAACAGACGTATACTGCGGTGAACTAAAACCTCTCAAATACAAACTCACCAGTATATTGAAAGATCTGACAATATCCAAGATGAACGGCAAAAAGAACACTGTCCTTTGTCGTAGAATTTGTGAGAAAATGGGTTTGCCGGTCAGATTCTTGCTAAATACGGACGTTGAAAATAAAAATCAGCAGTCAGCTGACAAACAAACACACCAAGGACCAAAGGGACAAACAGATGTCGATCGAGATAGTTTTTTAGTTGAAACTAAACATCCGCAGTCAGCTGAAAGACAAACACACCAAGGACCAGAGGGACAAACAGATGTCGATGGAGATAGTTTTTTAGTTGAAACTAAAAATCCGCAGTCAGCTGAAAAACAAACACACCAAGGACCAGAGGGACAAACAGATGTCGATGGAGATAGTTTTTTAGTTGAAACTAAAAATCCGCAGTCAGCTGAAATACAAACACACCAAGGACCAGAGGGACAAACAGATGTCGATGGAGATAGTTTTTTAGTTGAAACTAAACATCCGCAGTCAGCTGAAAGACAAACACACCAAGGACCAGAGGGACAAACAGATGTCGATGGAGATAGTTTTTCTTGGTCAGATGGTACCATTGAGAAAATGGTTAAAGGTATGTCGAATAAATATAAACATCCGGATATCACTTTTATTGCAAGCACATTAAAAAAATCGAAGCTGTTTTCGCATGACGATATCAAACCTATTCACATAAGAAAGTTTGTAGAAGCACTGCTTAATTGTAAAGAACAGAATGATGTACGCAAGTTTTTAAAATTTCTGTCGAAATTTTAGGCCGATTTGGAACCCAAAACTTGATACTAATTTGGAATCAAAATTACGAAATCGATTTGGAACCAAAGGTTGAAACTGATTCGGAACCAAAACTTGAAACCAATTCGTTACCAAAAGTTGAAACTGGTATGACAAAGACTTAACAATCAGTATGAATTTGACGTCTGTGTTGATTTATTATGTTATTTAGATTGACATTTTTTGCGAAAACCATATAGCGAAATTATTTGATAAATTCAAATTTCCAAATTATAAATTACAAATTTATATTAAATTGTGTCACATAAATAATACGTTGTGTATAAATAAACACAATTTATAATATTACTAAGCGTCTGTAGTGCTTTGAGTGATATTGTTGCAACTCGTGTATCACTTGCATAACATTCAAATACACAATCGTTCACAGAAGTGCCTTGTTGTAGTGCTAGGCGTGACAGACTTTTTACATCGATGGCGTTAGTTTGATTACAGTAGGAATACTGTTTATACTGTTGTTTCGATGCTTGTGTTGCCTAATTATTGCTGTTCAGACATTTTAGGCATTATATTTCTAAAAATACGAAAATCTTGAATGCGCCCCTTTGATTTGCAATTTTTCTGGAATGGATCAAATGGATCAAAACTCTAGACGAGTTGTTTAAAGGTGTCGCCAAATGTTGAATTTGTGCAGCATGACAGTATCTTGCAAGTGAAAGTGTTTCTATGTTTACTGTTTGTCTTGCTTTAAAAATGGACAATTTTACTCTAGCACTAGCATAATATTTGTTTAAAATGTTTACATGAGTCATATGGATACCATTACTTTGTAGATTTTTTATATTGATTTCATACGTTGCAACTCGTGTTGCTTCTGTTGTTAATATTGCTTTTGGTATCAATTGTATATTCATATATGTTCTATATGTGCATGTTTGAACTTCCTTATTTTAAAAAGATGTGTAATATATCTAGAATACTTGTTAACAAAACTACATGTAAAAATACTTTATTCCAATTAATTATGCCAGAGAAGTTGCTTTTCGGATGATCATGTTAACGTTCAACCATTGGATAATTAAACGGAATATTCTATCAATGTGTATTCTCTTTTAATTGCAATGCTATGATGTCAATGTTACATGTTTGAATTAATTCTGGTGACGTTTGGCAGGCTTTAAACCGGTGTAAATCCTCAAAGCATTGCATTGACTGTTGTCTTTTCCAGGGGTTATCCTGTTGCTAATGAACCTTGAGTTTGATATATTTTATAATTCAATTTGTTAATACACATGTGTTTAACCCCCCAATGCTTTGCATTGACTGTTCAAGATGGTGACCCGAGTTCTAATTAATTGTTTTATGTTTTGTGTTGTGTTGTGCGTATTGTACTGTGTTGTATAGGCAATTGGTCACGTGCTTCAAATCAAGGACGGCGAATGCTAATAAGAGTTTTTCTCCTGTCGATGTCTCTTAAATTTTATTTACCTTATCCATGATTGCTAAGCAGTGATCGTGAAGTGTTTCACTGAGCTATATCAGTATCAGAACATAATCTTACATCAGACTGTGAATGTTTCACAAGTTTATAGACACGTGAAATATTGGTATATAATATAACGTTTTCACAGTATGCTTTTGCATTAAATAAATGTTGTTTTTATTCTCATTGTTGATGCACTTGCTGTTTTACCTATTCATTCGTATTCTTATGTAACATACACACACGTGCTCTACTGAAACAAAATTCACTGCTGGACGTTTTTGCGTTTTGTTAGACTCTCTGTTTGTATATTTTATCAATTATAGTGGCGTTTTGTTAGAGTTGATGTTTGTTAATGGCAACATTTTATTCCTACGTTTTTGCTAGAGTTCTGTTTTAACATTGTATCAATTATTTTTGAGTTTTGCTAGCAGTAATTTTGCATATTTCGTCATTTATAATTTCTTTTTTTAAAAGACGTTTTTGTAATATATATTATTTGCGTTTTTCTTTAGTTCAAATTTATATATTGCATCACTTAGGTTGAGCATTTTGCAAAAGTTTATGTGTTCACAGTGTATCATTTATTGGTTTGCATTTGTTGATAGAGATTTTGTTTGTATATTGCATCATAATATTTTGTGTGTTGTTGCTTTGTGTTTTTTGTAAATAACATATTTAATATTTCTATTAAGTGGTTTGCTTATTTTCCCGTTTATTGTTTTCGTTTTGCTATAGTAACTGTTTGTATATTGCATCATACACTTTTTGGAGTTTGTTTTTATTTGTAGTGTGTATATTGCATGTTTATTGCGTCGTGAGTAATTGATTGTAAACTGCACGATATTTTGCGTGATTAGTACCGAGGGATACGCAGCGGGGACCTACTTGTGTCTTTGTGGTCGTGGATGACATGTGACGGTTTTGAGCATGCTCAAAACTTGATTAGTGATGACATGGACATGGAAAATCGAGAACATAGTATGGACCGTTTAACGACAAACTAGTGACCGCCTGTAGAGAGAACAGGCAAAGTTGTGATACTCGCCACTCACAATACAACATTCCTAACACCCTGGACTCTGTCAAACTGTTACAGATTTAGCAGAAATGTATACACTTGCAATGTTATTTGTTTGGGCGAGGTTTGCGACGATATTAAGACAATAAGAATAATGACAAATGACAACTTTTCAAATATATTCTTCGCAAAAAGAGTGCTGTGCTGTGAAGGGGAATGTGATTTGTTGTTTCTACAGGAAATGGTTAATTTGCTGCTATCAAACATTGAAACCGACGAATATTACAGGGATCTAAGGCTATCTAACGACAAAAGGAGTATGATGTTTTCAGATCTTACGATATCCAAGATGAACGGTCACTAGATTGTGTCGCGACGTATGTAACAACATGGGTTTGCCCGTCAGATTCGTGCTAGACAAAGACGCTGCAAGTAAAATTATGAAATCAGCTGACAAAAAGAACGTCCGTCCAGCGAAGAACAAACGTCACGCACAGATGTTAATACAGATTGTTTTTACTGGTCAGATGGTGCCATTGAGGAC
The DNA here is from genome assembly GCA_027627225.1 of Congeria kusceri. Classification (NCBI taxonomy): domain Eukaryota; kingdom Metazoa; phylum Mollusca; class Bivalvia; order Myida; family Dreissenidae; genus Congeria; species Congeria kusceri. Next base: position 16,788,777 of record CM051025.1, on the reverse strand, counting down.
ATGGTTAAAGCTGTGTCGAAAAGACATGTTGATCTAGATATTATTTATATCGGGATGAAAATTAATAACAGAAACAAGCTGTTTTTACATGAGGACATCACACAAACTGACATATGAAAGTGTGTAGCCGCTTTGCTCAGTCGTGCACCACACCAAGATATTTGCCTTTTGGTGGATTTTATTTCCAATTTCGATTTTAATTCGAAACAAAACCTTGTAATTTGTGCATCGAAGACTTAATTTCTGTGTTCTGTTGATTTTTCATTGACGGAATGTTCGAAATCCAAATGTAGGCAATTAATTAGTAACTGCTTAAAAGGGCATATACACCGGTTTTCCAATTGTCATTAAAACATATTATATGTAAAAACACCAGTCTATATTTGAAATAATTTATCGTGTTACAGTATTAATAAACATTAATTGAACATTGAACTTGATTTAATTCTATGGCGTCTGTAAAAAAATAATTGATATTTGTAAAAACACGTTTGCCTATTGCATGGCATTAAAATAACACGATTGTTCATACAGGTCATTTAGTCCGAGTGCAAAGCGTGACGTACTTTTGATCTGAATGTCGTAAGCTCTTGTAAAAAATGGATTTGCAGATTCTGCATGTGAAACTCATATTGTTTCTGTTTTAGATATTGTTCTTGGTGTTGATCAAAATATGTACAATGTTGTAAAAAAACAACAAAAAAACAATTCATTAGCATAAAAAAGTAAGATCTTAGCTGCTTTTTATGTCAATGCTGCTTAAATTATGATTATCGATTAATTATTGAATATATTTGTTCAGTTTAACTAGAATGATGCTTTTTTATGCAACATACTTTTTTCAAAAGTAAAAAAGATAACTTCAGGCTTGTGTGTTACTATCGTATCATTAAATTTTATTTAGAACGTATTTTAACGTATTCTATTAACGCGGGTTAATTCTTTGAGTTCATTGCACATTTGTTTAATCTTTATTTAGGTTATTATCTTGATATGATATCTACTATACGACGCTATGTCTGGAACTCTTGTAAACAAGAAGAGATGAAGCTGATTCTCGTTTCTATTCCGTTTTCTTAGAGCGTCAGCACGTTGCTATTTTATTACTCTGGTAAACGTTCAGCCATTGCAAAATTAAATTGTTATACAATTAAATTAACTAATCTCTTTTGTTATTTTTTTATTTTAAATTGCAATGCTTTTGTGTTAATGTTATTTGTATTGGCGTGCATTGTGATTAATACTGCTGCCAAGTGTTAGGTTCAGCATGCTTTTCAACTGGTTTCAACTCCTAATAGTTTGTATTGACCGTTCAAAGGCAAGTTTTAATTCTATTTGTTTTGTGTGCTATTGTTTTTTCGTGGTCTTTACATTGCGATGTGTTAGTTACACAATTGGTCGCTTTATTGAAATAAAGGACAGTAGGATGTTTATAAGAAATTCTCTCCTACAGACGCAGTTTTTATATTATGTATAAACATCTGTTAAGACACAAACATTAATTTATAAAATTGCTAAGCAATAATTGTTGCAGTGTTACTCTATACTATATCAGTCTAAAAAAGCAACATTGGAATGTATACTATACACACAGTATATCATTTGCCTTAAATTAAGAAATTGTGCCTATTTATCTCCGCGTTGATGCATATGCATTACAAACACATACTTATATGTTCTCATTAGAATATACCGATGCTGTACATTATGTTTTAAGAAATGCTACATATGTCTGTAGATAATGAACATGCTGGTTAAATGATGAATCAAGAGAAATATTCTTCTACAGTTTATATTTACATGTGTTACTTTATGTGAACTGGTTTTTAAATATAGTTCACTTAAAAGTCACTGGTGGATTTACTTTTTGCTAAGTTTCACTTTGTAAATTGCATTGTATATATTTTTGCCTTTTCTTAGAATTCATGCATTCTTAACTTTTTTAAATTTTGTTAGAATTCCTAATTCTATATTGCATCATTTTAGCGTCTTGGTAGAGTTTCTGATTGTTTTGTAACTTCAATTTTTTTTTTAATTTGTTAGTTCTTTTTGTAGAATGCATAATTTATTGTGTCGTTTTGCTGGAGTTACTTTTAGTATAGTGCACCATTTGGTTTTATAGTTTGCTAGACTTCCTGTGTTAATATAGTTTTATTTATTTTTTTGCGTTTCTTCTCCAAGATTTCATGTTTGTTTACTGTATCGTTTGTTATTTGCGCTTTGAAAAGAGTTCCTGGCTGTATCAGTTTGTTTTTTTTATAATTCATGTTTGTATCATTTATCTTTTGGGTTTTGCAACAAGAGTTAATTTTGGTATAATTTATCATTTGTTACTAGTTTTTTTTCTGGAGTTCATTTTTGTATACTGTATTATTATGTTTATATTACGTTCTTTTTTTATATTTCCTATTCGTATATTGCATTATTTAGTTTGCGTTTTGCTAGAGTTATGTTGGTATCTTGCACTATGAATTTAGGTCAATACGTATATGGGTGAATAAAAGTGTGTTCGAAATACATATTTAAGTATATTTGATTTAAATATATATTTTTTAATTTGGTGAAAGCAATGTCATTGTTCTCTATTGACTAAAAAATGTCTATCCACAAACATTAACCAGCTTCCACTCAATGATTTAAAGTGGAATAAACACGAATGATGTTGTTATTCGTTGTGAAGGATTACAAAGTAACAGTACTAACGATGCCACTATTGACTGTTGACTAGAGATAATGTATAATATTAGTTATTCCATGGGCGTTTAGGGGAACTGTATGCAAAGGCATAAGTCAAAAGTGATTCATACCTCGATTAAAACATTATTAATATAAGAAAAACATATAGAAGTGTAAATGGGTCAACACTCTAGTATGCATGTTGATAATTTTTGTTACTTTATTTGCCTACACTTTTGCTCCTTTAACTTCAGTTTGTTGAATGTGTATTATAGTATTTTGATAGATGATACATGCTTTTTATCTAAAGGAAAATGCTTCGTTTAATAATAATATGTATACAGTTCATTTTCGAAATGTGCTATCCGCTAACTGAAAAATGCCACTGCCTTTCCAGCTTTCCGCATGTTTAATGCGACATGTGTACGTTGGTTTTAATCTTAGAAAACATTTCTTAACATCTTTTATAAATGACGTTGGATGGAACACATCCAAGCAATATTTAGTACAGGCGTGTAACATAAATATACCGCAGTTGCTACTATTTCATTATATTTATTGAACGAAACCTTACACATGATCACAGACTGTAGATATATGAATTTTTCGGCGTAGCTGTCTAAGATCACATTTGACCCGGATTTCTTGCGATAATTATGCAGCGGGAAAATTGAATTCAAACATAAGTAGGCAATTTTTTTCATTTTAGGGAATGCAAACTTCAAACAATGGTTTAACGTATAACAATAACTGTTGCATACTTTTGGCGATTAAACATTTAATAATTGTTTACATAAGCGGTTAAATTAAAGTTATAAACATATCTTCGACATACACTCTAGAAATGAACATAATTATGAACAATTTTACTCATTGTATGTCATATTCAGAATGTTACATTCATTCTCAAATGAAATAACTATATTGTTTAGCCTACATAATCGGCGCGCTCTATAAATAGCAATCACAATGCTACAATTCACGGGGACGACAGTCAGTCGAAACGTACAATGTTGCCTGTTGAGCACGCAAGCACAAAATATAAAGTGGTAGATTTCTGGTATTTTTCTGATAAATAAGTGCAACCAATATTAGCAAATATGATTGAGCGTATATTTCCTATTATTTTATCATTGTGTAAAAATATTATTACAGGTGAATCATTATAAAAACAGCGCGCGTTAAAGCTGTGTTAATACACACGCATCAATTAGCGTCTGGAGAATCCTAATAGTCAAGAAAGTTCAGATTAGACCTGTACACAGAAATGATTTTCGAAAATAGCATCAGCTTTTCTAAACCACGAAGTTCCCAGACAAAGGGGGGGACATTTAAGTTTTTTTGGATAATTTCAATGAGGATTTCCGGAATAATTGCATGATTTCCAAACCGTCAAAGGTTATTTCAAATAAACATGAATACATGTTTGTAATTATAAGATTAAGACATTCATGCAAAACTTTGGACTCTACGTTCAAGGTCAAGGTCATCTCCAGAGGTCACATGAAGAAAATGAGGCCAAATATGGACAATTTGCTATATATAATCCACCTGCACATAGGTTTCTAGATACGTATTATTATATACTTCTAATAGTATTATAAAGTGGGATGACATATACTGCATCACTAAATCAATAGTATAGGTCATCATTAAAGGTCATACTTTAAGGTCAAATGTAACAAATACGGGCAAAACAACCACTTATTTCTTTCTGAAATATGATATGGATGAGTATGTCACGTACGCACGCTAATGTATTTCATATTAACCAAATTTAATATTCACCATGTCCAAAATATAAGGTCTGATGGACAGGCCACACTCTATTAAGGGTAAAGGTAATAAGGTGTAAAACAAAAATATGTTTGTTTCAGGTTACCCGAGCTATCCTTAAAAATGACCCGACCCTAGAACATTTTATTGAGTGGGTCAGATATTTTTTGTTTACTTTCTTCTAATAAATAATTTTTTTTTGGATATATGTTTTGTTTTGATAGCATCCACTTCAAAACAACGTTTAAGGATATTACCGATATGTTTTGAATATTCATTTAATTTTAGAATCTAAAAGTTGACTATTTACCAGAAAAAAAAAATCCCTACCTATTACCGTATTTTTTAAACAAAAAATTAATGAAGGTCCTACAGCAGTTCCTAAAGGATGGTTCGCATCATTATTGATGTGTCCTCGTGTTTCCATCCACATATGTTACCATCCCATTGACTTGATTGTTCAACATAATAGATATTGTCTTTTTACCATTTTGCTGTCAGTCTATCTAGTTGAAAACCTCTTTTGCCGCTTGAAAAACAACGCTATGTGTATTTCTGGTGATTGTATTTGCTGTATTGTTTGTCTCGGTGTCATTTGCGCTCAACGCAGTAAATTGGTATTACCAATCTGTGGTCCGATGAAATCATTTCACGTCCGATTCCATCTCAATGCTGAACCATATGTTACACAAATTCCGCCATAGAAACCACTATATAGAGATATAATTAAATTGAAACATCTGTTATTGATACACCAAAGTGATGGAGTTAGGACAATTTAGTTTTCAGCACAGAATGGTCTCAATAGAGGATCCAAATTGTATTTTATGTAGGCTGTCATTATTCCTAAAATTAAACCGTGTGGGTCGCAAAGCTTTACATTTCATTTGAAATTCACATATTTTCATAGAAACATATGATTATATGACTCACATATATTATGCAGATGTAAAAATACAGGTTTTACAGGTGCACACGCTCAAGCAAATAATATCATGATATTATTTTTTGCTTTAACAAAGTATACGCTATTTTGGGACAACGCTCGTACCGGTATATGTTTACTTGGCTTAATAGTCAGAAATCTCGACTTGGTGATAACAATCTTCCTCACAGTTTCAACATACTGCCATGCATTTCAACCGTAGTTTTCTGCAGCTACATGACATTCTCCGACAACCTGTCTGAAGCTACAGTCACACAAACGCTGGATTACACAAGAACCATCCAGGATAATACCGGACAAAGAGGGACCTTGATCTGAGGTGATTGGAAGGAATTTACGTAAAAAGCGTCGACGGTCGCGTCGACGGTCCCCTCCACGATCTATTCACGCGGACCCTGGAGAACAATGCATGATAGAATTAACACAGTAACACTACCGATCCTACCTCTATCAACACGGTACCACCAAGCAACCACTATGGATCATTTCGGTAATGTCCAGGACCGTCCTGCAGCCAATTGTATAAACATTTCTTACCGCGGTAAACAATGATACCGCAGTAACCTGAACCCTACCATAGGTAAAACGGTTTGTATAAACAATTTCCAAACAATTAACCATGCACTTACCGCGGTATATTTTTACCCACCTAGCTTACCTTGGTAAGAGTATTTTAACCACAACAAACATGGCGGACATTCATCTATGAATATAGATCAACGCATATATATAGCCATACTTTAAACGAAAATTCAAGTATAAAGTTATCAAAATTTGCTTCTTCAATTCTCCGATGTACACTTCATGATTTCTTCACGTCTACTGACCCAGAATACATTCGATGACATCACACATTTTTGACAAATTGTACACGTCATCGTGAAGGTTTGATGAGTCTGAATCGGATTTATATTAGAGGCACTAAACGGGGTATTTTAATAAGAATGCCAATTTTGAAATGATGGTAGTAAAAGAGTGCCGACTATATTTAATTTAATTAGCGTGAAATACATGCATATTTTTTAGTGTGAAATACTTGCATATTTTCAGGAGTTGTTTTCTGTACTCTGTTTATGTTTTTGATATGAAATGCAAGTTAATCCTTTTTTTTTTTTTGTTATTCTGAAGAGGACACACATTTAACAAGCAATGTTTTTATAATAATCTACATGGGCCCAACTGCAGATAAAGGTTAAAAGTATTTAAGTATAATTCATGTAAAAGGCTAGATACAGATTATAGGAGATATTACAAAATTAATTTAAAGATTTACATTGTATTTATCTCCAAATAGCTGAAGAAGCAGATCTACAAATATGTTAATAATAAGTGTAAATGTGTTGAAATATTGATGTGTTGAGTATCCTCATTTCAGTATAGTGCTTGTGTGTTTTTTCACAATATACATTTTGTATACATATTTTGGCAAATATATCATTGTTTAACTTATGACTGTGTGAAGGCTTTTAATCAGATATCATGACTAGTATTTATTTCCTTCAATTTCGTTCATTTCGGCCATTTTGATTTCTTACTCCAATCGTTTGGAAATATTAGGAATTCTGGGTAAAACAACCCAGGTAAAAATCGCTCAATTACCGTGGCTACGATACCGCACGGTAAAAAGCTTTATACAAGTGAAAATCTACCGCGGTATCTTAACCAAGTATTTGATCGCGGTAAGTGATTAACCTAGGTATATTATAACCAGTGTTTATACAATTGGCTGCAGCGGGTTGGCAAATGATGACCCCGGACCCACCACTTTGTTAGTACTTTTTCATCACTGATCATCATCGACATCCAGGACTGGCTTGGACCAGCACCATCGACCTACGGAACCGCAACGGATTGGCCCGGATTGGAAATGACCAGCATTGCTTCGGTATGAATAGTTGAATTCTCGCGTCTTCATCATTGCTGATGATGCCACCACGCTGTTAAAGATACAGTCACACCAACGTCCCGAATGTTGGCGGAAGATCCCTGGAAGATTCAACATCTGATCCGTGCTGGGTCCTTGATGGTCCGGCGTGGTCTTGCTTGGTCCGGGCACTGTCTCGGAAGGTTTAGACATGCTAAAAATTACCGGTATGGTCAGGGAAGGTCGATTAAACTGTGTTGGTCCGCAAAGCAGCCTTGCAAGTCCGTGTAGCCTCCTTGTTGTTCCGTATTGTTACCGTGTTGGTACCGTGCATGTCCGGGGCTAATTGATACATTATTTTCAACAAGTTGTGGACACGGACAGCCCAGGATCACCCCAGACACATTATTATTATTATTATTATTATTATTATTATCATCATTATTTACTATTATTATTATTATTATTATTATTATTTATTTTAGCTCGACTATTTGCCGAATAGTTTGAGCTATGCTACTTATGCCTTCGTCGGCGTCGGCGTATTAATGCTATGGTTAAGGTCTGCGTCAAACAACTCCATATCTGTGTAACTACTACAGATTTTCAATTGAAACTTCACACATGTCCTACGGGTGTTTATGTAAGCTCACTGACCAAGACCCATAACTCTGAACTACAATTTAACCTAATAATCACCCTTTTCTACTTCATGTCAAAAATCAGGTTAAAGTTGCGTGCAAAAACTCCATATCTCTTTATCTACTACAGATATTCAATTGTAACGCCACATATGTTTTCATGGCCATTATATGAGGTCACTAGCCAAGACCCGTAACTATGACAAGCATTTTTAGCAGAATTATGATCCTTTTTGTACTTGCAGAAAATTCAGGTTAAGGCTTGCGTGCAACAAGTACATATCTCTGTAACTACTACAGATATTCAACTGAAACTTTATACGTGTCTTTGGGGTCATTATGTTAGGTCACTGACCAAGGACCATTACTCTGACCAGCAATCAAGCAGAATTATTATCAATACTTTTATAATAAAACAGTCTAAATTTCACATACTACACCGTTATGGTTAAGGAAATTAATATTGGCAGCGTTGCTAAATGAACATTTTGATCCAGCTTGGTCTGCATGCACGCACAGCAACGGATCACACATCCCTGTACAATTATGACCAATAATGATTTTTTCATTATTTCAATGTTGTTAATAAGAAAAAAACGAGATTGCTTATCATATTCAAAAGAAATTTGGTAATGTGATTAACAGTAGCATTGAAAATCACAGTTTTATGTGTTATCCGAATAAGAGTTAATAGTCCGAATATTTAGCTTTTATTTGGTATGTTTGAATAATCATATTTAATTCAATAAATTTTACGTGACAATAAAATGTAATATTTAACTTAGGTACCCAAACTGGAACTAAATGGGCAAATAACAGTGCAATTTCAGTGATCTAATGGAATAATAACATGCTATTTACATTTGGCAGTCTGCACTTTGAATGAAAAAATTATAACAAAGGGAAACATACTTTCAGCTCTAAATGTAACTAAACAATTAATCAAATGTAAATTCTAAAATTACAACGGCATATACCTTGAGTAATCAAAGTATTGCAGTTTAATTTCAGTACAAACTGACCATGTGAAACAATGTAATAGACCTCGGCGCCCCGCATCTCCTATAAGTAGATTTCCACCTTTCTTTTGGAGTATCTATTTACTATGCAATTTGTTCTTCAAATACATTGCTAAAAATTCTAGTAACCACTGTGTTGTCACATTAGCTGTTTTTTTTAATCAGAACATTGTATTTGGACCAGCGTAAGTTCAGAGAAAACGGAATGCATGTCTATTGTTAAATTGCGTATTATCCGTTACCCCACCCACTGGCAACACATTTTTTAAATATTCTAAATGACCTCAGAACTTGTCCAAAACTGCCAAGATGCGTTGATATCGCATTTCTTAATTTCATATTAGCTCAAATTTTAAGTAATTTGGATATATATACTTGATGCAACAAAAACGAAAAGTACGTATATCGCTTAGATCGAAAATAAAAACCATTTTTCTTCCAAATTATGAAATATATATTTAATCGCACGGGCAATAATTATAATAACCTCTCTTGACAATTCATCTGACTTTTTATGTCCAAACTTGACTTTCCTTCAGTCGTCGCTTTTTATATTGTTTTTTAATTATTTTAAGTACCCACCCAATACACAAAGGAACACACGCAAACGCGTGAATGCACGCACACACACATATACATACACGCTACACACGCAAACACCGCCCCCCCCCCCCCACACACACACATAGTTACACGCACGCATACAAGCACGCATACCACACACGGACGCGCCTGCGCAAGCGCACACATATACACTTATGCACAAAGAAGGACAATAATACATAATCGCGAACACGTGCACCAGCGCGAACAGACGCACGCGCTTTCTTTTAATTTCACCAAGTATCATTTTGACGCAGATGCGTAATAATCTAGATTATAACCAAATGTTGTTCCCTTATCTTATAAGCTAAACAGCTTTACCTGTGAAATGTTTAATTCAGAATGCATGTTTTTATTCATGAATATGTTTTGATGCGTTTTGTTGCGATGGAAACAAACTTATTAAAAACATCTTAGATCTAACATAGTAGTATATTAGTTACACTGTTAATAAGGAAAAAAGGGGAATACATGTTGCTTAAAATGAAATAGATTACAGTAAAACATCATAAGGTTTAGATTTTAAGCGATTAGTTATTATGTACATAAAGAGCTGTACGTTACATGTACCCATTATACACAGTACAGTCTTTGAACGCTGATCAGTAACAGAACATTGTCTAAACGAGTTACTCCCCTTAGTTAATATTCTGCTTTGATTATCAACAATGTACATTGTAAGAAGTTCGTTTTTTACCGTCCAGTAATTATGCGAGCTTCATAATTAAAAAGGAAGTATTAAGAATTATATTTACTGATACGTATACTTTGCAGCCAGGTCTATAAAATACTACTGTTTCTCTATTGAACGTTGCTCATTTATTCTGATAAGTACTAAACATAAATTCTTATTGACGGGCCTAATATTTATGATTGATTCATACATTGTTAATATTCAATCTTGATATTGTTAGTTGTATAAAGATAATTTCAATGTTTATATACCAGGATATCTTTACATCAATATCATTATTGCCACATGGATAGAAATATTAATTTAAATTTAAATAATTTAAACAGTCATTGTCAAAATGTATTCAATGAAAATTATAAAATGACCTAAATAATTAATTTCTGGTAGGTCTTTTACCATTCAACTAATTGCTGTACAAGGACTTTAAAATCTTGAGTATTATGTTACGGTGTAAATAAATATGTATTACTTATAATAAAGTAAATAAATATGTACAACTTAAAATAAATACCTACTCTGTAGCAATAACACTTACAATAAATTAACAATTCTTATTACATAAACAATGTTAAGGAGTATTTATTCATATGTGTTAGCATTATTTGTTCACGATAGCATTTTCCTACACAAATGTTACTGATTACATTTGCACCTCATGTGGACTATTTCAATTAGGATATCAGTTTCAAAAAGAATTTTCCAGGTTAACACACATTTAAAATTAATGCCTACACAGTGTAGTTCTTTCTAACAAAAACACTTAAGATTTCTTTGCTGATATAATAACTATTTGTTGTATTTGTCCTGTGTATATATACATATATGTTACTCAATATTTTGCTTTGTGTACATGACATGAAACACCTTACTTTTGGTGATAAAATACACAGATAATTAAAATTAAGTATACAGTATGTTACTTACTTTAATATGTTCACTCTGCATATATATTTATTTATTTTTATATGATCATCTTAGTTTTTGTGGAGAGTAAATACAATTAGTGGATAACAAATACAATACAATTAATACTAACTCTACAATACATTATAAACAAAAGCATGATAACACCTAATAATCTTTTACGCTTGCGCACTTGGCTTAGGTGTTTGTTTAGTGCTTAATGTATAAAATTTCAATACAATTTCCCTACAGCATCTTTCCTTTTACAAATATTATATTAATACTGTTAATGCTTTTTTAGAAGATGAGAGGTTGTTAGTTGGGGCATATTGTATAAATTTAAAATATCCATCACACATTATTAATCTTGTTGTTTCAGATCACTCCTAACCTGTCATGGGACAAGTCTACCATTGTACCAAGTACAATTGTATATAATTATTTATTTCTGTTTATCTACTATTGTTTATAGTGCTTTTAGTGTTGCATACCAAAGTACATTCTATATTTAAATACACTTTGTATCTATTACAACATTTCTCTAGAAACAGAAGATCTGTCATGCGAAATTGTATATTGTTTTTTCAAATAGATGTCTGCACTTGTTGTAGCTTTAGGAAGAATCACCACTTGTTATTTATGCCATTTACTTTGCACTATTAAGTAAAAGCCTGTCTATTTGCAAATGAACACTGTTAGAATTGCCTCTTTAGAATTGCCGCGGCCTAAACTGTAGTAAAAGGAGAACTGATGTTTTTAATTTTCTTAAAGACAAAGACTATCATATTTATTGTTTACTGGACTGGCCAAAAGATTTAAAAAAGAAGTTTGTTCTTCCTGGAGCTATGGAAAGTCAAATGCCAGAGGTTGTGCAATTTTAATTAAGAAAAGTATTGATTTAAAAGTACATGCTATACAAAAAGATGATATTGGAAATGTGTTAGGTCTAAATATTCTATTGGGAATACACAATTTTCACTAATTACTGTTTATGACCTAAACATAGACAGTCCACAGTTTTATAAAGATGCTTTTAACACGATTGATGCGTTTGGAAATGAGGATTTCATTTTGTGTGGTGATTTTAACTTTGTTTTAGTCAGCACATTAGATTACAGCAACTATAAACCATCTAACAATATTATAAATTCTAGAAACATTATCTTACACGAAATTGCTAAAAGAAATCTAACAGACACGTTTCGAGAAATGCATGAAAACAAAAGACGGTTTACATGGAGACGTCCAAATCCGTTGCAACAAACAAGGCTAGATTTCTTTTTAATAACTCCAAATATGCTAAAATTGTTAAAATCTTCAAATATCTGAGCCAGTCTAAAATCGGATCATTCTATTATTGATATTTCTCTGGAATTTAATAAAACTGAACTTGGTAAAGGATTGTGGAAATTCAATAATTCTCTTCTGCAGGATATTGAGTATTTAAATATTATAAATAATAAAATTGAGGAAATTAAAAAACAATACTGTTTATCTGTATATAACTTAGAAAATATAAATAAAGTTAATAATAATGAATTATACTTTACCATAAATGATCAACTTTTTCTGGAAACGTTATTAATGGAAATAAGAGGTAAAACTATTTCGTATTCAAGTTTTAAAAACAAATTGAAATCCTCAACTGAACAGAAACTTTTACTAGAAATTGAAACCAATGAGCAAAATCTTAATGAATCTAATAAAGATAAACTTCAGCAACTAAATACAGAACTTTACACGATTAGAGATACAAAACTTAAAGGTCATATAATTAGATCAAAAAGTCAGTGGATTGAGCAGGGAGAGAAAACAACCAGCTATTTTTGTTCATCAGAAAAACAACACTATGTTAATAAAACTATACCTTTTATTCAAAGAAATGATGGCAAATTTATACACAACCAATCCGATATTCTTAAGGAAACGTGTGAATTTTACAAAAAAAAATATATCAAGAAGTTAAATTACAGCCAAACAGAATACTAAACGACCTACATAAAATAGATATCACTAAACCAAGTTTCCCCAATCAACAGAAATGGAAGGTCCTTTGCAATATGAAGAATTAACACCTTAAAGAATATGAAAATGATAAAAGTTCTGGTTCGGATGGGTTTACAACTAACTTTTTTTAAGTGTTTTGGAATAGAATCGGAATTTTCCTATTGAGAAGCATTAATTTTGCGTATATTAACTATCGTTTCTCATTTCCCCTAAAGCAGCGCATAATTACTTGTATACCGAAAGAAAACAAACCTAGACATTTCCTTAAAAATTGGAGGCCAATTACACTTCTTAATACTGTATATTAACTAGCATCTGGATCAATTGCAAATAGGCTTAAACCTCATCTACAAACACTTAATTCAAGGGATCAAACTGTTTTGTTTCAGGACGGAACATAGGTGAAAACACACGAATGGTGTATGACATTATGCATACACAGAAAACAATAAAAGCCCTGGATTAATTATGATGATAGACTTTGAAAAAGCTTTCGATACTTTATCCTTTGATTTCATTGAACAGACGCTAAACTTATTTAATTTTGGACCAAGTTTCAAACGCTGGATATAATTTGTTTGGAAAATACACAGACATCAGTTCAGTTAAACAGTTTTTTGTCAGAAAGTTTCTCAAAAGTCCGCGGCTGTAAGCAGGGCGATCCTATTTCGCCATACATTTTATTTTTTGTGCAGAACTGTTAGCTATCAAGATAAAGCATTGCAAATCTATAAAAGGAATAATTATTAACGGTATAGAATAAAAAATATATCAATTTGCAGATGACACTTCTAAGTTGTTTGATGGTTCGGAAAATTCTTTAAACTCTTCTCTTGACCTGCTCCATGAATTTGCGTTGTTTTCTGGCTTAAAGGCAAACTTTGACAAAACTCATGTAATTTGGATTGGAACTTAAAATACAGCTCTCGATCTATCAAAACAAAATATAAACTTCTATGATGAATCACTAGATTTACATTGTTAGGAATTACTTTTGATGTAGATCTTAAGACAATGATTAACTTAAATTTTGCTGATAAATTTAATAAAACAGTACATTTAATTAACCAATGGATTAAGAGAAAACTAACACCCATTGGTAGAATTATAGTTATAAAATCATTAATACTCCCGTTATTTACTCATTGCTTTTTTGCAATACCCACCCCAGAGAGAGAGATTCTAGACAAGCTAAATAAAGTATTGTTCGATTGTGTATGGGGAGGTCTGCCTTACAAGATTAAAAGCACTACAATTGTACAAAGTTATGAGAAAGGTGGGTTACAAATGGTAGACATTTTTGCATACTGTAAAAAAATTAAGCTATCTTGGCTAAGAAAATTATCCACATGTTGTGATAGCAAATGTGCAGTCCTTATAAGGTCTATGTTTGACATATCTAAATTGTTTAACACTGGAAAACTGTATACAACCATAATACAGAAATGAATTTTGGTCTTAAGTGTTTAGATGTTATGAACAATTTGTTGATGTGTTAAATCTTACTGAGGTTGATAGTATTCTTAACATGCCTTTGTTTTACAATCACAATTTTCAAATTGGAAATGAACCATTGTTTTTTAAAGCATGGTATGACAGAGGCATTAGATTTGTAAGGGATATTATTATTGATTGAAACACCTTTTTGGAAAAAGCACAGTTAGAAATTATCACTGGAATTGCGAAGAATTTTATTCACTACAAAGGACTTGTGAAAACAGTTAAAGCTGTGATTAAAAAGTATAAGTTACAATTTAGTAGTAAAGACGTTTTAATGCACGGTAAATCTCTGTCATGCTATGCTAAAAATGTTATATGTTGTGAAAGCAAAGATAGATCAGTGTATAATTGTTTTATTCAGCATAACATAGAACCTAAATCTAAAACCATATGGAACAATTTTGTAATATCAGAAGTGGAATGGAAATATATTTTTAAAACAATGTTTGATATAACAAGAGATAGTTATATGCAGTGGTTCCAACTTAGGATCGTTCATAATATATTAGGAACAAACTCTCTCGTGTACAAAATGAAACTATTGAATAACGCACTTTTTGTCAATAATGTGAAGAAACAATTATTCATCTTTTCTGGAATTGTGAAAAAGTATACTGTCTGATCAATAAAATAAATGAAGACCTTATACAAATGCGGAATACACATTTCACGGGACCAATATATTGTAAAACATTTATTTTAGGTAGCACACAGAAAGAAAACCAAAGTCTGGATATATTATGTCTCGAAACCAAACGATATATATTTTGTTAAAGAAAAAATAAGTCTATTCCAAATTACAACGGTCTTATAAATAATATGACAGTATATACCATCTCTCAACAAACTGAAAATGAAATATAAAAGGTGTGGTCGCTAGTAAGAGAACTATGCGAGCCAAACACGCTAAGTGATAATGATTTAAAAAAAAAAATTAAATTTCCTTCAATACCAGAATAAAGAAATAAATCATTTAGAAGTTAGCTAGTTGGGTATGTTTAGCATTGTGATGGAATATGGAATGTACATTAAGCACTGATGTTGTATATATTTTGTATGTTAGTTTTTATTTTGTCATAAAATTGTAACCTGACGATATATATTAACTGAAGTGTAATTTACATATACAGCAAACCTATCGTGAATTTATGCATATTATTGTACCCTGTTTTATTTTTTCAACTGGATTATACTGATGGCTTCTATGCATGTATATTTGTCGAAATAAACGTTATAATAATTAAAAAAAAATAAACAAAAAAAAAAATATATATATATAAACCTCTCTTTGTTTATGTAATTCAACATACTAGTGATTGTTTTGAACATTCAAAACATTCTGATCGGCAAATACACATTGCTGGTAAGTATTAATGAGTGAAGTTGTTTTTTTACAATTTTGGCGGCCATTTTGGCGGCCATCTTAGATTGTACAGTTTCCCAAGCCGGACCTTTTGGGAACTTTGTGGTATTGGATACTTCAAGTATGCAACTAAATGATAATCCAGGTTTTATTTCTATTCTAATTTTGTCCGGGTTTGGCATATTTCCAACCCCAACAACCTGGACTAAAAACCCAAGAATTGCAATAAATGGGAAATTCATAAACTTACTGCTCATTCATTCCCGCTACTATTTTCTGACAATGTTAATTTGTTAAATTTGCCTGACAAATTCATGTATCAATTATGTTTACGTAAATTACTAGTATTTAGCTTATTCATGTATCACTGGTGAAACATGGGGCGGTATATGGTCGGTTTATTCACGTACAGATATTAATAATTATTGAGTTTATCTCAAATTAATTTCGGGGGCCGATACGTTTTTCTTATAGTGTCCGAAACATCTAGTGTCCGAGAAGTCTCTTTAGTAGGGACCGAAAAATCTGGGGTCCAAGAAGTCTCCTTATTAGAGAACGAAAAATATGGGGTCCGTTGAGTCACAGCTTGGTCCTCTTGTATTGTATTTAGGGCAAAAAAATGACATCTCAATATTAATTTATACGCCGATTGTCTTTTTAAATGACATTTCTTGTTTAATCTGATTTGATACACTGCTGTTTAATTAATGTTGGTATTCATTCCTTTGGTTACCTTACAATAGTTATTTTCTGGTTAGATTAACTACATAGCCTATGATATGCATGTGATGGTATGTTTCATAATGTGGTGTGAATGTTTTGTTTGACATTAACAGACATGGCGAAAGACTGCACATTGTCGGTAAATATCAAAAGGCCGGCGGTAAAAGCCAAGATGCCGGACTTGAAGTCTGGCTTTTTTTTCGTATCCGTCATTATGACATGTATTTTAAACTTAATTTAGGCCGGTGAAATTTACAACTGGCCTGTACTTTTTTCTCTTTCGTAGGACAGTCTGGTCTGTACATTTTGACATTCTTTCGCCATGTATGCATTTATTAATTGATATTAAATTATTATTTTTTTTCTTCTTGGGTGTAACTGCAAATAAGAGTGTACGATATACATGTACATATTCACGAGTAGTGACATTGTTGCATCATAGGCTTTGATAGTCTTGTTTGACTTTTAATGGCATGGATTCCAATGCCTGCACTAAACCTGTAACTGATTCTTAAATTAAGCTTAACAGTAGTCCCGATATTTAAATCGATATTTGTAATATCAATTACTTTTCCTATGAATGCTGCATGTGCGTTCGATATTTGACAGAAACCACTGCTTCAGTCTAACGTATAGGCAGCATGTGCTATTGTTGAAATCAAGAGCGCATTTTGTGTTTCTTAATGGTGACTAACTTCAAGTGAGATTTACTTTCTAAGAAGTTACGTAGCCGCTAGTTTTCATCTTAAATTGTGAAAGAAATTTCAATAGAGATAAGACTCGCAATATTTGAAATAAATGAATATAGCAAACAATGCCAGGATATTTTGCTATTTTTCTACGGAATATTTTGGGGGATCTGATTACTGGTTCCTAACCTAAATGGTACGTATATGGCATAAACCTTTAGGACAATATCGTTGTTACTTCATTATAGTGAGGGCATAGCAAGTTGTCTGTTGTTTGTTTTCTTCTCTGCCAATAACTTTTAATAATGTATCAAGATTAATTATTTAATACGTCAGCATAATAAAACATTGTTGTTATCAGTGTCCAATATTATTCGACAATTTGTACATAAGATATTGTCGGAATATTAGATGCTATAAATGAAAGTTTATTTTGAATACTATTTAAGAAATTGAAATAACGTGTTTGCACATACTTAATTTTAATGCTAAATACAATAATGTATTGCAGCATAAATAAATACTTGTTATTATAATGGGGATGAATTGCATTAACATGGCAATGAATTAATTACCTTTACTTATCACTGTCTGGGATCTCGGAAACACAAGAAATGGACACGGGACGATCTTCAGTCACGGTTGTCGGACGATTTCGATAACAGTTATAATGCTCCAAAGATGGATGCGTAGATATAATATTTATAATAACAAAAACATGTGTTCAAAATATTGACAAACGCTATCAAAGTCTTAGACAGATGTATGATTATACATTTAAAGCTCATTGGCGATTTTCTTACTTGCTTTTTACTTGCTTTTAAAGCTTATTTTGAAAGCCAAATTGTCACGGTCGCGAGACGACGCTGTTACGGCTATAATGACGATTTAATATTTAAAGTAACAGACATGTGACGATTTCTTTTATTATGCTTCCTGAATGGGGAAGCAGTTAATCACCACTTTGTCCGACCGTCCGAATTCTTATTCTATTGTCAGTTTGTCCGGCTGTCTAATTAATTTTTCCGACAATTTTATCCATCATACTCCATATACGTCCGTCCGTCCGGTACTTCGTTTCCGCACGAGATCTCAGGGAATATGCCTTGAATTCAATGACACTTTATATGCAGCAAGGTTGACATGCGCATATTTTCAGGTTGTTGCGTTCTGATGATTTCCAAGGGAGTTATTGCCTTTTTTTATTATAAACTTTACACTTTAAAGCGACGTATTGATAATTATAAAAAAAGCTGTCACCGTGACACTTTTCGCAGGCTCGGAAAAAGTTAGAAGAAGTAGTAAATTCGTTATATATGAAATGTTCATTAAGGTTTTATGCGATCATGTGCACTATGAAGCAATGTAGTCTAGCGTAGGAGTGTGCAATTTGAAGGCGTGAGTTCGAATCCTGCTGGAACCGTGTATCGACAAAAAATTGACGTAGTATATTTGTTATTATAAATTCAATCAATAGATTTGCTGACAGAAAAAAGGAACATATTGTGTTGTTTTAATGATTTTATATTTATATTTATGAGCAATACCGTCGATAACCCCCTTAATAGGAACTCGGCGTTTACGAGATCTCATGAAATAATGACTGTGTGTGTAGCACATTTTTATCGAGTGCACCGGTATTATCTCCCATATGGGCATTGCCCCAAAAGACTTGTTGGGTTACGGCGATAGTAGCAGGTACAGGAGACGCCCCATTCCAGTGGTGACACTGTGTATTTTAGTGCCCGATGTGAAGCACCTAGTACACTGCACATCGCTTTAACGTCAAATGCGACAGACAAGCTAGTAAGTTAGGGTGTGGCGGTGGGTTGTGAAGCCAGTGTGTTACCACTAGACCACTGATCCGCCTGAAGTAAAAACTCGAATTCAATGAAACGTTATATGCAGCATCCTTACCAATATATAGGCATATATTGTCTGGTAGTTCGGTCTGATGATTTTCCAGGGAGTTATCACCGTTTTTATATTAAAGGGACCAAACTTCAGATGGCCTAATCGTAAAAACGAAAGAAAATTGTCAAAAATACACGCTTTTCTTACAAAATCGTATAGAACACATTAAAAATTAGACACGTGTGTTTTTATTTACCTGAAAAACTATGATTTGATGTAGTATTCCTCCTTTTTATCGTCCTAAAATTTATAGCGTCTGCAGTCGCTATAACCCATTGAGTAATTTAAAAATAGCGCTGTTTATATTTAGGATAATCACGTGGGTTCTAGAAAAGTGCGAAAAAATTCAACATCTATCTTTTAATGAAACATACAGTTAATGACCGTATTTGATTGTGTTTTATACAAATAGTGATGGTTTTACCCATGTTTTTACTGTTAAGGCATACTTACAAAACAAAACGCACATTTGTATGCCCATCTGGAGTTCAGTATCTCTAAAGTTACGATTAGGTAGTTGTTACCATGGTAATTGACTTTATCAACAAGATTTTTAACAGTATTTGCATTGATATTTGACGCTAAAGGAATGTTCTGCAATCCGGCGATAGTCATACTGTCACACGGCAACATTCATGGAGACGTCTGTTTCGTATGAGTCCACATCATATTCCTCAAAACTAATCTCATTCATGTTGAAAAATCGTCCCGCTACTGTAACAGGGTCGACATGCAGCCGTTACTCAATAAACGACGTCGTCTTTATGTCCGTTACATTTCAACAGGTGTTTATTTTTGTCCATAGTCAAGGTAGATCTATTATTGAATAAAAATGAAAAACAAAGGAAAACTAAATTAAAATAGTTATTATAACCGAATTTCTCATATCTCCTAGCAGTAACATATACTAAGATTGTTCAGTTAACAAATGATTTTTACACAATTCGATTCAGGTGTCTCGTTTGCTTGCTCTAACTCCAATTACAAAACACACAACCTACTGCGAAATCGTCTGACAACCGTGACCGAAGATCGTCCCGTGTCCATTTCTCGTTTTACCGAGATCCCAGACAGTGTTATGAATATATATTTAAAACAACGACTGTGATAAACAACACCAACACATTTTGTTATTTCAGAAGGTTTCAGTGATAAACAAGAAAACAACAATATAATAGGAACATTGACGTCCACGATGGATCAGAATCACTTTGGAGTATTCAGATATATGCCCAGTATTAGACTATTACAGTTCATTTGTGTTATGATAATGTGGTCTTGTGTTAATAACATGAACATGCAATACGTGTCACTCTCAAACATTTAAACAAACAATTGTTTACTTATTTACTCTTTAGAAACATCAGTTTATTTCACTGTGTGACAGCACAATCTCGATTAAATAAATTCCTTATGCTCTCTTCAAAACGTCGGTACATGTCACACATTATATATATAATTAGCGATCACGTCACAGACCTCTATATTAAGACGGTTCACTAGCAAATGTTTGCTTGTCTGTACAAACGCGACGGTAAAAAGGCTTAATATGGTTACAAAAATCGCATTTATCACATGCTATACCTTGTTTCACGTGTAATACAGCCATTACGAATATTTTTATCTTACACATGTGTAAGATAGCATTTTGAGCGTTTTCATTGACTACATATTCTTTGACCAATCACATGATTGGTGAAATGACGTTGTCAACATGAAATGACGTCATGTCAGTACAAAACTTTGAGGATTTACCAACTTATTTTGGTAAAATAAGAAGCGTTTTATTTCGTTTGAAAGCATGTGATGAAATAAGATCTGACACTCGTTTTCATTTCATACCATATTGTATTAAACTCATCCAGAAAAAGGCTCGCTCACTAACAAAATTCCTGAACTCGTTTAGTATTTTATATTTTAGTGACTAGAACAAACTATAGAAGAAGATAGAAGCTTTCACAGCGCTGCACAACTGAATGTGTAGTTTAGATGGCAATAAAATTCATAAAATCTTCGGAATTCTTTCTGGTATCATTATTGTATTCAAATGGTATTGCTATACTATTAAGGCGTATTATCATAATACGATTTATTTTCTCTAATGTCAACTGTAAGGTTTAGCTGGGTGCACGTTTACCACCGATTATCCTACATAGAATGTACATTTATCGCCATAAATTGTGGAGAAAGAGTACATTTACTTCAAAATGTTCACAAGTGAGCGCATTTACCCCCAGAACTAAAGCTTATCTGGAGCACTGTGATGATACAGGTATACTCCCAGTTTCAAGTCAATACCTTATGTAGTATAAAAAGTACAGGAGTTTTGACTGACGTTAAACCGATGTGCAGTGTACTAGGCGCTTCACACCGGGCACTACAAGACCCAGGGTCGCTTCTGGAACCGGACGTCTCCTGTATCTTGCACTATCCGTAGTAGCCCAACAAACAAGTATTCTGGAACAATGGCCATATGGGAGAGAATCCCGGTGCACTCGCTAAAAACGTACCACACACACACACACACACACTGACAGCTTTAACCAGAAAACATCTACGTCAAAAAAGGGCACAACTGTATCAAAATACATTTTACAAAATATATGGGGATTGTTGACCCTGATGCTGGATTTCGTGATAAAGATATGTCTCAAGTTTAGAGTACCTTATGTAGTAATAAAGTTATATGACTTTTGATTACAACCTTTAACCTGGAAATCTAAGTGAAAAAGCGCATACATACGTCAAAATACAAATCAGAGTTATGGGGATTGTTGCATCCGATGCTGAAGTTAATGGCAAGCATATACTCCAAGTGAATACCTTTAGTGGTATTAAATTTAGGATTTTGAAATTAAAACTGAAACCAGAAAATCTAAATATAAAAAAAAAACATAAATCTAAATTAACTTACAAAACAGAGTTATACGTATTTAGAGGCGGAGGCTGACGCCTTCGAATGGTCGAGCTAAAAATACATGTATTGATGGAGCACTTAATTTTTAGCTCGTTAAAAAATTGCCTTGTCAGCCTCCGCCTAAAGAGTTCCGTGCATATCTCGTATTAAAGCCCTACCGGCACACACTTCCACGTGACCGTAGTCAGATCATATGGTGTGAATTCAAATGGTAGACACGCATACGGAAAAAAAACATGGTACCCGTAAAATCGTTGTTAACTTGTAACTTTTTTAAGTATCCGTTTTTTTTATTTTAACCCTCAGTATATATGTCTAGCACCATAATGCAATAACTCAGAAGGAGTTTTATAAAATAATCAAGAAATTTCTTTAAAAAGATATTCTGCGTCAACGGTAATTTTGAAAATAAAGAACGTCAATTAAACTGGATACATATATATTCAAAAATGGTATAAGTCGAGGCGGTTAATTCCGTACACTTTAGTACAAATGGATTTCAAAATCCCGTCTCTTACCGTACTTACGTGTTTTGCTGCAGCGCGGGTTTGACTCATTCATTCTGGTCACATTACACTAAATAAATAAGTCATGCAGGGCTGCACTCTCTAAATAAATCAACAAGTTTAACTCGAAGACATGTTTTGGGGTTTAGACACATGCTTTGATATTCTTTTTTGGAGATGTTGGTAGGGTAAGCATTGGTATGCACTAATAAATCACTGATATGTTTTAAGATTGGAGACTGCAATATGACACTTGCGCTGAGGCGGGTTACTAGACAGTAGAAAGAAAGTAGCCGCTAAAAAGATGGTGATAAAACTGTTGAGTGTCCAGTTCTTTCTTACATATTACATGTCATACCCTTGCTATTGCTTAAATCAATTGAGCTTAGAATGCTCTTTAAGAAAAGGTATGGTTATGAAGGTCCCTATGTGCAAAATGTTGCATCTATTTTTGGTTAAAGTTATCGTTCTTACATTAAATTACATAAGGATCGGAATTAGTATAATGTAACCTTCTTCTTGACAGCAAACATAAACTGCGATACCGACAAGTGTCAGTTAGGAAACACGCAATATCGTAGTGGAGTGACCCTTGAATCACTTAATTCCGTACACATGTCTGATAATTCAGTACAGTATAATTTCCCAGGACGGTTAGCTTTCAATTGCACCTGATCGTAACTGTTATATATATTTAAAAATTTAACACAAAGGTGATATTGAATGGATTTAACGTTTATTAAGTTATTGATACCCTAATACATATGTAGGTTAATAAATGAACATACTTTAATAAACGTAGAACTTTAACATATGCTCCCATTTATATTTTACTATTTATGATAATCTTGTATGCTCCATTTCTAACATATATAGTTAACATATTTTTATACAAATGAACCTATCTATAGTATATTATAAACGACACACGCCATTAAAATTGTTGACGTTACGCAAATTGTTTTGTAAAATGAAATCTAATGATGTTGCGTGGTATGTACATCGTATCATGTAAAGTGTAATTGTTATGGGGGACTCAAACTTTTAAGTCAACTTATAAAATCAAAGTACACAGAGTCATGATATTTTAACAATTAGCTTGGATATAACTGTTAAAGGTGTTGTTATAACATAAACTTACAGTACATTCCGCATTTTTTTTTACAGTTTTTGTAAATGCAGTAATACTGATTTGACTATGTTTGGAAAATTATTATAACGCTTTATTATGTTAAGTTACAATAAGACATCAACCATAGAATGGACTTTATATTTTCTTTTCTAACACATAACTGAACAATTCAAGTGTGTTTATTAAATTCAAACAATACTGATGGTACTTTTAGCAATTTTCCTATACTCATTCTTTAAAGCCAATGACTTCTTTGCTAGTTTTTAGGTCCTGAAAAACTGTGTCCATGCAGGCATGAATGCTTTTTTTGGCGAACAATATGGAAATGCATGCAATTGAACATATTTGAGATAACATCAATTTTATGGATATATTTTTCAATGCAGATGACTAATTAAATACATACTTCGCAAAATTTTCACATCCAATATACTGCATCAAAACCAATAGTACAAAAATACAACATTTTATTCTATGTTTGATGTCATATTCTAACTTCACATAATAGTGTGTATTATTCTTATTTAAAATTAATATTGAAAGGTATACATACTATATTATTACCTACTTTACTAATTAAGCGTTATTTTTTTACTGTTTGCCACTTTGTTGAAACAAGCTCCTCCCGACAGGAAAAACATTTCTCGGTTTTGTTTCGTTATGTAGCCCTAATCATTATTCAAAGGGGATTAATCTGCGCAGAACGTGACGCAATGTAACTATGGTAACACTGACTGCTACTGACTGTTACAAACAGGAGCCATGTTAATATTATGATTGTTCTATTTTGTAATTGTGAGTCCCAACTATCCTTATAGTAGTTTCCATTGAAAATAAAACAGTTAAATGTTGCCTATTATTTTTTATTGGAAGTAGGTAATAAAAGGATATTTCATAGTCATTTGGGAGCAGTCAAATTGTTTTCCTTCAGTGTCAGGTTTGGGGGAGGGGGCAACATTTCCAACTGTTGCCCTCTGCCTAACGGCCTCGGGCAACGGCTCAAAAGTTGCCCCCTCTAATTTAAATTTTTTTTTTACTGTTACCAAATGCTAAAGAAATATCTTTATACTGTCACCTTAATTTATTCAGATTTTTTTTTGTTTTCCTTAATCTAGCTTTTTTCTTTTCCTCCTTTTCTAACTGCAAGTTTACTTTTCTCATTTGTTCTTCCTTTTGTGTATATCTCATTACTGGTGAGAATCACATGGCTTGTCAGTTTTCTTGAATGACGGGGTTTGGGGACGCTTTCAGGAGAAGGTAAGTTAAACTCATCATCAATCTGGGATAACCACGATCAATCCCACATAGGCAAAGTTATGTTCAAATTGCCATCATTGTCGATGGTTGATGGAACATTGTCCGACAATACATGGTCAATTAATTCACTTTCGGATACAACTTCTATACCGTCGAGAAGGTTATTTACCTGTTTATCACCGTCTGATGAACGAACACATTCATTTTGTGCAACAGACGTTGACTGGTTGGACACAACATGCAATGTGCGTGTAGTGTCTCCTGCACATGAAATATATCTGTCAAAAGGGACAGATTCGGCTAAAGCGGTGTGCATTTGGATTGAAAGGGTAAATCCCGCATTTTCTGAACCCGTTTGTGATTTTGGTTCGACTAAATGCGTGATCATGTGCCAGTCGAAATAATCTGGGCCATTCCCACTTAGTGACCTGATTATTAGGACTGGCTGCCATGAATTCACTACACTCAGTCGAATAACTCCTTGAAAGGGGCCCAAACACCGTTTTGTCTAGAGGACAGAGCCACTGAGTTGTGTGAAGGGGGAAAGCAAGTAGTGTAATGTTGTTTTGCCGGGCACATTCGATTAGATCTAAAGTTTCATGGGATGAGTGTGAATCAAGAATTATCAGCTGTGGGCTGTCCGGTCCGCAATGCTTGAGGAAGTGGTTCTCAAACCAGAGCTTTCCCAACACATCCTTCATCTAAGCTCTGTATTGGTATGTATAAAATGCTGTTCGGTACTCCAGCCTCGGAGTTTTAAGCGTGAAGGCTCTTGTGAGTTTTTCCCTTCACAATTACCATTTGAGGAACTTCGTCACCGACAGCATTTACACAAGCTAATACCGAGACATCGTCTCGGCTGTTACCCACGCGACCGGGAATATTTTTAGCACCAGTTTCACCAAGAACACGTGCTGGTTTATGGCATAGGGAGACACTGGTCTCATCTATGTTACATATACGTTTTGGTTTGTCTGCCAGTTCAAGTTTTTAAAACAGTTCTCCAAGAGCTTGGAAATAAGCCTGCGTCACCGTTGGGTTGAGCATTCGATCCCTGACGGTCGAAAGGGGCTGTGGCTTGCGTAAATACATATCTGGATGACGTTTCATGAAACCATTCAACCAATATTTACCCGGTACACCGTTCCTGAAAGGAGGCCTGATACCGAGTCTTCGCACTACCCTTCCATTCGGACTGCTAGCATGCGCCTGGTTATTCCGAATCCCTGTTTTATAAAGAATACTTTATATGTGTCATATTGTAGTTGTATATATAGCAGTACGAGTTGTCGTAGTAGTTGTTGATGTAGAAGTATTAGTAGTAGTATTAGCTGTTGTTGTTGTTGTTGCAGCAGCAGTAGTCGTCGTCGTCGTCTTCGTTGTTGTAGTAGTAGCAGCAGTAGTAGTAGTAGAAGCAGTAGCAGTAGTAGTAGCAGTAGTAGCAGAAACAGTCGTAGCAGCAGCAGTAGTGGAAGTATTAGTATTAGTAGTAGTAGTAGTAGTAGTAGTAGTAGTAGTAGTAGTAGTAGTAGTAGTAGTAGTAGTAGTAGTAGTAGTAGTATATTAGTAGTAGCAGGAGTAATAGCAATAGTAGTAGTAGCAGCAGCATTAGTAGGTGTTGTTGTTGTTGTTCTTGTTGCAGCAGCAGTATTAGTCGTTGTTGCCGTGGTAGTAGTTGGTATTTGCTGTTGTTATTGTATAGCAATAGAAATATGGATCATTTTTCCTCGAACGAGAATTCAGAAAACTTAAAGAATGAATATGAAAACATAGCATCAGCGAATATACATTTAAATCATCAGTGATTTATTTGGTCAAATTTCTTTCGTTTTTCGTTTTATTGTTGCACATCAAATAAAATGTTGCAAAATGTACGCATTTATTATCAAAATGTCATTACATACTTCATGATCGAAGAAATGTTAGAATGATTAAACTAATCAATAAACAACGTAAACAGAAGTTTCGATTCTGAGAGCAGCATAGTTAAAAGTAGTTCCAATTTCGATTGCAAAACTCTATGCCAAATCATGTTTGAATCGAAATAATTTTCGCATTATCGTTGTTAATGGGCCAATAAACAACTCTCTGTCGTTCTAATTATTAAGCGTGTAGTTATTTAACATTAAACAAAATTATCAAGTACAAATTACGCACAAGCAGTGAAGATGAATGTAATATTTTAAAAGTACCGATGGATCTACATTTTATAACGTTGTTTGCATTCATTTGCAGACACGTATACCTGCGCCGCTGCACGATCTGCTTCTCAATTTCCAGCGGAACTGTCAGAGGTCAGCCAGCCTGAGCTACGTCTTCCACCAGTCCGCTAACTCTGTTTTGGATTGTCATAACAGGCACCCCATATTTAACGGAGACCTTTCTATATGACAATCCGTTTCTTACTGCATTCGCAGCATCAATAATAATTTGTTGCGAATATGTTTTAGGCATTTCTGTAAGGGTACATCGGCCGGTATTATTCACTGAATAAATAAAAATTACTGTTTGTTTTTTGTTGGTTTCGTGTTGGTCGTTTTTGAACGTGTAAGAATCTGATATACAATAGTACACTCTCATATTGTTATAAGTTTTGCGAGTGATAGTAATGTAGTTTGCGTATGCATGTGCATGATAAAGTGTGTATACTTGTATATTTTCATGAGTGGAATCTTTATATTTATTTACAAACATATACACTATTATTTTAAGTTTTTAAATTATAACAAAATTAGAAAATACAACACACGCACATACACGCGCGCCCACGATCACACATTACGGTACAAAACATTGCATTTTTAAATTACTATTTGCCTTTATTTTGCTATATTGTTTATCACTAGTAAGATTATAGATATTTATTTTGCATTAAACTGTAACCGAATAGCTTTTTATTTAAAATAATAGATATTTTAAAAGTACTTGAACGACGTTGGTTGATTCGAGTCTAAAATTATGCGCTGCAATAAAATACCCGCACATATTTTTCTGTTCAATGTTCAAGGAGGGTAATTTCGTACACTCAAGAAACTTTGAAAAACTGGTTTGTATTTAGTATTTTACCAATAAAAATCACAGAAATTAACGCGTTGCACATTTTTACAAGTTATTAAAACATTGTACATAAATTCAACAATCTATAAATAGTGCTAAATACCGTTTGAAATGTCGAGGTGTTTTCGTTGTGTTTTCACCAATACTGGAACTGAAACGGAAGTTTCGTAATTCGCGCCTAAAATAGCTTACCAATGGCAAGGTCGCATGACATAATTTCTCCGATATAAATAAAATAAGCGATCGACATATAAACACGTCGAGTTTATATTCTCGATGGATTTTTATTAAACACAAAAGAACTATTCTTTATATTTAGATTTTATTCCGTTATAAGAGCTATTATATAAAAACTACATCAAATGTACGAAATTAGACGCTGTACGGAATTAGCCTACTCGACGTTTATAAGTAAGCTGTGGATTTTCACTTACAATATACTTATGTATCGCATGCAAGACTAGATAAGTACGGCACATACTGCTATCATACTAAACCATTCTCAA
The DNA here is from genome assembly GCA_027627225.1 of Congeria kusceri. Taxonomy (NCBI): domain Eukaryota; kingdom Metazoa; phylum Mollusca; class Bivalvia; order Myida; family Dreissenidae; genus Congeria; species Congeria kusceri. The sequence goes on along the minus strand of CM051025.1, from coordinate 16,760,084 downwards.
TTGAGCATTCCGGCGCACAGGAGTATCGGAGTACGCCCGGATATGCAAAACTAAATGGCCATGATTAAAAATCAAAACGCTGACAGCGCAAAAGACTGTTGGCGACAAAAGAAACTAAAAGCATGTGAATTATGAGTGCATCTTTGCTAAAAGGAAACATTTGTTTGAATGAAGTTCAATGTCCCCCCTTTAATATTTATAATTTTGCTCCTTATTCAATAGTATTCGACATCTTTAATGGACTTGTTCACAGATTTTCGCATTTTTTTAAGTGTGCCATTATATGTCAAAACTTGGTAGGTTTAAGCATCGGAACTAAAAAGCTCCAGTATAAAAACAATAAAAGTATTTAGAAAAAAAGAAGAAAAAAATCGGTTCGACCGGGGTTCGAACCTGGGACCTCCGGATTAAAAGGCTGTTGATTTAACCTCCCGACTTCTAAGCTTAAGCTGCATTATTTATTTTATCTAAGTTTTCAATGAGCTGTCAACAATTTCAACGAAAACAACAGAAACACTTATTATTCCATCGTTTAGCGTTACAAATGCTTTATAATTTCAACAGTTTCAACTGTTGATTACTCATGAACGAAATGGTTTTTACATTACATTTCTAGGTCCGTATGTTATTTTGCTCCCTTGTATACAGTGTTATTTTAGTTTTGGAATCGGTGACAAAAAAAAAAAGTTGAAAAAAATTGTCAATTTGTCAATCTGTGAACATGACCCTTTAATGAAAACTAATTTGTAAGTAACGAAAACTTATTTTGTTCGAGCTAATTATCTTATGCAAACGGAATTATATACATGCCAGTGAACAAGTCAGTCTGCAAGGGCCAGAATAACCGATAAAGCGTAGTAGTTAGGCGCACCGATTGTTGGTGCTTCTTAGCCAAAGATCTTTAAATAAACATAGATCTTTAAAATTGTTCGTTCCTACTGGGTCAAAATAGATCATATGATGCATGCTCTCGATTGTCCATAGTACAGTTTAAAATTAATAAATTACAGTAATTTGTTGTCAAAATATTCATAATGAGAATTGGTAGCAAGAAAACATACTTTCGCAACGAGTCAAACATAACCGATGTAGTACATTAAGTTAGTGGCCTTATTCCAGGACACTCCGGTAAATATTTTGGTTACATGCAAGTAAAGAGCAAAAGTAGGGATGTCATTAGTTTAAAGTTATTTTTTTATAAGTTGACCTTTTTACAAACTGTAATTGTAATAAATCACAAGATATACACATAATATTACATATTACATACATTATCTTAAATAATTAACATGAAAGGAAACGAGTGTGAAATTTTGCTGTTTTGAAGAAGGACCCATTCTGGTTCGATTTACTTACTAATAGCCTGCATAGAAAAGAAGTAGTTTTCCGCGATACCTATTTTCGAAATTCCCCTCTCAATTGACCGTTGGCTTCCGCTTCAGTCTAAAAAGAAGATATGAGGCGCGTCGTGGGAAAACCGGACTTAATGCATGTGCGTAAAAGGTGTTGTCCTGCGGACGGCACGGGCTGATCCAGGATTGCACTTTCCGCCTACAGGGGATTTATGTTTAGAAGAGACTTCATTGAAACAGAAAATACCATAAAAGCGGAAAGTGCCGTCCAGGACATAATAATACACGCTACTTTCAAGATATTGGTATTAACGATAAGAGCTATGCACGGAACCAGTTAAATCTCTGTGTTGAGGTTCACTTTGCCTGCTCTCTATTTCCCATTAAACAAATTAAACTTAAAATTAGGCACCAAGTATTTACATTGCAATATGTTTGTCAAATAATTCAGAGTAAGCATAGGTAATAAAAAATTATACTTTCGCAACGAGTCGAAAATTGATGGAGCGCATTAATTAAGTGTTCTTATTAAAGGACACTCATGTGAATATTTCGGTTACATACAAGTAAATCAAAACGCTGACAGTGTAGAAAGACTGTTGGGCCAAAAGCAACTAAAAGCATGTGAATTATGTCTGCATTTTTGCTAAAAAGGAAACATTTGTATGAAGTTCTACTTCCACCTTAAAATTTTATAATGTGGCATCTTTTTCAATAATATACGACATCATAATAAAAACTAATTTATGAGTAACGAACAAAATATTTTGTCGAGGAAATTATCTTAAGCAAACGGAATTATATAAACGCCAGTTATCAAGTCAATCTGGAACGGGCTAGAATAACCGATGAAGCGTATAAGTTAGGCGTAACGATGGTTTGTGCTACGTAGCCAAAGATCTATTTATATAATAAACACGTTTATTTATAGATATTTGTTCGTAGCCTACTTAGTCAAAAGTAGGTCATACGATGCATGCTTTCGATTTTCCATTGTACTGTTTAAAATTAATAAACTGCAGTAATGTCTTGTCAAAATATTCAGAATGAGAAATAGCAACAAGAAAAATCACTTTCGCAACGAGTCAAAAATAACCGATGTAGCGCAGTAATTTGGTTGTCTTATTCCAGGACACTCAGGTGAATAGTAACATACTACTAGACAGCGAAAGTAGAGATGTCATTAGTTTTAAGTTACTTTTTTTTTAATAAATTGACCTTTTTTACAAACCGTAATTGTAATAAATCACACGATATACACATTATAATACATATTACATATATTATTTTTAAACAATTAAAAGGTAAGAAAACGGGTGTAAAAGTTTGCTGTTTTGAAGAAGGACCCTTTCTGGTTTCGATTCACTGACTAATAGCCTGCAAAGAGAAGAAATAGTTTTCCGCGATACTTGATTTGGAAATTACCCTCTAAAAAGACCGTTGGCTTCCGCCAACAGTCTAAAACACAATTTTGACAATATGAAAATAAATCAGAAAGCCAATAAAATTTTTGGAAAAAAATGACTTTTTCACTGAGGGTATTTTATTGACGTGCACATTTCTTTCCGGAGTATGCATATGCATTCAAATGTTCAAAAAACTAAAATATTCAATAAGATATAAAACGGCGAACTTTCCGAGCATTTTTTATAGCCTTTCCTTATTTCAGATTGTGCAAGCATGGTATCAATTTAAAGATGAAATTTTTTCCTCTTCCAAAATTTGCAATAAAAAGACATGTCATATTACTTATAAGAAAATGCATCCCGCCTAAATGCAGACACCGGTAGAAAACAGGGTTTCGGCAGTCATATTTCGACAAAAGCCCCATACCACAGTAAACATACCCAAAATTTCACCTTTCAAGTTAGCCTCCAATAAAATACACCAAAATGTTCCAGGCAGGACATACATGAGATATAAGAAATAACCACAAAACGCATGTCTGAGATTGCTAAATGGCTTTTTATACCAGAAGAAAAAAGGAACTCTTTATTAATAGGCACTACTTTCGATTGAACCAAGGAGTGATACACATAAAAGCAAGAAAGAGTCCGAAGCGGCAGACAAAGACGAAGAAGCGCTTAATATTTTATTTTGTGTTTAAATTGTTATAATATGAATTATTTATTTTAATGCACATTAAAACTAATAAAAAGCAAAGCATGGCATCGGGAAATCACAAGTGCCGGCCGAAGATATAACTAACGCATTCAACCACCATAAAATAATTCAAGTTTTGACAGTTCAGAAAAAACGGACTATAACAGAACATAAAACGAAACCATTCAAATAAAATGATAATCATTTCAAATCAGTTGTGAAAGGCAGGATAAAGCTGTCCGTAAATAATAGTTTACTCTAGACCCATCCGGATTTTGCCATGAATACTTTAAACTCTTCCCCAGCTATTGTTAAAAGATTAATTTCCATTCATCAAAAATCACAAACATTACCACGTGATTTTTGGACTATCGCAACATTACGCACGTGCTCGCTAAAAGGATGGTGATAAAACAGTCAATTTTGTTTAGTGTCGAGTTCTTTCTTACATAATACATGACATACCCTTTTTATTGCTTAAATCAATTCAGCTTAGAATGCTCTTTAAGAAAAGGTATGGTTATGAGGGTCCCTATGTGCGAAATGTTGCATTTATTTTTGGTTAAAGTTATCGCTTTTACATTAAACTACATAAGGATTGGAATTAGTATATTGTAACCTAAACACAAAACAGGGAGCGGCACTAAAGGGGCAATGTGTACATAAAATCACCATGTTACTGTAGGGTTTTATTGGCTGTAATAAGTTTCATGGAAAACATGCGATAAATATCATGATTTTACTGTACATTACGAATTTTACAGCGAAAACCGCTTTTTCAAGTAAAAAAAAAGAAAAAAGTACGGAAACCCGTCTTGTGAATCTTGCAGCACACTAAATCATGCTAAAACCAAAAATGAACACGTTTTATACAATATTTATCTCTATTGCATTAAAGTATGTAAAAATATGCTAGTATTTTGACTGATTTCTGTAAATTAAGTACACAATTTGACTCCGGCACCTAAAAATATTATCAAAACACAGAAAATGCAAGCCAGATTGCTTATCAGGCATCATTCTCAAATGCGTTTGCAAGCATTTCTACTTTGTGGATCGGTCTGAAATTTTGCATGCACATTAGAAATATGTTAACAATGATGTAGAATTGTTTTTTTTCGCGATCTCAAAATTTTAAGTTGTCTTCTAGGTCACAATACACTAAATAAATAAGTCATGTAGGGCTGTACTCTCTTAATAAATCAACAAGTTTAACTCGAAGACATGTTTTTAGGTTTATACACTTGCTTTGATATTCTTTTTTGGAGATGTTGGTAGGGTAAGCATTGGTATGCACAAAAATAAATCACTGATATGTTTCAGATTGGAGACTACAGTATGACACTTATGCTGAGGCGGGTTACATTCAACTAGAAAGTAGCCGCGAAAAAGATGGTGATAAAACAGTCAACTTTGTTTAGTGTCGAGTTCTTTCTTACATAATACATCACATACCCTTTTTATTGCTTAAATCAATTCAGCATCGAATGCTCTTTAAGAAAAGGTATGGTTATGAAGGTCCCTAGGTGCAAAATGTTGCATTTATGTTTGGTTAAAGTTATCGCTTTTACATTAAATTACATAACGATCGGAATTAGTATATTGTAACCTGAAGCACTTCACGGACTACAATAACGGAATTTCTCCATGCAAAAATCATGCATGGAATTAAAATTCCTTTGACGGGAAACTAGGACATCCAATGTATTTAATATACGATATCACGACCGGTATACACAATCGGGTAAACCCATTATTTATGGCACATGGCTCTTTACCCAATAACGCTTATGTAACGGTCCGCCACCTCCACTCATTCATCGGCCAGGTTTTATGACCTTCATCAGGTTGTAAAAGCACAAGTGCGATGTGTCACCGAATTAACGCAAACAGGTTAGAATTCTGCTAAACTACAGCTGTCATATAAAATGTCCGAACATTTAGATTCATTAATTATGGGTTAAAATCAGGATGTCCGAAAATATATAGTGACAAACATTAATTTTGGCTAAAAAAGAGGGTGTCCGAAAATTCATAGTGTCTGAAACAATAGAGCTTTTACGGTATTCTGCATGGCCCGTTGCAGATTGACTTGTCGACTGGCGTGTATATAATTCCGTCTGCATTGTATAACTAGCTTGAAAAAAATATTTGTTTGTTTCTTAAAAAATATTTTTATTATGATGTCGTATACTATGGAATAGGACGCAACATTATCAAGTTTAAAAGTGGGAAATTGAACTTACATTCAAACAAATGATTCCATTTTAGCAAAATCCACTCATAAATCATACGTTTTTAGTTTCTTTTGTCGCCAACAGACTGCTACGTTGTCAGCGTTTTGATCAAGCAATCAAAGTCCCTTATATGCACTTTGCAAGGAACAACTTAAAATTAAAGCACTTTAAGGATTTATATGAAACCTTATCATCAAGAAATATATTTAAAAAGATAATCGGCGTCTGTGATCATTTTTATCCGTCGTATATTTGACTCGATCAGTAGGTCACACGATATTCCCGTACTAAATTCATGCTTTATTCCTCCCAACATATCATCATATAAATTTACGTTACCTGTGCAAAAGAAAATTATAACTAGCTCTCTCCTGTTTCCTAAAGGTATAAAGGTGCTGCATGATCAGTAAAGCTATTTAAATTACAGGTAGGTGACGTATCGCTTCGTCTGACAAATGAAATGCGATCACAAGATTGCCGTACCTGTTTAAATTTTAACTTTTAACCACAAAACGAAATAGCAATGCGTCGTGTACGCCCGGGCGTACTGAGTGGTCCTAACGGACTGACACCGTAGAGAATCCATTATTAGCGTGTGCTTATGAAAGGGGAAGGTAATCCAGAATGACAAAAGCGATTGTTTATTCTGAGATCGCTTTGTTTGGATATTTACTAGTCACACAAGGTGGACACCGGTGCGTTTATAGTGAACGATGTTTTTGTACGGAATGTTATTTACGTGAAATGATACGCTTAATGAGAAAGATTTGAAATTTTGTTAAGTGAAACGTTGTGATCCACTGTCAATTATTTACAATCCTTGGACATAATGACTGTGGAAATAGTTTAAAACTACCTACACTTAATGAATTTTTAAATATATCGCAGGCCAAATATGGAGATTTTTCATCAATTAGTTTGCACAAACGGACGAAGGTCAGCGTGTGTAGGTGCTGCTATTTTCCTCGTCGTTATTTCGACGGAAACGTTTTTTGGTGTAAGGTTGGTACATTATTATTGGAAGTTTTATTATTTGATAATACATGACGCAGTCACGAGTGAAATATCTAGTTTCTATGACCACGAATGAAAAAAAAACGATCTTACACTGTAGCTCTATTAAAGAAATTGTCTTTTTATTTCATCCTTTTGAACGATAAATTAAAAAAAATGCGCGAGATGTGCTGAAGCGTCACAAGTTTTGTTAAAGATCTATCAATAAACACATAGCAGCTTTTGTTTATTATGACGTCATACATACGACGTAATAATGATTCCAAAATTGTCGATCACTGTTGTGGTAGAACAATAGTGCCACTCTTACTGCGTCGTTGTCGCTTAATTATATTTGTATTGGATTTTATTTTCTGTTGTTTAAAAAGGCCCATGTTTACACCGACGATTAGGGTATTCAAATACTTTTAAAAAAATAAACATAAAAACAAAGTTAAAAGTAATTCCATATAAATTAGAGTGAAATGATCAAACATTATCATTTCACTCGACCCAGAGTGAAATGATCGGGTTATCATTCACTATTATTCTTCACTCATTTACCGCATAGCATGAAATAAAAAAAACTGTCCTATTCTGTGATTTGTTGTCGTATAATTATATTTTTGTTGAATAGTATGATGTGTTTTCTGTAAACACATGTATGCAAATACTGTACATGTATAAAAAATTGCCAAGGGAGGTAAAACATTTCTGGTAAATCTATGTTATCTATTGAGAAATAGTCCGTTTTATGTTGTTTTTTATAGCCTATTTTCACTGCAGTGAAAATAAAAAATCTTATATTTTCACTGTTCCAACAGTGAAAATACAAAATTGTATTTCGCCAATAAAATTCAAAGTCGATATTTCACTGTAAAGCATTATAATAAATCAGTCACCTTCAAGGTTTGTTTACATCTAGATGAATACTGATTGGTCATTTTCATCTGCTAAGGCAGACGAAATAGAACATGTTCTATTTGAGGCGCGTCGTGGGAAAACCGGACGTAATGCATGTGCGTAAAGTGTCGTCCCGGATTAGCCTGTGCAGTCCGCACAGGCTAATCCTGGACGGCACTTTCCGCCTACAGTGTATTTATGTTTAGAAGAGACTTCATTGAAACAGAAAATACCATAAAAGCGGAAAGTGCCGTCCTGGATTAGCCTGTGCGGACTTTACGCACATGCATTACGACCGGTTTTCTCACGACGCGTCACAAATGCAAAAACAGACCGTGTAAAATGGGCTTAAAGGCCTAGTTTAATCCTTCTTTATTTGACCCCTGCCCCCCCCCCCCCCCCCCAAATCTGGGGTATTGTACCCCTGTGTATCGACACCCTTCTGTGGTCACAGTGTGGACACAGTATGGCGACCATTATTAGCTGAAATCAATACACTGCTGCAATTAGAACAGTGCAGTTAGCCATTGCTCAGTCAGCTGGTGAAACGATTGCACATAATGATAAGATATTCTGTAATGAACAAATACACTGATTGGAATACCCCATGGAGACATTCCTTAAACTAAACCTTTACGGGGCATAGGAAAAGTCTAATCATATTTACATGTGTACAGAAACTATTCAATCTATTGTGACTTTTAAATACATTGTTTCTTTTTCTTCGCCAATACGCGTCGATATGGTTCGCTTTCATGTTTTCATTATAAACACGGTCGATATTAAAACATAGAAACACTCTTCCCTTTAACTTTGAACTGATATATAATTTATGGATTAATACCCTCCACTACTTGACATTTTTTTGTTTTGTATTTTTTTAAATTTTCAAACGGTGGTCATTTTTTATGAAATGCATTATTTTTGTTTACCGAACTTAGAAAATCAGTTGAACAAAGTAAAAACGAAGGGAATTGTGGAATTTATATATAAAATAACGTTCGATTTAGAGTTGTTTATCGTCTAATAATCAACGACTTGGAGTCATGCTGCATAGGAATTAAACAATGGAGGTTTAGGGCATCAGAACGACTCATCCTTAGTTAATAGCCGATAAACAATGTTAGTACGAACATTATTTCGATGCTAACTTTATCTGACTACATATTCTGCCAGTACAATGCAAACCATATTTTACAGCTGCTTAACTATTGATTATTGATTATTGGAGATTTAAGAACGGTAAATTGTGTTTTTGTCTATAGAAAACTGCGCTTGTCGCGTTAGAATTTTTAATATAATTTAGCAGCTATTTATTCATTGCATAAATTTGAATTACTAAAGCCATGTAAAGTATTCCATATAATGACAAATGTCTGCTTTTAGCTCGACTATTCACCGAATAGTTCGAGCTATAATACCCTTCGTCGGCGTCGGCGTAATGCTCTGGGTAAGGTTTGCGTGCAATAAGTGCGTATCTCTTTAACTGCTACAGATATTCAAGTGAAACTTGACACACATCTTCGGGGTCATTGTGTGAGGTCACTGACGAAGGCCCATAACTGTGACCTGCAATTTGGCAGAATTATGCTTCTTTTTGTACGTAGCAAATCGCCCTTTTGTACTAAGAAAATCCAGGTTAAAGCTTGCGTGCAACAACTTTATATCTCTATATCTACTACAGATATTCAATTAAAACTTCACTCATGCCTTCGGGGTCATTATATGTAACGTCACTGACCAAGGTCCATAACTGTGACCAACATTTTAGCCCTTTTTTGACAAAGGCCAATAACTCTGACAAAGCAGTTTGAATGGTCGAGCGCGTTGTCCTGAAACAGCTCTTGTTATTTTATTTACTCGTACATTCCAGATAACGAACCTTCTCAATCAAGTTTCTAGATCTTCGTTCGTTTGTCTGTCATCGAAATATCACCCCATCACTAAACCGTCTACATGATTTTATAGATTATATTAAATATTGTGTTAAGTAAGATTGTCAAGATTTGATTATAGACAGTTGCCTTTGGATTTATATGCAAAGTCGAAGTACCTATAGACCTATTAAATACAACCAGAATGTGAATAATTAAAGATGGAATAGGCACAATCGTTATACAAAATAAAAACGCATTATAAAATGTTAATACCATACAACGACTTCGAACAGCCAACAAATCCAGATGTATCGATGTGTTAGATAATAATTTGGATTATTATTTAAGAAATAATGTTTTATTTATCGTTGTTTATCGGCCAATAAACAACGAGTTGGAGTTCTGATGCGTAGGACTTAAACCACGAGGGAGTTAGCCCGAGTAGTTTAATAGCCACGTATCAGAAGACAAAGAGTTGTTTATTGGCCGATTAACAACGATAGTGCGAAATTGTTTCGATTCTAACATGATTTGACAAATATTTTTCGATTGTAATGAGAACTACATTTACTATGCTCTGCTCAGAATCGATACTACTTTTTGCGTTGTTTATTGGGTAGTTTAACAACGATAATGTTGTTCTTTGTCTATAGACACATTAGAATACCCTGCTTAGCATACAACATGTTTTTCTTTTCTGTCAAGATGATTCACTATCGTTTGATGCAACATCAAATCACTATATTTCTCTGTTTTTCTTGAACTCTATATAATATGCGTTATCTATGAGCTAGAGATTTTTTTTCCAAACACAAAAACTCCCAACAATGTATGTAATTGATAATTGATCGATAATTTAAGATTTTTTTCTTCACTAATATACTTTTTATTTAATTAGGTTTTAATGTGAATTGAAACGTTGAAAACATTTAAGTATATTTGTATTTTTAGATTTGATCTTAAGACGCTGTACAAGAAACCAGAAGGTGTAATAGCTCGTGCTCCTGACGTTGTGTACAGCACGTGCAAACATATCCCGGTTGCACCGGAAGTACTTGGCACGTGGCCGGAAGAAAGATATTTGAATGACCAGGATGTGAAAGATCTACTTGACCTTCCTGACCCGTCAATGTCAAAGGTCACGCTCCATGGAAACGGTCACGTGAACATTGGAGACCACGTACACGTGACTATCACGTTATTCGATCGTCACGGACGTAAACGACGGAGAGGAGGTGACGTGGTGAGTTTTAAGCACTTAATGAAATCCCGATTAACAAATTTGAAAGAAAATGCATTGAAAGTGTGCCTCAAGAAAACATATGTACGCGTAGATGTATGCTAGGGAATGAATATGGGCGGAGATAAAAGGGGACCGGGACTTCAAGGTCTAGACTCGTATTTACCAATCCATTCTTAGAGTTAAGAATAAAGAATGGACTTAGACTCAAGAAACATACATGTGAATTTGCAAAAATACCCGGTACCAATGCATATGCAAAAATACCCGGTACCAATGCGTTTGCAAAAATACCCGGTACCAATGCGTATGCAAAACTACCCGGTATAAATGCGTATGCAAAAATACCCGGTACCAATGCGTATGCCAAAAATACCCGGTACCAATTCGTATGCAAAATACCCGGTACAAATGCGTATGCAAAAATACCCGGTACCAATGCGTATGCAAAAATACCCGGTACCAATGCGTATGCAAAAATACCCGGCACCAATGCGTTTGCATAAATACCCGGTACCAATGCGTATGCAAAAATACCCGCTACCAATGCGTATGCAAAAATACCCGCTACCAATGCGTATGCAAAAATACCAAGTACTAAGTTTCCTTATGTCATTAATAAATAATTTTATGTATATTATGTCAAAATTACCGTTAGGGAATAGCATGTAAAGTTTAAAGACCGGTCACAGTGTCACAATATTTGCTAAGATTGCCCACGATTTACAAATCTTGGTGAACCGTGGTACATCGTGAACACATACGTACTCGCATCTGTGTGAATCTTGAAGAATGCTGGGGGATCCTTATCGATCGGGAAGCGCTACGACAGTTTTAAACATGTTCAAAACATTCGTGGCTTATTGTAGCGCCGCCACGATTTTTCCAAAACGTAGGACAATCCTAATGCCATCGTATCTCAGTCTGGCTTGTGCGTACAGCCATCGTAGAGGCATTCGTGGCCTTTCGTGTTTAATCGTGATCGATTTTTTGGCATATGTATTACGAGACTTTAGTAGGTTATGGTACGTTTTGCTATGTATATGATACGGATTTTTACGCTTGTCCTACGGTTCAGTTACGATTCCAGTAGGATCTTTAGCGACAACTACCATGACTACTCACGAATATACACGATGGACAACGTTGGTGTAACGATTATGCACAATGCATCGTGATGTCCACATCGCCGTGAAGCTTGATAATTATTGGCTGCTCGTAGGTTTATCGTGATGAATCTTACTACAATCTCAGGAGAAACGTTAACAATCGCATGTGATCGTCTGTTGCGGTAGCTTATACCTGACGCCAACGTATTATAACCGTAACAGATCGTATGATATCTTGGTAAACCGTGGTGAACCGGCTGCGGAAACCTACAAGTGTCGTTGATATTCGTATTCTCGTCCTACAACAACCGTATGTTACGTAGGACAACGCAGTCGGGACACTGTTCATCCCGACTCATCACGATTAACACGTACACGATCAAACGTGGGCTATCGTAGCTAAAATCGTCACAGTGTGACCGGGGCTTAAACTAACACCGTGTATAGAATAGAACTGAGGCGCATCGTTGGAAAACCGGGCTTAATGCATGTGCGTAAAGTGTCGTCCCGGATTAGCTTGTGCAGTCCGCACAGGCTAATCCGGGACGGCACTTTCCGCCTACAGTGAATTAATGTTTGGAAGAGACTTCCTTGAAACAGAAAATACCATAACAGCGAAAAGTGCCGTCCCGAATTCGCACAGGCTAATCCGGGACGACACTTTACGCACATTCATTAAGACCAATTTTCCCACGACACGCCACAACTGTTCAAGAAAAGTCTGTACTCTTACCTTTTAATTGTAAGAATGTTTTGAAATATACAGATTCTAGTGTGAGCAAGACTGTAGTCAAACCTAGATATAATCTTAGTCTCATTCAGTATTATGACATTTAAAAAAAAAAAAAATATTCTAATTGTTACAATACATCATGCAATTGACCTTACGACGAGATTTGATTCACAATGCGTGTGGCCATTCGGAAATCTTGTTTGACGGGCATGACAAATATGTGTTCACTGTCAACGGTGTTTTTCGACTTATAAATCCAATAGCGTATGTTTAGTTACGGTCTACATTCATTGTGCATATTTTATTCTGAATATTGATCCACCCAGTTATCGGGCACGGATTTGAACACACAGGCATGCGTAAACTGTAAAGCCTCTTAATTTCTTAGATCAATATTTGTAATCGCGTGGTTTTGAAGTAACCGCATATCCAACTTTATGTACCATGATCGTATCGAGCCTTATCGCACTAATCAGCGAAGCGTCTGCTCTGTGGAGCGCTTGAAGGGTCGAGCGAGTATCGATCCATATTTTCGGCGATTTTCCGAAGATCACCGGGCGATAAGTTTTATAGCCTTATCATCAAAAATCAATAATTGAATGCAATACGTTACAAGGCCGGGCAGTGTATTCTGTCGCATATCGAAGAAACTGCCTTAGGCAGAAAATCGATATAGAAAATATAGGGAAGTTTTTACTTAACAGCTTATCTCGGTTTTATTAAAGATTTCTCGGGATTTTGGCAAATTATGTCGGAAACTCCAATTTCTTACCAATTAACTGATACAATTTTTTTAAATTTTGAAAAAGGGACCATTACAGGTTTGTTTTTCAGTAGTATATATTTCTATTTTCTGCAATGATCCCGTATCAATTCTGAATAAGCTACTTTTATAAAAAGAAATAAGTTTTTTCTTTCCCTCTAATTGTATGCATAAATATGTTAACATACATACTGATTTCAGAAAAATATAATATACCCGTCTAAACTACGGTAACCTTAATTATAATTAGCACACAAATTAAAATTTAATGTAGTATTGCGTTTTTATGAAAATGATCATCATGCGACGTAATCCCTCTGACGTAGTCCCTGATAATGGATGGGGGGAGGTCAGATAGCCATCTTTATGACACGGTCATAAATCTTATCGGATGATGTTTGCCATAGGCGGGTCCACAGCTGAAGAGTCAAGCTCAAGTTATTTTTGCAGCTGAGTAAAAAGTAACAATATGCCGAAATAAACTTTCAGTTAAAAATGTCCAAAAATCCAGCAGTAACAATCGCCGGTTTAGATTGTTCATTTAAGTATCATAATTATGTCGGTAATATTTGATTTGATGTGAACCGCATACATGTAATTATACTTAGTAAGACAAACAGGTAGTCCTGTTTATTTCCTAATTATCGCCTTATTATCACCTTTTGTTTACATAATAACTATAAAGTGTTGCAGGTACTGAAATAAAGAACTCAAAGATTGGCTACTTTTTTTCGCGAAAAACATAACTGTTAATAAGTTTTATATGCGATATTATTTGTTACACTTTTAAGACGCATAGCACAAGCATGGAACGCTCATAAAGATTAGGTAAACAATTAATTACAAATTAATAAATGAAAGTGACACACGGTGTTTATCCTGTATAACAAAATGAAACCAATACTTTTAAAACCTTAAAACGACGGTTCAAACGTTAAGTTATCAAAACGAAAAAAATACCATTGTTTAGAGAGGATATTATATATTCAAATGCAACCTGTGCAATTTTGATATTTACATTATTAACAAAAATATGAATGTTTGAAGTACACAGTTCTTAAATTTCCTATTCAATTCAATGTTAAATCTTATCATCGATTTTGACCCAGAGCGACCGCGGGATTGCATTGAAAGGACCGTTGAGGCCATACCAATTCGAGTATATGTTTAGCGTCCTCCGGCTGGTAGGTTTTCGGATGCCTGCACAAAAAAAAAAACACAATTTTGCCAATGTGAAAAATCGAGTTGGAAAACGAATAAAATTTGGAAGAAAGGGTTTTATGTATTTTTAGCAAAATATTTGTAAAATACAGCGTGCAACTGGTCAATTTAAACAGTTAAAATACTGTATTACAGTAGGTTCCTAATATGAAAAGATGATATATATAACAGTTTTGCAAGCAAACATTTCCTTTAGCTTGTACCACTGCCCTGAATAAGTTGTGAAAGAAAAGTGTGTTTATTTTATTAACTTATTGTTTTTGTTTTTTTCCTGCCTGGTTGGTAGATTTCGAAAAATCATGGGGACGCTAAACATAGAATCAAATTTGTATGGCCTAATGTTGATACAAAGTTTTAAAAGGACTATGTCAACGAAAAGGGTCCCCAAGAGGCAACTGCAGTAAAAAAAAATGTGAACATTTGATATTATTATAGGCATATAATAAAGGTTAAAATAATGTACATATAATGGAAAAAGAGTTTATGCATTCTGAGACGAAAAATCAGTATATAATTTAGATCGTGTTTGTTTGGCCCTTTTCTTGTTTACACTTTGACATCAGATTTAAGCGTATCTTATGCCTTAGTATTCATGTGTATTTTTACAAGTGAATAGCGCAGTTGGTTACAGCGCTGTCTACAGTCATTTGTTCTTACCACTATGACGTGATTTCGAATCCCACTCTGCGTTTTCTTTTTTAAAGTATTTTTCATTTTTGATTTTAATAAAAATTCTCATAATGTAGTAAATTATTCATGCGTTACTTATTGTAAACTCCTTTTTATTGCTGATTTCTTTAAAATATGACATTAAAATTGCAGAAGGAGATCACTTTTTTCGTTGACATAGTCCCTTTAAAGTCAGATTAGTTCGGTTATTCGCTAAAATTTCCTTCAATCGCACCACTTATGTTGTTTCACCATGGCATAATTATACATTGAAATTCATCTAGATTAGGTGTAAATTAAAAAATCTTTTGTTTGCCCTTTACCGACACGAAATTTTAGAGATGGGTCGGTAGGTAGGAAAAATATTTTATTTTATTTATTGAAATGAATTTTTAAAGGGACATATTCACAGAATGGCAAATGAACATTTTCCAAAACAAATCGACACAGATTCCAAAGAAGTGCATTACATTTAAAGAATTGAAATGATACTTCCGCCACAGAAACATAATTATTGCACATAACGTGTTTTTATGGGAAAAAGACAGCAATTGAAATGAATAAAAGTATACCTATATATTATGGACTAACACGCCGAAGTAACTTGTATCTTATTAAAAGCAAACATTAAAATACCACAAAAGCGGAAAATGCCGTTCCGGATTAGCATCCAGGACGACACTTAGCGCACATGCATTAAGCCCGGTTTCCCACGACGCGCCTTTTTACATAAAAATTACCTCCGCCGGGGCTTGATCCAACGACCTCCGGCACAAAAGTCAATCACGTTAAACATAATTTGAGGTCTGATTACCCCAAAACGGAAGTCACATCCTCAGGGTTACATGCTGTCAGTTAGATAATAAGCACATGTGGTTGAGTGCAGGATGCATATAATTTGTAAAATACAGTTTAAATGAAATGTTTTGGTATCATTTTAAAGGTATATATGTAAGCAATAAGAAAAAAAGTCCGTTTTGTGCACTACTTTTTGTCTAGTGGTTTCCAGCTTCATAACTTTTGGCCCATGTATTCATGCGCAAAATGGCAGCCTCCATGACCATCAAAACCGGTGTGTTTTTTCTAAGGTAAATATTTTGAGTTACAACACATAGAATTTTTTGACATGCTGTTTTTTCAAAAGGTTATGTCCTCATCTTTCCAACACTGTATGGTGATATATTGGAAAGTAGCTTGGTCATGGTGAAAAGTGAGATCAAATTTTGAATATTTTATATGTAACAAAGAAGGAATTTATTTGCGCATGCGTAACCTTGAGACACGTGTATTTGTAACTCTCAAAGTAATACACATATTGTTAAAACCAGCGAAACGCGTTGCAAACGCTAAATAATTAATGTGACTCGGATAGTAATGAGGGTTTCTCTCGGGTGGTATCTCTGGAGTTTCATTATTCCTTTATCCTATAATTGACATCTTAGTAATTTGTTCCACTTGGCTTTTGTACTATGTAAGAGTTCTCGTATTTCCCCTTAAACATAGGAATTGGGCTCTATACATAGCCTTTGTACTAAAACTATCGTTTAAACCCGTTGCAACATGTGGAAATATATCTACTTCCATTGTAAAGATATGTGCACGATATGCGTGTAGGATCATATTTTCCCAAATTGTATTCTTCGCACACCTTTGAAGAATAGGATCATATTTGTCACATTTTTAAGTTTGAGGAATGTGATTGGCCAAGAACGGGGTATGCGTGAGGATCATAGAAGAATATGATGTCACTGCATATCAAAAACTGGATACGATCACAGAAATTGTGAAGAATAAAACTGTGATGTGTGAAAAATAAGATCTCAATTTTCACACACGTGAAGAATGTAATCGTATTTTTCACAGATGCGAAACATACGATTTGTGAAAAATATGGTCCTACAGAATGCTTCTTTATTAGTACAATCCTTTTGATAATCAGCCAAATATAGAACTACCATGCGAGCACTGCAATGAGAAATATTTCCCAAATATAGTACTACCATGCGAGCTGCAATGAGAAATATTTCCCAAATATAGTACTACCATGCGAGCACTGCAATGAGAAATATTTTCCAAATATAGTACGACCATGCGAGCACTGCAATGAGAAATATTTCCCAAATATAGTACGACCATGCGAGCACTGCAATGAGAAATATTTCCCAAATATAGTACGACCATGCGAGCACTGCAATGAGAAATATTTCCCAAATATAGTACTACCATGCGAGCACTGCAATGAGAAATATTTCCCAAATATATTACTACCATGCGAGCACTGCAATGAGAAATATTTCCCAAATATAGTACTACCATGCGAGCTGCAATGAGACATATTTCCCAAATATAGTACTACCATGCGAGCACTGCAATGAGAAATATGTCCCAAATATAGTACGACCATGCGAGCACTGCAATGAGAAATATTTCGAGGACAATCCAAAGTTTTCTTTCGACCTCTATAATAACATTTTGCATTTTGGTGTGTTACGTTGCGCTAGTGGTGTTATCCGAATCTGTTCATTGCGACTTGATGACAGAATGTTGACGAACAGCGGTTGAGTTCGAACGTGCCCTGCAAGAAGAAATGTTTCGATGACAATTCTAAGTTTAGTTTTGACCTCTATTATAGAGATCGAAAGAAAGCTTAGAATTGTCATCGAAAGATTGTAAGACTATAACAACATTTTGGTTTGTTACGTTGCGCTAATAGTGTTATCCGAATCTGTTCATTGCGACTTGACGACGGAATGTCGAAGAAAAGTGGTTGAGGTCGAAAGTAGACACATGAGATAAATGACATAACAACGGAATGCAGTGTTCAGTAAAGACTTATTTGTATTTCTATTGTAATAGAACGATACACATGTCAATGAATTTGATAAAACTGCACTACTGTAAATTGCAATATAGAAAAGTTAATTACCATCAATAAACATATTTCCCTACCACATCGCTGTAAATCCAGTTTCCAAATTCATTTTCCAAATTATTTCCAAATGATTTTTTCCTCCAGGTTCGAGCCTGGCTGGTGGAGCCGTCCATCGGTGCTGCAGCCTCTGCAGAAGTGGTCGACAACAATGACGGAACATACCGTGCCGTGTTTGTGGCATTCTGGGAAGGAAGACCGAAAGTCAGGGCCGCCATTATCATGACGCGGGAAGCCGTTGCTACTGCATACAAACGAAGGTATGTTACCTTATTAGTGTTAGTGCTTATGCGTAAAAAAATATGTTTGTTTCAGGCTACATGTCCCTCAAAATAGGGTAGGTAGGTAGGGATTTTTTTTCGGCGTAGCTGTCTAATATCACTTTTGACCTAGATTTCTTGCGATAATTATGCTGCCGGAAAATTGAGTGCTAATAGAATTGGACACATTTTCTAATTTTAAGGAATCCGAACTTACAACAATGGTTTAATGTCTACCAATATTGCACCTATCAATGTTTTCCCCCAGGGCGGGGGGGGGGGGGGGGGGCATATAGGGGACTTTAGACTGAAAGTGATTCCCGACAGGCGGGAATTTGACATTCTGAATGATTCCGGATCCCGGGGTAATAGGCGATTTTAGATCTTGGTAATACAGGCCTCGGGCCATTGGATAGATATATAGCATCTCCCACTGAGGGAATTTAGACAAATATGCTTGACTCTAGGGTGGGGAATTAGACCCCCAAAAATAAAATTTGTCTAATTCCCCTGGGTCAGCTCGCCGATCCCCCCCCCCCCCGGGGAAAATATTGATAGATGCATAATTGTTGCATACTTTTGGGGAATTAAAACTTTTGGGGAATTAAATTCACAGAATTGTTAACATGAGCGATTAAAATAAAAATATATACATATCCTCGACATACACTATAGAACTGAGGCTAATTATGAACGTATTTGTATGTCGTAAACATAATGCTATATTCATTTATCTAACGCAATAACGATTTTGTTTAACCTACATTTATATATTGCGATACGCTCTATAAATAGCACTAATACAATGCGCCCATTCATAAATCTCATTCACATATTTGCCGTTCCATGTAGCCCATTCATTTTAGCGAGTTCAACACATTCCAGAAACAGTTCTAAAAATAGCGCGCGTAGCAGCCGTTGTTTAGCTGTGTTAATATCGTCGTACATGCATCAATTAGCGTTCAGAGAATGATAAACCTAAAAATAAATGGGGGATTAATATTTATAAACTTACTGGTAATTTAAATTTAAATTATTGTTACGATTTATTGAGAATTATTTATAATTGCACCTTTCTATCAATTTCTCCAGTAGATGTTATTCAATCTGAAAAAGGTGCTACATTTTTCTATAGATAAAATGTTATGAAAGAAGACTCGGAATACGTCGATTTGTTATTCGCGTAGCATGAATACACAATTTGCAATACTAATTATACACAGGAAACCTTGATACATCATATCCCCACCGAATATAATTTTAAACCGTCATAGTCTAATGAAATTATATGTTTGTGTTATCAAAGGTCTAAATATTTGGATTTGCCAGTTTGACCATTGCGTTCATAATCGCATGAACGTAACCAAAATTAAATTCAATCCTTAAGTAATGAAACTGCAAATATAGATACCTTATAGCGAGACCTAGCTAGGGATTGCATATAGGGCGGGTGGGGTCAATGTTACTAAAAATAGAAAAACGGTTTCCGCTCAATAACTTGAGAACAAATTGAGATATTTTAAACAAGAAATGTCTTTAAAAAAGACAATCGGCGTTTAAATTAATATTGAGATGTCATTTTTTTGCCCTTAATCTAATACAAGAGGACAAAGATGATCGGTTACGTGACTTCTCGGACCCCACAATTTTCGGTCCCTACTAAGGAGACTTCTCGAAACCGAGATTTTTCGGTCCCTAATAAGGAGACTTCTCGGACACTAGATTTTTCGGACACCATAAGAAAACTTATCGGCCCCAAAATTAATTTGAGATAAACTCAATCATTGTTAATATCTGTACCGTGAATAAACCAATAAGATACCGCCCATGTTTCCACCAGTGATACATGAATAAGCTAAATAGTAGTAATTTACGTAAACATAATTGATACATTAATTTGTAAGGCAAATTTAACAAATTAACATTGTCAGAAAATATTAGCGGGAATGAATGAAAATTATTGTATATATCAGACAAGTGTACATAGTTATGTTAAATAATAAACTATATGTATCATTAGTATTGCGCATAGTGTATTCATGCTATGTCGCAAATAAAGTTAACATGAATAACGTTTCGACGTTTTACGAGACTTCTTTCACCACATTTTACTGATAGAAACATGTTTAATATTTTTATAGATAAAATAAGAAGCTGATAAAAAGGTGCAATTATAAATAATTCTTAATTAAACACAACTACAATTCAAATATTAATTTACATGCACAGTAAGTTTATAAATTCTTAATTTATTTAAATTCTCGGCTTTAGGATTCTCCGGACGCTAATTGATGCGTGTGTATTAACACAGCTTTACCGCGCGCTATTTTTAGAAAGATTCTTCTGCTGGACTTGTACGAATTCATGGGGACGACAGTCGATTATAGCGTACAATGATATTTTTAAACAATGATAAAATAATAGGAAATATAAGCTCAATCAAATTTGCTAATATTTTTTTTGCTAATTTATCAGAAGAATACCAGAAATTTACCACTTTATATCTTGTGCTTGCGAGCCCAAAAGGCAACATTGTACGTTGTGACCGACTGTCGTCCCGGTGAATTGTAGCATTGTATTCTGATTAAGGATGTCAACGAATATCCGGATAACCGATTATGCCAATTACGTGCGTCCCTCTTGATAAGAGATGGTTCTCTACCGGTTAACAATGTCAAGTAAACATAGATCCATCCTTGTTTTTGTGTCTATGTGTATTTGATTAGCACATTGCGTGTTTTACTCAAACATCGCAATTTACGGGTTTACCATACACCAGTCAGCCTTAACACCTACTTACCTTTACGCAAATCAAATGTTTAATTGAGGTACTTTAATTGAAGGGCATAACAACATTGCACGCAAAACAAAACAAACAAAACGCACAATTTATGAACAGAAATCGACGTTGTCTGTTTTACATGTACTTTTTCAATAATGAAATAGTATTGTGTTTTCAAAATAGAAGTATCGTCTAGATGTGAACTTAATTTTGCAACTTTAACATGTGCCAGATTCGGGCCACCAATGCCGATCTATACGGTTATCCGGATAGTATCCGGATATTACACACGAATAACCGGATACCAATTTTGGTAGCCGTTGACATCCCTAAAATCTGATCATGACATACAATGAGTAAAATTGTTCATAATTATGTTCATTTCTAGAGTGTATGTCGAAGATATGTTTATCGCTTTATTTTAGCCGCTTATGTAAACAATTATGTAAATTTTAATTCCGAAAACTATGTGACAGTTATTGGTAAACGTTAAACGATTGTTTTAAGTTTGCATTCCATAAAATTAGAAAATCTGACCGATTCTATTGGCATTCAATTTTCCCGCTGAATAATTATCACAAGAACTCTAGGTCAAAAGTGATCTTAGACAGCTACGCCGAAAAAACTTAATACCTTATGTCAAGACCTCACTTGGGATTGCATATGGGGTGGGTGGGGTCAAGGTCACTGCTACCAAAAATATAAAAACCGTTTCCGCTCAATAACTTAAGAATGCATTGAGATATTTTAATGAAACTTTACACATAGATACCTTATATCAAGACCTCGCTTGGGATTGCATATGGGTGGGTGAAGTAAAGGTCACTGTTACTTAAATAGAAAAACGGCTTCCGCTCAATAACTTGAGAATGCATTGAGATATTTTAATAAAACTTAATAAATGTATACCTTATATCGAGACCTTGCTTGGGATTGCATATGGGGTGGGTGGGGTCAAGGTCAAGGTCACTTTTACTAAAAATTTTAGTGATGTGCTGATTTTAATGCATTTTCTGAGAACAATTTGGTTTTCGTGGAATTTTCATATTTCTTGTTTTAGAAAAAAATGCCAGTAACTCTGACAAGCACAAGAAAAGACAAACGCGCTGTCCTCCGACAGCTCTTGTTTTAGGGTAGGTCGCCTCGGGTAACCTGAAACAAACATATTTTTTACGCCTTATATTAAGATTGTACAGGGTTATGTAGAGGCTGGAATCAATATGACTGCTACGTTAAAAGTTAACTACACTTACGCTCCATTATGTCTTAGTATATTAAGTTAGTATTAACTAACGAATTTCTAACGAATAAGAAACCCTAAGTGCGCAGCGACCGAACTATATAAGTTTAGTAATAACTGAAATGTTCTTTGAGTCTGATAAGTTAAACAAAGTTAATCATAATGGTTTCAGGTACACGTGTCCGCCCGTAGTTACGAACACTGCTGTATTTCAACACCCACGTGACTCGAGCATCGCCGAAGAGACCCCATGCAGTTTCTACCCGTACGTCAGCGGATATGACGTCATCTGCAATCTGACGGATGACAACTTCCGGCGGCCATGGTACTGCGGAAAACCGAGGTGTGAGCTCATAAAGTAGCCTCCATGTTTTGACAATAATATTTGAAGCGTCTCGTGTGAAAACCGGGCTTCATGCAAGTGCCTAAACTGTTGTCCGCACAGGCTTATCCGGGACGGCACATTCCGCATTTATGGTATTTTCTGTTTCAAAGAAGCCTCTTCTAATCATAAATCCAGTGTAGGCAGAAAGTGCCGTCCCGGACTGCACAGGCTAATGCATTAAGCTCTGTTTTCCCACGACACGCCGCATTTAATGAATTGCACGAGGCAATCGTCATGATTCAAAAGCCATATATGGAAGCCACATTCAATATTAATATAGAACTCTTCATGTTTTAGTAACATTGAAAGTGCAGACGAGTTTAATAGCGCATATCACATTATATTGTATATGGTTTGGTCGCATTGTTGCATTTTTGCAACTTGCTTTCACTTAACTGTAAGTACACGCACGATAAAACAATATAAATGTGTTTTACAATTGATAATCATACAGCTACTTGTGTAATTAGTGCATTTACCAATCGTTTTAATGCTTTTAAGATGCCTTGCAAATAAATGATGAGTACTTATCTGATAACATACTAATACTTGAGGCGTGTCGTGGGAGAACCAGGCCTAATGCATGTGCGTATGTGTCGTGGTCCCGGATTAGCCTGTGTAGTCCGCACAGGCAAATCCAGGGTGCACTTTCCACCTACAGTGGATTTATGTTTAGAAAAGACTTCATTGAAACAGAAAATACCATAAAAGCTAATCCGGGACAAACTTTAGGCACATGCATTAAGTTTTCACACGACACGCCTCAAGTATGTGTTAATACTGTTTGATTTACCTCCAGAAACATAAAACTATTGTGCTCTGACTGGACGCTCTCTTCCGATCAGAACCTCTGGGGCATCAACAAGGAGCAGCACCATTTGACGCCAACTCAACAAGCCCTGTTATCTGTGTACGTAATATTGGGAAAATTATTTGAGGCGTGTCGTAGGAAACCCGGGCTTAAGGCATGTGCCTAAAGTTTCGTCTCGGATCAGTCTCTTCTTAACATAAATCCACTGTAGGCGAAAAGTGTCGTATGTTTAGAAGAGACTTCCTTGAAACAGAAAATACCTTAAAAGCGGAAAGTGTCGTTCCGGATTAGCCTGTGCGGACTTCAAAGGCTGATCCGCGACGACACTTTTCGGAAGTGCATTAATTCCGGTTTTCCCACGACACGCCACGATGATTAATCTGTATAATAACAAATATGTTATTTAATTTAATTTTACCATGCATTGCATGATTACATGCAAGAATATTGGAAAGAAAGCAAAAGCCTACCCGTATATCTACTTTACCTTATAAAAGAAAATATAGTCGATGTATATTCGTGTAGATGTATAATGATAACCGAACAATTATTATGAACAATAGTGATGTTGAACGTCTGTTTGTATGTCTGTTATTGAAACCAGAGACCAAACACTCATTTTGATTGTTTTGCATTTTTCGTGTTTTTGTGTACGTGTACAGCTGGGTAGTAGTTACACAAGCATACATTTTTTCCACTCTATCTTTCAGGGAAAACAATGCTATACGTCTTCAGTCCGGCATAATTCTAAACGTCACATCAGGTTAGGCTTATTTTCGTTTTTACCAGAATTGTGTGATATGCTATTCAGGAATGTGTAACGAACTTAATATTAATTAAGTATCGACATCACAAATATTAGTGCCCAACATAGACGATGAAACGGTATATTAATTTTGCAAATGTCGGTCACATTTTTCCGCTCTCTAAGTCCAACAGTATTCATGCGATCTCCACCGCACTTGATAAAACTGTTTGTGAGCATAATATCGCGACCGTGTTCGATAATCCACCAACTCGACCGAGGAACTTCGGTGTAATGACCCTTAAATCTACAATCAAACGGTTCATCCTTTTCTGCTGTAGTCTAACAAGTTTCATCCGATCATTACCAGAGTTCATGAACATGTTGGTGGGCATTAATATCCCTACTGAACATTTTCCAAACAGAATTAAGTTTCATGATCAGCCACATCTCTGCAGATGCTTTCGAGTTAAAGCCTTTGAATTATCTAAAATCGAACTGTTCTGCCCTTTTTGCTCTCTTAGTCCAATCACTTCCCGACCTCATGACGTGTTTGTGGGCAACCAAGTTTCATCATCTACCAAATCGCCGATGCACGTTCGAGTTACGGCCCTTGAATTATTTAATATTGGCAGTTTTAACCCTGTGCGCTCTCTGAGTGAACAGTTCTTATTCGAACGGCTAAATTGCCATAGACACTGCATGAGGAGTTACTGTCCTTAAATACTGGTTTCCTTTGAATTTAAGCATGTTTGTCGTCATCGCAACTCTAATACCATATTTCAGAGAGTTTTCATTGTTTTGTGGTATTCAATATTGTAATATCAGATCGGTAAATGGCGAGCCTATTATGCAAGCTTACCGTGCAATAAGTAGCGTGCAGTATATTGCAATTTAGTTGTAATTTAGACGCACGCTACTTATTGCACGGAACGATTGAACTGAGTGGACACATTGCGACAGCGCTAAATTTGGAAATGCCAAGCACGTGACGTCTAGGACGTCTAGGAACAGCCCATTGGAATCGGAAACGTAGAAAGTTGCGATGTGATCGGTAAATATGGTACATGTATAAAACACTTGTAGCACCCTTTGACCTCAATATGTTAATTATTTAATCTCCCCCTGCGGGCTCGTTTATTAACTAACATATTTCGGTCAAACTTTGCTACAACTATTACATAACGACTGCCAGCTATGAACTTGAGCATATTAAAACACATATTGTATACTTTTGTGCAAAACATGTTTATCTTTTTTTTCAGAATCTACTCAAAAGCAGTTCTTTACAGACCGGAAATGTGATGCGCGCGCATTGAAAAGCACTTGGAATATTAATACACCCGTGGGGTACTTATTTGAAAAGAAGTGGTTCAGCAAATTATGTCGGTTTCAGTTTAGTTTTTTGCAGCTGAAGAAGTACGTTAGAAATGTTCAAATAGTGTTAATTGGTGATTCGACGTCGAGACAGTTCTTCTACGAAATGCAAAATCTAGTGACGTGTAAATCATGGACAACAGACACGTGGGATTTTGCCGGGAAACATCACGAGGTCCGGTGCGAGAACGAGACTTTAAAGTTCAGCCTCACTTGGAAACAGCATGAACTTCCGTTCTGTACTACAAATACTCCACATAGATACTTCCGGCCAATGAATGTAATCTTAAACGAATACGATAAAAACGACAATCTGCTATTAGTTCTACACGCCTTTGCTCATTTTAATAACTATCACTCACATGTGTTTTATGAATATGTCAAGGAGATGAAGTCGACAGTCGAAACCGTGTTAAAATCTCACCCACGTTCATTTATTGTCATAAAGGGACCCCATGCATTTTCGTTTTCGAAATCGACGGATCACTTTATATGGATGCCAGATTCTTACGCCGACGTGTACGAAGCTTATATTCGTGCTATATTTCATGATCTTCAAAGTGACAGGTTAATGTTTCTAAACATGATGGACATCACAGTGGCGACAGAACAGTGGCATATACATTCAGAGAAGTTTATAATACACGAGAAGATTTCTGAAATATTTACGTTCTATAGTACATATGGTGAAAACGCGAGCTAATTTGGGGCAAATTTGCGGAAATTTAGCGCACTGCAGGGGCGTAATCAAGTTTGTAGTTGTTCCCAGAACAACTACATGTACCGCTATTTCAAAGCCAAACAGTCAAAGAACTATGATCTTAACAGCTTTAGACCAGTCAGATTCGACTACGCGAAAGTAAGAAGTGCCGTTTTAAATATCGTTTAGTTGTCAAATGGAAATCATTACGATAATGACTTTGATTAGAACATGACATTTTGGAAAAACTTAAGTAAACAACTTTTAATGTACGATCAATTATGACTTTACATGCGGAAAAAAATAAAGTAGTACTATGAGTCGTTGATGAAATGAATTAATCGGGTCAGGCGACACGAGCCGAAACGAAACATAGTCCTTCTAATCAATAACCGAATAATTCGTATCGTTATCGCCGACTTATTTGTTGAGTGAGGCATGATTTATTATTTTATTGTATTATTAACTTGGCTATATAATAATAATAATAAGAAGAAGAAGAAGAAGAAGATGATGAAGATGAAGGTGAAGAAGAAGAAGAATTATATTAAGTATAATAATAAAGAACAAAATGGAAATCGCAGTTTACCGGTAATTACGCAGCACATATACTATTAATAGCGGTCGGTTAAACTTAAAAGTTATTAGACTCGATAGCCTAGTAGTTAGCCCGTCAGACTCTCATTCAGTCGGTCGTGGGGTCGATCCCTGACAGACGCACATGATGTTGTTTTTTCTACCTTTTTGACCAAATATAAGTGTTTGCTACTCCAGATGCCTTTAGTAATTGAAAAAAAGGCATTTCTAACAATTTAATATAATTTGAGTAACTTCCTTTAAGTATTTTAAAACATTACTAAACATTATCGCACAACACTTTAGCTTATACGGTGAAAACCATGTAACACTCTCTTAACGTTCATAAAATGATTAATATTTTAATATTTAGCGTCTTTTTTGTTTTTAAGGTTTAAATTGAATTTTGTTCAACGCCATAGCGTTTTCGCTCAGACAAAAATAACCTGTAGTCTTCCACATTGAGTGCCCGGTAACTAAAAAACATCATTTTTCACTACTAGTATATAGGCATATTCGGAGAATGTTATGAAATGTTATAATGTCGGAATGTCATTAAAATATGTTTGTACCACAAGAAAGACCACGGTATTGAAAATCGGACTCAGAATTTGGTTCATCTGGTTTCTTGTCAGACAGGATAGTTTTCATTTTCAATTGAAAGTTGTTTTGGCAGGCCTGATATATGTAACTCGTACACGGTATAAACCCGCTGTTAGTTACCTGTTTTCTTACCAGTTGACCTTTTATTTAGTGACGTACGTTTTACAATGGACCTCAATTCATCAACTGCACTTTTGATAACAGATACAAATCAAAACGGCATGACTGAGAGACAAAAACCAACTTTACTAGACAAATGGCAAAATATATTTTAAAATCTGATTTTTATTGATAATGTTGACACAAATGTTATAGTAAAACATCGAATTTAGGATTCATAAAAATGAAGTTATGCGAATATTTTCCAATTTCGTTTAATGTTTGACATTTTGGGAAGAAAATAAAAGATACTGTTTTGTATAACACGTCGTGTTTGATGGTTATGACTATTTAATCAGAATTTAATTCATTGATTTCCATTTGGCTGCGCAACTCGTGAAAATATACATTTCTGTGATTACGAGTGAATAAAAGTCAATGTTCTACCGAAACCAACAAATTTCCTTTCTATTTTATGCTATTTCAACCGTCTGTTTTCATTTTAATTGCTATCTAATTGGGTTTTATTGGAAAATATCGCGGGATTTAATTTGACAATTGTTAAGTCCGCCATCTTTTCATTTACTGTATGAAACTGTTTAGTTCACAGATATTTTCCTATATATTACTGGAAAGCATAATATACAAACATGAAATAATGCTTTTCTTAAAAAAATCCCCCTTTTTCCGTAAATTTCCCCATCTGAAGGTCCCCGCCACCTTTCCCCCAAAGGTGAAAAAAGACTGATTACAAAGATTGCTCGATTATTGAAAGTTGTCGTCATATTGGCAGATCTGAGCCAAAGTAACACTCAGGCACTGGCAATGAACAGTTTTAAAATGCCCCTAAATAGCAATATTCGACACATTTTTTGAAGCTAATACGTTGACAATGTCAGTCACGTATATCCCATCTATGACGGCCTGATGTACGTAAAGCATCATCAAATGGGTGAGCCGCATCTTCGTCGGGAGATA
Source organism: Congeria kusceri (assembly GCA_027627225.1). Taxonomy (NCBI): domain Eukaryota; kingdom Metazoa; phylum Mollusca; class Bivalvia; order Myida; family Dreissenidae; genus Congeria; species Congeria kusceri. The sequence continues at coordinate 16,731,399 of CM051025.1, read as the reverse complement.
GATCTGCAGACGCTCCGTGGCCATCCGCATTCGTCTATCCCATTGACTGCAATATTATTTGTACACTGAAAAACAATAATGCATCCATGAAGTGCAATGAACACCTCACGACTGTCTGCAGTCGTTTTCCTTTTTAATAATGTGTCTTTTTGTGTGTATTTTAACACCAGGTTCATAGAGACTTTTCTTAGAATATGTAAAGCATTTTACCACGTCCTGTGCATTAGGTTTTAAATAGTTTTTAACGTAGACATACTCCTTTTAGTCCTGTATGTATAATTGACAAATACTAATAGTTTTGTATTACCTCAAAAACTACAAGTATATGACTATATGTTCGATAAAAAATGTATTTTATTTGTTAGCATTTATCTTTTACTCTGTTGTATCTGTTTTACTGTGATTGAAATATAAATATATGCTATAGTCTCTTTTAGTTCTATATAAGAATGGCCACATGAAACATATTGTAAATATTTGTATGTGTGATTGTATGTGGATGAGACTTAAATAAAAAAATATATTAATCCAAGTTTGCAAGTAATGTCGCACCGCGGTAGACCATTCAGACGACATGGAATTTAGAGCGGCGGGTATATATTGTGACAGCGATATGCCGAAATATTAGGGCGGCGAACGCCACCTCTGCCGCCTCATTGACTACTCCTATGCCCCTGTACTTCACTGCAATGTGTTAGAGACCAATATATACTTTACTATGCAGCATAATGATTTATATCTCTGATATTTTTGTACATGGTCTATTAGTATACACATTGGGTTCCTTTACCCTCATAGACATGTATATGTGTCTTTCCTTACTTTATGTTAAACAAACCATCTCCCTTTATCTGTATTATTGATCATAATGAAGCATGAGTAAAATAACCGCATAATTTTAAAGCTGTTATCACTATATGTTTTGTTGCATAAAAAGACAATATAGACGCTAAATATGGCGACGGTTACTTCCCCTATTCAGTAGAGTTAGCAACTGCGAAAAAAAAAAAATCCTCCTTCCGAATCTGGAAGGATCTATTGTGTTTTTAGAGCATAGGATATATCACTATTAGCCGTGTTCTATGAACTTTAACAACGAGCATAGCTTTCATTCTAATCAATAACGAAAATACAACAATTTCCAGTTGCTGCTTTATAAATTTGAGTGTTATCAAACTCGTGTTCAGCGTATTTATAATAGTTTTAGTGTGTTGTAACGAAGGATGACGATAACGATGATAATGGTGATAATCATAACGAAGACGACAATATTGTTTTCGTTGTTATTGATGATGTTGATAGCGATGATGATGACGATGCAGATGATGACCAAGGTGGCGTTGTTGATTATGATGATAATGACAAAGAAGATACTGATGACGTGTTGTTGTCGTTGGTGGTGATGATGATGATGATGATGATGATGTTGATGATGATGATGACGACGTGATGATGATAAGGTGGTGATGGTGATTACTGTATATATTATATCATGCCACAAATAATGATTTTTCATCAATTGTCGCGACACTATCTGACTATACAATTATCTGAAAACATGTAAACCGAACGCATATCCCGTATTGGGCCATTCACATTTTTCACACTTATGAATGTGACAAATGAGATCCTATTCTTCGCAGGTGTGTCAAAAATATAATGTGTGAAATATAATTTATGATCCCACACTCATGAGATTAGCGCGGCAACAACAATACATCATTATAAGGGCAGTGACTCTTTGAAAACATCAGAACAGAACAGAACAGATAATTTTTTTCACTTAAACAATACATGTTTATCGTGATATAAACAAATAATATACATAATTTAAGTATAGAACACAGGTTTGGCAAGTTTATCAATTTATACTAGATAAATATGGATGGACATTACGTCCATCCATATTTATCTAGTATAAATTGATAAACTTGCCAAACCTGTGTTCTATACTTAAATTATGTATATTATGTTAGTCATTACGACTAACAACGATGCACAAATATATTGCATTTAAAATATACCTATCAAGAAACACATTTAAAGAATAGTTATTCGGAAACATGCTGTTGAGAACATTTATGTGTTGAGAACATAAACCTATATTAATAAAATAATTATTAATAATAATGCAAAGGAAAACATCGATGCTTATACATGCTACTGGAAACGAAAAAAAATACAGCACAATATGCAGTTATGTGGTAATGATACGAACCGAACATCAATGTTTCAATGTCTCCGAATTTATAACAACATAAATTTTATTCAACTCACTGCTTGCATTTTTGCATTTATTTTTTTAGATTAACGTTGCAAACAGTTTACTTGCAATAAATGTAGTAATGGCAAAAATATAACTAGTTGCCATTTATAATAGAAAATCTTTGTTTGAATGCCGCACAGATGAATTTGCTTAATAGCAATATCTCTTTTTTTATTGTTGGTTGAAAACAGTTTTATAAACTTAAACATACTACGCCGGTTTCTAAATATTACCGCTTAATGTATTTGTTTCGTAAATTTTGACAAGGAGCTTAGACAAAGATAAAACGAAATTCATTCTAAATATCATCTACCTATTACATATCTGAGATAGTCTTTGGATACGCTTAACCTGTTGGCTTCCATATCTGCCTGTATGAATCCTTAAATCATGCGCAGAAATACGAATTTTAGTAATGGAAGTTCTTAATTTTCTACAAATTATTACATTTATATATGGCTCAAGACCAATATTATCTTTGACATTTCTATATGACGTCAAGCACTTTTTTTTCTAACGATGCTCTCCTGTAAATATTGATAAGTCAAACGTTGTTTAACATCGAAATAAAAGCATTAACATTTATGTCATGCAAGTTCAACCAAACATCTAAAAAGCCATGTTTTTCCAGAAGTTGTATTACGTTTGCCAACCAGTTTTATGTTCCGTTTTCAATATCTATCAGAGACTTGTTTACGCTAGTTGTAATAATAATATTTTCAGAGCTTCATAGTTTGAATAAATATTTAAGTATCTATTAATATCATAATATTTATTTATGTACAGGGGATATCTGGCAAGTTCAGTGTAGATGGCTATATTACTTGTAAATTGTTTTACACCTAGTAGCGTTTTGCAGAATTTAATATGTATTCTTTCCAATGTATGTGATTTTAGAAAAACCCATACCTCGCAACCATACGACATAATAGGAGAAATAGAAAAATCAAATAATTGTAAAGCAGTTTTGGGCTTTGTATTATGTTTTTTTAATGAAAACATGAGATCGGAACGAACTGACAATATACACATGCCGTCTTGGAAGGAACTACCGCGGAAAAGAAAATACCACGCCAGACATAAAGTTTCAATGAATTCGAGTCAGCTGAACAAAATTAAGTATTCCACAGTTCCTGATGTTCTTACTTCATTATGAAATGTTGTTTTTTAAACAATTATTTGCTTTCATTCAATAGAAAAAACATATAAGCCTTAATATTAGAACACAATAGTTCTTCTATACCATGACCAAACTATCACATTAACCGTAATTTAACTTTAATCTCCTGCTTAGTTGTTTGCATTGATATCTTAAGGATTAACGTTGTGGATTATAGATGTCAGGGGATTAATGTTGAGTGCACGGTTTGTATTCGTTTAAGATTATATTTTTGTCAATGGAAAATCTAATTTCTAATGTATGATTCAAAGTTGGAATACGCGTGTTATATTCAACAGTCGGATATAATATATTTGCAAGTGTTCCCATGAGCGTGTTTACAGAAAAAAAGTTCGTTTTCGATTGTTAGATTCAATCTTAAGAAACATGTGTTTTATGCAATAGTGTGAAATAATTTTTTTGTAAGTGCCGACTATGAATGACCATAATGGATACAATTCATAAAACATGTTGCACAAACTGGCGACGAAAATCGTTTATGTGTGTCACAGCTCTCATCGTGCTTGTTCTGGCAGAAATGAATTTGGGGGTTGGGTTGGTATTAGTTTATTTTACTTAAAAATCATAATTGAATACAATATTTGATTTATATTTTAATGTTCCCAGAAAAAAAGTTTATACATGTTCGGATAGACATTTGAATAAAAACTTAAACCGGAAAATCTACTTGAAAAAGGGGCATAACTCTGTCAAAATACAAACCTGAATTATGGGAAATGTTGCAGTTGATGGCAAATGCATATTCTAAATTTCAAGTGAAATACCTATGAAGTTTTAAACTTGCAAGACATTTGAATAAAAACTTAAACCGGAAAATCTACTTGAAAAAGGGGCATAACTCTGTCAAAATACAAACCTGAGTTATGGGAAATGTTGCATGTGATGTAGCAAGTGAAAAACTTATGTCGCTTTCAAGTTATAAGACCAGTTGAATATAAACTTTGACCAGAAAATGATGTGAAAAAAAGGCATACATCTGTCTTAATACAAAATTAAGTTATGGGAAATATTGCACCTGATGCTGGAGGTGATGGCAAAGGTATATTCCAAGTTTCAAGTGAATAATTTAGGTAGTTTTGAAGTTACAATACTTTTGAATATAAACTTTAACCAAGATCAGACGCGGACGCCGAAGCCGATGCCGGGCGAGTAGGAAAGCTCCCTATTTTTCAAATAATCGGGCTAAAAACTTACAAAATATGTTTTATATTTAAATGTTGTCGGTAATACATGAATCATAAAACACACAACTATGAATGTTGATATAGCTCGGACACATTAACAGTTTCATAACGCACAATGCAAACACGGCTTGTTCTGTAGACGTCCGGTGTTCACTTTCAAATCCTAGACCCTTGAGGTCCTGACAGTTTAAAAGCGTCCAGTCCGTGCACAGGAGGCTTTTGTGTCTAAAACGGGAAAACTGATGTTTGGTGAACGCACTGTAATTATTTCATTTAAAACCTTAAACCGTTTGAAACAATTGTAAATTTTGTGAAAATGTCAAAGAATTGATTTTCTAATGTTAAGAAATCCTGAAATAAATATGTCATTGTGTTTCAGAGTTTTAAGACACCCAAAAGCTATGGCAATTATGCAAATTTGAATTTATAAACCTATATACAAATAAGTCTGAAATGTAGAACGAAATAGCAAAATCGTAATATATTGTACAGCAGGTTACGAACAAATATGTATGGTAACATTGACTCTTCGTTGTATAGCACTAGATATACATGAACTGCGTAATCCAAACACTGGCATAAATGTTTCAAATTGCAAATACATGTATGAGGTATATATGTAAATGTTACAAATGATTATTAAGTAAATAGGTGTTATCATTTATACCGGTATTTTGGAAATTTCACTTGTAATCAAGAACATTCAGGTGATGAGGTTCTAGAGGCAATGAGCAATGGATAATTGTCTTGGTTTAGTGCAGTTAGTAAAACTTTACAAATGCAGATATTTTGTGAAATACAATGAGAAAGAGTATCTTATATAGTGACGGATTATTCACCATATGTAACAAACCATGGTTAGGGATTTCTACTGGATTTTTATTTGGCAAGAAATGATTATCGGGAAATCTTTCTCAAGCGATCAAGCAATTTCAACCTCATGGCTTTGATGTACATGTATGACTGAAACAAACGACAATGGAATGTAGTCAGAGTATAGATATGAATAAGCCAAATTTGGGTCGTTATTCGTTAAAAAATATCATTCACAAATTATACATTTTAAGTACTAGATATAATCATGCACAACTTGAGAACAGTACCGATCAGCAGCCGTCTTTCGGACAGGATTATCGGTTTTCATCAACCGGCCTAACTGGTGTAAAGGGAAAATAGAGACTGTTCAGTATGGTCAAATATGTACCGTTTTTGAATAAAACACACGGTAATTGTATGTATTTTCAGATTTTATCTAAAGACATTATACAAGAAGCCAGAGGGTCGTATAGCACGTGCACCTGACATCGTGTATAGCACGTGCAGACATATCCCAGCTGCACCGGAAGTACTTGGCACGTGGCCGGAAGAAAAATATTTGAATGACCCGGATGTTGAAGACTTACTTGATCTTCCCGATCCGTCAAGGTCACATTTCACGCTCCATGGAAACGGTCACGTGAACATTGGAGACCATGTGAACGTGACTATCGCGTTGTTTGACCGTAAGGGACGTAAACGACGGACAGGAGGTGACGTGGTGAGTTGAATGAACATTATACACGTATTAGTGCGTCTTGCTGCGTACGTTACCAAACTTTCTGTTTTCTGTATAAATTATATTTATAAAAACAGAAAGGCAAAACAAGGATCAACAGCATCGAACGTTTGAAGATAAAAAGTGAGAAATTATATATTGTTTGAAAAGGTCTGATTATTATTATAATATTTTAAGTGCAAACGGTCATACTGAAAATATGTCCGATAAATCAGTTCCTAAAATACGCTACTTTTATAAAGGATATCATGCACTTTAGTCAGATTGTATTAAACAGCTATATGGCATAAGTTTATAAGAACTTAGATAAGACAGTTTCCTAAAAGTAAATAAACTAAGCACAATTTCGTGACAATTCTGATAAACTTGTGTTTGATAAAACTCCGCTAACTGTTCAATCAGAGTCGTCTGCCGGAATGATTGCGTACTCCATTGACTATTGACATTTCAATCAAATGTAAACAGTACAGTGATTTATTAGATTAAAATAAGTTACATAAAATTTCAAGTGATCCGCTCACATGTATCGTGCGATTTTATTGACACTCATGAATATTCCGTGTATTTTCGTAAATCTATTTTAAGCTACAAACCCAGATAGGAACCTCAGACATGAATATGTATTTATTAAATCCTAACTACATAACAGTTATTTCTGTAGTGCAGTGGTAAATATGCATTGTTTGTAAGCATAATGTTTTGGGTTCGAATCCCAGAACAGGCATTTTTTATTTATTCATTTTTTTTAATTATTTATTTAATTTATCATTTTGGTGACGTCATTTCACGGAATCTCATCATCAACCTCGATTCTGATACAGAAGAGAGCTGCATCGGTACACTGCGAGCGAAACAGAGTTTTTGTGTATGCATTTTTTATGTACATAAAATAATTAAACAAAGAAAAATACAAAAGGAAAGAAAACAAAATGAAGAAAAATGTCACGAGAATAAGTGAGGTTGAAGTAAAAGAAAATAAGAAAAAAGAAAGATTTTGGCTGGATTCGAACCACAGTCATTGTGATTCATAGTCTAAAATACTATCCACCGCGCTATTCTTCCTGACACTTGTTAATGAGGTTTTTTTATGTGACTATGAAATCCGTGCTTTACAAGCTAGATAAAAGTTAACCGATATAAATAAAACAGCCGAGCGCTACCGGAGATTAATGAGTGCCAGGTCAATAAAATCGTACAATATTTATACCGCTACTTTAGATCTATATGCCTGCCATTCGATATGTTTAATGTATTTAGCAACTCTTCTGTTGGGCAAGTTTCACATTCACAGACTTTTGTGTTGTTTTTGTGGAAAAAAGCAAATCCTGATTAAAATATCTGCCATTCTAATCGTTCGGCCAGTGGGACGTACATGCATTACTTTTTGTATTTGTAACGCGCCATACACATGTTATCCACAATACAGACGAAAAGCGTTACAAACACCTTGTAATTTTATTGTTATTTTTAAATTTTAATTTCACATTATGAATACATGTATAACGTGTATTTGCGTCATTAGTGTTACATCATTTCGTTGTATCTATGGGCAATATGCTTTTGTTTTTGAATTCTATGCCAAATTATCAATATGACAATCCGCGAATATGTTCCATAAATAAACATGTGTATCCTTTTGCATTCAATTTATCAACTGAATGGGTTATACACAAGACAGTAGGTACACATGAAAGCTTTCTAAAGTTATTTAAACAAACGTTCAGCAGACCCTTTGATAAAAAAATTTAAAATGCTTCCTGTACAATTAATTTATCAGGAGTTGAATTAACCGTCTGTGTTATCTATATATGTCTATTTTTATCGTTTTAAGTCTGCTTGACTGAAAGTTTGTATGTCCGCAGTTTCACTTTAATTCCTACAGGCAAATTGTCCGTGTATAAAACTGTCCAAAAGTTAAACTTCAAAACACTCCCACTCAAGGTTCGAGCCTGGCTTTTTGAGCCTTCTACTGGGGCTGCAGCGTCCGCCAAAGTGGTGGACAACAATGACGGAACTTACCAAGCCGAGTTTGTGGCATTCTGGGAAGGTCGACCGGAAGTCAGGGCCGCCATTATAATGACGCGGGAGGCCGTTGCTACTGCATACAAACGAAGGTTGTTTTAGTGTGACCAGCGTTAAGCTATTGGGAATTTGTGCGCTCGCAATTGACTGAACAACTGTTTTCAACCACGGGAAGTAATCAATATATGTAAACGCATTCTACAGTAAACAAACGTTGTTTATGTATTATTGTAATGTACAACCTGATAATAGAGGACATGTTTGTAACAGTTTAATATCACAAAGTAGAAAGATGATTCCCCATTGTTCTATGACAATTGTAACAACTGCAATGGTGCCACTGTTGATCTTTGAATGCTTCACAAACCAATCGTTCACAGTAATTACACCTTTAGATAAAATTGTCACATAAAAAAAACAACACAACAATGGTATCACCGCGACTGTAACAACGACCGTAGAACGGAGTAAAATACCCTTCGTACTTTGAGTAATATAGTAAACCTGTCTTCTGTTTCCAGATATTAGTACGTGAAAATATAATAAATCGACCTATGTTTTCACTTCACAGCATGCCAACTTTGGAATGCGCGCGCATCAATTATCACTCGTGATATGTGGTGACAAATTGTACACACCACCGCACAATGCATTTTATTTCAGTTGATCGAGTCCACCAGTCTAACGTTTTTAACTACTTTGAATAGCAAATCAAGAAAAGAAGTCATGGCGTACATATGATGGCTTCCAAACCAAGTTATTTCGGTTATTTGAACACTAATTACTTTACTACTAAAAATCGCATAATTTTTAATAAATATAAAATATGTGAAACATCAGCTAGATCAGCAGAAGGTATTCACTTATTAACATCAAATGGTCACTTATTAAAGGCATGTGACCATTTGCCAATTGCACATACAACTTAACACAATACAAACAACACGAAACCGGCACAAACACAACTTTATATTAAACTTCAGTCACCGCCTTAGAACTGTGATGCAAATTTTTAAATTTTCAGGTACACGTGTCCGCCCGCGGTGATGAACACTGCTGTATTTCAACACCCGCGTGACCCAAGCATCGCTGAAGAGACGCCGTGCAGTTTTTACCCGTACATCAGCGGATATGACGTCATCTGCAACCTGACGGATGACAACTTCCGGCGACCGTGGTACTGCGGTAAACCAAGGTCTGCGTTTTTAAGTCATTTGTTTTGCAAATGTAATGCCATGTCTGTGTGCAAGATATAGTTTCATTATTACATTTGTGTTGTAAGTTTATACTCATTTACTTGTAGTTTTTGTTTTCTGTGCATGATCATATCTAATACTTAAAATGTATAATTTATGGATGATATTTGTTTACGAATAACGACCAAAATCTGTCGTATTCATATCTATACTCTGACTACATTCCATTGTCTTAGTTTCATTATTACATGTACATCAAAGCCATGAGCTTGAAGTTGCTTGATAATTTGAAAAAGATTTCCCGATCATCATTTCTTGCCAAACAAAAATCCAGTAGAAACCCCTAACCAAGGTTTGTTACATATGGTGCATAATCCTCTCACTATATAAGATACTCTTTGTCATTCTATATCACAAACACTCTGCATTTGTAATGTTTTCACTAACTGCACTAGACAAAGACAATTATCCATTGCTCATTGCCTCTAGAACTTTACCGCCTGAATGCTCTTGATTACAACTGACATTTCCAATATACCGGTATAAATGATAACGCATATTTACTTAATAATCATTTATAACATTGACATACAAACCTCATACACGTATTTGCAACATGAAAATATTCTCCAAGACCGAGCATCATTTGTAACGTATGAAATATGCGTAACTGTTAATTTAGAAGTGTTGCCTGGTATACGTGTATTCAACAATAATTGCTAACCAATGTGTATTCCGTTTATTTCGAACACATGTAACATATGATAAATGAATCTGTATGCAGTTGTTTGCATTGCTTGTATCCAAGAATGGAATGCTTTTTGCTGTGTTATATCTTTAGCCACTTTTGCTAATGTTTGGATTACGCAGTTCATGTATATCTAGTGCTATACAACAGAGTCAATGTTTGGATTACGCAGTTCATGTATATCTAGTGCTATACAACAGAGTCAATGTTTGGATTACGCAGTTCATGTATATCTAGTGCTATACAACAGAGTCAATGTTTGGATTACGCAGTTCATGTATATCTAGTGCTATACAACAGAGTCAATGTTTGGATTACGCAGTTCATGTATATCTAGTGCTATACAACAGAGTCAATGTTTGGATTACGAAGGTCATGTATATCTAGTGCTATACAACAGAGTCAATGTTTGGATTACGCAGTTCATGTATATCTAGTGCTATACAACAGAGTCAATGTTTGGATTACGCAGTTCATGTATATCTAGTGCTATACAACAGAGTCAATGTTTGGATTACGCAGTTCATGTATATCTAGTGCTATACAACAGAGTCAATGTTTGGATTACGCAGTTCACGTATATCTAGTGCTATACAACAGAGTCAATGTTTGGATTACGCAGTTCATGTATATCTAGTGCTATACAACAGAGTCAATGTTTCAATACAGATTTCTTCGAAACTTGTTCTAACAAATTAACAGTGCGATTTTGCAATTTCGTTCTACATTTTAGAGTTATTTTACATAGGTTTTTAAATTCAAATTTGCATAATCGCCATAGATTTTGGGTGTCTGAAAACTCTGATACACAATGACATATTTATTACAGGATTCCTTAACATTAGAAAATCAAATCTTTGACATTCTCCACAAAATTTAAAATTGTTTCAAACGTTAAATGAAATAATTACAGTGCGTTCACCAAACATCACTTTCCCCGTTTTAGACACAAAAGCCTCCTGTGCACGGACTGGACGCTTTTAAACTGTCAGGACCTCAAGGCTCTAGGATTCGAACATAAACACCTGACGTCAACAGAACAGGCCGTGTTTGCATCGTACGTTATACCTCGGACGCATTAATCTGACACTCAAGAACTCATGTTTAGCATAATTACACGCTTGAATTATCTTCTATATTTATACTTGAGTTTGTTCGTGTACGTGTTCCACGTGTTTATTGATGCCATAACTGCATTTGAAATGGAATAATCTTACAAAGATATAACGAAAGGTAATGTATTCATTGACGGACTTCTCATTCATTCATAAAGGTCAGTGTCAGTTTAATGTGTCCGAGCTGTCCCATCGATATTAACATTCATAGCTGTGTGTTATAACATTTGATACGATATACATGTTTTACCAGCATTTAAATGTAAAACATACTGCATAAGTTTCTAGCTCGACTATTCAAAGAATAGGTGAGCATTCCTTCTACCCCCGGCGTCGACATCTGCTTCGGGGTCCGCATCTGAGCTTTGTTAAAGTTTATATTCAAAAGTCTTGTAACTTCAAAATTGCATAAATTATTCACATGAAATTTGGAATATACCTTCGTTATCAACTCCAGCATCAGGTTCCCCATAACTCTGGTTTGTGTTTTGACACAGTTATCCCCCTTTTCACATAGATTTTCAGTGTACGGTTTTATTCAAAAGTCATATAATTTCTAAACTACATAAGGTATGCATTTGAAACCTTTAAAACATCTTTGTAATCAAATTGCTTCAGTTGCAACAATCCCTGTTACTCTGTGTTGTAAAGAATGCCCCTTTCACTTTCCAAAATATGTATACGAACTGAAATACTTCGAATAGTTGAGCACGCTGTCCTCTGACTGCTCTTGTTTAGAAAAAAAAAGTTTACTTACTGAACACAAGTTTACTTTACCCCATACAATGTCTGCGCTCACAAACAAAGTACTGGATTTCTTTTCAGGGAAAACAATGCCATGTTCCTTGAGCGAAACATAGTTCTAAGCGTTACATCAGGTTGGTTAAATATTTTGACCGTATATCATAAAGTTCATATACACAATGGGCCCTAATAGATCCATATATATATTGAAAATTTTGAAGAAACAATTGCTAACCATCTACATGACTAAAGTATTTTTAGACGTTTTGATTTATATACAAATATACAAATGTACATTGATATTGGTAAATTATACATAAAAATACAAAGTATTGAATCGATTCATTCGTTCTACAACTGAAATACATGTTTACTGTTTACGTGTATTCAACAATAATTCAAGTAACTGTGTGCTTGGATACTTTGGTGCATTTGGGTACTTGGATAATTTGTAACGTTTTGTTATTTTGAAACAATAGCTTTTATTCCAGATTCCACTCAGAAACACTTAAATACCAACCGGAAGTGTGATGCGTACGCCTTGAGACGCACGTGGAACACTTCAACACCCGTTGGGTACCTATTTGAGAAGAAATGGTACAGCAAATTATGCAGTTCTCAATTCGACTTTGCCAAACTTACAAAGTACATGAAAAACCTTCAAATGATTGTTATTGGGGATTCAACATCGAGGCAGATTTACTACGAAATGCAAAATCTGGCGTCTTGTGAATGGACAACAGACACGTGGGATTTTGCCGGGAAACATCACGAGGCCCGGTGTGAGAACGAGACTTTCAAGTTCAGCCTCACTTGGAAACAACACGAACTTCCGTTCTGTACTTACAATACACCACGTGGTTACTTCCGGCCTCTCCGAGCAAGCCTACACGAATACAATAAAAACGCAACACTTCTTTTTGTTATACACGCCTATGCTCACTTTTATTTTTATCATTCACACGTGTTCTATGAATACGTCAAGGACATGAAGGTAACATTAGCAGAAATATTAAAATCTTATCCACGTGCATTTATTGTTATAAAAGGACCTCATGCTTTCTCGTTCGCAAAAAATCCGGGTCACTTTTTAGGAATGTCTGAAACCTACGCCGATGATTACACTGGGTATATTCTGGAGTCATTTAAAGACGTCGAAAGTGACAGGTTCATGTTTTTAAACATGATGGACATAACCGTAGCAACAGAGCAATGGCATGTGCACTCAGAAAGATATATCATCCATGAGACAATTTCTGAAATATTTGCTTTCTACAGTGTATATCGAGATACAGCTGACGAACTATGAACTCTTTGCTGAAATGTGTACATCCGTCTTTAAGGGATTGGTTCACAATTATAATAAAAATGTCACAAATATCACCATTTAAAAACCTAAAGCAGCTGGACTAACATCCAAATATTCTTCGTCACGAAAAGCATAACAAGATCAAATATGCCTCCGAAGAGTTCGAACCCACGACCAGTCTGTCACGCTATCCACTATACCAAAGTCGCTTTCATGCTTGGACGTGTACGTATTTTTAGCGATATGTAAATGTTTTGAAAAATAAATCGACGGAAAACGTTACTAACGCTTTCTAAATTGTATCATTTCAAATGATCTTTATTCCTAGACCACACATTATTTCAGATATGAGGCGTGTCGTGGGAAAATCGGACTTAATGTATGTGCGTTAAGTGTCGTCCCGGACATGGTATGGTATTTTGTGTTTAAAGGAAGTCTCTTCTAAACATAAATCCACTCTAGGCGGAAAGTGTCGTCCCGGATCAGTCTGTGTGGACTGCAAAGGCTGATTCGGGACGACACTTTACGGCACAAGCACAAGCCCGGTTTTCCCACGACACGCCTCACATATTTTTGTGTCAGGAGTTGTATTTTGCTGCTTATATGTAACGCATTAAACGCCTTTGGAATCGTTGACAACAATGGAAATTGTCAATTTGCCATTCTGTAAATAGATCCTTATAACGGTCATATATAAGATTTTAAAATAAAAAGGTGCGAATTAGTGTATTGGCCATATATTTGGGTCTACAATGGAATAGTGTTGAATGAATGAAGAACCGCTGAGGCAAGCCATCAGACCAACGTATATAAAGTGTGTTATACATTTTATCACAGAATAAACTAAACAGTCAAACATTTCAATAACCAACACGTATGCAAGAATATTAGTAATATTTACTATATAGTTAAGTGGAATATCTATGAATATTTGTCCAGTAATTTCCAGCTAGAAAATATAGTTGATATGAAAATTGTAAATGTTCACTTTAATGAGGGTACCGGGTACTTTAATTTGTTATACAATGTTAACATGCTGTTTTTTTATATTGTATAGTTTGGTTTTGTAGCATTATGCTTATCTTTGTTTATACAATCCCGATAAAGAATGTACATGTGTCGCTTATTTATATCGGCAGTAGCGTTTAGATGTTCCGCGAAAGGCGAACAGAACAGAATAGAATAGCGTTCACTAGAGTAGTGTTATGAGATACTAAATAAACATATTGGAACACATTTGTGTTTGCTTCTATACTCACTTAAGGATCGCACTTAATTGTGCATAAACTCACTAGGTATCAAACACATAATATACATATACCTATTGCTGAATCTCCGCAAGTGCGAACGCTCCGTCCTAGCTAAATTTCGAACCGGTGTTTTGCCACTAAGGATCGAAACTGGTAGATACGTGGGTGAACCGGTAGATAGAAGACTTTGTAAAATGTGCAACTCCGGATCCATAGAGAGTGAAATGCACTTTGCTTTTCACTGCACTGCGTACACTGCCGAAAGAGACTATTTACTTAACAATATAGACTGAACGTCAGTGAACACACTGTCAGATAAAGAGAAACTGTCCTTCTTGATGTCACACAAATTGAGATTATTTACAAAATTTTTGTTTAAAGCTTACATGCGCACAAGAAGTCTTATATTTTCATAGAAAATCACGTTTGTTATCTGCATTATACATTCTCATATCTACTTGTTTAGTTCATGCCTATCCATTTCTCATTGTTTCACACATATTGTTTAACACTGTATAACATGTACTTAATTATATAATCTCAGCTAACGGTTCTTAATTAGAACAATGTTTAGGTGACATATAGGCCCATTGGGCCCGGGTGAAACTTGGCAAATATTGTATACAGCTTGTATATAATGTATATATACACATGTCACGTTAATAAAAAATTTACTTACTTACTTTCTTACTTATACAAGAAAAACATTGATGCAAAGCGCCGTTATATATCCATGAAGAAGGCAAATGATTTTAAGATCTTACAATAAATAAATGTTTAGTGATGAAACCAACTTACCGCCGAGTTGCAAAACTAACGATTTAATATAATATTGTAATATTTTTTTAACAGTTATTTGATCATGAATAACCAAAAACGGATTATATTAAAAAACAATTGATACTTTTATTTAAAAGGTCGACATATTTAAACTGATATGAAGGTTTAAAATCAACAAAGCAGCATCAAAATTGTTATGCGAACAACATAAATAACACAAACCCACCCTACGCATGATAGCGGCTACACAGCTGCATTGATCAGCGTCTGCTACTATGCTAATTTTATAATGACTCACTACGTATTTCTGGAATTAGTAGAATAAGAGTAATTAAGAATAGCCAGTTGTCGGCAAGTTCAGTCTGGTAACGTGAACATCTTTCCAAAACAAGAAGGAAAAAAAGAAATCTCAATCAATAGCTTTCAGAACAAACTTTATTTGCAGTAAAAATACAATTCATATATACTATGTGGAATACTTAATAAATTAATAATTAAAAAGAACAGCTTTTACAGGTCTTAATATCACGAGTGTATACGCTGTGGTGACGAGTGTAAAATTATGGAGAAGCTATAGAATTTGACATAGAAATTGTTTATTATAATAATGACAATATAAAAAAAGAATACACACAAATTGCAACATTTTTCATTATTGAATATTGTTTGTTGTGGCTTCATTGATGGCCAATAACGTTTCGAAATAATTAAGGAAATAATCAACTTCCGTGAGAGTTATCACATATACACGCCGCCAACAATAAGTTCTGCCTGACCAAAACCTGATAGATCCAGTCTGATCCAAATTATGAATTCATACTCTATTTCCGCAGTGTTTACTTAACCCCCTCACCCCCCCCCCCCCCCCATCAAATAAACCAGATTTTAAGTTGTAGCATAACTGTGAACTTTTCAAGTCGTTTGTTGCCATAGCACTTAGGTTTCTCCGACGAATTAATATAACAACGTGTATAATCTCCTCTGTACCCTCTATAACAGCACCAAATTTCATGAACCTAGCTTGTCCACTTGTTGAGGTATCACAGGATCCAGAATTTATCGGACAGAGCGACGGGCGGACCATTTGGGTCAAAAGCACATATACGCCTGCTAGCTAAATACAGATATAACTGTTGTAATAAAAAAAAATTATAACTGCAGTAATAAATTTGTAATGGCAGTTACATTAACAAATATGACTGCAGTTATAATTTATACCAACAGTCATAAAGTGTTGCAATTGTCAAAAAGTTATAACCGCGGTTACAATATTCTGACCAAATACTAAACTTAAGCTCTAAGTCTGTTTGATAAATTAAGTCACGTCTAATATATTTGATATTAATTATTATTAAATATGTTTTATTATATCGTATCAATTAATAATTTACTATGTTATTTGAGTTTATAATTATTTATCAAAACATATTTTATTGGATTTAACAATTTAACAAGTTTGTATAATATTTTATATTAACCTATAATAAATAATTTTAGAAGCAACAAAGTAAACATGTCCGTTTAAAAATAAAACAATTAATTAAAATAAGTGTGAGTGAGTGATGTCATTATTCTTTGTTTAATTATGATTACTAATACAATGCAATAGCATCTTCATTATAAATGATTAATTTGGATTGAAGCATATATTCAGCACGCTTTCTTTTGCTTGTTGCATACCTGAATTGTAAATTCAATAAATTGTTATTCAAAATAATAAAAACTGATAGTTTCACTTAATTGGTTTGCTGTCGTTCTTCAGTTGATCCCCTTATTGGTCACGAAACCTCCGTGCGAAGGCTTCCTAAAGGCTTGCTAAACTGTCCTGCAGTGAGCTACATTCTGAATTGAACTGAAACAACTAAAATAACACTACGTTACATACATTTGCTTCTTCGCGTTTCGATGGTTATATAAATTGACGTGTCATATCGAGTCAGATTAGAACTGTCATCACACAATTAAAACGTCAACACTTCTCTAATTAAGTTAATTAACCGGAAACAAGGGTGTCAAGAAAGTATTCAATATACTTGTTGATTACGATCTAATCAACCGTAGGTGCGACGATGGCCGTAATTCCTTAGTTGTCAACTTAATTGACAGGTTCTGTGTTTTTAATAGTTAACTGATATTTTGATGAATCCATTTGAGATCAGGCAGATGTTTGTTACTATTTTTTAGTTAAGCATATTTTATGTAAATGAAATACAGGTACTATGTAAACGCATTTGTTTTTTAAATATATCAAATACTGTACAAATATTGACTAACTGCGCCTCGGTCAATGTGTCTTTCTACCAGTGAATTTCAGATTTAACCCTATGGCTCTTTAGTCAATAATGGTACAATATTTACTATGTTGTAAAACAATTGCGTTTACATTACAATGTATATATAGTCATATATGTACTCTATGGATAGCTAGGGCGTTACCCAATGATAATTAGCCGAAAGATAATAGTACTTCAATACAAATTAAAACTCAAATAACAAATTGTTAACAATTAATATGTACAACATGTTAAAGGCTGTTGCTGATGAAAATATTGCATACGGGGATACGATTGGACCTACCAAAAAATCATTATTGGAACAAATTGGTTTAGCAAAAATTTGGATGAATTTTGAATTGCGCTAACGCAATTAAGAATTTCCTCACATAATCTTGCGATTGGAAAAGGACGGTATAAACATTTATTTTGTTTGCACGTATTTACGTTTCTTGATAATCATCTCGAGAATCAGACAAAATGTCGCACCGGCTTTGTCATTAAATGTTTGCTAGTTCATCTTATGTACAGAGCATTAATTCACAGCATGTCAGCTTCAGTTGATGATAACGAAGTGTAAAACAAACGTAGCAATTCTAATAACGACCGTGCCCAATATTTGTGACTGCCTGGCATCTACGACACATACATCTTATTAGGCGCTGTAAACCGTAGTTCGGTATCGCCTTCCGCTCGTCTGCAAGTCCCTGGATCAGTTGTTGGTGTAACGTGTGTCGTAGAGCCGATGATTCCATAACTGCTCTATGGGATTGAAGTTCGGTGAATACGCCGGTCAAGGTTGAAACGCTGGTTAATGCCTATGCCTTTCTGTGCCGTTTTCGTAATCTGGAAGCGAGATGCGTGAGCACTATATGGTGTTCCTGTTTAAAGAGCATTGCTCTTTGGGGTCTTTGGTGCTGCCTGTCAGCCACAGACCCTGTGCTGTTGCTGCTTTGGGTATTTTATATCACCGTTTGATGTAAACACCCAACATGACGTTCGTGCTGTTTGACAGTACGACATTCGTCCGATAAGCATGCCGACCGCTAAGTGGCGTTCGGCGTAACCTAAAAGTCACATCCCATCTCTGATTACTAGTATTTATTCAGCTTCGATTTCGCTCGCGTTTTGTGCGTATTTCTTACGAGGTCCCAAAATGTCCAGTTTGAGCGAGATCGAAGGATATGAACGTTTATATTTTCTGAAAACTGTGCTATACAATAATTTAATTTGCCATCAGTATCCCAAACTTGTTACGAATCTTTCCACCACTCTGTTTTGTTGTTGACCCCTTATTTTATGACCAGGTCGCATTGTTGCCATTATTCATTAAGGACTATTCACTATTATATTACACTACAACAGGACATTATTTAAGAAATGTTATTTGTTAAGAATATATCAAATTGGCGGGAATAATGTGCTATAAATAATCATTCCAAAACTACGTATAACAGTGATAATTGAGAATTTTGCATATGGCATATTTGTAGTTAAAACTACGGAAATAATTCTCACGCAGGGCTGATGCCATAATACTTGACTTTGATCTTGCATAACAAAATCAGGTTTTAAGCACTCGTTCTTTGTTTTCCGTTCAATGACCATACATCAAACCATGTTGCGCTAACAAAACCCGTTGAAACTGCAGCTAAATCAGTAGTACAAAAGTACTTTATATTTTAGTAACTGTGTTCCGAAGACACGAACAATAATGATAATGTAAAATTGAATAAATATCCAAATGCACTACAGTCGACTCCCGATGGCTCGGAGTCTCAGGGACCGACAAGAATACTTCGAGCCAACGAAACTTCGAGCGAAACGGAGTTCGAGAGTGTTTAATTATACATGTACGGGCAGTCTTATTTTTAAATCTCCAATCGAAGAGTAGTCAGATATCTATAATGGTTATTAACAGACATCAAACCTTTATTTATACATTTATTAACGTTATTTATTTAAGTGTGCTAAAGCTGTGAGATCAATAATTGCCTTCTCCCACTTGATACTAAACAATCGCATCTTATCTATCGATTGTATATTTATACTTCACGCTATTATCACATAAACACTCGCAAATAAGCAAAAATCATACGCAGCATTCTTAGATTGGGAAAATATGTTTGATAGAATAGACAGAGTATTATTATGGAGAAAGCTTTGGTCTGCGAATATTAGCACGAAATGTATAAAAAGCCTACAATCAATGTATAATGTAGTCAAATCTTGCGTTAGGTACAAAAACGAACTATCCGCTCCAATACACTCGAACATCGGAGTCAACAAGGGGACGCAGCGAGTAGCATACTCTGCCTGTTTTTCCTAAATGATATTCTGGAATATATAAATAGTAATTTAAATGGTGTTATTGACATTGATGATTTAAAAATTTTCATGTTGCTGTTTGCCGACGATGCAGTAGTATTTGCAAGCGATCCGAAATCTCTGCAGTTCATACTGAACGATATCGAAATATACTGTAACACGTGGGGACTGCGTTTAAATGTTAAAAAATCTAAAGTAATGATTTTTGAATATGGGCGACATACTGAATATGATTTCTTTTTATACAATACGAAAATCGAAAACGTAACTTCCTTTAAATATCTGGGTGTACACTTATTTAAAAATGGCAACTGGCACCGTACACAACAAAGAGTAGCTCAGCATGCGATGTATTCACTCCACAACCTTTTTAATGTTTATAATAACTTTAAATTACCAGTTACAAACAAAATTGAATTATTTAATGCACTTGTTCTTCCAGTTCTCAATTACGCTGCAGAAATATGGGGTTACC
The DNA here is from genome assembly GCA_027627225.1 of Congeria kusceri. Taxonomy (NCBI): domain Eukaryota; kingdom Metazoa; phylum Mollusca; class Bivalvia; order Myida; family Dreissenidae; genus Congeria; species Congeria kusceri. The sequence goes on along the minus strand of CM051025.1, from coordinate 16,710,974 downwards.
ACAAAGGGCAAAATGTCGAAATAGTACACTTGAAGTTTTGTCGTAAGATATCGGATGTTAGACGTTCTACTAATCGCGAAGCACTTAACGGCGAACTTGGGAAAATACCCATATACATACACAAAAGTATCCTTATGATGTAGTACTTGGCTAAATTATTGACACTTGACGAGAATTCTATTTTGTACAAAACGTATATTACACTTAAAATTGACGCAGACAGAGATATTAATTATAACGGATACAACTGGGCTTCGAAAATAAAGCAGATTTTACACGAGCATGGTTTAGGATATCTTTGGACGTACCAGTCAAACGAATTGATTAATTTCCACGCTATACGGCAACGTATCCTTGATAATTACTATCAAAGTTGGTATTCTTCTATCAACAACTCCAGTCGACTGCAATCGTATTGCTTATTTAAACATACTTTGGCTATTGAAAACTATCTTGTCGTTATTAGTGATTACAAATATAGAAACGCTATACCTTAATTCAGAACGTCATCGCACGACCTACTTATCGAACGAGGCCGCTATCCCAACATCCAGAGGCAAGAAAGACTGTGCACAAATGAACCAAAATATTATCGAAAATGTATATCATTTTCTCATAACCTGTCCAAAATATGCAGAACTAAGAGCGAAATATATAACAAGATATTATTATACCTGGCCATCGTTACAAAAATTCGCCAATCTGTTATCCGTCACATCAAACAAGTCTCTTATTAATTTAGCGAAATTTATATATTACGCAAATAAACTTAGAAACAACTGATATTATTTTTAATAGTTGCTATTCACAAATATGTAAAAGCTTTTTTGTAAACTCGTAAATTCTCTTATCTTTTTAGTATTTCCATGTCTTACCATCACTATGTATTGTTTATTGTTGCTATAAGCATATTGATATGTTTTACGCAATAAATATATTGAATTGAATTGAATTAATGACTCGAAGCGACCGAAGCTTGTTCGAGCCAAACAAACAATAAAATGTGTGAAAACTGTTATCGGGACCATGAAAAAACACTTCGAGCCATCCGAAAATTCGACCCCTCGAATTCGAGCCAAACGACATAAATTTATATGAATATATAGTAATAAAATATCGGTCCCTCGAAGAAACTTCGAACCAACGAGAAATTCGAGACAAGCGAGTTCGATGCATTAGGAGTCGACTGTATATGGTTAATTATATATGTTTAACTAAATACACAACTAGTTTTACGAGTTACTTGCATAATGTTCATACCTATCATTATGCATCAGAGAACTTTCTGTTCTTTATTACATGCATAGTCATTAATATTTGTTCAAGCAACATGCGAAAAATCTTGTAAAGCGGCACACGCTAGAAACAAACGTGAACAGTGGATGACAAAGACAAAGTAACAACAGATTACAATTTAGAATGACTGTCAGCAATAGATCTGAACGATGAAGTTTCCCATTTAAAAACAATACAAAAGAAGAAGATATAACAGTTGCCAGTATGAAAACTGTCCAAAACAAGTTAATTCCGTAAACGCTTTAGGTACATAGAATTCCATCAGAAAAAAAAAACAACAGAACATGAAGCAAAACCGGTCTGTTCCAGAATGTCACTATTTCTGTCACATCAAAAGGATTTCGCGGTGTTGCTAACATCTTGTAACTATATAACCGCGCCTGGGTATTCGATTTGCGCCTTTTTTTATAATACCTATTATTGTTTTCACTAAAAGCTAGGTCAACCGACTAATTATATACTTAAGTATGCATAATCAACACTCTATATAAAGGGCTTTCCTTTCTTGCCAATCGAGCATTTCACAAGGCAAGATGTACAGAAAGGTATGTTACAGAATTCCTAATACTATATTTTTCTGTAATTAACGCCATTTTATGAAATCATAAATCACTTGTACATACACGTAGCATAAAATGACCATTTAAAATAATGTAATGCATAATAATATTATATTTATATTATTATTATTATTTATTTTAAATATTATAATTTATACTATTAAGTATGAACCAAATTTCATAGCATTTACAGAAAAACCAAATGGGTAACTGCCTTAACTAATATTTGTAACTAACCACATTTATATGATGAAAATTGTAACTGATTTAAGCAGAGAAATATCTTTCCAAATATGCGATGGGGAAGTGACTTGAAAATTACAATAGGTGATACAAAAATATTAGTTTATAGGTTAATATTCAAAGAAAATGTATTCTTTCCACAAAGATAATCACGCATGACTACATGTTTAATTCCACGATACGCTGGTATTTGAAATGCCTCAACATACGACTACAAAGGTGGAGCACATACTATATATGCTTTAAAGACCGAAATTGCGCGAGTACATAAGCTCAGGCATTTCAATGACACAATTAATTAATTTGATCCAATTTAAACGCATGCTGTGAATAAATATTGAACAAATGCAATAATGTGGAATACCAATGCAATATTTATTTAAGTATTTGCATATCGTGATGCCGTTGTGCATCGATGTTAAAGTGTTCAACTTTGTCCTTTCAAAATATCGCGCCATTATTCGGCATCGAATGTTATGAAGCCGGAGAGAAATCGGCTTATCCCATTAGTTAAACTAAACATAAATAAATATAAATTGCGAACATTTTGTAAAGTGATGTCCCATTTTAGCACTTGTCCTGACATGAATCATAACTCAAATTTTCTATCTCGAAGTGGCGGGGAATTCGAAATAACTTTACTGATCACACTGGGATTGTGACTGGAAACGTAACACTACTTTTGATTGCACTGGTAAATCAATATGTCTTCTAAATAACGTACATAATACATTAGCTCTGTACTATAAAAGCATAACCAGATTGCACAACACATTTGCTTAACTTAATTACTATTTTAAAAGTGGGCCAGTCGTTGTTATTTTCTGTATGATGTTATTTCCTTTCACATATTTTTCACACAAATATGGTGAGCACAAGTTCTTTTTAATGGTTTTGAGTATAAGTTCGGAATGGAATTGGGATTTTTGGCGTTCATGTTGTGAGTTTTCAATTTCCCTTGTACATTGTACGAGTATATACTTCTATTGGATGCTGCCCATTGAGATATGACACGCAATATATACATGCTGAATATGAAGATCGACCATTCTTAGTAATACAGACAAATAGGATTTAACACGAGTTGTCATTTTATACCATATTTTATTAAACGAGTTCAGGAATTGTGTAAGTAAGCGAGCCTTTGGTGAGTTTACTAACGAATTCCCAAGACGAGTTTAATAAAATATGGTATGAAATGACAACGAGTGTCAGATCTTTTTTATCGCATGCTTTTAATCGAAATAAAACCCTTCTAAGTTTACTGAAGACAGTTGGTAAATCCTCTAAGTTGTGTAGTGACGTGACGTCGTAATTTCACCGAAATAACGTCAGGCGATTGGTCAATCAAAGAATACGTAGCCAATCAAAACGCTCAAATTGTTATCTTGCACATGTGTAAGATAAAAATATTCGTAATAGCTGTATTACACGGGAAACAAGGAATAGCATGTGATAAACAAATATTCGTAATAGCTGTATTACACAGCAAACAAGGTATAGCATGTGATAAATAGGACATCGTAGTTCAATGATAGTTTAAGATAGCAATACATGTTAATTTACTTTGACATACGAAACACTTGGTTTTATTTATATCATGTCGCTAGAAGTAATGGATAATGTGTATGACGTATAACACAATACCTTCAGTTGCGGATAGTCTTCCTAGCTGCAGTCGTGGTGCCCATTCGGGGCGGAGGACCGGAAGTCTCTCCTGCACCTCGTGCTATTGAGCCAGTAGTTGACCCCATTGTAATCGACCCGTGCAATCCAAAGCCAACCCCAAAACCAGAAATAGCAGACTGGGATGGACAAGAAATCGACAACGAATGGTAAATATAAATGCTTTATATTTAGTATTGTGTTAGTAGATGTAGTATTTTTGCATTGGAATGTTGCGTTCAACAAATCCTGGATAGTTCTTATTCGTGCGTAAATAAAATTACTGTTACCCAAACTTGGATTAAAATATTTAACAAAAACAACAATCATGTTGAATTAATAAATACTACATGCATATGTGTATGTTTAAACTTCATCTTAGTACTACTATACGTGTTGCTTTCAGGTGGGAATATGTTAATAAAGGACTAGAGAAAACTATAGCTGCCCCTTCAGCATTAAAGTCTAACTTCATGGCCTCTACGAAGAGTGTCTGCGCTGCGCCATAGAGCATTGCTAAGTAAGTAACGTGATGTGGTCCTCATCAAATTAAGATTTTCATATTTGATGCGTCACTCGAAAGTCACTGAACGAATATGATCACTTGATTATAAAATCTATATTGGACTAGTACGTACTTGTTCAATGTTGAACGCTATGTTAGTAGCGACGGATTTAGACCGCAACGATAGAGGCATTTGCACACGAAATGCTGAGGTTAAAGACTTCGGTTTATTTTCTTTGATTACACTTTTATATATTCCTGAAGTATTAAACTGCAGTCCGCACAGGCTAACCTAGGACGACACTTTCCGCCTACAGCGAATTTATGCTGAGAAAAAACTTCCTTGAAACAGAAAATGACATATATAAAAGCGGTAAGTGCGTCCTGGATTAGCCTGTGCAGACTGCACAGGCTAATCCAGGACGACACTGTTAGCACATTATTATGTTCCATATTTCTCCAAACTTAAAGGGCATTTAGGAATAAATAACACAAACTTTCCAATTCGCATAGAAATCGCTGATCCGCAATTCACACTAGTTTTCGAAAATTGGAGCGTTCACACGCAAAGTAATGAATGCTTAAAATAGTTTGGTGTTACTTTCAGAGACCATAGGCGGTTTTACTGGGAGATTTCCTGTCCGTACACAGTTCATTGGCTTGGACGGTTCGTCGATCCGAAGTTCAAACAGTGCTGGGTCATAAATCCATGTTGGCAAAGGATCCGAGCAGTCAAATGCACGACGTAAGTTTTGAAACATCAACACCATTAATAATGTAGCTTCTAATTTAATATACATTTTATAAACTAATACAACAATGAATACTCAATGTTAACCGAAATGATTAACATATTTGTATACCGTAAAAACTTTAAGTTTTCGGGCACTTAAAACAAAAATAAAAAGTCGAGTCCGAAGATTAAGAGACATAAAATATTCCTAAGTTTTGGATGTCCGAATTTTTAAATACACTGGGATTTCTTTTGTGAAAATTCGGTTTTTAATGTATAATATTCTGTTCGTTTTTAATTAATAATATTCTGTTTAATAATGTTTAAATGCGGTTTTAGTACCTTGCAATATTATATTATTACCCAATTTTAACAAACAAATCCGTTAAAAACATGACGCGTTAATAATGACACCTCTTAAACCTACTGAGTGAACAGCGTGACATCACCCGTTAGCCAGGAATCGAAATCTGCAAGGCTATAGGAACAGCCATAGCAACAGTGTCGCTTTGACTTGGAAAGTCTTTGATGTGACTGCCGAACAGTGGCTATCGTCTAGCAGTTGAATCTAAAAGCGTGTAACACGCTTAGCACGTGGTCGGTGTCAAAAAGCATTGATTGAAACTACTGTACCAGAACAACGCAAGCGCTATTGATAGAGCATTAATGAATTAGTGTTCTAAGGCACATTTTAAGTTGTCAAAATGTCGGGGAGATTTTATTTTGGGCAGACAAAATATACGTTATTTTCATGCTGTGACAGTGCGTTTTTAATGTAAGTGTATTGAAATTGGATTAATACATGCTTCACACACATGGTATTTTAAAGTGTGTGCATATTTTTAAAATTTTAATTAATTACGTTTTTTATGAAGAACCTTGCATGTAATATTACAAAACTACAAAAACAAATGCAAAATGAACAGATTTTGATTAATAAACCCAACATTAAACAAGTGTCCAAATATATAGAGTCATAGCTTATTGGGTTTAAGCTGACTGTCCGAAAATAAAGAGTTACATAAAATAAATATTTTGGGCTAAAAAAGGTGTCCTAAAACCTAGTGTCCAAAAACTAAGAGTTTTTACGGTAATGACTTTATAAATGTGTTTAACTGTCACGTTATTGTGGATATGTACTTGTTTTTCATCTCAGTAAGTTAATATATATCTTATCAATTATGTCGTATCAAATATTACATCTGATAAATAACTTTACATACATAATTATACACGTTTATACATAGCTGTACATCGATGCATACAGAGGCATGGTTGATTATGTGTTGTTGTTTTAAACAAATGCGTTCATCAACAGCGAATATTGCTCCTACCGATGTCGAGTAACTCACCCCAAATGTGAGGAACTCTGTCTGCCTTGAAAACAACTACCAGTCATACACGGTTTGGGCTTTCTGTCCCTACGTCAGCAAGAGTTGTAAGATCGATCCGTGGAACTGCATCAAGAAAGTAAGACAGTTAAACATTTGAAGAAAACATTCATTATAAATAGCTCCTAACGGAACAACGGGACAAAACGTAACTATTTCAAACACATATAATTAAAATGTTACCGCAAATTACATTCACGTGGTTCCATTTAAAGACTGATTATAATTATGATAACCGAAAATATTCATTTGCAAAATAATATAACATAAAATATTTTTCTAAATAAATTACAATGCTCATTTTTATGGACTCAGATATGCCATGCTAATTGCAATCGATGTTATAACATGAATACAGCATGGAAACGGATTACGTTCAAAATTGTGTTTTCTTGGTGTACAGATCACATTCGTCTGTCACAGTGCTGCGAGTGTTTGTCCTGGAAATTGTAAGCGAGCTAGTTTAGTTCCGGTATACACAAATCGGGTTCTCTTGTTGTTCAGATCACTGTCCGTATGCCGCAGTGCTGCGAGTGCTGATCATGCTGGGACATGAGGGTCACAATGCCTGACTGGAGGGAAGACTCTACCACGTAACGATCGACAAATATAGCTCTGTTGTTGTTGTTTATATCTTAATCGGCCTGCAACAAACAATAAATATACGACCGCTTTGAAACACAGTGATCTTTTTGTAGCATTTGTGAACGTTGTTCAGTTTCTTCAACTATGCAGTACTATCGATTATTTCAAAAGAGGAATTTGACATTTTCCATTCAGTTTACCAACCAAATGACTGTTGTTAAACCATCGATAAAACAGTGTTCTAAGTCCTAATTAGGAGATACTAAGTCATAAATAGGAGATACTAAGTCATAAATAGGAGATACTAAGTCATAAATAGGAGATACTAAGTCCTAATAATGAGAAAGTATCTACTAATTATGAGATACTAAGTCATAAATAGGAGATACTAAGTCATAAATAGGAGATACTAAGTCATAATTAGGAGATACTAAGTGCTGATTACGATATACTAAGTTCTGATAAGGATATACTAAGTCCTAATTTGGAGATACTTAGTTCTAATTAGGAACTATTATATCCTAATTACGTATCTCGTCTTTTGAAAACCCAGTTGCATTAATAGTAGATGAACTCATATAAAAGAGGGTCTGTACGATTTTTGTACGAAAATTATAACGTAATACCATCCATTTATACTGAGGAAGTCAGGATATTTTCTAAATGAAATTAGAAAAGAAAGAAATTAAAAAGTTTTATACATGTTGTATTCTTTACCGATAATAAAAAAATATAGCACGTGTATATAAAGCGTCGCGACAAGACAGACCATTTGTTGGCTCATGCACAGTTCTTATTTTCTAATAAAAGACGTATGTAGCCGTTGCTGTAGGATAAACGAATTTGTTTCGACAGAACATATATACATGTATGTTATTTTCGATAAATAAAATAGTAATTGACGTAAATTTTTGCTATATAAAACGGTCTTTAACGGACACCCGGAGTTAGGCTATACAATCGGAAAGTCAGTCCCTCTTTAAACAAATAAAGGTCCATCGTTTAAAGGAAGTGACCAGTTACCCATATTAAGCAGTACACAACACAATAATCACGAAAATAAAAACACTTGCACGTCTGCTGGATAATGTGCACAAACCACATACTAGTAGCAAATAACCTTCACACACACAAACATTAGGAAGTAATACTGCACAGACAGCGTTATGCTGACAGTACAAACCTTCACACACAAACAAGATTTAGGAAGTACTACTGCACAGAAGGCGTTATGCTGACAGTACAAACCTTCACACACAAACAAGATTTAGGAAGTACTACTGCACAGAAAGCGTTATGCTGACAGTACAAACCTTCACACACAAACAAGATTTAGGAAGTACTACTGCACAGAAGGCGTTATGCTGACAGTACAAACCTTCACACACAAACAAGATTTAGGAAGTACTACTGCACAGAAGGCGTTATGCTGACAGTACAAACCTTCACACACACACAAATTAGGAAGTACTACTGCACAGAAGGCGTTATGCTGACAGTACAAACCTTCACACACACAAATTAGGAAGTACTACTGCACAGACAGCGTTATGCTGACAGTACAAACCTTCACACAAACAAATTAGGAAGTACTACTGCACAGAAGGCGTGATGCTGACAGTACAAACCTTCACACACACAAATTAGGAAGTACTACTGCACAGAAAGCGTTATGCTGAAAGTAGAAACCTTCACACACACACAAATTAGGAAGTACTACTGCACAGACAGCGTTATGCTGACAGTACAAACCTTCACACAAACAAGATTTAGGAAGTACTACTGCACAGAAGGCGTTATGCTGACAGTACAAACCTTCACACACAAACAAGGTTTAGGAAGTACCACTGCACAGACAGCGTTATGCTGACAGTACAAACCTTCACACACAAACAAGATTTAGGAAGTACTACTGCACAGAAAGCGTTATGCTGACAGTACAAACCTTCACACAAACAAGATTTAGGAAGTACTACTCCACAGAAAGCGTTATGCTGACAGTACAAACCTTCACACACAAAAATTAGGAAGTACTACTGCACAGACAGCGTTATGCTGACAGCACAAACCTTCACACACAAAAATTAGGATGTACTACTGCACAAAAGGCGTTATGCTGACAGTACAAACCTTCACACACAAACTTTAGGAAGTACTACTGCACAGACAGCGTTATGGTGACAGTACAAACCTTCACACAAACAAGATTTAGGAAGTACTACTGCACAGAAGGCGTTATGCTGACAGTACAAACCTTCACACACAAACAAGGTTTAGGAAGTACCACTGCACAGACAGCGTTATGCTGACAGTACAAACCTTCACACACAAACAAGATTTAGGAAGTACTACTGCACAGAAAGCGTTATGCTGACAGTACAAACCTTCACACAAACAAGATTTAGGAAGTACTACTGCACAGAAAGCGTTATGCTGACAGTACAAACCTTCACACACACAAATTAGGAAGTACTACTGCACAGAAAGCGTTATGCTGACAGCACAAACCTTCACACACAAAAATTAGGAAGTACTACTGCACAAAAGGCGTTATGCTGACAGTACAAACCTTCACACACAAACTTTAGGAAGTACTACTGCACAGACAGCGTTATGGTGACAGTACAAACCTTCACACACAAACAAGATTTAGGAAGTACTACTGCACAGAAGGCGTTATGCTGACAGTACAAAATTTCACACAAACAAGGTTTAGGAAGTACTACTGCACAGACAGCGTTATGCTGACAGTACAAACCTTCACACACAAACAAGATTTAGGAAGTACTACTGCACAGAAGGCGTTATGCTGACAGTACAAACCTTCACACACAAACAAGATTTAGGAAGTACTACTGCACAGAAAGCGTTATGCTGACAGTACAAACCTTCACACACACAAACAAGATTTAGGAAGTACTACTGCACAGAAGGCGTTATGCTGACAGTACAAACCTTCACACACAAACAAGATTTAGGAAGTACTACTGCACAGAAGGCGTTATGCTGACAGTACAAACCTTCACACACAAACAATATTTAGGAAGTACTACTGCACAGAAGGCGTTATGCTGACAGTACAAACCTTCACACACAAACAAGATTTAGGAAGTACTACTGCACAGGCAGCGTTATGCTGACAGTACAAACCTTCATACACAAACAAGATTTAGGAAGTACTACTGCACAGAAAGCGTTATGCTGACAGTACAAACCTTCACACAAACAAGATTTAGGAAGTACTACTGCACAGAAAGCGTTATGCTGACAGTACAAACCTTCACACACACAAATTAGGAAGTACTACTGCACAGACAGCGTTATGCTGACAGTACAAACCTTCACACACAAAAATTAGGAAGTACTGCTGCACAGAAGGCGTTATGCTGACAGTACAAACCTTCACACACAAAATTAGGAAGTACTACTGCACAGAAGGCGTTATGCTGACAGTACAAACCTTCACACAAAAACAAGATTTAGGAAGTACTACTGCACAGAAGGCGTTATGCTGACAGTACAAACCTTCACACACAAACAATATTTAGGAAGTACTACTGCACAGAAGGCGTTATGCTGACAGTACAAACCTTCACACACAAACAAGATTTATGAAGTACTACTGCACAGGCAGCGTTATGCTGACAGTACAAACCTTCACACACAAACAAGATTTAGGAAGTACTACTGCACAGAAAGCGTTATGCTGACAGTACAAACCTTCACACAAACAAGATTTAGGAAGTACTACTGCACAGAAAGCGTTATGCTGACAGTACAAACCTTCACACACACAAATTAGGAAGTACTACTGCACAGACAGCGTTATGCTGACAGTACAAACCTTCACACACAAAAATTAGGAAGTACTGCTGCACAGAAGGCGTTATGCTGACAGTACAAACCTTCACACACAAAATTTAGGAAGTACTACTGCACAGACAGCGTTAAGCTGACAGTACAAACCTTCACACACAAAAATTTAGGAAGTACTACTGCACAGAAGGCGTTATGCTGACAGTACAAACCTACACACAAACAAGATTTAGGAAGTACTACTGCACAGACAGCGTTATGCTGACAGTACAAACCTTCACACACAAACAAGGTTTAGGAAGTACTACTGCACAAAAGGCGTTATGCTGACAGTACAAACCTTCACACACAAACAAGATTTAGGAAGTACTACTGCACAGAAAGCGTTATGCTGACAGTACAAACCTTCACACACACAAACAAGATTTAGGAAGTACTACTGCACAGAAGGCGTTATGCTGACAGTACAAACCTTCACACACAAACAAGATTTAGGAAGTACTACTGCACAGAAAGCGTTATGCTGACAGTACAAACCTTCACACACAAACAAGATTTAGGAAGTACTGCAGCACAGAACGTTATGTAAAACGAAATAAAAACAAGACTAATTGAACAGTTTTATGTCAAGTTTCAGAAACTGCTTTCGACTAGACGTTATCTACATGTGTGGTACGTGCTTAGTTAGCATGAAGTGGCGATGTAATGTGGTGAAATAATTATGTTAGCATAGGCAAAATAAAAAAAGCATTGTTTATTTATACCACATGTTGCAACGTCTTTATCCTTTGTCAATTGTTTCTGATTGTGTGATATTTCGTTACTGAAAACTCGGCAAAAGTGTATTAAATCCCAGACACATATGGCATCGTGATTAGCGGTGTTTTCTGTCGCTGCATTTATCGCTTATTTGTGCTTGAAGTCAACGATTATGTAATTAACATTGATCAACCATAATCTGATTTTGAGTCATTTGTCACAGCCATATGGTTAATTTGAAATTGATAGTATATCACTTGTCTCTAAAAATACTTGAAAAATACGTGAAAAAAAAAATCTTCGACGTCAAACAGATTTTAAAGACTATAAACCTACTATAGCTAAGTTGATAATAGTAAATAAACGTGAGGTAAATGTGATAAAATGGCACGGTCTGCTTCAACTGATATGCTTTAACCAGATCGACGTTGAATGTTTACACCTTATGACGAATAAAAGATCTGCTTTCTGTCTCGCGTTCATCGACGATCAGTTCACGTGTTTGAATATATTGAAATGTTTTTACATTTCATTAACTATTGTTATTTCTGCTGCACAATGCAGTTCATGATTTGGGAAATTGAAATCAAAGCATATATGGATGCATCAGTAGCAGCAGCAGCAACAACAGCAGCAACATCAACCGCGGAAGCAACAACAGTTAAATAATCTTTTTTACATCTTGATGAATTCTGGTCATTTTCCGTCTGCGAAAACAGACGAAATAGAGCAGGTTCTATTAGCTCCGATCTGCACATCTGCTTGCAGAAGTCCTAATTTACTCAATATTTTGCTAAGACAGATATGTAAGCAGGCCTTGTAAACCGGGCTTAAATCGAAAACTGATTGACAAAATATACGCATGGAAATCATGCACACAGCGATATTTCTGTTTATCATAAACCGATTGTTTTTCTGCCATCAGTACATACTGTATTCATCATTCAAGTACGGGAAGGCATACTAGCGTTGACTTTCTCCGTATCATACTAGTAGCCCGTGTTAACACAAACATTCGGTCGAATTCGGCTATTATAGGATGACATATTTACAACGTCAAATTCAATATTGTTAGATCTAGATTAGGCCTACTAGTCTGGCATATACTTTTTATCAAATAAATAGAACATAAATAAACCACAATTGCTCATCTCAAGTCCGATTAACTTTTTTTTTCCAATTAAAAGGCACCCAAAATAGCATTTATTCAGCTACTTTCAACATACAAAAAAAACACAAAATTTTACTGCAGTTTTATCACAATCAACCAGTATTATTCAAATTCACCATCGTTAAAGAAAAGACAAAAGAGAATAAAATACGGTGATTGCGATTTATTGTGTATTTAAGCTGACACACATAAATATGACACAATAATATCCACTGAATACAGCATCACATATGTATATCCATTCGACGCTAATATTTCACATTCGTCGTTTAGCGGCATATAATGACGTCATCATTACACAACTTATTTCCGAGAAAATTACAGTCTACCTAAAATAGTTCGTGATTTGTTTTTGGTATAATAAAGAATATTATGCTGAAAATGTATGTAATAAATGATATAGTACACTGTTATGGTGTTCTGAGAACTTGCATCAGTCTCGTTGGTTGTGTCAAGAAGCATCGCACTCGAGGCTGAGCCGCTCGTGCGATACGACTTAACACAACCAACTCGACTGATAAAAGTTCTCAGAACACCATACTAACATAATATTATCTATTTATTATATACCTGTTGTTTTTCTGCTATTAATACGTACTGTATTCAACATTGAAATACCAGAAAGCGTTTTCCCATCCCGTATCACCCTAGTAGCCGGACTACTTTTTATGTCTAAAACACGTGATCGAAATCGGAATGCATATTTTCAACTTCAGTACCGTACGTGTAGCTCTAGATATCTAATCTCTAATATACATTTATATAATAAACAGAACACAAATAAAAGCATTTGATAATCTTAACTCCGGTAAACGTTTCTTCCAAGAGGCACCCGGTACAGCCTTTCTTCAGACATCACTCATCGTTCAACATATCCAGAAACACAAAAGTTCACTGCTGTTTTATCACAATCAACTAGTATTATTCAATTTCATATTCGTTAAATAAAAGGCAAAAGAGAATAACAGACAGCGACGGTGATTTATTGTGTATTTGATCCAACACAAATGCAATGAAATGATATTTATAATATCCACTTAGTCTAACAAAGCAACACAAATCCATTCGGAGCTAAGCTAATGTTTTTACCAAGTTGTAAATGACGTCATATAATGCTGTCATCGATGCACAACTCATTCCCGCAAAAATACATTCTTTACGTGACATAAAATAGTTCGTGATTCGCTTTGGTTTTTTAAGGAATACTATGCCGAAAACGGTTATAATAAATGGATCATTATATCAGTATGGTGGTCTGAGAACATGTATTAATTAGTCTCATTGGTTGTATCAACTAGCATCGCACTCGAGGCTGCGCCTCTCGTGCCACGCGACTTAATACAACCGACTCGATTGATACAAGTTCTCAGAACACCATACTAGCATAATATTCTATATGTACACACTCAATATCACATGCAGAAGCTAGACATTGCGTTTCCTGCTGGCATGTTGCATGTTCAACCGGAATAAACAAAATGTTGTTGTGGACTTTTGCAAATTTGCAAACAAAGTAGGCCTAATATTTTTTGTTAAGGACATACGTTCATTTTTATACAACATGTTGCATGGCTTTATATCCTTCAATTAACCCGGGATATTAAATCCTCGCAATCATATGGTGATTAGCGATGTAATTCTTCCGCTGAATTATTCGCATCTCAATTATGCATTGTACCGTATGGTGGCATACTTAGATGCATACGATAACCAGATACTTTTCGTGAAAATTTGACTTATTTTCAAGAAAAATTGACAACCTTTTCGTGAAAATATTAAGAGACAAGAAATGTCTTTAAAAATACAAAATATTTGAAATTAATATTAATGTAAACCATATAAAGAATCCAATATTAAAACAGCAAAATCTCCTGGCAACTGTCTTACGAGTGATAAAACGTTTATTTTATATATAGCCCGATATAAATCTGTCCGTACAAACTGGTCAAAAACAGCATAGAACGGTGAAAAGTGCTTCAACTGGAAATAGAACACACGTCATACTTTAGTGTATATTGTCAATGCTTTGTAAATAATAAACGTGTTTAAAAAAAAAACGTCACCGCAAAGCGTCACAAACGCTGTATAACTTTTGTAATTCAGCTTATCTTTATTCATTATGTCGGTCTGCGTTTTGTTCTTAGAAATAAATAATGACTCAATCTCTGATGTTTTTATCATATCAACCAACAGAAAGCTTACAACGAGATCAGAGGTGCCTGATGGAAACTAGCACTTGGATTATCTGTCGAATCAGTGATACATGGGTAATGGCATTGAATTTTGTGGGTCGTATGCACGATGGATTAATAATAAAATCATTGTAACATTCACGTAGTAATTGTTAATAAATGATTAAGTTACTGTGAGTAAATAAAAAAAAAAAAATCGTACAACGTGGCAAAATGTACATGGACATATGCGAATTATCGTTGTTTGTTAAAGCTAGAAAAATACTTATTTCTTTAAACCTTACAAAAAGTAAATTTTCACAGTAAGAAATAGAAATGAATGAGACATTCAGTACATATTATATAAGGCTCTGATATGCAAAGACATGACAACGCATACACTCCAAAAGGGAACAAAGAAAAACATATGCAATAATAAAATGCAAACGGCTTGACATAGCACACTAAACGTTTTATATTGTAACTTTTAAACATTAATCAATTATATTAGGTGTACGCGCCCTGACATTAAATGCTGCTGTCTTAGGTGAACTAGGAAGACTTCTTCTGACAGTTATATGCATATTTTAACATCGTGCCCTAAATTATTGGGTCAAAGTTAAGCAAAACCCCGAGTCTCTTATGTATATTGTTTACACGGAACAATGTAACTTCTTTAACAAAAATATTAGAAATGCAACTAATAACAGTAATTTATAAATGTAATCAGTTGCCTTACAATTATGCACAGGGTTCCTATTTCATAAAGAGACTCATTGCACTCTATGCTGTTGTTGACAATATTTTAAATGACATATCCTTAGCTCGTTGACACAGCTTGACTTTCTATTTCTATGCGTACATATATTAATAGAGTGCATGTGTTCATTCCGATACAACAAATTCATAACGTTCAACCAATGGTGACCGCATTGTACCGAGATGTACGAGGGTTGTCCCAAAAATCGCGTATAATTTGTAATATCAAATAATAATTGTAACATGTGGTTCAGCATTGGCATTAAATTTCGACTTCAAGCGATTGCACCGGAACACAGATTTGTAACACCGTAGTGCGTTTAGCTTAGAAAGACACCTAGACAAACTATACAGGAAATGAAATCACCAGAAACACATAAAAATAAGTTAGGCATTTATTTACAAACGACAAAAGAGATTTTCAACTGGATAGACGGACAGCGAAGTGACAAAAGACATAACTATTTTGTTGAACAATCAAGTAAGTCGGACTATAACGTATGGGGATGGAAACATGAGGACACATCGAAAATTATGCAAACCATCAATTAGGAAATGTTGTAGGACACTCAATAAGTATTTGTTTATTTATGTTTTGACGCCAGGGATCAAGCAGAACAACAAATGTATCTAGTACCATAGACATTATTTTAAGAATTAATACGCGTATGACGTAAAGACGTGATTTATATTGACGTTGTGCTGGCCGCATTGCTGCATATTATGTTCCAAAAAATGACATATTTTCATTGTTTGAAGGCACGCGCATAATATTTTGGCAGGATTTGTAAGATGCATGGATGTAAGTAAAACAAACATGATTTTAAATATTCTTGTATAACTGCATTAGCTGTATGTCTGTTATATGCTATTCTGGGACAACCCTCGTATTTCCGACGTTCAACCAATGGTGACCGCATTGTACCGAAATGTATTTCCGACGTTCAACTTATGGTGACCGTTTTGTACCGAAATGTATTTCCACCGTTAAGCTCATGGTGACCGCATTGTTTCGTATTTTGGCATTCTTAGATGCATATGATAACCAGAACATTTGACTTATTTTCAAGAAAAATTGACAACAATATTTAGAGACAAGAAATGTCTTTAACAAGACAATAGGCGTTGAAATGAATATCAAGATGTCAATTATTGACCTTAATATAATACAAGAGGACCAAGAGAATCGGTTACGTTACTTTCCGGACCCCAGATTTTTCGGTCCCTACTAAGGAGACTTCTCGGACACTAGATTTTCGGACACCATAAGAAAACGTATCGGCCCCAAAATTAATTTGAGATTCATTAATAAATCATTTTAAATATCTGTAGCGTGAATAAACCGATCATATACCGCACCATGTTTTCACCAGTGATACATGAATACTAGTAATTAACATAGTTGAAACATGAATTTGTCAGGCAAATTTAACAAATTAACATTGTCAGAAAATAATAGCGGTAACGAAGAAGTTTATTATATATATCAGACAAGTTTAGACAGTTATGTTAAATAATATACTATATGTATCATTAGCATTGCACATATTGACTTCTTTCACATCATTTTACTTATAGAAAGATGTTTAACGTTTTGAGCTTACCTGAGCACAAAGTGCTCATGGTGAGCTTTTGTGATCGCCCGTTGTCCGTCGTCCGTGCGTCCGTCCGTGCGTGCGTCCGTCCGTCCGTCGTCAACTTTTCATTCAAACAACATATCCTCCTAAATTACTGGGCAGATTTTCACCAAACTTCACAGGAATGATCATTGGGTTCCCCTCTTTCAAAGTTGTTCAAATCTTTATGGTCCGCTGCATATGTAGGTCACCAGAGCTAAAAGTTAGATTTAAAAAGAGTAAGCTTTAAAATCGGCATAGCCCAGAGGTTTCATATTTGGTATGTAACATCCTAAAGTGGTCCTTTACAAAGTTTGTTCAAATTATGCCCCTGGGATCAAAACGGGCCATGCCCTTGTGTTCACATGGTTTATATAGAATATATAGCAACATGAGTTTAAAAATCTTCTCCTCTGAAACCACAAGGTCCAGAGGTTTCATATGTGGTATGTAACATCCTATAGTGGTCCTCTACAAAGATTGTTCAAATTATGCCCCATGGGTCAAAACTGACCACACCCCAGGGGTCACATGATTTATATAAATTTAAATAGCAAAATGACTTTAAACATATTTTGCTCTGAAACCGCAAGGCCTAGAGGTTTCATATTTGGTATGTAACATCGTATGGTGGTCCTCTACAAAATCAAACTATTCCCCTGGAGTAAAAACTGGTCACGCCCCGGGGTCACATGGTTTATGTAGAATTAAATAGCAAAATGACTTTAAAAATCTTCTCTTCCGAAACCGCCAGGCCCACAGCTTTCTTATATGTGGTACGTATCATTTGCCCCTGGGATATAAATAAGCCACCCCTCGGGGATGCAAATACGAATTGGTCTACAAATATAAATATAAATTCCCCATAGAAATTCTCGGGTTTATGATTGATGCGTGTGTATTAATACAGCTTTACCGCCCGCTATTTTTAGAATGAGTAACTCTCCTGCTGGAGTGTGTGTTGTACTCGCTACATTTAATTCACGGGGACCCAAGTCGGTTACAACGTACAATAATATTTTTACACAATGATAAAATACTAGTAATAGGAAATATAAGTTCCATCAAATTTGCTAATATTTTTTGCTTATTTATCAGAAAAATACCAGAAATGTCACTGAATATAACATTCTGATAATGCCATACAATAAATAAAAAAATTCATAATTATATTCAGTTCTACAGTGAATGTCGAAGATATGTTTATAACTTTATTTTAACCGCATATGTTAACAATTGTAAAATGTTAATCCCTAAATGTATGCAACAGTTATTGGTATACATTAAACCATTGATGTAAATTTGCATTCCCTAAAATTAGAAATTTGCCCAATTCTACAGGCATTCAATGTTGACGCTGCATAATAATCGCAAGAAATCTAGGTCAAAAGTGATCTTAGACAGCTGCGCCGAAAACAAATCATATTATCTTATGCAGTAGCGGGTACAACTTGAACTTTTTTTTCTTGATAACCAGTTAATATTCACGAAAACGTCAAAATATTTCTCGAAAGTTATTCAAGGTTTAGATTTCGTGAAAATGTGTTCAACTTTCAAGAAAATTATCTGGTTGTCTTATGCACAATTATGCCACAACAGTACCGAGATTGATGTCGGACGTTTAATCTATAAAAACCGCATTTCACCGAGATGCATTTTCACCCATTAAGCGCATGGTTACCGCATTGTACCGTATGATGGCACACTTCTGCATAAGATAACCAGATTCTTTTTGTGAAAATCTGACTTATTTTCAAGAACAGTTGACAACCTTTTCATGAAAATATTTAGAGAAAAGAATATGATTATCCTAAGCAGTAGTGGGTACACATTTAAATTTCTTGATAACCAGTTAACATTTTTACGAAAACGTCAAACTATTTCTCGAAAGTTATTCAAGTGTTCGCGAATGTTTTTCGAAATTCCGTGAAAATGTGTTAAACCTTCATGAAAATTATCTGGTTGTCTTACGCAGAAGTATGCCATCATAGTACCGAGATTTATTTCCGACGTTAAATCTATGAAAACAGCATTGTACCGAAATGCACTTCCACCGTTTATTCAACGGTGACCGCATGTACCAAAAATCATTTACACCGTTCAACCTATGTGAACCGCATTGTACAAAGATGTATGTCCGACCTTTAATCTTTGTAAACCGCATTGTACCGAGATGCATTTTGACAGTTTAACCAATATGGACTGCATTGTAGCGAGATTCTTTTCCACCGTTCAACCTATGGTGACCGCATTGTACCGAAATGCATTTCCACCATTCAAACTATGGTGACCGCATTTTATCGAAATGCATTTCCACAATTCAACCTATGGTAACCGCATTGTACCGAAATGCATTTCCACTATTCAAACTATAGTGACCGCATTGTACCGAAATGCATTTCCACCATTCAAACTATAGTGACCGCATTGTACCGAAATGCATTTCCACCATTCAAACTATAGTGACCTCATTGTATCGAAATGCATGTCCACCATTCAAACTATAGTGACCGCATTGTACCGAAATGCATTTCCACCATTAAAACTATGGTGACTGCATTGTACCGAATTGCATTGCCACCATTCAAACTATAATGACTGCATGTACCGAAATGCTTTTCCACCATTCAAACTATAGTGACCGCATTGTACCGAAATGCATTTCCACTATTCAAACTATGGTGACTGCCTTGTACCGAAATGCATTTCCACCATTCAAACTACAGTGACCGCATTGTACCGAAATGCATTTCCACTATTCAAACAATGGTGACCGCATTGTACCGAAATGCATTTCCACCATTCAAACTATGGTGACCGCAATGTACCGAGATGCATTTCCACTATTCAAACTATGGTGACCGCATTGTACAGAAATGCATTTCCACCATTCAAACTATGGTGACTGCATGTACCGAAATGCATTTCCACCATTCAAACGATGGTGACCGCATTGTACCGAAATGCATTTCCACCATTCAAACTATGGTGACTGCATTTACCAAGATGCATTTCCAACGTTTAACCGATGGTGACCGCATTGTACCGAAATGCATTTCCACCATTCAAACTATGGTGACTGCATGTACCGAGATGCATTTCCACCGTTTAACCGATGGTGAAAGTAAAATCAAAATCAAATTACTTTAAGGCCCTGTCACACTGTGGCGAATTCGAGCTACAAGTTCTGGCAAGTTGTAACTCGGCACAACTCGCCTGGTGTCGTGTAGATCTTGTACACATGTCGTTCTTTGTCGCAGTGATGTCTACTTATCTCTTCTTATGTCGCCAGAACTCGCCAAGTAGCGGCGCGAATTTTAAAACGTTTAAAATTCTCGCCGCTTAAATCTCGGCGAATTTTTATTCTCGTACACGTGTCGAAGACATGTCGAAGGAATCTCGAGCACTCTAAAACACACTCGAAAACATTCCGTAGACATGTCTTCCCTTGTCGTAGCGTTTCGCTGTATATATTCATTCTACGACATGACACGAGTTTGCTGCGAGTTTAGGTGACTTACCTACGACGTCTGCTCTTTCGATTCCCGTAAAATGTCGTCAGAAGTTCGTGCTTTTGTCCTCACAATTCGTACAGACTCGTCCACTCTCGTACATTCTCGAAGGCAAGTCGTCGATTGTCGAAAAGATATCGTACGCATATCTCGGCTGAACTCGTGATAAAATGTGATTATTATGCCCCCTTCGAAGAAGTGGGGATATATTGCTTTGCACCTGTCCGTCGGTCGGTCGGTCGGATGGTCGGTCTGTCCGTAAACCATTTCGTTTCCGCACGATATCTAGAGAACGCTTTGACCTACGATCATTTAAGTTTTTATGCTGGTTACTTGGGAGGAAAGGAAGACGCGTATTGATTTTGAGGTTAACAGGTCAAAGGTCAAGGTCACAGGGGCTTGTAACATGAAATTCGTTTCCGCACAATATCTAGAGAACGCTTTGACCTACGATCATTTAATTTGGTACGCTGGTTACTTGGGAGGAAAGGAAGAGGCCTATCAATTTTGAGGTCAACAGGTCAAAGGTCAAGGTGACAGACGCTTGTAACAAGAAAACTGTTACCTCTGTAGACCACTTTAATGTTGTTCAGTACTTTAAAAGGAATAAGTTAAATAGGAGAATAGATACTTATAAAAAATGTTCTGATAAACTTAATGAAATAAAAGATATACATGACTTAATTGATATTTACAGAAATTTTAACCCATATAAGACAGAGTTTACATGGCATTCTAACGCATACCCTCCAATATTTTGTAGACTTGATTACTTTCTACAGTCGGCCTCACTTATTAGCAATGCAAAAAACTGCACTATACATCCCGGTTTTAAATCTGATTATTCAATTGTCTTCCTTAGCATTCATTTTGATACTTTAAAAAGAGGTTCAGGCTATTTCAAATTAAACAACTCTTTACTATTCGATGAAGAATACAAAATAAAGATAAAACACGGAATAAAAGAAGTTGTTGATTTTAAAAACGAAACCAATCCTAACATTCTATGGGAATTAATTAAAGGAAGGATCGGAGATGAAAGTATTGAATTTGCTTCAAACAGAAAGAAATAAAGTTTAAAAACTGAAAAAGAAACAGAAGCTAATTTACATAATATAGAAGAACAATTGAAATACAAACCTAATGATGAAACATTGCTTAAAAGGACGAAAAAGATCAATTTAATGCTATAAATGAGGGAAAAATCAAAGGAATTTTAATACGGGCAAAAGCAGAATGGATTGAGGGAACCGAACAAAATACCAAATATTTCGCTAATTTAGAATCAAAACGATCAGAACAAAACATACTAAAACAGTTAAAAATTAATAACAAAATAGAATATCATCATAAAAAGATTTTAGCATATATACAACAATACTATTCCTCACTTCATACTGCAGATTTATTTTTCAACCAGGAAAACAGCAATACGTTTTTTAAAAATCTGATTAAGTTAACAAACGAAGATAAAGAAAAGTACTCTAAAATGCTAACAGAATATGAATGTATCCAAGCTTTAAAAGACATAAAAAATAACAAAAGTCCGGGATCGGGGTTAACTACAGAATTTTATAAAATGTTTTGGACTGACATTAAACAGTATTTAATCAACTCATTAAATTATCATTTTGAAATTGGAAATCTAACTGAACTTCAAACCCAAGGTCTTATTTCACTTTTGCCAAAGAAAGACAAAGACATTCTGTGTATTACCAATTGGCGACCAGTCTCTTTGTTAAATGTAGATTATAAAATTGCTACAAAAACCATTGCTAACAGAATAAAACCATTTCTTCAAAAACTAATAAATTCAAACCAAACGGGATTCATAAAGGGCCGATATATTGGGGGAAAACATAAGAATTTTAAACGAGGTTATTGATAAGTTAAGAGACAGGTTTGATTTTTTTTCTGACTTCCAAAATGATTTTGACAGCATTGACCATAACTTTATGTACATGTGTTTAGACAGTATGGGGTTCAGCCAATCGTTAATACGGTGGGTGAAACTTTTCTATAGTAATGCAAAATCTTGCATAACTAACAATTGTTATTTTTCTGAATTCTTTGACATCAAGACAGGAGTAAGACAAGGTTGTTCACTTTCCTCTTACCTTTTTATTATATGTATTGAATTACTAGTTAATAATATAAGACATAATACAAAAAAATATAAAGGGAATACATATAAGTAACATTGAATTAAAGCAGACGATGCATGTTTTCTTCTTGACGGTAGTCAAAAGTCATTTGAAAATCTAAACAGTACCCTTGACAAATTTTCCATAATATCAGGTTTAAAACGAAATAATAACAAATGTCCTGTAATGAAATTAGGTGCTTTAAAAAAATAAAAATGTAAAATATTGCCCAGACAAAAAATTTGACTGGGACAGTAAAAGCGCAACTGCACAAGGAATTACGATACACAATAAAACAAATAAAACAGTTGAATTTAATATATCTAAACTTATTCAAGATTTCGAACACTGCTTACATAAATGGAAAAATGGAATCTTTCGTTAATAGGAAATATAAAGGTCATTAAAACATTTGCAATACCAAAATTAGTTTAAACTTTAACAGTTTTAGAAAGGCCAAATGAAAACGAAATAAAAGATTTAAAAACAACTATGTTCAAATTTTTATGGAACGATAAACCTGATAAAATCAAACGTGAACAAATTGTACAAGATTACAAACATGGTAGTTTAAAAATGATTGATATAGAATGCTTTATTGATGGCCTTAAATCAAGCTGGATCAAACGATGTATACATCAACCCGAATCAAAAATAGTTAAATTATACCATAATTTCCTTGAAAACCATAGGAAGTTTTTCATATTTAAAATGGTATCAAACAAGACGATATAGACTCACTCAGTACTAGATCAGTGTTTTAAAAGAAATTTTAAAGGTTTGGGCTAAACTCCATAACAAATATTACAAATATAGGAAAATAAATATTTTGGAATAACTCATTCACTGAAAACGAGCATGGTTTATTCTACAAGCACTGGCATGATAAAGGCATCTATCAGGTAGAACAAATTTACGACTACAGAATTGAACAATTTTATAGTTTTGATCCATTGAAACAAATGTATGAGTTAAATGACGGCGATTTCGTGAAATACTATGCTCTCGTCAAACGTTTTCCACCAGACTGGAAAGAAAAACTGAAAACTGAAAATATTAGCTATCAACAGCCCAATTATTTACTTTAATCAGTAACCGAATCAACTAAAATCTGCAAATTAATATACACAAAACTTATTCTAATTAAACAAACATATACAATTAAAGCAATTAAAAATGGGAAACAAACTTAAATAAAGAAATCAACATCAATAAAGTGTTCTTTCAGCCGTTAAAATTAACAAATGATACCAAGCTGAGAGCGTTCCAATATAAATATATAATACATATAATTCCAAATAACAGTTTCTTACTACATTGTGGTATAAATATATAATGCATATAATTCCAAATAACAGTTTCGTACTACATTGTGGATTGAAACAGTCAAATCTGTGTGATTTTTGTTTTATGTCAATAGATTCAAATATCCATATGTTTTGGGAATGCCCTGTAAGCCAACAACTGTACAATGATGTAAAAATCTACATTGAACGAACACTAAATTTACCTAATATTACGAATTTTGATTATGAACATATTAGTTTTTGTAACGTTTTAGTTGATTATTCAAAAAAGTCACTGGTTGTAAATTGCATTGCATTATTTGCCAAATTTTATATTTTTAAAAGCCAGAATCAGAATCAGATACCAACAATTCAACATTTTATTGCATATCTTCATAATAAAATTAGAATCGAAGAAATTATTGCTTTCAGTAAAGATAAACTAGACTCATTGAGAACTATTTGGAACCAATTTTTAATATAGAAATCATATGCTGCATATGTATGTGCTATTTATTTTTTTTACATCTCCACGTGATCTTCTATCTTAAATGTGTTTTTGTCATTCCCTTTTCTTATATTAATCTCTATTTATGATGCATGTGTGTAAAATTAACTGACATTTGGACAAATAAAAATGGAAAAAACGAAAAAAAAAGGTGACAGAGGCTTTAACATGAAAACTGTTACCTCTGTACACCATATCGTTTCCGCATGATATGTAGAATACGCTTTGACCTACGATCATCTAAGTTGGTATGCTGGTTACTCGGGAGGAAAGGAAGACGCCCATCAATTTTGAGGTCAACAAGTCAAAGGTCAAGGTCAAATGGGCTTGTAACATGAAAACTGTTTCCTCCGTAGACCATTTTGTTTTCGCAGGATATCTAGAGATGTTTTGGCCTATTTGATGGTTAAATCAAAAGAGAACACAGGTACCCTTATATAATAGAGTGTAAAAATAAATCCATAATTATACTCTATCTTTCTTTCAGCTTTATATTTACTTTCTAAAGCATGAACTTTAATTTCCTCCCCATGGGTTAATGTGCACATACAATATTAAAAAAATCTTTTAACACTTGCACATATTGACGACTTGGCTGCAAGTCGGAGGCATATATGTTTTACAAACATCTCTTGTCGTACTTGTGTCGTGTCAATGTCGTGTCAAGGTTGAAGATAATTCGAACAAATGTCGTCTTGAAACAAGTCCGCGACCAACTCGTCCACTTTACGGCGCGTTATATCTCTCCAGGACTCGTACAAAACAAATACAGTGTGACAGGGCCTTTATGGTGCGTGTGTAGGTCAATTTAATATACTATACAAATAAACAACATAGGTTTCACACTGAACACACAGTTTTCATTGGAAAATAGCCCGTTTGGGCGACTGACGGAAATACAAGGTCACCGAGTCAACTATTGAGATGCCTTTTTAGTTAAAACATTTTTTGTTTTCTTCGTTTCAGTATATTTTTCATCCGAAGTAGTACAAATGTTCAAATAAGGCATAAGGATTCAAGGTATTGCCTGGAATTGTTTTACAACTATTGGTCAGTTTTTTTTTACCATGACATTTGACCCAAGGAAACAATAATCGGTAGGTATCCTTTACCATTCATGACCGACCGACTTACCAAGTTTGAAAAACTTAGGCATAAGGGTTTCGTAGTTATTGCATGGACAAGTTTTGACATCTAATTGTAGATTTTTAAATAGTATCGTCAAATTTTGCCTCGTGACACAATAGTCCATTGGGATCCTCTTTTAGTAATGACCAATCGATCTATTAGGTTTAACTTATCAAGGCCAAAGGGATCCTCTACTAGCTATAAACACTCTTCTTACTAAATTTGAAGAATCTGGACCAAAGGGCTCTGTAGTTATTGCCTAGAAAGATGGGCACACGGACCAACATTTGCACAGCAATATACCCGCTTCTTCAAATGGTGAAGGGCATGGTAACAAACAAACAAACAAACAAACATAAATATAACAAAAATATATATTTCATTATAAGCAAATACAAACTTTATTTTATAATTATTGTGATACACTAGTAATTGTTCAAGACAGAAACAATAATCTGGAAAAATGATAGAAACAAATAAAATAAAACAACTACAACAGTGAAACAGTTAGAACAGATTTCACCTTACAATTAATGTCAGCGATTTATATGAAAATGCAGTTACGTGTTCCACTTTTTAAGTCTGAAATCGGTACAAAATATGTGGCTTCCCTATTTACAGTATGAGGTGCATATATAATTGCACCAGACACCATACAAGATTACGAGACTAGCCAGTTCCGGAAATCTTCTGTTTATGTCACATCATAAGGATTTGTCAGCCTTATCAGCATGTTTTATGGGATAATTCCGCGTTTTATATAGGATTTGAGATTTGTTGTAGACATCTAACAAAATATTCATGTGTTTACTTCAAAGCTAGGTCAAACGACTAGACTACTACATGAGATTTTTTATAATCTACAGACTATATAAACGCTTTTGTTTTCTTTGCCAATCGTGCGTTCAACACGGCAAGGTCTACACTAAGAAAGGTATGTAAAGCATTTAACTGATAGTTGTGCAGCATTGTTTACGAAATATGAAAATAATTGTTAATAATTAGTACCAACTTGAACTAAACAGTTTCATGTATAATTCATGACATGTTATGGTGTGTATGTTTAAACAGGTCGTATCGTCAGTCCAGTATGGAAGTGTAAAAGAAATTAAACTGGCAAATGCCAACACTGCCTAAATTAAGATGATGGAATGTAAATTGCTTCTGCCAGAGAGAGAAATTATTGGTTAATACACGGCTATGGTGCGCCTTTAGGCCGTACCGGCGCACCTTCGGAACTAATGTCCCGAGGGCTTTAGCCCGATGGCTAAAAATTTCGAAGGTGCGCCGATACGGTCTAACGGCGCACCATAGCCATGTTATCACATTTTTGTTACATGCCTTAAACGCAAATATATTAAGCAAGATTTAATTAGTTACATGAATTTGTTAAACCAACATACTGATCTTATTACAACAAATACGTTAAAGCACGTTCAGCACCTCTGATGGAATTTCAAACAGTTCTCTCTCTGCACTGTTACTTTGAAACGAGTTTGTTTACCCGATTAACTTCCGATTTCGTTTTTCTGTTAGGTATTTGCATTTTTCATGGAATAAAAAGACCCATGGGTATAAATTTCTCGCTCATTGTCTTGAATATGGTCGTCTTATTCAAACAAACGGTCTGCCAAACATTTTAACAGCAGCCGTTTTGACGTTACTAAGGTCGTCAGCGCGCTGTTATCGACGTCGCGAGAAATTGATCTTATGCCAAAATACCCGTATTTCGGCGCACAGGAAGTAGAAAAACCCGTATTTTGCACGCCACATGTGTATGTATGGCACTATGAAAACCGTATCCGTTAAAAATCAGCCTAAATTTGTTGTTTTTTTTATAGTAACGTGTGTAATAAAAGGATAAATATACATCAGTTTAATGTAACGCTATTCTAGTGCTTGAAAATATATAATTAATTACAATAATATTCTCTTTCATTAAAACGTTGTACTGGATAATCACTGCAATAATTCGCAAGAAAAAATCTTAACATGATACTATTTGCTTTCCAGTTACTTTTATTAGTATTGTATGGTGGCATAGAACTGCCATACGATAACCACTGAAGGTTCGCGAACGCGTTAGTGTTACCACTTAAGGTTCGTGCTAAGTATCTTAATAGAGTTTGCGAATTTTTCTACGTAAGATATGTATCTGCTTGACGAAAAACATTCATAAAAGTGCCGAGAACTGACATCAGAATTTTAGCAACCCCGCAAAAATGTATCTAATGTCAGTTCTGGGCACTTTTAGGAAATTTAGTTTAAAAATTAAAAAAACTTGCAGAAAAATAGTCGCAAATTTTAACATGATACTATTTGCTTTCCAGTTACTTTTATTAGTATTGTATGGTGGCATAGAACTGCCATACGATAACCACTGAAGGTTCGCGAACACGTTAGTGTTACCACTTAAGGTTCGTGCTAAGTATCTTAATAGAGTTTGCGAATTTTTCTACGTAAGATATGTATCTGCTTGACGAAAAACATTCATAAAAGTGCCGAGAACTGACATCAGAATTTTAGCAACCCCGCAAAAATGTATCTAATGTCAGTTCTGGGCACTTTTAGGAAATTTAGTTTAAAAATTAAAACAACTTGCAGAAAAATAGTCGCAAATTTTATCTTAATACCCAGATAGATATCATAATAAATAAGCGGTAACACGAATTTGTTCGCGAACGCTAAGTAGTTATCGAATGGCAGTTCTAACACCATGGTATTGCCCAATCGATGTGCCGTTGTTGACTGATTCATTTTATACTCCTCTGAAAATTGCTGCCTATTATTCGTCATCGAAGTACAAGAGACCATAGAGAACCAACTATAATTGAATTTACATTTCTAAATATTCCTTAACGGATTTAATATATTCTAACTAGTTGTGTCGTGAATCAGTCGCCGTGTTTTGATAATAATGTTAATGCTACATGTCCTGCATTTTGTTTAATTTAACAGTACAATGAACTGACAGACGTAATGATCGCGCTGAGATTGTTAACTGGTAACAAAACATGAATGAAAATTATCCAACTTATTTTCTTATGACCACGAAAAGATGGCAGAGCGCATTTTATAAAATGCAATAAGGCCACACCAAATTGAAGTCTTGGTCATCTGGATAACCGCACCGATTCTTTGCAAAAAAATATTATATTTTGCAAATTGCTCTACTCTCTCTCCATGAAAAAATTAGTAAAATACTTTTCTGAATGAGTCATTTTAACAACGGAATAACAGTCCACATTTGAGTTTATTTTTTTATGTATATGTATTTATTTAATTGTTGACTTAGATGAGTACATTTAACATACGCACATCAAAAGTGGCGTCCTCCAGCCTCTACGTACAATTGTACTAAAAATAAAAAATCTTAGCAACATTTCATAAACGTGTTGACGTTAATGTATATGAACATACGACATTGATTTTATCATCGTAATGTTTTGAATGTTATTAATGCTATAAAATAATATATGTATAAATGACATAGTCGAATTGAAAGGGATGCGCTTTATACTTTTGAATATGTTGAACACTGATAATTCAATGTGTAAATGTGTGTTAAAGATCCATGCTGTTTATTTGTTTTTGAATACAAATCATCAAAAGATTCTGTAATAAATTATGTATATTAAATTAAACATGCCTTGTATATGATTTTATTTCTGCATCAGTAAATGTGGACTTTGCAAATTGATCGATATAAGGGAGAATATACGACCTGCATTTAAAATAAAAGTTTTTCAAATTTTAGGAATATAAATCAAAACCTTCGGCAAAATGTTGACGATTATTATATCTTAAGGGTAAAACAATCGCTATTTTATTTTTATCTTGAATATATTTTAAATGTCAAAATGGTTTAATTTCATTTAATCAAAACATGGCAATTGAAAACAATATAAGTTCTTTAACAAGTTCATAAATGAATACTTAAATGAACTGTTCATTGATATTTGTGAAACTTTAAACAGTTTCAGTATTAAGAGATATCTAATGTTAGGTTTGTTTATATCATGTTTCATTATTATATATATATATTACTTAAAAGTATCATGTTCAAATCAAGCATACTTATTTTTATATCTATAAATTCGCGAAATTTATGCGCCCGCACCAAAATAACCAAAATTGAAAAATATTATTTTTCTTTTTTTCTTTGCGCTCGCTCGCTCCACATTTTTTCGAACAAACTCCGATGAGCAAGTATTCAATATCGTTGCTTTCTATTTGATCAATCGTAGCTCTTTCTATTAAGTTGTTATCTCTTTTCCCAGATTTTCCACATCGATATGATGAGCACATATTCAATGTCACATACTTATTTTAGTTCGAATTAGAATGCATACAGGTAATTGTTTATAGATATTATAAGCTCACATGTTGACTTTTTATTTCATAGTGTTCTATATACTGAACAGATACTTTCAAGCACTATTTGCGAAAACTTAAACTATTGTAAGTATTGTAAGTAAGTACACTGATAATGAACGCTATGAAATCGACTTCAATGATATACTTCTAGTTTAATACAAATGCTGCTAAATGTACGA
Source organism: Congeria kusceri (assembly GCA_027627225.1). NCBI lineage: Eukaryota > Metazoa > Mollusca > Bivalvia > Myida > Dreissenidae > Congeria > Congeria kusceri. The sequence continues at coordinate 16,680,570 of CM051025.1, read as the reverse complement.
AAATCTTGTATGTTATGTGTAGAATGACAAGGCAATATTGACACTACAGTTGCGGATAGTCTTCCTAGCTGCTCTTGTGGCACCCATTTTGGGCGGAGATGAGGGACCCACCGCAGCGCCTGCGAATATCTCAATATTCGTTGATCCCAGTGAAATCGGTCCTTGCAATCCACAGCCTACTCCGAAAGCAGAACTAACCGACTGGGGTGGAGAAATGATCGATGCAGAATGGTACATCATATTTGTGTAGCTGCTTTGATTTAAATTTTGATATAAAAATAAATAAATGAATTAATCATTGTTATTCGTGTAATACTTTTTGCAGAGTATCCTTAATTAAAAATATATGCGCTTTAGTCATGTTTACCAATTGACATAAATCTTAAGTAGATCTAAACCTATTGTTCATAGGTTGGAATTTCTTAGAAAGGGTTTGGAAAGGACTAGAAATGCCCATTCCGCCTTGAAGGCTGACGTAATGAGCAAGAGCCAACAAATGTGTACTGCACCAGAAAGCATCATACCGTACGTAACCGGAAGTGGGCACCGTACTAGTCATATTTAATGAGCAATATACGAAATAAATGCTTCATTCACAACTAAACTAATGGTTCTCCTAAACTATTTTCAAGTTTCTTATTTGGCTGGTCAATTGTAATCTTATTCATTAGTATCATAAACAAAATGTTGAGCATTGCTTCATATCGCAGTTCACAATTGTTTATGAACAACAGAGCAATCAAATACAAAATAGTGCGTCTGTGAAATTTTTAGGTAGAGCTAATACAAGTTTTTTGTCTATTATTTAAGAGACAGGAGGCGATATTACTGGGAGATTTCCTGTCCATATACTGTCCATTGGCTCGGACGTTTCAACCATCCAAATTTCCGGAAAATGCTGGGTCATCAATCCATGTTCGAAGAATATTCGGGCGGTCAAATGCATGACGTACGTTGCTGATAAGCATCATCGCTATTAGCACTAATTATTATTATTACCATGCTTACATCTACCTGAATAGATAATATAACCAACCAACCAATTAATCAGTGTATACATTGTATTTCACCTATTCAAGATGATATTACTAAATTGTCAAAATGGGATGTCTTGTGCATTGTATGTCATTCTATGATTGCATGACATAGTTTGAATTGATACTTTTAACTAATAAAGATCAAAATGCGTATATGAGTACAAATCAATTTACCATTTTATCCCATCACCAGGCGTGCATTGACGAAATAACACCCCATGGAATAAACTTTGTATTATTTCAACACTATGTGGTGATAAAGCCGTCACGCGCAGTATAACGACGTCATCTTGTTGATTTTTATTAATTATATGTTTTCCGTAATATTTAGTGCGTTTTCTTTCGTTTATTTTCAAAATAAAGATGAAAAATGATGGGATAAATAGAATACTAGGTAAATGTTGAGTACAAATAAGTTTGTTCGCTCTTTCCTGTATTCGTTATATTTATTTACAAACACAAAACTCCATAACACAGTTTTTTAAATTATTTAAATTATTTATGCCCTAATATACTGTGCTTCTTGTCTTTCGCTTTCGATGGATGCAACTATGTGTAGCGGATTGTTTTCGTGTTTTTTTTGTTGTTTTTTTTCTTCTTTTTCTTTCTGATTTTTTTTTAAACACAAAACTCCATTACACCTTTATGCTATACTGTTTAAGCATTAGACTTATTTATGCCTTGAACCACTGTGCTTCAGTGCTGTTGGCTCCGATTGAAGAAACCGTGTGTAGTGGATTGCGTTTTGTTTTGTTTGTTCTTTTTAGTGTTTTTTTTTTGTCTGCTTTTTGTGTGACTAGCTTAATCTTAAGTTAGGGTATGTTTAGAAAAAGAAAAAGTAAAAAACTGTTAATGTCTTAAATTGTGTTTGTCGCCAAGGCTCGTGGTTCAGGTTTTCTATGCCTCGCGAAATAAATTTATCTTTATTCAACACTAACCTAGTATTTTCTATATACACATCGTATCTTTAGTAAAACACAATTTAACTGTCGTTTTATGTGTAAATATTTTATTCTATTTCAGTTGTTGTTGTTTTTCGTGTGACTTAACAGATGACGCATCAAATACCTGCTCTACAAGAACAACACAATATACATTGTTAATAAACATTTATTGTTCATAGATACAACGGTGTTTTCAGTTGTAATTAAATAGAGGTTGTTTTTTTCCCAGCGAAGATTGCTCCTACCGATGTCGAGTACATCATCCTAACGTGATGAACTCTGTCTGCCTGGACAACAACTACCAGTCATACACGGTCTGGGCTTTCTGTCCCTTCCTCAACAAGAGTTGTAAATTCTCTCCTTGGAATTGCATCAAGCAAGTAAGATTTTACAACCTCATTTTATATTTGAACGACACTTGCGATTAATTGATATAGATTGTTCATAACAGAATACATTATTTAAAAGATAATCTACAGCAAAAAGCAAATATAATTACTATGTACCCGTAAATTGCATTTGTAGGTTTAAATGATTTTTTCTCTATTATTATATATTTGCTTTTTCGCTGTGGTTAATTATCCTTGTGCATTAATGTTAATTATATTTTTTTTAATGTCGTTATACCAAATACATGGAATAGCATTGCAGCATTGCTTATGGTTATTATACTATGGTTGTCGTAACATTGTTTTGAAATAAATATCTTTAATACATCTGAATACAGTCTGATTTATATCAAAAACTAAATAAAGCTTCGCTTAAGGAAGATTGTACATTGTTGAATGGAACAGTCAGTTATAGAGAACAACAAATTGCATCTCATACAAATCCAATATTATCTGACCTACTGATTGATTCCGGTATGGACATGGCTAACCTGGTGTCCTAAAACGTTGTTCTCTTGTTGTACAAATCACCCGTCATATGCATATCATAGACATTGTACGCGAGATTATTGATTGGTTCCGGTGTATGAAATTATGGTGTTTTAAAATGTGCTATGTTGTTGTGCAGATCACCATTCGTATGCCTCAGTGCTGCTGGTCATAGACACTGAAGGGAGATTATTGATTGGTTCCGGTGTATGCCATTATGGTGTTATAATATGTGTTCTCATTTTGTGCGGATCACCATTCGTATGCTTCAGGGCTGCAGGTCATATTCATTGTAAGCTAGATTATTGATTAGTTCGGGCGTATCAAATTCTGGTGTTCTAGTCCAGATTCTCTTCTTGTTCAGATCACCGTCCGTATGCCACAGTGCTGCGAGTGCTGGTCATGCTGGGACATGAGGGTCACCATGCCTGACTGGAGGGAGGCCGACGATACAAACATGAACGTCGTGACGAGCGTTAAAGAAATGTTGGACTGCAAAATAAAGTGAATAATGCATTGAATTATGTTTTTGTTTGATCGGTCAACTTATGTTGACATAAAAAATAATATACATTAGAATTGAAACACATTTAGTCTCGGTGTCAGTGCAAACAATTGGTTTGTTTCTTGTGTTGTTCTACCAACGAAGTACACAATGTGGCGTTGCAATTTAATGCCTCAGCTATCACACGCGGCGCTCCCGGCGCCCCCCCCCCCCCCCCCCCCCATCCCCCCAAAAATACCCATAATATAAAACGTACCTGTCCTATAAACCTTCTGTTCTTAAGTAAATTAATCCACACCGTAGTACCGGAGTCTAAAATCTATACATTTGCATCGTAAAAAACGGTGTTTTCTGTCGCTACATTTGTCGCTAATGTGCACGTGAAGTCAACGATTATGCAATTAATCAACCCAAAGCCAAAATTTTTATAAAAAAAAGAATAAACAATGAAATCAAGGAATAAATATACAACTTCTTATACAATAAGTATTTAAGCATTTACGTGGGTTTGTTATATATATCTGGGACCTCTTTTTATCTTTTTGTTTGGATTGGTAGCGGCGGTCGATCAGGTACAAAACGCAACGGTTCAAAGCAGAAATCGTTCAGCATATGCCCGTATCATGTAAAGCTTTCCCCGGAGTGGGGGAAATTTTCCGAGTCGGGAATCCCCTAGCTGTAATCATTTTGTTACTATTAATAGTATTTTGCTTCCAGTTCGGGAAATAAAACACAGTTTTTCAATAGGGTTACTAAAATGCACCTCTGCAGAAGGAATTTTAAGATACAGAAAATATAAGTACAGAACGTGTACAAGAAGCATCGATCTAAATTTCCACCGTTCAGAGTTGTTTAAAAAGGTTTCCTAAATTTTGTATTCAGACCCAAAGTATGCACTTTTTGTAACAAAACAGCTAAACTACAGATTTCCCAAATTAGAAACAATATTTCCTGATCAGGAAACTTTATTACTAGTTATACAAACAAAAGGATATAAACCTTTTAAGTTTTCATATATTGTTCACAGAAAAAAAAACAGTCTTGTAGACAGTTGATACCACATTTTGAACTTCGTGCTAAGTCTTGGAAAAGTATCTTTTTACATGGTCTCTATCTTGAAAATCTTAAATAACCAAAGTTTTAGGCACAACTTCAGCAGGTTTTTTCATTCGCAATGTCACGGTTTAAAACCCGCTTTTTATATGTTAGCTCGCCAGAGCTAGTAATAGGGGCGTCCCTAGCTTTGTCAGTCTGTCATCAACCATTTCTGAAGTTTTTTCTCATGCTGAGACTTTTTTTCAAACAATTTGTTTATGGCTTTAATATTTCAGAAAAGTTCGATATCAGATCGGATCAGATACCACAGTTATTGCCCATCCTGTAAAGCAAAATGCATGTCCTGAAATATTTGATAAATACATAAATATATCCTTCCAGTCTTGACCAAACTTGCTAATTAAGCCAGTGTTTATGTTCTCCAATGGCTCATGGACTTGGACGGATCAGTCAGTTAAATCATTTTGTTCTATTTTGATCATCTAATTAATGCATGTGAAAAATATGTAAATTATGTTGTAACATAACAGTTGACTGAACATTCTCAATGAATTGTGTTACTGTTAAAACTAAAGTACTGTCAAAGTAATAATGATGGGTAATAAAAACATTGGATACTTGTCAATGCATTGCAATAATATAACCATAAAATTGCAGAATAATTAAGAAACACAGTTGTATAATATGTAATGATTGCATTGTCATTTCCGCATCTTTAATTTTGACATATACGATTTTCAATTTAAAGTCAGCAAGATTCATTTGAACAGTATTCCCCGGTTAACCCCGGTATTGACCACCTGCCCAGATCATACTCAAGTTTATGTTATTTTGTCATTAAACAACACGTAAAACAATGACACAAAATATTATTTAAAACACCATTATATTCTGTCAGTGACCATGCATAATGACCACAAAAACTTGTGTGAAGTTTCGTTTAAATATCTGTAGCAGTTACAAAGCAGAGATATGTACTTGAACGCACATTTTAACCTGGAGTACAAAAAGTGGCATAAGTTTGCTCAATTGCAGGTCGGAGTAATGGGCCTTGGTCACAAACCTAACATAATGACCCCGAAGACATGTGTGAAGTTTCAACTGAATATCTGTAGTAATTGCACACAAACCTTAACCGGAATTTTCTTAATACAAAAAAGGGGCATAATTCTGCTAACATGCTGTTCACAGTTATGGGCATTGACCAGTGACCGTATATAATGACCCTGAAGACATGTTTGAGGTTGTAATAGAATATTTGCAGTAGATATGGAGATATGAAGTTGGTGCTCACAAACTTTAACCAGAATTTTCAAAAAGGGGCATAATTCTGCTTAATTGCAGGTCAGAGTTATGGACCTTGGTCAGTGACCTTAAATAATGACCCAAAGACATATGTGAAGTTTCAATTGAATATATGTAGTAGTAACAGAGATATACACTTGTTATACACATTCATTAACCAGGCCATTACGCAGACGCCAATGCCGACGAACGGGTGAGACAGAGACGTATAGCTCGAACTATTCGGTGAATAGTCTAGCTAAAACAAACGAATGGCAACGGGTATGGTACGCAAGATTTGAAAAGCGACCCAAAACTAGTGACTATACAAGATTATTAAACAGTCTTATTAAGATTGCAGTATTTATTTAAAAAGTGCATATGCTTCAAATAACATGTATGTGCACTCGCTATAAGATATTAGCATGGAAAATATATTTTTTTTCGAGAATGCATGCAGTTATATCCATTATTTTTGTTCATATTTATGTTGTATACATTGTGTATTAGAAATTTATGGTACTTTAAGATTAAAAGTATTTTCACGCATATATTTCCACTCAGAACAAAAACGCTAAGTAAAATATTGCACATTCAATATGAACATTGTTTTACGATTTCATACACATATAAGATACGTTAAAAATCTAATTATATTTAATTTTGTAAGAATATTGAGGAAGCAATCACCGCATAATAGAATGAACATCTGTTTTATTTTATGATTTAATATTGTTTCTTACAAGAAATACAAAAAGGTATATAGAAACTGTCAACAAAATGAAACATCTAGTAAATAGAGAAAAATGTATCTTTAAACTGTATTATTCTCATATTCTTCCTGTTATATAAACGAATGCATAACATACGATGCACTTTGTATGTTTAACGATGTAGTTTTGCTATATTTTGCTAGAAACTCTGGAGAACTTGAAATAAGAAATGTCTGCTATATTTCCCGAATGGGTACGTGAATGTCCAATTCGGGAAACTATTCAATTTGACTTTTTTGTGTAAAAACCAAAAACTTTAGTAACAGTTTACTTGAAAATGGCACAATTAAAAACAATTTTGAACGGTAGAAATTTAAAACAATATGTTCTGAGCATTTTGAGACCATAAACATCTAGGTCACTTAATAAACACTGTGCAGCGACCAATTTTGCTGAGCCCCTTGAAAAATACAATGTTATGTCCCAGTTGGGAAACAATTTGCTAAAATTAGTAACAAAACAAGCAGGTCAAGGGAATCACCAGTTTACCCGTTCGGGAAATGTTCCCCACTGCTCATCGCGGAAATGCCGCCAGATAGCTTACAATAAGATCATGCACGACTGTTAGAGAATAGCACTGTCGAGTCATTGGTGCATATTTGTACTGGTTTAATAAGTGTGTGTGTGTATCCGCAATGTGTGCATAATAAAATCGTACTTCTCATTATGGTAACATTACAAATAATACTCTGCAAATGTATATGGATTATTACGGATAGTAAAATAAATGTGAAAAATGGTACATAACGGGTAATAAAACTTGGCCAAATACAATGCACTTTATTTTCTAATATAAACGTTACCTGTTGCATTATTTTTTTCTACAGATGATTGATTGCACGTTGATTTCTAGAATGTCATGAGCTTGGCACTATCTTGACATGTACAATGCCTCACGCCGGGTATCAAGCAAAGCAACGGACATTCTAAAAATGCCTGCAAACCATTATCTAAAACGGATGAGAATCAGTATACAGAATACAGCATATCTTAAAATGTATTCCATTATTATTAAATTGTGTAATACTTCATACCTTCGCATATAGTTTTCAAACATGCTAACGGTCTGAAGAGATATAATGTAGCGTCTAATCCGGTAAGTTAGTGTCCCGCTAGATTCATGTTACATATTATGACGTCATTTGTTCTAAAGACGCGACGTCACGCCTCCGAATTCTTCTTTAATTTGACCCGAAGTATATCCCGACTCCGAAGTTCAAATACTTGCTTAAATTTTAAGTTTAAATAATAAATAACACTGTTATTTTAGTGAACTGCATTTATTATGTTTTTATGTTTTGTTTTTAAACTTATTCAACTGTTATAAATATTTGGTAACATTTTGGTTTTTGGTTTTAAATTTATGTTATGTTTCAATTCATATAATCCGAATATATGCTGACCAGCACACACAAAAAAACAATATCATCACTTAAAATGTAAACATAAAATTCAGTGACAGGGTTTTGCAATATGACGTCATCTAAAGTTGCATCTTTAATCAGTTACAATTTACATTCTTCAGCAGACATATCTCTAGCATTCCTTGTGTGCAACAGCTGCAATAGGTTTGTGGCGAACATACGAGAGCCCTCTTTTGATACGTCGTAAGGACGATACACACTGTCAAAATTTAAATTAGCAGTCCAGAAATACGTTAATAAAAATAAAACTTTGCAGAAATCGTTTCTAATGGACATCTTTCGTATCAAAATACAAAAACAACGCATTGAAATCGGTAAAATAATAACTTTATTTACTTTTTATCGTAAAGTTATTTAAATGCGATAGCTCGTGATGCCTCTGGAGTAAATCAGCATGTACATCAGTGTATATTCCGTTCGTACCAAGCGGTTTGGAACATATACATTATAAAATACCATTCGTACATTAGAAACAGTTTTCAGACGAATAAACGTCAGTGACGTTCATTAGTACTAATGCCAATTTAAGATTTATTGCATTGTATTCTATGGACTGCGGCTTTAAGCATTAGTGAACTACCAATATAATAATCCAAAAGAGGCTGAATCTGCCATCTGGGTTACTGTTACTTATTCAATGGCTCGACTGGTCCATCCATATGTGGAAAAAGCCACAGCTAGGGTCGCGCTGTTCGAATGCTTTCTACATGTAGTTCGTATTTGGATTTCCCAAATTTCCCAAATTGTTGTATTACGTTTTGAGGTACGAAAATACATTGGAAACAAAACGAATGTGCATAAAAACTGGCCAGTTCCAGAATTATATTTCTCGAAAGGATTTCGTTTATTGTGAGCCTTTTAATGCGATAATGCCGTCTTTGTATATTGATTTCTCTGTCTGTCATTAATATACAACAAAATGTTCATACTTTTATCTACAATCCCTGCCAACCGACTAATGCGACATGCAGATAAGATTTGCAAAGATGTGCATCTGCAGAATTAACGCTATATAATTATCAATGGGTTCAGTTCTCTTGTCAATCGTGCACTCCGCAAAGAACGGTCTAAACGAAACAAGTATGCTAACGTAATATTCCTGAGAATACCTTGCGCGAAAATACACATATCATTTCTTTAGCGGTGTGTACACAACGCACTTACGCCGGGAAGAGGTCACTTCCCCTTTTTAGTGAATAAACAACTGCCACCATAAAGACCATCCGTCCAGATCTGGATTTTTAAACAAATGTTTTGAAGAAAAAAATCGGTTATTAGATTGGCGTATGTCGTTGGGAGGGCGACAGGGCGTAGCACTTTTCGTGTTCGCTCTCTAACTCGAGAAAGTATTGAGCTATTGTAATTAAACTTCATGCATAGATACCTTTCAGCGAGACCTCGCTTGGAATGGCATATGGGGTGGGTGGGGTCCAGGTCAAGGTCGCTGTTAGTAAAAATAGAAAAACGGTATCCACTCAATAACTCAAAACGCATTGAGATATTTTTTATTAACTTAATTCATAGATACCTTATATCGAGACCTCGCCTGGGATAGCATATGGGGTAGGTGGGATCAAGGTCAATGTCGGTGTTACTAAAAATAGAAAAAGCGGTTTCCACTCAATAACTTGAGAACGCATCGAGATATTTTAATGCAACTTATTACATAGATACCTTATATCGAGACCTCGCTTGAGATTGCATATGGGGTGGGTGGGGTCAAGGTCAAGTTCATTGTTACTATATATATAAAAACTTTTCCGCTCAATAACGCATGGAGAACGCATTAAAATATTTTAATGAAACTTAATACATAAATACTTTATATCAAGACCTCGCTTGGGATTGCATATGGGGTTGGCGGGGTACAGGTCAATGTCGCTGTTGCTAAAAATAAAAGAACGATTTCCGCTCAATAACTTGAGAACGCATTGAGATATTTTAATTAAACTTATTACATAGATACCTAATATTGAGACCTCGCTTGGTTTGCGTATGAGGTGGGTCGGGTCAAGGTCACTGTTACTAAAATAGAAAAACCGTTTTCCCTCGATAACTTGAGAACGAATTGAGATATTTCAATGAAACTTCGTACATAGAAACCTTATATCGAGATCTCTCTTGCGATTGCGTATGCGATGGGGTGGGATCATTGTCAAGGTCACCGTAACTAAATATAGAGAAACGGTTTCTGCTCAGTAACTTGCTAACACATTGATCTATTTTAATGAAACTTCATACGTAGATACCTTATATCGAGTCCTCGCTTGGGATTGCATATACGGTGGGTGGGATCAAAGTCGAGATCACCGTAACTAAAATTAAACAAACAGTGTCCGCTCAATTGCTTGGGAAGACATTGAGACCTTATAACTAGACCTTGGATCGCGTATGGGGTTTGTGGGGTCAAGGTCAATGTAAGCATTACTAAACAATATTATTTAAATGCTGACTTTAATGCATTTCCATTGAAAAAAAAAAAGGTTTTCGTAGAATTTCCACGTTTCTTGGTGTGTTTTTTTTTACAATCAAGTTCCTCAAAAATAATTCTTTATTGGTCACGACATTTATACTAAGAGATGTAATAAAAAAAAAATGAGGTAACAAAAATATAAACATAACAAGGATTTGTACAGTGCCCCACGTTGTTTTCTTCTGCGCGTCCACCGTTTTTATGTTCACCATGTGATATGACTATGATCACGTGAAAGTTATAGGGCCGGCAGGGATTTGATTTGCAACATACTTGGAACCAGTCTTATCTCTGCGTGGGGGTTGCAATATGCATTCCAAGTTACTGCCTCCTTAATAGAACGTGTCTGATAACGAAAATCAATTGAAATATCTAAGTTTATAGAAATGTATGCTTATGTTTCTTTCTTTCTAATATTATACAATAAACATAGTATATACATGAAATTTTTTATGCATTGAAAGAATAAATTTCTAAAAAATATTTTTAAATAATATATTTTGTACAAAACTCAAACAGATATGCAATACTAATCAATATCGAGATTACTATGTAATTACGTCATGTAAACGGAAGCAAATTTCTCGAATAAACATAACAGGTATAAGTCTCTTATTTGGCCATTGCAAGTTATTATTTAAAATGGATGCTACAACACAACATCTATTTTATTGTTAATAGCTCTCATACTGTTTTCATTCAAATGCAATATGACTTAAGAATATTATTTATGCACACTTTATTGCAATATGAAAACAGTAAGCTTTAGCGAATCCTGTTCTAACATACTTAATATTGTTTTTAGAAATCGGGGTCTGGCGTTTCTAACTTTTGTTCTCGTGTACCGATCACCGTCCAATTGCCGCAGTGCTGGTCATGCTGGAACCTGTGGGTTACCGGACCGAACTATGTTGTATTGCTTAGTGCATTCAATGTTGCATTTGATTAATTTGCTGTTTTTTCTTTGGTCTTCTACAATACTAGTAGTTGAAAAAAAAACATAATAAAATAAAGTATTTGCAATATCGTGAACTCTTTGTCGATATGTTAGTAATCCATATTTGTGATTTTGTGATTCTTCAACTATATATGGTACCATTGCCTTATACAAAGCAGGTATATTATAATATAATACCACAACTATTAGAACAGTTTAATGAATGAAGCGCGTTTATTCTGCAACATGTTTAATCATCATATTTGGCATATACTATGATACTTTATAATGGATTATTGATGATAAAATATGTGTCAGTTACCGTTCAAATATACTGTATATTCGTGGGGTACGAATTTTCGTGGATTTCGTGGGTAGTCCTAACGACGAATTCAGGTCCCGACAAAATTGTATGTCTATTCAGCATCAAAATGTTCCCAATTTTCCAAATATATCCAGTTGTATTTTATATTTTGAGAAATATTTTTGGTGCTTACAATTAAATTATAGATTTGTCACAAATGCCAATTAACGTCAATTAACGTTGAGATGCAAATAAGGGACCATTTACTTTTCCCACACCGCAGTGTTTAAAGCTTTTATTACGCATTGTTATCTCTTTATCGTAAACCATTGGCTCATGGTGAATGAAGTCCAACGACATATAAACGTTTGTAACATATTTATGGCGACTTACTTGTAGAGCCCTGTAATGTAAATACACAAGTGTTGTGAACAATACTAGCTGCAATCTGGCTCACGCAGCATATGTGTATTGCAATAGATAAACAGTCGGTCTCAATCTAACAATTCCGAGGGAAAAAAAGTAATAAAAAACATCTGAAGCAGTTAAACACCAGACAATATTAGTACGCAAAGGTGTTCTGGATTTGATAGGAAAAAGGGTAGTAAAACCATATGGTTTTATACATGTTGCAAAACAGAGTGCTGATATTCATTGTGATAAAAAAACAACTTAATAAACCTTTGAAATGAACATTATTCGCATTCGAGATTGGAGCTGTTTGTTTCAAGTTCAATACTGTCATTGACTTAGGAGAAACGATCATACATTTCACACATAGTTCTATTACATAATAGTGATGTGAAACGGCATTATATTACTTTAATATAATACATTTAAATACATATAACTATGATTTGCAAAGTGGTACTTTAAATAATATTACATCGCGACACACTACGACTTATAAACAATAATTGCTCATACATGGACCAACACTACTCTCCTGTTGGTGATTTTCATTACTATATATAGCATCTACCAAAAACACTTACATTATCCGAAATGATGTTTGGTTAGTACGTGAACTATATACACTTACCGTAAAAATTAAACAAAAAGTATAAGCCGGATTAGTAACGTTCGTCAGACAATCTTTTCAATATCATTTCTGACATTGTTTCTAAATTAAATCCATGTAATCTGGGCAGTTAAACTACAGGAAACGCTTTTATTGTTTTGCCATTTAAAGATCCATGATTTCATACGATTCATAGCATAAACATAGAGGTGCTTATGATAAAAAACATGTTGAATAAATTGTTGTTGTATCGAGTTAAAACTGGCGCAAACAATAAGAATCGTTTTATTTAGATGGTGTTTGCTGTTATGCGGACTTTCACATGCTGACGTCTTTCACATGCTGACGTCTTTTAGATGCTGACATCATTCACATGCTGACGTTTTGGAAAGAAATGCCATCGTAATCAGTTTTCAATCTTCCGGACGTCAACTTCATAATACATATGAAGGCGTCGTGGTAAAACCGGACTTAATGCATGTGCGTAAAGTGTCGTCCCGGATTAGCCTGTGCAGTCCGCACAGGCTAATCCGGGACGGCACTTTCCGCTTTTATTGTATTTTCTGTTTCAAGGAAGTCTCTTCTAAACATATATCCACTGTAGGCGGAAAGTGTCGTCCTGGATTAGCCTGTGCGGACTGCACAGGCTAATCCGGGACGACACTTTACGCACATGCATTAAGACCGGGTTTCCCACGACGCGCCTCATATACATTCGACCGATTATTTCAAGGACATGGTCTCAATATTTAAGTACGTCACAATGTGTGCAATGGGATAATTATTTCCTATATAAATCCACGATTAATGTGTTAAAATAAGTCCAGATAAGGCGATTTGTCTTGTCCAACAGATTAGAAAGTTAATGGTCGGTAGTGGAACCTCACAGCTGTTGCATATCGGTCTCAATAAAAACCGTGATGCCTTCCGAATGCGAACAAAGGGCACCCAGAAGGTCAGTAGCTGTGTGTTTTTGTTAGTTGTTGCTGTTGTTGTTGTGTTGTTTTTTGCTTTGTTTTCATTAATTTGTTTATATAGCCTATTTAACTGATAAATAACAATAGATATTGTTTAAATTAGGAGTACATTAAACTGTCAAGTAAGACGCTGCATGAACCCATGCTCTGACTAACAACACATTCAATTATAAATGTAGTATTAACGCGGATGTTTTTTGTTTTACTATCAATGCGTTATTCGTTATTAATTTTTAAGGTGAGTTCATTTTATAATTTTACATTTATTATTATTCAAACACAATAATTAATTAGAAGTAATTGTCATACACAGATAACCAATGGCTTATAATTAAGATTTCTAAAGTTAATCTGCGTTTTGGGTTTTACTATCAATGCGTTATTCGTTATTAATGTTTAAGGTGAGTTCATTTTATAATTTTACATTTATTATTATTCAAACACAATAATTAATTAGAAGTAATTGTCATACACAGATAACCAACGGCATATAATTAAGATTTCTAAAGTTAATCTGCGTTTTGGGTTTGTCTTTATTTACAATATTCATTACTTTTGGGTTTGGGGCATATATAAATGTCGTCAGTATATATCATGCCAGTATATTGATTTCATACTGACTAACAGTATGTGATTTAAATTGCATATGCTCAGGTCGCTGCTTTCTAAACGCAAAAGTCAACATGTTAGCTACAAATGATTTTATAATCAAAGAAACATAGATGTTTAATAACACTTAAAAAGAATCAATATCAATATCAATTACAAAAAAAAACGTGGAACTTAAAAGGTCACATAAACGTCGTATATACAAATGACCTGGAAGTAATATGATGTTTGTTCTCTATATAGAATCGAAAGCCCACGTTATATTCCATTTAATTCATGTAAGACAATAATGGCAACATTATTTAGAATTGAACGCCTCATAAAACGCAACCATGTTTTTTTTTAAATTCAAAATTGTCATATTTAACACGCGATTTCATTGTGCTTCATAATTATACCTTGTAGTTACGAACACTTGGCCTCCAATTCTCGATAGTATTGGTTTATGCCATACGATTGTTATTACAAAAAATACATTATACAAATGTAAACATTGTAAAATGTGTACACAGTTGACTGATAAAAGAATAAATGCATACACGGTATAACAAATACCCGTTTACAGATGTTGCTAGGCTTCGTTGTTGCGGTTGTCATTGCTTGTGTAAGGGGTCAAGGGGTCGTCGATGACGTCGTAGATCCCGTTGAGGTGAAGCCGTGTTTTCCGCTACCAACACCAAATCCCCAGATCACAAATTGGGATGGCCAAGTTATTGACAGTGAATGGTATGTGCATCAAACAAAACGAGTTTCTACTTACGAGCGTATATGTACTTAGCTGAGGCTGTCAGATGAGCATGGTGGCATACTTCTGCATAAGATAACACTAAGCTGAGGCTGTCAGATGAGCATGGTGGCATACTTCTGCATAAGATAACACTAAGCTGAGGCTGTCAGATGAGCATGGTGGCATACTTCTGCATAAGATAACACTAAGCTGAGGCTGTCAGATGAGCATGGTGGCATACTTCTGCATAAGATAACACTAAGCTGAGGCTGTCAGATGAGCATGGTGGCATACTTCTGCATAAGATAACACTAAGCTGAGGCTGTCAGATGAGCATGGTGGCATGCTTCTGCATAAGATAACACTAAGCTGAGGCTGTCAGATGAGCATGGTGGCATGCTTCTGCATAAGATAACACTAAGCTGAGGCTGTCAGATGAGCATGGTGGCATACTTCTGCATAAGATAACACTAAGCTGAGGCTGTCAGATGAGCATGGTGGCATACTTCTGCATAAGATAACACTAAGCTGAGGCTGTCAGATGAGCATGGTGGCATACTTCTGCATAAGATAACACTAAGCTGAGGCTGTCAGATGAGCATGGTGGCATACTTCTGCATAAGATAACACTAAGCTGAGGCTGTCAGATGAGCATGGTGGCATACTTCTGCATAAGATAACACTAAGCTGAGGCTGTCAGATGAGCATGGTGGCATACTTCTGCATAAGATAACACTAAGCTGAGGCTGTCAGATGAGCATGGTGGCATACTTCTGCATAAGATAACACTAAGCTGAGGCTGTCAGATAAGTATAGTGGCATACTTGTGCATAAGATAACCAGACAATTTTCCTGAAACTTCAACCAATTTTCACGAAAATTTGAAAACACCTTCGCGAAAATATTAACTGGTTTTAAAGAAAAAAAGTCAAATAAGTGCGTACTATTGCATAATATAATCTGATATTATTTCTCAAAATATTGTTAGTTATCGCGAAAAAAAGTTTTTAACTATTTGGGTAAGATTTTTTATTTCATTAAATTTTCAAAACTTTCAAGAAAATATGGAGCCTTTCGCGAAAATTGAACTTTTTCATTTATTATGGTTATTTTCATGTAAGATCTGGTTAACTTCTGCAGAAGTATGCCACCATAGTTCGCTTTTAAACAGTCTTTGCTCTGGTGTTTTTAACAGTTTTGCATTCGGTCACGTGCCTGCCATGTAGAGACTTCAGTTATAAATAAGAGTTTGCCTACTGCAAATGAACCGAAGTTTCATTATATGTTTATAGTGTGTTTCATTGTTACGTACATGAGTTGAGACCAATTTAATTGATTGTGTATATTTAAAATACTATACGTTATAGTGTGTTTCGTTGTTACGTACATGAGTTGAGACCAATTTAATTGATTGTGTATATTTAAAATACTATATGTTATAGTGTGTTTCGTTGTTACGTACATGAGTTGAGACCAATTTAATTGACTGTGTATATTTAAAATACTATATGTTATAGTGTGTTTCGTTGTTACGTACATGAGTTGAGACCAATTTAATTGATTGTGTATATTTAAAATACTATATGTTATAGTGTGTTTCGTTGTTACGTACATGAGTTGAGACCAATTTAATTGATTGTGTATATTTAAAATACTGACAATACTGGTGGGAATGGTCTTCATCACTTAGTCTTATTCAATTTGAAATCAATATTATATTATTTATGCCCTTACATTCATAATTGTGAATATATGTGATATTAACGTTCAATATGACATTACAATGATGAAATACGTGTATAATATTTGGCAAAAATAGTGAAAAATACAATGATTGAGTGTCTCTAAGGTAAAAAACCTATCACTGTATCAAAGTTTATTAAGTCTAACAGTGGAACCCTCATTTTAACCAGATGTACGATTATCATTATAGGTGGCAATACATTCAGAAAGGTCTTGATAAAAAATCAGGAATACCAACATCATTGAAGAAATCACCGCTGGAATCCAAATGCGCTCAGCCAGTCAACTTTGCGCCGTAAGAACATCATTTTGTTAAGAAAGCGCAATAAACAACTGATTGGGTAAACATGTCTTAACTAAGCAATAATACCACCACAGATTTGTAGTTTTTTTACAGCGAGTAGTTTCGTAAAAAAAATCTGTTTTTATTTTAATTCAATTTTTTTAATTCGTCATCCCCGATGGAAAAATCTTAAAACCTGCAAATTTGCAACATTGATATATACACTAATATGCGTTTTTTTTATAATTATTTTGCTGTCAATAATGTAGAAGTAACTGTCAATTTAATTCAATTTACTTCATAATTATATCTCTTTGGGTTGAATTAGGAAACAGCAATCTAAGAGAATATATTTTTTTTTTGTACGTGTTGCCTGAAAATTTAACTGTAGTGGAAACATACACAATATGCTATATACAGTTTTTTATTTCAGAGACATGCGACGTTTCTACTGGCAGATTTCCTGTCCGTACACTGTCCACTGGCTGGGAAGCTTCACCTACCCCAAATTGGGCAAATGCTGGGTCATCAACCCTTGCTGGCAAAAAATCAGGGTGGTCAACTGCACAACGTATGTCAAAACGTTTAATTAAATCATTTTACATCTGTGATATATGTCATCCATGTTATCATATAAATTAGTATCTTACGATAATCGCCGGTACGTATTTGCATTACAGCATGATACCTCAAATTTTTAAATAACATCTCCAGCCAAATAAACAGATTGAACATACACGTACATATTACATTGTGCTGTGTTGTGTTGTGTTATATGATATGATATGATACGGTACGGTACGGTACTGTACTGTACTATATTTTATTTTATTTTATTTTATTTTATTTTATAAAATATGGACTTTTTAGATATGCAATATCGTGTGATGGTGCACAGCAAAATCCTCCATACTTCTTTTATTATATGACTTATAACATAAACGACAGCTGATGCAATAGTCACAAAACACACATCTGATTGTTTCAATCATAATATTAAAACAAAAATACAAGTAAAGCAAGTAAATGTATTGCTTATCTTAACTCCCGTTCACGTTTCTTTCTAGAGGCACCGTTACAACAGTTGTATTATCACAATCAACTGTTTATTATTCAAATTCCCCATCGTTAAAGACAAGGCACATGAGAATAACAGTCAGCGATTGCGAATTATTGTACTTTTAATCCAACATAAATAAAAATGACATAATAATATCTACTGAACACAGAATCACAAATCGAATCGGAGCTAATGTTTTGACATAGTCGTAAATGACGTCGTATTATGACGTCATCTTTGTACAAAACAACGTCCTTTGCAATATCATGTGATATTTGCATGGATGAGGTTAAAGCTGTGCAATAATCGTGTATGATTTTCTTTCGAGGGTGTGTCGCTGAGCCAATCAAATAACGTTTATTTATAAGTCATATTATAATATATAATATAATATAATATTTATAGGTTAATACACGGCTATGGTGCGCCTTAAGGCCGTATCGGCGCACCTTCGGCAATAATTCCGAAGGTGCGTCCATACGGCCTAAAGGCGCACCATTGCCGTGTTTTAACCTATTTATTACATACCTTCTACGCAAGTCAATTAAGCAACGTTTTAATTAGTTACATCAATTTGTTTAACCAAAATACTGTACTTATGGCAACCAATACATACAAATACGTTTAGCTCCTCTGTCGGAATTTCAAACTATTCTCTCTCGTCAACCTTACTTTGAAGCCAGTGTTTTTACCCGATTAACTTCCAATTTCGTTTTTCATATGGTATTTTCATTTTTCATGGAATCAACATATTTCATGGGTATCAATTTCTCGCTCATTGTCTTGAATATTGCCGTCTAATTCCAACAAAAGATCTGCAAAAACGTTTAGCGTACGCTCTGCAGAGGCCATTTTGACGTTGCTAACTGCAGTAATGACGTCAACGTGCGGTTAACGATGGCACGAGAAATCGATCGTATGCCAAAATACCCGTATTTCGGCACACCGGAAGTAGAAAAACCCGTATTTGGCACACCACTTGTGTATGCCCGGCTCTTTGAAAACCGTATCCGTTAAAAATCACCGTAAATGTGTTACTATTTATAGTAAGGTATGTAATAAAATATAATATGATATACGATACGAACGATACGAACGATACGAACGATACGATACGAACGATACGAACGATACGAACGATACGAACGATACGAACGATACGAACGATACGAACGATACGAACGATACGAACGATACGAACGATACAATACGAACGATACGATACGAACGATACGAACGATACGAACGATACGAACGATACGATACGAACGATACGAAACGATACGAAACGATACGAACGATACGATACGAACGATACGACACGATACGAACGATACGAAACGATACGAAACGATACGATGCGATACGATACGATACGATACGATACGATACTATACGATACTATACTATACTATACTATACTATACTATACTATACTATACTATACTATACTATACTATACTATACTATACTATACTATACTATACTATACTATACTCATTGTTAATATATACAATATACATTAGTAATTTTGGGGCTATCAAAACCAGAAATCTTGATGTTTACCCGTCTACAGCAAGAAGATTAACCATGCATTGTGTTCCATTGCAAGAACGGCTGCCAATGTGATTTATCTTATCTTCATAGGGAGTTCTGTGAATCAAGATGTATTAAAAACAACCCCCACGTTAGGAATTCCATTTGCCTGGAAAACAACTACCAGATGTACACGGTGTACGCTTTCTGTCCTTCGAGTAGCAAACTGTGCCGCGTTCAGCCGTGGACGTGTATAAAAAAGGTATGCCTGGAGGAATATAATTTTTGCCGTTGCATGCTACTCATTGGCAGATATGACAAATTGAAAACTAATATGAGCAAAAATTAGAGATAGCTTTATGTAAGACAACATTTATCGTAGGAAAGTATGCATTTTCTTTGCGATCACACTTGTTTAAGGGAATTCTTCACATATTTTCTTTTATACACTACATCTTGAAAAATATCTTTAAACGACATAACTGCAAAACCATAAGCAATTTTACTATTTTCTTTATTTTATAAACATGAATCCTTTCGTCAGCGTTTGCAGATGTTTCAAAGGCAATATCCTGGAACATATACAGCATTGGACTGGAAAAGGCAATGAAATTGTTGTACATGTACATTAAATTTCAGCTGAGTCTCAGTCTGCCACAGTGCTGCGAGTGTTGGTCGTGCTGGGACATGTGGGTCACCATGCCACATCTTAGAAACTCGACCGCACCATAACCTACCATTAGTACATGTCTGTAAGAATAACGTGTACTAGACAATAGAAGACCGCGTGACACAACAAATATTGAATGGTTTTAAATTATACTAAATGAATTGTTCATTGTCACTATGTTGCTTCTTTCGTTAGCAGTAGGAATGTGTTTTATGAATTTTATCGCATTTAGATCATCTGATGTGAAATGATTTAATAGTAATAACGGCATATACATATTCCATAATGTTTATTACTACAACATAGAAATAGTATGCATTGTGCGTTTTATCATGCAACAAGTAACATCGCATAGAAAGAGTAAACGCAGTAGAAAAAAAAATCAATCTACTGTTTGTAATGCAGAAAGCCTTTATTAAACATATAAATAAAAACATTGTTGTAGAAAGCTTATTTAAATTAACATGGTAACTTGACGGCGGTGTTCATTTGGTGACTCCTAACAATTTTCTTCAAGTAAAACGAACAGGCAACAAGACGAAGTGGACCAGGGGCCGTATTCACCAATCCATTCTTAGACTTAAGAATAAATAATAGACTTAGACTCAAGACGAAATACTTATGCATTTGCAAACATGCTGGATACCAATGTTGCTTATATCATTAATAAATCATTCTAAATAAAGAATGCCAAAATTAGCGTTGGTGAATACAAGTAATATTCAAATAGAACAGAACAGTTTCAAGAATATTCTTTATTCTTAAGTCTTAAGTCTAAGAATCGGTTGGTGGATACTGCCCCAGGTTGTCATTTATGATGTGGCGATTTATACCGTAAAAAGTTTATTGCGCAATAAATATTTTAAAGACCCATTAAGTAATTAAGAAGTAAAATAATATTTGTTGTTTCAAAACACCTAAATGAATTATTTTTTCGTCCTAATGGAACAATTTATTTTTAGTTTTAGATGTTCTGTAATTTATTCACTGAAAATAGTAACAAATCTCTAAAACGACTACCCTCCGAGCAGAGATTTGACTGTGCCATTATCTATAATTAGACGGTTTCCTTTCGTTTTGTAATTAAGTAAATCAATTTTAAATTCGCTTCGAAAAATAAGTAAGTAAAAACAATTTTCTTTAAATTGTGTGCACATGTTTATAACACATCGGGTATAGAAAGTTTAATTGCTAAAGTTAAATTAGCCTATATTAAACATATAAATAAAAACATTCTTGTCGAAAGCTTATTTGAATTAACATGGTAACTTGACGGCGGTTCATTTGGTGACTCCTAACAATTTTCTTCGAGTAAAACGAACAGGCAACAAGACGAAGTGGGCCAGGTTGTCATTTCTGATGTGGCGATTTATACCGTAAAAAGATTATTGCGCAATAAATATTTTAAAGACCCATTAAGTAATTAAGAAGTAAAATAATATGTGTTGTTTCAAAACACCTAAATGTATGATTTGTTCGTCCTAATGGAACAATTTGATTTTAGTTTTAGATGTTCTGTTATCTGTTAATTTAGTATTTCAGCCACATACCGGCGCGGTTACAGGATTTTGAGTTAGAGGGGGGGGGGGGGGGGGGCGGCAAAAATGCGGTAAACTGCTTTTGATCGTTTTTACACGTTGGAATATATATAGGAATGGCGCGATATCGACAGCAATGAGCAATTTAACGAAAATACTGAAGCATGGGAATGTTTATGACAATAAATTGATTAAAGAACATTTCAATGGCAACGAAATGTACATGTTTTTATTTAATATTATTTAAATATGAGTTTCAAAAATCAAATATTGGACATTTTAGAGCTAAATTTAGATCCGGCTTGTATACTGTTTGGAAGTTTCAGCGCTGGTTATATTCTTCCCAAACTTGAACTTCATTGAATTCTTTTTTCAATACGGCGTTATTGTTCAGGTTAGCGACAACGGAACCAGCCTGTCTTATAGATCAGTAGGAACACCTCACTGGTTAATAGTTTAGTGTAACCTACCATCCAGAATAGTTACCTCCCTTGTTCGTTCCAGATATATTTTAAAACTACAAGCAATCCATTTTATATACCGTTTGGTAACAATAAAGCCAGGTAAAAGGTAACTGAATTTTGCTTTTGTATTAATTATTTGGCATATTTATGCAAGTAATGGCATAGTGTTTCACTAGTATGTTTTATTATTACTTGCCTATTTATGAGTAATTCAAAAACGTGGAGCTGAAAATGGCGCGAATATGAACACGGTGAATGTAGCATTGCAACATGATTTTTTTAGGGTGTTCTGATAATAAATCCTAATATATTTTCTAAAAGGTACATGTTTTCTGATTACACAACTGAAATAAAAATTACAAAAATTTTTGGGAAGTGAAGTTATGAATGTTTTTGTACACCACCCGTCAATGTGCAATAAAACGTAATATATGCCTAATTACCATGATTTCGTGGGTTACCATAATTTCGTGGCCGTTTAAAACTAATAGAATTTTCGCTCGTGCATCCGAAAACATTGTCCGAATTACTAGAACTGTTTAGTGAATTGTATATTTTTGCAGTATCTGAAAAGGAAATCCTATTAAATGTCAACCAGTAAGTGACTTGGTCATTTAAATCACCAATGTATGACATAAAATACACAAATAATTCACTACCCGTAACTATTTTGCAATTAAATTCATTAAATTTCGTTCGAAAAATCGTATATTTAGAACAGGTTTCCAAGGATAATTGCACTTGTATGATTATCTCCCTTGTGTTTATTTCTCACTTGAATTTTGATATTTTCAGTAAAAAAAATTAAACAATGCCCCTTCCCTAAATTTGACTGACATTTTTATACTGTTAACGTTGAGTTAGCATTCCTACCCATGAATCGCTGTGTGCAATTTTATCATTTATTCAATATTTATGAACAATAACTAACATTATATAAATATTTATAGTTTAATGAAGCTTTAATTTAAACCTGCACAACGAAAATTGAAAAAGTGTGTAGATTTTGTTATGCCCATATTGTTACCCTTTAAAAAATATGATAAGGACTGTGTATTTTTAATGATAAAATTTTCAAAAACACTAATTTTCACCAAGATTTTCATTCTTTTCTCAGCACACGCTCTAGCACAAACAATGTGAAAGTAAATTGCTGCTGTAAACACTCTTTCCCAACCAAAGTAGGCCAGCCAATCAGAACCCACGAAATTATGAGAAGCTTCCAGACGATACAGATCAGCAGGGTCAGGTGCAATAACATAACATGTACATGAAATAGCAACAAAAATCGGTATTTTAATTCTTTTGTTTGCAAAGAGCACATTGCAAATTGTGTTTTATCCAACTCAGTGGTGAGACAACATAATGTGTTAACGCGCATGCGCCAAAATTGTAAATAAGACCCACGAAATAGGGCGGCACGGCATACTCCAACCTCATTATATCGCGCTACTCACTGTATCGCGCTATTTTTATAACGCGAAATTTCTTTAATCCAGCGCCACCTACCGGTTGTTTACATTAGCCATCTGCGTCACTACGCACTTCATTGTGGTTTTGACGAATTATTTGCAGAAATATGTTCCGAGTCGCGGTAAGTTGATACATTTTTCACTTTAAAGTGTATTTTCATCGATTTCAAACACTACATTCGGATTGTTTGTCTTAACCATGAAAATGCAGTCATCGTTTGTGGTCGTCTGGAAATTTGACAGGTCACGTGACACCGGCTGTCAAAAAAATAAAAACTACGGAAGCGTGTTTTGTCAAAATTTTAAATACAAACATACATAGGGTTAAACATAAAATGTTGCATTTTCCATTTTTAACAATTGAAATAAGAATTTTCTTTTCTTGTTTAGAAACCACAACCTAAAAAGCGACGACTTCAGTATGATAGGGCAAACCTACAGAGGGCCTTTGAGGCTACAATGGGAGGCATTTCTGCTTATAGAGCATCAAAAATGTACTCTTTACCAGCAACAACCCTGAGGGATAGAATAAAAAGACGTGTTGAAGCTGATGCCAAAGTAGGTCATGAGACAATTTTAACTCCTGAAGAAGAGAAAAAATTGTATGAGCATGTAACATACATGGCAGAAATTGGATTTGGGTACACCAAAAAATCCATTCAGTATATGGGAAAAGATTATGCTGAGTCATTGGGCAAAAACATGAAACCTGATCAGAAATGTTTGAGCGACAATTGGTTTTATGGATTTTCCAAAAGATGGCCAGACCTTAAATCAGTAAAACCACAAATGTACACACAACAGATGATCTGAGGGATGCAACTGGGTCACTAAAGCGTGGATGCGGCCTTGCGCCATTGGCGCAAACATTAATGATTTGTCCCCACCAAATTTTCGTAAGCGGGTCTGCGGGCGCACACAATTTACAAGTAAATCATTCTGCGTATTTAGTAAAATTTATATTTATATAAATGTATAACCAATTTTTTCCCTAGAACACTAATTAATTAACGCTCTATCGGCAGCGCTTGAGCAGTTCAGATACAGTAGTATCAATTGATAATTGTACACGCGGTCCAGTCCTCATGCTTAGCGTGGAACACGCTTTTCAGTTACAAACTGCTAGACGACTGCCGCATTTCGGCAGAAACATCAAAGACTTTTTAAGTCAAATTAACCCACACTGTTGCTATGGGTGTTGCTAACGGCTTGCAGTTTTGGATGCCCGGCTAATTGATGATGTCACACTGTTACACTTTGTAGTTTTAACAGGTTTCATTATTAACGGCTTTTGTTTATAACGGATTTTATTGTTTGTTCAAATTGGAATTAATACGGCAAGATTATACGGTATTAAAGGATGCAGTGTAACATTAATCAATAGAACGTTATGAATTAATTAAGAACACAATACTGTGTATTAATCATTTTTTGAAAAGAAATAAAAACAAGCATGAATACAGCTAGTACCTACTTTTCAAAACAAAAATCTGCTTTGGGAATATACATGAGGTGAACAACTTTTTTGTCCGTGTCCCTACATTTTTGTTATATGTCCCCACTTTTTCAAGCCTAAAGGGCCCTTGTCCCCAATAGTCATAATTCACGGCAGAACACTGCTAAAGAGAGTGGCCTAATTCTGGGACTCGTATGTCTTTAAGTTAGCAATATAAGGAACCCTGGAATCCACATTATTCCACTGCTGCATTCATCGCAGCATCCAGAATAAAAGGGGAGTAAATTGGACAAGTTTGTGTAAATCAAAATCGCCTAAAGTCCTATATACAAGTCTCTAAAGCCCAGGGCCACATCCATGGAAAAGCATTGTTTCCCAAGTTCCTGAGAGCATTGCCAAAAGCTATTACTGATTCATTTCTACATTTTTTCCAAGTTCCAAATTCACATCTGTAAGCTAAAACCCGCTTTCTAGGTGTGTAACTCTGGTTCAAGATGGTCCACATAGACCCATTCTCGCTATCACCCCACACATTCCAATTGCAAATTTGCTCAAATTATACCGCATACTTAGACCATCCTCCAGCTTGGCAATCGTTTTTCTGGCTTGATAGACTTAGTACATGGACCTCTCCCCTTTTCTTGAGTTAAAAGTTTGAATTGCCAACAATGGCCCTGCCAGTCCTTGATTCTGTTCATAACCTCTGCCTAATGGGTGGTCTGTCCTATCCTCTTAAGGGTCACTATAAAATTATCTATTGAGTACAGGCCTTTCCCCAGGAGTTTGCTAAGGCACTGGGGCAAATACCCGTGGTAGGGGTTGGGTGTGAAGGGGTGTACTCCCTTGCACGTTCCGATTTTTAAAATACTTTCTTGTGTACTAAATCAAAATCTACAGTACTTCAGAGCTAACACAAACATAAAAATAAACAGCCTTTGAAAAGTTTTTTCTCTCTTTTGTTTCCCAATGACATAACATAATCATAAACACACACACTATTTAAAAAATTATCAAAGAAAGAGAAAAACACAAGTGGCAAAAGTAATATAACCTGGAAATAGATAATGTAACATGGAAATATATAATGACACTGTTTACCTAAATGTATACCTCTTTCAATGATGTAATTGGCGTATTATTACAAAATTATTAGAAATGACCTTAAACATAGCTTTATTTATACATCATTTCATGTTAGAAATGTTCAGGTCTTCCACTATCCAACACTTATTATCCAGCACAAAAGTTGCATGTTAGTGCAAGCCCTGTACACAGATTTAGAAAGCTGTTCTTCATGGTTTCTGCTGGTGTCGTGTGTCCATCAGCATGCTGAAGATACATAGTGTTCACTTCCAATATCTGGTACTAAAATGTTGTTCTTCTGAGAAGAGGTTGAGAATCCCCTGTCACAATCTGCAAAAAAATGTATTAAGAAATTTTTGTGTGCTGCACACATTTAATTACACTGTACAAATGAAAGGTTTAAAGTAGATGACTAGACTTAAACTTTATGCTTCATGTTTCTCTACATGCTGGTGAAACGGACTGCAGTGACAGAGCTGCAGACTCAGTTGCTGCATCATTTTGTCTTTCCACCTAAGTTGGACTAGATCTAGATCTATTGTTACTATTTCATTATAAAATTAGTAATATACACTTTGCCTCTAAGCAAATTCAATGTAGTAGCTCTAAAGTCAAAACTCCATGAGACTGTCATATATACTAAGACTGACAGACTCTACATTTCAAACACATTGCCTCAACATTGCATAATGCTTATTTACTTACTTAGTCATCTCCAACTATCCTCTATAGCACCCTTGAGTGGTTGAGCATTTATTTGCTGTTGACTATGGCCATTAGTCAAAACACACAGAAGCCGAAAATTACTACATGGTGTTCATCACCTCTTAGCTCAAACACTTTGACACTTTGGTCACAACACTGTGTAACTCGATAGCTGCTTTCATAAGATCTAAAAATAGCACGCTGTATACACCTCTTACTGTGCCTAGAACTACCTGGCTGAAATGTCGTCTGCTGTTATTGATTTGTGAGTGAGCTGCTGTTAGACGCTTATTGAAAATATACTGTGCTGCAGAAGACTGATTTAGGGATTTTAAGCGTTGCGGTGACGAGGATTTGGAAATTAAGGCACAGCGGTGCCGCTGTTCTTAAAGCGCCTGGGGAAAGGCCTGGAGTACATGACTGCAGGGTGTTCGTTAGCTCTTGAATTTGAAGAGTCATTGACCCTTCATCTAAATTTATCAAGGGTCAAATTCATATTTTTAATGGTCATATTAAAAAATTGCGGGTCACAGTTGATTTAAAAATGCAAAGAACAATTTTATTTATTTTATTACTTTCCATAAACATTTAAAAGCATACATCAAAGGCAATACATAAGGAAACATCATCATTATCCTCATCAATCATGCTCATTATCATTGGAATCATGATATCCCATTTCATATTGTACATCACAGTTAACGTTACATCATAAACCTGATCTGCTTAATCGTCATCATATCACATTTCATAATGTACATCATTCACAGTCAAAACATTTAAAAGTTACATCATAATCAATTATCATTTTATATTCATCGTAAGTTTTATGAAAAGTATATGATTGTCACTGAAAAACATATTTTATGTTTTAACGTTCATTGTCACTGAGTACTACATCACATTGACCAGTCATGCGGTTCACTTTCTTCTTTCCACCAGCTTGTTGAATTTCTGAACAATCTCTTGAGCAGGAAACTCCTGGTAGACTTTGTCACCTTCTTCCATGATTCTAATTAGTTTTGCTACCTTTTCCGGCTTTAGCCCTGCCCTGGCTTTTGTTTTCAGTCTATTTTGTGTAGAGAACCATGTCTCACAGGCAACACTTGTAAGTGGGGCAGTCAACATATACTCGGCAAGCACTGCAAAATTGGGGTACAAATCACCAAAGTGCTTCACATGTAGCAGCCAGTGTTTGCCCATTGAAATTTTTTTTGTGTCATTTTGAATTGAGTATAGTCTCCCCTCATGCGATCCCCTTGCACTAGACATTCGTGTCCTTCAACTGGACCTAGCCACTCGATTAGTGTCTCCAGTTGCTTTTCACCATACTCCACGATTGCAGACGTTGTTACAGGCAACTTGTTGGCATTCAGCACATCATTCCCCAGTGTCAACTTATTCATTGACTCTTCCTCAAACCTATTACTAATGTTCTCGAGGAGAGCATCGATGTAGCTGTTCGAACTCGACTGGAAGCCCATTCGAACTTGAGGTGTGTCCACAATCTTCACATCAGAATACTTCCCGTCACTTAGAGAGTCATAAGTTGTCTTCAGACATGCACCAATTTTCAACTTGAAACTACTCAGGGCATCCTTTGTGGCATTCACATTCAATGCAACAATGTCAATGTTAAGTTCATCTTGTTGGAAAATCTTTGAGAGCTTATTTACACAAGATAAAACATCCACAAGAAAGGCTGTGCGTTGTATGAAACCAACACTCTTGACAGACTTCAACAGCCCTTTAGCCTCAGCGCTACCTGTCGCTGCTTCTGAATCCAGCGCCAACAGTAGAGCTGGGTAGACCTGGTGTATGGCCTTCACTGCAGCTTCAAGAGACAGCCAACGAAAACTAGCTGGCTCCTTCAAAGTGACTAGAGTGTCACCCTGGTTATCATTGAGCACCTTCTCCATCTCTCTGAGGGTGTTGTATCGAACCGCAGAGTTGTGAAAGTATCGATATACGTTCTTCACAGTCTGGTGGTACTCTGCAAATGATGTGTTTTCTTTACAATCCTGACTAGCACACTGTGCCAAGCGATGGGCCACACAGTGAACTTGCACAAGTCGAGGGTTCATTTTCCGTAGCAGAGCACCCATGCTGCCCTTGTGTCCCACCATAACTTTGGCTCCATTACTGGCCATTGAGATCAGACGCATCATGTCCAACCCCAACACTTCACATTTCTCCTTGATAGCACTCACCAATGTTTCCGCCTTTCCATCTGTAACACTAGCACAGTCAACAAAATGAACGACAGTCTCTATTGTGTTTGCCTTAAAACATTTGAAGTAAATGTTCAATGTCTTGTGCACTGTTATGTCTGTGGTTTCATCAACAATTATTCCTACAGACTCACTGATCACAATGTTCTTCTGAACAAGTGTAGGTATGTGTTCACTGATGGCGTCCACCATTTGCTCCTGTACATCCAGGCTGGTATACACTACGTCTAGCGTGATTTCTGCCTAAAACACAGACCCACCGTGGACAATTTTTCGTCAGCGTGGAAAATCACCGCGATTAAAAGGTGGTTCCATCGCGATAGAATCGCGGTGATAGTGGGTGAGCACCGCGGGCGTTATCGGGAAATCAATCGCGGTGGGTCGCGGTGAAATACAGGTACATGTGAATGAACAAGTTGAGTTCGATATTTCAGACCGTATACTATTCGCAAAGTACAAATCGTCTTCTATTAACCGATACTTACCAATTAATATAATCACAGTTTGCAACTTTAATCTTTTTTATTTTGATCTCTTTTTTATTTTGATAATTTATTCCGAAGTTCCATGTTCGCAGTTGTGTTGTGAAATCGTAAACAAAGAGTCAAGGGCATTAATACAAGTCTCGCGAAAATTCGCAATCTGCGTGAATTTACAGTTTGACGTCTTCAAACTAAAGCCGACAAGAAACCATAAAATAACACCTTTCTCGGCGATAAAATTGGCTTCTTTTGTTTAGAGAAGCGACATGCTTAACCAATCGCGTGTTTGTTACTCAGTGGCAATCGTCCTATTATGAAAGAGCACGTGCATAGCTCCGCCTTTCGAACTTTTACAGAGAACAAAGGTGTTGGTTATGTCAATCATTGTTATAAAATCACGTTTTTTACCGACATGTTAATCAATTGTTTTGATAGTCATATTAAAAATGCAAAGATTTGTCATAGAATCGGACAACGAATTTGATGAGGTCTTTGTGATTTGACTGACGCATATTTTCATTTTCCCGTTTTGTCATAATGTTCCGTATTTTCCGAAAACCATGTTCTTGGTCGTACCTGAAATAAAATGTAAAATATTTTTTAAAAAGCTCAATGTGAAATTATGACTCGCTAAAATCACCGCGATCCACGGCGATTTCTTATCAACATTTTTTATTGAGACTGTCACCGCGGTCACTGCGATTCGCCACGGCGACATCACCGCGTTCCACAGTGTTCCACGGTGTATCGCGGTGACTATAGTAGTGTGTCACGCTGGGCTGAATCACGGTGGTGCGTCGCAGAAGGCAGAAATCACGCTAGACGTAGTGTAGATTTGTTTCGTGTCCTGGAGAGCTGAACCACCATTTTCTCTCTGAAGCTCTATCATCTTGTTCTACATGTGCAGCGGCAAGTTGTTTTTTGCAACGAAGTAGGCTGTCCTCATTTGAACTTCCTGTGAAAAACAAAGTACTTGTTTTACTATACGTTAAAGTACACTAAATATAAATTATAAAAATTATATATACAAATACATAGCATTTCAAGTTTTTCATTCAATCACTCAGCAATGTCACTTCAATTATTAACGAATGCATATCATTCACGACCTTTATTATACGAGATAAAATGGAATGGAATGAAACCAGGGTCTGCAATATGTCTATTTAAACTTTGTTATTGTTGAAGCTATTTGTTCTTGAGGCTATGTTCATCATGTACTGATCTAAAACTGTTTGACGTCATGAACGTCATTTACCCAGGAATACACATTTTTAGAATTGTTCGGAATAGGTTTTGCGCAAAGAGATTTTATGTTTTACGTAATGAATTCTTTTCATTACGAGTATAAATAACAATATACTAGCAGCGGAATACGTATCATTATGCAGCTAATGTATGTTTTCCACTAGGAGCACATGCGAGTGTTTTCAATGCCGTAGTATTTTCCCATGAGGATCACGTGCGAATGTTAAGATCAGTGAATTGTAGTTAGGTATTTTATGCCGTTATTTGTATGCTAAAATTACGCCAAAATGACGTTGTTTAATATGACGTACTGAAGTCATCTTATTGTTTATTGTTCATATAATGTATGCCTACCTGATGATGATTAATTAGAAGTTTGATCTGTTTTATTTATGTGAATAAACACATAATGAAATTCAAACAGTAATTACCTTTGATGCACACGTTACGTTAGCCTGTTCACTCTCGTGGATTTCGTCCTTTTGTGTTTACTCACTCTGGATGAGCATGCGTGCTTTAGCTAGTTCCAGGTGTTCAGGGTTTTTGTTGGCGTGCCTGTCTAGAGCACTTTTCTGCAGGTTTGTACTACCTAGTGTTTAATCTAGACGGGGAGAGGGGCATGGCGCTTGACTTGGAAAAGGGGCATTTTGTGCGTGGTGACACTGTTAAAAAGGGCACATTAGATTTAAAATAGTTTTTTTTCTGAAGTATTACTGACTGATTCCTTTTAGATCTACCAGTATTAACACATTTTTATTTTCCAATATTATAGCTTCTTCTTATTATTTAGTTATATTATTGCAAAGATCAGAAAAGATATTTATTCATTTTCAATGGGCAATCAAACATAACAACTGTCTACTAAAACTATTTATGGGAAAGTTAAGATGATGCTTATTAATAGTAAAATACTTATACCCTGGTATTTTTTTATTTTTCATGTTTTTTATTTTAGGAAATACTTTTATTTTCACCATTATGGTTTATGTTGTCACAGTTGATGATGACAGTGCTACTAATATTTTGATCAAATGATGTTCATAAAATACATTACAGTCTCCGCAAAAGACCATCGGACCTCGGACATTGCCGATAAAAATCCGCGAGGTCCGGGAAAAACTGTCCGAATACTGGTCCTTCTGTCCGGTGAAAATTTCGGTCAAATATATTTTATGACAGTGATTGCTGTATCTGTTTCCACAACAGTCATAATGTCATACTTGAGGGTCACCGATTGTGTTGAAGACATCTAAGGGACTTTGACAAATACAATTGAATTCATATATATCTTGCAAAATTAACATGCTGATAGTATATGTAGTAGCTTTAGTTAATAAAGCACTCTCAAGTATATATTGTTTTAGTTTTCTCTAAAGATATTGTTTTTATCGCATGTAAATATTTCGTGCAAAAAATAAGTGGCCAGTAATAGTTTGTCCGGGCCAGTAATATTTGGGGCATTACGGGTCCTCGTGGCCAGTAATAAATTCACGACTTTCGCGGAGACTGACTAAACACAAGATAGGTGTGCCAACAAGCGGGGTATTTAGTCGACAGAAAAAGAACGGGAACTTTGACATAATGATAGCATCGTCCCTGAACTGTATACTTATAATATATCATAAATATATATTTTAACAAAAACATTATTTCGAAATGTATTTTGCATCACAGTGCACGTCGTTTTGTACCAGATACAAACGGTACAAGAATACAACTATTAAAGACAAATGTCACTCTATTCATAAAAACAGTGTGTTGATTTTATCAATTTTCATGCTTTTCATGACTAACTGTACTTCTAACAGTATAATTAACTGTCATCAAACTGGAAACGTCATTTCGAGGGCTGTCTATGAAACATTTGGAACAGTATCAGACACTTGAAATATAAAATAAATTTGAACAATTTACGAAATGAAAAACATTTGGTAAGTTTCTGACCACTAATAACTACATTTGCACAGAAAAACAGTCACTTTGTTTACAGTGACCTATGTTTTCTCAATTTGCTGTACCAGTATCGTTATTCAATGTTTAATACTAGTTTACATTTTATTCAGGGTTGGCACGAATCACCCGCCTCTGGGTTTTCCGGGCGGGTTTGACCGGTTTTTCCCGCCCCGGTCAATACCCTGAATATGGGCAATACTGGGGAATACTGGGCAATACTATTTTTTCTTCAGTAAATATGCAGTTTTAATTGTTTTTATAAATCTAAATATTATGTTAACTTACATTATAAAGAAAATGACTTATTTTATATTTTGCAGACCCAATATATGAATGTTTACAGTATTTTCTTGTGGCAGCACATATCCACTGGTTCATTCGTTCATTTGTCGCTTATCATAAAATATTTTCTATGTTGTTTGTGAAATGATTCCGCTTGATAATGAAATATGTCTACATTTATCAATCATTCTTTATTTCATGCATTAAACTGTTCTTTGTTGTTATCTATACAACTTAGGGAGACCCTCTCTGGATAAGTTTGCAAAAGGCCCCTTAGAATTGACATGGGCCTTTTTCCAGTGGCCCCTCGTTGAGATCTACATTACATTTGTTGGTCTATTATATTTATTCAAGGGGTCCAGTTGTTTTTTGAGTAATTGCATCTGCCAATTCAATCACTGTTTGTGTTTGTTTAAGGGGGTTTATAGTCCGACCAGAATACAATTATTAAACAGCATAAGATCAGCACAGTCCATTTTATAGGGGTATCAATGTAATTGCTATTTTTACCGTCACATTAATTTGCCATTCATTTCAAGTATAGTATTCGTATAAACATAAACAGACAACTAAAAGCAAAAGAAAAATGGTCGAGCGGTATGCTCTGCAGATTAAGATGACGGCGAATCGGGTTCAAATCTGGTCTGAAACATTTTAGTAAAACTTGATTTTTAATTGCAATTTATGAAGTGATATTTGTTTCTAATGTATTCTGGGTTTGTATTTCTTTCTTTTTTCGTTCTTTTTTTCATTTATAAGTTACATGACAATAATAACAATGACAAAATCAAAAACAATCATGCCACTCACTTTCTGCGACGGTCTCAGCGTCATCAGCATCTCCTTTACTTCCTGTGTCCGTCTCAGAGTCATCAAATATACCAGTATATAATACCTTTATAAATTTGAAAAAAGTTTCACCTGCAGGACTCGCACTCATGACCGTTGGTTAGAAAAATGAGCCGTGCTCTTACTGTCTGAGCCATTAATTCGTATCGATAGTATGGAATATATACGAATACAAATATTCACTGTACCTGTGCAGTGAGTTATCAACTTATTGCAGTTACCACCTATTTATATGATTTACCTATTAAAGAGAGAAACCATTAATCTAGAACATGGTCATGTCTCAATTCGCACTGTTTATCTATACATATTATTGTGGGTGGGTCATAATTGATATCACAATATTGTGTCATTAATTAATGTACAGCATGAGGCTGCAAGAGGGTCTTTTTGCAACATGACATCATATTTATATATAAAAATATGTTAGAATTGTCAGATTTCTCTTATACATTTCCTCTTTTTCTTTCATAAGCATAATTTTGTTACATATGCAACTATATACTGAGAAAAATATAATCAAAGTGAGTAAATACACAGATGCTTAGTAATACTCAGTATTGTCCAGACTGACCAAAAACCCAACTTAAATTTTGTGAAAAAGAAAAGCAATTATCAATATGTTTCCACATGATATTATATTAAAAGAAATAAACAATGTAACTTACAGTAAATAATTGTTAATAGATATGTGTTTATATGTAGAAACTCATTATTAGTATGCAATGTAAACATAATTGTGCAATATCTTTTTCCCCAGTATTGCCCCTGTAAAACCCGGTTTTTCCCAGTATTACCCACCCGGGCCAGTCAGTACTATAAAATCCGGGTTTTAGCCCAACCCTGATTTTATTAGACGACCCTCGACATTGAAACACTTCACTGACCACAATAAAGGGAATTCTCCATTAAAAAATTATGCATGGGAACTATATTCCTTTTACGGGAAACTAGGACACTAAATGTCTTTAAAACATTTCACATCTCACATTTCCCTCGTGTACAGTACACGACTTCGTTTTTACCAGATACAAACAGTACCAGAATACAATTATTAAACTTTTCGCATCTCACAATTCCCTCGTGTACAGTACACGACTTTGTACCAGAATACAATTATTAAAACATTTCACATCTCATGTTCTTCTCGTGTACAGTACACGACTTCGTTTGTACCAGATACAAACAGTACCAGAATACAATTATTAAACAACATTTCGCATCTCACAATTCCCTTGTGTACAGTACACAACTGTGTTTGTACCAGATACAAACCGTACCAGAATACAATTATTAAACAACATTTCATATCTCACAATTTCATCGTGTACAGTACACGACTTCGTTTGTACCAGTTACAAACGATACCAGAATACAATTATTAAAACATTTCACATCTCACATTTCCCTCATTTAAAGTATATATCTTTGTTTATGCCAGATGCAAAAGGTACAATAATTAATAATAACGACAATTCATTTCGAATGTCACTTTTAGATCGGTTAAATAATACAAGTTATATTGTACAAAATTGAAATGAAACCGCCACGTGGCTGCTACCTATCCCCTTCAGACGTATTCACGCAAGTTGAGTTGGATTCCTGGCTGCCAGTAGCAACGCCCTCATAATTGTAGATATACATTAGAATCGATATAATTAATATAATTTATACTCGACTGAAAATATCTCTATAAAAACACAAAAAATGAAATAATATGACCTGCTTTAAATTCAGTCGGCACTACACCCCGCTTGCTAGTCGATTGATTTCTCAAACCAGTTAGTTTCAAATCTTCAATACTTCCACGAGGAAATTTTGGAAATTTCAGCGTGCAAATTACCGTATAACCTAAAAACACATACCATATAAACCATTTTAAACTACGTTATAAATGTATTCAGTTTTGGTTTATTCGTGTAAAGGGTTTTGCATAAATTATCCGCGATTACAATAAATTCGCAACCCTAACGTTTAATGTCAATTATCAGATTATTTCAACTATTTGAAAAGAATATTTAGAACTAATATTCGAAAGTAAATATATATACCGCTGTTTTGTTAACTTGTACTCGGCATCGGTATTCTCGCGGTATCTCTATTTTCGCGGTAATTGTTTATTTTCGGATTTTCATGCTTAATTGCCAACATCTAACATATTTTTGATATTCTTCAAGAAAATGATGAGTTATAAGTTTATTCATTCGAATCTAAAGAAGTGATATGATTTGAAACCATAAATATAAATAACTTTCGTGTCAGCTTGCAGGTACCGGTAGACATTCGGGTGTCAATGTCTACGCTTTCGTCTGTTTGAGTAAATATAAATGAAAACTCAAATTATTGTTTTGTTATATTTGTTAAAGGTTACAATCCAACAATTTAAAGTGTATTTGTGTTTGTTTATACACTAACAGCAAATTTATTTCAAAACAAGTTTTACCGCGTGATTATCGATGACATAATTTTTCAAGATGGCTGCATGGTGCATTGAAAAACAGAATAATTTAAGGATGAATACTTTACTTTTAAACACAATTTTCAGTTGTTATTTTCGTGAAAAGGTTCAATTTAAGCATGTTATTGAACGAAAATGTTTTGTTATTTGTTTTTTGCTCCAAATATTTACTTAAATGTTAAGTACCGCGAGATTACAGATGAACAGTATATTTATCCTAAACAACATTTAAAACTTCTAGAAGGGCAAAATTGTTTATATAAGTGTTAAGCAGTCGCCATCTTGTGTTACTATCATTGATTCGCCGATATGACTCATCCCATCATTCCTAGAAAATAATCTTCAATAAAGGCCGCATGTACAAACAAGTTTTGGGATATCATATTTAACTGTGAATTTTATAAAAAGGAAATCATAAAAATGTAATTCTTCCTCATCACAAAAGCACATTTAAGTAATAAGTAATACCAGTGGGGAAAAACGTTTTTAGGTAAACAGATTATTTCTTTTAAAGGTGGCTTATTACCGTAAACGCTCGCGCATAAGACACCCCCGCGTATAAGACGCACCTAAAATTTCAGACCGGAATTTGGGAAAAAAAATAATTTAGATTTCAACGCTTATAAACGCTTCAAAACGGTCCATTTCGCGTCCAATGTTAACAGACACCAAAAATATTTTTGTCGTGAGAACCGCAATATGCAGTCGTTGATACACTACACTATGTAAAATTTTAGCGTTAGCACTGGTAAGAAGCGTTCGGCAGACAATTTCTCCTTTGCCGTATACGATGTCCGTATCTTTCCCATTATGGTACCTGATAGTAGTAGATTGTAGACGTAGTGTAGCTTGTAATCAGTAGAATGGTTATAACAAGCAAACAATAATTTCTCGGTATATAAAGATACATTAAGAGGTGTTGAAATGTCTCAGTGTCAACACCTTAAAATTACACCACGGGTGCTAATTGTTACAAAAAAGTCTCCGTGAGTATCTTTAATGAAACCGTCGTTGTTTGCAGAGCGATATTAAATGTGTGAACGTGTTGAAACCTTCTAATTGTTACAAAAACAGTCTCCGCGAGTATCTTCAATGAAACCGTCGTCATTGTTTGCATAGCGATATTAAATGTGTGAACGAGTTTGTGAGTTCTTTTGACCCTTTATTGTGTTTTTTTTTGCATTAGTGTTAACACTTTTTTGTTTTCGTAAATATAAAAAATAAATTAAATACTAAAATTACGCAAATAAAATTAAAAAAACACTAATTTTGTCGAACTCAACAAGTTATAAACAATTAGAAATTGAATGTGCAGCCTGTGAATGACACAGATCCGGAGGCATTTGCGAGCTTGCTTGTAATGTCCGTTAGAGCACTACTTTTCTCCACTGATACTGATTCCTGTTTTATTATCTTGCCACATTTCACTTTGGCATTAGGATCTAGAGCAGCTGATACATCCTTGAGAACTGTTTCTTCCGCCCGCTTGTACTTCTGAACGCCGGCCGTAGAGCGATGGCTCGTCCACTCCTTTATTGTAGAGTTCTGTGGCGCATGCACACTTTCTGCTATGATTCGTGAACCTGCCCTTAAGACCGCCCATGGCAGCAATGTCCTTCATGAAGTTACCAAGGGTATTGACATCACAAGCAAGTGGCCTGCGTAAGAACGGTCCAGAATTTCCAAGCGCGTCCAAGTAACTCATGAAATGGTCTGCTATTGACCTGGGGCCTGAAAATAGACAGGGGTTTCGCTCTCGATCACCACTGTCGCCAAATGCGACAAAATTGCGAAAGTGGCGACAGTTTTTTTAAAGTGGCGAATTTTATTGGTGACCACATCATTTTAGACAGTGCGGCCTCGTTAAATAACTAACATATTTTGGTCAAAGAGTGCTACAACTATTACAAAAATCCAGCAGAGTAAGTTTTAGTAAGAAAAGCATTTTCAGTTACAGTTTTAATTTTGTTTTCATCATATTATTGTTAAGTGTGTTTTTTATTTGTAGGTGAATAGAGCCTGTACAATTTTCTAAATGACTCTTGTGTAACCTTAATACTATGAAAAAAAAGGCTTAAAAAAAGGCTAATATTTACTTAAAATTAAGGTACTGAGGAACGTACGAAAAACTTTGCTCGGCCTTAGTTACGACACGCTGTCAAATTATTTACCATATATGGAAGCGCTACTACAACGTCGGACGAAATCAACTATTTCTGCTTTGTATTGTTATTGAAAAACACAAAATTTAACTTCCTGGTATTTTGGGAATAAGAAAACATGGTGTTTTTATATCAAGTATCATTTCCAATGCTTTTGTCTGTTTAAAATGCAGTATATATTCAGTCACATGGTCAAGCGCACATGTATAAAGAAATTCCCGCGACCACGTATGCTCATGTGCAAATGCCGTAGACGATCACTAGACAATAACAACATCCGCGAATCAATGGTAGTCGCGAATTTAGGGGAGTTGACGACATATTAGCAACAAACACTGTTTTTTTTTTAATTTAATAAATCCTATTAAACTATGCATTTTCTGGAAGATATCAATAAACCATTTCAAAAAATGTATGGTTTGTTTGTGTGACATTGTCTGTAATCTTGTTAGTTATTGTGGAAAC
The DNA here is from genome assembly GCA_027627225.1 of Congeria kusceri. Taxonomy (NCBI): domain Eukaryota; kingdom Metazoa; phylum Mollusca; class Bivalvia; order Myida; family Dreissenidae; genus Congeria; species Congeria kusceri. The sequence continues at coordinate 16,641,481 of CM051025.1, read as the reverse complement.
ACTGAAAAAATCCCTCCGTAAAATGGTCATTTTAATAGTTTTTCAAGAAAGTCAACCTGGGTGTATAACTTATTTCAAATAATTATTTCAGCACAATTCTCTTCACCAAACTGTTTTTATATCATCACTGATGTATTTCAGCACTGGAAGATGAACTTGCAGGGGGATGTTTTGACAGTATTCTGATTTAAAACATGTCACACCCACAATGGCAAGATCAGAAAATTCCTGAAAATAGACAATACAAAGTTGATTTTAAAAATTGCTCATTTGAATGTGAATCAATATCACTTTTGTAATAATGTACAACAGACACGTGAATATAAGTGAGAAAATAACCTTATTTGGGAAGTATTTTAAGATGACATACATTCAGAGCATGTAAAATTGCCCCACCCACCTAATACAATTCTGATGCAAACTCATATTATAAGACCACTTTCATAACCTTATTATTTCTCATAACCAAACTTTTTTATTTATAAATTCAGTGCTATTTATGTCATCACTGTACATTAAACTTCTGTTGGATGCAGCATCATGCTCCACTAGTATTCTGATTTGTCCCACAAAGAATGGCAGCAAGGCAACATAAACAAAACCGGAAAATAGACATTACATTTTTGTTTCTAATATTTTCTCATCTAAGTGTGAATTCTTATCAATTTTGTAAGAATATACAACAAAAACATGAGAAAATTACACTATTTTGTAAGTATTATTATAATACATAAACACACATATATATGTCTGTGGGATAGGCATATATTATAATTACTGTACCAACACAATGTATGTATGCAAGAGCCCAATATTCTTAGACAACTGATGCTGGCAAGTAACAAAACACTGCATGCAAAACTGAACAGAACTGAAAATTTAACTTATCATGCTTCTCTGTCAGCTAATTGTTTCAAACAATGCTATTTTCTATCAACATTTCTAAAAATTACAACCGTTTTAAGTACAGTCATCGAAATCAGCCATTGGGCAAAGCAAGTTGGGAATTCTTATATTATTAAGAGAAAAGGGGTACTAGCCTGCGGATATAAAACTGAAAATATTAACCAGTGCAATGTCTTACGGGCTTGTGCTAATTTCGACCAATGTAAGTAAGGCTAGAGAAAAAATATTTTTAGATTCTCATCCCCGCCCGCCCCTATCGAAAACCCCCGCCCCAAAATTTTTTATTGCATAAAAAAATCGAAAACTCGAAAATTCCGAAGTCGGAAACGGCGACCGTTTGGCACACTCCAGTGTTCGGCTCTCGCATGCGTTCCGCTTTTTAAACGTTCTGATCCGCACTTTAAACATTTTACAAGCGCTTGTTGATACTGATCGTAGTGAACGCATCTGAAAGATCAGGATGTAAATTTTGCAGTACGAATACATAATTTCGGTTAAATAAAAATGTTTGTTGTGGTAAAATTATACGATGGAATCGAAAAAAAGATTCTGTTTGACTGGTTTGGGTTTTCGCCTGTTGGTAGTAACATGACATGTGTTGATGTGTTCAATAAATTCTGCGAGGAAGTTGGCCTAAAAGGCTACTCAGGAGCCGAGTCAAGTGTCTGCATCAACGTGTCTGTTGGGTCAAAAAAACATGACTGACGAACTTATCCCCTACTTCCCTTGCAAAAGAGGCCATTTCATGCCTTGGCCACTACGTTCTGTTCACTATTCAGGAGAAATGCAGTGATCATAATAACAATAACAGTGGTGACACTGAACATGAGGTACAAAGAGACGCCTTCAGTATTTTAATGTCTGCAGCCAACATATCAAAACATCTGCCAGATCAAAAGGTTGACTCAAACCAGAAAGCTAAGCTGTACAATGATATATTGATGTGGTTGGAAAAACAAAAGGTTGGATTTGTTTTAAACAATGTAAATTCCCTTGGAGCGAATCTTCTAAACACTTTGACAGACATTATGTGGTACATTGATGGTAATCATGACACACTTGCGAGAAGGGGATGTGCAGTTCCGGATGCATTGCAGGAGTTTCAAAACTATTACAAACCTGAAATCCGCAAAAGAAAAAAAGTGCAAGCTTCAAACCTCAAGCAGGAGCATCTGCAAAATCATTACACTGCCTTGATGCATGTCATTGAAAGTGCATTTCTAAAAAGAGAGATGTGGGCAGCTGTGCGCGAGGTATTTTTAATGGTGATAATTAATTGTTTGGTTTCTGAATAGAAATGTTCATGTTACTTGATTGGTTGCTTCTTAAAACTTTCCATAATAAAAATGAAAATACAAACAATACTTACCTAACATTTTTATAGAATGTACATCAGACAACAATTGACTCTGATGATAAACTCAGTGGTGTTCGAAATTTGTTTACAATTTTGTGTAGTGTTTTCAATCCACACAAATCATATTCATCATTGGATTTATTACCATTGAATGAAGAAGGATAAACTGTACAGTTATTATGCCATATCCAGTCCAGCAGTCTTGAAAATAATTATTATAATTCAGTAGCCCGAATCATTATGCAATTATAATAACAGGTGAAATTTTCACTAGCCCTACTATATACATAACATAATTTCTACTAGCCCAAATTACTTTCAGTATCCGCGGGCTGTCGGGCTAGTGGTTAGCGTTAAGACTGGTGCAGTGTTGCACTAAATTAGCTCGGTCCACTCATTTTAAACATTGTAATTTTATAATATACAGGTTCTGGTGTCACTTGCCAAAAGCCTCCGGAAGTATGCAGATTATCTGTCAAAGAAGACGGTTCCTGAGGCAAAGAAACCGAAGGCGTCTGATACAGACCATTTTGAAGTTCTATCACAAAAACATCATATCACACCAGGTCCATATAGCAGGTATTACATGAATAATAACCATCACCAAAGACTAAACAACTTGTATATTAACTGGCGTAAAAATGTTTTAAAAAACTTTTATACTAAATGTTTGAAAAGGCAAACAACATGAATATTTTTAACAATTGTAAAAAAGAAACAGCATGTATATTTTAAAAAAAGTTAAGTAGACTGGTACATTAACTGAAAATTGTCAATTATTAAAAAGCTAATAACATATTAGGGGTTTCGATTGATGGATATTTTTGGTGCAAGTACTGAAATTCAAATACAGGTTTAATCAGACATCCATAAATTTGATCTTTTGAATAAATATTTTTAAGATTCATACATTATGATTCCATTGTATTTAGCATCTAACTTCTTATTCATAGAAACAAATTTGTAAAAGGGTCACTGGTTCAAGTTCAAGCCCAGCCATATATTACAATTGCCAGTTTTTGGTCATATTACTGTTGTCCTACCCCCTGCCACTGTGACATGTAAGGTAGTTGTCTGTTACCGTTTTATTCAGTATTTTTTGTACTTTCTATGAGCTGCGTCATGTGAAAATGGGTCTTATGCCATATGTGGCCAGCGTAACTCCAGACCAGCATGCGCGAATGCCTGCGCATTCGCGCAGTCTGGTCAGGAGCTACCCCGTTCGCTATAAAGTCACACAATGTTTCGTGGTCTTATGAGTGGACAGGGTAACTCCTGACCAGACCGCGCGAATGCGCAGGCTGGTCTGGAGTTGCGTTGGCCGCATACTGCATAAGACCAATTCTCGAATGACGCGGCTCATATATCTTTGTTTATTTCAGATATGGCACTCTGCATGCGGCACTGATGTCCTGCAAAGTCTATGAACATCTTCTGGTGAATGACTATGCCCCTGGGGATGCAAGAAGACGGCATGAGTACATCAAGAACTTGGTTACTCCTTTCAGATGTGTAAAGTATACATATTCTGGAGTGAAAGAGCATTTGACTTTCCTATGGCGTGTTGACGTAGATGATAGTGAAAGTTGTGTGTTGTCTAAAAACATTGAGATTGCATCCAACATTAAGAAAACATTACCAGTTTATCATACACGTGCAATGAGAAGAGAGTTTTTGAGCCTTTTTGGTCATAAGATTGATTGCAAAGCTGGTTTTCTAAGAGAGGCCTACCGCCGACTCACTGGTGATTGTTCAGCAAGTATAAATGCTTCTACAAGTGAAGTTGATAAACGCATTGCTGAAATTCTGGATAATGAAGATCCTGACCTTGTATGCGACTTAAGAGTGAACAATAGTAGACCTGAACAATTTGAAGGCTTTTTAGAACAGTGTCAAAAGCATATTGTATCATGTCTTGAGACTGCTGTAGATGACCGGAGGCATGATAAAGTTTTGAAAGAAGGTGATGACGTTCCTGACATTGTTACACATTTTGCAGATGCTTTTTCTGTTTCTGACTTCTATGAACAGGTGAAAAATAAATGCCCAGAAAATATGCCTATTCCATCTAAGCAATGGCTTAAACTACAGTTCTGGCCAAGGAACACTCACAACAAGTCTTCAGCAAGATACAGTGGTAAACTAAAAGTAAAGTTTATGGTTCAGAGCCGCCAGTTTCGACAAACACATGAGGATATGCACTATGCATCTGCTATTTTTAGATATCAAAAGGAGTTCTGTATTATGTACAGAGATTACTGTAATATGGTCTGCTTGGATGACAAACACAGACTGAAAGTTGGGGAACCATGGTACCCTGTTGCTGCGGCTGAAAGGGGGAAACAAGTTCTAGTTGCTATGGGTAAATCTTTCCAAGTGGGAGATCATGACTTCACAAAATTTTCTATTACACCCAGTGTATGTGTCATTGAAAGAGGAGTCTTTGAACCATCTTCTCCATGGAGGCATTCTGCTGAACTGTTTCCACTGTTGGACATCACAAAACCTATTGTTGCCCTTTATACAGACGGTGGACCAGATCATAGGTTGACATATGGGTCCGTGCAAATATCTTTGTTGAATTTGTTCTTAGCAGGTGACTTTGATATGATTGTTGCAGCACGCACCCCACCGCATAATAGTTGGAAAAATCCTGTGGAACGCATTATGTCCGTCTTGAATTTAGGGTTTCAGTCTGTTGGCCTTATGCGAGACAAGAAAGGTGATGACATTGAGAAAAGACTTTCATCTGCAAATTCACTTAATGAAATCAGAGATTTAGCCAAAAATTACCATGATATTGAGAACAATGTTAAAGATTCTATAGAGCCAGTTAAGGTTTTGCTTTATGATGTCATTTCACGTTTGAAGTGGAAAGGTAATTTAAAACCGTGCACAGCTGCCTCTGATGAACAGATAGCTGAATTGTCAGGAAAAGTAGAGGCAATTGAAAAAGTTGACCCAATGAAAACTACTCAAAAGGATTTGAAAGCCAAATCTGAGCTGTGTAATTTCATTACAAAGCACTGCAAAGTAAGGCAGTACATGTTCTCAGTTAAGAAGTGTGGACTGGCAGTTTGTAAAGTCTGTAAACCTCCACGCTTGCCAGCAGACATCTTTGAGAAGTTGGATCATTTACCAGACCCTGAACCTTGTGATGGTGAACGATATAAATCTTTCAAAGAATCGTACAGAAGAGACACATCAGAAAGATATCTTCCTTCTTTAAAAGAGACCCCAGCGCAGAAAAGTGGAATGCCATTTCCTCCATCGTCCCAGTTTGCAAAAAATGTTCAAATGGTTGTAATTTGCAGTCAGTGTGAAAAATCTAGAGTGCTTTTCTGTAAACATGTTGTGAAAGGGAAACTGAGAGATACTTTATCAAAAGAATTGTCAGAGCTTGAGTATTCTTGTGGATCAACATTCAATGAGCTCGAGTCTGAAGAAGATCATATCTTCCGGAAAGTGTTTGTTCGAATAAACCTGAAATGTACAGATAACATTGAGTTTGCCTACTATTCTGCTGGTTTTGAACCTATATGTTTATTTTGTGGGGCTGACCAGGCCTACGACAATGAACAATACTACCCTTTGTGCAGTGAGTGTAAAGCACAAGGGAAAAAGTGCATTCCACGTAGAAAGAGATTGGCTGCTAGTTGTAAAAAGTAGCCTGACTGTGACTTACAACTGCCCAAATTGTTCTCTTTGCATATTTGACATGAACAGTAAATGTCTGTATGTTAAATACGTTCATTTAAGAATGCATGTCTGTGTGTTTAATATGTTCATTTACGAACTCATAAAACTGGTTAACAATGTATTTGTTTTTATTTTATGCCCCCGCAACGAAAGTTTGACAGGGGGTATTATATTGGAGTCTCGCTGTCCGTCGGTCGGTTGGTTGGTTTGTCGGGTGGTTTGTTGGTTTGTCTGCATATTAAAATGTTATAAGTGTGTGCAGCGAACTTCTTCTATATTTCTCTGACGATTGAATTAAAACTTCAAATATGTAATTACCATGAAGTGAAGATGTGCAAGACACTATTTTCAAACGTAGTGATCAATTTATCTCTGAGTTATATGATCTTGAGGTTAGAGATGGGCATGGCTGCTATTCCTGTGACAAAGCGGTGCAGGGGTATTTTTAGTCACGTTTTTAACAAAGCTCTAGTTGATACTGAATCAGAAGTCATGTTAGTTTGAATGATATTTATTCAAGCAAAGCATATATACGGTAACAACGTAACACACTTGCAAGTAAATGTATCAATTATTTATTAATCAGTTGCAATAACATAATATGGTTATTGACAATCAACAATTCTTACGATGTTATAATATGAAAAAGTATACATTAACTGCCAAAATAATGCATTGAAAAAAAAGGGCCTCAGAATTTAGAAGAAAGCCTTGAATATGTACCTTATTTGTTGAAGTATGTACCTGTAAATAAAAAATAAAAACCGCCCACCCGCCCCATTTTTTTCAAAAATCCGGATGAGAATCTAAAAATTATTTTTCTCCTGCCTAATGTAATGGTTATAATAAAATAAACTACACACTACTAAATAGAACTTTGAACATGGTAACTATGAACAAACATCAGGAATATTCGAAACATTTGAACAGAGATGCAAATGAACGGGAATATATTGGAAGGGTGTCAACTGAGGCGATGGGTGAGTTCTTACTTGAAAATAATGTGAAATATACTGCAACCACCAGGCACTGCATTTGCACAAATCTGTAATTAAATCTTAAGAAAAACAAAATTATAACAAGCTTTCATATGTCCCCAATACTTGTTGTCCAATCAACAGCTGCAAATCTCCTTTACGATAATCTTCAGCTAATTTATAGGCATATATGGCTTCGACCTGCTCATACTTTACATTGTACCAATCTCCGAATCCTGGTTCTACGGATATTACCAAACCTTGATACTCATTTCCATTACTAAATTTATGCTTGACGTGTTTACCTACAAGTAATGGTACACCTTCTTGCTTCTTCTCAGGTGTTGTCTCAACCAGACAGTCTTTTATCTGGGTAAGGACATTTTGTTTTAAGTTCATCAACAGAGAACGGACTGTACTTGCCATTAGCTGACCGCTTTGTGAAGTTGTACACTTTGGAATCTCGATGTTTCTGTTTCAGAACACCTTTCCTGAATCTCAACTGTGACTTAAGAGCTTCTCGTCTGTCATTGTCAGTTTGTAATCTCTGCATTGCTTCCGCTATTTGTGCCTCACTCTGCCAGAGAGCATAAAAACACACAGCATTGGTATATTTCTCCTGCTCCTGTAGATGCCTCTTCAGTTTCTTCCAGTTTTCTTCTCCTTTCGTTCTGAATTTCAAGTCTTCTTCAATTTCTTTCAGTCTTAATTGAAACTGCTTTCTTACTTGTTTACTTTCTGATCTGGCACTGTTCTCTCTCCTCATTGTCAAGCTCAGCAAGCCACTGCCTAGTTTTGTGATGTGAATATAACAAGTAAGATTCATTGGTGAGTAAAGTCGCATTTGGTCGGTATCTAAGTAATTGGTCCAATTGGCCAAATACAAACTCGTAGTTTGTTGTGTTTCATTGCAGATTTGGTATCTGCAATTAGTTGGTCACTGGGGTTACTGAATGTTCCACCAGGTAGGTGATCAGCAACCTTGCGATTTAACAGTTCTGACATTGACAGAAAGAGCGACTGCAACATTGGGTGTAGTATTTTATCCAAATCATTGTGTCTTCAAATACAACTCGTGATTCCGCATCTTCTCCAATCACAGTGTTGAATGGACTTGCCTCTCCTCGAATGAACTGACCAATCAAATCAACATCTTGAGCCCCTTTCAGAAAAAAGCCTATCACCTGTTAATAGTAAATGTTCATTTCAAGAAGATGTCCAGGTGCTTCAAAAACAGTCCACAAAGGTCCAGATTTATTGATATTAAAGCAAAGGCCTTAAGTCCTTCGAAAAATAGTGGCTCCTTGATATCAAGTGAGACAGCCCTCAATAGTGTATTACTTCGTCCATGTACGTTGTCAAGAAAATCTGATATTGCTTGTCTGTGAAAATATACTGCTAAGGCCAAGCTAAATACTAGATTGAACCTGTTGTGTTTGAACCGAACTATGTTTTTTTTTCATTATTTGTATTCAGGTATGTGATCCACTGCAAGCTAACTCCATTCTTTTCACCTTGCCTTGGAGCAAAACAGTTGGAGGATGTTCTCAACAGGTGCAATGTGCCACTTTCATTTTTATGGAATCGTTTCAGTTCTGGTTTCCCACCTGAGCCAATGTCTTTTCCATTTAAATAATGTTGTTCAAATTTTTCAATGTTGTCTCACATGTGTCAGCAAACCCATCAAGTAAATGCAGTCCACAGTAAAAGTTATTCATTTTACTACAAAATTTTCTTTCATTTTCAGTCAAGTTTTCCCAGTTATCAATTACTTGTGGCAAAATGTCATTTTGAAATTGTTCCAGGATATTATTTTAAGTTTTTCTCTGTAGCCGCTCTGTCACTCATTGTATCTCTGATATTAGCCAGAATCGTATAACCAATGTTATTGGTATTCACTGACTCATGACAGTAAGAAGTAATATAAATGAAAATTTAGTTCAAAGTATTTAAAGTGCTTTGGCCGCTTTTGTTGACCATTTCGCGTAAACCTCAAATATATGAGTTCTTGTCCTCATCTGTTACCACATATGTCTGCATGCATTTTCCAAACTTTCTGGTTTCATCCATGTACAAAGTTGTTTTGTCTTACTTCTCAAGTACTTTCCCAATTTGTTTCTTAGCAATTACCAATTTAGTCTCGACAAGTCTGTTAACAGTAGTAGCCGACGACCTCCTTTATAACAGGTCCTACTCTTTCCACCTGCACTTTCATATATGTCAGGTTCATAACACGCGTGAGTGCTTCATGTGTGTACTAACTGCTAGTTTCATCATGAAGTTGCATATCAGGACTATCATTTAAAATTGAGCGCAAATAATCATGCGACAAATTTGCCTCAATTAGGTCCTTTGATTTCTTTTCAGCACAGGCAACTAGTTCTTCATTTTTACACACAGTGTCTTTTAAAGAAGCAGTTTCTGACTGTAACAGTTTGTATTGGTGTTTCAATTGCAGTTCTTTCTTTTTCAATTCTACTACTGATTGTTGGTATTTAGCATATTTTACTAACTCCCTTCCTAATTTATAATTAACCTGCTTAGTGTCCATTTGGTTAATCGTTAATTGTCTTTTGAGTTCTTTGTTCTCGTTTTGTAACAAATCTAGGTTAACATGTTTGTCAAGACCTTTTTTAGTCATTCTTTCCAGTTTCCTTTTTAATTGCTTTGTATTTTCTCGCGATTCACTCACGGTTTCTTGTTTTTCCTGAACCTTCTTCTGCAACTTTTCTTCTGTTGTTTCACAACTAGTTTCAGCAGACAAACTTGTTCCTGTGCCAGAACTTGATGCAACTTCAGACAATATAGGAATTACAAACTTTTCATTTAGGTACTTACTTTTTCTTTCACTTCGTTTGGTTTTCACTTGCTTTAACATTTTGTGTACTTTAGTAAATAGTGCGTTTTTGCTTATATCACTAATATCTGTGTTACTTGGTGATGAAATCCAGTCATAGAAATAATCTTTAAAAGTTAAATTGTGTTCATTCACAAAGTGATACAGTTCAAATACCAGTCCATTTTGAAATTCAACAATTACTGGAAGGTTTGACTTGTTAAGCAGTGCTTCGTTAGAGGTGCAGTTTCTTTCAAGAACACCAAAATAAAAATCCATATTTTATCCATAACGTCTAGATTGTGCTTTCTTTTCCATAGTTTAATACATTACAATAACTAACTGAAATATCCATTCTGAATGGAATGAACTCGATTCTATTTTTATTACTATACTGTCACCGATACTTTGTATAGCCGGGGGTTGAGTAGCTGATTCTATAAAACTGGTTGAACAAATGGTGAAGGTGTCTGGGTCTCGTCTGAGTCTGATATCTATGCAAAAGAACAGTTTATAAGAACAGCAAGTAACAGAAAACGTCTTATTTTTCCTCATGACATTAACTTTTTTCATAGTAATATAATATATTAGTGCTGACAGAAAGAACAGTAAGGACATTATAATGAGTATATATTATTACAGTATGCAGCATTCAACTTCAAGATATAATTGTCAAATAGCAATTAGCATTGTCTAGGAAATGCAACTTATAGCATACCACAATGTAACTGTGCTCTTGTTCATGTGGGTTGCTGTTTGAATCACTGTCACAAGACTTTGTCTTTGTCAGACGCTGTTTTCTAGGAAAATATAAATGTGGCGTGTCGTGAGAAAACCGGTCTTAATGCATGACACTTTCCGCCTACAGTGGATTTATATTTAGGACTTCCTTGAAACAGAAAATACCATACAAGCGGAAAGTGCCGTTGGGATTAGCCTGTGCAGACTGCACATGCTAATCCGGGACGACACTTTACGCACATGCATTAAGACCGGTTTTCTCACGACGCGCCACAAATATGCTTCGTTAGTATGCGTCTAATGTCACTATCATAAAAATGTTCTTCAATGTAATGCATTACTGATTAATAATAGTAATATAAAATGTAAATTATTAAAAATTGCAAATGATTATCTGGTCAAGTCGTACCAATGGCCTGTCCATTTTTCAAATAAGGATTACTTTTGATACCTAATTTTAATTTAAAATTTTATATTTAACAGTAAATATTAAAATACCTGATTTAAAAGTAAAATAACACTAACTGATATATTCAATTTATTACATTCTCATAATAAGGTATAGGAAAAAAAAAATGGGTATGTGATGCCTATGCAAAAGCTCGACTTGACAAACTTAAGATTACTGCGAAATTAATAAGATGAAAAAAGAAGTGGTACGACATGGCCAGGGTACGACAGTAATCACAATTCCTGCAAAATAAACTAACAGAATTGCAACTTTAAATAATTGCATACCTGCAATGATACCAGAATATATCACTCTACATCTTCCTGCAGAAGTTGTGTGTATATCTTAAAACTGTACAGAGTGTTCTGCAAATTTCACCACTGAATTCTCAACAACTACGTTGTTAATGTTGCGCGGGAAGTTTATGAGTAACTCTTACTTGGATAGGATTACCTCCCTTGTCAGCGGTATGGTGGTATTGGAAGTAAGCAAATATCTCATATTTTACACGCATATACCTGATCCAAGTTGTTGAAGTTCGTTGAAAAACACATTAATTGACTAAATAAAAGCAAAAAATCTAAGGTATCTCTTTGCTGTCTACAAAATATTGATATTCAAAATTTTACTTTCACTTTAAGACGCTTATTTCTCAATCTTTGACCTAGTATGAGTCATATAGTCCTTATTGGGACATATCTCTTCCCACATATGCAAATGTTTCATTTGAAGAACTTCTACTATTTTCATAGTAGAGTGTAGAAAATAGCCAATTTTTTCAGGTCAACTTTTTACCAAAACACCGATTGTGCAGTAATTTGCCTAGCAGGTGCGCAGTTATCGCTAATTATATAATATTTTATGAATACATAAAAAAAAATTATGTCATTGTGCACGTAAATTGTTTAGTGCAAGTTAACCTTAGCTCAGTAGTCAATACCCAATCCTATACAAGCGTTTCAGCACGTGATGTTTGTCAGCCAATCAGAATATGTAGAACTCATTTGGTGCAGGCGGATCCCTCACCATTTTGCAATTCTAAAATAATAATTCTGCTGTTAAATGCAGCTTTTGAGACATGCATTTATGCCGTTCACAAATTGTGTTACCAAAGTTCAGGATGGTTTATTATCCAATGCTTGATCAGCATTGTGGTTTATATTACTAGGTGGATCGTTTTCTAAAAATATGACGTAAAAGAACAAAGGAATGAAATCTCAAATATCTCAGATATTTATTATTTAATTAATTGATGTGATATCATTCACATCTTTCATTGCTTATTCCATTTTTCATTACTGTCAGTTACTATGACTGCCATTGCATTTTAGGTACCCAACTTACACAGCAACTGTTACTACATGTTGTTTCCTGGGTTCTTCAATTACATTTTCAATCCATACATTTTGAATACGGACAGCGGTCAGTACTCAATTTCCAATCAGTATTCAGTATGTGTTGTTCACACATGCACCTATTTTACATTTATATTATTGCATGCTTTTCAGACAACACCTATTGACCGGAAGTCATCATTTTTCACAGCAGGGCTGGGGTTTTCCACCAATTGACTTTGCCATCAAGTGCTTCGGGCAACCTGTCCTCTACATAGTGGTCTCTCTTCCATCCGAGACGCATCAACCCAACACTAGCCAGATGGAAATTTCCGTGTACCTTCCAGACATCGCCTGGTACTACTTATCTGTACAATTCCCGTCTACCACCTTTAAGTTAGTTCACACCAGCTGGTTTGCCGCATCCCGGGTTTGCGACGCATCTGTATATTACCAAGGTTCCATTATAAACTACGTTCCATTATCAACATGCATTGTTTGCTCCTTTAAATTGATATGGCCATTCACTCCACCAAACTCACAGTCAAACGCATTTTTAGCTCACCTGAGCACAACGTGCTCATGGTGAGCTTTTGTGATCACCTTTTGTCCATCGTGCGTCGTGCGCCAACATTTTCATTCAAACAACATCTCCTAAAGCACTAGGCAAATTTTCTCCAAACTTCACAGGAATGATCCTTGGGTGACCCTCTTTAAAAATTGTTCAAATCGTTTTGGACCGCTGCATATGTAGGTCACCTAAAAATAGATTTAAAAACTGAAAACTTTAATAATCTCTGAAACTGCATGGCTGAGAGCTTTTATATTTGGTATTTGGCATCCTCTAGTGGTCCTCTACAAAGATTGTTCAAATGATGCCCCTGGGGTCAAATCTAACCACGCCCTGGGGGTCACATGGTTTATATAGACTGACATAGCAAAATGACTTTAAAAATCTCCTCCTCTGAAACCGCCGGGCCCAGACATTTCATATTTGGTATGCTACGATTTTTGTGTGAACTGCCTCATAAGTTGAATGTACTTAATAAACATGATGCTTAAAATCTTGACTTATGACTGAGTATTTATGGTGATGTTCATTAGAACTAATGGCAATTTTAAGATTGAATTATATTCTATGGACTGCTGCTTTAAGTCACTAAGTTGCTAAAACATTACTCTTGTTGTCAAATTCAGAGATAAACATCCTGTGTTTGAATGAACTATTCAGGAAAGGCTGTGTATGGGTTAACCAATAGATATGCAGATGCTTTATCACAAGGAAGAAGGTTCCAAATTCAATGTTACGGAACAAGGGTAGGGTTTCAGTGTTATCAACAATAAAGTTTTGTAACCATCCTGCTTTAGAGTTACTTTTCAATAATTTAGTTTGAATGTCTCTATATCTGGGAACTATACACTGGAACAACTTCATCTGGTATAAGGGAACCTTCCTGATTTTCAGCTGCACTGTGCCCATGTTTGGACTTTAGGAACGTGAGATCCTGCGCTCTTCTTGGACTCAGTTTTCTTTTTCTGGGGTTATTCCACAGGCACTTCTGTCTGCGAAGTTGACGCAAGCTGTCCTTCAGGCGGTTTCTGTTTGATGTTGGCATTCGCATACATGAGGCAGGCCTTTCCCCAGGATTTTGCAAATAGCCACGGTTGGGTGTGGGTGTGGGAGGGGGGGTACCCCCTTCCATGTGCGATTTGTTATGTGGACTGAATCAAAATCTACAGTACTTCAGAGCTAACACAAGCACAAATATAAACAGCCTTTGAACAGTTTTTTTTTTCCTTTTTCAGGGGTGATATTGTGGTTAACAAAAAAAACCTGAACTTTTTCGCTGGGGGTCCAGGGGGGGGTGCATTATCCCCCCTTGTAGGTCTAGGGCACTTGTGTATTTTAAGTGACTTAGATTAGCTTAAAATTATGCTCGGGCAGCTGGTATTCTGTCTCATTTGAATTGTGAAATTCACTTCTTCAGTGATCATTACATGCAGATTTAACTTTTTAGTTGGTCATTTATTGGGTTATATATGACAACCCCACCACCAAGCTCCTATTAAACAAGTATTTAAGAAGGAATATAAACAATCTGTTATATTAATATTTTTATTCTTTAGGAAATCTTACTATAACAAACTTCAAGCAACTATTCTAATGAAGTTCAAAACTTTAACATTTCAAAATAAATACACCTGTACATGACTAGTGCCAGTGAAAATTAATATTTGTTTATTCTTTAGGAAAAGTCAACAATCTAACTACAACAAACTTCAAGCAACTATTCTAATGATGTTCAAAACTTTAACACTTAAAAATAAATACACCTGTACATGACTAGTGCCAGTGAATATTGATATTTTTTATTCTTTAGGAAAATTCAACAATCTAACTACAACAAACTTCAAGCATCTGTTCAAATGAAGTTCAAAACTGTAACATTTCAAAATGAACACACCTGTACATGACTAGTGCCAGTGAGTTTTGATTATTTTTGAAAACAGCTAATGGAAGTGTCACAGAACAGTCACACAAATTCTATAAGCACAGAACGCCTAGCCAGGCGACTTCATTTTTCTGATGTACTGTTTCAAGTACTCATCATCAAGCCAATCCCATCACCCCTTGTTTTTGACTCCTGCATCCATAGCCCGCACATAGTCCTTGTCTGTGGCAAAGTCAAGAGGCATGCTGAAGACCTACAAATCAAAACATTCATATTATATACATTTTCTGCCAAAGTTAGCATCGGCATTTTTTTTTACTGCATCTGATGTAATGAACTCAATTGTTTCAGTAATGTTTTTATTCATATAAGACATATATTGTACAAACAGTTGTTTTCAATATCAGATATTGTTGCTTTTGATACACGTGATTATGAAGACTTTTGTTGAACAAAAACTAATACTTCTGTTTGTGTCTTGTATGCATAATTAATAGTCCTATCATGAATGGTTTTTAGTATTTTGAATTTACGCATATATTGAAATAATAGTTTTCTGTACCCGGAATTGTAATTTGTTTTCATGAAAACAAATTGTAGTCATACTAACTAAATATCAAGATGTTTAAAAAAAAATTCAGCACGTGTCCTTCCAGTATGTAGCCTGTATTAACATTTAAGCGCTTTAAAAAAATGTTATGTACAAATTCCCATTTTCTAAAATTTTCAGTGGGTTTCCCTACATGCCAATGCGTTTGAAAATGTTGACAGGTTACCCATGATAATTTTTTATCAATGTAATACGCATGTTGCTGTTCGGCTCATATTTTAGGAGCATATAAAAATAATTTAAACAGACCTGTCCGTACCAGTGTTATGGTCAATAAAGGGAGAAGAGGATGCGGACCGCAGCCATGCCATTATTTAAAACTTATTCAAAGTCAAAAGACAATCTGCTGAGAATTTTGAAAATTCTAAATTCAATATTGCCATGTCCGATCTTTATCAAATTATGGCACGTTCGGCATGGATGCTATTTCAATAACAGTAACTAAACCTCTTCCGTAGAGATACACCTACGCTACTATCTACGCTAGGGAAACTTACCAATCGTGATGTCAAACTTTTCACAAATTTCTACGTTCATGACAGACGCCCATTTGTACAAATTTGCCGCTTGTAACAAAGATCTCTTCCGGTCGCTTATGTACCTGCAAATAATAATTGAATTCGTTATTTTCCGGCATTTCCCAAACATATACGGACAAATATCAACCAATGACTTTCAATAGCACAAAAGACAGCTTGAATTTGTTGAACTCATGAAAATTCCGCCAGTTTCGTTGCCGATTTTGAGTTGTTCCCAAGTGTTTTCATACCACCCCCACCCACCTTACTAAATAAAACCCGAATTTACATGGCATAACATAATCATAAAATTCACACACTATAACATTTATCAAAGAAACACAACAACACAAGTGGCAAAAGTTTTTTATTTTCAGCAGCTGAACAGCTTATGTCTAGTGATGTGAATCCAGTGCGAGTTGAAGGTTATGTTGAAGATGTGGTTAACATGTATTCGGATATTGAGTTCAAATCCCACTTTCGAATGCAGATATCAACTTTGAGGTATTAAAAATTATTGTACAAAAACATTGATATTTAGATCACTTCAGAGTACCTCAGCATTATCTGCTTGGCGTTAATTTTATAATACTATTTCACTGAAACGTATGTTACAGTTATGATGGCAAACGATACATGCAGCATGCACAACATGAACTGAGTTTAAGTAAAGGAAATAATTAGTACGCTAATTCATAAGAGTTCAGGAGTCCGGTTAATTTTGTTGGAGCAATATTTTGTATGAAATATTTTTTTATTGAATCAATGAATGGTAGAGAAACATACCTATTGATATTTATTTCAATTATGCAAAATGTATCATGAATTTGTTTGTATTGGTTGAAATTTAGTAATACAAAATTACTGCATTATATCATGTCAGCAATAACTAATGTGAGCTGGGATATTAAAAAGTTGTCAGTGATGTTTATATCAATTCTGCTCAAGTATATGTTTATATTCAGCATAGTAGTAGAACTTTCTATGCGAGTGGTAAAATTAGTTATTCGAAATCTGTTAACTAATTGTAGGCACTGTGCAGAGCTGTAGCTTCTACTATGTCCAGAGAGCGGTCAGTGGCAGTCGACACAAGATTGTTGGCCACCATACGGATGCTTGGAAACAAGGAATGTTACCAAAGTGTTGCAGACAGATTTGGAATTAGTAAAGGTATGATACAAGTTCCAGGAATTAGTGTAATGCTCTTACTCCAATCCTGACCAGTATGTTCTATTCCTAAACAATAAATATGCCACCATTTACTTACCAGTTTGTAAGTTGCAAACTTTTAATGTATATAAATGATTATGTACACAGCTTTCTTTATAATTCTAAGACAATTTTCTACATATTTTTTTGTCTTTGGGGAAACAGTAGTTGAATGCAGAAGGAAAGCGTACACTCGTAGCTACCAAAACTTGACATGCTCAATGTTCTGGCGAGGCCGCGAAACAGCGATTTTATAGCATAATTTTCAAAAATGTCTCAACAAAATAGGTCTAGTAGCGATTTTTGTCGCATATAAAAGTTAATGGGACGAATCGTCAAAAATGCAAAACAATTTGAGGACGAATATCAAATCACTCGAAGTGTACAGAGTACGAATCAAACTTCCGATTTAGGTCTGCTTTCTGATTGGTTTAATTAAATATGGAGCTACAATCTAAGCCAATCGATAACATAATGTGTTTGCGGTTTATCTCCGTATGCTGCATCGCCTAAGAATTGCTTTATAACGTTCAAGGCCAAAGGCTCGCTTACTAACAAAATTCCTGAACTCGTTTAATAAAATATGATATGAAATGACAACTCGTGTCAGATCCTATATATAGTATAATTATCATACAAGGAATAGCAGCAGCTCTATCTATATGTTTGGCCTAGGCTATAATTATGACCTTTTCTGTATTTCTGCATACCAGCATGCTTTATTTAATATAATAAATACTACCACCATAATGCACTGCAAGATGGTTCCCATAAATCCAATAATAATCCAAAAAGTAAATAGCAATATATTTATTTAAAGTTTATTGGCCATTTTCATCTGAAAATACACAAAGTAAATACTTAAACATTGAAAACGAGATCATGTAAACTACTAGATGTATGTTTTTATGAGGTTACATCATTACTGTTAATAACTTAAGGTCACATTATTTTACACTGCAAGTGTATTTTGACCAACATATGTTAACAGAAAACATCATAAACAACATAGACATTGACCACCACACTACATGTTAGTGAAAGTATTATTATCAGAGATACGTTAGTTTTAACATCAACATACACAAAGGCCATCAATATACAAATTGTACACTCTTTCACATATTTGCTTTATTGCATCCGAAAAGTCGCAAAATCAGTTACATTTTGAAACCCGGCTATTTAACTTCCGAATGTACATTGTTTGTTTATGGCATAGTAAAATGTTTCATAATATGATCGTTAAACACTTGTTTTAATTATTTTTCATCTAACAATCTACTAGTCTTTTCAAGATGTCATTTCAATCTTCTGCAATCTTGATCATTTGCTGATTGGCAGCTTCTAGAGTATCCATGCGGCGTGATGTGTCCTCTGCATAGGTCTTGCACCATTCGTGGACATCCCCACTCTTTCGTGCTAGTAGGAGATTCCTAAGTTGTCTCGGAGGAGGCTGGTGACCCGAAACTGGAGTGGGGCTCGCACTAGGACAGCAGTACTGGTTGTCGGTGGATTGTCTCTGGTGGATGTTGACGAGGGACTTGATACACACACTGTAATAGCTTTCCTGGATGTTGGCGTTCCATTCGTGCTTGGTGAGGGACTGGCAGCCCGAGAACGTTTCGCACTGGGTGGCAGTGGAAGCTTTGCCGTACAAGAAGCCACCGGGGAGTCTGAAATCATTAAATGAAATCACTAAGACTTTCATTATAAATTACTCAGACGCAGCCAGTAAATTTGATAAAAACTGTAAATAACAGCACAGTGGTTTATTACATGCTCTTTCAGTGCAAACCTTTTTAATATGTTCGACTTATTTGGACTCATTTTTTTACTTTCCAATTGACACTTCCATGAATGTCAATCATATGCAAATTAACCTGCAATATTATCCAATCATCGTACTTGGATATCACGTTTGGGTGTCAAACTATTTCATGCAAATGAATATGCGCATAATGTTTGTGATGTTCAAAAGAGCAGGTGGTAATGTGTAGGATTTCGATGAATGATGTCTGTGATTTTCGATGAATGATGTCTGGGATTTTCAATGAATGTTAATTAATCCACTAACAGTAGCTTGGAGGAGTTTATACTATATATGGCAAAATGTGGATCAGTCTGTTGTTTATTGCATTACATAACAGTGACGGAGCAAAATTTTGTTAACGTGAGTAGGGCACTGTTTATGAGGACTTTTATAATCATTCAATAATTTTTTTTACTGGATGTAGCCATATTTAATGCAGTTTGAAACAAACCTTTAACAGATTTTGCAGACGCCACAACCTTTATGGGTTCAACTGCAGGGTCTCCGGCAAGCAGGTCACCCATCATGTCGTAGTACCGCCAGGTGATCCTGCCTCGTCCACTCTTCGCCTGCTTGTCTCTTATGCTCCTATACCTTTAAATATAAATCGATAACACTAATTAAATGAAACTAAACTTTCATCGACATTAACAGTTGCAACTGATACATTTTAGTAAGTACCCAATATAAATGGACATTTGAAGCAATTTACAGGGGTGAGATTCTTCCTGCTCTCTGCTTTTTTCATCCTTTTCAATGCCAAGATTGCTTTTCTAATAGTTTTTAACTTTACTAGATCTGTTTAAGCGAATAGTTTTGTTGAACTCTGGGAGTGTATTATGTCTATGTTACTTTTTTCCACGAAGATGTTTCTTTGAACATTTTAGTATGAACAGTTTGCATATGTCTTAAATTGAAAGTGCTATTCTCTAATAAAAATACAGCAGAAATTTTGCTTACTGTCTTAACACTTCATTCATAAATGCAATACAGTTTACATTAATATCTATATGGATGAATCGGATATAAATTAAATTTCTGTATCTGCACACATCACTCAATTGTTTTGCATATGACAGCCTGTTCTCAGTTAAGAACAAAAAAAACAACATACCTACATAATTAGTTATTTTTTTATTTATCAGTATTGTTCAACACTTACAAAATGAGCTTTAAAGTGTGATACAAAGACACATTACCAAGTAAAACATATTTATGAACTACATGCACCTGTTCTTCATACTCGTAAACTCGCTACACTGGTGGTCGTCCACATTAAAACCATTCTCCTTCATCGCCTTTGTGATCATTTTCCAAACAGCTTTCTTGCTGAACGTGGACAACTCAAACTTTTCTTTGTGGTTGATGTACAATGAAATAATCATTAGGATTTCTTTATGTTTCCAGGTGAATCCTAAAATGTAACAATTCTATGCACGACGTCCTGTTAACTTCATTAAAAGAATGATCTTGTACAGATTTGTTTTAGTTTTATTAAACCATAACTATGTTGCATAATACTGATGTTTTGCCAATATTTATAATGTGCACACTTACCAAAGGTAAACTGTTGAAAGAAAAAAACAACATTTTATTCACTGAAATTAATCACTTATTTGTTAACATAGATCATAAACTAAAACAAACAATTAGTTAAATAAAAGTAATTGTGCATACCTTCATTTGACTCTTCTGCAACAGACGTTGTTTTAATTTTCACTAGTCACTTCCTCATTTGCTTCTGCTTGTGACTCGGTATCTGATAGACAGAACAATTATTGTCCTAAATGACATGCTATAAATCATGTAAGGTCGAACAATGGCAGTTTTCAATTTAACGAAAAAATAATCGCTCTCAAACACTGAAAATGAGGACGAAATTTTTAAAAACAATTTTAAGTTTAATAGGAATTGGAATATAGTCAACCTGGATAAATAAAGTTATGTGGCCTCAACAACAGATGATTAAAATCTGTTGCACAATACTCAAACACAAAACTTACCATCACCTGACTGGTCTTCAACAGTCTGGGCCGCACTAGCGACTTTTTCATTGGCTTCATCTTGTGAGTTGGTATCTAAAGAGGTGAAAAAACATGCTTAAAATAATGATCCATAGATAGTAGGTTCCAGCACTGGTGAAAGCAACATATTTTTCTTTTCTTTAAATATAAAAATAATTTTTAAACATTTTAGTTAAGATGCATTATTCTTTCCACTTTAAGACGTTTACTGGCATATTTGAAAAATACAAAAAAATTCTTGTGAACAATGTCAATGTGTGGACTATGAAGTCGGTCTGAAACAATGATAAATATGAACGCTTAACTTACCAGCAATGTTATAATCTTGATCCGCAGCACTATCACTTGCCATTATAGTAACTATAATCTGGTTGTCTGGAAAAAGAATGTAACCCATATATTATTATTTTATATAAGAAACTAGAACCCTGAAAGGTGGATGTGTCGCCCTAGGGGGCATTACTCAAGTACCATAAGAGCAATTATGCTGAAAGCCGAAATTATTCTTCCTTGTATGCCTACTAACACTTCCTTAATCATGATTGCACAAACACTTCTTAAGTTATTGTCTTCACAAACTAACCCCTATATGTCTCCTTTAAAGAGGACACAAAAACAATAATATCATGTAGTGTTCATAATGCTGTACAGCACAAAAAACCATCATGCTTTTTATATATATTTTATATATATTTATGGGATTTTGCTAAATCACAATTACCATGAATTTCTGTCCAGCCTGCTTAAAAACTTTGGATAGCTTCTGGGTCTGAATATGAAGACTAAATAATGCTCAAACACATTGTTGTTTTTTGTTAAACAAAGAGAAAACAGATTGAAACACAAAAGACCCATTTTAGACAAATTTTTATACTACCACTGAAATAAATGCAGAAATCTAAAAATATGAACACTATTCATTAAATTATACAATTCCTATTAAACATTTACAACAAAATGTACACACCTTGATCAATTATAATTGATTTGTAGACATGGGCTTCCACAGTAGCCTGTGACGAAGAGCCATCCTCAAACTTAAAGAGTGAGGCATTCCATCTGTCTGCCATTTTGTTTTCGAATGCGAACTACCTCCAGAGTGCGTTCGCGATTGGTTGCGGACAAGGTTTTCATATGTTGCAGGAATTATTTAATAACATTTTATTATCAACATGCTGAGGTATAGTAAGGTATAGTAATAAATTAGAAAAAAATTACTAACATCATAATAGTTGTATATTTAGTATCCAGATACATTTCAAGACATTATTTTCTTGACAATTACTTAAGGTGACCGGAATATGTACATGTATTAAATAAAATAGCTTTATGAGTTTACTATTAGAAATAATTTTTGTATGAAAAAACTGTGAAAATCATGAGACAAACATGATTATTTTCTGTCCACAGAAAATACAAATTTCTGTTTTATCAAAAACAGAATTCCAATGACATTTTTGCTACGTTGTAAACACTTGAATTTATGCAATCAAACCTCAATTTTGTACACATGGCCATCTTCATAAAACACTTTTGACTTTAGTTTGCACTTAGTCCATAGTTTCAGTACAAAATAATTGTACACTTTTTTTCTATAAAATCTGGCATGGCGGAGTAATGAATTTGTTTTTCCTGATAGCATTCCTTGATTCCGCATCAATATTTTTCATGTCAGTTTGTTGCGAAATTTATAAGTTATATGCTCCCTGAACACGTTCTATCAACTCGTTTTTATTCCCTGACACATTCTGAATGCGACTGCGGTGGTTAGAGGTCGCGGTGGTGTAGTGGATATGGTGTCCGTCTAGCGATCGGGAGGTCCCGGGTTCGATCCCCACTCTGGGAGCGGTCTCAAGATCTCCCCCAAAGACACCAAGTACTGGTTCTACCCGGGAAACGGACTCAAGAGTGTCTCAATAAGTCTTAGGCTTTCGATGCAATCGAGCTAAAATAAATAGGTATAAACTAAACTAAATAATGCTTCAATTTTGGAACCGCGATGGCCGTAAAAGCTATACTTTCTTCGCATAATTGTTCATGTTGATGAGTTTTTTAACACATTTCTTTGTCCGTGTCCGCCATCTTAAACAAGTGTAGGCGCCCGGGATGGATATTAGGAGATGGAACTTGTATTCTGCCAAGGGACATAACCTAGTTTCGGGAAAGGTCTATATCGCCCCTGATATTGCAAAAATAAAAATATCTATATAATTCATATTTCATTTTATTGGAATTATTCCAACAAGGTAAAGACATCAACATTTAGCAAAACACATTGCTGATTAAAGTTTTCATTCAATATAATTTGAACAGTTTTTTGAACACGGCTTCTTGAAAGCAGTGGAGAACTCCAAACGCTTGAAATGGAGCTCATCAACCAAGCGTACAAGCAAATGTTTGAAATAAAAGACTCAGATATGCGGTAATAAACTGTCAAGTATATCCCTGTCATAAGGTACATTGACTACAATCTGGTCATCTGATATCCAAACCACAAAATTTTAATTCTCACAGTAAAGTCCTGGCGCAGTCATGGTACCTGGGTATAGTAGTTTTTCTTGCCACTAGGGCTCAGGTAGGCTTTTCCTGTTGGGTCCAGACAGACGTCGTACTTGGTCAGACTTGATTGGTTTGGTTGGACACTTGATTTCCAACATAGTGCTGTCATCGATCAGTCCATAAGGGCTTGTTGCAAAATACTGTTCATCAACTAAACCATATTGAGTGACAGTGAGTATGGGTTTGCTTTTCTGTCCATGTCATTTTGCTGCAGACACCGTAAACCTATTATATATGTGTCATGTCACGAACTGTACTGGATTACCACATACGGTCTTCGGAACGCTGTTCACGCAGCTTGCTGTTAATCAGACTCTTCGAGTGTCCAGCCACAATGGCGAATTATGTTCTTCGGTCTTTTCTTCCAACATGTTTAATTCATCATGGCTCAACTGGACACAGGTGTGCAAAAAGTCTTTGCATGGTGTACATGTTGGCAGGCATGTATTTGTAGTGTCGGGCAGGTCATGGCAACTGTGCTGTCATTACACTTTCCTGCAAAGTCAACAAGGTCCTTGCGGTCCAAAAAGTGAGGTCGCTTGGTAACCGAGTCACACTTTATCTTGGGTTTTACTCGATAGGCTATTGTTCACTGTGTCCTGGAATTGCTCATGGGCTGAAAGAATCTTAGATGCACCTCTACCTCACACCCAATTTCTGTCTGTGCACATTCTCCAGTGACGCCATACTCACATGCCATAATAACTGCCAATCTCATTAAAATCAAATCCTAACATTTTTTAGATCTGAAGACATTGTATAACAGGTCACATTCAAATGACCTTCTGAACAATAAAATATCTGCCCTGCTGCACCCAATGAAATTGCCACTTGCACAGCAATGTATGGCAACGGTTTTTGAAAAGTGATGCATTTCCAGCTGATCCTCGGAAATAAATCATTTACAGTTAATTTCCACGCGGATAACAGGGATATAATGGTACCTTAGCGGGGTAAATTTCCAAAGTTCACGTTAATTTTGTGCATATGTGGTTTATATATGTAGTTATGCCACAACATTTTGAGGGCAATAGTTTGATTGGCTCCTGAAAAGGTCATCTGAAAGTGCACATGTTATATGGTGTCTAAAAAACATGTAAAAGGCATTAACATTGTAACAAATGTGAACTTATATGAACCTCTGCTGATTAGTATACAATCTTTAATGAACATACACCAGTACTAATTAGAATTAAATTTTTAATGAACACACGCCAGTACTTTAATATACAATATTTAATAGACATACACAAGTACTAAAACGATGCCAGTAATAATTAGTATAGAATCTTTTATTAACATACATCAGTAGTACTGCACCCTTGTCGAAGAAAAAACATACTTATAGCAAAAGCACACTTAAAACCTACTTATTAGTGGGTTTATCCTGGGTTTTTTCTCAAAAGCAAGCTATAAGTGAGTTTTTTGTAAAAAGAAGTTAGTTTAAGAGAGTTTTTAAGTGGGTTTAACCCGGTCTTTTATTATTTAAGCTGGTTCCAGTGTGTTTAAGTGGGTATTTAAATAACTTAAGTTGGTTTAAGTGGGTGTATTGAACTTTGAAATTCTCAGAAGCTGGCCTGAAGTAGGGCTTTTAAGAAATTAAGTGGGTCTTTTACATTATCTATTATTTTCAGTATTGAGAATTTTGCATTTTAAAGACTCGCTTAAAACTTGCTTATGAATCAAGTTAGCCTTTTTTTTTTAGAATATCATTAAACACAGAAATAATGCCAAGAAGTCTCTCACTTATACAGTAACACATTGTTACAGATCTCACTATATTGAAGTTGAATATACATGGGTTGTACTGAGCCAACTTTGCCAATCCTGAAAGCGATTGCGAAATTGCAAGATTAATTATACAAAATGCTCGTTAAATATTATGATCTCCAAGACTGTCAAAAAAATTAAATAGTCCAAGATTTATACAATTAAAATCTTCTGCATTTTGATTAAATTAGCATGGCTGCACAACATATTCAATAGTATACCACAGCCTGTGAAACATACAGGTTTCCTGCATTAAGAAGGATAGCAACAAAAACGTGACATTCTAAACCTTTATTAGGCGACTGCATAAAATGTCATAAATATAAATTTGTAAATTATTCAACATTAACAGAAAAGTAAAACCAATTGCAACCATTTTCCATTTGATTGAAAATTTTCGCAAAATAAATTGTAAGAATTATAATAAATTTCAAGTTAGGGCATATGATGCCTTATAAATAATATCGTACCAAGTTAAAAATAATACATATTTCTGTATTTGTTATTTAAAATTAAACAAAAACTGAAAAATTAAACAATCAATTCAAATTGTGGAATAATATAGCTTATATTCAATTTAAATTAATTAATTAAACAAAATAATTCATTCAAACTGTGACTGTGAAAGTGTTAACAAAAAATCTGTTCATGTTACATGTCACGGAAGGACGGAAGGACAGGACAATCACTATATGCCTCCTGCATCAAGATGCTTGGGGCATAAAAAAAACTAACAGAATTGACAGTCCAAAGTAAAAATTCCTATACATTTAATGTTGCCTACAAACCAACATTGCAAAGGATGTGTATATGAACACAATAAATGTCTTCTGCACAGTGTCTTTCAATAACTCAATGTTGCCTACAAACCAACATTGCAAAGGATGTGTATATGAACACAATAAATGTCTTCTGCACAGTGTCTTTCAATAACTCATAATCCCTAACCACATAGTCCATGGAAGTTGGGTAGATGGCTGATGCATACAGCTCCTTTGTTGCCATCAAGCAGAAGCACCTGCTCCACTATTTCATCCACAGGGATGACTTCCTGGTCAGTGGTTTCCTTCACCAGAAGAAGGTGACTTACGTGTTCACTCACAAAACCCATGACATTAAGTTTATTGATGTGTGCCAGACACTTATCAGTCTGGCTTTCATGAAGATAAAAATTTACAAGACCAATGTCTCCTTTTGATGTCAAAATGGCATAGCAAACTCTTTTCTGCTGTCTCGCGTAAGACTTTGAAGTCAAAACTTGTCCGTTTCGGAGCCGGACTCTTGCTGCAGTAGAGATGGCCGGTTTGGTCGACAGGTTCAGTACTGCCATTACCTGTCTGGTGGTGCTGTCCTCTGATATTGGATGGGACTTCCCTGCAATCTGGCAGTTACTGCACTGGGTCAGTGACTTGATCCGCCTCCCAGTAGACAGCATGTCCAAAGTGAACTGTTTCAGGTCAGCAGACTGAATTTTCTCCACCTCCCTGCATAGCTGCTTTCTAGCGAACAGAGTTGAAAGCAGCTGCATGCTCACATCTCCTGTGCCATGGGAAGATTTGATTAAATATCCATTTAAATCTTCAAAGCCGAAACGCGACCATGCCCAGAGTGGCCCATGATGCCGCACATACTGAGTAAGATGGCAGCCAATATTATGTACATTTAATCCACAGTTTTGGGGGCCATACAGTGCCTGGAAGGATATTTGGAACTTAGCCAATGACATCTCTGCTCGTTCCAGGTCGTCTTCTGTGATTGCATCGCCCAACAGGAGGTATATACCCTCGACCAGAAAGCTCAGGTTGTCCAGGTATTCTGGTTTCAGAAGTCCTTGGACACAGGGAACACTGTAGAACAGGAGCCAGTGTTGCAGTTCTGATGCTTTCCAGTGGGATATGTTCCCTTCCAATCTTCTCGGCAGACGTGTGATTGAGTCCACTGGCTTCATATTCAGCAGTCTCCTGTCAATGTCCTTAACATGACGGCCAAGGTAGTAGTTTTCCTTGGAACTGGCTTTGCCAAACCACAACGAAATCAGTTTCTTGGTGGTACCAAGTAAAACTCCGTGCATGTAGTCTGGTGCACAAGCAATGACAGGGTCCAGGTAATGTATGCCAAGGAGCACTGACACACTCTTCATGCCTTTGACGCTAGAAGTGGTATTCATTGCCTCCTCAGGATTTGACAGGACTGTGTTTACAGACCTCAGAGTTGGTGGAGTGTTATTTAACGGGTAGCCCCGGCAGTGGCCTTTTCCCTGCTGGTAGACTTTTCCTGGCTCTTCACAAGTGATGCATCCATATTCGCCATTGTGCTGCACCATCTCCATAACTTGTGCTTTTGCTTGCAGGTCCATGGTGCAGCAAGTCAGGGTGACCTTAATGGATTGGTCATTCACGTGGATCCCTTCCGTGAACAGAAAATTCAGTTCCTCCACAAGAGGGTTCAAATAAGTCTTGAAACAGGGCTTGCCACATCCTTGCCACAATCCCCAAATCACTAGATTCTGTGTAAGGAATCTTTCTGTTGGTGGCAAGTCGTTGATGATGAGTAGAACAGGCCACAAACTTACAGAGGACGAGTTGTACAGGGGCACACCATCTGTGTTCATTGTCAGTGTAATGTTATGAGTGCCAATTTTCTGCAGCATCTCATCACGCCTCAGAATTTCTTCAAGCTGCTGGGCAACTGGCACGATAGAAAAATAACATTTCCTTCGTTTATGGTGCTGCTTTGTCAGTGGTCCCATGTAGTGATGTACCTCAATTCACAGCAACCCTCAGTCAGACAGATATATACCTCTTCCTCAGATGGATACTGGACACCACACTTTGCACAATAGTCAATTGTCAATGGCTGTATGTCACTAAAAATGCTCCGTATGTGTGTTGCAGATACATTCTCAAAGTCCTTGTCAAAGGCAAGCAATTTTAACAGTCGTATCAAATGTTCAGATGCGGTGCCTGAAAGTTTCATTTTGTTCATGTATGATAAAATAGCCATGCATTTATCACGGTTAGAAGGAGCCGCAATTTCTTCATTGTTAGTTGTATCCAGCAATCCATATTCCGCACTAAACACTAGCCATGTACGATCTTGGTCAGCATCGCCATCCTGTTCGAGTTGGGTCTGTTCTAGTTGGGGCTCTGAGTTGCGCCGCATTCTGGTTCTTTTTGGTACAGGGGCCGTTTCATTAAACTCATACAGCTTGTATGGTCCCCGAGCTTGCCAATCAAACTCTGAAAGGGTACAAGAGAAATAACTAAAAACTATGATTATAACTATTAAGCTCTTTACCAAATACAAAACCTCTGGGTCAAGGAGTTTCAGGAGATTTTTTAATTCATTTTACTATTTAGGTCTATATAAACCATGTTACCCACTAGAAAATGTTGCATATCAAATATGAAAGCTCCCAGACTTGCAGTTTCAAGATTTTGTGAAGTTTTTAGTTTTTAAAACTACTTTTATCTTGGATGACCTACTAAAGAAGTGGACATGAATGATTTGAACAATTTTGAAAGAGGGTTATCCAAGGAACTTTACTGTGAATTCGGTTAAAATCAGATATGATTTAATATCTCCAGCAGTTTGGGGGATGTTGTTTGACTAAAAATGTTGATGCTCGATTGAAAAAGGCAAACACAAAAGCTCAGCATGAGCTAGTCAGCTATAAATCATTTTATTCTCAATACAAAATACAAATACATTTTCATGGTTAAAACTTACACCTTTTGGTGAGCAATGCAACAAAACAATGGGATGGAGCATTTATACCAGAGAAATTGGGCTCTTCCCAAACTTGTAATTTTGAACCATTATTCACACAAGATAATCAATGAGATTCGATGTCTGTGGAGCATTCCTGGGGTAGCCACCAGTACTGACTACTTTTGGACTTGAGCCTATGGGGACTGAACACACACAACCTCTGTGACAGTAGAATTGCAACTAATACCACTGAGCTCCCTATGCACAGTTAATGTTCAATTGCGTATCATATTAACACTTACCATGAATCTGTTTGGAATGTTTGCTTTCAATGTGGGTCTGCAGTCGCTGCTTCCGAGACAAAATCTGGCCACAGATTGTGCAGGCCCATGGATGCCCTGAAAAATAATGTTTTTTGTTCAATGCACTTTTCTGTGAAATTACAAACCCACTTTTAAAGATTTGTATTGGCCTAATATTAAAGAGTGAGTGTAGGTAACTTTATGATTTGTGTTAACATCACCTTGCTGGGTATGTCGACATGAACTTGCATGGCCGTTCTGCATACAAAATACAGTTGAAATTTTCATACTTAGATGTATTTTGAATAAAACCTAATATTGAATTACAAACAGGTGTAATTTGATTGTCATGATACAACAGCTGAGAGAATGACTCAATTAAAGACAACATTGTAACAATTGCTTACAAATGATTAGCTGTACAGCAGAATATTTAATAATTGAGTGATTAACAATTTCCATTTTGGCACAAAACTCAATCAAGGACATTCGTATCACATAAAACACAACAGGGCTTCCTCTTTTTATGTTTTAGAGCACTATGCTTTAGGCCCGCCCAACGACATATGCCAATCTAATAACCAACATTTTTATTTCAAAAATTTCGTTAAAAATAAGGAGGGCCTTATTAAACTATATCTCAGCAAGTCCGATGTGTAGCCTGACGCCGGATAGCTTAAGCGAATCCAAATGAAGAAGCGCTTAAGGTTAATGCTCAATTTTATTTAAACAGATTATTTGAAATCTTTAAAATCACGACACTCTGGCCAATTGCTAAGGAAAGACTAAAACCAAAAATGCGACACAAAATAAGTATGAAAATTTTCAAAGAGCAATAACTCCAAAAGTATGAGGTGCAGAGTAACGGTTCTTGTGCACTGCACTTCTCCTCAATGATCTATCTACCTATGAAGTTTCAAGTTGATAGCTTTCATAGTCTTAGAGTTATGCTCCAGTCAAAAATTAAGTATGAAAATAAACAAAGGGCAATAACTCCAAAAGTATGAGATGCATAGTAACAGTTCTTGTGCACTGCACTACCCCCCCAATGAGATCTATCTACCTATGAAGTTTCATGTTGATAGCTTTAATAGTCTTTAATAGTCTTAGAGTTATGCTCTGAACAAGCGAAATGGGGCGCAGACGCCAACATAAGTTATCCCTGTATGTCGCCTAGTCAGGCAACACAGTTACACACTAGATAAGTTTCTATCCCTACTTGTCTGATTTCCATTTGCATCTGGTGTTGAAATGCTGGCCATCTTAACAATCAGAGTTAGAGAGTCTGAAAATAAAAAGGCATTTCTATTTGTTCAATGCATCAACTGCACAGTTCATACGTGTTAAAAATCATAATTGACTTAAAATTTATTATTATTTATTTGTCCTTTTTATTGTGTTAAGCTTCTTTAAATGGGTATATATTTGTGTTTGTGTACTCACACTTCCTGGACAAGCTTAGTCTATCTAAGCGATTTACCAGTACTAATTGCACATACTTTTGCCAGTACCTGACCCCTTCCATGCTTGAATCTAGAAATTATTTCATGACCAGTCAAGTGAACTCGCAAACACCGGATTGACAAACTGAGCTATTTGGAACCGGCTAAATGGGAGTCACTTTCCAACACGAATAACAGTATACACTCCCATTTTAAGTACACTACTTTGGACTTAACAAGACAAATGACAACTCACCATCGATGACCAGATGGGCAGTATCAAGGCAAGGGGATTTGCACTATCAGCACCTGTTAAGTCAAAAATAATATAAATAATTTATATGCAACCATCAATATTCCCCACTTCAACTGAGGCGTGGCAAGCTAGTCCTGGGTAATTGTTTTTTTTTTAATAGTCAAAGTAGGTTTGATTTATTTATTATTTTGATCGGGCTTATAAGTGGCCACTTAAGCGCTAATATATGACTCATAACTAACATATATTTTTGAAAAAACGACAGCAAAAATGGGTTTTCAAACTATCTCATAAACTTGACAATCTCGCATTTCAATGAAATGTAATGGCCTTACGAAAACAAAAGGCCAACGAAGGAAACCACGAAAACTAAATATTAATGAAAATAAATGAGGACGAACATATACACCTTAAACAACTTGGTAAGGTCTGTTGATATATCTCAAGCCAATACCGCAATTTATGATATAGGCTAAATAATTGTTTCAAATCTTGAAAGTGTAAGAGTGTCCCGCCATCTTGACTATCGATTTGTATGCGCCTAAATGCCCCAATATTACGGATTGTTTTTATGTCTCTTAGATGTACTGAACAATTAAAAAATTGTCTCAAAGTTTAAGTTCTCACAAGGGATTTGACTAGATGGAAGATAGATAAAAAAAATATAATCAAGCTAATGAAAACACGTACTGCCGATTAGCTTCATTCAAATAGAACGAATTCGTTTTGGCTCCAAAATAAGTATCTATGGTATATTTTGAAGGCATTCAAAAATATAAAAACAAAAAGATAACAAACACAACTTACGAGGGGGTATGTTTTGAAACACTCGTTTTTTTCTACGATTGTTTACGTCTC
This sequence comes from Congeria kusceri, assembly GCA_027627225.1. NCBI lineage: Eukaryota > Metazoa > Mollusca > Bivalvia > Myida > Dreissenidae > Congeria > Congeria kusceri. The sequence continues at coordinate 16,609,658 of CM051025.1, read as the reverse complement.
TGTTGTCTGCATCTCTGTCAAAATGGCGCCGGTGAAATTTGAAGAGAGCGGCGACACGTACTTGCTATGTTTAGACTTCGTCCATTCGTTGGTTGACGAGTGACGTCATGCGCACCCGCTTCGTTTACGGTCATTTCATAACCATTCATTTTCGGTCAATACATAACCATATCGGTCATGTCGTAACCAAATTTATAAATCAATAAAATTATTCAGATATATAAATTACTGGTTAATTATCACCTTAAAGCGTTCTTTGAACCCACGAAACGGAGCACGCTTTTTTTTTATTTGGGAAACCTGTCAAACTGGTTTGACTGTGAACAGCCTTAAACGTATGTGGCTTATACAGGGAAACTAAACGTATAAACACGTTCGCAAACACCCACCACAGTTTTCATGTTTTATCCCCATTGTATAGTAAGGCTGAACGACACCATATATTCTTTTTTTATATTATCTGCCCTTATATAACATAACCTAATATTATAGACAGATCAAACGAGACATTATATGGTGGAACAAGCCTTTAATCGACTGCTACGGGATCTGGTCCAGCCAGTCTTCTCCCATAAGTTACTGTGCAGGACCAAAAATCCACTCGGTGAACAGTAAATGCTATATAGTGTTTTACATATATTATACTTTTAATGCAGTATATATGTAATTATATTATTACCGCATCCATATACATAATGATAGCAATGAAAATAAACACGCAATGTATCCTATACCTTAAAATGTATATTTATGACGAATAATAATGTGAAGTATTTTATATGGCTGCCACGCCCGCACTGTGAATACTAACAATGTTTTAATAACACAGTGTGCTCGGGTAAATGTTTCCCTGAGGATAAACAAGCATTTCATTCATTTACAGATTTCAATTTAATCTGCCAAAAACAATACTCGGAATACATTCAATTACTGCGTGTGTGTGGTCATTTAAGATACGAAATGTATAACATTTCTATACTGTTAAGCAGTCCTAATTACAATTAATTGTGGTATCATTGCCAAAAGTCGAATGCATACGCATTATTTTTTAAACAATAAAATTATTCACTCACATGAAGGTGAACGATCAAGCTGTAACAAACCTCATTTACTGTTTGTTGTTTGAATAAAGATTTCAGGACTACTGAAAAAACATCGAATATCGTGCTATTACGACCAGTAACAAAGATTTACATTTCGATATATATTTATATTAAGGAGTATATATAAATTAAATGTAGCTCTAGAATATATATTCAATAAAAAAAAATCCAAGTATTTCTTAATCTGTAATCAAATTTCACTTCGCATGTACTTGTACTCTTTGCCTGTGTGTTGTTGAATGTTTGAAATAACAGTCCCGAGCGGCGTGTCTTTGTTCTTGTGCATATTATCTGCTTATAAGCATTTAGTTTAAATTCAAAGACAAGTACTAATTGATTTTATCATAGAGATCAATGGTACTGGAATCTTAATGGTTTTGGTCCCCTGCTGTCATGCCGACCGAGATCAGAGAATTTCTTACCCAGACAGCAGACAGCATCTTGTATATTCATACACAAAAATGTGTCAAAACGGATCAGCGGTTGACAGCATCTTGTATATTCATACACAATAACGTGTCAAAACGGATCAGCGGTTGATAGAACTTGATTGGTTGTTTAATTGTTTGGACGATTTCAATTGACCAATTCGTAAATGTATAAATAAGTTCGATGATTTAATCATTATGCCAACGCGAACTAATTAAATACTCTCTTATAATAAGAAACTGTCATTAGCAATCGAATTAAGTAGAAAACACAGCCATTAGATCTACCCAACTGAAAACAAAAAAAAAGCGATTTTACTCGTGATTTTCCGTGAACATTGCCGACTGCAAGAGCGTTCATTTGATTGGTCGAAAAATTGTTCATACCCATTCTTCGAGAGCGCGAACTTTGACATTCGAACTCCAAAACGAAAACAACTAACTAACATGTATGCAATTGTCTATTGGGAAGACTCAACGTTTTCAGTGGTAGGATTAAGAAGTATTTTATCCCCTAGGAAAGAGGTACATGAGTATAATGTCGGCGATTTGGTGCGAGCCAAGTTTCAGGGGAAAATGTACTCGGCAACGATATACGATATTGGAGGTAAGTTTTGTTCGAGTTTAATACGTTAATGATTATTATACTACAACTTTTCTGAACTAAGTATGCATTACAAACGACAGTAATTGTTATGTTTAAAACGATTGTATTTCAGTCATAGATCTATTGAAAATATTACTTAGTGATATTGATAAATACGTGTAGGCATCAGTTTTGAAGAAAATGAAGAGCAAAAATGAGCTTAAACTTGCATATTTTCTTTGGTTAACTCAATTTCTGCTGAAATCGTTTATTTGGATTGTCAAAATATGCATTTATAATGACAAGCGTTTGAGAACAAAAAACACATTCAGATTTTTTATATTTTATTTCAGACAGTAGAGGAAATCTCAACAAGAGTCTCAATGCAGGTTTGAAGATTGATCTGACAAGAAAGACTATGCTAACTATTTCTTATCAGCAAATGATAAAAGTAAATAAAAAATTAGGAAAAAAAAACCCACATCAGTGGTAATGTTATTAAATATCAGTTCATAATTTTGTTTTGTTAACCCTTGCACCTGAAGGAAATCAATCGTTTTTGTCTGCCTCAATCACTGTCACTCATATTGATTTTTTGCCATATTAATAAGTATTTACTTAAATTAACCTACTTATACTTTTCTTTGGTCGAGCTAAGCAAAGAGATTTTGCCAATACTAAGTGCACATGCTTATGCCAGCACCTGACAACTCAGCCCTACATAAATCTTAGGAAGAGGGAGAAATCTGAGGATAGCTATTTCATGATCAATCCCCACACGTGATGTAGCAAGGCTGGCGCTCGAACTCGGATTGAGAGTTCGGCTGAGCTAGCCAGGCCCAGCAACTTTTTTTATCTGGTGGTCCAGGATTTAACGTAGTGAGAACGTTATTTACAGGAATTCAGCCAAATAACAGTAGCAGTGAAGAACGCAAGCGTCCCAGATCTGCTCCGGAGGAAGCTGTCGATCAAGAAGCTGAAGCACCAAAGAAAAAGAAGAGGCAACAGCAGTCGGATCAAACTGATTTACAGACTCAAGACCCTCTTGGTGTGTAGTTGTGTATTATTCACACATATTTATATAACTAGTTTAGAAAATAACCATAGAAATAATAACTTTTGATTCAATAATTCATATAGTAAATTAATGTGTTCTTGAATTAAGGGTGCATATCTTTGCCAAAGTTAAAATAAGAAGCTTTTTTGGGAAAGTTGCACATGAAAATCTGAGTACAGTAATTAAATGGTGAATTTGGTCAGGCAAGTTGATTACGTCCAAGTCTATGAGCTTGTTTTGTGTTCTTAGGAAACAACCTTAAGTAGTAAAGGTGGTTACACATTTCTGTATATTGCATGTTTTAATTAAAACAGTCAAACAGGCGAGGCAGATTCTGTTGAAGCGTAGAGCATTGGTGACTCCTGCACCAGTGACGTGCTCCTGTGACCCCTTGTCTGGTGAATCCTGCTCCAGTGACCTATAATCCTGTGACCAATGCTCCAATGACTCTTGCACCTGTGACCTCTGCTCCAGTGACCCCTCCACCAGTGACCTCTGCTCTGGGGACCTATGCACCAGTGACCCTGGCTCCAGTGACCCCTGCATCTGAGACCTATGCTCCAGTGACCCTGGCTCCTGTGACCTCTGCTCCAGCGACCCATGCACCAGTGACCTATGCTACCATGGTACTGATTAAACATTTTTAATGAACATTCACCAGTACTAGTAAGTATAAAATCTTTTATAAACATACACTTGTACATATTAGTATTCATCTTTAATGGGCATACACCTGCACATACTAGATCTTTAATGAAAATTAGATTTTAGCATAGGTTCAATAATTGAAATTACATAGCCAGAAGTTGAAACAAGTACCATAGGCTTTTTCAAAGATGGACGTTCGTCTCTGAAAACTGTTATTTGCTCTTTTCTGTATGTAGATGTATGTTCCGTCGATGACAACAATTGCAGTGCTGTTAGAACATCACCATATAATGACTGGGCGATAGGTGTTGTGTATCTGTAAATGATATGTTCCCTAGAAATGTGACCAAAGCCGTTTTTTTTTCACAAAGTCGTGCATCAGTACATTTCGAGCTGTTTTTACCGCTCGACGTACAGCGTCCTTACTAGTACCGAATATATTGTGGACAGAAGCTTATTACAAAATCCCTGACCTAAGCTTTGTAAGAAGGATTCCCAGACACGTTCTCATGCTTCTGACTTGAGTGTCTCGAATAGATCCTGGCTTGATTGAAGTGCGGAGGTTGTCAAACTCATCCTTTTTTATACCAACTAAGTTAACATAATCCATTTCAGACAGCGTGTTGTTGTCAAAACTTATCCAGCGTCCGGTCTGAGATTGAGCCGTTTTCCGAATACTTTCAATAGTTGACATGATTTCTGTTCTATTAACTTGTGACTGTTTTTGGAGCTCTCAGTTCGTAACACAGTCAATAGTTTCATCTCTGAATGCGCCTTTAAACACATGTATAGGACAACATCTAGATCCAGCTGGTATCAAAATGTTACATGTTATAAAAATGTGTATCCTGATCTGCCTGGGAACAACAATCAGTTTCTGCCCTCTTGCTTACATACAAAGCATTGTGAATATCTACCTTGTATAGAATTAATAGGCAACACAATATTCTTGAGAGACTTTATAGTTGGTTTAGCAGACACAATGGAGCTGAACTGCATTTCAGATTTCTGATGGCAGGCCTTTCCCCAAGATTTTGCTATGTCACGGGCAAATAGGCGCAATTGGGGGTGGGTGGGGGAGGGGGGTACCCCCTTCCACGTTCTATTTTTTAATACTTTGTATGTGTACTAAATTAAAATCTACAGTACTTCAGAGCTAACACAAGCACAACAATCATCAGTCTTTGAATAGTTTTATCTCTCTTTTGTGTCCCAATGACATAACATAACCATAACATTCACACACTATAAAATTTATTGAAGAAACACAACACACATGGCAAAAGCAATGTAACCTGGAAATAGATAATGACACGGTTTACCTAAATGTATACCTCTTTCAATGAAGTAATTGGCATATTATCACAAAATTTTCAGAAATGACTTTAAACAAAGCTTTATTTTATACAACATTTAATGTCTGAAATTTTCTGGTCTTCCACTATCCAACACTTATATCCAACACAAACATTTCATTTTAGTGCAAGCCCAGTACACACATTTAGAAAGCTGTCCTCCATGATTTCTGCTGGTGCCACACCCAATATCTGGTACTATAAAGTTGTTCTTCTGAGAAGAGGTCCTTGGGTGGAGGCTGCCAAGAACGCATTAAGAACTTTGTTGGAGAGACATGATCTGTGTGTAGTTTTCACCTTGTTTATGTTTGGGAATCCCCTGACACAATCTGCAAAAAAAACAACATTTTTGTGTGCTGCACACATTTAATTAAACTGTAAAAATGAAAGGTTTAAAGTAGATGACTAGACTTTAATACTTATAGGCTCTATGCTACGTGTTTGTGTACATGCTGGTGAAACAGACTGCAGTGTCAGAGCCACAGACTCAATTGCTGCATCATTTTGTCGTACACAAAATTTTGCAGTTCCACCTAAGTTAGATTAGATATAGATCATGCTATCATTTCATATTTGGCATTTCATTATAAAATGAAAAATATACACTTCGTCTGTAAACAAATTCAGTTATGTAGTAGATCTAAAGTGAAAATGTATGATATAAGACGGTCTTATACTAAGGCTGATTGACTACATTTCTAACACATTGCCTCGACATTACATCAGGCTAATTTACTTACACAACAACATGATTGAACATGCGGGTGGGGAACATTTTCTATGCATGTCAGTGGTCATCTCCAACTATTCTCTAAAGCATCCTTGAATGGTTGAATGTTCATTAACAGGTAATTCCAACTCAATGAGAGACTTTAGTGGGTTATCTTCCCTTGTCTAGCAGGTGCCCGTATAGGCGGCGCTGTTGTCGAATAGGTCCATTGTTAGTTATTTTCCCTTCCATTGTTTACTTCCGCTAAGATTGACAGTTGATAAACAGAGTTTTAACACGATTTGATTATATTTCTTCGATAAAGGTGTAAATATGGCTTCAAAGTTTTGCAGCCTATCTTTAGGACAACTTAGGACAGAGTTAAGAAAGAGAAATGCTAAGTTATCTGGACGAAAAAAGGAGTTAATCGAGAGGTAGGCTAACATGAATTTTTCTTTTCACTTTTGTTGTTGACGATTAGCGAAGTAAACAAGTTCTTTCATTAAATAGTTAAATGTAATAACAGCAATTGATGCAATCTTATATCGCTAATGTCTGCAGTTCATTATTATTAATTGTCCCAAATTCCACAGGAAGCATTGCAAATTAAATTCAAAATGTGTACATGTCCATACGTTGGAATTAGTGGGTGGGGTAATGCGCTATGTGTGGTTTGTTTGTAGTAATAAATACAATATGTTCTTTGTTTGCAAAGTCGTCTTTTCTTCATTCTTTTCTTAAAGATGAGGCAGTATATGATTATTAAACAAATGTATTACATAATTGTTTCAGACTAGAGGCCTATGACAGAAACCAAAATTTCAACAACTGTGAGGACCTTATGCCAGAATTTAGGATGAGCCTTCCAGTAACCAGTGGCTACAAGGACATCAACAGTGACATGAAGATGGCCCCCATTGACCGTCAGAAAGCCACTGACTATCTGGAACGCTTTCAAGTTGAGTTCGACCAAACTGTAACTGCACTGTACAATGACAAATTTTTAATGTATCTTCGGTTGTTTTCATCAGACAGTCTTGACTTTGTAAAAAGTGCGTGTAGAGCAGAAATGAAGAAAAAGATAAATTATGTGGTAGACATTTCCTTTACAAAACATGGAATAGTGCACGAGGCGCAGTGCGAATGTGGAGCTGGCGAGGGTCCCTTTGAACATTGCAAGCATATAAGAACTGTATTGTATGCATGCCTGAAATTTGTTCAAACAGGAGATGTGAAGGTAGAGTCGTCATGTACCGAGCAACTACAGGCATTCCATAGAGCCAAGAAACATACCGGGTCCCCTCTGAAGGCCAGAGACCTAAACATGGTTGGGGCAGATATTTGTGATATTAAGGACTTTGATCCCCGACCTGTTAGTTTTCGAAATGCCCCTAATTATCAGGATCATTTTTACATGTATGAACTTTAAAGGAATTTCTAAAACGCCAATATTTCAGACCTTTGCACCAGCAAATATATATGCAGTCAACAATGATCATGACTATTTTGAAGTGACACATGAAGAGAACTTTCTAAATCAGAGTAAAATAACTAAAATAACAACAGAAGAGTGCTGTGAACTGGAAGTTTTGACAAGGGGACAAAACACAAATGATCGTTGGTTCGAGGAACGTGGAAAAAGAATCCAGTCATCCAACTACCACCGGATATGTACAGCAACAGAAAAGGCCAATTTAGCAGCATTGGCTTCCACAATGGTATCTGGACATGTAACTAAGCAAAATGAAGCGATGCGCCATGGCTGTAAATATGAAAAAACTGCAATTCACATATATGAAAGTGCGCGAAATGTTAATGTTCAGGCATGTGGCATCACTGTTTCTAAGACCCATCCATTTCTAGGGGCATCTCCTGATGGAATTGTCAGCAAGGATTTAATTGTAGAAGTAAAATGTCCTTTCAATGCAAAAAATAAAGAGATAAACTCAGTTACTGTGCCATATTTAAAAGAAATCAATGGAAAACTTGTTCTAAGCAAAAAAAATCCATATTACTTTCAGATACAGGGACAGTTGTTCTGCTCTGAACGAAAATATTGTGATTTAATTGTGTATACTCTCACTGACATTGTGTACATCAGAGTAACAAGAAATGAGGCGTTTATCTCTGATATGGTGCACAAACTTGAATTATTTTTTGAGGCACATTTCAAACCAGCACTTTTGGAAAAGTTGTTTTATAAAAATGTGTAAAATAATGTTCTGCAAAAGAAATGAAACAAAAAGTTCATTTGAAAATAAATGCATTTTGTAATGTTGTATGAATTATCATGATATGTATTTTTTGTTATTATATTTGTCATTATATATGTATTCAAATAAATTGTTTTATTGAAAATTGTGTTGTTTGAACAGAACTGCATAAATATCAAGTATGTTGTTTACAGTCAGCATTCATAAAGCACCTCAGGAAAAATTTATGTACATTCCTTAAATTATCAGAATTCCTAAAGTCTTTTGCTTTTTTATATAGATGTCTTCTTGTATTAAATTTGTTTTTGCTGTAAATTATTTACTTTTGTTATAGTATTTTGGCAAAAAAACAACAGAAATCATAATAATTTCCATAGCAAATTGTATCTGAAATTTTCACTTAAATAAAACTTAAGATTTCGCTTAGGAGCTTTATGAATGAATACCAGCCCGTACCAGAGTTTAATTTCAGCTGCAAAAGTAACAAATCACTATTTTAAAACTTTATTTATTAAGCAATCACATGTAATACATCAACTTCAACATAAAAAATGAATAATGAACAGTCATATTGACAAACAAATGTCTAGTATTACTGTAATAACATGTAATTTCTAATACTGATAACCATAGACTAATACACATGATCATCAGACATTTTTTTATTCAGAATGGTAAATGACAACATAAAAATGACATTTTTTACTACACTTAGCTACATGTACAACCGTGATTGTAGCAATTCTTTAAGCATATGTAGACACAATGCCATTTCTGAAATTGCATAGCATGAAACATACAAAAATTATCTCTGATGACAACTTAGTCTCTGTGGCAGTCAGAGGTTCAGTTAAAATTCTGTATGTTTTTCCAAGACCAATGATTCTTTCTACATGCACACGTTTGCTAGAAATTTTCCTATCTTTAATAACAGTATCATTTGACATTCTGTTCTTTTTCTTAAAAAAGGTTGGTATATTAATATGCACATCATGTGGTGCAAAAATGTCCTGTACATTAAAACCTTTGTCAGCCATTATACTGTCATTTTTGGAACAAAGCCTGGTCAGTGAACTCCGTTCAACTATTTGCCTGTCACTTGTAGCACCTCCATAGGCTGGGGACACATAAGAAATAAGACCGCCAGGGGTACTGCCAATCAAAACCTTAACTGTATTTCGGTTTTTGTAAGTCGAAAAAGTGGCTTGTTGAGCCGTTGGATTTTTCGGTTTTTTAATTGGGCACTCAGTACCATCAATTATGACGCGTGTTTTGGGGTATAGCCTCTTGAAGCTGCTTGGAGCGAAATAGCGGACTAAAGTTTGTGATGGCCATATGTTAATTTCTTTCCACTGTTTTTCCATGAACAAGACCCAAGTAATAAAAATGTTTGACACCACACTTTCAGAAACATTAAATAATCGCGACAGTTCAAAGTTTGTCATGTGTCGCCTTAACTTTATCAAAGTAATAAAAAATTGATCAGCAACACATATACTCAAAACAGAATGATACACATAATTAAGATGGTATGCTGCTGGTCCAAGTGTGTTCAACACGAAAAAGAACTTCATGTAATTTTCAAGTCCAGTATAGAAGTGGACGGCTGGCGCATCATTGTCAAAATTGTGGATGCTAAATGCAGGTGTTGTTGTTTGCATCGCCGCATCTTCCATCACACACTCTGTTTGTACACAAGAATCTATAAATGTCACTTTTTCATCCGTGATTGAGATTATTTGCTCCACACATTCCTGCTGGGTTACAACTTCTTCGCTGGCACCCACATCGATATCAGAAGTAACAATGTCTATTTTGGTTGCAATGAACTCAGGTTCAAAACTCATGTTTTCTCCAGATTGTTCCATATTTGTCACATCTTCAAACAACTTACGTTTCCGGTTTTCTCGTTCTAGACGACGTTCTTTTCTCTCCTGGTTCTTCGCAACAGTCGCCTTGTTTATCCAGGAAAAAATACTGGGGACAGCTGTTTTTCGCAGAGCCCGCTTACGTCTTTCATTACCTGAAAAAATAAATACTGAAAAAATAAGTATGTGCTAGAAACAAATGCATATATTTGGTTGTTGCAGCTTTAAGGTTAAATGGATTAAGAGAATGAGTGTTCAGAAGGTGACAGATTTATCATTTTATTGGTTTCAGTCAAGTAAGATTAAGAAACACCAACATATGATATAGTGTTAGGTTATGACACACAATATCACATAATGCATATTTAATTAATCAACAACATTACATTTAATTTTTGAAGCAGTACTGTCGTTGTTGATGCAGAACTTTTCGAAAAATAAGCCAAGTAACAAATGATGATATTTAGTATATACATGTAAACCAGTTCCATATACTGTACATATACATATGTCATGATTATCTAATGGAGAGAAAACCCAAATTCAACATTATAAGCGTAATAATTGTTTATATTTATGATGTTTTTCAACTCAATAGAAAAGCAAACTACCTACCAGCGTATGTAATTGTGTGGTAATCATCTTCGGTGAAGTGGTTTTCACACACGTACGAGTATTCGGATGGAGTCCAGATTTCGAACTTTGTTTTCACCCGTCGAATAGCTTGTACCCATGCTGCTCGACGTTGTTTGTCTTTCGGGAAGTTATGTCGTCCTTTTCGTGAACACAATGGAACGCAGCACGTGGTTTCAGGCATTATTTTATCTTTCTTTTGTCAAGCTGTCAAACGCTTCGCTTATTAACAATGGCGATAATCTAATGATAAAATCCGAACATATCCGCATAGAGGGACCTACTCGACCAGAGCGCCACCTATATTGGGAAACAGGGGAGATAAATCGCTAAAGTCGCTCGGCTAACTGAACTTGAAAGTCATTAATCTGCTGCCGAGTAATCAAAACACACAGAAGTGGAAAATTACCACATGTTGTTTATCACTCTGACACTTAGGTCACAACACTGGCTAGCTGGTTTGATAAGATCTAAAAATGGCACACTGCATACACCTCTCACTGTGCTGAGAACTACCTGGTTGAAATGTCCTCTGCTGTTATCGATTTTTGAGTGAGCTATTGCTAGACGCTTATTGAAATTACAGTACTGCAGGGAAATTAAGGCACAGCGGTATGGCTGTTCTTAAAAGGCCTGGGGAAAGGCCTGTGATAAGGAAGGCTTATAATAAGCAAGCCTGCATAGGCCACACAGAACATCATTTTCATTTGGCGTAATAAGAAACGACTTTTGCAAATATATTCTCAATGCCTTATTTTCAACACCACTCACAAATCAACATTCATTTGGCTTAGTTAGTTTTTTACACACCAAACATTCGTAACTTCTAGAGCAATCCATCTAAAAATAAAACAAAATGTTCTTTATCGGCTAATTATTGCATGTATTATCAAAAGTATGTAAACAAATATTTCTTGTAAGTTGTATTCCTGCGTTGTAATTAAAACAATGTGCACGATATGAAAATAATGTGTTGAATTGCTGTAAAAAACAAAAGAAACAATTATTTATAAAAAAAAATGAAAAAAAGAATTTCCAGTAGGGCACAAACTCTCAACAAATACCCAAAGAAATTGTAAAACAATCCACTTGACCCTCTTGACTGTCCATCCAACAATTTGGCACATGTATTTATTTAGTCCAAATAATGTAAACTCAATCTATTTTTAGAACAGTTTATAAATAGATTTACTTTCGAGATTCAAATACCTTCTTTTAAGCAACAAATCGTACAATTTGAGTTATCACATGATCCTTTTTTATTTTTCATTAACATTTCTAAATAGTAAGTGTTTTTTAATCATAAAAACTGACTATTCAGTTTAATATAGTGAAGAAAGACAAATTGTTTACCTTGACTACTTGACAAGTTACTAGTCCCGTAGTCGCAGATCGAAGAATATTGATGTCTCCTGGCGAAAAGATTCACCCATGTTGTTTGTGAACTCTATACAAAAATTTAAAACAATATTTTATCAATTTAAATACCGATTAACCTAGCGACAGGTCTGTTTCAGATACTAAATGTTTATTTTGACAGACGACGTTTGATTTCCGGTTTATTATATGAACCCAAACATACACGCAATTCATGAAAGAGTACTTGTATTAAATTTTGAAAATTTAAAGAAAAAGTAAACCATCCACTAAGGCCTAAAAAAAAAATAGTTCTGTTTCCTGTAACATCCTTAAAAAAAGATGGGTCGGTAGGTAGGCTTTTTTTTTTTTTTTTTTTTTTTTTTTTTGGAAACACTGTTTTATATTTTGGAAATGATATGCTATTATATCCACTATGGATCCCTATCAATGTTGTGCTGTAAACTAATTACCAAGTACAAAATACAAAAATGTAACATCTTCAACAATTTATTTGTTTACAAACAGCAATGTGTCGCTTTTTAAAAAAAATATGTCTTGTTCTATAATGGCAAAAATAACACAACTAGACTTTAATATTTAAAATAATAAATGACATGACTAGTCTAAATGATCATATGACTAGACTTCACAATCAATATTCAGATCAATAATGACTAGAAAAGACAATTAAAATCATAAGAGTTAAAACTATATGTCAGACAAACATCAAGGAACATGCAATTAAACTTAAAATTGGACTTACAAAATTAAACCCTCATCAAATACACACAGTACTAGTGTTTGTCAGCAGCACGCTTGATAAGTATCGAGTTAAAAGAGAACTGGTACTCCCTAAATTATAGAATAAAGGAGTATTTACATGAGTAGGACAACCATGAAAATCAATACTTACTCAATTTTGTTTGATGAATTGTCTTTTAACCAACAATTGCTATTCAAAACTATATGCACTAAGTGACTTACTATTGAAATTGTCATTTTTAAACAAAAAATCCTCTGTGAAATACTAATTACAATTTCTGTCAAGATTTTAAATGAACACTGTTACTCCCATATTTATTTATAATGAGTATTTTCCAATTTTTAAAGGAGTATATACTCATACCCCAAAAATCATCTTATCAAGTGTGCTGTTTATAAGGTTGGGGGAAGTGTATCAATTAATGTTTGCAATAGCTGTGTAAGTATTTATTTGTTAAGAGTCTTAAGACCTGTCTTGTAAGGTCGTTGGTTTTCTACCAATAGTCACACACTCTTGGCATATTGGCAATACAGTTTTGTACTGCTGCTTCATTTCTGCACAGATGTCTGCTTGCGGGTTGGCACAGAAGCAACACAAGTCTTTCCTTGCCCCTTCATAACTGTAATAGGCTAGTTCAATTGTGTCCATGCATGACAGCTGCTTTCTCATATGGATTACACCATGAAGTTTATTTCCAGGTGCAGTGATGTAAGATCCACATGTGTAATCAAATTCTGACAGTTGTAACGAAACCTGAAATAGCTGTCTTTGAGTGAGTTTATATTTGGTGTAAATAACTCTCGGTTTGTGGCATTCACAACATTCAGTGGCAAAGCGTGCATTCTGTGCAGTGAATATACTAGCATCCAGCTGGTGGAGCACTCTTCAAGTTGCCCTTGACTTTTTGCGTTTTTCCACCTTCTGGTATGTTGGGCGATCTTCCTCCGTTGTTTCCTCATTTTTCACAACAGAGTATGGTTTGAAATGTTCTCCATCAGTCTCCAAGATCGGATCAGGCAACCAGGTGAGCATTTGGCGATCAACTGTTGGTGGGACACAACAGGATTCATCCTCACACTTTCTTATTTGGAAAGTATAGTGACGCTGTCGGCAATGGTTTTCAAGGTAGGACTGGTATGATCCTATGACCTTTGTGTGCTTTTTCTGTAATTTAGTAAGGTCCATTTCCGGAAAGAGTTCTCTCAAGTGGCGCTGAAGCAAACAGATACTTTCATCAGAGGCAGGAGCAATTACTCTAAATGGGACATCTTTTAGTTTCAACCTTTGGAAACGCTGTTCTACCTGCTTCTGCACAGGAGAAATGGAAGCCTCCCATACTGGCTTTAACTCTGGATGTTTTTCAATTCTTTCCCTGATTTGCGCCATACTGTTAGACGACTTGAAAGTTTCCTCATCATCTGCTCTTTCTAGTGCACAGTTCTGGAGACCTAAATTCAAAATGCTCATTACACGCTCTGCTGGGTTCACCCAGCTATGTCCTGGGGCACAACGTCCAAGAATCAGCATGTCTAAGTTCAACTCTTTAAAGATGCAGATGGCTGCACATTTGACTGCTTCTAGTGTGTTGCGCTGATCAGTCCCACCATCTGAGAACCGTAAAAGCACTTTAGGCAATGGATTTCTGCTTGAAAGAATTGAGCACAAAACAGCTGCATGTCGGAAAGGACCAGAACTCTGCAAGACCGAGTCATTCACAACAACATTACTTGTCCTCTGACAAAGGAGTGCTCTGTATCCTGGGGAGTTTCACACTCAAGATATACTAAAGGGCATAGGCTGGATCTAGTCATATCATGGTCTAAAGCCATGTACGTTTGAGACACTGGAGCGATGGTTTTCTTGCCACGAACACCAGTAGACACTGGGACGCCTTGATCTCCTACTGGGATTTTAGCTTTGTCATCACAACACATCATTACTGCATATTCTGGTTTCAATTCAATGGCTTTAGACTTAAAGTACTTGAACTGGGCTGCACAGAAGTGTTGATCTGGGTGCTGAACCCGAAGCTGTCGATTCTGAATATTGTACTGGACAGGTAAACGACTTGTAAAATTCAATGCTGTGTGTGTATATGGATTACGCGGTGTAAACTGAAGTCGTACAAGGCTCTTAGATGGCACCAGTGTGCCTTCTGGGCATTTCTCAGCAGCTTGATCTATCATGTCTTGCAATGATATCCAATGACTTAGATGCGCCACCCCATGCCGCCTTTCATCAGCTGCTGTTACTTCTTCTACCACCTCTTCAAGTTTTTCAAAGAATACATCAAACTTGTCCGAAGGTCGCCCAGTGTTTAGTTGTCGAAGATCAGCAACCAGACCCGTTTCACCTAGCGAGATCATTTTCATTCGATGCTGCATTTCTGGATTTGTTGAAACAGATGCATCCAGGGCCAGTTCTGTATACATAAAGTCTAAAACCCCTGGCTGAATTTTTGCAACAAGATTCATTTTCTGTTTGAAGTCCCTCTTCATTGCCCTTGTACAGTATTCTGGTAACTTATCATGAATTTGAGCAATAACTCTGACAGGATGAATTTGTGCATCATTTGCAGACCTGTTTTCTGGGACTTTAGTTACAAACATAATTGTAGATACACTTCCCCCTGGACAATATCTATAGAGATCAATATCAAGTGACAGACGAAGATTATCAAAGAATCTCATCTTTTCCATTCTATCTTTGAAAGGTGAGACAATATCAACTACATCATCAAACAAAATAGGTTTCAGATAATCACTATGTTTGACTTTCTCATCAAACAATTTGTACTTTTCATGAACAATAGGAACCTTGGACCGAAACTCCACAGAGATGTCATTGCCAACAGTTCTGGGTGGGTTTAATGTACTTTGTCTGAGATTTTGTTCTTTTAATTTGTTCTCTAAATACATTTTATAGTGAACAAGACACTTTGCCAGACTCTCAATATTATCTTTGAACTGCAGCCAATGAACATCACTGTGGAATACTGGTCTTGAAATAACACTCATTAAGGCATTAGCATGGCTGTCACACTGTTTTTGATCAAGAGGCTGACTTTTCTTTTTTTTTCTTTTAAAGTTATTATAGCCTTGAAATTTTTCAAACAGCTCCCGCACAGGGATGGCTTCTTTGGACGTTTTGGCTGCATCATTTATTGTAAGATGGTGGTTCGTCAGACACCAGAGGGCATTGGTTAGCACCTGAAAAAAGCAAATAAAGTCTACGTACCAAAAGAAAAAGATTTAATACTATATTAGAACAACTTGCAAATAGTTTAGTAGACTATACGCCCAACTCCTACTCAGACACTTAAAAGGGTGAATGTTTTTTTTTATTGCCATGGAATTGTCAACAAAAGTGTGAAATGAGCATCCAATGACTATTCAGAATTATTTTGAAATATGACTTGCATATGTTCACAGTTGATTAATTTTTACTGTAAGATTTCCCTGTTAAATGTTTTGACAACTGTTTTTGCATAGATGTCAATATTTTGACTATTTATTAATACAAGGTTCAACCAGAAAGCAAACAGAAATCGTAATTATCACACATTATAAAACCCTTACTGTTCAGGCATATAAAATGACCTGCCAACCTGTGTTATGTATTCTCCTTCATCCTTAATGTTGCTTTTGTGCATTTTCAAGCCAATTTGTGTCATTAGCTTGACAACATCATTGTACAGCTCATCTTTTCTGTTGTGACTGGAAGCAGAAATAAAAACACTGTTCTATAACATTTGCAATAAGTCTCCATTTTACCGGGTAAAGTATTTTATTTTCTGTACTCCATTAATGCAGTCAAAAAATACATGCAATAAAGTTTTTACTATATACATATAAGGAAAACACATTGGCCCCCTGTGTGGGGCTCATTTTGACCCAAGGGCCATAATTTGAACAATCTTTGTACACGTCCGGTTTGGAAGAAAAAGATTTGTGAAATTTTTGCTATATACAGATAAGGAAAACACATTGGCCCCAGGGCAGGGCTTATTTTGAACCACCAGCTATAATCTGAACATTCTTGGTAGAGGTAGAGGCAAAATATTTAAGCTCTAGGCCTTTCGGTTTCAGAGAAAAGGATTGTTTAATAATTTTTTCCGTTAGGTTGCCATGGCAACCAGACTTATGTATGGAATGCAATTCCTTGAACAAGTTTGAAAGAGCTTCATGCCAGGAACATTCCTGCCAAGTTTCATCAAGATTGGCCTAGCGGTTTAGGAGGAGATGTTGTTTAAGTAAAAATGTTGACACACGACGGACGACGACAGACAAATACCGGTCACAATAGCTCACCCTGAGCATTTGCTCAGGTGAGCTAAAAACTGTTAGATTTTTCAACACTAGGTCATATTTTAAAAATCGGCTGAATACGATTTAAATGTCAGATGGAGGGGTTTACCATTTATTCTTTGTGCCAAATGGGCAATTATTATATAATGTCGCCAAAGCACTTTTTGATAAAAAGATTTAAAACACATTGCTGCACTAGGCAGTCAGTAGCCTCTGCTAGGAGTATTTAGTATTTCTGAATATCAAGTCTCCTAAAATTTTACCATGTAGATTTCTGTGGAATGTTGATTTTTTTACCATCCATTAAGACACTGAAAGCATTTTTGACAGCTGCTGAAGACTCCCCAGGACCAGGCTCCACAGGCACTTCTGTTTGTTCGCACTGGTATGTGAGTGCCTTCATGTCTGCAACATCGTTAAGGTCTGCAATTGTCATGTCTGCGGACACGGAGAACCC
The DNA here is from genome assembly GCA_027627225.1 of Congeria kusceri. Classification (NCBI taxonomy): domain Eukaryota; kingdom Metazoa; phylum Mollusca; class Bivalvia; order Myida; family Dreissenidae; genus Congeria; species Congeria kusceri. The sequence continues at coordinate 16,592,172 of CM051025.1, read as the reverse complement.
TTCAGCTTCAATGGCAGTCTGAAGTTTTAAATAAAGTCAAAGGGCATTAATTAATATGTGCATGCAAACAGGGTTGAGCTCCTAGTTTTGTGGCTAGAACTAAAATGTTAGTTTTTGATTATTATACTATATAAATAAATCTGGATATTTTTTGCACAACTTGAGGCATGAAACAATTGAAAAAGGTATCAAAATAGGGTAATTTTCAAACAGACTGGAACGCTGTTGTTTTTGTGCTATGACTATTAGCCGGTTCAGGTAACCTGACAGTACTATATTTACATAATTGTTTATAAATTTCCTACATGCACATGTTAACATAATACGGCTTTCGATTTTTATTCGTACATAAAGTTTTTACCGTGCAAACAACACTTTAATTTTCAGAATCTAAAACTGGTACGTTGACCTACTTACCGAGCACCTTGCCGAATATTTCTCACATGCTGGTATCTTGTGTACACTTCGATAAATACTGTCCACATTTTGTGAATGCGTGACAGACGCAATTGTCTTTGAACCATTATTATTGTTCGTGGTTGGGCATTTGATTGTTACTGCCAGCAAACTTTTAGACATGCTGCAAGCACATCGCTTCTGTCCAAAACAGGAAATAACGATACGACTTCAACGGTCATTGTCATCATCGGCTAAATACTAATATATAAAATACTACTCGACGTTTTTTGTGGGGCGAAAAAAAAATGCGGTCGGCGCGAAAAAAAAAGCGGTCGGCGGTAAAAGCATAGGGTCGGTCGGGTTACAGGAAACAAACTTATTTTTTTTTTACGCCTAATGAATGCGGAGGTACTTCAAATCGACTTCATAATGATGAACATTCACTAAATTTGGTCCTTTCTTTATATAACGCTTATAACGATATGCTAATTTGACTGGTTGCTAAGGAATTATAAGAACACTTTATTGCATCATTTATTTTTAGTACAGTGAAAACATTGGTGAGAGAGAAAATATATAAATTATGCATTTTCACATTTTTTTGGTATTTTTCGGGGCCGAAAATGACCCTTATAGTCCCTAGCTCGTTGTTGTCAAAATATTCAGAACAAGATTCGGTAGCAAGAAATAAAACTTTCGCAACGAGAAAAAAATAACCAATGTAGCACATTACTGTATTGGTCTTATTCAGGTGAATATATTGGTTACATAAAAGTAAGTAGTGAAAATAAGGGTGTCATTAGTTTGACGTAACATATTTAATAAATTGACTTTTTTAGAAACTGTTATTGTAATGAATCACATGATATACGGATTATAATACACATGACATACATTATATTAAACAATTAAAAAGTATGACCACAGTCGTAAATTTGTTCTGTTTTGAAGCAGGGCCTTTTCAGGTTTCGATTTCATTTCTTGAGCCTGAAAAGAAAAGAAATAGTTTTCCGCAGAACCTGTTTTGGAAATTACCCTTTCAAAAGACCGTTGGCTTCCACCAACAGTCTAAAAACTGTAGACAGGTTTTAGTTTAGACAAAATCTCGACTATATTTTTTGAAACTGCTCTGTTAAATTTAAAGTGCTATTGCTATTAACATATGAAGACTGAGTAGTGCCCAGTGTTATACAATAGCGAACACTTGCAGTGCCTTCAGCGCTTTGATTACCATAAGCCATGCATGCATGTTTGTTTGTTTGTTTGTTTGCCACCCACTTTATCTATGTAGGGTAGTAATTGCATTGTGCATTGTTTATTTGCAGTGATTGTGAATGTAGTGTATTGAATTTAAGTAGATTAGCTTAGTCAGCTCTGCTGGTTAATTTTTGGTTGACGTTAACTGACCAGTGTCCACAGTTGGTTGTCATGGGAACTTCCCATCTTGACAACCGTTCATTGGGCCAGTGTCACTTCCTTTGACCTACATTTGCCTATACTTGTGGCCAGTGCCTCATAGCATTGCAGGTCTGTTACATGACCTATCACATGATCTGTTGGCTGTTTGGCAGGTGCCACTCAGTTGATGGATGATGACCTATTTGGACCATTTTGTTGGTTTGTCAATTGAGGGGTCAGTGCCTGTCAGTTGGTCAGTTTTTTGGGCCATTAGAATGCTCTGTCTGATGAATGGTCATTGCCAGTCATGTGAAGCGATCATTAGGCCCAATTAGTTCAAACATGTCCATAAACATTTATGTATGGCACATTATTACAGGTAAAGGTTATGGTACTTATGATGGTAGTTAAGAAGTCATAGTTAATTAGTCTGTGCTTATGGTTGATTGTCTACATATATACATAGTTTGTTATAAATAGTAGTTCATTGTAGTCACTTCTTCTTGTTGTAAAAAGTAGTTTGTTATAGTCATGTGTTAATCCCTTCTATGTCCCTTTTTTCAATGGTCAAAACTATTTTTTTGTGGTCAAACTCACCAGCACCAAAGGTCACAAAACTCTTTGCTAAGTCATTCCGCTGTGTTAATTATATGTCCAAGTTCATTCCACTGCATGGAATATGTCCAATATCAATCCACTATATTATAATATACTGTATCCAAGTCATAGATCAGTGTTTCATTTCCTTATGTATGGTCATAGACAAGTATTCTTTGGATCCCTTTGGTCAACTTGCACTCTCCCTTAAACAAGTGCATAGAAAATAGTTAATTTTGGTCAAACATTCTACATTTAAGGCTTATATTTCAATGTCACCACTGTCCTGTACCAAATGGTCAACCCTTTTACAGAATCCTTTTAAGAAAATTATTAAATAGTCAAACCACAGACATTTCAGAATTCGCCAGGTGCCAATTGCAAGGTTATGTCCATACTTACAAGATTTTCCTGTATTTGTTACAATTGCATACTTAAAGTTCAACATTCATGAGCATTCCCATCATTTAAGTTTTTTGTTGTTGTTTCTAGTACATTAAAAGGAAGTGTTTAGTGTTTAGCATTGTTATGTGTCTTCTTGTAATAGATAAGTTGATAAACTGGATAGCCAATGAACATTATCAAGTATTGATGTGATCACTTTAACTTGTTTGATGATTTTTATTACCATAAATGATTTTGTGAAAGCCTCTTTCATTAAATTTAATTTCTTAACCCCTTTCATCAGGCATTTCTAGATTTATTGCAGTGTGGTTGTTGATTTGAAATATAATGACGTGTCCCGGTTAGTGCCGGTCAAAAGCTTCAATAAATTCTCAACATCCACTGTTGTATTTATTTTATTATAACTTTAAATTGTTGAGTTCTTAATTCTTGTTGGAAAATAATTGTTTATTTTGTGTTTGCTGATTAATCATAGTAAAATTTTGCGTTGTTCAATTACTAATAACAACTCGCAAACATAGTTCTGGAACTTTAAAGTACAGTTAGCATTGTAATTGTGGAATTTGTTGTCAGGTCATGTAAGAATCTAATAAATTTTTGCATAATCATTGTTTATCTGTACTTTAATTACAATTTGTCATGCAAACAGCCTCATGGTTTAAGCATCTGAACTCTAAATTGTTAATTATTAGCTGATAAAGAACTCTAAATAAACTAGACATATGCCTGTAGGACACGGATGCACCCACATTCTGCAGGTTGTCACAAAAACTCAGCTGATGTCGAAGAAAATGCACCAAAATAGCCAGGTGCACAAGTTCACATGCTGATGAATATGTCTATAAAGTTACATCAGTCTAGCAGTTATACTTTTTGAGTTAAATGTGACACAAATCCAAAAATGTTATTTTTTGCTAAAAAAAGGGCCTTAACTCCATTGATGGCGGAAAACACTGCACCAAAATACCCAGGTGCACAAGTTCACATGGTGATTAATATGTATATAAAGTTTCATCACTCTACCAATAATGCTTTTTGAGTAATGCGCGACACAAGTCCAAAACAATTTTTGCTGTAAAAAGGGCCATAACCCCACTGATGTAGGAAAAAAACTGCACCAAAATGCCCAGGTGCACAAGTTCACATGCTGATTTATATGTTTATAAAGTTTCACCACTCTTATCAGCAATTTTGTTTGAGTTACGCGCGACACAAGTCCAAAAATGTCCTTTTTGCTAAAAAAGGACCATAACTCTGCTGATGTTAGAAAAAATGGCAACAAAATACCCAGGTGCACAAGCCCCGATGCTGGTGAATATGCTTAGGCCAAATAAAAAAAAGGTCTGTTTCTGGTTTATGGCCCAAATATGTAAGGGTAGGTAGGTAGGTAGGGATTTTTTCTATTTTTATTTCCCCGGCATCTTGATGCGGGAGGCATATAGTGATTGTCATGTCCGCCATCCTTCCGGCCGTGACAAGGTTAAGTAGATTTTATCGTTTTTCTGGCACCAACACCGCTTACTACAACACTTGGATACTTACACAGCTGTTGCTTATGACCATTCCCTATCCACCCATATCACCCAACCTCACCTTAACCTAATTTGCACTTAGAATAATTCAAATCGGCTGTTTCTTGGTTAACTAGATTTCACAGTTTTGTCTAGCACCAACACTGCAACAACACTTGGATATTCACACAGTTGTTGCTTATGACCGTTCCCAATCCACCCATATCACCCAACCGTACTTTGACCTTGACCTAATTTGCACTTTGAATAATTCAGATGGGCTGTTTCTTGGTTAACTAGATTTTACCGTTTTGTCTAGCACCAACAATGTTTGCTACAACACTTGGACACTTACACAGTTGTTACTTATGACAGTTGTTGCTAATGACCATCCCCAATCCACCCATATCACCCAACCTCTCTTTGATCTTGACCTTGACCTAATTTGGACTAAGAAATCGGCTATCCAGCACCAACCGGGGGCATGTGTGTTTATCAAACACAGAATCTTTTTTTCTTTATGATGGGGGAATGGTATGTGTTCCATATAGATGATTCCAGAATCAATAAATAGACCGCCGCCATTTTGTTGTCACGTGACCGTCCGCCATTACGGAAGTGGAAAAGTCTGCGAGTCTGCGATCATCGATAAGCACGAAGAACATTTAGAAGACCAGTAAATAAAGCACAATGGCATCGAAGTCGAGCGAGTTTCGTAAGTATTTAAATTAGAACATAGTTTGTGAATCTACCTGTATGTACCATGGATCGTATTTGTATCATTGGCTTGTAACTCTTACAATAATTTGTAAACATCCGGGAAAGAGGAGGTAAACGTACCTGTATGTTGGATCAAAAATTTGTTAAACAATATCTTTGTGACCCGTTTGTTTGTTGAATTATATCAATGTTTCAATATTAACCAAAGTAAACTAAGCATCTAAACTATCAAAATATGTAAACAATCAACAATATATTATAATTGAAAACTAACGTTTGTTATGATGTTTACAGCATTCTCTCCCCCACCCATTTTTTCAACAGTTTTGAGAGAAAAAAAGCAGTTTTTTTTATAGACAAATGCTCTGAACCCCTGTAACCTGGTAGAATCATTGAGACAGGATCTATGATATGTTTATAGAGACACATGTTGTTTTTTGTTTCCAATAATGTTAAGATTTTTTTACAATACAGTTTTGTTTATTTGATTTCTAATACATGTCATTTGCAGGTCTTCCACCCAATGACATGGAATGGGAGAAGAACAACAGCCGGGCATGGCCAAAACTAACGTAAGAGGACCTTGTGGACTACTTGACCCATGCCAAGGCCTACGATGGCAAGGAGATGAAGTCCTTCCGGGCGTTGTACGGGTACAAGTACGTGCAGAATGGATGGATGGGGGATATCTGGTCCATAGTATGCAGCAATGTTACATATCTGAAAGCCACCATTTCTCCAAGTCAGCCAGGTGTGGGTAGAAAAGATTATGAAGCTTGGATAGCTGTTACCAACCAGTTGTCTGTGGAAACAGGTCATTGCAGCTGTCCAGCAGGGAATGCCAGGTCATGCAGCCACATATCTGCCATTATCTAGGCAGTTACCCTGGCATGGTCCCACGGTGTAGGTGGCGAAACCTGTACAGACATGCAACACACTTGGGGAAAAGGAGCGGCACAAGTTCTCTGTCATGACAGGTTGTCAGACATGACATTTCGAGTTGCAAGTGGATGCAGATTCGCATGCACTAAAGAAAAGTGAACTTCCTCGAATTGAACAGCTGGTCGATCACAATGACTTGAAGGAGTATGTTGGTGCATCAGTTGTTAATGTATTATGGCAGTGCAGTGGAACATTGCTCTACAGTGTTTTACATGCACCGGAAGAAACAGAAGAAGCTGAAGAGGATACGCCGCATGGTGATCACATCATAGACTGTATGTGCCCAGTGACATTACCTCTGTCATGTGACAAATGTCAGACATTTTATCAAACATATGTGCAGCTGACTGACCCATCTAAGTTAGAAAAAGCAACAAAAGACCAGAATAACAGTGCATGGACAGACAGCCGAAAATTGCGCATTACCAGCAGTCGAGTTAGTGATCTGCCCAAAACAAAGAGAGCTAACCCCGATAAGTTTGTTAACAATCAAATCTACGCTAGATTCAAGGGGTGCTCAGCTACACGTCATGGTCAGAAATATGAGCCTGTTGCTCGAGCCTGGCACGAGAGCCTAAGTGGGAAGACTGTTTCTCAATCAGGGATTGTTGTCAGTGAAGAAGAACCCTACCTAGCTGCTAGTCCGGACGGGATTTTGGATGAACGTACAATTGTTGAAATCAAGTGTCCCGTTCGTCCGTTATCTGATTTAATTTAATCTGGAAAATATGATGTAATTCTTGTGGATGGACAGCCTACGCTAAACCCGAAAGGCAAGAATGGATATTTTTGCCAGGTGCAGTGCGCAATGTTTTGTACGAAATCTGTTTTGTGTAAATTCATTGTCTGGACTGTGGAGAAGCAGTGTGTGATTGACGTGCCATACGATGAAGACTTCATGAAACATCTTCTTCCTCGGATAAGGGAGTTTTACTTGAAGCACCTGCTTGTTCGGTTGACAGACGAGTTCTTATCAAAACGTTTGAAACTATCGTCAGAGTACAAGTCTATGTGTGGATAATCTGATGTACTAACAGAGAATTGTGATAACAAACACTTGAGGTTTACAGGTGTCATACTAATTCCAGTTTTGTTAAATGTTTTTGTCAATTGTAAACTAGCCTAGAGTTTAGAGTTGCAATCATACAACTTTACAAGTAAATACATGTATCACACTGCATAGAAATGGTGATTTTAGAGACTGGTTATGCAAAGCTGCAATGTTTAATTATTGTTTGCTTATAATATTGTCACTTTGAGAATGCATAAGCTGTTTGGCTGTTATAATATTGTTACATTGTAAATTAAATTAGTAAAATGTATTGACATTGTTTTTGTGGAATATTTTGTTTAATCATTAATGTGTTCAGCTTAATTTTAGCATGGCTTTGACACTCAAGTCCACTTCCTGGGTAAAACCAGTACCTTGTGTCATTGAAGAAATGCGTCACTGTGGTTAGGGTCTAAACGTAAAGTAGTACCCTGTAATACGTGCACATAAATTTGTCACTAAACAGACCATGATGGGCCACGGATACAGATTGTAGCTGTAATCATGTAATGATAAGACGAACAAAAGAATTGCATTTTCACACTTGATTTATCTAGATAACAAAAACACAACTGATCAATAGTAGTAATATTTTTATATGAAAATAAACCACAAAAATAGTATAGTATATATATTATTTTCAATGCATTCAAAGTCAAAATAATCAATACTTGAGTCTAGTGTAATTTCTGTAAATCTGCTACATAGAACATCAAATATTCTATATTGTCTACTATGAACTTTTAGTACATTGTCAATATCACTTAAGATAACATGGACAGAACTTTAGTCAATGATGACATCTTTGATCAATGGACCTTTCCTGTTACAAAGAGCTGCAACAACGCGCACTGTTTTATCTGCGTTTCTCAGTGATTTTATGTTAAACTTTGTGGACAAAAGTTTGTAGGACTTCATTCTCATGATGGCTCTCTCTACATGGATTCGTTGTACAGCTATTCGCCTAGAGTCTATTGTTTCTTCTTCTGACAACTGTGATCTGCCCTTCATAAATGCAGGGATGTTCAATTTCACACGTCGGCTACACATGTCTTCACCAATCGTAAATCCACGGTCTGCCATGACCTCGTCGCCAGGAAGTAAATAATCAAGAAATCCACACTTCTTCGTTATATAATTGTCACTAGCTCTTCCACCATACAATGGGGAAACATACATGATGTAACCATTTGGTGCTGTTGCGATTAAAAATTTTGCTGTATTGTGACTCTTGTCAGTCCTCCATGTTTGTGCTCTTACTTTCAAGGGGAATGGCTTTTGTATATATATTTCCGAGCAATCAAAGATGCATGTTGTCTTTGGAAAAGAGGTTCGAAATGACTTTGGTAATGTTCTTCTTATAGTTTCACGTGGTAGCCAAACAATACACTTGGAAATATGTTCAGACATAATGTCAATCCAGGAATGGTACACGTTACTAATCAACTGGTGGGAAACCCTGAAGCGTCTAGCAATATCTTCAAATGTCAGTGCCAGTCTTAGTCGCAGCAAGACTGACAAGATCTGATTAGCCACACACATTTTGAAAGGTAGTTCCTGGCCAAACTTAGACAATGTTGCTATCAATGTCAGGAATGTTGACAGGCTTAGTCCAGTGTAGAAACGAGCATCAGAGTCGGTTTCAATGTATTTAACACCAAATTCTGGAGAGTTATGTTGTGTGGAGGCATTCCGTGTCTTAGAGCTATACCAAAGCTGTGGTCAAGTGACACAATATCGATAGTTTGTGTGCTACAATCAACTAATTTAGGTTTGTTTAAATTTTGACACATATCAGGATATTTCTGACAGCACACAGATACACAGTGTTCATTGTCAATGCAAGGTTCATTCAGAAATTCTAGTAGCTACCATCTTGTACGTCATCGTATCTTCATCTTTCAATGTTGGCTTTAGAGGTGTGTCTGTGTCATGTATCTGTTGGTTTTCCTCAGGGCATGTGTTTTCATTTACTTCTATTATACGTCGTTTCAATGGCCTTCGACCAGGTGTCTTGGGGGTTATTGGCCGATATCCCATCTCAAGAACCGGAACAGGATTCTGTGTAGTTGGGTGGCCATCAATGAAGTGTTTGGAACAAACCTAAAATAAATAGTTAGGGCACATTAATGATGTATAATGCCAGTTAGTTAACATAATACTTTTTTTAATAAATAATGAAATATTATATCTAATCTGGAACACAGAAACACACATAAAGTAAAAATCAATATTATTTTGAATGACAAATCACATAGTTTTTGTTCAATTAGGTATAACTTGTAGGAAACTGAGTGGGTGGGGAGAATATTTTTTTTTGTTTATTAAATGAAATATGTATAAAAAAAAACATGTTTTAATATTATATCACTAATACTAACCACTGATTTGACCTGTGGATTGAAGTCTTTCCTGTTGATTGATTTCAACCACTGTAGACGATTTTCTCCTGTTGACGGTATACAATGGAATTTGAATGGTACGAGACACGGACAATTCTTGGCAATTAAACCTATGTGCACTTGACATTGTCCATTTTCCCAGTCATACAACTTCTGATTGTTAGTACAGTTAACAACAACACATTGCCTTCCACCACCACGTTTATACGGCACTTTTTTCAGTTTTCCCCCACAATCTCACACAATTATTGGATTTTCCTTTGTTTTCACTTCCTTAATGTAGCGAGATCAGTGACTTTTATGTTTCTATAATAAATATAGCTTATATATACCTTTTCTGAAAGGACTTTTATGTAGGATTTCAAATATGTAAAAGATTGTTTTTTCAAAAATTGAAATTATGACGATTTTTTTAAATTTTGCAATTTGAAAAATCAGTCTGCCAAAAACCGCCTATGTTTGACACCAAAATTGATCTGCATGACAAATTGCCTCTAATAACAAACACTAAAACAAAAAATGCATTTAGATTTATGTATTGTTAGACAGTTTGTATAACAACATTTACAAGTTAATTTGTCTAGTGTAGCAGCATTTCCAGGTCCCCATTCCTGTAGTCGTTGAGGAGCTGGTAGCTGTAGATTGCCTGGTCTCCGCTGTACTTTATATTGAACCAATCTGGGTACCCCGGCACCTGAAACAAGCAGATAAGAATGAAGGAATGTTAACGAGAAAGATTACTAATAAAAGAAAAGAACTTTCATTATGTTTTATATTATTTACTAGTACATTAATTTGAAATGATAATAAAAATCATGTACAGACATATTACTTTCTTGGTTGCGTATCATCAGTTAGAAGAAAATTATTTTGATTTAAGATAAATACTTTATGTACATTTAATTCAAAATTAATAATAATAATAATGATTATAATACTCATATGATATAATGCTCATTAAGCAAACTGATAACTGTTGATTACAAACTATAGAAGTTGTTACACTGTTAGTAAGTCCATGCAAGCACATGTTATCTCGAAAGCGCAGTCTTTTGATTTCCAATTAAAATTTTAAAAGTTACGAAAGGGCAGAAAAATATGTTGGGGTTTATATTGAATGTAATGGTATAATTTATGAAAATTTGATTACACTTATATCTAAAGAGACCTGTTCACAGATTGACGAATTGACAATTTTCCGACTTTTTGAAACAGATTCCAAATATAAAAGAATACTGTATATAAAGGAGCGAAATAACACTACAAACATAGAAATATACTGTAAATACCGTTTCATTAATGAGTAATCATCACTTGAAATTGATAAAATTATAAAGCTTTTGTAACGCTAACCAATGGAATAATTTGGAGTGTTTCTGTGATTTTCGTTAAAATTGCTGACAACACACGGATCACTTGTATAAAGTAGAAAATGCCGACTCAGCTTTAGCAGTCGGAATGGCCGAGTGGTTAAGGCACGGAGGTCTGAGGTTCGAGCCCCGGTGGGAGCAACTTTTTTTTCTTTTTTTTTTCCCTTTTCGTGAACCATTATACTTCAGCTCTTTAGTTCCGATACTTAAACCTGTGAAGTTAAGACGTTAAATGGGATTCTTAAAAAATACACAAATATGTGAACGAGTCCCTTTAAGGATGTGAAAAAATGAGTGATATTGCGAGTAATTCCAACTAGTGCTCAAAAATTAAATGCGTTGAACATTACTTGTGAAATAACTTGTCCTGTGTACCAGGTTCTACCACCATTTTCTTCAAACGCATGGCGGATCTTGTGGCCTATAATAACGGGTTCAGGATTTTTATGTTCATCTTGGCTCATGGGAACGACTGGACGATCATACGCTCTCCTCACGAGTGTTTTCACATTTTCAGCGAGCTCTTCACACGACAGTGCCTTACTTTTGTTACTACGAGTGTTTTCACATTTTCAGCGAGCTCTTCACACGACAGTGCCTTACTTTTGTTACTACGAGTGTTTTCACATTTTCAGCAAGCTCTTCACACGACAGTGCCTTACTTTTGTTACTACGAGTGTTTTCACATTTTCAGCGAGCTCTTCACACGACAGTGCCTTACTTTTGTTACTACGTTTGTTTTCACATTTTCAGCGAGCTCTTCACACGACAGTGCCTTACTTTTGTTACTGAACTTGTATACCATTTTGTCTTTGGGCGTTTGCTTTAAAACTCGCTGCCTAAATCTTAACTGGCATTTCAGAGCTTTAACTCGTTCTTTTTGTTTTATTCTCCGTAATGCAGATTCCACCTCCTCTGCAGTTTGCCATAGTCCCCAAATTCGTATATCATTCGTTAGTTTTTCTTTTCTTTCTATTTTTGCTTTATCACTTAGTCGTACTTTTTCTAACTTTTCATTGATAATCTGTCTTCGCCTGTTTTCAACTTCCTCATGTCTTAGCTTAAACTTTTTTCGTAAAGAAGCCACGTCTAATCTGGCATGCGTAATTATTTGTTCTCTTCCTTTTGGTGGTTTTTTTCCAGCCAATTAATTGTTTTGTTATGTATGAACATGATGCTTGCCTCAACTGCTATTTGTGTGGTGTTTGGCTTTTCACGGAGCAGTCTGTCCATATGTCCAAAGATTGATTCACTAAATTTATTGTGCTTTGGTACACCAGTACTTTTTTGTGCCACTGCTTCATAACTTTTTGACCAAATGCCGTCCTCAAGATAATCTTGAAATAACCTTTTGCAAAGATGACATAATGCTGGGATAATTGCCTCTAAGCACACTATTACAAGACCATCATGCTCCCATTGTTTTTTAAGCTCTGCATATATTGGTGAGGCATTTAGTTTCACTTCATTTGCGAAGGTTAGTTTGTACGTCCCATTAAGGAACGCATCTGAATTATCCGTGAAATGTTCAAGATAGTCAACAAGTGCTTGATAGATTATTCTTGACTCGGTGATGTGTATATTGTCATTTACCGACCAAAGTGGAACTGTGATTAGCTCACTTATCAGTCCTAGTGCTTTAAAACCTGCCATATACTCTGGCACATTGATGTCAAATTTGATGGCAGCCAGTAGTCTGTTGGAACTTTCAAACTGAACAAAACTGGCAATTTGGTCCTTTAAGAAAAGTACTGCTGCTGCATTGCGGAAGAGAATGTTGAAACGATTACCATGAATTCTCTCTAATGGCAGAGTTCTTAATTTATGCGCTTGTAAGAAAGTTTTTACGTAAGTGTTGAAATTACAATACTTCCCATTTTTGTCATCACCTCGTTTGGAGAAAGCCTTACAACATGTTCTGATAAGCCGTACGGCCCCAGGCTCATTACTTTAGCGAATTTTTTTTCAAGAATAGGGGCTTCTGTAAAGGCTTCTTTTTCTATTTCAATCAAAGTTTTTGAACAGATATTAGCCATGTGAACCAAGGCATGCAGCGAGCAGAAGAAATTGCAGAGCTGGCTCAGTGAGAGCTGTTCTTCGTGTGTCAGTAGGTTCCACTGGTGACTTAAATCTTCTTCAATGATTTCTTTCCTGAATGCTCCGAGTAGTTCGTTAAACTTTGTCTGAGTACTTGCTCTGTCTGACATGGTGCAAACTATGTTTTTCAGTATTGCCCTCGAAGCAAGATTTTCTGATGATTTACTTGTAGATTCTATGTCTTGAAGTATTGTCATCAGTGTGTCTAATATGTCCTTACCTGCTTTTGTGGTCATCTCGCGAATTCCCAGCACCCAATACATTCCAGTACTATCAGTTGCATGCATCCCTTCATACTTGGTTCCGAATTTATTAGTTTCATCACTAAGAAGGCATAGATTTTGTTCGTGAGTAAGTTCCTCACATACCGGTATTTGCCTTTGCGCTAATGCTAGTCTCTGAACATTCATATTGTTCACTGTAGTCTTTGAAGGCAATTTGTTGGCTGTTATATTTGCTAGCGGAAGGACACTATTTATAACAGGAGAAATGTTACTTAATGACACATTGTAATTCAAAAGTTTATAAACACTGCTGAAGTTCTGATGTGTATTTCATAGACTGCTCATCATATGTAATGACCTTATTGTTCACCATATCACATAACCAGTCATTTTCCTGAACAGTATTTCTAACCTGAAGCCCAAGTTCACAAGCATTTATCTTCATTGTGTTCAATTCATGGTCTTTATCCTCTAACTCATTGTTCAACCTTTCAATTTCTTTGCACCTGTTTTCAGCTAATTCAAGTTTCTTGTTCAGAGACTGTTGTAAGTAAGACAGTTTTAGTCTCATTTTTTTCAGTTCCCCATTTTTCAATGTTAATCGTGCCTGTAGACTTTTATTTACTTTTAATATTTGCTTACTTTGAGCTTTTGCCTGCTTTAAGTCATTTTTCAATGTTTTAATTGTGCCTACTTTTGACAGTTTAATTCTGTATGATTTATTTACTTCTTTCAAATCAGATTTCAAAGTAGTATTTTGTTCTTTGAAATGGTAAGTTCTTTGGCCAAATCTGAAACAACAATTTCTAAACTTTCACTTTTTTCTTGCAAAAATTTAACATTTTCAGACATTTCTTTACCAAATTGTCTTGGTGTTTCCAAACGTTGGGGATTTTGTACCTGGGATGCAAGATATTTTTCCAATTCCAATTTACCATTTTTTCTACTTTTACATTTTAGTAACGATTGATACTTGGTGTACACTCTTTTACACAATGAATCATATGACTTTTTATTATGAGAATCAGACGGACCTTGAGCATTTTCAAACAACCAATCAGAGCAGTGTTGTAATCCGTCTGACGTAATCCTGTCAACAATATCACAAACTAATTTAGACGTCATAATGCTAGGTTAAAGAAAATTACATCAAGAAAAATTTTAAGAATAAACACATTAACTAGAACTCGGCGAGTCGGATGTGTCGCCTGACGACAGATAGCTTACGTGAATCCAAATGAAGAAGTACTTTAGGTTAATGCTCAAATTTTTTTTAACCGATTTATTGAAATCTACAAGCACTGCACTCTGGCTAATTGCAAACAAAAGACTAATTAAAACCAAAAAATGTGACACAAAAATAAATATTTGTTTCCCAATTAGCCAAATTTTACGTAAGAAATTCCAAATTTCAAATCAGGTACTTTTTCCCAAAAAGGTAAGAAAAAGGCCTTGTTATTTAGAAATATTGTCATCAGAAAGTGTGAAAATATGCTTCATTTTCGAATAATTTCATAATTTTTAATATCCAGTTAGAAATTTTGGTAGGCAGTGGCTATTTTGGTTACTGGTAGCGCTAACATAGATAATGGATGATCGTCTGGGAGCAACTTTCACAGCATTCATACATATTATCAGCACATTCACTTTGCGAGTAAAGGTCAATCGCATTGAAATTTGTGTAAGTACATGTAATTGTTTCTGACAAAATACTGTCTGTATACACACTATTAATTGTCTCATTTTTGTCAACTAATTCAGTCTGCTGACAAGAACATTTGATCAATCCCCCACTTTCAACTGTTTGGATTAAGTGATCCACATATACAGGTGTGGTGTCTTCAGCCAAAGTGTTTTCAAGAAAAAATGATGTAATAAAATTATGTTCATCTGAACTTATTTGTTTGTTAAACAGTTTCTTTTCAGTCTTTTCAATACATATGACATCCGTCTGCGACCCATGTTCCACCTACAAGGGTTTTTAAAGGGACATGCCATTACCATGCATTTGTTAATAAGCGATGTTTGTTTCCAATTTCAAACACAAATCTTTAAAGGATCATACAAATATTCGTTTCGTTTTACATTTTTCTGTGTAACTAATGTACTGTTATATATTTACTTAAAATGTTCAGACATGTGTATCCTTATTGTTTGGAGATGGGAAAGTGGAAACAAACATATTTTTCCATGACAACATCATGATTGATATAGTGGAAAAGCAAGCATTATATATACAGCAAGCAATATTGAAATATATTCAGGGCTCTTTTTCAGAGGCTGTGGATGGGGCCAGGGCCTTTGGTTTTAGGGGAAAATATCGCAATATAATAAATTTGGTTAAGTGTAAAAAGAAATCTAGGACAAAGATGTAAAGTCAATTTTTGTGTAAAAATGCAAGATTTTAAAGAAATTTTGCTTAGGGATGTCGCCCATTTTATATAAGTAAAAAAAGCCCTGTCATTACTTTAAGGGAAGTAAACTAGCATGGCAGATAAGATTGTTTTCAAGCATGGCTATAAAACATATTATGTTAATACTAAAACAACTAGAACTAGGGTTAGTTGAATGCAGAGCTTTATCCAGGCATCTCATTGGATTGCACCCCATTCTCAACTGGAAATTTGAATGATTACAAAATTGCATCCATTCTAAAATTTAGTTAACATCTTATAAATGTTAAAATTTTTATACATAAAAACATAAATTCTAAAAAGCTTGGAAAAAGCCCTTTGCATGACAAGCAGTGTATTGTTTGGGTGTGGTAACAACATACATTCCAACTCCCATGCACCATTACAAGATACCTGTGCATGTGGAAGGTTGATTAAATACTGCCCACTGCCAGTATCATCAACATGTAGCTGCAGGGCGGATGAACGGGATGTTCTCCTTTTCTTAAAAACGGGACTAGGCTGAAACAATCGTACATTTAATGTAAATTGTTATAACTGCCAGACGGATGGATGATTACATTTTAATATTTCAACCTTCAGGACATAAAAAACAATATTTAATCCCTTGATATATATGTGATACTTTACTGATGCATTCACAATACATACTGTACCAATGTAATTATAAAAATTGGAATTTGAAAGCAAACTCACAGGATACGATTCCTCGCCAGAGCTTATTATTACAACTGGAGTCCGTGGAGAGTCTTCAAACATATCTCAGTAGTTTGTACGAATCTGTAACAACAATAAACAACTTATTTAAATTAAGAACAATAAAAAAAAAGGTCACATAATATCCGAACACCGTGATATCCGAAATATATTGACAACTGACATGCTTGTTATTAATATACAAAACGGACAATTTTGGATTCTGATCATATCAAACACAAGCATTTATTAGCGTATATATGTTTGTCGATTTACTTATTCAACTTACCATGTAGTCAATAACTGTGTTTGACATCATAATAAGCGAGCAAACCGCTTAACGATTTCGTTTTCACAAAACCGGAAGTAGACAAACAGGTGCGCGAAAACGACTGCATCATGAATTTTCCAGTCTACGATGTGCATATGTTATTTACGGCGTAAATATTTCGAGGTGCGCGACGGGGTACACCAGTATTGTAAATGTTTATATAAAGTAAAAACAACAAATCGTCGTTTTTCATGTGAAGATATCTAAAGCAATCAATATTCACTGCGATTTTTATGTTGAAAAGTGCACTATATTTGCTGTATTATAATATACACAAAATTTGAAAAACACAGGGAATTAAAGTCTTGTTCCCTTTCGGTTGCCTCTGACCTTCAACTTTGTGAAATTTCCGCTTATTCTGAATGGACATAATGTTTAAACAGAAATTATTTGAAAACACCTATTTCTAAAAATAGCATAATGTCGACCTTGCGTTAGTGGAAATTGTAGAAAATCATAAACTTACAACGTCAATTATGTGGTTTAAGATGTTTACTAAGGTATTATATTTATTTTACATAAAAGAACACACATTATTTTTTCCATTTATGACAATATAAACCAAGGCTGATCAATATAAACTATTAAAACAGGAATAAGTTTCAACAACAGTTTGCCTGTCGGCAGATAGGAAAGTGTGGTCTATAAATAGCACTGATCTCGCTACTTAATGGCGGCCGGAGATTTGAAGAGTATTCGAAGATATATCGCATATAAGGATGCTGAGTTCAATGTCCCGGCCGGATCCCTATATATTTCATATATATATATATAACATTGGTTGTAACGATATCGTATATAATGAAGTTTCGGGTATAACGATGTTGATTTTGCGACCCAAGTGCAAAAATTCCCCTTTTATTACGATTTGGAGTGTGTAACAAGTGTGAAAAACATTGATCCAGGTAAACAGTTATTGGGTCGACTTGAATCAGTTATTTTCATAATCGATTAAAACTGGCATTTGGTGACTGATCCTATGAGTTATTTGTTAAAATTGTTTGAAGAAAATTTGTGAATAAAGTTTGTTCTCTATAGAATGAAATGTGTTTGTTATCATATTGTCCTTCTGTTAATGCTTTATTTAAGTATGTTAGAAACAGTAACTGATATAGCCGATCTGCCATTAACCACGGTGTCGGGTTGTTTTACTGTCTATTGAAAATTGTGATAATTCTGTCTGTAGTAATGCCATAACGGAATGGCGTCAAACATAATTATTAGAACGATACACATGAACTCACATCATGAACATTCTGAAAATTAAATAATTATTGTGATCTTTGATTTAATTGTCAACAATTGATTGCATTAAAGCAGCATTATTATTTTTCATTGTACATAATTATGTATGTAAAGTGATCGTTGTGTCGCGTCTCTCTTCTATAACTTCTGTAACATATGCCCATGCTCTTGGTTGCCTATTTACGGATGTAACGATATTCGGATATAGCAATATAAATTCTATGGTCAGCTCAATATCGTTGCAAGTGGAGGTTACTGTAAAGATAAAAGTACCGGTAATTAGTTTGTTTAAAGAACCTTCGATGTGAAAGAAAAATACCTTAAAATCTTGTTGAGTAAAATGAGAGAAAAGAACATTTATTGGTGGAAAGAAAAATAAAGAAAATAAAGATTTTGTTTGGACCAAAAATATGTAGGGCTGGCAGCAAAAGTAAAGAGTAGGTAAAGACCAGAAACGGGACTACTTGTTTTATGCCTTGTAAAGTTTCATCAATCTAGCAGTTATACTTTTTGAGTTAGGTTCGACACTCACACAAAAACGGAGGGACGGAACAGACAGACAGGGGCACATTTATATACCCCTCCTATAAAGTGGGGGCATAAAAATTATTTCTTAATTAATCGTGCATGAATAAAATAGTGTTCACATTTATAAACTTTATTTATACAGTTGGCTTTAAACAAAAAGATATTTATTTTTAAATCAGGGGTCACGCTAGAGGGTGACTTTGGCGAAGTAGTCGCCTGTTTTGTTCAGCCGTTCTCTGTCTTAATACTATTTTCACTTCACCAAAAATTTTGACATATAACACGTTTATAGCACCTGCATTCCTAATCTGCTGCCAAGTCAATGTGTAGCTCCGCCCTGTAGGCAGAGTTTTATTGCTCAGAAAAATCGATATTGTCCAATTAAAAGGCAGAGTTATGCACACACTTGCACATGACATGCACGATCAACCAATCGGCGTCATGTACATGTATAGACACATAAGTAAGTACAAATGTGCCCGTTAGTATATGCTTATTCCCAAACATAAAATGTAGACACAATTTACTCACCCGTTTCCGTTGTTGATACTAGACACATTTAGTTTAAATCTTAAACATCAGTTGCCATGTTGTTAACAATTTGCATTAAAGTTTCGTATTCCTGCCATATTTTCAAAAGTTCGTGGTCAATCTTCATGAAACTTTACAGAAATGTTCCTTTGATGGTCCTCCACCAAAACTGTGAAAATGGTTCTGCTTCACTGCACAAGATGGCCAGCTGAGCTAAAATAGAAATATGTGTTAATGCCAATTTCTTCTAGACCTATGTCTAGATTTTCTAAATAATTTCACACCAATGTTTGTTTAGTGGTCCTCTACCAAACTTATTCAAATGGTTCCGTCTCACTGCACAAAATGGCCACAAGAGCTAAAAATTGAATTTGCGTTAAAGTTTGTATTCCTGTTATATTTTCTAAAGTTCTTGATCAATCCTGATGAAACTTTACACAAATGTTCCTCACCCGATTCCGTTGTTGATACTATACACATTTAGTTTAAATCTGAAACATCAGTTGCGATGTTGTTAACAATTTGCGTTAAAGTTTCGTATTCCTGTCATATTTTCAAAAGTTCCTGGTCAATCTTCATGAAACTTTACAGAAATGTTCCTTTGATGGCCCTCTACCAAAACTGTGAAAATGGTTTTGCTTCACTTCACAAGATGGCCGCCAGAGCTAAAAATAGAAGTATGTCGAAACGCCAATTTCTTCTAAACCGATGGCTAGATTTTCAAATAATTTCACACCAATGTTTGTTTAGTGGTCCTCTACTAAACTTATTGAAATGGTTCTGCCTCACAGCACAAGATGGCCTCCAGAGCTAAAACGGAAATACATCTGAACGCCAATATGTCTGACCATAATTTTCTTCTAAACCTTGACTTGTACATGTACCCCCATTTGCAAAATAAAAAATGCGGCTTTAATGCGGTTTCTGCATTTTTCTCTTGTATGAAACTTTTGTAGTGCAAAAACTTTGCGATCTTTAGCATT
Organism: Congeria kusceri; assembly: GCA_027627225.1. NCBI lineage: Eukaryota > Metazoa > Mollusca > Bivalvia > Myida > Dreissenidae > Congeria > Congeria kusceri. The sequence goes on along the minus strand of CM051025.1, from coordinate 16,572,328 downwards.
TGAATGATTATATTTATTTAAAGCTTATTACAGCTTACAGTAAAAGAAATGCCTATGTTATTGTTTCCATTTGCCAAAATCGCCATTGGCGATTGAAACTTAAAGCTGGCGATACAAATCAAAATTGTACAAGTAACTGGCAACTGTTAAAAAATTCGTTTTACTCGACAAGTTTATTAATATTTCTACTTTAAAAGAGCCCTCTTTTCTTTATACTTTGACCTGTAATCGCCATAAACGTGATACGGGTAATAGATAATAAACTGATAACATTACGTGCTACACAGTTGCAGTATAATAACATCCCACGCGTAGATAGAAAATGCAAGTTTTGTAATCTTAATGTAATAGAAAATGAGTATCATTTGTTACTTGTTTGTCCAATATATAGAGAAGTTAGAAAATAACAATTTAAACAATATTTTCAAAGGTGGCCAACAATTATCAATGCAAACATTGAATAAAAAAGATGCTATAAACCTCGCAAAATATATTTACAATGCAAATCAGATCTGGATAATTAAGATAATCAATAATAAATTATAGCCAATTTAGCAAGTACATATCTATCTATCATTGTATTTAAACTTCACACACCGCGTGATTGTATCTTGTGGCAGAAAAGCATTAATCATGCGTATATGCTAATAAATGTTGTTGTTGTTGTTGTTGCATCATGGAAAATTTTCGTGTTAACTTTCAGTCGCCCATAGCTTATATGTTCAACGTCCAATCAAATACTAGATTAATAACAAAGGCGGGTTACAGGTAGAGTTACATGGCGACAGGCATATAATATTTTGATTGACGTCAGTCTTCAAGTTACCGCCTGTAGCACATTTTGACAGCTTGCTTTTATAATAAATCACAGTTGTTACATTTATGTATTATGAAACGGGTAAACAAAAGACATTTTCGGGTAGCGTGATCACACTGTTATTTTCTATAGTTAATTGATAATCACAAGAAGTTAATTGCAATCGGTGAGCAATTAATTACCTATGACATGTAAGTTGTAAAAAAACAAACATATTTCATCAATATCAATATAGATTATGTATTTCCCGAAATTATTTTGTCCATGTCAGCGTTCAATGCAAATCACTCAGAATGTGAGTAGAAAGTTCAAATAAACGTAAAATAAACGTAAAATTGAGTCTAATTCTCGTCAACAGTCATTGATTAGCTTGTTTCAACCTAATAAGAAGTAAAAGTGTGATGATGAGGTATGGTATGCATTAATTTGATGTCTCGTTTTATTCATTTTACCATGTTCATATTCAAAAGTTTTTATTCATTTTAAAGAAATGTTACACAGAGATTTTTTTTAAATACAACATAATAATTATACTTACATGGTTGTCCATAAACCAATAAAATATATAAATTAACCAACTACGAAACAATTTAAGCATCTTCTGTTCTCATGTATATTTGCGCTGTTATATGCTGTTTAATTAACCAGTATTAGCATCCCCAGCTAATTTTTTTTATGCCAGATGTATTAATTAAATTATTATCACATTAAAGTGCAAATGAAAACAAACTCAAAACAGTTTGAATTATTCAAATATCTCTATTACTTCCAAAGTTATGAGGTTTTGAAGTTGTGAAATTTTCGCCAAATTTTGCCACTTTTTTGGCAGGTTTTATTCTGTAGAAGACTGAGTTCTCAGAAATTTGTGGCACCGATGCCGCTGATATTTTATTATAAATCCTTATATTTTTTTTATTTATTGAAATATCTTCATGAAAATTGGTAACCATATGTAAATTTACATGCTCTTGTCCATTTTGGTGTATCTGCAAGTGCAAACATTTTTTTCCCATAAAAAGTGTGTCCTCTATAGTTTTTTTTCAATCAAAATGTTAAGTTACGTTGCATTTACATGCCATAATATTGTAATGTCACTCTTCAATTGCTTTCTTGGTGATTAAAATTCATAAATCTTAGTGAACTTATTTAACATTTCAAAGACATTAAACAAACATGTTGTAAAACATAATTATTTTATTACATATACACACATCAATGGCATAATGCAGATACATTGTTCACTGTCAACTGCTCTAGGACTGTCTGTAAATTGTTGAGTAAGTGCAGTCTATTCCTCCTTTTGTGGAGAATTTGTAACTGCCTCTTTGGTTGGATTTTCCTGGAACATGTGCTTCTCTGTTGGCGGACCTGGGAAGTTAAGATGATCCGATGCCATCCTGAATTCATCCTGTCAGAGTCAGACTGGCACGTTGCACTTTACAGGGAATAATAATGCACCTGAAAAATATTAAAGATACAGTAAGAAATAAAACAATGTAAAGAAAAAAGAAATCAAATAATTTTAGAAAATAAAATAAACCTATTCAATAAATTTGTTAAACTTACTATTATTTACACAAGTATTGGTTATTTATTTACTGTTGTCATGATTCCTATTCTCGTAACATGACTTCAATACATACATGATACAACCAATATCCTAAACAAATGACATTCTGTACACATACACTTTACAGGTTTGTTGACTTCATACAATTAAAAAATATTAACAGTATTCTGAATTATTTAATTTGTATGAATTTCGTGCATAACAATAACAGTGCGCTAGTGTAGGAGTAGATAATGTGTTTTATAAAACCATGACCGAAATGCTGCCTATCCGAAACTCTATGTACAATTGTTTACAAGCATTTTAAGTTTTTATCGTATTTATTTAAAAAACAAAAACCTCTTAGTAACATATACCAGCAAAATGAACAAATATATATTAAACATTCACATACTTAAGCGTTTTTCTTGTGCTTATTGGGGCTTATTTACTGAATATATCGTTCGTTTTTTGCTAATCGACAGAAATTCAAGATGGCGGCCATTGCATCGCCAGAATGTATTGTGGGTTTTCCTGACCTTTGAACTTTGAATGCAAATGCGGTTGGGTAAACATAAACCGATTTAATCGTAATATATATCAAATTAAAGCTTAGAAAGTGTATTTTTAAATGCTATAACTTTCATATTAACGTACCGATTCAGGATCCGACAAATTCATGTAGACTTTGGTCATTTGTAACACGCTTGTTGACAGTCCGATTTTAACGGAAGTTGTATCACCATGAAGGGAAATTCCTCCGCTGATTGGTTAATTTAACTTCATAAATATTCAAATACATTTACATCATCGCATAACCTGTGGAAAATACCCACCGTCACCAAACCGTGTCCGCGTTGATGGACTCGATAGCGGAGGTGTGAAATCGTCGATAATCCCCATTGTTCAATAATTAAACAATGATAAACAACACTTATCCTTTATGGATTTTCATGAAATAAAAACCATATTAATCAGAATTTTATTGTGATTAATATGATATATGATTCATTCAAATATGTTCAGTGCAAAGCACCTAATTCATCCGATGAAATATATGACCGTCAGAAAATCAATATCAGTGAATGGATTATTGGATTTTGCTGGGGATGCTACCAGTATATCAGGCTACATGTTAAAATGGTATAACATACCTATAAAAAAAAATTTATAATGTACATGTATAAACGTTTTTAATGATGCTTTTAATTTCAGGTGAAAACAATGATAGCCAATTCACGTCTTTTTTGTATAATATGTGACCTTGTTGATCAGTATAAATTATTGATAATAATTATGTTGTTGTTCAACCTTTGTGAGTCAGACACAAGCGCACACACAGACACTCACATAAAAACACATATTCATAAGTATCTATAATATGTAAATATATATACACATAGAAGCTTATAATACGCCACTACATATTATGCGGAAATTTGGCTACTACTTTTTTACGTCAGCGACAACCTTGAATGCATGCCGTAACTACGTATTTTTAGTTTAAAAAAATAGAAGGAAAAGCCTTTGTTTTATTGTTGTACATGATGTGCATTTCGTAAAAAAAATCATTGGTATTGTTAGTATGTAAAGAATATGCTAAATATGTCTTAATAAAATAATAATAATTACAATAAATAATTAATAAATAAATAAATACATAATAAAAAGACGGAAACATTTAGAAAGGAAACACTACTTCTCCTTAACTTGAATTTTGTGTGTTCAATCTAGAATGTATGGTCAATATTATTCTGGTACCATTTACAACAATCGCTTATTATGCCCCCCCATCGAAGATGGCAGGGTATATTGGTTTTCTAATGTTGGTCGGTCTGTTGGTGGGTAGGTAGATCACTTTCTTTTCCGCTCTGTAAGTTGAACAGTTTTCATCCGATCTTCACCAAACTTAATGAAAATGTTTGTGGGCATAATATCTAGGTCAAGTTTGATAAACAGCCAAATCACTTAAGGAAATGTGGAGTTATGGCCCTTGAATTGTGAAAATTGGCCTTTGTAGCCGTTTCCGCTCTATAAGTGGAACAGTTTTTATCAGATTTTTACCAAACTTCATCAAAATATTTTTAATAATAATACATAGGTCAAGTTCGATAATCTGCCAAATCGCCCCAGGAATTGTGGAGTTATTGCCCTTGAATTATCTGAAATTGGCCTTTTTAGCAGTTTCCGCTCTCTTAAGTCCAATAGTTTTCGTCCAATCTAAACCAAACAGCATGAAAATGTTTATTGGCGTAATATCTCAGCCAAGCTGGATAATCAGCCAAATCACTTACGGAATTGTGGAGTCATGGCCCTTGAATTATGTAAGATTAGCCTTTTCAGCTCTCTAAGTCTAGGCCTTTTCTATACCCCTCACGGGTCAGAATTCAAAATATGTTTTTTTTTCCTGAATTGAAAAAATAAATTCCCCTCCGCTACAGAACATTGTTTGACATTTCTATCGACCTTGAAACAAATTACTTCAAGCAGTGACTGGGAAAGGATTTTTCAATATGAGATAATTTCTTATCTCCACAAAAATCTATGGGCTTATTAAAAAATCTATGGGATTTTCTCTGATTTTTATGGGATATACAGCAAATATATTTTGTGAACGTCTTACAATTTCAATTGAGAAAAATACTCCACGCAGACGCGCGCGCTTCCCGTTCAAGGTGTAATGAGCGTCTGTTGATATTGATTTTTTAGATTGCCAAATTAATTGTATTGATAAAATCTCACAGCATAGTGACAAAACTGCAAACCAGACCGAACATTGTGTATTGTACGGCAGCGTCTTTCGATTTATACTGAAACTTTTCGGTGCATCCTAAAATCGGATTTGTGAGCATTGCTTTGCGATTTTCCTCTATTTTATGCGCAAATATCGCATTGCGCATGGGTTTCCCAGTCACTGTTCAAGAAATATTTTAAATACAAAAAACATTAGATATCGCAATGACATTTAGATACATATTGCAATTTTATCAACTAATCAATGGAAATCGATACTGACAACCAGGTTTATTTGTACATTCTTTTCCCAATTTTGCAAATTTCACATTGAGAAATTTCCAATTTGAAACCAGATACTTTTTCCCAAAAAGGTCAGAGAAAGGCCTTAAGTCCAACAGTTTTCATCCGATCTTCACCAGACTTGCTGAAAATGTTTAAGGCCATAATATCTCGGCCAAGTTCGAATATCAGCCAAGTCACCTCAGGAACTGCAGAGTTATGGCCCTTGATTTATCTAAAATTGGCCTTTTTAGCAGTTTCGGCTCCCTATACAGTCCTCATCCGATCATCACTAAACTTGATATTTTAAAGATTACTTTTAACCTAGAGGGGGCATAACTATTTTACAAACAGCTCTTGTTTAAAAGGTTTCAATAAAAAAACACTGCGCAGTCTTAATGAGTGGCAAGTTTCAGGATATAATTTTCACCATATTTAATGAATATGCAATATACACATAAAAATAAGGGATATACATTGCATGCATTATTTTTAGAAAGTACTGTTTTATTTTAACAGCATTGTTTCATAAATTAAAAATAAGATCTCCAGTTAGATCTTTTTAGCTCACCTGAGCACGAACACAAATTGTTGACTGTATATGGACAACAAACGCTTGACGCCGGACGCCGCCAGAGAGGTCCCTTATACCAATAGCTCACAAGTGACAAGCCTTGTTCAATTTTCACATGGTTTCATTAGACAATGATAACTTTTTTTATTAAATGTTTGATGCAGCTTAAATTGTACCAAACAGTCCTCAAATTATCAAATTTTAAGAAAATGAAGTTAAAATGTGGGTACGCCACAGTTTATAAAATACAATTTTTGCATCCTCAAGTGTTCCTTATTGTTGAGATTTTAAACAAGAAAACAAAGAATGAATACTGCATTACTTTAATTTCAAATATATGTGTTTGAAAAAGTGTGTTACCTGAAATTTCACATCCAGTGGTTGTGATAGTTTCCTCTGAAAATATATTTAAAACTTATTTATATTATTACTGTACACTTGTATCAAATTTTGCTGTAAAATACATAGATAAACTAGTTATGTTAAAAAATGTGATATTACATGTAATTTTTGTGAAAAATGGGATGGTCATTTTATATGGTATCATGCTTTTTGTTCACTCAATCAACAATAATATTTTTATCTTTGTTTGTTGTTGCTGTAAAAATGTTTTCTACAAATCATTTACATTTGAACTACATTGCATGTTTGCAGTCAGCATTGTACAAGTGGTTGCTGCAATAAACATAATATATGTCGATGTTATTGTTCATAATTGTGTGGAATAATAAAGGTAAGAAGATGATGTATACACTAGTTTCCTTATCAGCTACAGAGCCTTCACCCTTTGTCTCATCATTACTGACAAGTTCAGTAACTGTAAATAAAAATGTTTACTTTATTTTGCATTTGCATACAGCTTCTGTAATACAACAAAGCTAATTTTTGAAAAAATAAGTTTAAAATTAAATTTCAAACAATCACTAAAATCTAAACAACTTTTATATCAATACACGATCATATAGCTTTAAATGACATTTTTATAAATGTTTGCAAACTACAATAACAAATAAATATTAATGTTCATGATTCTGTGCATCATGTCAGAGTATAAAAACAGCCAATTTTCTCTTTTGGAAAAATATACATATTATAAACAAATAAAAAAACACATTGTATGAATTGGTTTCTTTTCAAAGAATTCATTTAGATTTGTTTTCAACTAACCAGTCACTTTTGAGGTAGCAACTCCTCTGGATATGCCCCCGATCAAAGATTCCGGTATTGTCGACAACAGCTGTAAATAACATTAATTGATATGGTTATTTTCATCATGTTGAAATGACTTATAACAAGTTCAATAAATCAAGTAACATATTAATTATGACTGCATTTGAGTAATTAATGATAGAATAATAAATAATACTGAATAATAACAATTGAGATAAATCATGATTTCATTAATGATAATAACTGTGAATAACAGACAAAAAAATAATGAAGGCATATGGTAGAAGATTTTTAAATAAAAAAAGGTCGCGGTGGCGTAGTGGGTATGATGTCCGCCTAGCGATCGGGAGGTCCCGGATTCGATCCCCACTCTGGGAAGCGTTCTCAAGATCTGCCCCAAAGACACCAAGTACTGGTTCTACCCAGAAAACGGACTCGAGACTGTCACTATAAGCCTTAGGCTTTCGATGCAATCGAGCTAAAATAATAGGTTTAAACTAAACTAAATAAAAAATTTAATTCATATAGCATGTTTGTGTGATTTACACATAGTATTAATTTAATATCATATTACCACTTCTTCCCAGGACTTCAGTGTTGCCTCTGTCGCCATAGGTCCACCACCTGTTCCGTGCAGATATTTTCTGTCTTTTTCCTTCTTCTATACGTGCAATTGCATGTCTTGATGTTTCTTCTTTATTTGCACAATGGTTCGTTTCTGCCCAGTATTAACTGAGGTGATCCCGTGTATTGCACAAATTGAAGCAAAATTAAAATTAAGAATAAAATTATTTTCAAGTGGCTAAATCATGATGTGCCCATTTCCAATCATTGTATTCAGTAATTCAAATGTTATTGTTTACCAAGTTTTACTTTTAGTATGTTCTTATATTTGTTATATCACAGTACCAACTATCCTTGTCTTGCCTAAGTTCGTGGACGTAAGACAATGTCAAATAATAAATTAACAAAAATATCAAAAGACAAAAGAAAAAAACATTTACCCATATACTTATGTTTATTTTATACTAACATATGTTTAAATCCATGAAATTTCAAACCAATGATTGAGCAAACATAAACACCCAACTAATAAATCATTTATGTTACACAAATTCTAGCACAATGTTAGTTCATGAATATAACCTCATCTCCAAATTCAGTGTGTGCATGTCAAGATGACCCAGACAATGCCAACATAGGCCAAGCAAATTGTGTGTTTAGTGTAAAATACTCAGTTAAGTTGATGTTTTATAGGTGTTAAATGCTTCCACCTCATGAATTACTCCAAGTCTGCATAATATGGGATGTATGACCGGCTATCTCCCAGTAGTAACATATCCAATATGTAATTTGCCATGAATTCTATTTCTAGAATTTTAATGAAATAGATCTATAATGTTTATTATCAGACTCCAAAGAGTTTGAAACTATTGCCTACATACTTATGCTTCTTTTTGTGTCGCCTGAAAAAGCGACATATAGGTGTTACTTTTGTTGGCGGTGGCGTCCCCTTTCGCTATCCTGAGCATAACTCTTAAGACTATTAAAGCTATCAACATAAAACTTCATAGGAAGATAGATCTCATTGAGGGGAAGTGCAGTGCACAAGAACCGTTACTCTTCACCTCATACTTTTGGAGTTATTGCCCTTTGTTTATGTTCATAGTTAATTTTTGTCCAGAGTATAACTCTAAGACTATGAAAGCTATCAACTTGAAACTTCATAGGTAGATAGATCTCATTGAGGAGAAGTGCATCGCACAAGAACCGTTACTCTGCATTACATACTTTTGGAGTTATTGCCCTTTGTTTATTTTCATACTTAATTTTTGTCCAGAGCATAACTCTAAGACTATGAAAGCTATCAACTTGAAATTTCATAGGTAGATAGATCTCATTGAGGGGAAGTGCATTGCACAAGAACCTGTTCTGCACCTCATACTTAATGGAGTTATTGCCCTTTGTTTGTTTTCATACTTAATTTTTGTCCGGAGCATATCTCTTAAGACTATGAAAGCTATCAACTTGAAACTTCATAGGTAGATAGGCTATTTGAGGAGAAGTGCAGTGCACAAGAACCGTTACTCTGCATCACATACTTTTGGAGTCATTGCCCTTTGTTTATTTTCATACTTAATTTTTGTCCAGAGAATAACTCTAAGACTATGAAAGCTATCAACTTGAAACTTCATAGGTAGATAGATCTCATTGAGGAGAAGTGCAGTGCACAAGAACCGTTACTCTGCACCTCATACTTTTGGAGTTATTGCCCTTTGTAAATTTTCATACTTATTTTTGTGTCGCATTTTTGGTTTTAATTAGTCTTTTCTTTGCAATTAGCCAGAGTGCAGTGCTTTTGAAGATTTCAATAAATCTGTTAAAAAAAAAATGAGCATTAACCTAAAGGGCTTCTTCATTTGGACTCACGTAAGCTATCTGGCGTCAGGCGACACATCGACTCGCGGAGTTCTAGTTACATCATGGCCCCTGATACAGGGATCAATGGCAGAGATGTTTCTCAATAACTGTTGTCTAGGGGCATCTTCTTGAGAAGCACACTAGCACACTTCACATAGGCCTGTTGTAGTTGGTCCAGCACTTCTTTCACATGAGGATCATTGGGTTGTCTCTTACTGTAGGCCCTGAGAACCTACAAACATGTCACATTTCTTCAGTAGAATGCTGTCTTCAAGTTTCAGGGAGAACTACACTTGACTGCAATGGTACTCTGCATAGGAACTTTACACAAAAATGTGCATGTGCAATTTTAATTATAGAATTATGATTGGTCACTGTGATGTCCACATGCGTCCACTATCACTTTGGCAGCTTTGTCGTCGTTTAAAACTTGTATGGAGTCCTCTTGCTTTGTGAAAAACATGCCATCATTTGCAAAAGGCGCAGTAAGCTCAACATTTTTTTACATTTTCCACTATAGACTCGAGTATGAACCATGGACAGGTCATGCTCAGCTATGAATCCAAGCAACATTGCTTCTGCATTCAGGCGCCTGTCTTCCAGAGGAACGAGTGGGCGTACAGGTAGAGGGGTGCTCTCTGTTGATGATTAGGGACCTGAATCATCCTTCAAACATATGTATACAATAGGATAACTTATTTCAATGATCTATCAATATGAAAATCAATAACACTTGTTTAATTTCATAACAGAATGAAATATGGTGTTTATTTACAACGCTTGCACAATTTACATTGTCATGTATACATTAAGTACATGCATCATATTACTAATTTGTTTATTTCTCATTTCAACTTGATTAACATAAAATTAAACAAATCTGATTAAAATGAAAACTTTAATTTGAAAGAATATGAATAAAGCTAATTTAATGAGATATTTTCACAATAGTAGCTATATAGCCTCTACACTTGTAAGTTTGTGTATGTCACGCTTTCGAGTCTGTGCCCACATATACAACCGAGTTGAACTGACAGAATGTTACCAAGACATTTAAATAAAATGGATTGTTTACTCACTAGTTCGTGCGACAAAACAGTGAACGCATTATGAAAAATATATACTTAAAGCTCATTTAAAAAATAAACTTGACATTTGTTTTCATATTTACCATCTAAGCTGTATTTGGTTTTCACTGCTTTCAAACCTTGGTCTTACTGTGGTGATTCAATATGACGATGAAGGTCTTTCTTTCCACTGGACTGGTATTTGCAGTATTCTATTACAAAGTGTGCAATATGCTTGGCCTGGTTGCTTTGTTTTGTGAACATATTGCCCCATCTGCTCGTCTATTATCCAATCCCATCGCCATTTGTTCCTAACAGAGCTGTCAATGGCCTTAATGTCACCTTTTAGGGTAGCGAACTCCATCATCTGTGAATAGAAAATGGAATACTTGTATTACGTTCGTTTTCAAACTGTCTGAATATGAAGTCAAAATAATGTAAACCACAAAATGATTTCTGTTCTGGAATTTGATATAGAATAATGATAGACACTCATGAAATCAGTGGAACTATTAGTTCAACTTCCAAAATCCACAAACATTACAAAATCCACCCGTCACTTGTAAAGGACGAGTATTTCAGAAATGCCTTTTTTTATTCTTCACACGATTTTTTTCTATAATGCATGCTATTGATACACCATTTTAGTACAAAATGACTATAGCCACATAGAGATGAAATTGATTAACAATAATTTTCATTTGAAATAATTGTGGCGTTACTGTTTTAATTGCAAGTTTTCCTGAATGCAAGCAAATATGATCAATAAAAGATACCGAGTGTTCAATTTACAATAAAAATGTTATATGAATTTTGAACGTATATTTGCCAAACAATCATTTATATCCGAAATTGTTAGTCCGAAAACAACAGATTTTGTTAATCAAGTATGCGAAAAATATATACAATATTTGTCTGTTGAAATTTACTTTGTCGTCACAGACTTCCTGTTAAGCTCTCTAGCCTCAGCTTCTTTGTTCCAAACCTCATTATCTTCCGCAGATGCCATTTGCTTACTTTCCTTAACACTAACTGTAGGTACAGTGTATCCCATGTGTACTTATCAGGGTCTCTGTATGGTAAGACAAACGTTTATTAACATGAGCCAAGTCTCTTGTGGTAACAGAAAAATAACATGCAGTAAATATCAATTAAAATGAGAAAAAACTTCTCAATCATCATCACAGACCTTTTTCCTGCTCTGTCACTCTTGCTTCAGCTTTTAAACGGTTGTCACTGCTTTGTCCCCATTCAGTTACATCGTCTGGTGCCAGTAATTGCACCAAAAAGGCAGTTTAAGGACAAAACAAACTAATAAAAGCCTCAATCATGGGTCTGTCTTCTGGCTTCCATTTTGCAGCAAATGGTGAAGGGATTATTCTTAGCTCTTGTTGGTCTTTGTCACAATTCAATCCAACATATCATCTTCCAATCTGGGCACAGTAATGATTGGATGAAGAAGAAGGTGGGTGCATTTCTGTTGGTCCAGAATCAATGAAAGACCAATCATCTATATTGAAACCTTCACATTCCTCATCATCGTTGAACAATTCTGCCAGCCAGTCACCATCAAACAAATTTTCATTTTCAATCTCTATTTCAATCCTTTCTATAACTTCAATAATCACAGAATATTCTACAACAGAACTACATTAATTGTCAGAAAAATCAGTATCAATGTCCGGTATATCGCTATCTGGTTCAGTTCTAGCCATATTGACATGTAAAAAAAACAAGTTGAAACTGATTTAAAAATACAGAATTTATGGAATTGTATGCAAATAGCTACTGACATTCAGACAATACAAATGGATTTTTAGCTGACCTGAGCACTAAGTGCTCGGTGAGCTATTGGCATAGGGAACCTCCTGCATCGTATGTCGTCCATTTTCCGTGTGCCATCAACGATTCTCACGCTCGAGACTTCACTTTTTATCCAATTTTAACCCAACTTGCAGAGTTTGTGTATGACCATAAAATCTCGGACAAGATTTTTATTGGGCCAGATCACACCAGTAACTAGAGTTATTGCCCCTTTTTCATGCAAAAAGGGGCAAAAATGCCTTTTTCCAACATATAGACTTTATTTTCTATCCAATCTTAACCAAACTTTCACAGTTTGTGTATGACCATCAGTTCACAGCAGTCGCCAAAAATGGGCCAGATTGTTTTTCAAACAACGGAGTTATTGCCCTTTGTTTATGAAAAAAATATACCAAAAATGACAATATTCAGGATAGAGACTTCATTTTCATCCCATCTGCACCAATCTTGCACAGTTTGTCTATGACCATGAGATTACAGTTGAAGTCGAATATAAGCAAGATTGAACCAGAAACAAAGGTGTAATTAGCCTTAGTTTGTGAAAAAAAAAATGAAAAAATGGACATTTGGCATAAAAAAATGTTTGTTTCAGGTTACATGCCCCAAAACATTAGGGTAGGTAGGTCGGGATTTATTATTAGTATTTTTTTTATTTGCTAAATGGTCTACTTGAAGATTCTAAAACTGAATAAATATTCAAAACATATCAGTTATATCCTTAAACATTGTTTATAAGTGGATGCTATCAAAACAAAACACTTATTTATCCAAAAACACATTTAATTATTGAAAAAGGTAAATAAAACAAAAAATAAATCTGACAAACCCAATACCCACATTTTTTTTAGGGTATGTCTGGTAACCTGAAACAAACATATTTTTTTTAAGCCTTATTCAGGATAGAGATGTCATTTTTCATCCAATCCTCATCAATCTTGCTTAGTTTTTCTATGACCATATGATTACAGGTCATGTTGAATATTAAAAAAATTGGGCCAGAAACACTGGAGTTATTGCCCATTGTTTGTGAGAAAAATATATAAAAATGGACATTAATCAGGATAGAGTCTTCATATTTTATCCAATATTCACCAATCTTGCATTATACATTATTCAGGATAGAGATTTCATTTTTCATCCAATGTTCACCAGTTGTGCACAGTTTGTCTATGAACGTAAGATTATAGGTGAAGCCAAATGTAAGCATGTTCGGGCCAGAAACACCAGAGTTATTGCCCCTTGTGTGTGGAAAAAAACATCAAGTTATCAATGATTGACTTGCACACACGCTTTTTTATTCAATGTTGACCAAACTTACTGTATACACATTTTGCGTATGACTATAAAAATTGATGGTTAAAATTTGATTTCCATCAGTTGCAAACCTTGCATGCATTTATTTGTATATGCAACATTGATGGCTTCAGAACCTGCGTCAGCATCATGTATCATCATTGGATAGAAAATTATCAAAGAAAGAGCAAAAAATTGACCTTATAGCACAGCCATCGCAATTATCGAATTGCAACTATTTCTCCAAAACTGTCTGCAAAAAAGACATCAAAATCTACTGTTTCTGCATTTTCCAGAATTGTCACTGACTTAATGAAAAAGGGTTAGGTAAGAATATCAAGAAAAATGATTTGAGAACCATTAGCAAAAACACCGCACATCCACTACCCAACTCATACTTTAGTTAGCCCATTGCACTAACCGATGTTTTAAATCAAACTGATCCTATCCCCCTTTGCGTATTGTTAAGATACTTTAATTTTCAAACCTGTCACAACAAGTATCTTCTTTATCTGTACCAGTTCTCAGGTGAGCGCTTTGGGCCATTATGACCCTCTTGTTATTGTGTTGTATTGTGACAAATGGGTTAACATTAGATTGGTGGAGTAGGTAAACTGTCCTGAAACCACTGGCATGTCTGTTAAAACCCGATATATAATTTTCAACAGTAGTCGTACAATTACAAGTAGAAAAATATATACCTTAAAAATACAAATAAATAAGGTATGCGGAATGTTTTATAGTAACAACTGTTGTTAAGTACATTGATATCACAATGCTAATTAAATGTTTGATCAGACTTTAATACTTAAACACAATGATGCTTCTGGAAGTACATAAAATGGTTTGTATAAAACACTGGAATCCAATCTAGAACACCTCCAGCTTCTTTGTAGTCAGTACAACAGAATGATTTGTGTTTGGGTTTGGTTGTTCTGGCTGGGTTGCAGGCACAATCTCACTGTGGTTGAGCACAATTCACACCAGCTTTAATTGGTTAAGTGTCTCCAACACAATAGTCATTTCCCCAAGAGTAGTAAGGCCTTCCACACCTCAACATTAGTTTTAGGCCTTTGATTGTTTCATGTTCAATCAAGCACTCACTGGCATGATCATAGTGAAATTCTTACACAAAAGTCACTGGTACTTTGGCGGCCGCAGTGGCATCTCCTTTAGTTTGTGCAGACAATAACTTGAGAAGTTTTTGTGTAATCATTGTAAAACTTTAGGGAAGTGTTAGTATGCATGAAATGAAGGTAAGTTCAGTTTTCGGCATAATTGCTCTAAACATGCTTTAGTGCTACCCTGTCAGGTGACACATCCGACTTGAGAAGTTCTATTTAGTAACTGTTGGCTTCTTATGATACCTCCACCCAAAGTAACACTTTAACTATTAGAATCGCCTGAGACTCTGGCGTCCTTCATCCGTCGTCCACACAGGTCACATTTTCCCACTTGTCAGTGTTGAGATCCCTTCAAATTAATACCAAAGAAGAGTTTTGGTGGAGTATCTGTTATTTCAGTAATTAATGTTGATATCATATGCAACATTCATGTCACTTTCGGGGAAGGGACATTTCTGTTGCTTTCTGTTCCAATATAAATATAAAATATATATGTCACCATTTTAATAAATTTATCTGCTATGCAATATTTGTGTCACTTTGATGAAAGTGACATTTTGGTTGCTATCTGAATGATCTGTTATTGTTTATAGCAACAAATAAAATATAAACTTAGACCCAAGAAAAAGTGCTTGTGCGTTCAGATATATTCCAGGTACTAACGCATCAATATGTCTGGACAGGAACTTTAGTGACCCGGTAATGCTAACACATTTTTAATTTTTTTGAAAACGTTTGAACGAAATGAAATTAAGGACACGTCACAGTTTTAACGGTATACCTCTAGCCTTATAAAAGCAAAAGCATCATTGTTGTTACTTTTTTAATACTACTTGACGTATCCGAAAAATGGTCAAAGAATTGTATTCGAGCTAAAGATCTATTACTTTGGTTGTCAACAATAGCATATGTAAGTAGTTCTCTGTTTAGGTTTCCAATGGGGTGAACTCTCACCAAAATTGTCTTTGCACATGACTTTCCAGCAATCTTGCTGTCACATATTTCTGTACACTTTGAGTCCACATTGGCTGTTTCCCCGCCATGAGCTTGGGTCTGGTTAGTAATTACACTTTGAGTCCACATTGGCTGGTTCCCCGCCATGAGCTTGGGTCTGGTTAGTAATTACACTTTGAGTCCACATTGGCTGGTTCCCCGCCATGAGCTTGGGTCTGGTTAGTAATTACACTTTGAGTCCACATTGGCTGGTTCCCCGCCATGAGCTTGGGTCTGGTTAGTAATGACACTTTGAGTCCACATTGGCTGGTTCCCCGCCATGAGCTTGGGTCTGGTTAGTACTGTGGAAAGCTGTGCCATGTTTAGAACTTACCCATGTATCACATTGAATAATTTCTTCACAATCTTTTGCAAGGTGCCTTCCATTTAGACATTTAAAACAGAGTCTTAGTTTCTGGACAGTCTGTCTATTTTCTGCTAAACCTTGACTCAGAAATGAACGACAGTCACTGAGGTGATGTTTGGAATCTTGACCATGAATAGGGCACACATTCACTTGAACACTTAGGTTATAAACGGATTCATCATCTCCAGTTTTTCTAGCATTACTTTCACTGTCAGGTTTTTATTGTCTGCTTTCTGTGTTTTTGGTTTGACTTCATAGTCAAAACTTGGGTCATTGAATTGGCAAGCCATTTCCTTTACAAACTGTACGAAGTAGGAAAACGGTGGAAATGCCACATCTTGTCTTCGCTTATAGTTTGTTGCACGATCTTTCCACTTTTGCTGTATGGTGGGAGGTAACTTCATTATAATAGGATTAACACCAATTGAAGTATCAAAGTACCCTAGTAAAACACCTGCTTTAGGATCTTGTTTCAGTGGTAAGACCTCTGACAGCAGATCATGTAAATCATATAAATGTTCTCGATCTCTATATGTCAATCTTGGAAACTGTTCCAGTTGCTTCCGTAACGACAATTCCATAAGCTCTGGGCTCCCATAGCGTTCTTCTAAACGTTCCCATATTTTCTCTACAGCCACTGAAGGACTAATCAGGTTCGAAGACTTAATAGACTGAGCAAACACTGATAATTTTGGCCCCAGCCATTTTAGTAACAAGTCTAATTCTTCTATCGGTGTAACCAACATATCCTTTGTAACACTTTTGAATGTCAGCTTCCAGTTTTGAAGGCATCAGGATTGTCAGTGAAACACAAGAAACGTTGCAGCATGAGATCATTCTTCAACAAATATTGTGATAACTGTGCAACTGGTATGTTTTGCATATCATAGCTTTAAAGTCAATTTGATCATGCCTTTGTTCCAGTTTTGGTAAAGGTATACTTGTCTGTGTTTGTTAAAGTTCAAGATTTTCTGTTTCAGGCTCTGAAATTTGATTGTCAACATTGCCAAAATGTTCATTTATGAATTTGCAAGTCTGATCTTGTTTTACATTAGAATTCACACTAGACCTAGTTTCTTCATTGTCATCTTCTTGGACTGCTAGCAACTCAGCATTAGCTATTTCAGCATCTCATTTCCGACTTAATAACTTCAAGTTCAATTCAGTCTGTTTTCGCTTTCTTTCAGCTTCAGCTTTGAGTGCATCTTCCTCCATTTGAGCTCGCCTTCTTTCAATAGCCATTTCTTTCGCAACAAATTCAAACAAAACTCGAGCTGCCTCGGCTTGCGCCTTTTTTGAAGAATTACGGATGAGACGCCTGTTACACTACTCGCACTTAAACGTGTATTTTTACTTGCTGACTTATATGATTTTGGTGGGTTTAACATTTGCCAAACACTGTTCGAGACTGTTTCAATTACCTTATTTTGAGTTTGTAACTCTTGGAGACTTGCATGTGTATTGCACCTAGATAACCAATTGACAAATTCATTGCTTATGTCCGTAAACCTATTAAAATGTTTGGTAAGCATAGAGGTATCACAAGAGGGCTTTGCTTGTTCCAAGGTGATAGCATTTATAGACTTTCTATTATATTGCGGTATCTAGTCACTGATTTCTGGTAGGCTTCTGTAGCTTTTTCGGTCATAGTTTTGACACGTCTGCCTTCTAGTGCATAGGCCATTATACCTTCTACTGCAGGGACTGCTGTGGCTTCTACAGGTTCTCTTTCTTTTGATGCGGATGACATCTTCCTGGTATATTCTTCGATATGGTCGATTACGGATTTTGTACTGTAATGGCTTATTCTTTATCTCTTTATTTTCATCACAAACTCCCCGGAGGAAAGTAGAAAACTGAAATTAACAAATGACATTTATAAGTAAGCACTCACAAATGTCATCTGTCTTACACAAATGAATCCTAACGGCCTAGCATAAAAGAAAAACATTATAGGAATAAATGCAAATAAAACAATTACTGAACAAGTATACAACATAACACAGTTAAGAATAAACAATCAGGAAAATCATATACAAAACTGACTGCTACTAAAAATAACCTGAATACTATGTTTTCCTTTCTGAATGTATCATGAAAAGACAGCCTTTAAAAGTATGTGGTCTCTGAACAATATAAGAAAATTCGCCTTAAATGCCTTAAATGCAAATAATATGTCAATCTATGTTGCAGAAACAAAGAATACTTATAAATGAACGTAATTAAAAAGGAAACTTACTCCGTAGGGGACCATAGAGCCTATATTTTACTAATTAATTAAAAAATCTAACAAATTTCACTGTTTTACACGATGCTCGATTTGCTTATAATACCAAGCCCAACAGTCAACGGTTACATACCACTTGAAACTTATTTCTAAACCAACACATATAGGACTTAGAAAATTTCTGAAATATAGGTTACAGTACGCATTTCTATTGATTTTAGTCACTTAATATCTTTGCACTTCCCATTGCATTTATATTGCTTGACAAAGCGCATTGGGGAGCATCCATCAGTTTTACTGATATCCTTGTTGGATTATGTTTTTAAGTTTAAACTTACATTAAATATCCAACAGTTTATCATGGATGTCAAAATGTGCATAACAATTAGATGTTACAAAAGAATACAGTGAATAATTCAGTTAAAAATCTGACATCATGTGAAATTCTTTTTTTATTTATTTGACATCCCTGGCCCAGTCTCCCACTGAGATGAGGACCAAGGGTAAAGTTATCTCTACAATTCAAACATTTTGAACAATTTACTGTTAAAACCCAACATCTATAGCTGTAATAAATCAACTAAATAGATGTCTGAGATAAAAAAAAATTAGAGTATAGTTGCATCATTTAAAAGTAATGTTAATTTTTTTCACAAACAGAGCCCTATGTTACACATTCTTTGTTTAGGAAAATATTTTTTAACTTCTGTCAAACTTATATTTTTGTTTATTTATTTTGAGATACAGATTAGTTTAATATACTTTAAGAAGTTAAAATTGCACTGAACAAAATGTTTTCTTTTACAAAATTTCATGTACTTGTACATTACAAGAAATTTCAATAGAAACAATTATGTTTCCCATGTATTTTGTGTAAAGAGTGGAATTTACATTTGTTTCTTGATGGGAAACACTATTTTAAAGGACAATTATATTGTACTATTCAGCATGTCAAATATGGTTGTTTTAACTGTAAGTTTATTTAGTAAATGTTGCACTTACTCTTCTTTCGCAGTAAATGGTTTTGACACTTTTACAGATTTTCAGCGTGAAACTGTTCTAAGTAACATTTATGCAAATATATCTTTTCATTTGATTGATATACATAAAACAGAAATATGTGGTAGTGACAAATGTTATTCTGGGTTTCTGATAACGAGTTTCCTATGCAAAGTATTGTTTTGGTGAATACAGTTGTTTGCGTCTCCTGTACAATTTCACAAAATGCACTTTCACTAGTTTTGTGTTCAGGCCTCGCATTATGTCATGCATAGAATAAATTAAATCAAACTCAGTTTATAATAATAAGTTTATAATTCATAAGCACTAAGGAAGTTTAAGCACATAACATTTAGCTTCATTTAAAGAATAAAAATGATCCCCTTCATAGAATTATTTTTTACAAGGTCACGCTCGCGCACACACACACACACACACATGTACCTGGCAGACTATGTGAGGACCTTGACATAGTTCGGCACTTAGAGGACCATTTATAAGGAATGCATCGAGACTTCAAAGAATTAAATGAGACGTTGCTCTGACAAACTATTGTTTGTGTTCTGAGTATCGTTTACAAAATGTAAACCGTTCCTCCGTAAATTCAATTTAAAATAATGTCAACAATTCCATGCTTTCAGAGGACAATCACATGATACCATCGCTTTGAGGACAGTGTTTTGTTGTCAGTGTTTATTAACACTGACAACACATGGTAAGCACAAAACTAAGGTATATATCTTTGTGAGAACAATTTACTCAAATATGTTTTGCGAGAGATCAGAAAATAAACGAGGTATTTGTGTCACCAAAATTTGAGGAATCTAATGCAAATGCAGAATTATACATTCCAGTACATATGCCAATCTTCAACCTGCCATACAAAACTAGAATTTGTCACAATAGTGACGAAGAATACCCCCCGACTCCGCATGTCGTAATATGTAGCATGATGTTATAGAATGTCTAAGTTGAACAAGGGGCATAACTTTTGTAATTTTTAACGCAGGATGATAAAAATCGCACATGCACAACTTCATATCATAAGGAACAATGCCTGCAAGTTTGAATGTTGTACGTTGAAAAGTGTAGGAACGCCTGCGGACAAGTTTTTGTCTACAGACAGACAGACATACGGACAGACGTCCATGGTGATTCCAGTATACGCCCCTTAACTTGGTAACGGGGGGCGGGGTATAATAATCAATGAAACATGATAGCAGTTAAAAGCATCCCTTTGTATTTGAAGCCTACTTCGTCAAAGATTTTTTGAGTTTTATGTCGTGTTGTTTGTATTGTCCTGTATTGTTTAGGCAATTGGTCACTTGCCTTAAATGAAAGACTAGCGGGTGTTAATAAAAATTTCTCTCCTGATAATGTTTTTGGAGTTTCATTATTCCTATATATTTACTATGCATCTACTAGATTTTTATACAATAGATTAAATCAATACCTTGCAGTTATTTCTTATATTATGGAAATTACCATGTTCGAAGTATGTTCGCTTCCGCAAAGCAATGTATATGTGTATGAATGTGAAAATATACATGTTTGTTATTACAATCCGCTACAAACTCATTTCCAAGTTCCGTTCATTTCGCGATGTCTTATATAGACCATCTTGCAGCTGTATTTAAAGAGTTCACTTTTGATATATGCTAATAAAGTCTAGCGTTACTTCATGGTCGGCATTTTTGCAAAATATTACTGGTATTTCAATTCACATTTTTTTACTTTATAAAATTACTTATAAATACTTGTGCAAAATATTACTGATATTTCAATTCACATTTATTAACTTTATAAAATTACTTATAAATACTTGTCAAAAAAAAAGCTCACTTTTCATTGTGCACGTCAAGTTTAGGTCCTTAAAAAGCAGTCCTCGGACTGTCAGTGTGTGTCCATTGTAAAGTCCTCGCAACATCGGTCAAACAAAAGCATGTACACTGACACGGTGGTTATTTCATTTGCTTTTAGCGAATATTTCAACTGCTGCACCGAGTAGATAGTGATTGATTTGAAACTGTTGCACGCGTTCAAAAGGTCTTATATACATCATCTCGAGGTACAATAGTTTAACCTGGCTCCGTATTCACCAACCAATTCTTAGACTTAAGACTAAAGAATAAAGAATATTGTTGGAATGGTTGTTCTAAAAAGGTTGTTAATTTGAATTTTACCTGGTTTTAACCATCACAATTTTTAGCATACTTTATATAAAATGATTTATTACTGATATAAGCAGCATTGGTACCCGGTATATTTGCAAACACACAAGTATTATTTTTTGAGTCTAAGTCAATTCTTTATTCTTAAGTCTAGGAGTGGGTTGGTGAATACGGGCCCTGATCCACGAAACAATTTATTACATGTAAGTTATTTCGTGTTAAACCGTTTATCTGACATGACATTCGATACCATCCAGACCAATTCTTAACCATTTCTTGTGAACAATTTTAACATTATTTTTGCATGTTTTGTTCGTTAATCAATTACATGTAATTTGTGTTCAGACTATTGCGCGATCATTATCAATAACAGTAGCATCAGAAACCAGAAGTTCAACACCAAATACTAATTATACAAAAAGCAACACACTTTTGATTAAAAGATTTTAATCAACTAGGTAACTATCACACGGAGTGAAAAAAAACTGTAAAGGCGTTGACTTGAATATATACACATGTATGTTGTACTATAATTATAAAAGTCAACACAAAATGGAAGTATGGTCATGAGGTCATATAAAACATTATCAACTTCTAATTCTAATATATTGACATTCATGTACACATGTCAAGAGGCAAAAAATACCAACACTCATACAATAACACACTCCAACATGTCTATCACTTGAAACTAATAAATTGTAACAGTTAGTGAAATTAAACATATCAAATATTTAAAGTAATAGTCCAAACTTCAAATTATATTCATCATTTGATCATTATATAGACAAAAATATAATTATTCAAACAAGTAACCAAGCACAAAACATAGGAGTTTATAAATGAAACAATTTTTAAGTTCAAACAAATACAATTTTCACTGTATATTATTCTTTTAAATACAAAGTGGGTCATTGTGTTCTTTGGACCAAGAGGCAAATATGAGTACTGACAAAGATAAAGACCTTGATGTTGGGTCAAACGTCCATCACAATGAAGGAACACAGCAAACTGTTCATAACTGTTCATTTTTTGCCACAAACAAGCAGTAAAAATCTTGGTTATATCTGGCCCATGGTTGAAGAACTTTTCACGGGCCTTAGTATTATCTCTTAGGTTCATTGTCTGACCCATTAATCAATATCATGCTTAGTCTGCATAAAAATGTAGTCTGTAAAGTGGTCAAATTGTTGGCATCATTCGGATGCTCGAGGTCCCATATATCATTTGTTGATAAGGAACTAATGGTCAATACAGAGAAATTGTGCTGATAAACAAGAGTTGTCGGATGACAGCGCGCTCGACTTTTCTTGATCTTGTCAGAGTTTCTGGCCTTTTTTTCTCTCAAAACAAACTGTTTGTAAAGTAGGTAAGTTATTGTTGCTATCAAGTAATTAGTATTTTTCTTATTCGAAAAATATCCCACGAGACACATAAACCTTGATTTTGAGCAGAAACCATTTTACTGTATTAAGTAACAATGGCCTTGACTGTTGACCATGACCCCAAGCGCCCCATATGCAAACAAAAATGAAAGTTTTGGTACAATGTATCTATGCTTGCATCACAAAAGTTCAATTCTTTTTTTCTTGAGATGTTAAGCCGAAACCATTTTTCTATATTTAGTAACAGTGGCCTTGACCTTGATCACACCCATTCCATGTGCAATCCCTGGATATAAGGAATCTTTGTATCAAGTTTCATAACAATTGCTCAATTTCTTTTCAAGTTATTGAGAAAAAAATAATTCTTTAATATGTACTAACAGTGACTTTGACCTCACACACCCCACATGAAATCCCATGCTAGATCTGGATATAAGGTATTTATGTATGAAGTTTCAATACAATAGCTTAATTTGTTATTGAGTTATTGAGCGGAACCATTTATCTATATTAAATAACAGTGACATTGACCCCATCTGGATATATTCCCAAATGAAGTTTTGAAAGAACGTATCTATGTTTATAGTTGCATGACATGTGCTCAATTCCTTCTCGAGTTATTAAGCGGAATCCATTAGTAACAGTGACCTTGACCCCATCCATCCCATACGCAATCCCAAGGGGGGTCTTAATACAAGGTATCTACACAGCTTATATGTAAATTTTCAAAGTGTAAAAAGACCCTTAATGTTGACAAATTTCGAACAAGAAGTACCAAACTTTCAATACGGGGAATACATGTTTTAAGGTTTGAATTATATTCCTTAAGCCATTCCTGATAAACTAGCTTACCGAAAATTTTAACCTGCCTATATAGTATATATGCAGATTTCTAAGTATAAAAAGGCCCTCAACTTTCAAATTTCAAACTAGAGTTACCAAAATTGGTCTCTGGGGTCATTTCAATATGGGGAATACATGTTTTAAGTTTGAATTTAATACCTTAAGCCATTCCTGAGAAACTAGCTTACAGAAAAACTTAAACCTAGTTCTGAGGCCGACGCTGGGGCAAGTAGAATAGCTTGCCTTTTCTTCGAAAAGTAGAGCTAAACATTAAATAGCTGCTTAAAGATACCTTTATACACACAAATGCAAAGATCAATGTTTGTTGTATTTTTTCAAAATAAATTTAACAAAGGACATGCCTGTTGTCACAAAAGCATATAATAAACCAAAGTGCACATGCTGATCAATACATATATATGTATACTACTCTAGCAGTAAATCCTTTTGAGTAATATGCAACACAAATCCAAAAATGTTAATTTATACTAAGAAAAAAAGCTGTCACTACATATGCACCATAACACACTTTCAATCAAGTGACAAATCATTGTCTGTCAGTAAAGATGAATGAAAAATGTTAACTTAATTTCTTCAGTCAAAACGGCTGCTCTGTACAAATAGTGAAAACAAAAACAATAAATCAAATCATAAAGTAATAAAAGGTGCATTTATCTGTCAAATATTTTCCATTAAAAGTTGGAGTTTTTTAAGTTTTAAGTAAATACAAAGTATTCAATATTAGACTAAAAACTTCACCTTGGTTTGACAGATTAATGGTTCAATTTTAAAATGCCCTCCTTTAGGGGTTATAAAAAAGCCATAAACTTGCTGATCTATAATTCTGCAACAAAATACCATCATGTGCACATTTACATAATGATGAACATGTTAATGAAGTTTCATCACTCTAGCAGTTATCCACACAAGTCCAAAAATATTATAATTTTCTAAGAAAAGGACCATAACTTTGATCATATAGTTTAAAGTTTCAACATTCTTTGCTTTACTAAACAGTCCATATTTTTTTTTTTTTTTAAAGGGGTCAAAAGAGAGGTGATGACATAAAAAATATGTGCCAAAATACCCAAGTACACATGCTGAAAAATATGTTAATAATGTTTTATCACTATAGCAGTTGTACTTTTTTATTTATGCCAGGCTGACAGACTGATAACACAGCAAACAAGAATATCAGTGAAACTGATGGATGCTCCCCTATAATGTACTTTATTAATGTGGGTTATTTGAAAGCATAGGAACAAGAATGAAGCAATTACTCTATGAAAGATCAACAGACCAGAACAACCTGACAATATGACCCCTTGGTTGGGAAGCTGCATACAAAATGTCATTCAAATTGGCTATTAAGTTCCAGAGAACATGCACAGGAATAAAAATGTACTAATTGTAATGAAAGATCAATAACTCCCTGAAAAATCATTGGAGTGGAACGACCTGACAATATGCACAGGTCCATCCTATAAGGACACTGTATATAAAGTTTCATCTAATGGGGATCTAAAGTTCCTGAGATTTCGTCCAGAAATGCAAAGTTCCTTAAAAATGTCCTAGGGCAACAAGTTCCTGAAAAAATCATAGGAGCGGAACAACATGATAATATGCACATGCCCACCCTATACGGATGCAGCATATAAAGTTTCATCAAATTTGGATCATAAGTGACAGAGATCACGCGTGAAAATGAATCATTATTCAAGGGGCAATAACTCAATAAAAAATCATTTGAGCGGAACAACCTGACATTATGCGTATCAGTGCTCCAGCTAGCAATAAATAGCAGGGCGCAACGCCCGTTCCCATTTGGATGCGCCCCGCTGCCCTTTATACTGCCCTGCCTTTTTCTCTTATCAAAGATATCAGTTAAATTTTGATATTGAGGGACTACAAGCTCTCTTTGTGCCTTAATTTCCAAATCCTTGTCATAGCAATGCTAAAAACCTTAAACTATAACACTATAATGCAATTAGGGTCTGATACCAGCTGATTAAAAAATCAATACTCAACACTGCAGCAGGCAATTTTTCAGTTTTACTGATAATACATATACATGATTTAGTCATAGATACACATATTAGTTTTATTACACCTTGCCAAATTAATGGCGCGCACACAAGTGCCCTTTTAAAAAAATTTCACCCTGCCCTTTTTAAATCCTAGCTGGAGCACTGCGCATGTCAACGCTTTAAGGATACTGCATATAAACTTTCATCAAATTCGGATCATTAGTTCCTGAGATCTCGCACGGAAACAAAAGTGTAACAGACGGACATCAAGTAGGATGAAAACAATTATCTTGGAAATTCATTTCACAACCCCGCAAGCTCAATTCCATCAAAATTAGAATTCAGACGGATGGACCAAGCGGCGACTATATGCTTCCCCTTTTCATAATATATATTCCTTGACCTTGAAGTGGGAGCATAAATATACACCATTAAGCAACATTTAAGTAAAATCATAAGGTACGTGTGGTTAGCATTCAAAAACAACACATCTTGATTATATGATTAAAAATTATACATATAAACTGTGATAAAATCCCCCAATATGGCAAGTCATTAATAATACACATGAACTTCTTTAGCTTAATTATTGCTGGTATGGTTAACACAACATGCAAAGGCTATTCATATTTACATTAACAGTTGTATGACAGGTTAGAGCAATCAAATAGACAAGCAACTCCAAAAACAATCTCAACAAGGAAACAAGTACAACTTGTCAAGCCATACAAATGGAGTGAGACATGTAGATAATAATAAAGAAATTGAAATCACATGAACTGCAGGACCAAATCTGAAAAAACAACAACTTTATGTGAGCATACCACGCATATACCAAATGAAGATAAAACAAAACAAAACTAGACATGTGTCCTACGGACACTGATGCCCCCACATTCCAGTTATGTCTCATAACTCCACTTATGTAGAAAAAAGGACCAAAATACCCAGGTGAGTAAGTTCTCATGCTGGTAAATATGTAAAGTTTCATATCTCTTTCAGCAACACTTTCTGAGTTATGCGCAACACAAATTAAAATATGTAATTTTTTGCTAACAAGGCAGTTCAAGAGACAGCTATATCCCCCGCCGCAATTCTTTTGACCTGGAAGTGGTTACCTTGACTTTGAGCCAGCATGATTGACTCATCACTACTTGACATCTCGAAGACATTAACTTTTCATGAAAATCCTTCAATGGGTATAGGAGATAAGAAGCAGACACGAAAAAAATTAAGGCTAAACTATTTGACCTTCAAGCGTGACCTTGACCTTGAAATACGACCTTAACCTTGAGTCGGCATGACTGACTCATGCCTTCTGCACATCGTCTCAATGCTCTTAACATTTGAGGCAAGTTTCATGAAAATCCGTCAAAGGGTATAGGAGATATGGAGTGGACACGAAAGTGTTACGGACAGACTGACGGAAGGACAAAGGGCATTCCTATAATTAAAAAAGGGCCATAACTCTGGATATGTCAAAAAGAACCGAACTAAAATATGGAGTTGCGCAAGTTCACATGCTGGTTAATGTTTGTAAAGTTTCATCCCTCTAGCAGGAATACTTTTTGAGTTATGTGCAACATAAACAATCCGAAAGACGGAAGTACGGATGGACAAGGTCAAATGTAAATGTAAAATACCAACCAAAGATCAATAGTGATGAATGTTTCTACACATTAGGCCTTGTAATTATGGCATCCTTTTCAAGGAAATAAACCAGCAGTTCACCCCTGCTGGCTGGACACAAAATAGCTTATTCATTTTGCACTGTTTAATCTTCTCTGCATTGAAACTTTGGAATTCTTAATGTAGCTTTTTACTTGTTGCCAAGGTCTGTTCAACAATACAGGTTCTTTTTTTCTGCTCTCCTCAATCTCGTGTTTACCTGGCAGCTTTGTTGTGTGAAGATATTTTCCGAGTTGTCGCTCAACAGCTGCTTGTTCTTCGATAGACCACATTTTTCTTTTCTGCGCTTTCCTTCCGACAGAGCTGGTTGTGGCTTTGGACTGGCTGGTTGCGGCTTTGGGCTGGCTGGCTGTGGCTTTAAACTGACTGGTTGTGGCTTTGGACTGGCTGGCTGTGGCTTTGGACTGGCTGGTTGTGGCTTTGGACTGGCTGGTTGTGGCTTTGGACTGGGCAACTGTTTTATCAACAACTGGCATATCTTCTTCAGAATCACTATCTTCTTGGTCCAGTGGCTCTACAAAAAAAAGCACAGTTCTTTACCACACAATTCATTAAACTAGACATGTGTCCGTAGGAAAGGGATGCCCTTAGGCTTACGTTCAACTTTTGTCTCAAAAGTCCACCTGTGTCGAAAAAAAGTAAATTACCCAGGTGCGCAAGTTCAAAAACTGGTAAATATGTTTGTAGTTTCATCACTCTAGAAGCAATACTTTTTTAGTTGTGCGCAACACAATTTGAAAAAAAGTGCCAAATTATCACAAAATACGCCCGTTTAAAGGTCTGGGTTACACTGATCAAGATTGATGATGATAAGATTAACACTATTTGAGTGAGAGAACATTAATTTGGCAAATTTCGGATTATTCAAGGGCTATAATTCAAAAGTGCTTCAGGCGATCTGGCTGGTTATTGTACTTGGCTGAGATTTTATGCCCACAAACATTTTGACCAAGTTTGATGATGATAGGATTAAAACCAGTTGAGTTAAAGGGCGGACAAGGTTAATTTTGCCAATTAATATATTTCAAGGGCCATAATTAAGAAGTGCTTCAGGCGATCAGGCTGGTTATCGAACTTGGTCGAGATTATATACCCACAGGCATTGTGACCAAGTCTGATGATGATATGATTAAAACTATTTGAGTTAAAGAGCGGACAAGGTTGATTTGGCAATTTTTTTTATAATTCAAGGGCCATAATTAAGAAGTGCTTCAGACGATCTGGCTGGTTATCAAACTTGGCCGAGATATTATGCCTACAAATATTATCACCAAGTTTCATGATGATACAATTAAAACTTTTTGAGTAACAGAGTGGACATAGTTCTCCTGGATGCTGCACGCCCACCCGCCTGCTGCAGGTTTTCCTATAATATGATCAGTTTTTTATAAGGGTGTATAAAAACGTATCGTTCTTGCTAAATAGGGCCATAACTCTAGTTGTGTTAAAAAAATTACCAAAATTTGAGGTGCACATGTTCACATGCTAGTGATAATAATATGTTGGTAAAGTTTCATCACTTTAGTAGCAATACTTTTTGAGTTAAGCAAGACACAAAAATTTACCACCAAAAGGGACTCATTCTTTGGGAAAAGCATTATTACATGTTTATTTTCTACTTCTACACCAATATATTGATTTGCTAAGAATATTGCTAACATACCTAGTGTATTATTTATGACTGCTCCATGGTATTAGTTTGAGGTTTAAAGCAAATAAGATGTGTTTTGCTCTGGATGTACAATTAATTACAAGCCCCCGCCCCTTTAAATTCTTGTTAGCAATTGTGCTTGTCATTTGTCAGAGGAAGGCACTAACTGCAACACATTTTAATTTAACACAATTTTCAGCTTTGACTAAAGAAACATGATCATGAAATGCATAAAAATACTAAAATATAATGATATGTGACGGAATGATACACTCAAAAGTTTCTTACAACCTTCCATGATTGAAAAATTCATTTAAATTTTATAAGTGACGTAGTGGGCCCAGTGACCTTATTCTTGCCTGTGACACATTCCCTCATGATCACTGTGAGCAATAAGTTGATTTTGTTCCAATAACACAGGTAGCAATATCCCTTATACATGGCCTTGATAGAAAAATAAAATCATACATTTGAACGTTTTTTTTACATTCAATTGTGACCTTGACCCTAACCTAATGGCCTGGTTGCTTAATACATACCATATCTTTTTTTTTTATGGTGATCATTCTGCCAATAAAATCCCTACATGTGTACATGATAGAAAATGTATACTCAAGACAAATAGTTGATTATTCACTTGCACACTGATCAAAGCGTGATTCTATTGGATAAACTATGATACAAACAAACAGAACAAATAAGCTCTATATACGCACCTTCAAGATCCATTTGAATTTCATCAAGGCTTTTCCCGTGGTGTTTGCTTAGTGTACCATTTTCTACCTCAATCAACAGCTTTCCAATTTTGGCTAATTGTATTGTGTTTTCAGGCAGACGGTAAAATTGTCTGTGTACGGCAATATCATGGCCAAGAAAATTCGCCAAACTGTCCAGCTCATTTTCTTTAAGATTCAGGATTTGAGAGATTGTAGCAACATGTTTTCGTAGCGATGTAGATGTAATATGCTGTGGATGCTCTGCTCCGCACTCGACAGCAAACACTTTAAGAACATCAGAACTTCTGAGAGGAGTTGCGGCACTACCCTCCCTTGCAAACACATACTTGTTATCTAATTGAATTCCAGCCATTTCTCTGGTGCTACAGAGCACTTCCAATTGACTGAAATGCCTCTCTGTAAGCAAAATAGGCACACACCGTCCTCTTTTGCCCCTTATCTCTACCCTCCTCAAGGTCTCTGCCAGCTTACGTTCAAATGGAGTTAAACTCTGTGCAATCTCTTCCTGGATTTCCCGTGGTTGGTTTACAGCTTTTCTATACTGCTCGATTTCCATCCTTTCAGTTTCACCTCCTCTTCTTCTGTTAAACAGCACTAGTTGGGCAAGTGTTATTGATGCAAGTTGTCTCCAAACATTCGGGTTAGGGTTTTGGTTTATATGCTTCAGCTTGTCTTCTGCTTGCGAATCTAGGAATTCATTCAGTTTTTGAAGATCACTTGCAGTGTTAAACTTCTTATTGTGTAGATTCTGCAGAGCAACACTGGAAATTTCTGAACACCATTCCTCACCACACAATGTAATAAAATTTTCAGCAGGGACTTTAAGATCATGGTTGCTGTTGATAATAGCTTTGGTGTAAAGAATCTTACCACAATGTTTTAAAGAATGTCCTAGTTTCAAGGCCAAAGATGGAACTCCATACTGGCTTGTACATTGATCGAATCCTGCCACGTGTTTGACTGCGGAAATAACGAGTGGAAACATTGTAGGGTTCATACAGTCTTGCAATGATTCGATTCTTGAATCCATGTCTTTCGCACTTTTTAAAAAGCGTCCAAGTTCTCTCATCTTTTGTTTGACATATTGGTACTGATGTGTTTGGTTTGTTATTTTAGCAAACAATTTTTCCCCGTGTCTCACAATGATCTCATCTCTACGAGCGATAAAAGATATTTCATCGTTTGCCATTGAAGTTATAATTTTCTTTTTAAAGTCTTCATTTTTAGTCAAGTCTGATGTCAGTAAAGCCAGTCCAGCAGCCTGATGCCTTGTACCTTTCTCTGTTTCTTTGTTGCCTTTAGCTGGACAATTTTTGAATGTCTCCAAAGTTCATGCCTTAAGAAAAAACCAAGACATTTCTCACATGGTAAGTAATCAGCTGCCTCATAGCTCTTTTGACTTGGCCTCTTGAAAGGAATGATACTGCCTTTTTTTTCATTGACTGCTTGCTTATTCTGAAGAAAGTTACCCTTGTTCATTAGCACCCTCCATTTTGCTTTTCTTTCTAGTGATTTCACAGGCAATGAAAGCGCTTCAATGACTTCGAGTTCTTGTCGATGTTTCTGCTCAAAATGCCGAGGCAATTTTGCCAACAACTTCGAACAATAGAGACAATAATGTTTCTTGTCCCATATTCTGGCACCATCGTTTGTGTGTTTTGCTATGTCTGCTATTAAAGTTTGAGATGTAGATGGCTGAGGTTCATTTTCAATTGAAGTTCCAGGCTGAGGGACCGGATCAATGTTCTGGTACTCAGTAATATCATACGATAAAGGCACTGCATTGTCTGATTCTTCAATTTCAGTATCTGACACTGACGTATAACTTTCATCCATCTCTGATGGAATGTACTCACTATGTTCATCTGATATCTCTGATGGAATATACTCACTGTGTTCATCTGATAATCCCTCAGAGAGTGTATCAGCTTGGTCTTCAGAATTAATATTTATATATGGAAAACAGACTTCATTGTTCATTTCTGTATAGCTATCGCATGCGCACGTCATAGCTATCGGATTGGTCAGCTATCGCGTGCGCACGTCATAGCTATCGGATTGGTCAGCTATCGCGTGCGCACGTAATAGCTATGACGTGCGCACGTAATAGCTATCGCGTGCGCACGTGATAGCTTTCGCGTGCACACGTGATAGCTATCGCGTGCGCACATGATAGCTATCGTGTGCGCACGTGATAGCTATCGCGTGCGCACGTCATAGCTATCGCGTGCGCACGTAATAGAGACCGGTCAAAAAAATATTTTCTATGTCCCCTTTATGCCACCGTAAAAATATGAGTATATACCGGTTAACTTATGTCAGGCCAAAAAAGCGGATCCATGATCTAGAAGTGACACACTGGAGTCTGATCTCAGTGGTTGCAGACTCGATCCCCGCTCGACCCTTACCTACTTACTCGTCTTTCGCATGACACATTAAACCGAGGTGCAGTGTACTAGGTACTAGCTTCGACCGGGCACTAAATGACACGTGGTCATCTCTACATCAGGGCGTCTTCTGTATCTCACACTATACCCCGTAACCCAACAAACAAGTCTTTTGGGGGCGATGGCCATATGAGAGAAATCCCGGTCCACTCGATAAAAAACTACTACACACTCAGGACAGTATCGAAGTAGATAAAACTGACTTCATGTAGCAACTTCCAGAAAACGTAGCGAGTCCAATTAATAAATCATTAGTGATTTTTTTGTAAAAAATTTTAGAATAATTATAATAAACATATATTACTTAATACGCTTTTGGTATTATTTGAAATATATCTAATGCTGCAAGGTTGGGAAAATTATTACAACACTATTCATATACATTTATTTTCTTTATTTTATTTTATGATCTTTTAATCATTTTCACTTATAAATAATACAACACATCACGTTGAATAAAATCGTACTTAATGCAATAAATAAATATAAGTCCCATTATTAGAACATTATAATTGTAGAAACATTTATGTAACTTGCGTTCGATTATTGAAATACATCGATTCTACTTTCTATGAATAGATCGGACTTATTAAACAATATTAAACAATAATAATAATCCATGTATTTTACATCTACAAGTACATTCGTGTCATGTCTATTCACATAAGTAAGATATATGTTTATGTTGTTGACTTGTTAACTGCGTATTTCGTCACAGTGTGTAAGTTTAACAACAGTGTATTGGGTCAGAACTAGAGGAGCGATCGTGACCACTCGATTGACGATTTCTGTTTTTTTTTCACGTAAACATAACTCTTCTAAAGTTTCCAAACAGAGTATTGAAAGTATCTTACTAATCAAACTTATTTTATTTTAACAATACCACTAAATTAATGCGCTTCATTGGCTTTTTATGTCTCACTGTGAAAGTGTTATTTCTTGTTACCGAGTCTTGTTCTGAATATATTTACAAAAAATAAGTTCATTGTATTTATTTTAAGCTCTACGTAGCATGGAAATCGAGAGCACACATCGTAAGACCTACTTTTGATGAGGTTGGGTACGAATCAGTAACAATCAATGCTTCTTACAACCACGCGTTTTGTGCATTACTTGTTGCAGATTGACTTGTAAAATATTATGCATATAATTCCGTTTGCGTTAGATCAGTTGCTTAAACAATATGTGTTCGTGAAAACTAATACATTGTTATGATGTTTAGGACTAAAATTGACTAAGGAGACATAAAAGATATAATTAAGTTAAAACGTGGGAAATTGAACTTCAGTCAAACAAACGTTTCTCTCTTTTTTTTGTTGAAAAACTAGCGCTCAAAGATTGCATATGCGTTTAGTTAATTGTGTAGTCAATAGTATTTAAACGCTATCAGGGCTTCGATTTCAGATAGCTATTCTGGGTATTGTTCAATTTCTGTATATTTTAGCAGGACGGAGTTTCTTTTTCCGTTCACCTTTGAGAAAAGATAACGTACCGGATGTTGAACTTTTTTGAGGTCAAATAATTTCTGTCATCATTTTGATTTCATTTTGTTTTGTATGTGATGGAATTTGTCGATTTTTGCGCAAAACTAAAGTCTGAGCTTAGTTGCCACACTGTATTGTTCATTACCATTATAAAAACGAAACAAGACAGGTTCTTATGGTATTTCTAATGGTATCACCATATATTTATTGATAAATGATATTTAAAAATTCCAACTGTACAAAAATACACCAAAACGACACTATGTTCAAGTCTGTAACTGTCAACAACATACGCACATACGCCGCGTCTTCATTTCCTGATATTGTGAGGACATCGTCACTCAACTTAAGGTATTCCGATATTCTGAGGACTGGATTTTTTTATACTAGCATCGGTTTAGAAGCAAATCTGATTGGTCATTTTCAGCTCACAAGTAGACATTTGATTGGTTACTTCTACACACACTTTGTGAAGGACCTGTAAACTGTGTGTGGCCAGATGCACAAACTCGTAACATGCGGACTATATGAGGACCACTACTAAATTGTAAATTTCAAACGAAGTCCTCCTTTAGATGGGATTTATGAAGAAAACGTTTTGAGGACTCGAGTGTAAGTCCTCTCAACGAAAACAGTCCTCGGAGTGTTGGTGTGTGTTCAGTGTTAAGTCCTCGCAACATCGGTAAAACACATTTGTATTGCCGTCCTAGAGAGGTATCGTTTAGATACTAACGTATCGAGGTCTAGGATTTCCGCACGAGATACGTAACAACCCTTTCAATGATAAACATGATACGCTGTTTAGAACAATAATTTAGGTCGTTTTTATCGATACCATAAGTATTCATTGTTCAACTTTTCACAGTCATTGCGAGATACATCCATATATGGTATGACTTTGTGAGGTAAGCACATTATTTGCATAAAGCACACATATACCTCTCCAGGATAGACAATAATAATGGTTTGCGTACATCGCATTAAATTTGAGTTGTTGAATGAAGGAAGCTTTTTCTAGCAGTTTAGCAGCTTATTAAAATACAAATAAAAACACTAAGAATATAGTTACAGTTTAATGCATATGCTAGTTAATGGTTACAGAAAACTCACTGCATTTGTGAGGCAATTGGACGTCCATGTCGACCAATTGTTTGCAATGCTGTTTTCATTGCGTTAGTGAATCCGTCACGGATGTGGGACAAGACAATTTGATTGTCTTGTTGGTCTGTAGTGACGCGTCTCCTCGGTCGCCGGTGCCTGTCAGCAACGCTCCTGGTTTGCTTGAACTTTTCCCACAGTTTCTGTGTTGTATACAACCGGCAGATGAATTGTTCTGCGAACTACAAAAACATATCTGTGTGAATTCTAAGTACAAAAAAACAAGTTTGTAGTGTGTAAAAAAAATAATTCATTCATTTGTTAAATTGGATATATTTAAATTAGCTAAACATAGCCGTCTTAAAAACGTTCCGGCTTGAATCATTCCGACCCTCTGTCCACGTTCAGCAATGTTTATTCTTGCCATTTTGAATGTTTTATGTAGAGCGGATGTTCGAAAGACGAAACGAGTACATGTGAATTGTTGCCATGTTGTGCACGAGGAACTCGAACCGGAATTGCGACAATGACCGACCCGTTAATGATCAGTGCCTCTAGTATGAATAGTTAAGAAATTTATACATGAATAGTTAAGTACGACACATACATATGCCCAAAATCGATTCAGTTGTCAGAAATTCAAAAATTAAAACTGACCAATTAGAAAACTTGTTGAATGTTTATATTGATAATGCGATCTCTTACAGATATAAGTCGCGTATGTTTTTTAATCTTTCCAGGTGTTATTTAACTGACAATGCAACACCCAGATAAAGATCTATATTGGCTATGTATTATACTAGCTAAAAACATAAGAACCGTTTAACTAGATATTCCTATGATAAAGATTAATCTAGAGTTAGTTCTGCGCTAGGTATCCGTTGCGAAACTTGTGTTATGGAAACTGTCCCAAACAATTTCATCGACTTATATTAAGAGAAAAGAGATGTTGCCTATATATAATATTTGTAATGATTAATATTTTGTGCGTACTTAATGAATGGTGCTTTTCCACTACAAGAGTTGTACAAATTACGGTACTTATTGTATATTATTTTCAATGTACTGACATCAGAATTTCAGTTAATAAAAACTTATGATGTCGTATCACGAATATTAACTAGATAAGATTTGATATAATTATCTGGTGTTTATTAAGATAATGCGGAAGATCTCGCGCACATAGTGTGTGATAACTCAAATGTTAACTGGTAAAGATCTGCGTTGTACAATAATTATCTGGAAACACAAACCTTTCTAAAACATATTCATGTTAGTAAGATAATGCGGGGGACCTTGCGCACAAATTAAGTGGTATTACGAATGTTAAATAGTTAAGATTTGCGTTGTAAGACAATTTTCATGATATTACTCGTGGTAGTAAGATAATGCGGAAGACCTCGCGCACACATTAAGTGGTATCACGAATATTAACTAGTTAAGATTTGCGTTTTAAGATAATTATCATGATTATATTTGTGTTATAAAGATAATGCGGAAGACCTCGTGCACAAATTAAGTGGTATCACCAATATTTACTAGTTAAGATTTGCTTTGTAAGCTAATCATCAGGAAAATATTCGTGTTAGTAAGATAATGCAGAAGACCTCGCGTACAATCTAAGTGGTATCATGAATATTAACTAGTTAAGATTGGCGTTGTAAGATAATTATCATGATAATATTTTTCTTGTTATTTCTATAAAGCTCTAATGTGAATATGATGTGTCATCAAAATAACACAAACATGCAAGAAAAATTGAAAGAACATTCACACATTTTTGAATAATCTTTTCAAAAATATTTAGGGAACTTTGAAGACAGTAATATCTAAGCAATGCTAGTAGTGATACTGCAGATATCCATGCTGTATTAGCCATATGCTCACACGTACCTTCGGTGGTGGTTTTGTCACACGGTCGTTGGACGTCATTATTTATAGGTTCCATATTCCTATCACTCAAAGTCGTGATCATCTGTAAAAGACTGTAAATGATTCTTGCATGCATATGCAGCGAGGTACACAAGATGGTGTCTTTAATAATCACGCATACGCAGCGAGGTACACAAGATGGTGTCTTTAATAATCATGCATACGCAGCGAGGTACACAAGATGGTGTCTTTAATAATCACGCATACGCAGCGAGGTACACAAGATGGTGTCTTTATAATCAGCTTTACAACACAAACAGAGGTAATGAATTTCAATTATACAATTTCATTCATTACAAGTTACAAATAGCAAATAAATATATAAAAAATGATATGACCTACAACGAGAATACATATGAGCTTAAAGTGTGATGTTTTCGAGGTCGCAGTGGTGTAATGGATATAGTGTCCTCCTTGCGAACGGGAGTTTGTGAGTTTGATAACTACTCTGGAGCGTTGAATGATCTTCAAGACACCAAGTACTGGTTTTTCCCATGAAAGTGACTGAAAGGTTTCTCGATTAGGGTATGAGTTTCGAAACTATTGAGCTTAAATTAGTACTTTAAACTAAAATGTGTTGTTTAGGTAATGTCTAGACACATACAATTTTATGGTGTTTGTCACACGGGGGTTGGGCATCATTATTTATAGGATCCATATTCCTATAGACAAGTCGTGATCATTAATACTGTTCTAACTCATGAAAAAAACATACTGTGTGTCTTCGATTCTTGCACGCATACGCAGCGAGGTACACAAGATGGTGTGTTTAATAATCACGCATACGCAGCGAGGGACACAAGATGGTGCGTTTCATATTCAGCTTTACAACAACAAACAGAGGCAATGAATAGCGATTATACAAGTTCAGTCATACAAGTTACAAATAGCAAATAAATACAAAAATCGTGATATGAACTACAATGAGAATACATATTAGCTTAAAGATGCGCTTCCAGTAGTTTTTTTTGCGGCAACTATCATGACTACTCACGAATATACACGATGGACCACGTTGTTGCACGAGGTTTGTTACGATGTTACTACGCTCTCAGTACGTTTGCCTACGTTAGTTCCACGATTATGCACGAAACATCGTGATGTCCAAAATCGCCTAAACTCTTAAGAGCACCGTTAACAATCGTCTGAAATGGCCTGTTTCCGTAGCGTATACCTGACGCTAGCGTATCAGAACTGTAGCAGATCGTAACGTATCTTTGCGAAACCCTGGTGAATCGGTGAATCCTACAAGTGTCGTTGATATTCTTAGTCTCGTCCTACATCAAACGAAGGAAGACTCATCACGATTGACATGTCTACGATCAATCATGGACATTAATTGTAGCCAAAATCGTGACAGTGTGGCATAGGCTTAACTCTCTACGACTACTTACTTAACTTACTGCGCCAATAGAACTGATCAGTATACCCTCGCTTATAATTTAACACATAAATGAGTTATTTTTATATCGGCCCAACAGTGGGCAACGTGAACTTTCGTCAATATGTTTAATATGTTTAAACGGATCGGGCCATCTCTAACAAGATCATGAATTAACCGGAAATGTATTTAAATAGAGGTCAGCAGGATCAGGTCAATGATTCCGCACTATACATTGAATGACAAGCTGTGAACGAAGCCCCCTTTGCTACAACCGGTACTTGTAAATAAAATGAAAACTCCCCATCGATTATAAAATCAATCTCGATGTCAGCGACATTTTGCCATCAGCTACAGATCGATATTCGAACATGTGACACCATCGGCCGAACGACGGGTAAAAAATTTTGGTCCAGTAAATTTGTTTTTATATCAGTCGGTCGTCAGGTTGGCTTCGGATGAAAGACGTCTGACCTTCTGGTGCCGAGTCGGAAATTACTAGTAGTACTGAGCCTATACTCCATTCATTGAAAGTGGAGGAATCATGCTATTTTTTATGTGTAGAGTATCAGCTGCACTGTCGCCGCTGTAGACTGATGATCTAGAGGCGTGCACTGAAGCTGTTTCGCAAATCACGTTGGGGTCAATCTAGTTGACTTATGAAGATTTTGAAGTGCTGTTTACCAAATATATTACTTGAAATGTATGAATGTATTTAAAAAATGGTACTTCTTTGCATGGAATAAATATTTGGCATTTATATTTGATATCTTTCCAATTGTAACTGACATTATTTGGCGTTAAACGGTGCCTGGGAGTTTGTCATTGTGAATGTATTGTGCATTTAAACTAAACTGGTTATATTAATCTGTCATTATAATAGACAGGTAAACATTTAGTTTCCAAATTTATTTGCCAAGTTTAGGAGGGTATACCACAATATCTCATGTACATCACATCAATTAAAAACTAACATGTGCACATCACATCAATTTCACTCTATCACATGCCCATCATATAAATTCCGCACTATCACATGGACATCATATCAATGCCACACTATTATGTCACATCACATCAATTCCACACTATCACATCAATTCCACACATACGCATAACACTTCCACCCTATAACATGCATATCACATAAATTCCACACTATCACATGGACATAACATCAATTCCACACAACATCAATTCCACACTATCACATACACATCACATTCATTCCACACTATCATGTGGATATCACATCAATTTCCCACATGCAACACTTGTATATAAAGGTGGGTAGATATATAGAAAATATTGATTTTTTATTATATTTTTTGGAATTTCACATAATAACTGATTATTTTGCCAAAAGAAAAACAAACCAACTGCAAAGTGTATCTATTTAAGAATACTTTACCACAATTGTTTTATTGGACAAAGATTTGATTAATTTAAGAAGACCAAAATGGACAACCCGGACTGAAAAGCTCAGCCTCTAAAGTGCTCAGGTCAGCTAAAAAGTAACATGCTATGCATTGATTGTGTGCAAATATTGTTCACCTGTAATATATCATTGAAAACACTGTAAGAAACTATTTGGACAACAATATTAACAATTTGTATGATTCATATAAAAAGTAGATATTCAAACAAAGAACAATTTGATAACAACAAAAGCATCTGCTGAGATGCAGTTCTATTTCTTTGACACAGGACAATGTATTGACTGGCGAAATGACATGCATAAGAGAAAAAGTGGGGGGGAGATGCAAAAAGAAGAGTACATGCGCAAACAAACACAAACTGTTCATACATATCTTACCTTTGACCTTAAATTGTGACCTTGACCTTTGACTGATAAGCATGGGGCATGTGCATGACACATTGTCTAGTCATGTGGAGTAACAATTTGAAGTAATATTAAAATCCTTCCAAGCATTTAGAAGTTATGAAAGGAACGAAATGCAAACATTTAACCTTTGACCTTAAATTGTGACCTTGACCTTTGACCTACAAGCATGGGTCATGTACCTGACACATCGTCTGGTCATTGGGAAATATACTCAAAGTAATATTAAAATTCCTTCAGGTACTCAGAAGATTATAGAACATTTGTGCAAAGTTGTTTAAAATTTTTCAATGCATGGGGAAGTGCTATATTTTGCCCTTTGACCTCAAAGTATGACCTTAAACTTGGAAGGTAAAAATCTGGTTCTTGCGCGCTACACACCGTCTCGTATAGGTTAACATTCGAAATCCTTCAATGGATGGGGAAGTTAGAGTGCTGCGTTTCGGGTCAGACAGACGGACCAAAAGACAGACCTATGAACAGAGTGATTCCTATATAGCTCTCCTACCTACTGGTAGTAAGGTGTATAATTATAAAATGGAAATCAATGTCACACTATCAGATGAACATGAATACCACACTGTCAGATGAACGGCAATATGACATGCACATCAATTCAACACTATTATGTGCACATCAAATACAAATTATATAATGGAAATCAATGTCATACTATCAGATGAACATGAATACCACACTTTCAGGTGAACGCCAATACGAAATGCACATCAATTCAACACTATTATGTGCACATCAATTATCCCATATCCTTCGAAGTCAAGCTCGACATTCAGTAATTAGGGAATAATCATTGTAACAATCTTCACAGGATTTGTCATACAAGTCTGAACGTTTTGATCATTATGTCTGACGGTGTTCTCATCCATATATTCAGACAAAATAATGATTTATGTTTGCTGGAATTCCATACATTCACAGTACAATTACAACTGTTTCAGTCTGCGTTTGTCTGCTGTTATCCAGTTGTGCACAGTATTCTTTATTTTGGTCCATGACAGGTTATTTAAGCACTTGTA
Organism: Congeria kusceri; assembly: GCA_027627225.1. Lineage (NCBI taxonomy): Eukaryota > Metazoa > Mollusca > Bivalvia > Myida > Dreissenidae > Congeria > Congeria kusceri. The sequence continues at coordinate 16,531,163 of CM051025.1, read as the reverse complement.
CTTTTTAATGACATTAATGCAGTCGATCATTTTCAGCTCCCTTCTGTAAGTTATGTTGACTTTAAACAGTTGGTGAAGAAGCTGGCTTTGTTCACTTGTCAGCTTCTGAATCTTCTTCCCTGAAATGCAAATTACTTTAGATGTAAATAGTAATTAGTGATGACAACAGTATTGCACAATTGGTTGTGGCATATTTGGGGATGTTTATTTGATGCATAGTAAATAGTTAGGTAGATAAGAAACATGCTTGCTATTTGTTAACCCAACACAGCTTGTCACTTGAAATGGTTCAGACCTTTGTAATGGTGAAACAAATTATACTCAGGCTAGGTTCCTTGTCTGCCATTGGGACACAACTTTTACAAACTCCTTTTTTTAATGTTTAAAGGAATTTACTAAGTATAAGTACAAAAGGAAGACTCTTTAAGTAGGGCAAAGATTCCAGTGGCATCATTTTATCAATGTTAGTTACACCACTACATGATGTTGAATACCAAATATATAAGTTAATTAACTGTTCACTCTATTTACTATATGGAAGGTATACATATTAGTGATGGGCTGATTAATAATTTCGTCAAATAATCAGGACGAACAGAGCCATGAAGTGACGATGACGATAGGAAAAATTAATCAACGAAAGGTGTACATGTCACTGGTACTATTTGTAATGTATTATGTAGTAAACAGTGTTTTGTAGTTCTAAACTGCTAAATATACCAAGAATTATAAATAACATACATTGTACATCCAATGCAATATACATGTACAATGCTATTAAACATTTCTTCATAGGTTGTCAGTGTGTCCATTAAAGGATTGTCATAAATGTACATGCATTATAGCACGGATTGGTAAATACTTTATCATTGATCATTTATGTAATATATATTGTGCAAGTAAATGCTTGCCAGTGGTTTTTAAATAGTAAAATATGTATTCTACTCGTGTGTACATGTACTTCCTTATAAAGGGGGAGGGGTGATTGGTAAATACTTTATCATTGCTCATTTATGTAATATATATTGTGCAAGTAAATGCTTGCCAGTGGTTTTTAAATCGTAAAATATGTATTCTACTCGTGTACATGTACTTCCTTATAAAGGGGGAGGGGTGCTGGGCGTTGTTCACTACATATTCTATATAAAGTGCCTTTGTAGATGTAATATATTGTTCTCTGAGGTTGGGTTCAGTTGTTGATACTAATTTCTATAGTGTCAGTAGTAAGAACACAACTAGAGCTCAGTTCATAATTATTCTTTATCAGAGTAATATATTATTCAGGATCAATCAAGATCAATATGGATCATGTTGGATCAAGCCCTGAAAATACACAATAACACACATACAGTCTTACAGAAACTCGTGTAGTTATCACATTAAAATACCTGAAAGAGTTATGCTGTTTACATATATAATAATACGAGAATGTATCTAGTGGCCAACTTAAATAACTCTTTACACATGTAATAACAATTCACTAGATAAACATAAAGAATCCCTTACAAAACAAGAGAACATCACAGTTTTATAAAACATACAATAGTTACACTTTTCCTCTCACACACATACACATTACAACACATATCAACATACCAAATGTGGTTTGGACTTTTACACAGTCAATGACTCTGTTTTCCTCTGCCTAGTGCCAACACTCTGACTCATGAATGTTAAAGAATCTTCAGAAATAAAAGTAACTTAGAGCTGAATATTTTTACACGCAAAGTTACAAAATGGCTGCTCACACCTTGATTGTCCAGAACACAATATCGATTTGAAAAGAGTGGGAAACAGTCACCTGACTAAACAGGTTTTAAAATCGGTCAACTGTGACAACTGGTCAGTCTGGTCAAAGGGAGATAATTAACTACTCTGTCAGAGTTATTGGAAAAGTCTATCTGGTTACATAGATATATGTAAATATATTCATAAATGATTAACTTTCGTAGTCTAATGAAGTCAAGCAGTTAACATTCTGTTATTACTTTTTTGTTTTAACAACAGCAAATCTGCAAATTCAGTCCAATTTTGTTTAAACTAAAACCAAATATAACAAAATAAATTGACAAACATTTAAATTGGTGACAACATGATTGGATTAAATATTTATGTTGAACAATACAAATCCACATATTTAGTCATCATTATTTGATTAATCAGTCACTTTTGGCTCTGATTAATCGACAAATATTTTTAGGACTGATTCCAATCACTAATACATACATTATAACAGATACCTGTGTGACAAGTGACATTATATCAACAATTGTACTGCTAATTCTTGTGATACAGACATTTTCAATTGACAAAGTGTATTTGGTTGAACAAGGCACTTGCAGCAGTACCGGCATTCAAATTTCTGAGCAATTCAAGAGTAACATTCAGAACTTCTTGAATGCTTACCTTGTTTTTTTTATAAAGTAGACTTTCCTTTCGTCTTTTGCGGTGAAGAACTGGGACACAGACCTGAAATTGACTATAAGCTATCCTTATCCTAGAAACTTGAAAGGGTTTAAGACATATATTTTGACCAATTATTTACAACTGATAAAAAAACAAAATAATATGATCACCATATAGTCCGCCACATTAAGACCAAGAAAAATACCCCAAATATGTAATAGCAACACCAACAAGACGCTGTGTTTGATAATATTCGAAGTCCAAATTATGTCAAGGTCAAAGTGAGGTTGGGTGATATGGGTGGCTTGGGAATGGTCATAAGCAACAATTGTGTAAATATCCAAGTGTTCTAGTAAGCAGTGTTGGTGCTAGACAAAATGATAAAACCATGCTAAGCAAGAAAAAGTAAATTTGAATTACTATAAGACTAAATGAGGTCAAGGTCAAAGTGAGGTTGGGTGATATGGGTGGATTGGGAATGATCATTAGCAACAACAGTTGAAGTATCAAAAGTATCAGTGTTGGTGCAAGACAAATGTAAAGTCTAATTAACCTCGTACGGAATCACAGACAGATGGACGGACAAGATAATCACTATATGCCTCCTGCATCAAGATTCTAGGATATTAAAGATGCCAAATACATACAATAATTAGCATATTGGCCAAGTGCTCAAATGAATATTGACAGAAGAAGAAATTTCTGTCCTAGCACATACATTTTACGGCAGTTTGAAATTATTTTGATTCTACACGAGTGCTGAACTTCCCCGATCTGGCCCATTATCAAAACAATTTCCAATTTGTTAGGCTGATGTGTCAACGGTCAACAATAAGGCATGAAAGCATATGTTAAGAGTGGCCACAATCAAATTATATAAATGATTTGAAGTTATCAGCTAAGCTGAAGTTACTTAGTTTTCAATGCTAAAGTTAACATTAGGGGGAGGGGGTATTTTCATATAACACTAATGTAGTAATTTTGCCAGGACAACAGAATATCTTTCGAGCTATAATACATGTAGGTGCTCGAGTGAATAAAAAAAAAATGTGTGTATGTCATGTTGGAGCTGTGCACCAACTTTCAGAGGTACAAATACACTTGTATGTCTATGATCTACACGCCAACTTTCAGAGGTACAAATACACTCGTATCATCTACACACCAACTTTCAGAGGTACAAATACACTCGTATGATCTACACGCCAACTTTCAGAGGTACAAATACACTCGTATGATCTACACGCCAACTTTCATAGGTACAAATACACTCGTATGATCTACACACCAACTTTCAGAGGTACAAATAAACACTCTGCTCGCTATACACATTAACTATATACAGCAGGTTCTAGGTCAAAATAGTAGATTGGTTCCCATTGTTTATCAATTCTAGAGTGTTTTGTCAATTTATAACTTCCACTTAATAGCTGCATATGCCAAATCCTCTGCTTGATACGTAATAGCAAAAGTAGGAAACCATGCAAGTCAAAAAATGGTGCCTCGTAGTGCTATAGTAATTATCATCCAAAGAATTTTTATTGAATGATATCCTGGCAAAAAAACAAAACAATTGAAAGTTGGTTACAGTTTGTTGTTTGGTATATGCATATATGTTTTATAACATTTTATTAAGTATTAAAACATTTTTCTAGAAAATCAATTTGTTTTTACTACAAAATGATGCTTATCAGTATCTGGAGCACTCGAGGCCTTACTCTTGAAACATCCATTTTTGCCTATTTGTATAAACAAATAAATTAGTTCTGGTGATTGGAGGCTAACGACACAGGCCAGGTATAAAAAACAGTTCTGTGTCAAGCATATATACATTGTAGCATAACTAACATGTCTTGTATTAAGTATGAACAATTTGAATCATTTTCAGAAAATATCAAAGACATTTTAATTATTTTTGGCAGTATATGCAATACAAGTGACCTCCACCCATAACATACCAAATACTACTGAGGCATATGCCTTGGTGACCTTTTTTGTACATAATTCATGTGAAATTAAAAATAACAATACGCTATTAAAGAAATGAAGTCAGGTCAAAATTTATAATTAACTTATAATTTTACAAATACTTATCAATGCTATCGCAAGATGTTGTTTTTTTTTAATTTAGTTGCAATTATGTGCTAAAAAGAGATAGAATTTATAACTAAAATTTAAATAAGAATGCACACATTTATGAAAGATTCAAATACTGTTGCTAATTTAAAGAAATTTTCTTAATCACATATAGATGCCGTTTAAGTCCTTTAAGATATACATGCAGCAGCTTGCGATAAATTTATTTACCATCATTGTATGCAGCTGACGATAGTCAATTCATTTACTCTTACCTAATGAGAAATAAATATGATCCTATAATTTATAAACAAAATTTAAATGGTTCTCACCTTCATCCAAGGTAATTTCATCCAGCAAAAGACCACTATATTTCGCTATGGTTCCGTTATTGAAGGCCGACAAAAGCGTCCCCATTTTAGTCACCTGGATTGTTGACTGTGGTAGTCAGTAAAATTAACGATGAACGTCTATGTCATGTCCCAAGAAATCGGCCTTTACTTCCAAATCTTTAACACTTTGTGATACGGTGGCCACATGCTTCCTTAGCCTAGTGCTTGTTAAACACTCCCCTGCCGATAAATTCAGTGAGAAACGAAATGTTCTTAAAGTGTCCGACATACGGATGGAATTTAAGGAGTCTCCATTTGCTCTTGCAAAAACAAAGATGTTGTTATAAATCACCACTGCATCTTCTCTGTACATCAACAGAACATCAATACATCTCTGCATGTCAGGGGTTAACAGAACCGCCACTGTTCTTCCTTTTTTTCCTCGTATTTCAACTCTGCCAAATCTCAAACACAATATTTTTTCAACAGGGCTGAGTGTGCTTTCAATTTCAGGCATTGGTTTGCTGTTGGTTTGCCTAGCATGGTAGTTTGTAACCTTTAACCTCTCAACCTCTCCACCCTTCTTCCTATTAAATAACACAAGGCATGTTAAAGTAACTTTGTTGAGCATTTCCCAATCCGATTTTTTGAAGTCTTGTGACAAACTTGTAATGCATTTTTCAGCAGTCTCTTCAAATATTCTGTAATAGACTGCAGAGCATTGCTGGAGATGTTGTTGGTCCATTCGTTTTCCATTAAGGTCAGAAAATTTTCTTCATCCTCTCTGCCTGAAGATTTGTCCATCAAACATTCCGACTTCTTTATTCTGGCACATTTTTTAAACTGGTGGCTAATTTTTAGTGCGAGTGACGGATTTTCAAAATTGTGTGTACTTTGGTTGTAGCCACACAGATTTCTGGTAGCTTTGATTGCCAATTTAAACTTTCCTGGATCAATAACGTCACTCAAACATTGAATTTCCTTGTTTTCTTTTCTTGCCATAATCAAAAAGCGTGCCAGTTCCCTCATCTTCTGACTTATAAAGTGAGCCATATGTGCATGCTGACCATTTTGTTGGTAAAGATTTTCACCTACTTTAACAATGATTGGGTCATTTCGTGCACAAATTGAAACTTCATCGTTTGCCATTCTTTTCACAATATTTTCTCTCAGGCCCTCTTTAACGTGAACTGATGATGGTATCATTAGTTTGGCTGCGGCCTGAACTTTTCTGTATTTTGTTTCACGGTCACCTGTTTTAAATTGACATGATTTCCTGTGACGCCATAGGCTGTCCTTCAGAAAAAATCCAAGGCAGTCCTCACAAGGAAGATAATCAACCACACTTGCGCCATTCCTTCTAGTGTAGGTTACCAACGTTACCGTTCTGGAACTTAACACCTCCAAATTGTGGTGGTAGTCCGCGGCATTTCTTATTCTAACAAGTTCTAAGGCCCTTTCCTTGGACCCTTTTCTCAGACCTAAAATTTTCTTAACATCATCTTCATTTTTGTGTTCTCCCAAATAATAATTTGTGATATTTGTTGAGCTTTTATCACAGTACATGCAGAAGTGCATTTTATCCCACACTCTTCGGTCCTTGCTATTAGTGCTTTTTTGAACCATGGCTTCTCCTTCATGATCAGAAGAGTCACTGCTGCTGTCTGTTAGTCCTTTTGTCACAGCACTGTTATTTGGTTTGTCAGCTGCATTTAACATTTTTTTTATGCTAGTAACAGGAGCTATCAGATCAGATCGTTCATCACTCCAATACTCAGGCTCAGTGTCAGGTACATAATCAGAATCAATATGGCTATCATCCTCTTCAGTGTCAGGTGCGTAATCAGAGTCAATATGGCTATCATCCTCTTCAGTGTCAGTGCGTAATCAGAATCAATATGGCTATCATCCTCTTCAGTGTCAGGTGCGTAATCAGAGTCAATATGGCTATCATCCTCTTCAGTGTCAGTGCGTAATCAGAATCAATATGGCTATCATCCTCTTCAGTGTCAGGTGCGTAATCAGAATCAATATGGCTATCATCCTCTTCAGTGTCAGGTGCGTAATCAGAATCAATATGGCTATCATCCTCTTCAGTGTAAGGGGCGTAATCAGAATCAATATGGCTATCAGCCTCTTCAATGTAAGGGGCGTAATCAGAATCAATATGGCTATCATCCTCTTCAGTGTAAGGGGCGTACTCAGAATCAATATGGCTATCATCCTCTTCAGTGTAAGGGGCGTAATCAGAATCAATATGGCTATCATCCTCTTCGGTGTCAGGTGTGTAATCAGAATCAATATGGCTATCATCCTCTTCAGTGTCAGGTACATAATCAGAATCAATATGGCTATCAGCCTCTTCAATGTCAGGTGTATTGTCTGTGTCACCATAGCTATCAATCTCTGATACTTCTCTGGATGCATCATAATGGAGCACAAACATCTCATCAAGGCAGCCACTGTCAGGCTCTGAATCAAAATATTCAAAAAAAAATGTGTTGAAAGAACTTGTATATAAGTATGTCATTAGTTCAACAATGGAACTGTTCGGTATACATATTAATTCCACTGAATATATCTCATACAATGTCAACAATTTTCAACACAAAAGATGCAAAAAAATACATGTATATGAACACTTAAAGCTTTCCCCAAAACAAAGTATACGTAACTAGAGCTATCACTGAAGGTGAATAATACCCCCACAAACCGCTGTGACACTGAAGTAGAGCTTTTCAGTTGTATTGCTCTTTCACACAGAACAATGGACTGGAAAAAGGACCTGCATAATAGGAAAAATGTGTTTGAAATGCAAAAAGAACAGAACAATCGGAAATTATTCACACATATTTGACCTCTGACCTTGAATTGTGACCTTGACCTACGACTGATTAGCATGGGACTTGTGTGTGACACATCGTCTAGTCATGTGGAATAATAATCTGAAGTAATATTAAAATCCTACCAGGCATTTAGAAGTTATGAAGAGTAACACAAACACAAATATTTAACCTTTGATCTTGAATTGTGACCTTGACCTTTGACCCACAAGCATGCGACATATTGTCTGGTCATGGGGAATAATACTTCCAGTCTTTCAAAAGTTATACAGCGGAAACGAAATACAACCAGTTGGCATTTTATTTTGACCTTTGATCTCAAAGTATGACAATGACCTTTATTGTAGCCAGTTCTTGTACATGACACACTGTCTTATCTTAGTTAACATTTGTGCTAACTTATTTTGAAATCAATGCATAGGGAAGTTAGACATTAGACAAGTGCTATTTTGAAAAAAAATAAATTATTTTGACCTTTGACTTAAAAATATGACCTTGACCTGGTAGACATCCAGTTCTTGTGCGCGACACACCATTTCATAGAGGTTAACATTTGTGCCAAGTTATTTTAAAATCCTTCAATGCATGGGGAAGTTAGAGTCCGGACAAGTTTCAGGACAGATGGACAGACAGGACAAAGTGATTCCTACATAGCTTCCCCCCTCCCCACCTACTGGTAGTGGGGATATAATTATTACCCAGACACCATCTTTTCAACTAACAAATAACCGACCTGTACATGTACCAACTTACCTTTCTGAATCAAACATGAAATACTTATTTAAAACTGATACATCCAGAGTTTCAGAATGAAAACAAAATAGATGATGACAATTCATTCATATTAAAATGATTATGTCTCAATAAAACAAGAGCTGTCTCAGGACAGCGCGCTCATCTATTCATTCCGCTTTGATAAGTATATTCGGTCAGTGACCCTACACAATATCATGAAGACGTGTGAAGTTTCAACTGAATATCTGTACTAGTACAGAGATATATACTTGCAGGCAAACTTTAACATAGATGTTTTAAGTACAGAAAGGCGCATTATTCTGCTAATTTGCAGGCAAGAGTAATGGGTCTTGGTCAGTAACCTTTCATAATGACCCCAAAGACACGTGTGACCTTTTTAATGGAATATTTGTAGTACAGTAACTTTCAGAGATATGCACGCAAACCTTAACCAAAACAATATGCCTACGCTGATGAATGGGTGAGTAGTATAGCTCAAGCTATTAGGTGAATAGTCAAGCTAAAAATGCTAAAATTAAAAGTTATTTTTAATAAAATGTTCCTTGTAATTCAGTTACCTTTTGACGTGTTTTTGGCTTGCTGTGTAGAGTTAGCGGATGTAATATGCATATCACGGCCCTCTATGGCAACTGAAATATAAGGCACAAAAAATATATGACTCTTTTTTAAAGAGGGTATGTACGCGGCTTACCACAAAATAGTGACATAAATTTAAACAACCTGATAATTTTAATTACGATTACTCTGATTAAAATTGGAAGAAAAGTTAAAAAGAATCATTGCTGTAAAACGCATAATTTTCTACTTAAAGTATCAAAACTAGTGTTTGACTGTACAAATGGAAACTCCAATACATGTATATACATTGATTTGACAGTTGTTTTGGGTTACACAACACTAATAGACAATGCAAAAGTTGACACTCGTATTTGTTGATATATTGGATATTTTATTGTTTTCTTCAAAAGGTTTATGTTTATCTGTCATTCAAGCGATATTGTCCCTTTTATCTGCTTATTTTGAAAATAATTGATATGAAAGATTGTACATACACACTTTAACATAATAATGACAGTTTATTTTGAATAAGTGAATAAACAAGAAAGTGTGTGCACTAGGAGCATTATATCAACGTTCAGAGGTACATATGGACACACATGATGCACAAACATACTTATAGACATATAAATGGACACAAATGTGTTTATACACTGCATACATTAAATTGGTCTCATAATAAAACAAGAACTATCACCATCACTGATGACTTCCCTTCATGGCACATTGATACTGACTTGATGAATTGTTTCATGAACAGGGATGTGAATCATCAAATGACATAAATAACCTATCAAACAAGTTACAAGAAACCTGAAAATTCCAGCCAAAAAGTTTTTTTTTATGAAATTTATAAAAGTGACTACAATAATAAAAGAAAGTTTTGGATGTTGCATGCATGGTAAGGGTCATATACCTATGGCAATTAATACAACACCTTTCACTGGTATTAAAATCCACTGAGTTACTGCGTGGAAAGCATTTTAATTATATTTAAAATGAAGTCCATGTGTAATTCAAAGCGACATCTCGACATAGGGTATAGAAGTAATGAGGCTTCAATGAAATTTTTCAATTTGTTCTCAATTTATTATGTGGAAAACGTCTTGCTATTTTGACTTAAGTAATAGCGTTTTTGTTCTATTTGTTCTATCTTTTTATTCATGTTATGTTCAATTTTTTGCATTAAGCTGGTGTTACAGGTTCAGTGTCATTGGAATTGTATTTATAACGATTCAAGAACAAGTTCAATGTTTTTAATTCTCCAAACAAAGTTTCATAAGGACAAAGCCTGAAATAAAATAACATTATATAAGCAATATAAATTAATTATGTATTATTATATTAGAAGGTTAATAACACAATTAATTACAACTCAATACATAATACCATCTAACACAAATATTCCAATTATTCATATATAAATATAAAACACTTACCAGACAGATACACATGTGAAAAATAAATAAATACCACAGAAATAGAAATTCACTGTTCAACTGCTAAATTACTTCAATGGCAAAAAATTGATACAAATCAAGATCTATATAGTCCCAATCAGGAATATAAATTTTACTCAGAACCGACTAAACCCAGTGTCAATCAATCTCTAAGATATGTGTTCACCATGTATCAGACAATTATACAATCAGTACTAGCTCAACAGTGTTAATAATTAATAACAGTTAAAAACACTACACACTGTGTTACACAGGTAACATACTCCCTCCTCCAGGAATTGTCTCCCGGCAATACCAAACACACAAAAAATAATACATACATTACAAATATAAACTATTGATATATTAAGAAATAAAGTAACACTTATTTCTACCTCTATATCAGAATTACATTTAAACAATTATGCAAATATGATTTATAAATAATGCATAACAATTTAAATACCAAGTAGTAAATGAATTTAGTCACTTACTTAATCGAAATGATGTACACAATGATTCAATTTGATTCTCAGTCAAACAAAAATGTGTATATACCCATTATGGAGACTTCATTTCACAGTTCATAATAAAACAATTATAAAAACAGTGAATCACACAAAATATTCTTCCTGTTTTACATCAGCAATGATAGGACTGTAAACCCAGTTACCGTATCTTTCAGGGGGTTTTCTTGTTCTCCTAGGCCTAGGGACAGGAGTCGGACGTAGAGCAGGTGAGTCTAACACAGACTCTGTATGTACAAAACTATTTGTGGGAATACTATGCTCTATATTTGCATCACGTGGAGAGGAATTAGAAACTCCAGATTGTCTCGTAATAGGGAGAATGACCTTCCTACGCTGAGGAATCACATACACTGAAACATCGGAATCTGAATCAGATTCAGAAGTACAACTTAATACATCAGATTTTGAGATCAATCTGTTTCTCTTAACCATTGGTTTCTCGACTTTGGCATCACTGATGACGTCATCTGCAATTGGTAAAGCATTAAACTGCAACAACATATTACGATGAAGTTTTCTTTTACACAGGTAACACTGGTGACTGTGTTTGTGATCAACTGTTCAACTTCATCTTTTCGCAGCATGCCTTTGAGATCTTCCCTCAAACTTGGAAGTACCATCAGTCATGGCTTGGAGCTGTACATGTATGGAATTGAGTTCATCCATGCTTGAATTGCTATTGTCACTAATATCTGGTCTATATTTCTTGACTGCTGGCTTTGTGGTTTTGTTCCTGAGAAATTTAACTTAGGCTGGTTTTGTGTTGTGTTGCTGCTCATTGTTTTAACAGGACTGTGTTAGGTGTGGTATTTAGTACAGTTACTTTCCCTATTTCCTTCAGGTAATCCAGCAATTATTATGTCACCACTCACAGGTGGTTCTCGCGTGGATGTGACAACACTTTGTTATAATCCTTTCAAGCACAGTAATGTAGGGGTCTTCTCAATAACATTTCTGAAGATGATCACACAGTTGACACATAAATAATCTAAAAATCCTTTGTTATAAATATTTTCAAGTTGCTTTTTAACACATAATTATTCCATAGTATCACTTTGTCACAACATTCAAAATATATTCATGCACATGTACCAAAATTTATCATTACTTTGTCACTATAAACATGTATTTAACTGTAAGTTTTGGAGAGCAAGTTTGAAAATGGCTCATTTGTGGTCAAAAACTAGGTCACTATGTCAAATTGAAAAAAAAAGTGAAACCTAGTTTTGCCTAATCTTTTTGAAAATTGCTCAGAACATTTATTTCAAAGAATATCTTGGGACAAGTTCGAAACTGGGTCATGTGGGGTAAAAAAACTAGGTCACCATGGCAAAATTGAACAAAAAGCTTTAAAACATTCTTGAGGCCACATTTATAGGGCAATCATCACAAAACTTGCTCAGAACAGTATAGTTCCTTAGCCTCTCAGGTGAGCGACCTAGGACCTTTTGGCCCTCTTGTTATCATTTTTAAAAAGATATTTCTTGTCTTTTTATCATTCTAATCGAATCCTGTAGCATATGACTGGAGCACAAACAGTGAATGGTAAAATTTGCATCAAGGTCATTTGTAAGAAATGAGAACATTTCTGAAAATACATCTTAACAGTCATGTTATTGAAGACCTGTAGGCTGGCATGTATTATTGCAAAACTAAAATCAGATTAAACTTCTCTAACATATGTCCTTCATTTTTTTCACAGTATGTAAGAAATGGGCATGTCTAAGTATCGTATGCTGAGTGCTAATATATCAGCCAATGAAACTGGTATCCCAGCTTCTGACAGTTTCACAACCAAGGAATATAACAGTGTTTTTATGCCCCTGAAGGGAACTTTGGGGGCATATAGTAAATGTTTTGCTCATTGAGACCATGTGCAGAAGGCACAAGCCAGTCACGCCAACTCAAGGTCAAGGTCACACGTGAAGGTTGAATGGTTGAACCTGTTTTTTCAAGTCCGTTCTATATCTCCTGTGCCCTTTAAAGGATTTTCATGAAACTTGCCTCAAATGGTTATCACATTGAGGCAATGTGCAGAAGGCATGAGGCAGTCACGCCACCTCAAGGTCAAGGTCACACTTGAAGGTCAAATGTTTGAGCCTCCATGTTTGTGTCTGCTCCATATCTCCTATGCCCTTTGAAGGATTTTCATAAATCTTGGCTTAAATGTTTATCACATTGAGGCGATGTGCAGAAGGCATGGAGCAGTCTTGCCACCTCAAGGTCAAGGTCCCACTTAAAGGTCAAATGTTTGAGCCTCTGTTTTCGTATGCCCTTTAAGGAATTTTCATGAAACTGATTTAGGTCAGTGTGATACTTCAAAGTCACCTTTAAAATCTAATGAAGGATCACTGGCAGGGGATATAGCTGTCCTTTGGACTGCCTTGTTTAATTTTCTTGTGCGGAGCATATCTCCATTAGTATTAAACTTCATATAATGATAGAGAGCAATGAGAGGAAGTGTATAGTACAAGGATCACAACTCTTTCTTCAGTATTTATGGAGTTATTGCCCTTCAGTTAATTTTCTTGTTCAGTGCATAACTCCTTTAGTATTGAAGTGATTTCAAATAAAACCACATACTATTGATAGAGGATGTTGAGAGGAAGTGCAGAGTCATTGTAGGCAGCGTCATGTTTGCCAACATGTAACTGACATTGTGTTGCCTTCCTCAGACTAACATATGCTTCAGAAGCATACGTCACATCCTGTGACAAGCTTCTTTTTTTTGACTCGCAATGTTCTGTGTAAGAATCTCCAATTGCATCAATGTGCAATCTAATGAATTTGCAGATGACAACTGCTGATGTTCCTAAGAAAACATAAGTAAAACAAATGTGTCAAATCCAATTTCATGTTTGTAAGGTGTTCTGCCCTAATGCAGACAGCGAACCAGAACTCGTCAATGTTCATACGTTTATTGACAGTTGTATTGCGGTAAAAAACCACGGTGATCGACGACGACTAGAAGAGTCTTTAATGACACTTTTTCTAATAGCATGTGAAATGCGCGGCTAGCCAGCCAAAACGCTTGGAACCGTTTACTACTACTAATATCAACATCGGCTCGACTATCTACGTCGTCACGCGATGAGAACCAGCAGAGGCGAGAGCGGGGCAGCACACTCCCCGTCTGATATCAAACGATATGAATATTTAAAACAGATCACTAGTCTGACTAATGCACAACAACCCAAACGTGGTAACACCGAAAGAAAAACAGTCCTCATTCCTGAAGGCCCTGTCACACTGCAGCGAATAAGCCATTGCGAATGCGAAGCGTATGGCAAATGAGCAAAATATTTTTCTATCGCTACTCGTTCGCTCTTGTCGCTCCCCAATCGTCCCATTATTCGACCTATGCGTTTCTCGTGCGTTCCCGCTCGCTGTCATTAGCTGGTGCTCGATTCATTCGCTCACAAAGTTTTGGACTTCCCAAAATAATGCGAGCGATTAAATAAACGCTACTCAATCGCTTTCATTTGCTATTCATTCGCTACTCAGTCGTTCGGCATTGGCCTTGGCCGCTTCTCAATAGTTTTGTGTACACTCCACATTCGGTGATGTTCTTACCTAGCGTATAGGGAGCGGGTAAGTAGAGGGTTTGCGCGATGAAATTGCGATTGAAGCGATTGTGTTCCGACCGAGAAGCGCACTTGCCGCTTCACTGTACAAAAAAGACAAGCATCCTCTGAATATCTCCATTTTAAATCCAGCCTTCGCCGAGTTCAACTTAAACTATTGTCACATCACCACGGAAGATCCAGCCTTAAGGGACCTCAAGCTTACTTTAATTGTGAATCAGCGTAATCTGCAGATTCTGAATGTCCAACTCACAGAGAGAAGAAGAAAGTTCAGAAGGAGGTAGCGTGCCCATTGGGTGAGGCCGTGGATCCTACGATGACCCCAGCCTGGTGTGTATGATCAACTCATGGTGGAGCTCAGGAGAGAAGATCCCCACTCATTGCACAACTTCCTCCCCATGACTTATTACACACATATTTAGTTATCTATTTCAGTTGCATGAACATGTGTACTGTTAAACAAAATGTTTATTTATACTTTGATTTATTAAATGTAGTTGTAATAATTACTGTATGATTATTTTCAACATGTTTGTAGCAGCTGACATATGATCGAAGAAAGCTGATACAGTCATGCTGGAATTACCCTTATAAGTCCCCTACCGGTGTTTCACCGGAGGGGACTATAGGTTTGCCCTCCGTCCGTCCGTCCGTCATTTCATCCGTCCACAAAATATTGTTGCTGCGATAACTCAAAAAGTACTGAAGATACGCCGATGAAACTTGGTATACTTATAAACGGCAATGCGAGTATTATGCACGACCTTTTATTGTTTACCAGAGGTCAAAGGTCAGTTGACTATTCCTAAAAACAGAAATAAACTAAAACAAACTTGATCCTGCGATAACTCAAAAAGTACTAAAGCTATTTCGATGAAACTTGGTATACATATAAACGGCAATATAAAGATTATGCAGGACCTATTATTTTTCACCTGAGGTTAAAGTTGACATGACTGTTACTAAAAATAGAAATAAACCAAATGCTGTTATAATTCGAAAAGTACATAATATATGACTGTGAAACTTGGTACAAAGATTGAACTAAAGGTTTGCAATCCGTCTGTGTGTCTCACTATCTGTTCGTCCGTCCGCACAATATTGTTCCTGCGATAACTCAAAAAGTACTGAAGATACTTCAATGAAACTTGGTGTACATATAAACGGCAATGTGAGTATTATGAACGACCTTTTATTTTTTACCAGAGGTCAGACGTCACGTGACTGTTACTAAAAATAGGAATAAACTAAAACAAACTGGATCCTGCGATAACTCAAAAAGTACTAAAGATATTTCGATGAAACTTGGTTATACATATAAACTGCAATGTGAGGATTATGCAGGACTTTTCATTTTTCACCAGAGGTCAAAGTTCACGTGACTGTTATTCAAAATAGAAATAAACTAAATACTGTTATTATTCGAAAAGTACATAAGATATGACCATGAAACTTGGTACAAAGATTGAACTATAGGTTTGCCATCCATCTGTGTGTCTCTCTATCTGTTCTTCCGTATGCTTGTCTGCCCGTCTGTCTGTCCGTCCCCAAAACCTGGTTCATGCAATAAGTCAAAAAGTACTGAACTTAGTTTGATGAACCTTGGTATTCATATAAACAGCAATGTGGCAATGTGAGGATTATGCACGACCTATTTTTTTCACCAGAGGTCAAAGGTCACGTGACTGTTACTAAAAATAGAAATAAACTAAATACTGTAATACTTCGAAATGGACATAAGATATGACCATGAAACTTTGTACAGAGATTTAACTATAGGTTTGCTATCTGTCTGTGTGTCATTCTGTCTGTATGTTTGTCCGTCCGTCTGCCCCAAAACCTGGATCCTAGGACAGCCCAGAAAGTACTGAAGACACTTTGATGAAACTTTGTATACATAGCAATAGCAATGTGCGAATTATGAACAACCTTTTATTTTTCACCAGAGGTCAAAGGTCACGTGACTGTTACTAAAAATAGAAATAAACTTAATGCTGTAATATTTTGAAAAGTGCATAAGATATGATCATGAAACTTCATGAAACTTGGTACGCAGATTGGACTATGGGTGTGCCTTCTGTCTGTGTGCGTCTGTCTGTCTGTTTGTTCTTCGGTCTCACTCTGTCTGTCTGTCCCGTCCTCAAAACCTGGATCCTGCGATAACTCAAAAAGTACTGAAGATACTTTGATAAAACTTTGTATACATAGAAAGAGCAAGGTGAGGATTGTACAAGACCCTTTATTTTTCACCAGAGGTCAAAGGTCATGTGACTGTTGCTTCAAATAGAAATAAACTTAATACTGTAATAATTCGAAAAGAACATAACATATGATCGTGAAACTTGGTGCACAGAACGGACTATATGATTGCCCTCTGTCAGTTAAGTACTGCAATAACTCAAAAAGTAAGTCGAATATCTGGTCAATGTAACTAAAATAGAAAAAAACAGCAACTTAATACTGCAGTGACAAATTGGATTTGAATAAGAAACTTTGTACATCCACAGATAAAGGGCAATTTGACAGTATTGCACAATGTTTAATTAGTAGGGATTTTCACCGGTAGGGGACTCCTGTATTGCTTAAAATTCTATCAAAGCTAATTAATGTTCTTGTGCATTAGAGAATAAGTCAAAATATGTTTATTTTCAACATGCTTGTATTAGCTGACTTGTGACTCTTTACATAAGTCAGCTGAGACACAAGCATGTTGAAATTGAACATATATCTTTATAAGTCCAATGTACACCTAGATTTTTTCCAAAAACATATATGAATCATATGAAAGGGTGGCCCATACTGTTGCGTGTGCGTGTGTGAGTGTGCGTGTGCATGTGTGTGTGTGTGTGTGCATGCGTGTGTGTGAGCGTGTGTGTGTGTGCATGCGTGTGTGTGTGTGTGCATGCGTGTGTGTGTGTGCATGCGTGTGTGTGAGCGTGTGTGTGTGTGTGCATGCGTGTGTGTGTGTGCATGCGTGTGTGTGTGTGTGTGTGTGTGTGTGTGTGTGTGTGTGTGTGTGTGTGTGTGTGTGTGTGTGTGTGTGTGTGTGTGTGTGTGTGTGTGTGTGTGCATGCGTGTGTGTGTGTGAGCGTGTGTGTGTGTTACCAGTTGTGTTGGGTGGAGCTGCAGACAGGTAGAAATGTGATTGTTTCCGCCTGTCTCCAACTCAACAAAACTGGTATGAGACACACAACAATATATGGGCCACCCTTCCAAAATCATTTATAGTTTACAAGTTATGAAAAACATTAATTTAAATAGAACATAATATAAAAATTCTACAGCAAGACACTTGGCCTGTAAACAATACAACAACCTATAATACTGTACTGTTTTGTACACCTGAGTCATAATAAACACAGTAATAAGTAAAAACAAGTAAATATATAAACAAGTAGCAACATGTATAAACATTCTTCAGCAAGACACTTGGCCTGTAAACAATAAAACAACGTTAAAACTGTACTGTTTTTTACACCTGAGTCATAATAACATGGCAACAAGTTTTATATCGAAACAAAAAGCATGTTTATAAAAGCATCAGGTTTATGAACGTAATCAATATTGTGGATGTACCACCTTGAATCATTCTTGATGGGACACTGAGATGGTGTATCTTCTCAGGGTTGGAGGTGTGCTGAGATTTGATGTGCTCGACAAGTTATGGGGAGTGTCCACTTTTGTATCTATGCTCGATACCCCAGAGAAGTTCAGGATCAGGTCAGAGTAATGCAACCGGAAAGTTAAACTTCCAGTCGATTCTCTCATTCTGGATATGGCGGCGTGGGTGGCAGTGGCAGTGGGTGTCTGTTGTTGTTGCGGGTACTGGTGCTGATGCTGGTACTAAGGCTGTGGGTGGTACTGTGGCTGTGACGGGTACTGGTACGGCGGTTGAGGCTGCTGCTGAACAAGGCGGACAGGTAGCGCTCCACGTATTCTGGGTTTTGTGAACCCCAGCCACCCTGAGAGGAAGGTGGAGGCTGCCTGTTCCACTGTGATCGTGGTGGCTGGAACATCTCTGACTCTGTAGGCGGTGGTATTGGTGCAGAAATTGTCCTGCAGTTTGTCACTTGAGCTGGCATACTTTGGTCTTCGGAGTCAGAACCGGTGGCGGTGGCGTCTGGGGCGGAGGTGAGTTCAAAGAGTATTTGGTGGATCTTGGATCTTGCGATCGCATTATTGTGTTCAGGCAGGGCCCTCAGGGTGTTGGCTGGACCTCCTTGACTGACTTTTGTGATGGGTCATTTGTCATGAGCTGTTGTAGAAGATTAGTAGAAACTGCCATGTTGTCTCCGATCTCTTTAAGCAGCCCGTCTTCGTCGTCATACCTGCCTCTTTTTCTCGACCTACTAGCTGCTGTGAAGAACTAGGGGTCACATCATCATCAACTCCTGCCATGTTGGGTGTTGCCCTGCCACCAGCTGGGCAGCTGCTTCTTTAAACGTTGAGGGGGTTGCGGCGTTCCCCTTCAGAGACTCCTCAATGTTAAGCTGTAGAGGTGCAGCACGGCGGCACAGCTGAAACATATTTAATAAGGAGATATTAGCAACACGATAAGGAAAATTATTAACACATTTGAAACTGCATAATCACAAAATGATCGACACATTTTCCACTGCATTATCACACATTAAACTGACAATGATATCATGTAAACGTAAACTTTTGAGAGGCTTCTGTCTGTGTTTAACCTGATCCAGGTAGAACCCGACGTGCTGCATGATCCATTTTTGTATCTCAGTTAGCTTTGGGTTGGCCTGTCCAGAGGTGGTTTGGTGAAGGCGAGTGTAAGTGTCATGTATTCTTTTCCACCACATTATCAAATGATTTACTTCAATCCCCTTTCCAAAGCTTTCTTCTCCCACAGAGGCTCTTTGTTGACTTTCTCCTGATATCTCATGTTTCCAGCTCTCCAGAGGGTGTCATTTTCTCTTATTCACTCTAAAAGGTTTTCCTCCCTCTCAATTGGGTGGATGGCAAACTTTTGCCTGTCCGCCTTTGTTTTCTTGGTACCAGCCACACTACCAGTTAGAGACTCTGTTGGGGAGGGGGACCTGGACCTGGTGCGATGTGTGTCAGAATCACTGACATCTGAAGCTTCAGGGATGTGCAGGTCTTCTTACACCTGGGCTTTGCTCATCCCCTTGGCACCACAACCTCTGCCTTTCGATCCTTCACGGACAGCACGAACCCCAAGACCACGACCAACAGCAGCATCTTCACCAACCCTAGAGATACAGTCAGTTTCCTTGTCTTTGACTCTCATCTGTGCAACCTTCTTTTTGCCCGAGGGGCTGGAATTGTCAATGTTGTCATTAGTCGAAGCAACAGGAGCAGTAATCACGTCTTCGTCTTTCTCAATGGGGGTTCTCTTAACGTTTTTGTCTTGTTTTGCAGGCATTCTGATATCGCCTGGTATCATGGAGAAGATGTTTACATTTTGAATTCTATAACTGGTATGAGCGATTTGCCGTTCTGCGCTGCGTTATGACGCCTTACTAAAAATTAGGCACAATCACTCTGTGTGCGCTAGGCATGCGCTCCGCATTCGATTCGATCGCTACCCATTCGCAACACATTCCCAACACAAACGCAACACGTACTGTAATGTTCGTCAAGGTTGGCGAGTCGCATTTCGTTATTTGTTCTGAGTTGGGATTTCAAATAATAAGACTAAGATTTATTTGTAGGTTAACGAAAACGTTCTCTATATTCTTCTTGATAACCAGGCAAAACAACAACAGTTATAATACAACGTACAACAACAGCAGGCTCACCCCCGAGCCATTGTAGAATAGGTGTCTGATTCTCCTTATGAGATGTTGACTGTTCTGAGCCAAGAATTTTTAATAATCCTGCCCTGTGACGCTCGCCTTTTTATAGGGAGTATCAGCCAATGGGACGGTACGTTACAAAATATGGACCAATGAAAACAGTTGATACATAAATGCTGTCGGCGTTCTAAAATGAATATTTCTGCAAAAATTCCGTTTCTAATACAAAAATACAGTTAATTACAATTTATAATGTGGCGTTCAGTGGACAGTTACAAAGAACAATGTTTATGGAATGAAATGATACCCTGTATAGGGTTATCTGACAAAAATACGGTCCCGAACGCCGGTTTAGAAAAACACACTGTCAGGTTTCAGACAAGATGGCGGATACGAATGTCACTTGACAAGTAAGTATCTTATTTGTAAAATAAGAAAACTTGCATTGCATAATTTACGTAAACCATTTCATATAACCATCAGTCTGTAACAATAACATATTAAATAGATATAGGGTGGCCTTGTCCGAATTATGCTATTATAAGCATAAGCTAAATTTTTCGAATAATAACACATTGAAAGGTACATATTTCAAACAGTTCTCCAATAATAGATTCTGTGGATAACAATGTAATAAATAGTGTCGATTGGAGGTAAAGTTTAAAATCACAGCGTAACAATAATATTAAATAGTTGTAAATACTGGCAGTGTACTATTTTGAACATAACAAATAAAAATGAGCAATGCCAAGTGTAGTAACAATATTCTTTAGAAATCATTTAAATGTGTTGAATAAATCATTATAATTAGAATGTCCTATAATTATGTAACAATTAACTTGTTACAGTACGCTATTCAGTCATTACTATTCGCTGCTTATTCGCTACAACCTTGACCGTTATCGGAATGGCAACGCAATGCATTCGCTTTTCATACGGTCTCGTACGCTACCTAAATGCTTCTTATTCGTTATTCAATCGCTTTTAAACGTGATGCATGTTTCAACTCGAAAAAAATGTTTCATTCGCTCCCGAAATCATGGAAATTTGAGAGCGAATGACAGCGTTTCAGTTTTATATTTGCATTTAATTTTTTTTTTTATTCGCTCACTCTGTTCGCTCGCAGTGTGACAGGGCCTTTACTTCATAGAATATAACCACAATTCAACATGCTCAGAATTAACCCAAACTCAAAATGGTATGTAACATTGTATAGTGGTCCACTACAAAGATTGTTCAAGTGATGCCCCTGGGGTCAAAACTGGCCACACCCCGTGGGTCACATGGTTTATATAGACTTAAATAGCAAAATGACTTTAAAATTCTTTACCTGAAACCGCAAGTCTCAGAGGTTTGTTCAAGATTGTTCAAATTATGGCCATGGAATAAAGATAAGCCACGCCTCAGGGATGCAAATTCCAAATGGATTACAAGGTCTCAGGTGAGCGTCCTAGGGCCCTCAGGGTCCTCTTGTTTTCTTTTCGTCCAGACCTCAAGTCGTCTCTGTTGAGCGTCCTAGGGCCCTCAGGGTCCTCTTGTTTTCTTTTCTTCCAGACCTTCAGGTCAGTGTCATCCTGTTGGCTTTTTCTTTAAACACTTTTTCGTTGCCCCAGGAAATGACTGTCTCAATTTTGCCCGTGTTGCAGCTTTGTTCTTCATTACAAATACTGATGGTCTGTGATCACAATCTGATTTTGTAAAAATGTGATCACAATGTGATTTTGAAAAAAAGGTCATTTTTCAAATAATTGAACATGTTTTCGACTGGGGAATTAGTGTCTCTTGTCATAATTTCTCACCAGTGTTTATTTGCACAAGGATTACTCCTGACCATACGGGATAAAGTGGGAGGTAAGATGTAATCAGTAAGTCTGGAAGATCAGGCATGTCCAATGGGTTGTCTGTTGAACCTTCATCTGTAATTTGTTCTTGTATCTCCAGTTTTGTGTTTTCAAAAATTGTTGTGAAAGGCGAAGCCTGTGTAATTGATTTCCTTGCCAAATCATCAGCTACAAAATCATCTGTAAGCGACAAGTCATCTGCTTGCATAGAAGCTCTTTCATCATCTTCATGCACTCTTTTTTCATGCACAAGTGTTTAAATATATCAATTCCTTGCTGGATTGATGTAGAATTTTGCACTGCTGCAAAACAATGAAATGCAAAGGATCGTGACAACTTTGACATAATCTTGGTGATTTTTCTTTTTAGCTCATCAGAGCACAACGTGCTCATGGTGTGCATTTGTGATCGCCTTTTGTCTGTCGTCCGTCGTCAACATTTACCTCGTTAACACTCTAGAGACCACATTTTTCGCCCAATCTTCATGAAACTTAGTCAGAACATTAAATTTTGTCCCAATGATATCTTCGCTGAGTTTGAATCTAGGTCGTGGGGTTAAAAACTAGGTCACTAGGTCAAATTGAAGAAAAAGCTTGTTAACACTCTTAGTAGTCACATTTTTTGCCCAATCTTCATGAAACGTGTTCAGAACATTTGTCTTAATGATATCTCGGCCTAGTTCAAAACTAGGTCCTGTGGGGTCATAAACTAGGTCAAATTAAAGAAAAAGCTTGTTAACATTCTAAAAGTCAAATTGTGTGCCCAATCTTCCTGCAACTTGCTCAGAACCTTTGTCCCGATGATATCTCGGATGAGTTGAAAACTGGGTAATGTGGGGTCAGAAACTAGGTCACTAGGTGAAATTCAAGAAAAAGCTTGTGAACACTCTAGAAGTAACATTTTTTGCCCAATCAACATGACACTTGCTCAAAGTCTTTATTCTTGTGATATCTCGGCTTAGTTTAAAATGGTTCTGCTCCCTTGAAAAACATGGCCGCCAGGGGCTGTGCAGTTTTCCTTATATGGCTATTGAAAAAGCTTGTGAACATTCTAGTGGTCACATTTTTTGCCAAATCAATATGAAACTTGCTCAGAACCTTTGTTCTTATGATACCTTAGCTGAGTTTGATAATGGTTCAACTCTGTGAAAAACGTGGCCTTCATGGGGCGGGGCAGTTTTCCTTATATGGGTATAATGAAAACTTTAAAAAGCTTGTGAACACTCTGAAGGCCGCATTTATTTTGCCCAATCTTCATGAAACTTGCCCAGATCCTTTGGTCCAATGATATCTTGGCTGAGTTTGAAAAAAGCTTATTTGTGGTCAAAACCTAGGTCACCATGTCAAATTTAAAAAAAAAGTGAAACCTCTAGTTTTGCCTAAATCTTCTTGAAAATTGCTCAGAACATTTATTCAAATAATATATTGGGACAAGTTCAAAACTGGGTCATGTAGTTTAAAATAACTAGGTCACCATGGCAAAATTGAACAAAAAGCTTTAAAACATTAAAACATGGCCACATTTTTAGGCCAATCATCACAAAACTTGCTCAGAACAGTTTAGTTCCTTAGCCTCTCAGGTGAGCCTTTTGGCCCTCTTGTTATCATTGTTTTAAAGATATTTCTTGTTCTTGTTATCATTCTTATCAAGTCCTGTAGCATATGACTGTGATTTAAACTGTGTATGTATCGTAAAGTTTGGATCTAGGCCATTGGTAAGAACTGAGAAACATTTCTGAAAATACATCTTAACATTCAATTATTGAAGACGTGAAGGCTGGCATGTATTATAGCAAAACTTTAATCAGATTAAACTTTTTTTTTAACATGTGTCCTTTTAAACTGAGTTCTCACAGTATGTAAGAAACGGGCAAGTCTAAGTATTGTATGCTGAGAGCTGATATATCAGCCAAAGAAACTGGTATCCCAGCTTCTGACAGTTTCACAACCAAGGAATATAACAGTGTTTTTATGCCCCCAAAGGGAACATCCGGGGCATATAGTAATCGCATCGTCCGTCCGTCTGTTTGTCACGCTTCTTGTGCGGAGCATAACTCCATTTGTATTGAAGCGATTCATATGATAGAGGACATTGAGAGGAATTGCAGAGTACAAGGACCACAACTAATTCTTCGATATTTACAGAGTTATTGCCCTTTGTTTAATTTTCTTGTATGGAGCATATCTCCATTCGTATTGAAGGAAATCAAATGAAACTTCATATAATGATAGAGGACAATGAGAGGAAGTGCAGAGTACAAGTAATTTTCTTGTGCAGTGCATTACTCCATTAGTATTGAAGTGATTTCAAATAAAACCACGTATATTGATAGGGGATGTTGAGAGGAAGTGCAGAGTCATTGTAGGAAGTGTCATTTTTGCCTACATGTGACATGGTGTTGCCTTCCTCTGACAAGCATATGCTTCGGGAGCAGACGTCACATCCTGTGACAAGCCTTTTTTTCTGATTCGCAATGTTCTGTGTAAGACCTCCAATTGCGTCAATGTACAATTTGCAGATTAGAACTGCTTCTGTTCCTAAGAAAACAGCAGTAAAACAAATAGGTCAAGTCCAATTTCACGTATATATGGACATCAAGCTATTTCATCATTTTCTTTCAGTAACAGCAACTCATACATAATATTTGAGCATGTGCTCTTTCTTCACCAGCTCGGACAATCTTTCGCAAAATATTTTGATTTGGAACAGTTGTTAAGTTTCTTTCCTTCCATCACTTCTACATGAGCACTCAGCTTATTTTCATTGAATACAACTGCTGCAGTGGATTCTTGAATTCTTTCACCCGTCTTCTGGCGATCACTATTTCACGTAAAGGGTGTATCGACGGCCAATACGGTATAATATTTTTCAAAAATAAATCTATATTTTATGAAGAATTTATTAAAAAATAACTTAACATGTAGGTCTCGTTTTTTATAAACAAACAGTAAAATATTTGTTTGTCATTTTTCACGGGTGTTGGGAAATTAGAAATAGAAGTAAAATTGGCATGAATGATGACTGAAAATGCACATTAAAAAAAAAATTATTAGTAATACATGTTATGTTGACCACCAATGGATTATTATGCCCTTTTAAACGCTAGTGGTCAAATGACTAGTAAAACTGAACTATATAGACAAGATAAAACACTGCTCAAGAGGTTAAAGATCAAGTCTGTGTGGCTTCTTCCGAACATGTTCCGGGTATCTACGTGGTGGCGCCACAACTGCTTCTGCAGGACTTGTGCTCTGTCTTGATGCACCAGACATTGGTGGTTCTGGCATGGCAGACGTTGACTGTTGCTCAGGGATGGGCACAATAGTACTGGGCGGTTCCTTCTGTTTGGGAACATTTTCACTCTAATGGTATTTGGTCAGCATGCCTTCGCCATAATCCGCCAGACAAAATCACCACACGATACGACACTGGACCAGTTTTGTCATTAACCACTCCGCGTATCAATTTTTCTTGGTTTTGTCGGTAGATCCTGTAACTGTTAATACACTTTCTTCACACTGTATCTTCACACTAAATACTTTTTTGCAGTATTCACCTTTACAACAAGCCTTTGCCCATACAAGTGGCATTGTGCGGTTTCGCGTTGACGACGACTTCACTCGATGATTTTTTAATGCCAATGTGCAACCTGGATAAACTTCCCTATTTTTTTCAGCAAAATACAGTTGTCCAGTTGTCCTGCAATCTCATTTTGTGAATTTGTCTTTTTCCATCACAAGGTCAAATTTTGGACCATTTTTCATCTGATGATTAAAATTAAAATGTTCCTGGCAATTATTCATGGACTTCCTCTGTCTGAAACATACACTTCCTCTGTCTGAAACATACATTTCCTCTGTCTGAAATATACATGGACAATATCAGTGCAGTTTTTATGTTGCCTGAAAAGGCGACATATACGGGTTTCTTTAGGCGGCGTCAAATACGTTCAAATACGTACTGTGCAGACAATAACTTCAGATGTTTATGTGCCTTCATTGTGAAACTGTAGGGAAGTGATATTAGGCATAAAAGAAAGGTTAGGTTTGGTTTTCAGCATAATAAATTATTGCTTTTTTGAAAAATTAGGTTAAATATACAATTTCACTTCACAGAAGTGCATTGTACTGCATTTGGTATCTATTTAAGATTGTTATATTTTACAGACAGGGATAATATTTTATTAACCAAATTTTTCGAAGGAAAATGTTGATTATTTGATTGGGGTATGTCGTTGGGCGGGTGGGCGGGCGGGGTGGCGGCATCAACTTTTCGTTTCAGCTCTCTAACTCAAGAACAAACTGAAATATTTTAATAAAACTTCATACATAGATACCTTATATCGAGACCTCGCTTGGGATTGCATACAGGGTGGGTGGGGTCAAGGTCACTTTTGCTAAAAATAGAAAAACTGTTTCTGCTCAATAACTTGAGAACGCATCGAGATATTATAATGAAACTTCATAGATAGATACCTTATATCGAGACCTCACTTGAGATTGCATATGGGGAGGGTGGGGTCAAGGTCAAGGTCACTGTTACTAAAAATAGAAAAACGGTTTCCGCTCAATAACTTGAGAAGGCATCGAGATATTTGAATGGAACTACATACATTGATACCTTATATCGAGACCTTGTTTGGGATTGCATATGGGTGGGTGGGGTCGAGGTCAAGGTCACCATTACTAACAATAGAAAAACGGTTTCCGCTCAATAACTTTAGAATCCATAAAGATATTTCACTGAAACTTCATACATAGATAGCATATATCGAGACCTTGCTTGGGATTGCATATGGGGTGGGTGGGGTCAAGGTCACCGTTTTTAAAAATAGAAAAACGGTTTCCGCTCAATAACTTTAGAAACCATAAAGATATTTTAATGAAACTTCATTCATAGATACCATATATCAAGACCTCGCGTGGGATTGCATATGGGGTGGGTGGGGTCAAGGTCACTGTTACTAAAAATAGAAAAACGGTTTCTGCTCAATAACTTGAGAACGCATCGTGATATTTTGAAGAGACTTCATACATATATACCTTATATTGAAACCTTGCATATGAGGTGGGTGGGGTCAAGGTCAGTGTGACAGTTACTAAAAATAGAAAATGGTTTCCGCTTAATAACTTGAGAACGCATCAAGATATTTAATGAAACTTCATACATAGATACCTTATATTGAGACCTCTCTTGGGATTAAATATGTGGTGGGTGGGGTCAAGGTCACCATTATTAAAAATAGAAAAATGGTTTGCTCAATAACTTGACAATGCATCAAGATATTTTAATGAAACTTCATACATAGTCTAGATACCTTATAACGAAACCTCGCTTAGGAATGCATATGGCACCCAGAACTTTCTTTCATTATTGTGCTGACTTTTATGCATTTCGTTCCAAAAATTTGGTTTTCGTAGAATTTTCATGTTTCTTAATTTTTATTTTTTGAAATATTGATAAAAAATTATATTGACAACATAAATTAACTTAAATGACAATAATATTTTAATTGCGATAAATAAAAACAAATATTTCGCAAAGAACAACAGATTATCTTTTACGGGCATGAGTATTTATTTGACTTTATTTTCATGCAAGTTATATGGTTATTCCACGAAGAAGTGTGCCACTAAATGATAGTAGTACTAAATTACTGACTACTTTTTATTATGTTACAAGAATTAAACTAATACTTATCAATACATATTTGATCAAGAATAATTTCTGAGTTTACAATATACCGCAATATTATAACAATATAGAACAATGAAATACAGTAACAGTTTAACACCGCTATATCGAAGACCGTTAATTTAAATTAATCACTAGTTTGAACTATGTTTTTGGTTACGATTTTTATACCCCCGGCATCTTGATGCGGGAGGCATATAGTGATCATCCTTTGACAAGGTTAAGTAGATTTTACCGTTTCGTCTAGCACCAACACCGCTTACGACAACACTTTGATACTAACACAGTTGTTGCTTATGACCAATATCTATCCACTCATATTACCCAACCTTACTTTGACCTTTTCCTAATTTGGACTTATGATAATTCAAAAGTGCTCTTTCTTGGTTAACTAGATTTTACCATTTCGTCTAGCACGAACACCGCTTACTACAACACTTCCGTATTTACACAGTTGTGACTTATGATCGTTCCCAATCCACCCATATCACCCAACCTCACTTTGACCTTAACCTTATTTGGACTAAAAAATGGGCTACCCAGCACCAACCGGGGGCATGTGTGTTTTTCAAACACAGAATCTCGTTTTCCTTCTTTATTTAAATAAAATAACAATAATTATTTCGAAGTTGTCTATTTCAAATTCTTCCCTATTTCGAACTACAATTATGGTCCCAACTATGTTTTTCACACGTAATTATCAGTGTTTATTTCGAAGTTGCACCTAAGCCCAAGCTGTCTATCAAAGGTGTGATGACTTAGCAGTCGTCGCTCGGTGAAGTTCTTGCACCTTCCATTGTTCTCAGGTTTACTCTGTGATGACTGACGCGTGGGTAAATAAGCAGTATTAAGTGGATATACGGTAGAGTTATAATTGTGAGTAGCAAACAATGCTGACAAATGTACAATCTTTACAATGCTATTTACTTACTTTCATTATACATGTGAACATCGTATATACACACGGTGTTATTTAACCGCATGTGCAATTTTCAAAACTGTAACATTTATTAGTACAATGGAGAAAATCGCTAAACTCCTTGCAGAAGTTACTTCCCCTATCAGTTAACAGTAACCACTGCCGTCACAAGTAATATCCTTCCTGATCTGGAAGTATTATGTGTTTGCATTAACGTTTACTTATTTAATGCATCTCAATTTTCTACATAGTTAGACTTTTATATATCGTTTGCGGTCAACAATTAAAAAGGGAAATGAAAATAACTAATAAAAACCATAATTAATAATGTCAAAGACTTTAATCAATCATTACCACGTGGTTTGTTTTGACGGCAGGGATTTGATTTGAGCTCTGCTTGGAACCAGTTAAATTTCTGTGCGGAGGTTGGAACATCGCTACTTCAAAATTTCCAATTTCGAACTGTTTTTGTCGGTCCAAACGACTTTGAAATAGCGATATTCAACTGTGTAATGATTAAGCTGGGGAATATAGCTATGATAGGTGATGTGATATCTGCCTTTTGTTGGGCTGATGTCAATTGTTGGGACCTTTTGCTTCGAGATGACACTGTTACTGAAGTGGACTGGGTGTTTTGTTGTTGGCTCCCTGATGCGCATCTGAGGCTGCAGGTGTTAACACCATTCTCAGAATCTAAGAAAAGCAACAATGGTTGTAAGGAAATAAAATAATAAATATTATTGTATATATTGTTTCTTACGTAAACATTTGAAAGATAATCATCTTATATCTGAAAGATGAAAGAATGTCTATTTGAATAACAAACATTTCCTACGAGATAAAATTGGGCTTAAACTATTTTTACCAAAGCTAAAATTCTACTAAAGCTGTAATACTTACTACCAACAAATAATTGATATACTTTCATAAATGAAATTGTATTCCTGTTACTTTGTCTCTAAATGCTGGCATATAGAAGCTCAGTTCCAATGTCATAGAGGTGTCTCCGGTGTCGGATATTATCTCGGCATCAGATGTTTTGTGGACCGAGCTCATTACGCTTGGCTCCAGAACTGGCATGTCGCTACCTCGGCTGGCTTCCAATGCTCCGCTTTCCTTCAACGTGGGTCTAAGCAGCTCGTCTTGAAGACAGGGATTACAAACAAACATCAGTCGCCCACCCATCTTAGAAGCCTCTCTATCGGCAGCTTGTGATATTCAAATATTGTTAGCTCCCTGAGCACGAAATGGTATAGGGGGACTGTTCTGAGTCGACCGTCAGATAGACGCGATAGATACTTCACTATTCATTCAGGCTTGGCCAAACGTTGACCAAAGTTTGTGTATGGCCATACAATCTCGATAATGGGCCAGATCGGACCAGAAACACTAGAGTTACTGCCCCATTTTTATGAGATACAAATAACAATACAACTTATAAACTGTAAATATGAGCTTAATATTAGTTTCTACACAGTAATATTTATAAACATTTTCTAAAATGTTCTCCAAATACAATAATGCTTTATAGCTCTGTGGCATGGTAATCGTCAGCGTATTCCTGATATTCCTTCTGGATATATTCGAAGATATTATGAAAGTTCAATGTTACATTGTTTTGAGAAAGAATATCTAAGGAACAAATTCTTTTTACAGCAGTAATACCACTTTTTTCTTTTCAGCTTTTGTTAAATTAACAAGTAATTTTAATCTCCTCTGCTTCTTCATCACTAGATATTTGACACAAACGCTTGCAACGTCATCCTCCTCGTGTACTCGTTATGTCAGAAACTTCCTCGAATACGCTGGCAACGTCCTCGCAAACACTGGCACCTTCATCGCAGACAATGGCACCTTCCTCGTATATGGTACCAACGTCATCATTTACGTTGCTAACGTCCTTGCATACACTGGTTGCCGATACCAGTGCAAGAAACGTATTGTAATACTCTTTCACCTTCTATACTATCAATGAGTACCTCAGTTGCATTGTTGCTAAATCCACAGGAATTAAAGGACAGTTGTTAATCAACCTGAATAAGTAATTTCATTACTTGAAAGGTCTTCTAACACTGGTTAATAAGGCGACCTCTGCAATGAGTCGAAAGAAGAATCATTCTCTCTGATATCTTCCAAATAATCCTGATGAGTGATTGAAGATAGCTCTTTGTCATTAACCATTGATTTTGCCTGTTCTTTTTCAATTTCTGAATTTTCCTTCTGATGAACTGCAAGAAGCAATAGCACATTTCTAGCTATTGGTACAGGGGACCTCTCCTGCGTCGTCCGTTGGCCGTCTTGCGTGTGCCATCAACAATTTATTTCGTTCTCACGGTGGAGACTTCACTTTTTATCCAATCTGAACGAAACTTGCACAGTTTGTGTATAACCATATAGTCTCGGACAGAATTGTTATTGGGCCAGATCAAACCAGTAACACTAGAGTTATTGCCCCTTTTTCATGACTTTATTTTCCATCCAATCTTATCTTAAATTTTCACAGTTTGTGTATGACCATCAGATCTCCACAGAGCGCGAAAAATGGACCAGATCGTGTTTTAAACACCAGAGTTATTGCCCTTTGTTTATGGAAAAACATACAAAAATGGACATTATTCGGGATAGAGACTTCATTTTTTTCCAATCTTCACCAATCTTGCACAGTTTGTCTATGACGAAGTCAAATATGTGAGCAAGATCGGACCAGAAACACCGGAGGATTACCCTTTGTGACAAAATATGCAAAAATTGACATTATTCAGGATAGAGACTTCATTTTTCATCCAATCTTGATAAACTTGCACAGTTTGTCTATGACCATAAGATTACAGGTAAGTTGAATGTAAACAAAATCCAGCCAGAAACACCAAAGCTGTTGCCCTTTGTGAAATTTCTTTATAAAAATGGACATTATTCAGGATAGAGACTTCATATTTCATCGAATCTTCCCCAGTTGTGCACAGTTTGTCTATAAATGAAAGATTTCAGTTGAAGTCGAATATAAGCATGTTCGGGCCAGAAACACCAGAGTTATTGCCTCTTGTGTGTGGAAAAAAAAACATCAACAAGTTATCAACGATTGGCTTGTTTGCGTATGACCATAAACATTTATTGATAAAACTGGATTTCCAACAGTTGCAATCCTTGCATGCAGTTATTTGTACATGCAACATTGATGGCTTCAGAACCTGCATTAGCATCATTTATCATCATTGGACGGAAAATTATCAAAGAAAAAGCAAAATTAGACCTTATAGCATAGCCATCGCAATAGTCACATTGCAACCACCGTTGCATGTGGATTTCGTGTGATATAAGGTACCGTTAAATTGAATCCGTTGCACTCTACCAATTTTTAGACTTGTTTGGTATCTCTCCCGTTAACCTGTTGTTAGCTCATCTGATCAAAACATGCTCATGGTGAGCTTTTGTAATCGCAATTTGTGCATTGTCAATATTTACCTTGTGAATACACTAGAAGCCACATGTATTGCCCAATCTTCATGAAACAATGAACAATGATATCTCAGATATTTTTGAAACTGGGTCATGTAGAGGCAAAAACTTGGTCACTAGGTCATATTGAAGAAAAAGCTTATGAACACTCTAGAAGTAGCATTTTTTGGCCCAATCAACATGAAACTTGATCATAACATTTGTTCTTATGTGGCAGGGCTTTTTTCCTTATATGGCTATAGAAAAAGCTTGTGAACACCCCAGAAGTCACATTGTTTGCCCAATTAACATTTAACGTGCTTAGAACATTTGTTCTCATGATATCTCGGCCAAGTTCGAAAATGGTTCCGCTCCATTGAAAAAGGGGCCAGACAAGGCCAGGGAGCGGGGCAGAGTTCGAAACTGGGTCATGTGGGGTTAAAAACTAGGTCACTAGGGCGAATTGAAGAAAAAGCTTGTGAACGCTCTATAGGCCACATTTATAGCCCAATCATTATGGAACTTGCTCAAAACATATGTTCAAATGATGTCTCAGACAAATTCGAAACTGGGACATGTGGGGTCAAAAACGACATCGCTAGGGTAAATTAACCCGTTTCAGTCGGAATACGGTTTCGTTCGTATTTCCCCAGTCACAGTAAAAAATAAACTATAAAAGCAACATGATCATTTATCATACAAGCATGAAGCGCAAAACTAGATCAATTGACATTAAAAAGTCAATTAAACTCTCGGTTCGAGTGAAACGTTTTATTGTGAGTTCACAATAGCAACAGTGTAAAATTTAGGTTGATCCATCCTAAAGTCGAATGTTAACTGCTACGAGACTTTGCTTATGCTTAGTCCAGGGCTTTTCACTGCCGACAGAAATGGGTTAAAGAAAAAGCTTGTGAACAGTCTAGAAGTTACATTTTTTTACAAAATTCTCAAAATTTGCTCAGAACATTTGTTTCAATGATATCTTGGACGAGTTCGAACTGGGTCACATGGGGTCAATAACTAGGTCACCAGGCCAAAAGAAAAAAGCTTGTGAACACTCTTGAGGCCACATTTTAGCCGAATCTTTTTATGAAACTTGCTCAGAACAGTTTAGTTCCTTAGCTACTCAGGTGAGTGACCTAGGGCCTTATGGCCCTCTTGTTAATCTTTGAAATTTTAGTTTGAAAGTTTTTCATAGTCCAATATCTTGATACTATCAAAGATATTTAATTGAAACTTGGTATACTTCTATACTATCAACGTCTCCACCAGGAAAAGCAGTCCTCATCATTTTGTTTTCGTTTTTTACAAAAGAGCATTTGGGGCATGTGTCACATAACAGTGACCACTTGTTTCTTTTTTGATTTCTGTCTTAGCCTTCTTTGGCACAAATGCTTCTTCTTGTACATTATTTTCTGGTAGGCGCAAAGTTTGGTGGTGACAATTTCTGTCATTTTCCCTCATCTTTTGCAAGTGTCGTTGTTAGACATTGTTATAAATATAAAATGTGCTCAACATTTTTCACTAGGGTATGAATGAATGCCTTTGTTACAATGATAATAAAACTGTTATACATTTTCTGATACATTGTAATTTTGCTCTTTGTTATAACTTAAAGAACGTATATTGAATGTTTCTGCATAGTTCACGAGAGCATGTAACCCGCAATAATATTATTAAGAGACTCAATTGATTCTTTTCCATCTTGAGTGAATGTCTGTGATATTTGAACGCTAGAGGCAGGATTTCTTTCCAGTATGTATACAACATTTCATTGAATTAACTTCGGTA
The DNA here is from genome assembly GCA_027627225.1 of Congeria kusceri. NCBI lineage: Eukaryota > Metazoa > Mollusca > Bivalvia > Myida > Dreissenidae > Congeria > Congeria kusceri. The sequence goes on along the minus strand of CM051025.1, from coordinate 16,497,185 downwards.
GCCGCACGATCTGACATAGTGGCTCTAATGTGCGCAACTATATCTCTAGAGTTCTAATTTTATTGTTATTAAACTGTGATGAATTGTCTAAGTCTTCCAGGATTGTCTCCCAAGATTTGTTTCAGAACATTAAAGGTGAACGGACAAGTTTTTTCAAAACACTAAAATGCCTTTAATGATGATATTAAATGCATATAAAACGTTTTCGCACCTTGCTTCAACTAAACAATTTTGCTGTTAGCGAGAACGATTGTGGCCAGTTTTCACACATTCCGATCTAGTCACCATTTCCGTTCGTTCAAACTACTTAGCACAAATGTTAACCGCAACAAGACAACAAAAAGTGCTTGTAAACGAGATCCATATGTCATACATGTGTTTTATGATGGTTTGGTGTATAACAAGAGAGATGTTGATTCTATGGTTTATTTACTAAGACTACTCGAACACAGGAGTATCAAAGTGGTCAGTTACAGTGGGCGGTGCTTATTAGTTGTAGCAATACAGGTATTAAGCTCTGATTGGCTAGCATGCATAGGAATATGAAACATCTCCCTTTTTTTAAACAAAACAAAATACATGTACATCATAAAGTTGAAGCGTTGACAATTACACAATAAATGAACAATGCCACTTAATCACGCATTAATTGATTTAAAAGTTCAATAATGTTCACAGTTGAATTTTAAAGTATGCACATAACAACAGAGAACACATTCATTAATACAGTGTATTAAAATGTAAGTCTCTGAGGTTGTTTAACATACGGACCTGATCTTGTTCTATATGTGTCATGTTCTGACATGAGCGATTGGTTCTTGTCTGGTGATGTTTGTTTAGGTGTCTGCGGTACTGTGGTACTAGAACTCGATACTGCTTTGTTATCATTGCTCTGACATGACTGACCTGGGGTCATGATTGGGGTAGGCGAGACTGTTGTTGCAGGCGTGATTACAGGTGGTGTAATTGGTCTGTTTGTTACATGTGCTTTTTCTGAAGTAAACTGAAAATGTGAGTCAGTTTTTTCAAACGGAGCTTCATTTGATTTTAGCAGGTGTTGACGGTTACGTCTGTATAGTCCTCCATCCTGTGTTTTAACAATGTATGATCTGTCATTGACTTTCTGCTGCACAATAGCAGGTAACCAGCATTTATCATTCTTCATCCGTACACCTTCTCCAATGTGTAAAGGCTTGAGAGGCTTTGCTGATTTGTCAAAATACACTTTTGACCTTTGCTTTGACTGGTGCATTTTATCTTTAATGACCTTTGTATCCGGTACCGAGAGGCAAGTTGCTGGGAGGTTAATGGCAGTATAGACCTCAGCTGTCTGCTCATTAAGAGTTGTGCTGGGGACTTCCTGCACTGTAGGGGTGAATTACAATATTCCAGGAGAACAAGGTAGGGGTATTTCCCAGCCTGTTTGGATTTTGTGAATAATGATTTGATTGTTTTGACGGTGACCTCAGCCAACCCATTACCCGATGCATGACCTGGGGAGGAGGTCATATGCTGGAAGTCATACTGTTTTGCAAACTGTGCAAAACTTTCTGCACTGTAGCTGGGGCCATTGTCTGAGAATACAATTTCCGGAATACCATGTCGGCTGAAAAAGCTTTTCAGTTTGTCAATGACAGTGCTTGACTTTGTGTTCTGAAGTGTACCTACTTCAAAGTATTTGCTATAGGCGTCAACTAACAGTATATAGTCCTTATTGTCCCAGTGAAATAAATCTGTGGCACAAATTTGCCATTGTCTGTCAGGTACTTGACTAGGTTGCAGGGGCTCTTTTGCATTTGAGCACCTATGCTCTATGCAAATTGGACATTCCAGTACTTTTGTCTTTATGTCTACTGTCATACTGGGCCAAAACATTATTTGTCTTGCACGCTCTGTGCATTTCTCGACACCTAGGTGTGATTCGTGAAGTTTCTGGAGCATGAGAGGTCTGATTTCTCTGGGGATTAATATTCTAGAGCCTTTCAGGATAATTCCATCAATCACAGTCAATTCATCTCTGTAATTCCAAAAATCAAGCAATTGTTTAGGGCAATCTGACCGGTCATTAGGCCATCCATCAAGGATTACTTGGGAAAGAAGTTGTAATTGAGTGTCTGAACTGGAAGCTGTCCATACAAGTTCCATCTTTTGATCACTAATAGGCAAATTTGACATGACAAGATGAACTTGTGAATCTAGACCATCTGCAATTTCTGGGTATGTGTCAGGAAGGAAATTGCGTGACAGGGTGTCTGCTAAGGGAATTTCTTTTCCTGGGAGAAAGACCAAATCTATGTCATATTTTTGCAGGTTCAGCAGAATGCGCTGCAAACGAGGGGGTGCAGAGTGCATGCATTTTTTCCGTATGGCTTGGAGTGGTTTGTGGTCTGTCTGACATGTAATATGTTTACCATAAACATATTGGTGGAATTGTGTGCATGCAAATAGAATTGCATATAATTCCTTTGTGATTTGTGCATAATTGACCTCTGCTGGGGTTAATGATTTTGAGGCAAAACACACTGGTTTCCCATCTTGTAGAAGTACGGCTCCTAGCCCAAACTTTGAAGCATCTACCTGGAGTGTAATTTCTTTATTTGGATCAAAATAAGCAAGTACCTGACCAGGGCTCTGACAGATGATGCCTTTAATCTTCTGAAAGGCTTCCTCTTGGGGTTTATCCCAGCTAAATTCAACATCCTTAGACAGGAGCTGTCGTAAGGGTGCAGTGATTACAGAGAGTTGGGGTGCAAACCTCTGTCAGTACGTAACCATGCCTAATATGGTCGCAATTCTGCCTTAGAGGTGGGGGCTGACATTTGCTCTATGGCCTTGACCTTTGCTGGGTCTATTTTTAAGCCTTGGGCTGTGATTAAGTGACAAAAGAAAGGGATTTCAGTTTTACCTATTTCTGTCTTGTCTGGGTTTAACCTAATGCCCATTTCTCGGCATCTCTCCATAAGTCTGAGGAGACTTGCGTGATGTTCAGTCCTGTCCTTTCCATACACAATTACGTCATCAACAATAGTCTGTACACCAGGGAGGTTCTCTAAACATTGCTCCATTTTTGCACTGAACAGGTCATTTGCGTTACATAACCCATATGGTAACCTGAGGAATCTGTTTCTAGCAAAGCAACTGTTGAAAGTTGTCAGGTCAGAGGATTTTTCTGTAAATTGTATAGACCAGTAACCGCTACGAGCGTCAAGTTTTTGAGAAAACTGTCGCATTTGTCAACTCTGGCAATATGCCATCTAATGTTTTGTTTGGGTAGTGCGGTCTCTTGATAGCGTTATTTAGATCCTTCGGGTCGAGGCATACCCTTAATGAACCATTAGGTTTCTCAACCGTGACCAAGCTGTTTACCCAGTCGGTGAGTGTTGTGACTTTCCATATGATGCCATTTTGTTCCATTCTGTCTAGTTCTGCCTTTAAGTTTGTCTCTTATTGTGACAGGAACCTTTCGTGGAGGGTGTACAACTAGTGTGACATTGTCACGCAAGTGAATTTCGCATTCACCTGGTAGTTTACCTACCCCTGTAAATACGTCTGTGTATCTACTGATAACTTCTTCCTTAGTCAGGAATGTGTTGCAGCTAGTAGCAAAAACTAACTCAGTCAAGTTAAGTTTCAGGCATGTTTGTAGTCCTAGAATGGGGCTTGAACTTGTATCAACAACATAGAAATCCTCATTGACTGTTTGACTCTTATGTGTACAAGGCAGGTTAATGAAACCATTTACCTTAAGTGGTTGATTATTGTATGCAGTCAAGCGTTTCTGTGTTGAACGCAATGGACCAGTTTTACCTAACGACTTAAATATGGACCTTGGCAGGACGTTAACCTGTGCGCCTGTGTCAATTTTCATTTGGATTGAAGTGTTGCAAATTGTTAATTTAACAAACGCTTGATTTGTAATTTCATCATTCTGTACTGTGTTTATGTAGTAAGTTTCATCAAAGTGTGAGTTGAAATCAAGATCGGTAGTGTTTACCTCATTGACATTCCTGCGGGTGTCCTGCAGTTTTTGCTTACACACTTTAGCAAAATGATTTAGTTTGAAACAGTACAAACAAGTTTTTCCTTGTGCGGGGCACACTAAGTCTCTGGAATGGCTGGTTCCACAATTGTTGCATGGTCTGATGTGTCCTGGTGGTGCTGAGGCGGTCACTGTAAATGGTCTGCCTGAACGAGCCTGCTGTCGTGTAGATTGCATAGGTTGCCTCAGAGCGTTGACGGATTGGGCATGGCCGCTTATGTCCTTGAGCTGCGATTGGCTCACCTCATGTGTACGACAAGTGTCCATGCACTTGTCAAGTGTCAGGTTTGATCCCTCGTTGATCAGCTTCTAGCTGATTTTGGCGGAATTAATGCCGAACACAATGTGGTCCCGTATCATCTCTTCCGTTATCACATCCGGGTAACCACAGTCCTTTATTAAACATTTCAGTTCTGTAACAAAATCTTCAAATGATTCGCCGTCGTGTTGGATTCGTGATTTAAATTTGTATCTGGAGTAAATGTGGTTCACTTTCGGTGCACAATATGCCTCGAAACCGTTGTAGTAAGTTATGAGCTGTTGTCGCGCTTCTTCGCTGACTGTCCAGGTGGAGAAAATTTGTCGTCCTTTCTCGCCGACCCAGAGCATAAGGTAGTTGCATTTGGCTTCCTCAGACTTCTTTTCTAAGGGTCCTGCGAACATGAACTGACAATGTTCTTCAAATCGCTTGAATGCACTTGGCAAGTCCTTGGAATCCCAGTCCATTTTTGGGTTAGACTGTGTATCCATCGTTTTAAAATGGATATTTATCAAAATTATATCCCCCAAAATTGTGTCACATTTACTGTTTATCCAGATATTAACACTGATTGAACTTTTAATCCATTTTGTAGAATTTAACTTCTGACACCATGTTTTATGACGGTTTGGTGTATAACAAGAGAGATGTTGATTCTATGGTTTATTTACTAAGACTACTCCAACACAGGAGTATCAAAGTGGTCAGTTACAGTGGGCGGTGCTTATCAGTTGTAGCAATACAGGTATTAAGCTCTGATTGGCTAGCATGCATAGGAATATGAAACAACATGTATATTCAAAACATAAACTTATATTTGAACTTATCTTTTTGTTTTATAAGAACTTGATTTTTTTGTTTTATCTTGTAAAATTATTTTGTAATAGTGTGTGCAATATCATACAAATGTGTGACAAGCCTGGTGTTGAAATACATTTTAATGTACAGTTAAAATATGTATTTTATTAATCAAACATTCGTTTTTCTCAAGGTTTAACTTGAAATTCATCCGGGGTAGATTCATTTTCAACTTCAATGAAGTCCGGAGTAGTAGTAGTAGTAGTAGTAGTAGCAGCAGCAGCAGCAGCAGTTGTAGTAGTAGTAGTAGCAGTAGGAGCAGCAGCAGGAGGAGGAGGAAAAAGAACTAGTAGTAGTAGTAGTAGTTTTACTGCCCCTATCAGTACTGGATTTGATTGAGCAGCAAGATAACGGATGGTTAGAATAGAATCTTTATTCCTTCCAAAACCGTAAAACTGAAATCACACAATACAAAAAACATACAAAATGCGAAAATGACGAAATAATCTGCAAGGTTAAAGGTGATACACAAATATCAAAAAGGTATTCTTAGGCTTTTAGCATTTAACAAGTATTGCATAGATCTACATAGATTTTACTGTTCATTAATATGCGAAACCTACATGAGCAGTTAGAATCCAAACAAATAATAAAAGGCAATACTGAACATTTAAGAAATGATTGATTTAGCTGAGTTATTCATATAATTACAACCAAATAACAGCATTTCACTATCTAAGGTGAAATTAATACATAACTTACACAACGGTGAGACCAATGGGATTTGACTAGGATTAACAGCATACATGTACAAGGCGTTGTAGGATGACTGTAAAATGATACAAAACATTGGTAAATAAAAAGGAACTAGATCTATGTATCATACATATAATGAGTAACATAAGATTCAGGCGGAGAATTTACATCGAACAATAATAATCCGAAACAAAAAACGGAACGAATCGATGATAGTACGAAAGAAAATCTTATCAGCGAAATATTAAGAAAAAACACTGAACAGTCAGATAAAAATGGTTTGCATACTAATCAAACACATGAAAATGTATCGAAATATGTTCTTTATATATGTATACCTGAATAGTGAAGCCTGCGAGGGGTTTATATAAACAAAATAATAAAAAGCGTGGACCAAACGATTTCTGCGTAAAATTCTAGCATCGTAAAAATAGCAACTCCGGTCAGGTTACATACAACTAATAACCAAGCTAAGAGACAACACACTCCCCGTCTGATATCATGAAGATATCACTACAAGTTACAACTTTAGTCTAACATCAAAAATTATCAAAGATTCCAAATAAAAAATAGAAAAATAACAAAAATTCACTTAACCTTAAACAATATGTACACAAAGTTTGTACCTTAATACTTGTCAAGAAATATAACATCAATCACTGAACATAGAGCTAAGCAATGAAAACATAACACTGTTTTAACACATAAAATTCAGTCAATCAACCGCACCACTTGCGTAATAGGTCTTATGTATTTTGTTGACTGTCCGTCTCTACACAACCTCACTTCAAGCGACCTCACTCTTTCGTCGGTTCCGGGGAATACTCGCTCTACTACCGCCACTGGCCACTGGTTTCTCTCTGAACTCTCCTTCAGTAAGACGACATCTCCCGGTTTGACATCATCCCGAAGCTCGAACCACTTTCGCCGACCCTGAAGGCTACTTAAATAATCCTGTTGCCAACGCTTCCAAAACGTGTTAGAAAGTATTTGAACATGTTTCCACTGTGAAGCGTAGATTTCTCTGATGTCCGTAGAAGTTGTCAGAGGTTGCAGGTGTCCAGATTTCTGTGTCAGCAACATCGATGGGGTTATCATGACTGGGTCGAGTGGATCATAGGTGATTGGCCCAATTGGTCGACTATTTAGCACCGCACACACTTCACACATCAATGTACACAACACTTCGTGTGTGAGTCTCTGACTTTGGGTATTGAATAGCATTGCATTAAGAACATTTCGAGTTAGACCAATAATACGCTCCCAACATCCTCCTTTGTGCGAAGCGTGTGGGGTGTTCAAAATCCAGGTGACTTCCTTATCCTTGAGAAAGGCTTTTACGGGTGGGTCTTCAACACAGATTGCATCAGCTTTAATGTCCTTCAAAGCACCAACAAAATTGGTTCCGCGATCGGATCGAAATTCCTTCACAGGTCCCCGTATAGAGATGAATCGTCGTAGAGCGTTTATAAAGGCTGAGCTACTCATGTCCTCGATCACTTCTATATGAGATGCTCTGGTGACTAAGCAAACAAATATGATAGCCCATCGTTTGCTCTCTGCAACCCCTCCTCTGGTACGCCGTGTCACAACCGGCCATGGTCCGAAGGTATCCACACCAACGTATGTGAATGGAGGCCCTGGAGTAAGTCTATCTGCAGGAAGGTTGGCCATCTGTTGATTCACAAAGTTGCCACGTAAGCGCCTGCAAGTAACACACTGGTATATGATGCTGGATACTAAACGTTTCACCCCGACGATCCAATAGCCATGGTGTCTTATGGCTGCCTCTGTATAAAGTCTACCCTGATGGTGCACTAAACCATGAAAATGATTTACAAGCAGTCCAGCAACGTGTGATTTTCGAGGTACAAGTATTGGGTGCTTGAAATCTGCATCAAAAGGAGCTTTGTGTATACGTCCACCCACTCGTAGCATCCTTTCTTCATCCAAAAATGGGTTCAACGAAGCTATTGGGCTTTTGACGCCAACTCTCTTCTTATCTGTCAGCGACTTTACCTCTGATGGGTAATAGGATTTTTGAATTGCATTCAACACAGACTTCTCTGTCTCCTTTCGGGATTCAACAGTGTCCTGACTCAGCTTCCGTTTTGAACGAAATGATTGCACCCATCTTCTCAAGAGTGAAAAAGCACTGATCAAAGACTTCCAACTAGAGAATTTCTAAAATGTTTCAGTAATGTCACGATTAATGTCTGTTTTCGAAACCTTCACAATAGGTCGAATTTCGCAATCTTGGTCTTCATTTACCAGGGTGAATGTCTTCATTTACCTGGAGAACGAGATTCGTTCGGCAATGTCTTCGGTCCCTTAATCCACATACTTGCATCCAAGCTCTTGGCAGGTGTCGAACAACGTGTGGCGAGATCTGCTGGGTTGTTTGATGTATGTACATAGTTCCACTGATGGACACTAGTGCGTTTCAAGATGATTTGTACTCTGTTGGCTACGTATGTGTAAAATCTTCTTGACTGATTGTTCAAATACCCGAGAACAACTCTGCTGTCAGAATGAAAAATGAATCTCTCCATGGGATAATCAAGATGCTCCGAGATGATTTCTGCTATCTCTGTGGCCAAGACTGCTGCACACAACTCTAAGCGTGGAATGGTTGTATTTGCAGGTGCCAACCTAGATTTTCCAAGCACAAACCCTGTCTCTGTTGCAGTCCTCACAAAACAGACAGCAGATATTGCCTTTTCAGACGCATCTGAATAAATGTGCAGTGCATCCTCTGCGGTAAAATTGGTCATGGTGTACATACGTGGAATCGTTATGTCATTCAATGAGCTTAATGAGCTTTTCCATTGTTCCCATTTCCCTTCTAAGTGACTTGGCAACGGCTCATCCCAATCTGATGTTACGGCCTCATTCATGATTTCCCGTACCAGGATTTTTCCTTCTATTGTCACAGGTGCAAGAAAACCTAGCGGGTCAAAAATGCTGTTGACTGTGGCAACTACTCCTCGTCTTGTGAATGGTCGTTCAGCAATGTTGATCTTGAACTCAAATGTATCAGCATTGGTATTCCATTTCAGACCTAGACTAGCCTGATCGGGCATTTCGTCTGTAGAGATGTCAAAAGACGTCGTGTCGATTGCGAGGTCTTCTTCTGGGAAACTGCTTATCACGACTCTTGAATTAGAGGCTATCTTATGCAGTCTAATACTACTTCTACTCAAGGTTTCTTGTGTTCTTTTGATCAAGTCAATGGCTTCTTCTTCCTTGAAATGTGACGTCAAGGCATCGTCTACATAGAAGTCCCTGTTTACAAAGGTCCTCACATCTTCATCTGCAGTCTCGACAGCTTTTCTGAGGCAGTAGGTGGCTAAAGCTGGCGAAGGGCTGTTCCTGAAGACGTGAACCGTCATTCTGTATTCTATAAGCTCTTTCTTTGGGTCGTTGTCTTTGTGCCAAAAGGAACGAAGCAAATCACGGTATTCCTTGTTGACTTTGAAGCAATAGAACATCTGCTGCACGTCACACATGACAGCAACCGCATTACGCCTAAAACGCAGAAGTACACCAAGCAGACTATTCGTGCAGTTTGGTCCAGTCAAGAGGATGTTGTTCAGTGAATTTCCATCAAATACTGCAGATGAATCAAATACTCCTCGGACCTTGTTTGGCTTGCGCGGGTGGTATACCCCAAAGAAAGGTAGATACCAGCACTCTGTGTCTTCTTTCAGTGGTGGGGCTTCTTCTGCTGCGCCAGAATCTAGTATCTGTTGCATGAACTTGTGCATTTGCTCTTGTTTCACTGGATTTTTCTGTAGTGAAGCCCGTAGGCTGCTAGCTCTCTTATACACACTTAGCTTGTTATCTGGAAGCTTTTCTCTGGGATTCCTCAATGGCAACGGAGCTGTCCAATGACCATCTTTCATGTCTATTGAATTGTCCATGATTTGAAGGAACTTTTGGTCATCTTGGGACAGTCCAACTTGATCATCAGCTTTCGTGACTTTGAAAATATCATCGCTTGTGTTGATTTTCTCACTAACTTTCAAAGCATTCTGGCAAGGGCACAACAAAGTTGTTCTGTCTGATTTTAACACTTGAGTCTTGAATGTTTTTATGTTCTCACAAGTTTCGTTCACATGTAACTGGCCCAAACACACTTCACCAACCAAAACCCAGCCAAGTGGTAGTTTCTGTGCAAATGGCAATCGCTTCTGATCTCCTAGCACTTGTTCCTGAACATGATGTGCTTCTGGGACATCTCTGCCAATCAGTAGCCCTATGTGTGGATTCTCTAGGAGTTCAGGGAACTTGTCCTTGATTGGCCGCAGGTGAGAGAACGATGCAGCAACTTCCGGTGTGGGAATTTCAGATATGTCACTAGGAATTTCACACTCAACCAAGTTCTTGACTTCTAACTGACAAGAGTCATCAATTGCACAGACCATGAGATTAGAAACACTTCTCGATAAGATACTTGTCTTTCCTGCGCAAGATGAAAGTGTGTATCGCTGCCTCGCATCTGCAATTCTAAGCTCATCTAATAGTTCAGTGCTTGCAAGGGATCGGTTGCTTTGATCATCATGTACGGCGTATGTATAGATGTATCTGTCTGGCTTTTCGGGTTTGAATACTTTCACCAAAACTGTTTTGGAACATGACCTTCCACCAACCTTTTCGCCGCACACAGCAGTACATTTCGAAACGATTTTGCTTTCCTGCTCCCCGCCGTGGCTTCTCATTGTTGTTGTATGAACATGAAGAGCAGTCGGATGACATTTGTTGCATACTCGACATGTAACGAAGGCCTTGCAATCCTTTGCCATGTGGCTGTTTGAATCGCAACATCTGAAACAAATCGTTTTCTCCCGTAGAATTTGCTTGCGTTCTTCGAATGGTTTTTGTCGGAAGGCCCTGCATGCATTCAACGGATGTCCCTTGCCGTGGATAGCGCATTCGTGTACTGATGGGACAGGCGGTTGAACACGAGGTGTTTCAACATCAGTTTTCCTTGTTATCAGATGATGATGTGTCCTTGTGCTGGATGAAACACTTTTGGCATCAAACCTCTGGCTCTGTTTGTCACTGATCACTAATGCTGGGTCATTGTACCTTCCTGCCATACTTTCAAGAAACCCTGCGAACACTGAAAACGGCGGATATGCAACACAGTTAGTCTCTTTGTAGTTTGCTGCCTTGTTGATCCATTTTGACTGAATTGCGAATGGCAATTTCTGAATCACTGGATTTAAGCCCATTGGAGTGTTGAAATGTCCTAGCAATGTCACAAACTCAGGACTTGTCATCAAATAATCAACCTCATTAACCCAGTCCAACAAGTCATACAACTTTGAATAACCCTGGTTGCCTGTAATCCTTTCGATTGAGCACAATCGTCTGTTCAACGAATCGAGAATCATTTCAGATCTGCCAAATCTGTCGTTTAAACCGTTTCCATACTTGGGTCAGCGCTCTTTCTGCGTTTTGGCACGAGTTTCGGATGGATACGGCCTGGGGTGACGACTTGTCACCTAAATATTTCACCAACAAGTCCAACTGTTCGCTGTGTGACAGTTCAAGTTCTTCAACTAATGAAATGAATTGTTTTTTCCAATGAAGATAGTTCTCAGGCTTATCACTGAATTTCACAAATCGTGTGGATAAAAGTTCTTTCTTTAGAAGGAAATTTGAAAATTGCAATGTATCTTTCAATGTCTCTTGGTTACGTGTAGAATTAGGCATGGATTGCCTTACAAATGTCTCTGTACGGTTACGTTTTTCTTCCTCTAATTGAATGTCATGATCTTCAAAATTGTCTGAATTTTCTAACACTTCTTGAATTTTTAACTCTTTCTCCGCAGTGAGAATGTCTCTTTTAATTCTTAACCTTGCACGTTTGTTCTCAAGTTCTAATTCTAGTTCTTTTAGTTCTGCTTCTTTTCTCACAAACTCTAAATTCACTCTTGCTTCTTCAACATTACTTGCTGCCGATGATGGACGTCTGGACAGCTGGCTTGGTGGTCCTGGCGTGAACTGTAGATTGCCGTGTGGAACCCCTCCCACACTGTGCGCTGTGCGAACGGGTGCCCTCAGTTCCGGGTCCCGTCTGATTCTGTCAGATGCGACGCTCATGATGTCTGTTGAGTCAGTAGTCTCGTTGTTTTTACTTTACTGCCCCTATCAGTACTGGATTTGATTGAGCAGCAAGATAACGGATGGTTAGAATCTTTATTCCTTCCAAAACCGTAAAACTGAAATCACACAATACAAAAAACATACAAAATGCGAAAATGACAAAATAATCTGCAAGGTTAAAGGTGATACACAAATATCAAAAAGGTATTCTTAGGCTTTTAGCATTTAACAAGTATTGCATAGATCTACATAGATTTTACTGTTCATTAATATGCGAAACCTACATGAGCAGTTAGAATCCAAACAAATAATAAAAGGCAATACTGAACATTTAAGAAATGATTGATTTAGCTGAGTTATTCATATAATTACAACCAAATAACAGCATTTCACTATCTAAGGTGAAATTAATACATAACTTACACAACGGTGAGACCAATGGGATTTGACTAGGATTAACAGCATACATGTACAAGGCGTTGTAGGATGACTGTAAAATGATACAAAACATTGGTAAATAAAAAGGAACTAGATCTATGTATCATACATATAATGAGTAACATAAGATTCAGGCGGAGAATTTACATCGAACAATAATAATCCGAAACAAAAAACGGAACGAATCGATGATAGTACGAAAGAAAATCTTATCAGCGAAATATTAAGAAAAAACACTGAACAGTCAGATAAAAATAGTTTGCATACTAATCAAACACATGAAAATGTATCGAAATATGTTCTTTATATATGTATACCTGAATAGTGAAGCCTGCGAGGGGTTTATTTAAACAAAATAATAAAAAGCGTGGACCAAACGATTTCTGCGTAAAATTCTAGCATCGTAAAAATAGCAACTCCGGTCAGGTTACATACAACTAATAACCAAGCTAAGAGACAACACAGTAGTAGTAGTAGTAGGAGGAGGAGGAGGAAAAAGAACATATTTGATAATAATATCACATATCATATGGAAGCGGACATAAAACAACTTTGTGACACGCTATGAAATTAAAACTCTTCAAATCTTTATTCTCATTGTCAGTAACAATACAAATGCACGAAAGCAACGTATAAATGTAAATTAATAAGCAGGTATGCTCTAACCTATTTTGTATTCCACACATAGCATAACATATTTGTGACCCACACAGCAATATTTTATTTTCTACAAAAAATCGGCATCAGACGTATGTGAGCAAACATACTTTTTGTGCTGTTTCTCTGGTAAGAATTGCAGTGTCCGCCCTACATTTGGCATCTTCAGCAGCAATATTATGAAATTTATTGACGATTAAAGAAAAAATATTCCACACATAGCACGTCAATTTATGTTTTAAAAGATGCGCGGTTGCAGTTTAAAAAAAAAAAAAGACTAAATTAATCTGCCAGAAACTATAATGCAATGGCATATTTCTCTTATGACAGGGCACTCGTCTTTATTTCGTGAAAATCGGTTCAGAATTAATAAAAAAAAAGATAAAAAACGTTACCTGAAGAGAGTGATTGTTTTCAGTGTAATGACCCACACAGAACAAAATAGATCACGTGGTACAGGCACCGTGACAAAGCACTATTACTAGAGAAATATTTCCATTATGCCAAGTTCATGCAACATTACATAGTAAACAGAGTAAACTACATCAACAAAACGGTTCAAGTAAATCTTATTAACTTACAGTTCTTTCATAACAGAGGTTATAATTACATATATTAGAGGGGTATGATTTCAGAAACACCATCGGAAAGGCACTTTGCCAAATACTCCAATTAACCCATCAGGACATTCACAAAAAACTGCATTGTAAAACAAAGGAAGAAAATTTAAGCATTATCTGTTTTCAAAAATTAGCGTTCTATAGAAGGAAATCTGCCTGAAGAAAAAAGCTTAAGCATATTAGTTACATAAGATCTCTGAAATTATAAAACTGGTTATTAGAGCAATAGTGATTACTTTTTCAAACTGCCCTGTCTATGAGGTGTGTATTTGAGGCACTCCATAACATGGAACTTAATCTCGGTTCAGGTCATTGCCCTGTCTTGCAGCAGTGCATCTCAACAAAAAACATAACACAACATTATGTTGTGACGCTTTTTTTTTAAATGTAAACATTACATCGAAATAAATATAAATACCAAGAGATAATTACAAAATAATAGCAATGCCAAATATATCAAGCAAATATATTATCAGGCTGAACAGTTTCTAGCAAATATATTTCTTCATAAGTAAAACATAATATACCCTGTATGGCATGCCAAACTGGTAGCTTTACCAGCGCCGCCTTCTTTTTGCCCTTGAGGGACCACACGCCGTTTGTGGCCACAGCCCTTATCATCACTCCAGTTACTAGAATAACCGAACGCGCGCTTTCGGTAAAGTAAAATAACCGGAAGCCACCCGATATGATATTATGTTTATATGTATTATGAATTGAATAAAAGTATATGAATATTTAATGTGTTGTTGAAGTGTGTACTTGCTTAGTAGATATATCTACGGATTAAACTAAATCGTTTTGCAGTATATCCTAGTTGAACTTGCAAAACTGCAAAACTTATTCACACACATTTGTCAGTCAGTCAGTCACGTCAGTCAGTCAGTCAATGACGTCAGTCAGTCATTCAATCAGTCAGCCAGTTAGAGCAATGTCTATGGAGTTCTTATGATTCCGTACTTTGAGGCGTAGTAAGAGGTTGTAACAGTAGAGCAATGTCAATGGAGTTCTAATGATGCCATACTTTCAGGCGTAGTAAGAGGTTGTAACAGTATAGCAATGTCTATGGAGTTCTTATGATTCCATACTTTCAGGCGTAGTAAGAGGTTGTAACAGTAGAGCAATATCTATGGAGTTCATATGATGCCATACTTTAAGGCATAGTAAGAGGTTGTAACAGTAGAGCAATGTGTATGGAGTTCTAATGATTCCATACTTTCAGGCGTAGTAAGAGGTTGTAACAGTAGAGCAATGTCTATGGAGTTCTAATGATTCCATACTTTAAGGCGTAGTAAGAGGTTGTAACAGTAGAGCAATATCTATGGAGTTCATATGATGCCATACTTTGAGGAGTAGTAAGAGGTTGTCTGTGGAGTTCTTATGATTCCATACTTTGAGGCGTAGTAAGAGGTTGTAACAGTAGAGCAATGTCTATGGAGTTCATATGATGCCATACTTTAAGGCGTAGTAAGAGGTTGTAACAGTAGAGCAATATCTATGGAGTTCATATGATGCCATACTTTAAGGCGTAGTAAGAGGTTGTAACAGTAGAGCAATGTCTATGGAGTTCATATGATTCCATACTTTCAGGCGTAGTAAGAGGTTGTAACAGTAGAGCAATGTCTATGGAGTTCTAATGATTCCATAATTCCATACTTTAAGGCGTAGTAAGAGGTTGTAACAGTAGAGCAATGTCTGTGGAGTTCTTATGATTCCATACTTTCAGGCGTAGTAAGAGGTTCTAACAGTAAAGCAATATCTATGGAGTTCTTATGATTCCATTCTTTTATGCGTAGTTAGAGATTGTAACAGTAGAGCAATGTCTATGGAGTTCTTATGATTCCATACTTTCAGGCGTAGTAAGAGGTTGTAACAGTAAAGCAATATCTATGGAGTTCTTATGATTCCATACTTTTATGCGTAGTTAGAGATTGTAACAGTAGAGCAATGTGTATGGAGTTCTTATGATTCCATACTTTGAGGCGTAGTAAGAGGTTGTAACAGTAGAGCAATGTCTATGGAGTTCTAATGATGCCATACTTTCAGGCGTAGTAAGAGGTTGTAACAGTATAGCAATGTCTATGGAGTTCATATGATTCCATACTTTGAGGCGTAGTAAGAGATTGTAACAGTAGAGCAATGTGTATGGAGTTCTTATGATTCCATACTTTCAGGCGTAGTAAGAGGTTGTAACAGTAGAGCAATGTCTATGGAGTTCTTATGATTCCATACTTTGAGGCGTAGTAAGAGGTTGTAACAGTAGAGCAATGTCTATGGGGGTCTAATGATTCCATACTTTCAGGCGTAGTAAGAGGTTTTAACAGTATAGCAATGTCTATGGAGTTCTTATGATTCCATACTTTGAGGCGTAGTAAGAGATTGTAACAGTAGAGCAATGTGTATGGAGTTCTTATGATTCCATACTTTAAGGCGTAGTAAGAGGTTGTAACAGTAGAGCAATGTCTATGGAGTTCTTATGATTCTATACTTTGAGGCGTAGTAAGAGGTTGTAACAGTAGAGCAATGTCTATGGAGTTCTAATGATGCCATACTTTCAGGCGTAGTAAGAGGTTGTAACAGTAGAGCAATGTCTATGGAGTTCTAATGATGCCATACTTTAAGGCGTAGTAAGAGGTTGTAACAGTAGAGCAATGTCTATGGAGTTCTTATGATTCCATACTTTCAGGCGTAGTAAGAGGTTGTAACAGTAGAGCAATGTCTATGGAATTCTAATGATTCCATACTTTCAGGCGTAGTAAGAGGTTGTAACAGTAGAGCAATGTCTATGGAGTTCTAATGATGCCATACTTTGAGGCGTAGTTAGAGATTGTAACAGTAGAGCAATGTGTATGGAGTTCTAATGATTCCATACTTTCAGGCGTAGTAAGAGGTTGTAACAGTAGAGCAATGTCTATGGAATTCTTATGATTCCATACTTTCAGGCGTAGTAAGAGGTTGTAACAGTAGAGCAATGTCTATGGAGTTCATATGATTCCATACTTTCAGGCGTAGTAAGAGGTTGTAACAGTAGAGCAATGTCTATGGAGTTCTAATGATGCCATACTTTCAGGCGTAGTAAGAGGTTGTAACAGTAGAGCAATGTCTATGGAGTTCTAATGATTCCATACTTTCAGGCGTAGTAAGAGGTTGTAACAGTAGAGCAATGTCTATGGAGTTCTAATGATTCCATACTTTGAGGCGTAGTACGAGGTTGTAACAGTAGAGCAATGTCTATGGAGTTCTAATGATTCCATACTTTCAGGCGTAGTACGAGGTTGTAACAGTAGAGCAATGTCTATGGAGTTCTAATGATTCCATACTTTCAGGCGTAGTAAGAGGTTGTAACAGTAGAGCAATGTCTATGGAGTTCTAATGATTCCATACTTTAAGGCGTAGTACGAGGTTGTAACAGTAGAGCAATGTCTATGGAGTTCTAATGATTCCATACTTTCAGGCGTAGTACGAGGTTGTAACAGTAGAGCAATGTCTATGGAGTTCTAATGATTCCATACTTTAAGGCGAAGTAAGAGGTTGTAACAGTAGAGCAATGTCAATTGAATTCTAATGATTCCATACTTTAAGGCGAAGTAAGAGGTTGTAACAGTAGAGCAATGTCTATGGAGTTCTAATGATTCCATACTTTAAGGCGTAGTACGAGGTTGTAACAGTAGAGCAATGTCTATGGAGTTCTAATGATTCCATACTTTCAGGCGTAGTACGAGGTTGTAACAGTAGAGCAATGTCTATGGAGTTCTAATGATTCCATACTTTAAGGCGAAGTAAGAGGTTGTAACAGTAGAGCAATGTCTATGGAGTTCTAATGATTCCATACTTTCAGGCGTAGTACGAGGTTGTAACAGTAGAGCAATGTCTATGGAGTTCTAATGATTCCATACTTTAAGGCGAAGTAAGAGGTTGTAACAGTAGAGCAATGTCTATGGAGTTCTAATGATTCCATACTTTAAGGCGAAGTAAGAGGTTGTAACAGTAGAGCAATGTCTATGGAGTTCTAATGATTCCATACTTTAAGGCGTAGTACGAGGTTGTAACAGTAGAGCAATGTCTATGGAGTTCTAATGATTCCATACTTTAAGGCGTAGTACGAGGTTGTAACAGTAGAGCAATGTCTATGGAGTTCTAATGATTCCATACTTTCAGGCGTAGTAAGAGGTTGTAACAGTAGAGCAATGTCTATGGAGTTCATATGATTCCATACTTTAAGGCGTAGTTAGAGATTGTAACAGTAGAGCAATGTCTATGGAATTCTTATGATTCCATACTTTCAGGCGTAGTAAGAGGTTATCTATGGAATTCTTATGATTCCATACTTTAAGACGTAGTAAGAGGTTGTAACAGTAGAGCAATGTCTATGGAATTCTTATGATTCCATACTTTGAGGCGTAGTAAGAGGTTGTAACAGTAGAGCAATGTCTATGGAGTTCATGTGATTCCATACTTTAAGGCGTAGTTAGAGATTGTAACAGTAGAGCAATGTCTATGGAATTCTTATGATTCCATACTTTCAGGCGTAGTAAGAGGTTGTCTATGGAATTCTTATGATTCCGTACTTTAAGGCGTAGTAAGAGGTTGTAACAGTAGAGCAATGTCTATGGAATTCTTATGATTTCATACTTTCAGGCGTGGTAAGAGGTTGTAACAGTAGAGCAATGTCTATGGAGTTCTAATGATTCCATACTTTAAGGCGTAGTACGAGGTTGTAACAGTAGAGCAATGTCTATGGAATTCTTATGATTCCATACTTTCAGGCGTAGTAAGAGGTTGTAACAGTAGAGCAATGTCAATGTTTCAGGCGTAGTAAGAGGTTGTAACAGTAGAGCAATGTCAATGGAATTCTTATGATTCCATACTTTAAGGCGTAGTAAGAGGTTGTAACAGTAGAGCATTGTCTATGGAGTTCATATGATTCCATACTTTCAGGCGTAGTAAGAGGTTGTAACAGTAGAGCAATGTCTATGGAATTCTTATGATTCCATACTTTAAGGCATAGTAAGAGGTTGTAACAGTAGAGCAATGTCTATGGAATTCTTATCATTCCATACTTTAAGGCGTAGTAAGAGGTTGTAACAGTAGAGCAATGTCTATGGAGTTCATATGATGCCATACTTTAAGGAGAGGTTGTAACAGTAGAGCAATGTCTATGGAGTTCTTATGATTCCATACTTTAATAGGCGTAGTTAGAGATTGTAACAGTAGAGCAATGTCTATGGAGTTCTTATGATTCCATACTATAAGGCGTAGTAAGAGGTTGTAACCACAGAGCAATGTCTATGGAGTTCTTATCAGCCCATACTATATGGCGTAAAAATATGTTTGTTTCAGGTTACCCGACCTACCCTAAAAATATGCCCCGACCCTCGAACATTTTATTGAGTTTGTCAGATATGTTTTTGTTTGCATTCAATAATTAAACGTTTTTTGGATAAATAAGCGTTTTGTTTTGATAGCATCCACTTCATAACAAGGTTAAATAGAATTACCGATATATTTTGAATATTCATATAGCTTTATAATCTTAAAGTTGACCATTTACCAAAAAAAATGATAAAACAATAAATCCCTGCCTACCTACCCTAATTTTTGGGGGCATGTAACCTGAAACAAACATATTTTTTTATGCCTAAATAGCGGTTTTCAACGAGATTAACCCGAATGCGGGTATATAGGCATTAAAAAATATTTGTGATTTTGATGTATATTTTCCTTATGCAAGACAGTGCGTTAATAAATAAAGTAAGGAAACAACGACCGAAAGAAATAGCTAACATGAGTGGAAACAACGACCGAAAGAAACAGCTAACATGAGTGGACGCAGTACTTGGTGTGAATACTTGCAAACAAACGAACACAAAAAGCAAAGACAGGAACTAGTATATGCTTCTATTTTTAAATGAGCATTTGAGGCGCTTCGTGGGAAAACCGGACTTAATGCATGTGCGTAAAGTGTCGTCCCGGATTAGCCTGTGCAGTCCGCACAGGCTAATCCAGGACGGCACTTTCCGCTTTAATGGTATTTTCTGTTTCAAGGAAGTCTCTTCTAAACATAAATCCACTGTAGGCGGAAAGTGCCGTCCCGGATTAGCCTGTGCGGACTACACGTGCTAATCCGGGACAACACTTCACGCACATGCATTAAGTCCGGTTTTCCCACGACGCGCCTCATTTTTTCATTGGAATAATCCATGATCGAGCATGTAATGAAGTGGTGTAAATGCTAATTTCATGAGCAAAGGCAAAGCTTCTACATTTTCATGAAAGGGGACAACCGTTCATTAAATACCCCTGAAAATTGGTAATTCTTCTGCCAAAATGGGCCACCATAGTTTGATACACAAATCGTAACGTTTTGTTTAAACGACGTTATTAGAGAGCTTACATTGCCGATCTTCAAACATTTGTGTTGAACGAGTACATCTTGTCGCAATGTCCAGCATAGTAATTGATTATTCACATTTGATGTAATTGGCCGGGAATTTGTAGAATGTCAACTAGGCTATAGGGCTGAGTTTAGACAGCGTGTTACAAAGCTCTATCTCAATAAAAGTCTTACAGACGATAGACGTTTATTGCGTGACTTGTACAAATTGTATGTATCCATCGTTAGGATGTTTCGATTTTCCCGGAGTATAAATGGTGGCGAAGTTTTAATGATAATTCATTCGATAATTAGATGTAAATTACTTGTACTTAAAAGATAACGCAGATTTGTAACGGATATTTTTCATAACTTATTCATATGAAAGTGGTTATTGGATCGTATGTATATTCAAAATAATATACGAACACGCATTACTACGCATGGACGTCAATGATTTGTAATAGATTGGGTTTTCAAGTTTCAACGAAAGGCCGATAATAGTTATATCGAAGGTAAGTATACACCTTATACCATAGTTATTAAACATGCGCATTTCTTACAAAACGACTTTTAATTCGACTTTATTTTCTAAATTATATACGTTGTTCTTATATTGCCATGATGCGCGTTGTATTATAGAACAGATTGCAAACATGTTTGCTTTGTATTTTATATCAATCCAATGAATAGATTTGATGCACAATTTATAGTCGCGCATATTCAAGTGTGTATGTATGATATTTCATATTAATTATTTTCAAAATCAGCAGATGAACGTCACAACAAAACTTGATAGCAAACAGAAAAAACCATAAACCTTTCAAAGGAAACACTAAAATATCGAAGAAATAAAAAATACGATTGTCAATTTTTCATCGTGTATAAGTGTTATGTAATCTTTAAAAAACCGTCGAGTCACAGTATATACATGTATTGGAGTTTACGGCTGTACAGCCGAAAACTAGTTTGTGATATAAAAAAAAGTAGGCATTTATGCCTTTTACAACAATGATTCTTATTACCTTTTCTTCCATTTTAGATAAAAGTTTTTGGTAATTAACTTTCTCGGGTTGTTTTAATTTATGTAACTATGTTTTAAGATCGTACATACACTCTTTGAAAGGTGCATTCGGTTATACTACTATGAAAGTGAATTGTGTACCGATTTAAACAGCAAAATAATATGAGGCGTATTGTGGGAAACCCGGGCTTAATGCATGTGCGTAAAGTGTCGTCCCGGATTAGCCTGTGCAGTCCGCAATGTCTATGGAGTTTTCCGCCTACAGTGGATTTATGTTTAGAAGAGACTTCCTTGAAACAGGAAATACCATCAAAGCGGAAAGTGTCGTCCTGGATCAGCCTGTGCGGACTGCACAACAATCGGGGATGACACTACGCTTATGCATTAAGCCCGGTTTTCTTACGACATGACGGTTTTCGTGGAATCTATGCTTAGCGTCCCAATGATTTTTCGAAACCTACCAACCAGGCAGGAATAAACAAACAATGAGTCTTTCACGACTTATTCATGGCAGTGGTACAAGCTAAAGCAAATGTTTACTTGCAAGACTAGTTGCACTATTATTTATTGTTTTTTACATATATTGATAAAACACATACATTACTTAGTCCAGTAAGTCAATTTTTTTCAATGATCAATCTGAAGTTATATCATATCATAAAGGTATTGACCAACCCTGAAATGTACACCAACGAATATATATATATAATTTACTAACATCTTCATAATCACAGACAAATGTTTATACATAAATTAAAATGAATGAATACAAATGTGAAAGTATGTCCTTAGGACGACACAAAATATTAACAAGAGAAAACATACATGGTGCGTCGTGAGAAAACCAGTCTTAATGCATGTGCGTAAAGTGTCGTCCCGGATTAGCCTGTGCAGTCCGCACAGGCTAATCCAGGACGGCACTTTCCGCTTTTATGGTATTTTCTGTTTCAAGGAAGTCTCTTCTAAACATAAATCCTCTGTCGGCGGAAAGTGCCGTCCTGGATTAGCCTGTGTGGACTGCACATGCTAATCCGGGACGACACTTTACGCACATGCATTGAGACCGGTTTTCCCACGATGCCCCTCATACCAATTCAAAGTGTATTAGATATATATGTTGGTAAGTTTCTGACAAAATGCAAGATTTTAAATCAGAATTGTGGAATATCATCAGCCGTTTTTAAGTGATACACATACCCAAATGCAAGATATCCATCAACACTATTCATTCACAAATAAAATATAATTTGAACTAAGATCCATTAGTTATATTTTATTTACAATGTCATTCATTAAATGAGATAATAAATAAAATAAAGAAACCATCCAAAATGTGTGGTTATATATATAGTCATATGTAATCGCTTTCCAAGTCGATTTTTCACTTTGTCAAAAAAACATTTATTCGTTCAGGCATCCACAAACCTACCAGCCCCGGGACGCTAAACATAGAATGAAATTGGTATGGCCTAATAACGGGTTATCACGATTTGCAAAAAAAGTTTTATGACGGTTTTTTATGGAAACGTAAATTTGAAATGATTGATAAACTACATGTATGTGATATATATCTAATATATTTAAAAATAACAACGGGTTATCAGGCGATATTGTTTCATCTACTCATTATACCTGCTGTATGTATCAAGCCTTTTGTATCTTTATGGTTATGTTTAGTGTCCTGTGGTCATACGATGAAAGGATATATCGTCCCTTGAGAACCAGAAAGTATCACCAGCATATGTGCATAGAAGGCTGATAGCCCCGTCTGGCACTGAAGAGACGACATCTGAACATTTGAACCCTGAATAATATATCATGACACACGTATAGTAACGGAAATACCTATAATGAAGCTATTAATCAATCTTGGTCTAATACAGGAGTCATAAAATATGATAGACTTTATTATGGTTTCACTAATAATCATGGTTCTTGCGAATTTTGCAGCACTAAGCACTTCATAA
This sequence comes from Congeria kusceri, assembly GCA_027627225.1. Classification (NCBI taxonomy): domain Eukaryota; kingdom Metazoa; phylum Mollusca; class Bivalvia; order Myida; family Dreissenidae; genus Congeria; species Congeria kusceri. The sequence goes on along the minus strand of CM051025.1, from coordinate 16,474,140 downwards.
GTGCGTCTCAATTTAACCGCGGGATTTTTGTGTGTGAAAGTTAACAGTATTTAGTTGCAATCATTGTGGCATTCTTCTGCATAAGATAACCAGATACTTTCGTGAAAATCTGACTAATTTTCTCTTTTTTCTCAAATTTTCATGAAAATATCCGCAGTTTTTATGAAAACAATTTTGTTTACTTCACTTACGATCACCTTATAAAATGTTAGTGCTTTGTATGGTGGCATACTTCTGCATAAAATAACCATATAAATTTCATTAAAGTTTAACAAATTTTCACAAACAGTTTAAAATCTTTCGGGAACATTTTTATAACTTTCGTGAAAGATTATGACTTTTTCGTGACCATTTTAATTGGTTATCAAGAAGTGCCTATTTCGGCATCAGATAATCTACATTTGTTCGCGAAATATTGATTGTTATCCCCAAAAACAGATTTTCATGAAAACTTAAAATATTTGGGCAACGTATTATATTTTCATGAAATTTTCCAAACTTCCAATCATATATTAAGCCTTTCGCGAAAAATGTACGATCTTTAAATAGTTATCATATGCAGTTCAAGTCACTAACTAGACAATTTTAATACGGTGACCGGCGAAAAGTTGTCAAATTTTTACGAAAAGTATCTGGTTATCTTATGCATAAGTATGCCACCAACGCCTTAAACTGCGGACGGACAACTATTTAAAAATCGTAATACTTTTTGCGAAAGACTCAATATTTTTTGAAACTTTGGACACGTTCATTAACAAATAATAACTATCTTGCCCAAATAGTTACACTTTTCATGAAAACACTTTTTGCGCGATAACTTACAATATTTCGCGAAAAATATCAGATTATCGTATGCAGTAGTGGAACTTCTTTGACTTTTTCTTTGCAATAACCAGTCAATATTTTTATAAAAACTTCACACTGTTTCGCAAAGTTTTTAACTCTTCGCAGAAATATGCCACCATATGTAATAGTTGGGTAAACACCAGATTAGTTTGCAAATTAGTATAGAGAACGAGAAAAATTAGTGAAATTAGTGCGCATGTCTCAAATTTTATTGCGTGAAAACATACATAAGTATTAGTATTAAAAAATATTTAATTTCGTGTACTTCAAACAGGAATATATTTTTACAGAAGATTGATTGTTAGTTTAGGCAAAGAAGTCAAAGGGGCTTGGTTGTTTAACAAATAAAAGGTAATCCTATTCTCTTTAATATAATATACAAGGTAGCTCACTCGCCATTTTCCATCGTAACGGAAGTTGATTGAGACAGATTGACTGGTTACAACTTTAAGTAGTACCCTGTCCTAAATGCATGGGCTATGTAGATTTCGGGAACCAAGTATGTAATTTTATACATTGAAACCAGCCAATCGACTTCCGTTACGATAGAAAATGGCGAGTGAGCTACCTTCTGTATTTATATATATAGGAACATGATTTTTTATTTGTTGAACAACAAAGCGCCTATGAAAGAATCATGTTCTTAGTATTCATAAGCCGAGAATATTTTATCGCTAATCGGTATGGTGGCATATTTCTGCCAACCACATATCCACTTCGCTATGCCGATTTTCTTCTAAAACGAGTCCGATATTCAATTATTATCTGGCACGTAGAAACTCTCGTGTTATCCACTTAGGTATCTTAACAGGACACAGCTGCTTGTTAGTGTCCACTACTGCCAACTAAATATTCACATAAGTTAAAAAGACATCGTGCCGTTTTAAATTCAGTCAGTTACATTATGTGGATAACAAGAATAGTTTCTGTGAAATACTGCTGCCTTTTATTCAAATAAATTATTGGAGATTGGGAAAGTTTTCCTGATATCCAGTTACCTAAAATTAGGAAACTGCAGGAATCCGACGAGATGATTTAGTGGATGAGTATGGTGGCATATTTCTGCCTTCAACATAACCACTTATTTATCTAGAAAACTGTTTGCAAACATGTCACATAACTAGTTACTAACAGACAAGTAGAAAAGTTTCGTGTTATTCAGATAATTGTTTTAACAGGATAAAACTGCATGTTAGTGCCCACTTCTGCCATCACATCATTCATCTCTGGGATAACTGGGTTTTTAGTTATTATATGTAGATAACACGATACTTTTCTAGTTAACGCATACCTAAACAATAGATATTTGACTCGTCTATTACAGGTAAGCGAACTTGTATCAGGAAAACATTCGCGATATACACATATTTTAAGGCCTAGTGTAAGGAATGTCTGACCTCTCCATGGGGCATCCCACTCTGTGCATTGGTACAACATAGATGTCTTATCATTATCTGTAATCATTTCCCTCAGCTGACTGAGCAATTGTTGAGTGCGCTGTTTTAATTGCAGCAGTGTATTGATCTCGGCTGATAAGAGTCGCCACACTGCGACAACAGCAGGGTGCCAATACACAGGAGTACAATACCCCAGAATTGGGGAGGGGGGTAATAAAGAAGGATTATACGAGGCCTGTAAGTGAATATGTGGTGGGCACTAAGAAGCAGAAGCAGTTTTGTCTAGTTAACATAACTATCTGGATTACATGGAAGTTTTCCACTTGCCAGATAATAACTGGTTATGTAACAACTTTTCATAAAACTTTCTAAATCAATAAGTGGCTAAGTGTATGGCAGAAATATGTCACGCTAGAAGAGAGAATGTTAAGTCAATATTTTCAGTTAGTATGAGGCATTATTGGTTTCAACAGGCAGAATTGTCCTTTCAAGTCACGTATGTGACAAATTGCTTGTTATCCACATAATTACCACATAATGGTATCCAGTTATCGTAAGCAAATACGTGTATGTAGTTGGCAGAAACTGGCACTTACGGGCAGTTTTGTACTGTTAAGATACCGAAGTGGATAACAAGAAATATTTTTACTTGTTAGATAATAAATGAATATGTGACATTTTTTTCAGAATAGCTTAAATCCATAAAAATTGCTAACACGTACGATTCAGTACGTAGGCTTCGTATTTTCTTTCACAAGATGATATTCGAACACGAGGGTGCGCCACCTAGCGGGCCTAAGTTTGCAGAAGGCATGACGTACTACCCAACTTCCTGTTTCCGCTTGTCCAAAATCTAGTTCACCTAGAAGCAAGTCGAACGTTACCGGATATGACGCAGACACGAGGTTTTACATATATTCACTCTCGCGAGACATGCGGAAACTGGAAAAAGGATAGTCTTACAGACAATAAGCTGTAATTTTTTCGTTTTCGAATTAACTTGCAATCGACATTTCGATGGACGACCCAGACTTTATTTGAACGTGGATAGTAACTATGGAAACGAAGATGACCTCGTTTTCAGAGGTCGAATATGGGACTCGGGTCTAGGGGTTATTTACTGTGCATCGATAGGCTCAGTTATCACTACAAGTTTACTAACAACGCCATGCGTTTCTCTGAAAAAAATTTGACATTGCTAGGAATCGGTTTCTACAAGTGCTTGCACGACCATGAACGGATTATTTGGATGGCACACGGACTTAGCGCTGTGTTTCTTGATCTGTTTTTCAAAATGCCTCGGCCGTTACATAGAGGCACCAGTGTAACAATGACGTCAAATATTACTTAGCTAGAACACGCATTCTTCTAGTGTATGATACCACTATTTCGAAGAGATAACACTGATATATATGTGTGATGTCACATGTGACCACGCCTTCAGTTGGTTATTTCGACGATGATTATTTTTAGTTGATATGCGTAAATATCTACCTTCTTGTTTTCGTATTCGTCCAAATTTGAGCAGTTATTGTCTAACTCTAATTTACTGGTTCCACCAATTTACATGTACTATTCAAATGTATAGTTAAAAATGCAACTCATGTTTTGTATTTTTGTGTATGTGTGCATTCTCGTGCTTTCTCATTCCATGTTTTTTTTAATGTTATGTGCTTTTCAACTCATATGCCTTTTTGTAGGCTTTTGAGAATTAATAAAATCTTGACATCCTGACGGCGACTCTTGAACAGACATTCTTCTACCCCACCGGCTGTCTGTTTTGAATATGGTGCGGTAGTTTGGGATAATATTCAATGAGACGTGTTGTGGGAAAACCGGTCTTAATGCATGTGCGTAAAGTGTCGTCCCGGATTAGCCTGTGCAGTCCAAACAGGCTAATCCAGAACGACACTTTCCGCCTTCAGTGGATTTATGTTTAGAAGAGACATCCTTGAAACAGAAAATACCATAAAAGCGGATAGTGCCGTCCTGGATTAGCGTGTGCGGACTGCACAGGCTGATCAGGGACGACACTTTACACACATGCATTAAGCCCGGGTTTCCCATGACACGCCTCAAATTTTAAATGAATTGCTGAAGCACAGTGCATAATATACATGTGTTTTCTATAATGATACTTTGGTAAGCGGGATTCGTGCCTGTGACATTAAATTTATTTCATGTGTATACGCGGCGGTGTGCAGATGACAATTATGCACCTATCAATTTTTTCCCATAGGGGGTGGGGGGGGGGGGGGGCGGGCGGCGGGCATATACGGGACTTCAGACTGAAAGCAATTCCCGAAAGGCGGGAAATTGATATGCTGATTGATTCCGAGTCCCGTTAAATATATTGTGTTCGGATTTTAGATCCCGGTAAGATTGGCCCCCGGGCCTTTTGACCAGTTAAGCATCCCCAATTGAGGAGATTTAGACAAAAATGCTTGACCCTAGGGTGGAAAATTAAATCCACCAAAATACAATTAGTCAAATTCCCCTGGGTGAGCCCGCTGCTCCCTCTCCCTGGGGGAAGATATTGAAAGATGCATAACGTGGCATTATTACTAAATGCATTTTCATTGCTCCGAGCTCTTGTAAATTAATTTCGTAAACTACACGTGTGCTACTTAGGCGTAACCCGACCTACCCTAAAAACTGCCCCGACCCTAGAACATTGTTTTGAGTTTTGTCAGATATATTTTTGTTTTATATACTTTTTTTCCCGCTAATTAAATGTTGTTGTTTTTTCGATAAATAAATGTTTTGTTTTGATAGCATTCGATTATAAACAATGTTTATGAATATTACTGATATGTTTCGACTTTTTATTCATTTTCAGAATTTTCAAGTTGACCGTTTACCAAATAAGAATAATTCTCTGCCTACCTACCTACCCATTTTTTTTTTGGGGGGGGGCATGTAACCTGAAACGAACATATTTATTTACGCCTTACATCAATAATTTTATTACGGTTAAAATATTGGATAGGTGTTATTTTGCACGAAGCGATGATTTGTTTTAATTTCTAATGAAACATAAAGTCTACAAACAACCTTCGCTTGGAATAGTGTTCAAAGCTAAATAATATCCAAACATCATGATGTATAACACCTTTAAACAAAGACCCATAATCTATCAGCGACATTTACATGTATGCAAAGACATATAAAACCCAAACCGTTGGTCGTACGGCCTTAGAATATAATTACATTTTGAGCCAAGGAAATGGCTATATGACACCCGTTCAAGGGACTATGTTATCGAAAAGGGCCTTAAGGGCCAATTTCTTATTTTGTTTTTAAATTCAATTAAGATATTAATACTGGCCTATAATAACTTTTAAAGCAGGGAAAATATGATGGGAAAATATTGTAAGATAAAAATCAATTTATAATAACGGTCGTGTTTGTTTGGCCAATTTCATGTTTACATTTTGACGTCGGAATTGTGAGTATTTTGTATAACTATAGTTTACACATGCTGCATTACCAAGCAGTATAGCGCTTTGGATTGACGCTCTGTCTACTGTCATTCTTCGTATGGCTTCTAAGTCGTGAGTTCGGAACCCACTTGGGGTTTTATTTTTTTTTAATCTTTTTTTTTTGTTAATTTGTATTTATCAAATATCTCATGTTATATTATAGTATTTGTTATTTACTTAATGTAAATGTCTTAGTATAGCTCATTTCTATCATATAATAACATGCGAAAGTGCATTAGGAAGGCAATGTGTTCGTTGACATAGTCCCTTTCAGTGACATTTTAATTATTAAGAGCATGCTTGAAGGAGCGCTGTTTGTGGCTTATGAGTGGCTATGCTGAACTCGGCCTCCTTAGAATTTGTATTAAGAAATAGCAAATATGGATATGAGGGGCGTCGTGAGAAAACCGGTCTTAATGCATGTGCGTAAAGTGTCATCCCGGATTAGCCTATGCAGTCCGCACAGGCTAATCCGGGACGGCACTTTCCGCTTTTATGGTATTTTCTGTTTCAAGGAAGTCTCTTCTTACCATAAATCCACTTTAGGCGGAAAGTGCCGTACAGGCTGATCCGGGACGACACTTTACGCACATGCATTAAGTCCGGTTTCCCCACGATGCGCCTCATATATACTATTCACACGTTCCAACGATGTCAATGCGAATGACTAATCAAAATGAAGGTTATATTCTAAGTCAGAAAATATTAAGAAAAATCTCATTTCGCTACGCTCGCTTCACCCCTGCATTTAAGTACATGTAATACAATTTTACTTCATGTGTTCTATTACTTAAAACACGACCAACAATTCCTATCTGGTTTCTTTAGATCATGTTACAGATGCAGCCTATCGCATAAGACGTACCACTTTATTTTGTATGTTTGTTACTGATTATTGATTAAAAAGTCAATATACCGTTATAGAACGTATACATATATTGTGAACACCAGGTACAAGGTAATGTTATCTCTTGTTACGACTTCGCCACAAAACAAATGTAGTTTATAAGCCAACATTGTATGTGAAACTTGTTGATTTATCTTGCACATAATAGATATATCAACATTTTAATAGACAGACCCATTTAAAAGCTGATTGCTCTATAAGGGTTTGCGCTTTACTCGACAAAAGATTGCATCATGCATTATTTTCAAATTAATTAGAGTAATCAGTGGTATTTGTTTCTGTTAAATTGGGGTATATGTTTTTGTTTAAATTTATTTCAGGCAAATGGCCAATATACTTTTCCAGTTCCAATTTTATTCTTTCAAGAAAGACAAGATGTCAGTATTTAAAAACTGTAAAGCATGATATGACAAACAAAATGCTTATACTACAATCTCATCAAAACCAATCCTAACATTGTTAGGATCTTAAGGCATCGTATAACAGGGCAGGTTGTAATGACCTTCCGAACAATAAAATATCAGCCCTGCTGCGCCCAATGAAATTGCCTTTCGCACAGCAAGCTTGGCCGCGGTTTTTGAAAAGTGATGAATTTCCAGCTGATCCTCGAAAATAAATCATTTACAGTTAATGTTCACGGGGTTAACAATAGATACAGTGGCACCTTAGGCGAGTAAACATCCAAAGTTCACGTTTTATTTCGGGCGTAGTCATCAGATCCAGTCAGCGGATAATATAGTAGCGACAGACCAGAGATTATTTTAATGAGATTGGGTAATACTGCACATCAAAGGCATACATTTATTGAGTTACACTGTTTAGTTTCCATACTGAAATACACAGACTGTGCAACTATCCATTATATAAACATTTTATGAGAATAATATTTCGTATGTGAAATAATATTTCGTATGTTCAGGTATTGTAAGTACATTGGGTATTTGCTTACATCAAACTTCAGTTTAAAATTGAACACTGCTCAATTGAATAGCATTTTTTAGGGTTAATAGGACAATACAAACACACGTTTAAAGGGGAAACCTACTTTTTGAAGTTTGTTTACAGTGTAATGTTTTGTTTAATTTAGCATTTATGTTCTCAAATAGTAAAAACTATATTTGCTGATGAGTACTGATTAGAACACTGCTGAATTGAATAGCACTTTCTTGTTATATAATACGTTGTAGAGTCTACAATTATGGCTAGAATTATGGCTACAATTATGTCCACAATTATGGCTATAATTATGGCTATATTTATGATCCGTGTCGCAAGAGAATTACTTATCACGTTTTGGACAATATGGCACGTTTTTGATGTCCATACCTTTTAAATCAAAGTCCTTCATCATCCAGCGATGGTGACCTTAGTTATGCAAGTGCTATGGAAAATACCAGCTACTGCTAGTAATACACGTATTATATTATAGACTAATAAATGAATGTATTTTATTTGGATAAGTTACTTTTAGTTTTAATTTTGTTGTAATTTACGTTTTCATTAGTAGTATAGTAGTAGAATTTTAATTAACCAACTTAGTTACCGTTATGTCTAATAACAGAAGTCAACACACAAAACCATTACCAAAAACGGCAACATATCTCTTTTCAAAGTGTAACCGTTGTTATTCTTTTCGTCGGCAGGTAGCCGACTTAAAAGTCTTATTTTGACAATTTTAAGTTACCAATAAATAGAATAGTACGGACTATCGTTCACTTGGCTTTGTCGGCAGGTAGCTCACTTGAAAGTCTTACTTTATTCGGGAAGCAATTTAAGTTACTTATACTTATTATAAATAGAATGTTGTGTGAAGTACTGGTCACTTGCCTCTAATTAAGGACATTCGGATTGTAATAAGGTTTTCCCTGCAGTACTGTTGTTGTAGCCGGCGTTTCCTATGCGTTATCTATTTGAACGGACCTTTGCAAAACTGAACAAGATTATGCTGGTTAATACTTAATAAGCTATGCATGCTATTATTTGTTCCTTATTTGTAAGTTTGTTTTAAACTTGTATTTACTAGCATAAAAATTGACTATTAAATAGAACACTGCTCAATCGAATAGCATTTATAAATACGGGTTAAATAATTAGTTGCGTAGTCTGTAATTGTGACTATATGCACCGTGTAACAAGGGATTACTTTCTACTGTTGCTGAACCATATGACGCAATTTCGATCCCCAAATATATACAATGAAAGTTCTTCATCGAGCGAATTGTACCTGGTCTAAAGATGTTAGTGATCATTAGTGAAAGGCAGCCATTTTGAAAGTCGTTTGTTAGTGAGGAATCAATTTATGTAACCACAGTAGAATGTTTATGGGCAGTTGACCATTTGCTGAAAATATGGTTTTTCGGATTGTTAGCACGGTCTCCCTACTACTGTTGCATATCTGTGATATCTGAATGTAACACTGAATATAATTAAAGAGATTGATATGTGTTAAATGAAACGTTATAGACATAGACATAGACATTTTATTCAAATCCAATTCGCCAGATGTGACACATGAGGACAACAAATGTACACATATGAAAAACTACATACATATATTTACACAACATGCATAAGAATATATATATATATGTTTAGTGGAGAAGGATCTAAAATATTTAAATTTGTTTTTCGTCATAAGTTATTATTCTGTTCATGCAAGTCAAAACATACAAAAATGTCATACAAATTGTTGATTATTAACAACTCCACATAATAACTATACTGTGTTGCTATTATAATACCAACAAACCATCAACAAAGTATCTCACATTACTGAGGCAAAGCACTTTATGGGTGAAAAATATAAAATAACATCCGTATAATAGACCCTATCGAAACGAGATAAAGAGCTACTGTGGTTATATATTCTGCAACAATTTCTCTTTTGTACTGCGTTTAATAATAATTAGAATGTATAATCTTAGTGAGATAAAAGAATTCAAACAACAAATAAAGGCATAATAAAATAATATGAAATACAAAATGCTAAGGATATGCAAAATGTATTGTTTGATGCAACACGTACATACAAGTGTCGTTAAGCAACAATTCAAATAAAAATAAAGGCATAATAAGATGGAATAAGATGAAATACGAAATACCACGAATAACATACAATAACATAATAACCAACATATATATACAAGTGTCGTTAAGCAGCATTAGTACTCGTACAGAAGACGATCAGATAATGTAGAATAATATAATTAATAATTTTATACAAAATGTTGGAAAATCAAGAATAACAACCGAATTATAAAACTATCGAAACGATATTGTTAAAAAAAAGAAGAAAATAACCGAACTATGAAACCCTATCGAAACGAAATATAGAGCTTATGCGGTTATCAATGCGTCATATATTAAACAATTTATCTTGTATTCTGAATTTTGATTAAAATCTGACTATATAGTCTTAGTGAGCCAAAACAAATTACAACTTATAAAAATAAAGGCATTATAAAGTATATAAAATACAAAATACCAATTTTGTTTGTAAAATAATATGCAACATGAATACTCATAAAGAAATCAATCAATCATTAAAACAAGGATGTTTATGTTTTAGCGATAAAATATTATATAATTATCTTGTTTGCTCTTTAACTTTAAAACCGAGATATGTATAGTAAGCTAATTTTTTTAAGGTAGTAACATCTTCTGAAATCAAAAGTGCCATAAATTTCGGCATATAAGGTCTTAACCAATAATGTCTATTAATATATTTCCTTCTGAGTTCTGTTAACATAGAGCATTCCATAACAACGTGAAATTCGTCATCAATTTTTTGACAATGTATGCATTTTCTATCAGTATATGGAATAGCAGCTGGTTTATGCCATCGACCTGATTCTACTTTTAGGCGATGAGAAGAAACTCGGAGTCTACATAAAGCAATGCGGTATTTTTCATTTGCAACAATGTTCAGGTAACATTTAAAATTATTATTTATGTTAATTTCCCTATATAAGAGAGCTCTGGTAGATATTGTTAGTCTGGCATTCATATCTTGACAAAAACAATCTATGATTCTTTGCTTAAATAAGGATAAAAACATTTCTTTTTGACCAACACCTTGTGATATCCAGACCTCGTGAAATCCTAAAGTTGACAATATTTGATACAATGAACTCACCCAGTTTTTCTTAGTAGGTTGCAATTCGAAATCATGTTTCATCATGTTGTATGTAACTTTAATATATTTATTTTCTTTACTTTCTATGATCTTGAACCATTATTTTACAATTTTATAATATCTATCGACAAGTAGTGAATGCCGTCCCAACTCTCCGTAAATAAAGTCATTTTGAGTTGCCATTTTGACGCCTTATATGGTTTTACAATACTGTGTATGAACACGTTCAATATTTGTAGCAGTATGGAAACCCCAAACTTCGCACCCATAATTTAGGATTGGATGTACAAGTTTATCAAATAACTCTAATCTATGTCTGATACTGACATTTGTAAAATTGTATAAATATTTATTTAACTTAAAAATTGCCTTTCGTGCTTGGCCAGCCAGTGTTATTTGCGTCTGGTTAAAAGATCCCCGAGAGGTGAAAACAATCCCCAGATAGGACACGTTACTTACAATTTCAATAATTTCATTATTATATGTAAATTTTATGTTTCGAGACAGTATTCCGGATTTTCGGGAAACAATTACCTTTGTTCTATTAACATTTACCTTTAATTTGCATGTTTGACAATAATCATACAGAATATCAAAACCACGTTGTAGACCTTGTGGATTGTCAGCTAATAACACAATGTCATACGCATATAATAGGATAAATATTTGAAACATAAACGACATTCGACCCCTTCGTACCCATTTAAGATTAACGTTTCTTCTTAGTCATTCAGGAAAAGGGAAAACAGCAGTGGTGATAAACACTCCCCTTGTCTTACCCTAATAAACAGTTAAAATCATTGCCTACCGTATTATTAAGTTTAATGCGAGATTTAATCGAGTTATACATACTTTTTATGACGTCTAACATTTTTCCTCGCACCCCTAGGCGAAAAAGTTTGGACCGTAGGTTTGGCCTGACCACATAGTCAAACTCCTTACTAAAATCTACAAAGCCACAATATAATTGTTTAGTGTTATTAAGCATGTGTGTAATAAGACCGTGTAAAACAAAAATGTTATCAGTGGTACTCATGTTTTCTAAAACCAGCTTGAGCTTCTACATAAACAAAATAGTTTTCAGCCCAAGAGTCAATGCGATTACTAAGAATTGTAGTAAAAAGTTTTCCCATCGAGCTCAAAAGTGTAATACCCCTGTAGTTATTGCAATTATTAATACTCCCATTTTTGTGTAAAACTTCAGACCACGTTTCAGGAAAAATTCCTAGAGAAAATACCTTATTAATTATAGAATGCAAACAATGTGAAAACTCGTAATGGCCATACATAAAAAAATTCATTTATAATTTTATCAGGCCCTGCACTACTTCCACATTTTAACTGTTTTATAGCTTTATTTATTTCTTCCTTACTTAAAACACATTCTTGTTCATCAAACATATTTTAAATTCTTGTTTCACAAATCTTTCGTTAAAGTATAATATATCTTCATTTGGGTTAAAAAAAATGATCATTTAGATTATGAATACTCTCAAAATATTGTTCAGAAGTAGACATTGGTATATTTGGTGCTGATATACAGGCAGATTGTTTCAACATTTTCCAATATTCTTTTGCATTCTTATAACGATGACTATCCAAAAGTTTTGTTTGTTTATCATCATTCTCAAATTTACATATCCTTATTGTTTTCTTGTAATCACTTCTAGCATGGACTAAATCAATTATATTCTCTCCCGATTTGCATTGTCAAAATTTTTTTAAACAATAGTTAAAATTTAACATTTTATTTCTGCATCTTTCGTCATACCATTTATTATTATTATTATTATTATTATAATTACTAGTATTATTATTATTATTTACGAATACTTGTTTCTTAAAAAATGGAGAGGCAACTATGTCAAGAATGTCAACAAAGTCATTTACACAAGTGTTCAGACCATCTCCGTTTTGATCTACGCGTTCATGTGCATCGACTATTTGATTAAAATTAGTCTGAATCTCTTCACATCTAAGTGCTTCAACAAAGTCCTGTTTATGTTCTTAATCCCAAATGAACTTGTATTTGATCTCATTGTATTTCTCATTAAATGTTGTGCTATTATTTATACTTGAGTTCAATGTATTTTCATATTCAAAAGGTATGACACAGTGATCCGATAAGACATTTGGGTCTTGTACTGAAAAAACGTTAAACAATTGCAAACAATCCGGCATAGTTAGTACATAATCGATTAAACTACTGCCTCTACTCCCGATGTACGCACAATTTCCAATACCATATCGATATATCATATCATACATATCGATAAAAAGATTACAGTTGCTGTTAACACAAGTATCTCGAGAACATCTGGGCAAAGGAATATCTGTCCCATAATCCTCGGGTAACGGTATATAATCTGTAGCATAATCGTACGGGACATAATCTGGTAATATACCTGTACGACTATTAAAGTCACCACACAATATTAATTTAGCATTGTTAGAAACATTTTTTATTTTGACAATAGATTATAATATTTTATCAAAAGGATTGATTTCATATAAATTATATCTCGCACTGGAACAAATCTTCTGCTAGACCTAACTGATTTTTGTTAATCTTGATCCACAGAAGATCATCAGAGTCTTTCATGAAGATTATGTCATCAGTAACTAAGTTGTTTCTGACATAAATCATTATACCACCAGAGCTTTTTCTGCTGTTCGCGTGTCTTACTCGGTGAAGCGCCAAACATTCGAGACCGGAAACTTTATAATCTATGAACTCTTCCGACCATGTTTCAGTAAATAAAACTAAATCACTTCTGTCAAAAAGCTCCCGTAATTCACGACTTTCAATTTTATTTGTTCGCTTTGTGATCAAGCCCTGAATGTTTAACAGCGAAAAGCGTAGTTTGACCCTCTCCTGTGTCCCCTATACAGACGGAGTAGTGTCATCATCAACCGAGCCAACGGAGCGTAACGGAACGTCTGTCGCTGTTTCGTGTGCTAGTTCTGGCGTGCTAGTGGGGTTTTGTGGACCCGGCAACGAAGAGCCACCAGCAGTGTTTGGTTTCGCTTTCGAGGAAGATGTCGTCTTCGAGGCATTTGCAATATTTACAATTGTAGCAGCTATACTGTTGGTTGACGTTTTGTTACGTTGCGAACGGTTGACTTGTGATTGCGTCTGATTTAAGGTAGAATTTGAATTGTTAATTGGCATTCTACTCGTTGCATGACGCTCCCGGCTAGTAACAGCTGCTGACTGAACGCGCTGACGGGCTCCGTAACATCGTACTAAAGACCGCGACTTGCGCGTCGGTGGGATGACTTCCGGTACCGTATTTGACGTAGCGGTGAATGCAATTGACACTGGCGTTACAGTTGAATGTACATCGAGTTTCGATGCTTGAGCTGAATGACCATGTTTTGGTGCTGTGGAGAGTCGAAAGAGGGATGCATTTTGCTCAGTTTCGTTTAGCAGAGGATCAGAAACAACAGTGTTCATCGAAAAATTAAACACCGTCGTGCGACCACTATCATAATTCATTCCACTTGATGATGCAGTTTGATTAACACATGTAATTGTGTCAATGTTATCAATTTTAATCAACCTGCTTTTGCCAAGGACCGAGAACCAGTCTGGAAATTCATCACGGATCACCTGCTTATTATGCACCAACTTTGCAGGATACACTATTTGCACCTTCGTGTTTGGGTGTTTAGTTTTGAGTTCATGAAATTCCTGCCAAAGTCGCTTGCGTGCCAATCTGATTTCAAGGGGATAGTCTCTATCTACTGAATAACTGGTTCCCTTCAACTTGTAGGCACTGCTCATTATCAGCTCAACATCGGGGCAGTATCGGAAGCAAACAATGATCGGTCTTGTACTTTCTCTTTTGAATTTCCCACTTCGGTGTGCCCTAACCAGATACATATTGTCTGCATCAAGTGCAAAAATGTCACTTATAAGGAAGCGCACGACATCAAAGCAGTTTTCATTGCGCGATTCTGGTATGCCAAAGAACAAAAGATTATTTCTTTTATTTCTTGCTTCCGTGTCTATCGACCGATACGATAACGTTCTCAGCAACTGACTTTGGTTATTCACAACAACAGATATTTCATTCACTTTTGTGTTAATGTTTGCTATGTTTTCAATTTGGGACGCAAGTAATTTTTGTGTATGACTAGTATCTGCTTTTATTGATTTCAACTAGGGATGGGACCGAATAATCGAATATTCGAATATCGGATAATATTCGAATATAAAAAAACGAATACGAATATTCGATTTTCAAATTTATTTAAAGAACAAAAATTATGTTAAAAAAACATTTTTTTATCCGGTTTGATTGCGAAGTTAACATGAATTCCAGTCGTATTTCCTGCCTAGCAGGTGGGCGGGGACAGTGTAACGTTTTTACAACACATGACAAACATGTCCAATTAATGACGATTGATAATTTGAACAGAACAGAACAGAACACGACATTTATTTCACCCAAGTATACAGCATATACAATAAGGGCACAATAACAAAGCAAAATATTTAGTAAATTATTAACTTCCGATAATAAACGATATACGGGGGGTACTTCCAATGATAGGATATATACAAGGATAATAATAATAATAATAATAATAATAGTAATAATAATAATCATCGTCAATCATGATCATAATCATAATCGTAGTCGTAATCATAATCATCATCGTAATCATAATCATAATCATCATTGTAAGCATAATCATCATGTAATCAACGTCATTATCATAGCTATAAAGAAACAAATAATAATACAATTCGATATGAGCAATTTTTAGCCAGCACTGTAAGAATACTTTTTTAGGGTTTGTGACCTTAGTTGTGCGGTGCTTTCTTTCCTTAGCGCGCGGCGTTATAGATTGGAAATGAAACACACACAAAAACAAAAAAAAAACGTGTATTACAAGTTTTACATTTGCTTCAAAAAATTAATTAGTTCATTTTACATAAATCAAGGGGAAGAGACAGTGTGCATTAGCCTTAATACATTGGAGCCATCTTCGTAGCGGTTTCAAACAATGAGAGTTATTTTAATCGTAGTTTACGCTTGAGTGCACCAGCACACGAGGGCGATATGTTGACAACAAAGGCAAGATGGTGGACCTATTATGTGAGGTAATTACTCTTAATCAGCTTTGTATAGCAGCGTGACATTTGATAATACCGTTAGTTGTAGGTCAATGAGGCAAATAAAAACTATGATTTGTATGCTAAGTAAATTTAGATAAATTTTGTCAACAATTATTCCTATTGCACAGTTGATATATACATATATCAAATTTAATTAAGGAGTAAGTATAATTATTATATCTATGACCTGAAAATATAAACATTTACTTCAAAAAAATTTATTATTATATTTTTTTGTTTTAAATAATTTCCTATTATTAATTACAAATATCTAGGCGCTGACAAGTATTGCAATAAACACAAGATTTGTTGTGACAGATAAAAAAAACAAAAAAAACAACAACAACAAACAAACTGCAAAATACAAATCTTATTATTATATTGACACAATGGTACCAAACGTACAAAGCAACAATAATTTACATTGCTCGGTTGATATATGCATAATTCATATTCAAATTATGGTATAGAATGCGATTAGTATGTAGCCAGTAAAGGAAATACATTTGTGATGAGTCAAATGTTTGGAATTATTGGATACACAGATGCAAATAGTGACTAGTCACTTAAATTAGTATAACCAGTAAATAGTAGTAGTTTCATATTTTATTTAAGTGACACATAGTACATACATATAATATCATCAGTTACAGTTATGAACAATGTTAGTAATCAAATATAAAGTAAATTGAGAAAAAGTATTAAGTAAATAATTGCAGTACTACCCAGCCATGCAAATGGCTTATGAGTCACTAATTAGACATGGTTAAGTGTAGTAGTGTTATACATTTCATTTCATGGAATAAATTGTGACACAGTTACAGCATTCGCTTGCGTGAATATAGTTCATAGTTACCTTATTTATGGCACTAGTGTATAATGGTTCATAATAAGCAATTTGAAATTAACTCGTCACACACAGTTTGCTCTCTCGTTTTAAGAAACAGTCGTTAATAAATAAAGCAAATTTATAAATTAATCGCTTATCAGTCATAAGGCGTTTAAGCCTTTCACCATAGTTCATGTGAATTACATCTGGAGTTATCGTGATTATTTGATTGTAAAAGGAAAGTCTTAGGTTAACATAAGACGAACATTCGAATAGAAAATGATATTCTGATTCGATAGTGTTTGGTTCATTGCACAATAAACAAAGTCTCTCGTCGACCTTCAGGTGTCGGAACCTCCCGGTTTCAATACGCAATGGCAGCGTTCCAGATCTGATTTGAGCTAATAACGACCTGAGATGTTTCGGAAGGCACATTTTAACGTAATTTTCACATCCATATTGCTGTTTGATTTCCTTGTACGTTCGGAGTTTCGGCTGTGTTTCGAGGTCCTGCGTCCATTTATTGACATCACTGTTTTTGTAGTGTTCAGCAGCCCGGCTAAGCAGACTGTCTAGTGAAAGGTTGCACATCGATTTTGATGTAAATAGGTCTTGGAGGTTCAAGTCGTTAAATATGTTTCGAATGTCGGAGTTCCATCCTTTATTGTGAGTATAGTCCCAATCAAATATCTTCTTCGTTAACCGATCGTCTGGCATCTTGACAAGACGGTTCCATAGACGCAGCATCGCGAAGTGGTGTCTGGTGGTAGGCGTCTGCCACCCGACGTCACCGTTAATTGCAACATTTGACGCGTGCTTGTGAACTCCGAGGAAGGCTCGAATCGCTCTATGTTGGATAGTATCACATTTTGAGTATGCTTTGTATCCCCACACCCCTGAGCTATAGTCCATGACAGGAACAACACTGCTGTTATAAAGTTTGGTGTAGACGGTAAATGTAAGTCCGTTAATTGCTTTGGCTTTATTTAAAATCCCACCGAGAGCTCTGCCCGCCGATTCCGCTAGCGTGTTGGCGGTTACCGAGAAGTCAAGCGTATCGGTTAAGATGCACCCGATATATTTATAATTGCTGGTTAAGCCGATGGCCTGCTCTCCGATGTTAAAGTTACACTCTGTTTGTGGTTGGCTTTGTTTTCGGAAGCGTACAATGCTAGTTTTGGAAGCGTTAATTTTCATGCGCCACCTTTTACACCATGTGTCGACCATATCCAGCATTTTTTGCAGATTTTGTTCGTTTTCGCTCAAAATTACAATGTCGTCCGCGTAAAGAAGAATGCAGACATTTTCACCGTTAATCAGTATTCCACAGTTCATTTCCTTTATTTCATGTGCTAAGTCATTGATATAAAGTCCGAATAATGTCGGTGAACTGATATTTCCCTGCTCTACAGAGCATTCGATGTCAAAGTAGTCGGTAAAATTATTGTTAATATTTACCCTCGCTCGTGAAGAACTATAAAGGTGACGCAATATGTGATAGAATTTTCCGTTGACGCCTATTGCTAATAATTTTGCTAACAAACAGTCCCTGTCCACCCTATCGAACGCTTTCATCATGTCAATAAAACATGCGTATGTTGGTAGTCCCTTTGACTTCCGGTTTCGGATGATCGAGCACAACGTAAATAGGTGGTCGGTGCAAGATCTAAGTTTCCGAAATCCATTTTGTTCATCGACGATTATTTCGTTCATGTCAAGGTATTTTGTTAGGCGGTTGTTCAATACACTCGCGAAGACTTTGCTCATTGCCGGAAGTAAGCTTATTCCGCGATAATTAAGCGGTATGCGCGGGTCGCTGGTGCTGTTCTTTGGGAGTGGCTTGATTATTGAGGTAGACCACATAGAGGGTGTAATACCGGAACTAAAACATTTATTAAACAGTTCGTGCAACAGGTGGTGGGAACTTTCATTTTTAAAGGCTTCATATGGTAGAAAGTCCTCGCCACATGCTTTACCGTTTTTGCAGTTCGAGAGAGCGTTTTTGATCTCAGCAACGGTTATAGGTGAGTTGAGCGTAGGGTTCACGTTGACGTCATCTTCACTGTGGGCCTCTTGGAACTGTCCTTCAAGCTCCATCTTAAAACGTTTCACTTCCTGGTAAAATTGTTCGTCAAAATTAGCGCCTTCACACGCTTTCGCTTTGTCAAAAAGTTGTTGGAATTCACTTTCCCAAATTTTGAGGACGCTTGTCTTGTCGGTTACTATGTTGCCGTCTTTGTCGATTGTTTCAATCGGTATGTGTGCGTCTCGTTTCGGACCTAGCGACTTTATATGGCGCCAAAATTCCTTAGGGTTTTCCGTACAGATATCTTCAAGTTCGATTTGTTTATTTCTCTCATACTGCCGTTTACATCGTTTAATCTCTCTATCAAATAGGCGTTGTTTTAACGTGTATATACGTCTCAGGTCAAGCTTGTTGCGTTTACTACTATTACATTTTAAGAATGCCTTTTCGCTTTCACATACATCTTTAAAAAGAGCATCTAGGTTACTGTTCCACCATGGCTTCGACTTGTGACGGAAGTTCCGTTTTGCTACTTGGGAGATGTCTCTGTGTTCAACCTTTTCAATAAGTTCTTCATAGTATAAATTGCACACGTCTCTATATAGCATGTCGATGTCACTCTGGTGCAAATTACAATTTTGTATGTTATCAATTATGTCTATTAATTTGTTGTTGTCAATGAGACTCGCCGGCATTGAACCATAATTAAACCGCTTCCCGTTCATAGGATGACTGTTATCGGCGTGCGTTCTTTGGTCACTCTCGGTTGTATTTAGCAAAGTTTTGATTGATACCGTACAATATAACACAGAATGGTCAGGCATTGCACAGTCCGGTTTAATGTGGTACTGATCACAAATCTCTTTAACGGTATGCACTTCAAATCTGTTAAAAAGATCGATGTTCGGGGTGAATATGTAGTCCACCACGGCTTTACCTTTAGTGGAAATAGAGGTAAAGTTGTCATGTTCCGGTGTAATTCGTCCATTTAAAACACAACATTTTGACTCTCTCAAGAACTCTAAAAACGATTCACCGTGTCTATTTTTTGTGAAGTCAATTATATTCCTGGCTTTCATGGTATCTATATTTATTATGGTGTCATTTGAGTCTGCTATTCGGCTATTAACATCCCCACAAAACACTAAGCAGTCTGCATTTGAGGTCAGGTAGACAATACCCATCAGATGATCGAAGAATTCGTCCACGTGTTGGCCTCGTTCAGATCCTTCCGGAGGTAAATAACACACAGTTACAACAATTTCAAAGGACGACAATTTGTTAATAAGTTTTAGGCTTAGGACGCCTTCGAATGTTTTGCTTGCACATGTCACATAGAAATTTTGTTCAATACTGTCTTTAACAAGGATTGCCACACCACCTGATCCACACGTTGCAGTTTTCTTAAGCTGTTCCCTGTTAAATAAATAGGTCGTATAGTTTTCTATTGAAATGGTATCTGTTGATCTTAATTTCGTTTCAGTTAGGCAAATTATATCTGCGTTTAATTTGCACAATATATCCTTCCTAGGTAAGTGATTATTCTGTGTCCATCCGTTAATATTCCATGTCAGAATGTTAATAGAGTCGGCACATGGCCGGGCGTCCTCCTATTTTTGCGACCCCCCGACAGCCCCGGGGCTATCTGGAATCGGACCCCGATAGCGCTCCCCTGCGATGAAAAGTGCTCCGTTCCTAAATCGCACTGCTTTCTTTTCTCGCACGGCTTTTTCTATCACAGGTTTCAATTTTTGCTTGAGTTCTCTGTCGTTTTCGGTGAGGTCATCTGTTATGTAATAACTCTTTTTGTCTAATGATGCTTTTTTGGAGTTGAAGATAGACAGTTTGTCGTTAAACGATCGCACTTTAAACACAATCTGCCTCATTTTCCCGGTTTGTTTTTTGCCAGCTCTGTATGCATTTTCCACGTGTATATCGGGTCTTTTAAAATCCTTTTCTAGTACAGTTTTAACTATTTTCAGTGTTTCTTCTGGATTTTCATTATCACGTTCATGGTATCCAACGAGCCTAAGATTGTTTTTGATAGCAAGTCGTTCAAAATCCGCTTGTCTTTTTTGAAGTTCGGATATGACCTGATTGGCATCTGCCAGCGATTTCTGCACTGATTGACACTGAATGCTGAGTTTCGAATTCTCTTTCTTAATGTCCTGTATATCTTTGTGGGCGAATTCTATAGACTCGCTGTGTTCTAAGCACACATTCTCAGTATGCACTATCCGCGTTTCATATTCGTCCAGACGTTTTGTTATTAGAGTTTGGTTTTCGAGAACATTTGAGATGGACGTCCTAAGGAAACTAAATTGTTCTCGTACAAATGTTTCGAACCCTTCTTTCTCCTGAAGTTGTATCCGTTGTACCCGGGTTAAAATCTGACATGACTGCTGGTCCAGGAGTTACTTCCCTAGGATCAAACACTGGAAGAATGCTATCACTATCAACAGAGTATAGCACCGAGTTTGTTTGTGATAAAATGTCACTTATGTCAATATTTTCATGTCCATTCGATCCTTGACGCTGTTGCTTTAAGTCTTTTTCGTTCAAATCCGTATTACTACTTATTTTACGTTTATCACATTTATAACGGTTTTTCTCCATGTGTGCAATGGTTCGTGATTAATCCCATCGATTCATTTCACCAGCGTCAACGATTAGACTGCGTCGCACTCGCACTCAAGCGTGACGGAGCCCGGAGAAATACCAACGTGAGAACTTGTCACTGAATGTCACAGTTTTTCAACTTTAAGTTCTTCTCAAACACAAAGAATTTTTTTTTTTTTTTTTTTTTTTTAAATATGCAGTATTCAAATCAATTTTACTGTTTTATTTTATTTTATAAACAGAATGTATCTGTATAGATAAAGACTCACGCGCGTAACAAATATATCCAATTATATTCCATATACACTTCACCAAATTCACTTTATTCCATTTTTTAAATCCAAAATTATTTTGCGCTCGTAAATATCGACTAACTACACCGGTGACTATATAAAATATGTCAGTACATCAATAGAACATTATTAATTGTTTCAAGAAAACATTTGTAGCTGGTGGTATTGGTTAATTCAAGTAGTTATGCAGGAAAATAACTACCGCTTAAACTTGCTAAATATGAAGCGAATAAATTTGCTTGTATTTGTTAATTGTTGTAGGGAATCAGATGATAAGATTGTGTTAAGAGTAGCGTCAGGAATTGTTCTCTTTCAGATTTAAAGAAATCACAGTTAAGTAGATAGTGATGTTCAGAGCCAATTTGACCAGCGTTACAAAGTCTACATGTTCTTTCATCAAATGGGGTTCCGTCGTATCGACCGGTTTCAAATGGAAACCAGTGATTAGCAGTTCTGAATTTAAAGAGGTATGTATATTCAGTTTTTGTAAGTTTAATGAGGTAGTCTTCAAAGGATGGTGCTTGTTTGAAGCTTGTGTATATTTGTCCTTTATGTGTTTGTTGTAGTTGAGTGTACCATTGGGTTTTAAATGGGGTTAATAATTTGGATTTGACTAAGCGGTGGATATTATTTTGGGTTGTCAGGAATTGGTTGTCCCATAAATTACTTAGGTTTACTGAGGTGAGAATTTCGTTAATTTTGTTGGCCCATTTAAAATTTTAGTTGGGCAAGTTCATCATGTATTTATAGATTTGGAGAGAAAGTTTATGATCATTGCCTATTAAGAGTCTGTTCCAGAAAGAGATCATTCGACATTTGATGATAATTGCTATATGGTATCTGCCAAGTTCACCATATAAAAAAGCCATTGGAGTTGGTTTCCGAGCATTAGTAAGTTTTCTGAGGAAGTTGTTATGAACTTTTTCCAAGATGTCAATGTTTTCAAAGCCGAAAATTTCAGAGCCATAGGTTAAAATTGGTAAGACAGTATGATCAAATAGTTTCATAGTAAGATAAATTGGCAGGTCTGCGTTGTTGGCCCGCATATATAGGAGATGCATCGCTTTTGTTGCTTGCTCAGCTAAATGTTTTCTCGCATTAAGGAAAGAACCATTGTTAGATAAGGTTATGCCTAGGTAGTGATAGCGGTCAGTAATTTCTAAAGGATTGTTACCTATTTTAAAATTAAAATTCTGTAGTTGTCTTGCACCAAATATTACAATTTTTGTTTTGTTTAAATTTATTTTTAGATGCCAATTATCGCAGTAATTTTGAAAGATGTCTAAACTATTTTGAAGATCTGATTTGGAGTCTGACAAAATCACCGTGTCATCGGCATAGAGTAGGACAAGTAGTTTAAGCCAAAGAGACAGATCCAGGGGATTTGTTAATTCTATGCCAATCGAGCCATTGAGGTGCATATGTGTTTGAAGGTCATTTAAGAAAAGAGAAAAAAGCAACGGCGATAAATTTAGGCCTTGTCTAACACCAATTTCTGAAATGAAGGACTCTGATATATAACCATTAGCAGAGGCACTAGATTTAATATTATTATACATATTTTGAATTAATTGCAAGAATTTGCCATTTATGTCATGTTTGAGAAGTTTGTGCCATAGGCCGATTCGCCAGACTTTGTCACACGCTTGAGAAAAATCTATGAAGGCGCAGAATAGTTTTTGTTTTCTTTTTTTTTCAGTATTTCGTTTAGTGAGTGTAACGTAAAGATATGGTCGGAGCATGAATAGCCTTTCCTGAAGCCAGCTTGATTTTCGTCTAAACTATTATTTTCATTTAGGAATTTGGTTAATCTGTCATTAAGTAAGGATGTGAAGAGTTTACCTAAACAGCTAAGAATAGTAATTGGTCTGTAGTTGTTTGGGTCTTTTGGGTTACCTTTGTTTTTAAATATGGGTATAATGACTCCATTCAGCCAGGCTTGTGGAATAAATCCAGTTTCCAGGACACAATTAAATAATTTACAGTAAACTGGTATAAGGAGATGTTTAGTAGACTTAATATATTCGTTTAAGATGTTATCAAATGGGCTTGGTGTTTTTGAGTTTTTGAGCACCTGGATACTTTTTTCAATTTCTTCTTTAGTGATTGTGATGTTTAGCCTGTTACTTGTGTCGTCTGGAAATTGGGAATTTGTGTCATTGAAACGATTGTCACTGATGGTGTTGGTGTTAATTTCTTTTAAGTGATCATATAATTCTTTTAATGTTGGTGTGTTGTTAACTTTAGATTTAGGTTTCAGTTTATTTAAAAAGGACCAGTACTGTTTAGGGTTTTTATCAGTCATGGAACGTAGTTTATTAGACATGTTTTGTATGCTTGCATTAATATGGTAGTTCATTGTGCGTTTATAATGTTTACTGGCATTTATCATTCTTAATTTGTTATCTGCAGTTTTGTTTTTTGTGTAATCATCTTTGGCAGTGTGATAATTTTTGCGTGCTTTAGAGCATTGAGGGCCAAACCAAGATTTATTATTTTCATGACCGATGTTATGAAATTTTTTATTATTTTCAGGGTATGTGCTGGTGTAGGCTTGATGGAAGACTGATTGAAGTTCATAAGTGATGTGTTCTTCTGTTTGCTGTGACTGAGGGTATATGTTAATTTGTGTTAGTATTTGGTCTATTTTGTTACGGTTAATACTATTGATGAATTGATTAGACAATTCAGGTTTCCATTTTGGTTTCTTATTCATGTTTGTTGGGTTTTTGGTGTTAACATTGGGGCATTCTCTGTGTGGGATATGGATGGACCAGGCGAGGGCATTGTGTCCATCTGAAAAGAGTGAGTCTGTTTCAATGATATGGAAATCAGAAAGGAAGTGAAAGCTGTCAGATGAGGCAATAACATAGTCAATGGTTGATTTGTTCCTAAAAGTTAACATGTCGGGTGCCTTGTCTGAGGAAAGTCTTCCGTTGAGAATAAAAATGTTATTGTTTTTGCATAGGTCAATAAGTCGAAATCCATGTGTGTTAGTTCGATGGTCCTTAGAAGTACGAGTTAGTGGAATGGATAATTGTTCAAGCATCTTGTATTTGTCAAGTTGGCTCTGTAGATCATCATCAATATTGAAAAATTCCCTTAAATGGGGATCTGAAATTATATAGTCTTTCATGCTTCCAACTCTGCTATTAAAATCACCTGCGAGTAATACATATTTATGTTCATTGCATTTTTTGGGAGATTTCATTTTCAAAGGCCATAAATTCATCCTCATTTAAGAATCTTGAGTTTTCAGGTGGAACATAGACAGCTCCTATTATAATATTGTCATCGAGTTTTGTGATATTTTTACAAATGGAGATCCATAATACATATTCAGATTTTGATTGTAAGATGTTAACAGAAGAAGTCAGTTTATCTTTAACAAATATTCCAATGCCACCAGATTTACGCTTATATTCTTGTTCTCTGTGTTTAGCTAAATATTCATAGTTGTTTATTTCGATAATATCATGGGTATCAGTGTGAGTTTCTGAGAAACAAAATATGTCATAATTGTTGACGAGTTCAATAAATTCCGGGTAATTTAGTCTTTTCTTAAGTCCACTGACATTTAATGTTCCTAATTTTATATTGTTTATGATATTGTTCTTTTCTTCCAGGTCGGATAGTGATTTTACCCCCGCCCCCCCCCCCCCCCCCCACTGGCCTAGCGAGAATGGCCGTTGACATCTGGGATCCTGTGCGTATTGGTCGACGGCGGAGTTTTAGTGTTATTGGGATGAAGAGTGTCCCATGGTCGTTGTATACCATGGGCTGCCATCTGTGAAGACTGCGTGTGTAGAGGAGATCTTGGCGGTATTGGTGCATGGTTGCGCGTGTGTGATGCCCTTGGAGGATGCGGGGATGCCGACTGTGGTCTCCTAGAGACGTGATTTGCACTCTGCACTGGTGGAGGAACAACCGTTTTGTGCACTGTTGTGGTTCCAGGATTAACAGTGTGTATATTGGGTGCTGTGCTGGGGAAAGAAGGACTTGCAGGCTTACTTCCGGTGTGTGGTGCTTGTTCAAAGTGAGTCTGCTTAGCGTTGAAGACTGGCGAATTATCACAGACTCTGTTACCTTGAAGGATCAAGTTCCAGTCAGGAAATATGTCTTCGACCACCTTGCCGTCCATTACAATCTTAGCCGGGAAGACTATTGCGATTTTGCTTCGTGGATTGCTTTCACGGAGTTGTTTGTATTTGGGCCAAAGAGCTTTCCGTGCTTGAGTTATTTCCTTCGGGTAGTCTCTGTTAATGCTGAAATTTGACCCTCTTAGCCGGTTTGCATGTGAAAGGATATTTACTGTGCCCTGGTAGTCCTGGAAAGTTACAATGATGCCTCGTGTGACGCCCTTAGAGAACTTTCCAAGGCGGTGTGCTCGCTGGATATGAGGACAAGGGGTTATGTGAAGTTGTTCGGTGAGGAATTGGGCAATAACATTTTGACAATTTTCCTCTCTGTGTTCAATGATTCCGCCAAATATAAGATTGTTCCTTCTACTACGTGCCTCAATGTCAATGGATTTGTATTCCAAGAGTTTGAGGCGTGAATTGTATTTAGTTAATGTTCCTTCGATGGATTGAATTGTTGTATGCATCTGTAGGCATTCATCAACTTTGTGTTCAAAGTTTTTCATGTGTTTAAACATTTCTGACATTTTTCCATCCAGAGATAAATGTTCAAAATCCTGTTGGTTAGTTATGAATTCACCACTACTACACTCACCACCTGTGTTTACTCTAGAACGTTTTCTGTTATTGTCATTGTTAGAGCTATTTCCCGCCGGTGGAATAACAAAACGGTTCTGTGTAGCAAAAGGTTCATCTTGTTTATTTTCGTTGTTGTAACCATCAAAACGGTCTAGATGATCCATAATTACAGATTGGAGTTATTTTGAGTCTGTTAACTTGTACTTATGTAAAGAAAACAAAGTTTTAATTGTCCGAAATGAAATGAAAAAATGGCGACTGTTTACAAATTACCGGAAGTTCAGGGGGCCACATCTTTACAAGGGCCGCGAATTAACGGTTTGTAGGAGGCGCGAATATGACGCATTGTATCCACAAATAACAAAACTGGGCCATATTGTGATAACGGTTTCACAGTTTGCACAAGGCGTACATTGTTGTTTATTGTCCTTAAGTGACATCTATACAGTACGGTTAGCTTGTTTACAGTAAATTACAATTACTCTCTAAGTAAACCAATCAAAATGAATCCATTATCAGCCAAAGTAAACCAATCAAAATGAATCCATTATCAGCCAATCAATTTCTTTAACAAAATTAGCATGATCTGGTCAATCTTAATATACGTCACTGTAAATTATTCTCCGTATATTATACAAGAGTCTTGATTAATAAACTATGCCACCATCACGTGCTTGGAAGTACTTTACGCGGTCATTAGACAACACCCAGCCTTTGTGAATGTACCAGAAATTTGTGTACGGAACGATTAAATATTAATGAACAATACATTTAACAATATCTTACATTTCTTTATATTTGCCTAACACTCACTAAGTTATATCGCTCATTTACCACTGAAACAAGGTAAAACAACTACGTACACGTAGCATAATATTTCGGATAGGTAAATATTCGGACAGAGTACCGTATATAGTAGTATTTACAAAACGAATATTCGAATACCTAAAACAAATATTCGAATATTGATTTCAGTATTCAGTCCCATCCCTAATTTCAACTCGTCAAATATTTGCATTAGAGTTTTATTCTACGAGCTTTCACCAACAACAAGAGCTGGGTGCTCACCAGTATTCCGCTTACGCCTTTTTGCCTTTTCCCAAGCACCTTCATTGGGAATCTCATCTAATTCATATATGTTACTGGCCATATTCTGACCGATTGTTAAAGGTTTGACTGTAATGTCGGTTCGAGAATATCAATCCCTGAATACCAGAACACTGACCGCTAATCGGATACAGTTAGTTCATTCATTCGTAACTAGGTAGTGGTGAGCGAAATTCACAATCACACATCCATTTGTAAAATTGTACACAATCAATCAGAGAAAATGTCAAATAAAGTCATATTTCGAATAAAATGTTATTCATACTTCAAATAATATTTTAAAATACACTTATCTGTATGCATGTCCATTTGTGTCCATCTCACATAATTAGAACAATCCAAAATCCACGAAAACTAAGAGCTAAAAAAAACTCGACCTTCCCGAACAAACCCAAAAACCTTTTTTATCTATATAGTCTATAAATGCTAAATTATGCTCCGCGTTGCACGGAAATGAATTTTCCTGTTCAAGCACCACGTGCCAAGTTTCAGATGCCTGAAAATGGGGACAGTAATCTAATACGGTTTGTTTGCACGGCATGAAACTCTCACGAACGTTGGAATAGAACTAAGCGCGTTATTAATTAAAGTGAAACACATTTCGCAACGATGTATTGAGAACATAATGTATGAAGGAATGCGCTTGAGCACGTTTTCGTTGATGTGATTATTTCCCTGACATGGGTGCAATAAAACGTTAATTATAGCTAATGTTATAATAATTTGGTGGAACTGTACGTATTGCTTTTGTTAGTTGTTATGTTTCGCTATCTGATTGCAAGTCATTTTGTCATTTTCAAGCGCTATTTCTGAATAAAGATCACTGACACGAAAACACTGATTTACGATTTACGACAAGCAATCACGCATTGGTCGCCCTGTAAAGGAAAATTTGACGTAACACAGATAATAGTTAATGGCTGAGTAAAATATAATGTATAATAATTATACATATCGCATTTTGAATTCAAATGATCACTGCTATGCAGTGAGTTAACAATGCCGTCTCACGTTAAAATTACACGCAATTGACCCCCCGCTAGGGCATTTATAACCACGCTGACTTAGGTCAAACTCCGATAAACACCATCGACAATATAAGAAAGAAAAATTGCGTGTCGTGGGAAAATCGGGCTTAATGCATGTTCGTAAATTGTCGTCCCGGATTAGCCTGTGCAGGCCAAACAGGCTAATCAAGGACGACACTTTCCGTCTACAGTGGATTTATGTTCGGAAGGGACTTCCGTGAAACAGAAAATACCATAAAAGCGGAAAGTGCCGTCCTGGATTAGTCTGTGCGGACTGCACAGGCTAATCCGGAACGACACATTATGGAAATTGCATTAAGCTGATTTTTCCACGACACGCCTCGAATGTTGTTTTTTTAAAGATATTTCCGTCAAGCAATTATGTCCAAGCTTGGCTAAACATATTGTCAATCAAATCTCGTCGTACAAGCATTAATTAATAGGCTAATGGGGAAATACGGCACGTTTGAAGTTCGAACGGATGTGTCTTTTTATGTTTTATGCCGTGCTCGAAGAAGTGATGTACTTTCGTATTAATATAGCACGAAGACCAATTGAATGATGCCCTGTTTTTTAATCAGATTAAAACGAGCTAATTAATTAACCATAAATAAGGTGCTCTTTTCAATGCCATATCCATATTATAGAAATGAACTGGAATATTCCACCTAAACATTGCAGATTAATATTTGTCAGGTAGAATTTATACAAATTATTGTTAACGCTTGGTATTTCAGTTACGTATTGAACACGTACATAAGGAAAATACAAAATGGGCATGCCAAAGCTCGTCCTATTTTCATATTCTGGGCCTCTACGAATAAATCGTTCACTGAAAGCCATAAGGGCCTATCAGCCTTCTGTGCACATATGATGATTGGTCATCGTGGAAATCAATGGACGAAATTGTCTTCATCCCAGCATCAACCATGTATATTTTGTATTATCTATATACTAGTTGATAATTGGTTCTAACTAATATTAATAAACGATATGGCCAATTAAATGTATATGCGCACGTACTGCTTTTTTTTGACTAATTCACGTCTATGTCTTCTCCCTCCTACAGTATTTGACGTACAAAATATCAATAAAAACATAATATTAAACACTTCAGTTTAAAAATTAAGCCGCCACCCCAGTTTTATTGATAAATGTGTTTTGTATTTGTTATCTGTTTTTAGCTCGACTATTCAAAGAATAGGTGAGCTTTTCTACCGTCCCCGTCGTCGGCGTCAGATATAGGTTAGAGTTTATATTCAAAAGTATTGTAACTTTAAAACTACATAGGTTATTTACTTGAAACATGGAACATACCTTTGTCATCAACTCCAGCATTACGTGCAACATTCCCCATAACTCAGTTTTGTATTTTGGCAGAGTTATGCCCCTTTTTCAAATAGATTTTCTGTATTGTAACTTCAAAACTACATAAGTTATTTACTTGGAAGTTGGAATATACCAAGAATGAAAGATTCAGAGCAAAATAGCAGGGTGTCCCTCTGAACTGGTCAACACTTCAGCGTTGAATTTGTTATGAAAATTCAAGTCCCTTCTAAACATAATCCGGGACGACACTTTCCGCCTTCAGTGGATTTATGTTTAGAAGAGACTGTCTTGAAACACAACATTTTATAAAAGCGGAAAAGTGTTGTCCTGGATTAGCCTGTGCGAACTGTCCGGGACGACACTTAACGCACGGGCATTAAACCCGGTTTTCCCACGACACGCCTCATATATATCTAGCTGGTGCTATAAAACATCAATTTTGAATTTCTTGAATTGCTAAACCTACCTAATAGGACTGTATTAAATAACACTGCTAGGTTTGTAAAACAATATTTGGCTTGTAAAATATCCATGTTACCTACGCTATAATTCGTTTCCGGTCAATAACTTCGTAATGCCTGGTAGGATTTTAATATAACTTCAGATTGCTCCGTAACATCTTAATGCCTGGAAGGGTTTTAATAGAACTTCCGATAATTATTTCCCATGTCGCGAACATGACTTATGCTTGTCTGTCAAAGTTCAAGGTCACAGTTCAAGGTCAAATATTTTGTTTCAAATCCATAATTTCTAAATGTCTGGAAGGATTTTAATATTACTTGATCTTATTATTCTTCATGACCAGGAAATGTGTCACATACGTGACCAATGCTTGTCTGTCCAAGGTCAAGGTCACAATAAAAGGTTAAAGATTAACTCTTGTTATATTGTTTCCACTTCTAAATGCATGGAAGGGTTTTAATATTACTTCACATTATTATTCAACATAATCTGATGGTGTGTCGCGTACATGACGCATGCTTGTTTGTCACCGTTCAAAGTCAAAAGTTAAATTTTTGTCAGGAGCATAATATTTTCTGAAATGAAGATGTTCACAAATGACTTGGTAGAAATTATGGCCATTGTGAGATTTTATCATACCACTATGCTGAAATCGGCCTGATACAAGGGTGCCTGATATATTTTGTTTATATCAGTTCGCTATCGTTTATATCAGTCAATGATTGGATGTATGTCATATTACTCGGAATCAACTATAAAGTCAACTCTTTCAATATAAATGAATCAGATTCAACAAAACAAAAACAATTTGATACTTAATACATAATATATAATTATATAATTTATCATTTCGGCATTAATCACAGTAACGTTAATTTAAATATTTTAAATAAACGCAAACTTTGCTGCTGTAATGTTGTCGTCAATGAAACAAACTATCATCCATACACAAAATTTATTTCAATAAATTCTACATAAAGCCACTTACATTTACTACACAGGATCACTTAATGTTGAGTCACAAACATGTTTACCGAACATTATACACACTATAGTCAATATTTAAACAATCTAGTAAATGTAAATTTTAATTTCAACTCCAAAATGGCTTCTCAAAACAATTTGGTGGCGTGTCTTCTCCGATAATTTTGATCGTTGCAATAATTTCAGTATGCGTTTTCATGTTCAATCCTCGATGGCAGCACATTTTCTTTTGTTTAGTTTATTTGGATGCTTTTCTTGTTATGATGCGTGCATTCCTTAGTTCACATTTAATGGCATATTTAAAAACAAAATATGTGCACAAGTCTCTTTAGCCCCTTTAATAATAAAACGGCATACAACATTAATTTTAATTACACTGTATTCATTCAATGGCTTGATGATGACAATAGCAACACGATAGCGCATGTATTTGGCACGAATTGATGACAATAGCAACACGATAGCGCATGTATTTGGCACGAATTGATGACAAGAGCAACACGATAGCGCATGTATTTGGCACGAATTGATGACAATAGCAACACGACAGCGCATGTATTTGGCACGAATTGATGAAAATAGCAACACGATAGCGCATGTATTTGGCACGAATTGATGACAATAGCAACACGATAGCGCATGTATTTGGCACGAATTGATGACAAGAGCAACACGATAGCGCATGTATTTGGCACGAATTAATGACAATAAGGTGAAGCTTCTTGACAAACGTGCATTGATTATTGGATGCATATACCATTGACTGCGTTCGTTGGCTGCCTTCTTAATCGTGGATTCTCGGGAAGTCTCAAAGTCTTACAATCCTTATATAGGTGCAACAGTGAGGGAACCATCTCTTTTGATATAGACGGCGTTCGTGCAGCATTTGTCCAGCATTTTTGCTGCGGTCCCTTTTAAGGCAATACTACAGCGGACATGAGACATATATTTTTGATTGGTGTTATGTTGCTTGTATATAAGCACCAATGTTTAAATACAAGCGTACCCATGTGTGAGGACTGCACGGACCTCCACGTGGGAGTTTTAGTGGAGTTTTCCAACTTTTTTTTTTCGCGGTATGTCCAACTGTTCGTGGACCTGTTCCAACTTGTGGTGAACGACATTGCTGCAAGAAATGACATTTTGCCAGGCTTCCGGCTGAAGTTGGACTTGAGGGACACGAAGGTAATTTTGTTGTCGACTAAGGGTGTACCAATATACCGTGTGATGACACATTACTGTACGATTAATACATCTCGGTTCTCTGTGATAGAAAAATAATTGAGGCGTGTCGTGGAACAACCGGGATTAATGCATGTGCGTAAAGCGTCTACCCGGATTAGCCTGTGCAGTCCGCACAGGCTAATCCAGAACGGCACTTTCCGCCTACAATGGATTTATGTTTAGAAGATACTTTTTTGAAACAGAAATTACTATAAAATACTCAATTTATTTTAACAGATATTTAGCGTGATATATTTTAAACGTGTCGATAAGGAAATGCATGGTTTGCGTTGAACATTTTCCATCGATTGTCATTTGTAGACAAAATATCAGTCTGCGTTGTTTCAATACAGGTCACAAACTCTCTATTTTTATTGGGCATTAACGTATGGTGGCGCCAACAATGTTTACAGCTGACAGAAAACAATGAACCTAATGTCTAAAACGGTCAACCAATTTAAAATGTTGGAGGGGTTTATTGGAATTCGAATGCCGTTGTTTTATATTTGAAAACCATCAATAACATCGGATACCTTGATAGTGTTGATTACTTTGTTGATTACTTATTGTAACACGAGGGTTTGCAATTACAAACCGACCTTCGATATTGTCCTGTTTTATAATAACTTATAATAACCTTACAATCGCTGTTGTCTCCTGTTTTAGGCTAACAATGGTCTAGCAGCAAAGCAGATGTTTGATCTGTTGGAAAAGGGCGAACCTAAAGTGGCCATCATTGGACCTATCAAATCAGCGTCTTTGGCTTTGACAGGCCAGATTGCCTCCGTGTACAACGTGATTGTGGTGAGCTACCATGCATACTTTTAATGTGATACGTAAGAAATCATTTTCTATTTATCGTTGTTTATCGGCCAATAAACAATGATTTGGAGTTATGATGCCTAGGAATTAAAGCACGAGGGCGTTAGCCCTAGTGGTTTAATAGCCACGCATCAGAACGAGAACGAGTTGTTTATTGGACGATAAACAACGAAAATGCGAACATTATTTCGATTTTAACATGATTTGACAAATAGTTTTGCAATTGTAATGAGAACTATGCTCCGCTCAGAATTGGGACTTCTTTTTTTGGTGTATATCGGGTAGTTTTAACAACAATATTTGTGTTCTTTGTCTATAGAAATTGTCATTAATTCATGTCATCGTGCCTAAAAAAGTTGTTATGCCGTTGCTCTGGTTAACATCCAACGATTGAATATATAAATTGTTATAAGATTGAATGATGCATTATCATTCGGTACTTTTGAATTTGAAATGCGATGCTATGAGGTTAATCGTTATTTACATTACACAGACTTGATCTGCGTTTACTGTAACACATCACAATGAAGTGAGCGTAATCAAAGCTTTCTGGCCATCATTTATTTAATGGAATAATATTATTTTATTTACACAAGCGACTGTGTCATAATTGCTAAGTAGTAAACAAAAGATGAAAATGCGATTGAAATTCACAAAATAAACAAATCCAGAGTCCGTGTTTTTTATTATCATGCATTTACAAGTTTACAAATCATTATGATTCAGATAATGGTAATATTCTAGCACATTCAAAAAGCAAATATTAACAAAAGTATTAACAAAATTTAACTTTTTTTTCCAAATACAAATTCAATTAGGGATGAAGGCGAATACTAAACGCTATTAGAATATTCGAATTCAGTATTCGAATATTATTCGAATATCGGTTATTTTAGGAATGAGTTATCAGTTTATTTTTTGCGACCATTATCATCAATTGTCATTATCATCATCATTAGCTATTCTGCGTTGTAAAGTTTGTATGAAAACGATGTTTGTAAAAGATACTCGCAATTCTGATGTCAAACTGTAAACAAAAAGGGTAAAACAAACACATCCGGCCTCATATAAAAAAACAATCGGAATACGTAAACGCTTTTATTAGTTTAACCCATTTGTATGCCAATATTAACTTATTTCCCGACATTTATAGAATAATTTACACAAGACGTCCCAATATGGTGTATTTTAAATTTTCATTTAATAAGATTAGTTTATTTTAATTTTGATATTCGAATAGCGATAATATATTCGAATATTCGGTCAGGTATTCGAAAAATCGAATACTCGATTATTCGTTGACATCCCTTATTAGAATAGAAAATATCAGAAACTCCAGCAGTATCAGCTACTGCAAAACCATTTATATTTGTCAGCAAGAAATTTCGTGGGTAATTTTAAAATGACAATTTCGTGGGCACTTAAATTCGTAGATTTTAAATTTTATTAAAGTAAGTGGGCCCCATTATCAACCTGTCAATGAAGCAATAGACCCTTGTTATGAAATAAAAACGGCACGTGACTGAGGAAGGTAGGGTCCAACTACAAATAAGTGAATTAAACAATGGTCCCGTCGTCTGCCAAAAACCGAAGTCGTAAAACGTGGTTCACGCTTTTTGCACGGAGAGTGTTTACTATGCACATAGATCTTACTAGTCTATCTGAAAGGAGATATTTTTTGCGATTTTATTGACCTGGCAATCATTAATCTCCGGTAGCGCACCTATGTACACGTTCATTTTTGCTTATTTCCGTTATTTCTATTGCCTCTTATAAAATACACAATAATTATAATGAACATTTATATGATAATACAGAAAGAAAACAATTTCAATGAAAAAATAATGACTAATAAACGATGGTGTTTTTTCAATGTAATGGTACAATGCCATTTAAATTGATTATGATTTTTTTTTTCAATGCACTAATATAGTGAATAGCAGAAAGGAAACGATTTCAGTGCAAAAAAAGACTTTAAACGATGTTGTTTTTTTCTTTAATTTATTGACACAATTTCGTTTAAATAAATAAAATTTTCTGAAAATAATGCATTTATGTATATCCGTTTTTATTAATAAAAAGTTTATTAATTGTATGTTTATTCCAGCTGATTAAAATCATATCATTCCTGCATGTTTCTGTTATTGCCACTGCCTCTCTTAAACATAACTACAGATAAACGACGATTCTAACATAACCTGACAACAAATTCTGCCGTTACAATGTGAACTATATTTGACAATTTCGGAACAATGCTTTCGAAACGATTATTGGCAATCTAACAACATAAAATTCTGTACTTTGGGTCACATTACACTAAATAAATAAGTCATATAGGGCTATACACTCTAATCAAAGGTTTAACTCGAAGAGATGTTTTTATGTTAAGACACTTGCTTTGCAATTCTTTTTTGGAGATGCTGGCAGGATAAGCATTGGTGTGCACTAATAAATCACGGATATGTTTTAAAATTGGAGACTACAATATGACACTTTCGTTGAGGCGGATTACTTTCAACTAGAAAGTAGCCGGTAAAAAGATGGTGATAAAACAGTTAACTTTGTTGTGTCGAGTTCTTTCTTACATATTACATGACATTCACTTTTTATTGCTAAATTAATTCAGCTTAGAATGCTCTTTAAGAAAATGTATGGTTATGAGTTTCCCTATGTGCAAAATGTTGATTTTATTTTTGGTTAAAGTTATCGCTTTTTACATTAAATTACGTACGGATTGGAATAAGTATATTGTAACCTTTGTTTATAGAAAACACTGGGCGTGGCATGTTAATATTTCATAACAATCTTATGGTAACACTGAGAAAACGTACCTGCTAGCGTGGTAGAAAGAACTATCTGTTCGACACCTTCCGTATTCAATTCAGCTATGCGGCTTTTGTGTCGCCTTCCGGTATGTAAGTAAGATATTTACCTTGTAGTCGGCCTTTCTGCGCAGACAAGACCTGTCCACGGGCTGCATGAAAAACCTCGAGCGCTCCGCGCTCTCGGTTTTCACATGCTGCCCGTGGACAGGTCTTTCTACCCAGAAAGACCTCCTACTCGATCAATATCCTATACATATACAACGTTACAGCACAGGCAGATATATCGGATATGTCAATACGGTACACAGTATATTACACCGGAGCCTCATTTGATTGTATGCAGATTAGATAGGGGCTACTTGTCACACACAAAATAAACTGGATATTAAACTGATTCATTAATGATATAAAAGCACATTATGTTAAAGGTGATGTATTTATCATAAACAAACTCGTATACTTCATTTAGCTACTATAAACATTTTATTTACATTGTCTTCATGTAGGTATACGCACGAGAAAACTACATCTTAGAGCACACATTCGGCCAAAAAAACTAGCCGAATAATTATTCGTTGGAAACGAAACTTAAATTCGTTAATGGTTTTGCAGTATATTTACATCCGACTTCTTTTTTTACTTCAGACAAGTGGCCAGTTGACATAACGATGGGTTTGGATTAAAAATGTGTTTTGACCATTCAGAAAGCTACGAATTAATTGTTTTAAGGAGATGACTCGATGTTTTTACAAGACATCTCCGTTAAAAAATTAAGTCCTAGCTTTCTGAATGGCTAAATATATTATCAATCAGATCGAGTCGATTTAAGCTGGGGTCCCCGCTCTGGAAAGATTACTAAAAGGCATGATGTGGTTTACTTGGCCAAGTGTGATGTGTGCCTTTAAACCGGTTCAAACCCCCAATGCTTTGCATTGACCGTTCCAATGTGGTGACCACAGTTTTAATCATTTTTTATCACATGTAATATTAAAAGCTTGTGGGCGAGAGTTTGGTTACACTATACTATAAAAATACGATTGTTTAGTAAATTACAGATTTGTTTCGGTTTTATTAATCTAACTTTGTGTTTTTTTATGCTATAATAGCGACAGTATACCTTTTTGTGGTCCTTAATATCCGCAGAGGCCCTTAAAATGCGTTATAGCCCTCGTGCTATGCACTCAGGCAGTAACCCATTTTTCGGGCCTCTGCTGACGTAAACAACCTCAAAAAGGTATATTATCCCTATAGTGATATAAAAAGGATTTAATATATAACATATATAGTCACATATTTTACATTTCATGCTTTTTTTATAGCTGGTAAAACTCCAAAGCGATATAAGTAGTATGAAAGTGATCCACTCTATCCTGTGCCAAAATCTACAAAGCATATGAGGTAGTGTTGAATGTTCTTGAAAATTTTCTATTCTAAGATGGCAGTTTATTTGAAATTTACTCAGTTTTCACCAACAATAATTTTAGCATTCTTCATTTATAAGAATTTATTAATGACATAAGCAACATAACAGGTACAGATGCAGGAGCATAGAGCTATTGTTATTTCACATAACCAGAAGTGCCTTTATAGTGTCAAATGTCCAGATTTATATAAATGAACTGCCGACAGTGACCTTTTTTTCTTTTTCTATTTCTTAGATTCTCTCAAAAATCTGATGAACCTCAAACAAGCAAAACACAGGCAGAAATTGATAGGTGGAACGATGAGACAACCAATGAAGCAATCTTGCCTTTGCCACCACTTAAACCCATGGAAGAAATCACAGAATTAGGGAAGATGATATGTCAGTTGCCGATATGGAAATATGTGCGGACAGTTCCAGTGAATTGGAATATTCTGACTCGGAGCCAGAGGCAGAGGATGAATCTGTTGAGCAGTGCAACACAAAAGAGGGGCAGTGCATCAAATGATGCTCCACTCTATTTGATTTCTCCATCTGATATTATTTACTATTCTCCAATATCACACAAGGCGCACATCATCAGTGTGTGTGCATATGCAGCCAAACATAACATATCTAACGGTGCTGTCAAAGAGCTGATGCAGTTGATGAAAATACACATGCCACCAAATAGCCTTTGTGAAGTGAACCCAGCTGTCATTAAAGAAACATGTGGCTTTAGCGATGAGTTTATGTTGTATCATGACTACTGTGACAACTGTAGAGCATTGTTTCCGCATGATAGGACAGTACTGCAATGTCAAACACCTACCTGTGGAATCAAAAGATTCACCTTGCCAGATGATAAGCATGGAAAATTTAGTTTTGTAAGTGGTGATATTGTAAAACAGTTACAAGAAGTTGTTGACAGAAAAGAGAACATGGAAGTATTAACCCATAGAACTGCTCATCCAGGACAAAATGACATCTATGACATCCAAGATGGCATTATTTACCAAAACCTGGAAGAAAATGGGCAATTTCTATACAATACAAACAACATTTCACTAGCCCTCTTCACAGATGGAGTATCGTTATTCAAGTCAACCAATACATCTTACTGGCCCTTATATCTTTTACTCAAAGGACTGCCACCTAAACAGAGGTTTCTTCGAAAAAATATGTTACTTTGGGGTTTATGCCAGGGCGTTGGGAAACCCCGAATTAACACTTTCTTCTTTCCATTTGTGCAAGAAATGAGAAGGCTTTACCATGAAGGAATTTCAGTGGCCTATGAAGGAGAGCAGATCACTATCAGAGTAATGGTTTCTTTGATAACAATGGACTTACAAGCTAGAGCATATATGTTTAAAATGACTCAACCAAATGGTGCTTTTGGATGTATTTATTATGAAGAAGAGGGCAAATCTGTTGCAAGTGGAAAAGGTCACTGTAGATCTTACCCCTTCAATAAGCAAAAGGCTTCATTAAGGACTGCAGATACAATAAATGAGAATGTAGCTTTAGTTACCGCTAGCAATGAGAAGTTTATGAAAGGGTTTCATGGTAAATCAGTACTATCGTTTTTGCCAGGGTTCAGCAAGCCATTATACGTACACAATCTCAGCCATTTGGTTCAGTGTGTTAGGAATTGAGGTCCACTCTGGGTGTACTCATGTTTTGCATTTGAGACCTTCAATGGAGAAATAAACAAAACCATCCACTAAAAAGACAACATTTGTGGGGAAGTATTCTGGGCACTCCAACGGGAAAAGGTTTTAGAGGAGAGTGTGCACACACTTTTGCCAGGACCAGCAAAAGAGTTTGTTAAAAGCATGGTGAAAAATGTCCCAGCTGCAAAATCTACCATAGGGTACATGTGTTCTGTCCTTGAGCCAACACTCGAATTGATATTAGATACATTACCTGAACCCTTGAAAAAATTAGCTCTGTCAATTTTCAAAACTGTAGATGAAAACACGACTCTGCTAAAAGCGCAAAAAAATACCAGAAATGACTTCACCTTCTACAGCCAATCTTGCACAAGAGTGAAAAACACCAAAAGTAACATTGCCCTTCTAGAAGAAATGTGAGATGAATATTTGTACATTGAAATTATGTTTTACCTTTTCAATCCTGTCACAAGGAGGGCGGTAGCAGTTGGTACAGGAATGGTTGATCGTGGGCCATTTGTTGAAGGAAGACTTCACCACTTGAGAATCGTTGAGAAAAAAAGTGAAGAGTGCATTGTTCCAGTAGAGAAACTTAAAAAACCTGTGGTTTACATGACTATTGGCAAAAACATTGTTGCAAAGTTTCCTAACTTTGTTGAAAGGGATTAATTAGTAGCTTCAACAGTGTACTGTATGTATTCCTAGCCATAGCTGTATGACCTTCACCTTGCAACATTTCTTTTATTATTGTTCTGACTTTCATGCACTTCGTTCGAAACATTTGGTTTTCATGGAATTTCCATGTTTCTTGTTTTAATATCTCTGCTCTTCTGATTGCATTCTCATTACTTGGCATAACTCATTGGTGAGCATCCATCAGTTCACTCATCGGATATCCTTGTTTAGTTTTAACATGGCTAACCTAAATACCCAATGAGCAATCTAATTGCTTTTCTATCACAAGGAATCATTTTCTTATAATTATAGGTGAAAGAAAATTCATATATTGTTATAATAATGGGTAAAAGGAAATTCATATAATTTTAAATTATAATGATATTATTGTACACATTCCTCATGTTAGTTGATTTGTCTTTATAATGCCGGCCACAATCGAAGATGGCGGTGTATATTGGTTTGCTAATGTTGGGAGGTTGGTCATAAGACAATGTTCGTTTCTGCTGTCTAACTGTTTTCATCCGATCTTCGCCAAACTTCATGAAAATATTTGAAGGGCATAATATCTCGGCCAAAATTAATTACCAACCAAATCACACAAACGAACTGTGAAGTTAGTGCCCTTGAATTATCTAAATTTGCCTTTTTAGCAGTTTCTTTACTCTTAGACCAACAGTTTTCATCCGATCTTCATCAAACTTAATGACAATGTTTGTGCAAAGTATAATATCTCAGCCAAGTTCGATAATCAACTACCGGTAAATCGCCCCAGGAACTGCAGAGTTATGGCCCGTGATTTATCTGAAATTGGCCTTTTAAACTGTTTCCGCTCTCTATGTTCAACAATTCTTACCAAATTCATATTAAAGATTGTTTTTTGACCTAGAGGCCCCATACATGTTTTACAAACAGGTCTTGTTTTAATAAATAGATTTAACAAGCTTGTGATTTTTCAAAGTATAACTTTTCCGCATCTGAAAAAGTCCCAGTCAGATTTCCGCAACTGTAAAATTTCTAAGTGTCATTATTCCGCATGTTCTCCGCATATAAGAAATTTCTCCGCAAAGCCAAAATCACTTTTGCGGAACATTTGCGGAGAATCTGCGGAAACTGAAGCTTTCCGCAAAATTTCCGCATCTTTTCCGCTTCTTGAAATTCAGTGCGGAAATCTGAGCTAAGGGGTCGTCCGTATGACTTCAACAATTTGGACTGTTATCGCGATAAAGACTACATTTTTTATTCAATCTTGACCTAACTTGCACAGATTGTGTATGACCATAAAATCTCGGATGGGATTGTTATTGGGTCTGATCACACCAGTAACACCAGTGTTATTGCCCCTTTTACATGCAAAAAATGTGCAAAAATGCCCTTTTCCAACGTATAGACTTTATTTTCCATCCAACCTTAACCAAACTTTAATAGTTTGTGTATGACCATCAGATCTCAGCAGTTGCCAAAAATGGGATATATAGTTTTCAAACACCACAGTTATTGCCCTTTGCTTATTAAAAAATTATACAAAATTATTCGGGATAGAGACTTTATTTTTCATCCAATCTTCACCAATCTTGCACAGTTTGTCTATGACCTCAAGATTAAAGGTGAAGTCCATTATAAGCAAGATCGGACCAGAAACACCAGAGTTATTGCCCTTTGTTTGTGAAAAAATATGCAAAAATAGACATTATTCAGGATAGAGACTTCATTTTTCATCCAATCTTCACAAATCATGCACAGTTTGTCTATGAAAGTAAAGACTACAGGTGAAGTGGAATATAAGCATGATCGGGCCAGAAACACCAGAGTTATTGCCCCGTGTGTTTGGACAAAAACATCAACAGGTTATCAATGATTGGCTTGCACACACGATTTTTGATTCAATGTTGACCAAACTTGCACAGTTTGCGCATGACCATAAAAATTGTTAGATAAAATTTGATTTCCAACAGTTCCAAGACTTGCATGCAGTTATTTGTACATGCAACATTGATGTCTTCAGAGCCTGCATTAACATCATTTATCATCATTGGACAAAAACTTATCAAAGAAAAAGCAAAACTTCACCTTATTATCGCATTGCAACTAGTTCTGCAAAACTGTTTGCGAAAAAGACATCAAAATCTACTGTTTCTGCATTTTCTAGAATTGTCAATGATTTAATGAAATAGGGTCAGGTAAGAATATCCAGTAAAATGATTTGAGAACCATTAGTAAACAAACGCACATCCACTACCCAACTCATACATATTTATATGCACATTTAATTGCGAATTACAGTTAAACCGGCCACATGTTAAACCGGCCACCAAAACGTCAAACCGGCCACACAGTCATTCGGAAAACAGTCCAGCCGGCCTCATTTTTATTTCTCTATACTAATTTGCTGATAGTGTGAATTATATAAATTATTGTATTACTATATAAGCCCATGATGTGTTGTTTGATTTTATAGTGGAAATAGGTTCAGGATCATAAAATAACAACAATAAATGTATGTAAACATACTTTTATTTGTTTTCATTATCAACATTCGATATATATCAAATACGTAACAAATACATACAACAGTGACATATGTTTAGTATATTATAATCAAATACATACCAAATTCATACAACAGTGACATATGTGTATTGTATTAAAAAAGCATAATCATGTTCACAATATGCACCTTAAAAACAACAAATTTCACTCTATCAACGGCTGAATTTGGTGAATAATTATATATTATTTGGACACGCTTGGTTTTCTGGTAGCTGGCACATGAGTCGAGTTTTATCTACTGCGTCACTGGCTTGACAAAAGATTCCAGTATATGTAGTTTATTTGATGATATCTTCTGAAGAAGAGATTCTTTCCAATACAGTAAGTGAGTAACAAATAAAGGTAAGTTAAAATTCATAAGTTTAGGCTATATATCACACCTTTTCAAAGCGTGAAGGCGTCTTTAACACATCAGTGTGAAACAAAAACATTATTTCATTTTAAGCTAAGGTGTTAATATATCAACAGATCTGTCTGCATCTGTTGTTATCCATGTGTTAAATTTTACATCAGGCTAAACACAATTGTATGCTTAAATCTAATAAATTAAAATTGTTATTGTTGTTGTTGTAGTTAAAAATATATGTTGTTGATGTGTAAATAAATTAGTCAAGAACTGAAAGGATCAATATCAATACAGTATTTTGTTAGTACATGTGGCTCCACATCTACTGCTTTAGAACTGTGAAAACACCGCATCAGTGGTCACTAGAGATAACGATCGGCGTATATCAATACACCAGACATCAAGGTGTTAAGGTGTCATAACATCGTGAGTTTTCTGATAATGGCAATCTTATGTGTAATTCGAAATCTTATGTTTAATTATTATGTTAGTAAAATATGTTTGCTTTACTAATCTATTTGAATAACTCATCATGTCTTTTTGTTTCCAACACCAAGTACTCAAATGCCTAAACTCTAATATTAATAGTAGTAATTATGTCCCCCTTCGAAGAAATGGGGGTATCTTGCTTTGCAACTGTCGGTCGGTCGGTCGGTAGGTCTGTCTGTAGACCATTTCGTTTCAGCACGATATCTTGAGAACGCTTTGACCTACGATCATGAAAGTTGGTATGCTGGTTACTTCGGAGGAAAGGAAGAACCCTATTAATTTTGAGGTCAACAGGTCAAAGGTCAAGGTCACCGTTGCTAAAAATAAAAAAACGGTTTCCCCTCAATAACTTGAGAACGCATTGAGATATTTCAATGAAACTGTATACATAGATACCTTACATCGAGACCTCGCGTGGGATTGCATATCGGGTGGGTGGGGTCAAGGTCACCGTTACTAAAAATAGATAAACGGTAGACCATTTCCATTCCGCACAAATATTTAGAGCGCTTTGACCTACGATCATGAAAGATGGTACGTTGTATTCTTGGGAGGAAAGGAAGAAACCTATTAATTTTGAGGTCAACAGGTCAAAGGTCAAGGTCACCGTTGCTACAAATAGAAAAACGGTTTCCCCTCTATAACTTGAGAACGCATTGAGATGTTTTAATGAAACTTTGTACATAGATACCTTACATCGAGACATCGCTTGGGATTGCATATGGGGTGGGTATGGTCAAGGTCAAGGTCACCGTTATTAAAAATAGAAAAACGGTTTCCGCTGAATAACTTGAGAATGCATCGAGATATTTTAAATGAAACTTCACACATAGATACCTTATATCGAGACCTCGCTTGTGATTGCATATGGGGTGGGTGGGGTCAAGGTCAAGGTAACCGTTACTAAAAATAACTTGAGAACGCATTGAGATATTTATGCCCCCCTTCGAAGAAGTGCGGGTATCTTGCTTTGCAACTGTCCTTCCGTCCGTCGGTCGGTTGGTATGTCGGTCGGTCGGTAGGTCTTTCCGTAGACCATTTCATTTCCGCACGATATCTTGAGAACGCATCGA
The DNA here is from genome assembly GCA_027627225.1 of Congeria kusceri. NCBI lineage: Eukaryota > Metazoa > Mollusca > Bivalvia > Myida > Dreissenidae > Congeria > Congeria kusceri. The sequence goes on along the minus strand of CM051025.1, from coordinate 16,429,771 downwards.
CCAACGGTCATGAAAGTTGGTTCGCTGGTTACTTGGGAGATAAGGAAGAACCCTATTAATTTTGAGGTCAACAGGTCAAAGGTCAAGGTCATCGTTGCTAAAAATAAAAAAAACGGTTTTCCCTCAATAACTTGAGAAAGCATTGAGATATTTTAATGAAACTTTATACAAAGATACCTTACATCAAGACCTCTCTCGGAATTGCTTATGGGATGGGTGGGATCAAGGTCAAGGTCACCGTTACTAAAAATAGATAATCGGTTTCCGCTCAATAACTTGAGAATGCATTGAGATATTTTAATGAAACTTTATACAGAGATACCTTACATCGAGACCTCACTTGGGATTGCATATAGTATGGGTGGGGTCAAGGTCAAGGTCACCGTTACTAAAAATAGAAAAACGGTTTCCGGTCAATAACTTGAGAACGCATAGAGATATTTTAATGAAACTACATACTTAGATACCTTATATTGAGACCTCGCCTGGAATTGCATATGGGGTTGGTGGGGTCAAGGTCAAGGTCACCATTACTTAAAATAGAAAAACGGTCTCCGCTCAATAACTTGAGAACGCATCGAGATATTTTAATGAAAGTTCGTACATAGATACCTTATATTCAGACCTCGCATAGGATTGCATATGGGGTTCGTGGGGTCACCGTTACTAAAAATAGAAAAAACGGTTTCAGCACAATAACTTGAGAACGCATAAAGATATTTTAATTAAACCTCATACATGTATACCTTATATCGAGACCTCGCTTGGGATTGCATATGGGGTGGGTGGGGTCAAGGTCACCGTTGCTAAAAGTATAAAAGCGGTTTCCGCTCAATAACTTGAGAACACATCAAGATACATTAATGAAACTTCACACATAGATACCTTATATTGAGACCTCTCTGGGATTTCATATGGGGTGGGTGGGGTCAAGGTCAAGGTCACCATTACTAAATATAGAAAAACGGTTTCCGCTCAATGACTTGAGAACGCATCGAGATATTTTAATGAAACTTCATACATAGATACCATATATCGAGACCTCGCTTGGGCTTGCATATTAAAAAAAAATCTTAACAATTGCACATATTCACAGCTGCAGGTCGGGGGCATACATGTTTTACAAGCATCTCTTGTTTCAATTAAACATTGATTTTGTTATTTTTTATACATCGGGATTTAATTATTAATTAACTGTTATGCTGTTAACAAATTCATATACCATACAATTAAACTATGTATTGTTGTGTACTGTAATCGTTAGCCTCGTAAATGTTCACAATTTTTTTTTTGTCCATGTACTCATGTTGTAATGTTTTCATAAACTGAGTTATTTTCACTTCTGCAAACGAAGGACAAAGGATCGTAACAAAGATCCTTATTTAAATTTTTTATAGGAATCAATTACCTGTAAATATTTAAAATCTGATTACCCCTTACCATGTACAAACCTTAATTTGCATTGTTATTGAATATTGTGGCCGGCTTTACTTTTTTGTGGCCGGTTTGGACCTTTTGTGGCCGTCATAACTGTATTTCTCGCACAGTGAGGCCGGTTTGACTTGCTTCCTTTAATTGCATACATATAATCTGTCAACCAATCTAATAGCAACCCCAGCTGATTTTTCAGTTATGTAAAAAGTAATGAAAAGTTATTTGTTTGTACAGAGAAATGATAATCAAACCTAATACTTTTCGAATTTTTAAAATGTCTTGAAAAAAAAAGTTATGATCATTTTACTCCAGCGATTATGTTAGTTGTTTTTTTTTTTTTTTTAAATCGCTCTATATAATGGATGAAATGTCATTGCGAAATCGCGACAGAAAATTTATTTCTGTAATCAAAACCAATGATTTGAACACCTTTGCAGGTAATTATAGAACAGTCAGAAAAAAATCTTTGTATTTTATTTGTTCATTCTTTAGCCAATGACAATGATAAATTTCATACACAAACATCCTAAACCATGTCAGCAAAAAATACCAATGTACTGTTATTAAATTAATCATTCACACAATTGTAATAATTCAAAGAAACTATTTGAACTTAATTTCTTTAAAGCAATCATGCAATGGTCATGTATCAAATCATCACATGTGACATATCAACAAAAATACATGGCGTAAAAATGTTCATATATTGCATCAATTTTGTCATGTTCTTTCACACACCATTGGCGTCCTAAACAAACACAATCTGTGAAAAAGTTCCTGTATATAACAAAATGTTTATGAATAATTAGTTTGTCCTGTCTTGCTGGCCATTGGAAGAACCCTTTTTCCGACACGGTGTAAGACATTTCACGGTTACTGTGTCCGAACTCTTTTCTATTTTTTCTACACAACCCGGGTACCAGCCATCTCGGTATGCCACAGCCACATACTCGTTGATGTTTTGCACTTCAACTGTCTCAAATGTACTTAGGTTTTGCTTTTTGTGGCTCCCATCCGCATCTTTATTTTTTCGGCTCCTATCCTTGAAATCTTCATCAACCAACATGCTTTCGTGAATTTCATTAAGGACCCTTTTTTAATTTTGCATATGCTGATCCCTCAGCGCCTTGCCACCCTTACAAGCTGCCTTTAATAAATCAGACTTGTCACTTGCATCATTACTTTCAATCCATGTCATTATTGCTCTTCGGTGTCTTTTGAGCATTTGGATGGATGAATGGTGGTGATAGGAGGCATTGGGTCGTCTCTTTTGGCTGGAATCCAAATCACCGAAATGGTGTTCACAGAATAGATTTGTAACTGGGGCAAAGTCACTGAGTTCTTGGTCACTGGATGGATGCCCAAACTGACCACATTGTAAGAAGTCTATAAGTTGTTTTCGTACACATTTGAACATGGCATTCGCAATAGACCACTTTCGCGATACTTCCGTTGTTACTATTTATAAACGTCAGGAAATTCAGAATGAGGCTGGACGTGATAACTTCCTTTTCCTTTGGTATGCAAATGGATGACATTATCGGTGATTATTTGTGTTATTCTGGGGAGAATTTAGAGACTCTTACTGTAAATCATTTGAAACGATATTGAAAAATGTAGGTGAAAACGTTTCTGGGAAGAAATCTTCATTGGTTTCACGTCTATATGCGTACATTTGCCGTGTAAATGCACAGACCCAAGACGTGTTGACAAATCGGGAAGTAAACAAAAAGGAAACTGTTGATATTAACATTCCTGCGGAGTGGACATACAATGATTTAATAGTTCTAGCAGACGAAGCTGTGTGGACATAGGACCTACGATCGTTACCAAATGTGAACTTCCACCAGTTATACCAGTATTTGGTGGAAAGGACAAAGAAATTTGGTGAACACATCATGAAAGGCATTGTATTCATAAACGAAAACGAGCATACAACTTTTACAAGGAACGGCATACAAGTGACATGAAAGTTGATATTAATAAAAACTTGACACTAGTAAAAGCAAAAGTTATTGCTTCATTGAAAAAAATAAAGTACAAGGTGGTAATTGTCTTAAAGAACAATGGAGATGTGATGTATGCAGCCTGTGAATGTCCAGCTGGGTAATTACACATTTTTATTTCTTGTAAATTTAATGTGCATGCATGTTGTACATGTTTACCATTGAATTTGTATAGTGGGACTACAGTTATCATATACTTCTCAAATCTTTATGCTTGTGACAATATTAAAAGTAAGCCATTATATTAAGGTCATAAAAGTATAACTGTTAAGAATTTATATATTCAAATAGATTATGTATTAAAAATATTTGCAAAACATAGAGTTGCGAAATCACTGTCATTTGTTTTATAATGATCTAGCACGTTTTTTGTCTGTTAATGTTTGTATATATATTCTGTTTGTTTGTATATTTTCAGGCTCGGGCCTAGAGGGGAAGGTAAACGTAACCATGTTGGTGGACTGCTGTTCTGTGTAGAGGACTTTACGCGGAATAGCATGCAGAAAGCACTGGAAACTATGACCTGTACATCAAATGTGAGTAACTGGAATGTGCCACGAGATCTGAAAATTGACTCGGCTCGGCTTGCTGAACTGAAAATCAAGATTGTGCATGGGAAATCACATGATCAATCAACCGCGGTCACCAATTATGATCCTTGTGCACCTTCAGACAGATTTTTGGACATTGGAGCACTAAGAACACTGTACAATGACTTGGAAGACTGTATGCCTGCGTCAGGTTTCTTTCTGTTCCACGATGACCCGTCAGAGACCAGTGCTGAGGAAATTGAGGTTCTGCTTGATGAAAGCATCCATGTGGCGGACAATGTTGAAATTAACACATCAGTTGCGGAAGCTGACAGTGACTGTGATACTAGTAGTGACATATCAGATTCAATTTTGTTTAAACTGCACTGTAGATGTAAATAAAATTCAATTTTCTGGTAATCAAGATGAAATTCAGACTGCAGTCTGTCAGTATATTGCTAAGGAAAGTGTTGCCCAAGATGCTATTGACAAATTGGAAAATAGATTTAAGGCTCAGAGTAACTCTGAACTCTGGAAAAATCAATGCAAGTGTAAACTGACAGCATCAAATTTTGGGAAAATTATTAAGTGTAAACAGAACCCTGATGGCCTCCTAAAGCAAATGCTGTATTCTGACTTTACCTCCAAAGCCATGGAGTTTGGCAAGGACAATGAAGAAAATGCAGTACAGGACTATGTACAAAAAAAGGCAGCTAGTGGAAAAAATGGGGATGTTGTTGCACAAAGACTATGCGTGGCTGGGTGCTTCTGTTGATGGAAAGGTATATGACCCTACTTTAGACAGTTTCGGCTGTCTGGAGGTTAAATGTCTTATGTCTGGAGCTGGCTTAAGTGTAAGTGAAGCTGTACAAATTTGTAGTCAAAAAGTGTCTCTGCTACAACCTCAATGACTGGGGTAACTTTTTCCGTCGCAACTTCAAGCGCTGTTAATTGAATAACACATTCCCGTACATTGTTAGCAAAGGCACCTTTGTTCGAATTTGTTTCGACCCTCCGTACAGATTCTTTGAGCTCATTCAATTCATCTGTTAACTCGCACAGCTGCACATCCTTTTCGCCGAGCAGGTTAGTCAATTGTTTAATTTTTTCATTGGACTCAGTGAATTTGAAACGTCTGCATTGGTCATTAGATTCAGAGATTAAAGTTTGCCCTTCAAATAAGCTAACCTTTTCCTTATTTTATTGTTTGATTTTTGTGCAGATATCTTCCTTGCTTTTTCAGTGTCCAGTAAGGTATGCAGATTTACTATCTGGTGGTTAATGTCCAAATGTTCTTTTGCAAGACGACAAGTATTGTTCCTCTGTTGAGCCAGCTTTTCTAGAACTTTTCTTAGCCGGCAAAGTAGTTTCTTGTTTTTACTCAGAGTCTTTCGCAAAGTTTGTTTGATCTGTTTTGCTGTTTCATCTCGTTTTTTCACATTTTTGACTGAATAATGTCCATATGTTTGTTGAAGTAACTCATTTTTAGCTGTTTGCTTTTTTTATTATGTTATTTATTTTTCTTAAACGTTTCTGCTGTTGACTTATTAAGTACTTATTCAAACATCACTGCCATGGTGTTCTTCCAGCGCAGTTTGTGTTTCAGTAATTCTTGGCAGACTATTTGACCAATCGTCCAATGTTGCACAAGTCGGAACAGCATTCAAACGTTTGCTGTAGCGTTTGTTGAACTATCGCTACTAGTACCTAGCTCTGTCTGAGTCTCAGGTTGAAGATTCTTGGCCAACCTTTGGAGGTACAAATACAGAATTTAATAGCTCGGTAGTGTTTTTAAACCCCTGGACTTTCTTTCTGCTCACAAGCTTTCTTTTCTGTTCAGCAAGATGCAGTATTTTTATATTCACTGCTTTAGCATTAGCTTGGATAAATTTGTCAATCAGACACTTCAAAATTTCAACTAACTGGGCACTGTTATTTTTTCTTTTTTGCAAAAGTCATTCAATTCTAGCAAAAGCCCATTGCTCGATGTGTCAAATGTTTGTAATGTTCTGCTTCTTATATCTTCACAACAAATGTCAAGAGCCTGGCAAAATGGGACCAGGAAATTCCATTTTTGGTCGATCTGCATTGTTTCGGGGCTGAAAAAGGACAAAAAATGAAAAATATAAGATATTTTGTAAATTTGTATGTAGCTGGTTCAAAACCGTTTCAGAAAAAAGTTTTTTATTTTTTATTTTTTCAAATTTGGTACGAACCGCTCTGGAACAAAACAAACATTCGTACCCACTTCGTACCCATTGAAAATTATGACAATAAATGTTACAGATGGGAATACTTTGCATTCATTGGATAAAACAACATTGAAAGTTATACTGTTTACGATTAAAACGTATTTGTGAATAAAATGTGTTAGATGTGTTGTGTATATGAATAAATTGGTTTCGCATTTCGGGCACCTGCTAAATTGTTCGTCCCATATGACATTCTGATATTATTTAATTACGGTTTTTGTCAATTTCATATAATTAATGGAATAAAATCAATATAAATCGATAAAATATTTACTTACAAATGGATTCCAATCAGTATTATGTATGGAGATTGTGTGATTATTGGAAATTTGACCTATATTCTGTTGATAGCGTTGTAGCGTTCCAGAAAAAACAAAGATGGCGTCGCTGTTGTTAAAATCCAGCACATGTACAATGTTTACGCATTAATGCGGGTGATAAAAACAACGTCAAAAAGAAAGATTTATACATCATTAGAAAGGGTATAGAATGCACTTTAAGAATATAAATAACGTTGTATGTTTTATAAAAAAAATATCCATCAGTGACAACATCTGACTAGTTGATGCCGTCTGAAAATAAAACGTTATGTTATAAGTTTTATGAAATGAACCATCTGAAAAAAAAATGTTGTATTAAAAAAAATAAATTATGTTGTATGTTTTGTAGAAATGAATATCCATCAGTGACAACATCTGACTAGTTGATGCCGTCTGAAAATAAAACGTTATGTTATAAGATTTATGAAATGAAAATCCATATAATGCAGTCATACAGCCTGATCATAAATCAATATGTTATATGTTAAAGTTTTAAGAAATGAAGTCAAACTTAAGCACAGCTTTATTAACTATGTTCATTCAAATGAATTTAAATTGTGTCAGTAACATGCATTATTTACCTGCTCTGTGGGTGAAGTATCCTTTGTGGGTGCCTCTTCCTCAGAGTCTGAGTCTGCAATGATGGTGACACTTGTTGATGCTGCTTCACCTGTCTTCGACACCCGCTCCTTTCTACGTGTCTGTCCAGAAGGAGTTGCATGCTGTAAGAGACACAAAGCACTATCAATGACTAGTATATAAATTAATGCATTACCGGTTCTGAAATGTTAATGTTTCATAAAACCATCACACACAGTTCATTGTTAATGTTTACTTAAAACTTGAACAGTTAACTTACCATCCAATGAGTCAGTGCTGCATCTGGTTCAAAGTTCTCAATGCTAGGGGAAGTCAGCTTCACAGTCATAATGTCATTTAACCTCTGTGAAGTCAGTCTTCCCCTGCGCTTTGTCTTCAGCAGCTTCATGGCACAGAACGCTGTTTCATTGTTCACTGACGTTGGTGGCAGAGCAAACAATATGCGGATCATGTTGAAAATGTTACCCAGATCTCGATAAACAACATCCCAAGTCAGTGATGCATCCTTAACCTCCTTGGTGTACCTGCATCATGATCAGTGACAGTCAATGATCATTTAATGCAATAGCCATCAGTCACTTAATGTAAATGCTTGTAACATTAACTCATTTCATGATTTGATAAAAAAAAAAGAGCTGAACGACAGGTTGACGCCTTTAACTGTATTATTCAGGATTCCATTATTGCCACAAAATATTTTATAACTTTATCTTATAATACTTATAATACAGTATGTATAAAATGACTACGATGCATCATGTATATAGAACATGAACGTCTACTGGCAAAGAAGTAAGACCGCTGCAACTTACTTTTCATAGATGAGTGATCTCAGTGTTGCCCTTTCGTCTACAATGTCCTCGACGGTAACGTCTTCTGACTGCTTGTGAAGGACATCTTCAAACTGCTTGAAGAGAAGCTGTACTTCTTCCTCGCCGTAATATGTAGATACTGTAAATATGTTTAAATTTGGCTGGAAAGATAACTATGCGACCAAAGTAAAGTCATCTCAGTAAAATGGGTGTTAAAAAAGTTCTGGAGAAGTGCCGGATCACTTTTCTTATGAAATATTTAATGCAGATTTGTAGTGATGTTAAGAGTGTCTATACATGAAGATGATGAAAGTTTCATGAAACATGATGATAAATAAATGCATTCATGATTTATTAAATATCAGTATAATATTATTTATATTCATATTAATTATGATATTATATAAATAAAAATACAAAACAGTTAACTCCAACAACATAAATAACAAAAATTAAATGCAAACAATGTAACATACAAAAAAGTAAATCAGTATTACATGTAAACACACGAGGTTTCTTATTTTTTCTGTAGTAACGACATATAAACAATGTTATAAACACCGACATTGAATCAATCAGACGCACACAAAATATTGCACTTTTGTAGACTGCAGACAGTAGTACCTGTTAAGTTTTTTGTAAAAATGAAACTTTTAAAACATAAAACAAGTAATCCAAACTGACAGTTCAAACAAGAACAACCATAATTGAACAGTTTGTTAACTTTTAAAACCTTTGACATCATGAGGCTGTAAGGAAGGCCAGTTTCTAAAACTGGCGATTGAAGTCGCACTGATGAGTGGGAGCCTAGGAAAGCGCGTCTCTAAAGCACTCACAATTGCATCAATAAGTGAGGCCTGATGCAAGCTAGGCTTAGAACCTCGAAAGGTCGAAAGGTTAAAGCTTCGCCATGGTATTCCTCGTTTTCGAGCACTGATGAGACCGTGCCGTCATCTCTATGTAAAAGGTTGTATATTGTTAAATATTTTATAACGATTATAAGTAACACCTTTATTGTCAATCGTAAGATGGTCTTGAAGTAAAGTAGTTGCAGTACAGTTTAGCTAGATCAACAAATATAGGAGAAAGAAGCTAGTCAAAATTCTATTAAACGCTTGACTTCAGGTGCAATATAAAATTGAGCCATTGCTGCCAATAAAGCCATTGTCTTAAAGATACAATTTACCTGGCCAGTGACTGCTGTAAGGTTGTCATTGTTGAATTGACTGCATCCGAAAGACTATTGTTGGTTTCTGCAGGTACGACGACAGTCCCGTCAAGTTTCCAATGATTCTCTGAAAATTAAAAAACGTTTTCAGTTTGCGCTTAGAAAAGGCTTTAACATAATAACATGTAACTATGAAACCTGTGTTATATAATGCTATCATGCAATCAAAATAAAATCGTGTTTAGAGTTTTTATTTAAGACAGAAGTGAGTATTCAGTACGACTCAAGAGACCATGATTTCATGATTTGATAAAGTGAATGAAAGGGCACACCAAATTCCATACAATCGTGGCAAAACATAATGTTGGGGCCCTCGTCGTATCTTAGCCACGGGCGATTTTTTTGGCCAGGTTACCTGGAATGATCGTTCGCGTTTGACTTCATACACTTTTTTCCCTTTGATCAGGTTTGTGTTGTTGTTTACGCTTTTGGGGTGAGCTCCCTCGAAATACTTAAGGTTCATCATTTTTTACCTCCGTGTGACACAAAGCGGATGGAAACATTAAACTACGTGCTACATTGGTCGAAAAGAGTTCACAACAAAAAGCAATACCGGGATATTTCATTTCAAATACAGTTTCATATGCGTACGCCATTCGCTTACACTTTTTTTTATTTTAAACACAATGATTATATAAATTTATTCATTTTTGCTAATAATGGACATAAATGCAAACATTAATTTAAGAATCAGACAAACTAGCATGCACTCAGAAGTTGCCTTTTTCGTCAAAAGTAGTTTGCATTTTAATAAAGAAGCGTTTACTCAACTATGATTATTCTTCTATGTATTTTATTAAGCGTCTACACAAAATCGAAGATAGCAATGCTTGATGACGTCATTAGTTTATGCGTAAATACTAAAGTGCGGATATTAGAATGGTAATGTTTTGCTAATGTTTTGTTTTTGATGAAACAACCTCAAAATTGTGTGTTTATTTTATGAATTTATTCTATTTTATTTGTAAAAAAATCTCTTGCCCGGTCGGGCAAGCGTCTGGCATTTTCTGCTCGCCCGAAATCAAATCTACTTGTCCCGGGCATCGGGCAAGCCGGCTAGGACGAAGAATGTCTGCGATTAGTAATAACTTTATGAAATTGGACTTTAAACAACAAACAGCATAGCAATGAAAGATATTGATAAACCACTTAACTTGACAAGTGATGATTAGCTAAACATTAACACGTATTTCTTTATTCACATTGGCATATGCGAGCATAAAACTAAAAGCGAATGTAAATTGCAAATATCTTACCCAATAAGGCTGTTTATAAATAAAAATCACTTTTGATTAGTCTTCAAAACTCTAATAAAATATTAATGTTTTCAGATTTTTTTCACAACGTCCGCTTTTTAACAAACAGTATAATTTATTAACAGGAAATGGGCGGTTGCAACCAGAAAGAAATATATTTACTGCTAATTGTGTCTATGTCATCGAATGTTGACATTTTGTCACGTCGCCGCATTTAAGCGTTAAGGGTTGAAAATCGGATGCCGCTTTCACTGGCACCGTCATATTGGCATCATGTTCAGCTTCGTTCTGAAATTCTGGGAGTCACGTGACTCCGCGCTTTATCAATATCGCCTTATTGCGAAAAGGGTCTATTACTGGAATGGCTTTCATTATGATTGTCCGCATTTGTTCTTGAATGGTGAACAGCTCATTAGCCAGTCTCCTGTAGTTATTGACACTCTTCGATATGTTCAGTGGGTCTTCAGATGCCCAGTGTCCCTTTTTGTTAAGCAGATTTTCTGGGCGTTCTACACGAAATCTTGCAAGAATTTGTCAATGGCTTGAATATGTGGATACAGCTTACAGTAGCCAACTTTTCCACATGTCATTAAAAAATGCCAGTATGGTGAGTTTCATGTAGAAGAGTCCTAAGCACTGCATAAGTGAACATATTTCATCGGACTCTAGGTATGACTTTACCGCCTTCAGTTTCATATTCGGCTTCGACACATTGTCCAAGACACTGATGAAGTATTTCCGGTGCAAATGCACTTCTGCTGCTGTTCGAAACAAGGAATTGAATCTGTTGTTTCTGTAGTTCCCAGTTAGAGACTTCAGACCATTTTCACAGCAATACGCCTCCCACGGATCTCTGACTCCTAAGTGGTCCCCAGCAGGTACTAAAAAATGCAGTAAACAAAGGAAATCGTTCATTGTCTTATTACTTCAAACTTTCACTGATTGTTTAGGAAAGTATTAAAACTCAATATTATTGAAATTTATATTTAAAAAAAGGGAATTTATTTTTCTTTTCATTTACACTAATATTTTTCTTATCAAATAATTAGATATTTTGAAAAACATTTTTTAGTGGAACTGGTATGTAGATTAGCAGATTTTCTTAGATTATCCGCTGATAAGATCAGCTGGGGTTGCTAAATCTAAGCTGGTTCACACATTTACTCCTGCCATGTTAATCTCATTGAAAAAGGTAAAATAAACAAGAAATGTCTTTTAAAAAAGACAATCGGCATTGACATTAATAATGAGATGTCATTTTACCCTAAACATAATAAAGAGGGCCAAGATGATCGGTTAGGTGGTTTCTCGGACCCCAGAATTTTCGGTCCCCACCTAGACAAGGCGACTTCTAGGACCCCATATTTGTTGAGCACCATAAGAAAACTTCTCATATCCCAAAATTAATGTGTGATTAATTCAATAATTATTAATATTTGTACCGTGAATAAACCAATCATACCGCCCCATGTTTTCACCAGTGATACATGAATAACCTAAATAATTTACGTTAACATCATTATTATATAAATTTGTCAGTCAAATTTAACAAATTAACAATGTACAAAAATAATTGCGGGAATGAATGAAAATTATTCTGTATTAGACGCGTATAGTTATTCTTAAGAAATATACCCTACCTTCATCTTGGAAGTTATCTATGCATAATACATGCACAATTTGAAGTCTGTTAATCATTTTTACTGTGTATCCTTACGAAAAGCAATCTTCAGGGAACATTCAGCGCATTTGAAATAATAATGACTTCCATTTTTGATAACACAAACATAAAATTTAATTAGACTATGGCCATTAAAAATTATATTCGGTAGGAATACAGAGCCCTCAATCTACGATTTTTGCCGCCGAATATCGGCCCCACTCACCCACGTGAAAAGTATGTGTTTTTCCCCTAAAAATGGAAAAATTTCCCCTAGGAGGTCTGCAAAAAAAAAAAAAACCAGAAAACCTAGTTAAGATGCCAATATTTGTCCGCAAAATAAGTATAACCATTTTGGTCCAGATCTCTACATTGCTAATATTTCATTGACCTTTGTTATGTGCGATAAACAATAAACCGATCCGTTCAACATCAAATTGAAACAGTTTGACGTCAACAGCTTATATCGCGCGTGCCACCCATGACAACGTCCTTTCACTGCTGTCGCTTTAATAAGCAGCCGATTTACACGCTGTTCACGTGGACGGTGTTCACAGTACCTGTATTTCATAATTCAATACCGACCAATCTGAACGGCAATAACGTTATCGATACGGCAAAAGTATTTTTTTGTTTAAGGGGAAATGTTAACTGCACATCGATGGCGATAAAAAAATTTGGATGGTTTGCGCTCCGAAACTTTTATTCAAAAGTAAAGATCTCACAGTTCTCTGCGCTACAAACGTTTTACATGGCCATCAATACACCCACGCTTTCCATGCGGATTACAGGACGTTGTACATGTCAGCATAATTTTCGCGTGCTTTCCTAGCCAAACAAAGGCTTTTCATGAAGTGCATGTGTATTTTAACTGTAATTAAAATTTGTGTTTATGATGTTAGGCGTTTTGCATTTCGATATAGTATATGTGTTGTGATAACTGATTTAAAATTAAATACCAGGAACTATATAATATTTTTATATATAAATATAATATTTTACATATGGATATAACACATTATGGATGTTTACAACAATGAAAAGGTGATTTAATTACATTTACTTTTTGAGATAGTGAAAATAGGCTTGTGTTTACATGTATATGCACATGAATGACCTGATCAGTTATATCGCGATTGCGATCCATGGACCCCGCGAATTGCGAAATAATGGAGTTGTAGTGTATTCCCATTTTCGGTCTTTAAAATTAATACATTACATTAATTAATAATTTTAAAAGCAGGATTGCAAGTTACTTTTACAAAACAAATACGTGTTGCATATTGATATCAATTATATTAGTTTCATATCTCCGTTATAAAATCATGCTGGACTAGAAAAACGCGCGAACTATTTATTGAAGCCGGCGAAATCACGAAAAACTTGTGGAAATAAAATACGCGTGTATAGCTGCAATGTTACATGTATACCGCAGCCTAGTCCAAATTTTAAGCGTTTTCGGTAAATTCTGAGCTATGTTTTTTGTGCTAAAAAATTAATCTAAAGTTATGTTTATAAGAGTTTCATTTCCCTAAACATGACGTTTTTACCAAACGACAATTAGACGCAAGTTTGTTTGGGTTGAGTTTGTTTTCAAATCAGTTAATCTCTTCAAACTTCCATATTAAAAGACTCCCCTGGTCATTCAAAACCCCCCTCCAGAGGGCAGTGGGCCCCTTCCCCCAAAACTGATTGAGGACCCTGGAATAAGATGTTTCAAGAGTTTCTGTGTATAAGTGGTATTGCAAATTATGTATTAATGCTACGAAAATGAAGTGAAAGAATCATGAATAACATTTCGACGTATTCCGTTACTTATTTCACCACATTTTATTTATAGGTTGATTAACATCTACTGGAGAAGTTGATATAAATGTGCAATTCTATTTAATTCTTAATAGAACGCAACCGCCATTCAATTTTAAATAAACATGCACAATAAGTTTATAGACATAAGTTCCCCATTTATTGAAATATTCGCTCTTATGATTCTCTGGGCGCTAATTGATGCATGTATATTATAACAGCTATACACCGGCAGCTAAACGCGCGCTAATTTTAGAATGATCGTGTGTTGAACTCGCTAGAATCAATTGTTATTTATAGAGCATGCCGCCAGCCTAAACAAAACAGTGGATTAATTCTGAGAACGAATATAATATTCTGTTCTTGACATACAATGAGAAAATATGTTCATAATTATGTTCAGTTCTAGAGTGTATGTCGAAGAAATGATTATAACTTTATTTTAACCGCTTATGTAAACAATCATGTACATTTTAATCCCCAAAAGTATGCAACAGTTGTTGGTATACATTAAACCATTGTTGTAAGTTTGCATTCCCTAAAAATAGAAAATTTGCCTAATTTTATTGGCAATCAATTTTCCCGGTGCATAATTATCGCAAGAAATCTAGGTCAAAAGTGATCTTAGACAGCTACGCCGAAAAACTTATCCCTTATTCTGCCATAAACCTAATGGCTTATCAGCTTCTCCACTGCCACTAAACTTCCACTATATGGCTAGTGTAAACAAGATAATATCAGTGGCATTGATCTGACAGCTTTTGTGCATTAACCTTAGATTTTATCTTATAACACCAAGAAGCAAAGTTGTAGATAAATAAATAAGCTACACATTGGTATAATTATGCCCCCCTTCAAAGAAGTAGGGGTATATTGCTTTGCACCTGTCCGCCGTCGGTCGGTCAGTCGGATGGTTGGTCGGTCTGTCCGTGGGCCATTTCGTTTCCGCACGAGATCTAGAGAACGCTTTGACCTATGATAATTTAAGTTGGTATGCTGGTTACTTGGAGGAAAGGAAGAGGCCTATTGATGTTCAGGTCAAAGGTCAAGGTCACAGGGGCTTGTAACATGAAATTCATTTCCGCACAATATCTAGAGAACGCTTTGAACTACGATCATTTAAGTTGGTATGCTGGTTACTCGGGAGGAAAGGAAGACGCCTATCAATTTTGAGGTCAACGGGTCAAAGGTTAAGGTCACAGGGGCTTGTAACATGAAAACTGTTTTCTCAGTAGACCATTTTGTTTCCGCAGGATATCTAGAGAACGCTTTGACCTACGATCATCCACGTTAGTATGCTTGTTACTCGGGAGGAAAGGAAGAAGTCTATCGATTTTTAGGTCAACCAGTCAGAGGTCAAGGTCACAGGGGCTTGTAACATGAAAATCGTTTCCGCACAATATCGAGAGAACGCTTTAACCTAGGATCATATAAATTAGTATGCTGGTTAGTCTTGAGGGAAGGAAGACCCCTATCGATTTTGAGATCAAAGGTCAAGGTCGCAGGGGCTTGTAAAAAAACACCAGATGAACCATTGGTACATGGTCCTCAAACTATATAGGTACAATGGTCAGTTTGAGTATATGATCTATTACATAGTGATAATACTGAATACTTGGGTCGAGTCGTCAAATTTGATAGGAAGAATGCTCTTGCAGAGAAGACAACTCTTATCCAGGTAATGGTTAACATGTCTCAGCTTAGATTTTTCAGAAACAGTACACTTATGTGATGAACAAAGGCTGCAAGTCGGGGGGCATACATGTTTTACAAACATCTCTTATTAATCCCCCGCCGCGAAGCGGGAGAGGGGTTATAGGAATGCCCTTCGTCCGTCCATCTGTCCGTCCGTCCGTCCGTCCGTCTGTCTGTCCGTCTGTCAGTAACATTTTCGTGTACGCTCCATATCTACTATACCCTTTGAAGGATTTTCATGAAACTTTGCTCAAATGTTTAGGTCATTGAGACGATGTGCAAAAGGCATGCGTCACTCATGCCCGCTCAAGGTCAAGGTCACACTTGAAGGTCAAATATTTAAGCCTCCATTTCATGTCCGCTCCATATCTCCTATGCCTTTTGAAGGATTTTCATGAAGCTTGGCTCGAATGTTAAGGTCATTGAGACGATGTGCAGAAGGTATGACTCAGTCACCCCGGCTCAAGGGCAAGGTCACACTTCAAGGTCAAATATTCGAGCCTCCATTTTGTGTCGGCTCCATATGTCCTATGCATTTTGAAGGATTTTCATGAAACTTGGCTCAAATGTTTAGGTCATTGAGACGATGTGCAGAAGGCATGGGCCTTTCACGCCAGCTCAAGGTCAAGGTCACACTTGAATGTTAAATTTTTGAGCCTCCATTTTCGTGTCCGCTCCCTATCCTTGATACCCTTTGAAGGATTTTGATGAAACTTGGCTCAAATGTTTTGCTCATTGAGATCATGTGCAGAAGGCATAAGCCAGTCACACCAACTCAAGGTCAAGGTCACACTTGAAGGTTGAATGTTTGAGTGTGTATTTTCATGTCCGTTCTATATCTCCTGTGCCCTTTAAAGGATTTTCATGAAACTTGCCTCGTATGTTTATCACATTGAGGCAATGTGCATAAGGCATGAGGCAGTCACGCCACCTCAAGGTCAAGGTCACACTTGAAGGTCAAATGTTTGAGCCTCCATTTTTGTGTCTGCTCCATATCTCCTAATTAGTATGCCCTTTGAAGGATTTTCATAAAACTTGGTTCAAATGTTTATCACATTGAGGCGATGTGCAGAAGCCATGGAGCAGTCTTGCCACCTCAAGGTCAAGGCCACACTTAAAGGTCAAATGTTTGAGCCTCCATTTTTGTGTCAGCTCCATATCTAAATTTCTGAAACTGTACTTCCATATCTGGTCCAACTGTGCCAGATTAAGGTCAGTGTGATACTTCAAAGTCACCTTTAAAATCTAATGAAGGATCACGGTGGGGATATAGCTGTCTTTTGGACTGTCTTGTTTACATTTCATTTACCAATATTGATATAACAACATGAAATCTAAACAATACGTACAAATATATGGTAAAATGTGTCTTCATGTGAACAATATATTTACAACATACTAATAAAATACTTTACTTACTGCAAAAGTAGCCTATTTTATCATTTACTTAATAAATATATGTATATGTTTATTGTTGAAGATAATTATGCATAAAATTTACATTTCTTTACAATTTAAACAATGAATATATCAATTGTCATTTCAATGCGCATATGCTGAAATAAAACAGTTTGGAAATATTTACAGAAATAACCAGTGTTCTTGTCATATATACAATTTAAACATTAATTGTTTTGTTTTCTGTCATATTATAATAATGAGTTATGTTTTACAATTCATTCAGAATTTCAATTACTCACTCTTGATCGCCTTCAGGCTTATAGTATTTGAGAGTATGGTAGCGCATGAAACATTCAGGGTTGCACATCGGTTTCTCACACTGAATACATTCATATGCTTTTGTTTTCTTTTGAACCCCTCCCTGTTTTTTGCACTGGGATTGCATACAATGCAGTTTTTTGTCACTTTCTGTCTGTTTGCACCTGGCTTGGGTTTACAGTGCCCAATGAAGTGGCTATCTGTCAGTCGCGTCAGGTTTTCCGACTTCCGTCTCTTCCTTGGTGGTTTGGGGGCATTTGGGGCAGACTCAATGAGTTTGGTGACCAATATGTTCCGGAAATCTATGTGGGAACGCTTCCTCTGCTGCTGGCTGTATTTGGCGTGCAATATGTAGGCATTCACCACAAGCATATTCAAGAGGTGAAAGTGTAACATACGAGCAGTTGTTGCTGGCTGAGAAGATAGCTGAGCACAATTGTGCGGACCAGTGGTTGAACTGTGGTTCCGACCAGTGGTTAAGCTGTCGTTCAACTCTGTTGTTGAGCTTTGTTTCAACCCGATGGTTGAGCTGTGTTTCAACTCGATGGTTGAGCAAGGTTTCAACTCGATAGTTGAGCAAGGGTTCAACTCGATGGTTGAGCAAGGGTTCAACACAGGAGCTCAGCTCTGCTGATATTTAATCAGGCAACTTAGAGGGTGTGTATTGAACTACTTTGTTGAGATATATCTACCAATTCTGCTGATACAAGAACAGACAACTCAGGTAGAATTTCGTATGATTCTATAGTATATTGTACTATTACCTTGTAACGATGTTGCTTGGTTGCGGTCCGTAATCAGACCGACTATTTGAGAGGATATCGACCTTATATACGTATTAGCCACCTACCTAGTTGCGATGTCACGTGACTAACTGAATGTCCGAGCGAATACTAATACCCGAAATATGTGAAGTTGAGAATAACATGGAATATGTAATAAGGAAGAGGTGTAAGCTTGATTTAACTGGCATCGAGTGTTAAGCATAATTTATTAATTAAATGAAAACCATTTGCTAAATATGACGTTATTAGATTAATGTTAAATCGTGAATATTTCTTGCCTAATAATATTGTTTATTTGTTGTTGCTTTGCGGTAAAGCAGGTTACATACAACTAAACAAAATGAACAAAACTGATTGAGCTTATCAGAGCGTTCGGTCGAAATTTGTCACAAAAGTACAAATTCGTCCACCCTTTTACATATAAATATATAGTATCGTAGTAAAATTCCAATAGTAAATCTGAATAGAGGCAAACAAATGGGGAAACCCCCAGAAACGACCATTGGTCGCGATTGGCACTGGTCAGAGATAAAACTTATCCCGAGCTGTAGTTGTGTGTGGCAGGCAAAGGGTTAACATAATGAATTAAACAATATGAGAAATGGACTAAAATAGATATCAGTAATAAAATATTAAAATGCAATGCTAGAAGCATAGTACATGTAATAATTATGGATATAATTTAATGGCTAGATGCTATTCAGTCTGGTAAATACATTCAGTAAGGATGGAACATGAATAAGCATAGCAAGTAAAATAACACACAATTGTATGACTAGAAGTCATTCATGTAAATTCATAAGATAAACTCACTCCTGCTTAAAATATACAAAGTGCTAGCATTCTACTAGTAACATATTGCAGCCAGCCTCATAATGTCTGCATGTGTCATTCACGTTACTTTGTTTTCTTGGATGCAAGTTCATTAAGGATTTACTGTCACCTGTTCTTCACCATTCTTTCCTCATGGAGAGCGGCATCAGTGGCACAAGCCTCTGCTTGCAGTCTTTTGTTGGTAGATTTACTTTCAAGGTTTTCTTTCAAAGAAAAGTTTCTCTTATTTTCCTCCTGCAGCTCTGTTTTCCTCCTGGTGCTTTTTGTACCTCACTGCAAGAAATCTTAAGTTTTGACAGATCACCCTGTCAACTGTATCTCTGACAGGAGCATATATCAAAAACTTCTTCACTGCGTCAATTCCATGGTTTGCAAGGCCATACTTGTATGTGTCTATTTTCATTCTGCCAGTCCTGGAGTTCAAAATGTCCCCCATAACATTGAAACTACTTTCAACCTGAGGTCCATGGAATCAACTCAGCAAAGCAAACACCATGTTACTCAGAGTAGGGTACTTCCCAGTGCAGTTCACGGCAGCCCACCAATGGTCAATTCTCAGTCCATCATGTGCGGGGGAAATATAGATCCACCTGATAGTCCTTGACCTCAACAGCAAACTTCTCTTCTTCTTCACCGGACACAACTTTCTACACTTATGTGGGCAACTTATTTGGCAGTGTGGCAGTGTGGCAGTGTGCACATTGCTTCTAATGGTTGGGTTAATGGCGGAAGCAGAAGTCAACACAGGGTTGGCTAGAGGAAGTTTCTTCTGCATGTACATGGCACAGGTGATGTAGGCAGTAGCAGTTTGCTTCTGGGAGGTTTTAACATTTACATCCTTACTGGTTATTTCACAAATCATCAACTCTAGTACGAAGGGCAACATTACACATAACTATGTTTTGTATTTTGACAGAGTTATGCCCCTTTTCACTTAGATTTTCTGTTTAAAGTTTATATACAAAAGTTTGGTAACTTCAAATCTACATAAGTTATTCACTTGAAACTTGGAACTAACCTTTGTCATCAACTCTAGTATCAGGGGCAACTTTACCCATAACTCTATTTTGTATTTTGACAGAGTTAGCCCACTTTTTTCACAGACTGTGGTTAAAGTTTTTGTTTCAAAAATTTATAAACTATACAAGGCTTTACTTAAAAATATTGTATTTTAACAAATTTATGCCCCTTTCACTATCCAAAATATGTACCAACTGAAATACTTCGAATAGTCGAGCGCGCTGTCCTCTGACAGCTCTTGTTATAGAATTATTTCCATGTTTTTTTGTATCGCCCGTATATGTTAATGCCATGCAAAATGGGTTTTAATAGTACCGAGAATGCGGGTATTTACGGGTATCTGTTGCATCCCTAATGGTCGCCATTGTTCTCAGACTCAGGTGAGCGCTTTGGGCCATCATGGCCCTCTTGTTTGGCCCTGTCTGCCTTTGTTCTGGAGTATCATTCCCAAACATTAGGAAATCCAGTTTAAAACATCACTGCATGTTTGTCATCACAGATTTTTTTCTAACAAGAATCTCATTGCTTCAGATTCGGTTATAGTTGCGTTTAATTCCTCCATTTTCTTTTTCAAAGTGTCACACTTCTCTTGGCAATATTTTAACTGTTCTCTCAGAATTTCTCTGTCAGAAAAAAAAATTAACAAGGAATAGTCATGGTCACACAGTACCAGAGCTTTGTTTATCACACTTTCCTCTGAAGTAATATCATCAATCTGGCACGCTTTATCTGACGTGATGGCAACTCGACCGATATAGCTAGCTAAAACACAATTCATTAAAATAAAGTACAGCTGAAGTATTAAATACTGCCGTTATCACACTGCGTTTTGGAAAAACTTGGACACTCAAGCCAGCACTCTTTTTTTCCGCTTGACTGAATATTACTGAATATTAATTGGACTTCTCCGAAAAATACCGTAAACGCTCGAGTATAGGACGCCCCCGCGTATGAGACGCACCTAAAATTTAAGACCGGAATTTGGGGAAAATAACAAATTGAGATTTCAACACTTATAAACGCTTCAAAAGGGTCCATTTCGCGTCGAATGTTAACCGACACCAAAAATATTTTTGTCGTGAGAACCGCAATATGCAGTCGCGGATACACTACACTAAGAAAAATTTTAGCGTTAGCATTGGTAAGAAGCGTTCGATATAGACAATAACAGATATTCTTTCTGACAAGCAAAAAATAATTTCTCGATATATAAAGCTGCATTAAGAGGTGTTGAGGTGTCTCAGTGTCAACACCTTAAAATTACACCACGGGTGCTAATTGTTACAAAAACAGTCTCCGCGAGTATCTTCAATGAAACCGTCATTGTTGTTTGCATAGCGATATTAAATGTGTGAACGTGTTTGAAACCTTCTAATTGTTACAAAAACAGTCTCCTCGAGTATCTTCAATGAAACCGTCGTCGTTGTTTGCATAGCGATATTAAATGTGTGAACGAGTTTGTGAGTTCGTTTGACCCTTTTTTGTATTTTTTTTGCATTAGTGTTAACATTTTTTGTTGTCGTAAATATAAAAAATAAATTAAATACTAAAATCACGCAAATAAAATTTAAAAAAAACACTAATTTTTAAATATCCAAATCGACACGAAACATATCGGGTACAAATTTTTGCTTCGTGACGTCAATCAAGCATATATTCAAAATGGCGGCCGAAATAGATCGCATTATATCGATGATAGAAAAACTAGGTGTTTTTGCTTAATATCCGCATATAAGACGCACCTAAAAAATGATGCGAATTTTGAATGAAAAAAGTGCGGCTTATACGCGAGCGTTTACGGTATTTGCGAGGGCGTGCGTCCGTGAGTGCGAGCGTGCATCCGTCCGCTCTTATCCAGACTATAACTTTATTATTCATAAGGCAATATTAAAATAACTTGCCGCAAATGTTCACTTTGTGGAGACTGCGTGTGGCCCGCAAGACCTATGTCCCTAGCTCAAAGGTCAAGGTCACACTTAGATGTCAGAGGTCAAATGTGGGCATAATAAAGCTTGTCCGGACTTTAACTTCATCATTCATCAAGTAATGTCAAAATAACTTGCCACAAATGTTCACCTTGTGGAGATGGCGTGTTGCTCGAAAGACCTGTGTCCCTAGCTCAAAGGTCAAGGTTACACTTGGAGGTCAAAGTTCATATATAGGCATAATACAGCTTCTCCGGACTGTAACTTCATCATTCATCTGGCAAATTAAAAATAACTTGCCACAAATGTTCCCCATGTGGAGATGGTGTATCGCATGCATGACCTGTATCCCTAGCTCAAAGGTCAAGGTCACACTTTGAGGTCAAAGATCAAATATGGGCATATTACAATTTGTCAGGACTGTTAATTCATCATTTATCAGGGAATTTTAAAATAACTTACTACAAATGTTCACCATGTGGAGACAGTGTGGAGACAGTCAAAGAAGATGGGCTTGTTAGAAAATGTTATTTTGAAATAATTCCAATACAAATAGCTATCTTGACAACAGGCTCGACATGTGTTGACACTTTGTTATGTCGCCAAATTTAAGCGTTTACGGTTGAAAATTGGATGCCGTGTTTAAGGTTGAAAATCGGATGCCGTTTTGACTATCACCGTCAAAATTGCATAACTTTCAGCATTGTTATGAAATTCTGCGATTCACATGAATGTACTTTTTAGAAAGATAGGCGGAGTATAGATAAATACATGTATGGTTGTCATTCATTACCTTTTAAAACACAGACTAAGAAAAATTAGATCGTGTTAGAATCAAAATAATATTTTTCTATGAAAATTTGTTGTTGAATAACCCATGGTCAGGAGTATAGATTCTTGTTATCATCCTATGCACCTATGACTGTGGGTTATTTGACAACAAACTATGATAAAAAAAACATTCTTTCTTAAGCAATGTAAAATATTCATTTAAAAAATACGTCCTCTGAACAAGTTCATAGGCTGACAGATGTGTTCCATTGTTTTTAAAAACAGTTTGGAACCATGCAAAAATCTAAAACGAAGTCAAGCTTCACATCTTGCACCTCATCTCTGTTTGGCCACATAAACACACCCTTTAAGTGACAAACATGAACTTCACCGATCACCTTTAGCTTGTTTGTATGTTTAGATTTTCAAAAAATTTCGGTTATTAGATTGGGGTATGTCATTGGGCGGGCGGGCTGGCGGCGTCAACTTGTAGTTTCCGCTCTCTAATTCAAGAACGGATTTAGATATTTTAATGAAACTTCATACATAGATATCCCTCGCTTGGGATTGCATGAGGCGGGTGGGGTCAAGGTAAAGGTCACCATTGCTAAAAATAGAAAAACGGTGTCCGCTCAATAACATAAGAACGCATCAAGATATTTTAATGAAACTTCAGGCATAGATACCTTATATCGAGACCTCACTTGGGATTGCATATATAGTGGGTGGGGTCAAGGTTACCATTAATAAAAATTGAAAAACGGTTTCCGCTCAATAACTTGAGAAGGCACCGAGACATTTTAATGAAACTTCATACATAGATACCTTATGTCAAGACCTCGCTTGGGATTGCATATGGGGTGGGTGGGGTCAAGGTCAAGGTCACCGTTACTAAAAATAGAAAAACGGTTTCCGCTCAATAACTATAGAATCCATAAAGGTATTTTAATGAATCTTCATACATAGACACCATATATTGAGACCTCGCTTGGGATTGCATATGGGGTGGATGGGGTCAAGGTCATTGTTACTAAAAATAGAAAAACTGTTTCTGCTAAATAACTCGAGAACGCATCGAGATATTTTAATGAAACTTCATTCATATATACATCATATCGAAGCCTTGCTTGAGATTGCATATGGGGTTTGTGTGTTGAAGGTCAAGGTGACAGTTATTAAAAATTGAAAATGGTTTCCGCTGAATAACTTTAGAACGCATCAAGGTATTTCAATGAAATTTCATACATAGATACCTTATATTGAGTCCTCTCTTGGGATTGCATATGTGGTGGGTGGGGTCAAGGTCACCATTACTAAAAATAGAAAAACAGTTTTCACTCAGTAACTTGACAATGCATAGAGATATTTTAATGAAACTTCATATATAGATACCTTATATAGAGACCTTGCTTAGGATTGCATATAGTGTGGGTGTGGTCAAGGTCTCCATAACTACAAATAGAAAAATGGTTTCCGCTCAATAACTTTAGAATGCATGAAGATATTTGAATGAAACTTCATATAGATACCTTGTATCTTGACCACGCTTGGGATTGCATATGAGGTGGGTGAGATCAAGGTCAAGGTCAGTTTTATAAAAAATACAAAAAAACGGCTTCTGCTCAATAATTTGAGAACTCATTGTGATATTTTAATGAAACTTCATACATAGATACCTTATAACGATACCTCAAATGGGATTGCATATGGCACCTAGAACTTTCTGCTGACTTTTATGCATTTCATTCGCAAAATGTGGTTTTCATGCAATTTCCATGTTTATTTTTGTTTCTCTTTGTGGATCATGTTGTCAAAAATTTCTCTATACACACGGTTCTCTTGGTTTACGTCTTTGGTTTTAATTCCTGTTCTCCCTTGCTTTTTTTCCATAAGTTTACTTTGTCCTGTTACGACATGCTGTCATACCACTTTTTCAGCTGTTACCGATTTCTTTTAAGAAAATGAATGGATGAGTGATGATGGAGTTAGGCATTCTTGCATCTTTTCTACGAACTGAGAAGATGGTTGAAATGATGTTCACATCCAAGCTTTATTGTGAAAATTTGGTCCTGTCAAGATCACTGTTATTAGCAGCACTGCTGAACTGGCCACCAGGCAGAAAGTCACAACAGTTGTTTTTCAGTTCAGTGAGTTCACCATTGATTTTGCCATGCACCGCAGAAGAGTTGTCAACATGCTATTGGTGAAATCAATTGCCCTATTTAAAATAATTAATTATGTGTATCTCTCTTTTCTGCGGAATGTCAAACTCTGTTTGCCTAAGAAGACTGCCTTCCAAAAGTTTTTCAGAATTGTCCTTTACTGTGAATGTGTCCTTCTTTAATTTGTTATACCCCCTCAAACAAAGTTTAGGGGGGTATATAGGAGTGAGCTCGATCTGTCGGTCTGGTGGTCTGTCGGTCTGTTGGTTTTTGGTTTTCGGATGATAACTCAAGAAAGGCTTGAAATATTCAAATAATTTTTGGTACACATGTGTAACATCATAGAATACAGGTCATGTTCGATGTTGGATACGAACCACTAAATTTTGACAGTTATGGTCCCCTTTCGACTTAAAATTCCCTAAAAACATGATTTCCAGACAATAACTCAAGAACCGCTTGACCTTTTCAAATAATTCTTGGTATACATGTGTAGCATCATAAAATACGGGTGAAGTTCGACTTTGGTTACAAAATACTAAATTTTGACAGAGTTATGGCCCTTTATTTGACTTAAATTCCCTAAAAACATGGTTTTCTGACGATAACTCAACAATGGCTTGACATATTAAAATAAATATTGGTACACATGTGTAGCATCATAAAATACAGGTTTGACTTTGGTTACAAACCACTAAATTTTGACACAGTTATGGCCCCTTTCTGACTTAAATTCCCGAAAAACATTGACTTTAACTCATAAAAGGCTTCACATATTTAAATTATTTTTGGTACATAGGTGTAACATCATAAAATACATATCAAGTTCAACTTTGGTTACAAACCACTAAATGTTGACAGAGTTATGGCTCCTATTGAAATTAAAGCATTCTCTCTGTCCATTTCTTTCGAATGGATGCCACAGTTTTGTGACAAGGCCATATTGTGGAGGTATATCCGTCACTCATGTGACAATTCTAGTTGAACTTTGCTCGCCTTTTTAGCTCACCTGAGCTATTGGTAAAGGGGTACTGTCGTCCATTGTCTGTAATTCGGAACAATTGGACTCGCAGATGCAATAGAGACTTCTCTTTTCATTCAGTCTTGACCAAACCTGCACAGTTTCTGTATTACCATACCAATCTTGGCGAAGTTTGATAAAGGGCCAGATCGGACCAAGAACACCAGAGTTATTGCTCGTTTTTCATGTGAAAAGCTGCAAATTGGACTTTGTGCAACATTTTTTCATTTGATCTTGATCAAACTTTCACAGCCTTTGTATGACCATATGTGAGATTTTTGGTCAAAATGGGGTAAATAGGCGCAATTGAGTTACTCACATTTTCGGACACAGAAAAACTTTTTTTGTAATATTCGTCCATTTAAGATAAATACTTTGGCCTTAGAATTACCCATAAAATACAAAATATGACATGTTCATGATTTAATTTCATGTCAGTAGGATAAGTCAATAAACTTTCAATATATGTACAATTGCATAAATAAAGCTTTCACATAATGTTCCGTTACAACAATAAAGTAAATCATTCTTTAGTATTGTAAAACAATCTTAAAATTACAAAATAATATTGGTTACTATGGCAACAGATTGCGAAATTCAAAATGATGAAATTCTGGTAATACGCAAGAAGGTTTCAACATTTTATTAAAACAGCTGATACCAACATAAAAATATATATAAGGGAAATTGTTCATGCCTGATGCAAATAATTATCATACACAGACTGAAAAATGTAAAAGCCTTTGTTTATTGACTCTTACTTTAATTTAATTACTTCGGATCAGATATGAACTATTTCAAAATCGAACAAATTTGCACCAATTCATCAAAAGTGAAATATCTTTCTTAAAACTGTACTGATATGATTTAAATTTTGCATCTTATTTTTCTAAACATAGACAGTGAAGTTGACAAAGTATCTACAGATTTAAGTTGAGCTGTAACCATTGCAAACAACATAACATGAACTGGTGTGAAAATAATTATCGTCTCCATTAAACATTGCAAAATGCTACATTTAACAACGTAATGCATTTAACAAGTTCAAACAGTTAAGGTAAGCATACTGAATGAAAATTCAGATGGAGATTGTAATCCTAAATGTAAATATTGACATGAAAGTACTTTTCTTAGGTTTTCTTCCACTTTCAAAGTTTAGCTCACCTGAGCACAAAGTGCTCATGTTTTGTGCTCATGGTGAGCTTTTGTGATCGCCCGTTGTCCGTCGTGCGTGCGTGCGTCGGCAACTGTTCATTCAAACAACATCGCCTCCTACACCGCTTGGCAGATTTTCGCCAAACTTCACAGAAATGATCCTTGGGTGGACCTCTTTCAAAGTTGTTCAAATCTTTCCAGTCCGCTGAATATGTAGGTCACCAGAGCTAAAAATATATTTAAAAGTGAAAACTTTTAAAATCTTATATGAAACCGCAAGGCTCAGACCTTTCATATTTGATGTGTGACATCCTCTAGAGGTCCTCTACAAAGATTGTCCACATTATGCCCCTGTGGTCAAAACGGACCACCCCCCGGGGGTCTAATGTTTTATATAGAATATATAGCAAAATGACTTTAAACATCTTCTCCTCTAAAATTGCAAGGCCCAGAGGTTTCATATTTAGTATGTAACATCCTTTAGTGGTCCCTTACAAAGTTTGTTGAAATTATTCCCCTGGAGTCAAAACGGGCCACGCCCCAGGGGTCACATGGTTTATATAGAATGACTTTAAAACTCTTCTCCTCTGAAACCACAACGCCCAGAGGTTTCATATTTGATATGTAACATCCTATAGTGGTCCTCTACAAAGATTGTTCAAATTATGCCCCTGGGGTCAAAACTGGCCACGCCCAGGGGTCTCATGGTTTATATAGAATATATAGCAAAATGACTTTCAAAATTTTCTTCTCTGTAATTGCAAGGCCCAGAGGTTTCATATTTGGTATGTAACATCCTTTAGTGGTCCTTTACAAAGTTTGTTCAAATTATGCCCCTGGGGTCAAAACGGGCCACGCCCTGGGGTCACATGGTTATATAGAATATATAGAAAAATGACTTTAAAAATCTTCTCTGAAACTGCAAGGCCCAGAGTATTCATATTTGGTATGCAACATCCTTAAGTTGTCCTTTACAAAGATTGTTCAAATTATGCCCTGGGTCAAAACGGGCCACGCCCTGGGGATCACATGGTTTATATAGAATATATAGCAAAATGACTTTAAAAATCTTCTCCTCTGAAACCACAAGGCCCAGAGGTATCATGTTTGGTATGTAACATCCTATAATGGTCCTCTACTAAGATTGTTCAAATTATGCCCATGGGGTCAAAACTGGCCACGCCCGTAGGTCACATGATTTATATAAACTTATATAGCAAAATGTCTTCAAAAATCTTCTCTGAAACCACAAGGCCCAGAGGTTTCATATTTGGTATGTAACATCCTATAGTGGTCCTCTACAAATATTGTTCAATTTATGTCCCTGGGTCAAAACTGGCCACGCCCCGGGGATCAAATGATTTATATAGACTTGAATAGCAAAATGATTTTAAAAATCTTCTCCTCAGAAACCGAAAGATCTAGAGGTTTGTTATTTGGTATGTAACATTGTATAGTGATCCTCTACAAAGATTGTTCAAATTATGCCCCTTGGGTCAAAACTGGCCACGCCTTAGGGGTCACATGGTTTATATAAACTTATTTAGTAAAATGTCTTTAAAAATCTTCTCTTCTGAAACCACAAGGCCCAGAGGTTTCGTATTTGGTATTTAACATCCTATAGTGGTCCTCTACAAAGATTGTTCAAATTATGCCTCATGGGTCAAAACAGATCACACCCCAGGGGTCACATGGTTAATATAGACTTAAATAGCAAAATGACTTTAAAATTCTTCTCCTCTGAAACCGCAAGGCCTAGAGGTTTAATATTGGTATGTAACATTGAATAGTGGTCCTCTACAAATATTGTTCAAAGTATGCCCCTGGGGTCAAAACTGGACACGGCCCTGGGGGTCACATGGTTTATACAGACTTAAATAGCAAAATGACTTTAAAAATCTTCTCCTTTGCAACGGCAAGGCCCGCAGCTTTTCTATATTTGGTACGTAACATTGCATAGTGGTCCTCTTCAAAGATTGTTCAAATTATTCCACTGGGGTCAAATCTGGCCACCCCCGAGGGGTCACATGGTTTATATAGACTTAAATAGCAAAATGACTTTAAAAATCTTTACCTAAAACAGCAAGGCCCAGAGGTTTGTTCAAGGTTGTTCAACTTATGCCCCTGGGATAAAAATAAACTACGCCTCAGGGATGCAAATTCCAATTGGGTTACAAGGTCTCAGGTGAGCGTCCTAGGGCCCTCAGGGCCCTCTTGTTTATATGATAATTTGTGTTATTAAAGGTTAATAACTTTGCAAAAAATAGAAGAAGTATTATAAAAGCATTATTTTATAGTGCCTTTGAAGTTGGCTTATGGAAAACAATTGCATCAGAATAATGGAAGGCAGATTATTTGCTAGAGTCAAACATGAGAAAATTGCAATTTGCTTGCATCAAAAAGCAGGATTCTGTGTCAATTTAAATCCCTCAGTTTTATGAATGATCTGTCCATTGTTTCATAAGTTCAGTGTCTTCATATGACATGAATGTCATCATTTTCATGGCTTTAAAAGATAATGCTCTCTTCTGTGATTTTATTTTGGCAAAGTTTGGCATTTGTTGTTTAGTATAATATTATCTTGTTATCTTGTTGGCTATAAAGTTTGGCTTATGCACACAACCTTAACATGTTTCACCAATGATCACCCATCCAAGACTCTGAGTTTTTATGTCGCCTGAGCGACAGGGCTTACTTTGGCAGTGGCGGGGGCCCCTTTAGTTTGTACACACAATAACTTTTTTGTGCAATCATTACGGAACTTAATGGAAGTGTTAGTAGGCATAAAAGGAAGGTTAAATTTGGTATTTGTCATAATTTGCTCTTATTGTACTTAAGTTTTGCCTCGTCAGGCAACACATCCGACTGATGGAGTTCTAGTTGAGCACATGGCATTAAAGGGGGTCCTGTTTTCTGGTCTCCTTCATGGTTTAGATCATTGTGTTCCCAATTAATATATATATTAACATCGGCATTTGAATATGTAGATGACATTTTAGTCTAATTGTAGGCAGATGTTCATTTACCACTATGCTGATATCAGCCTGATACAAAGGTGCCTGATATATTTTTTTATATCAGGTCTAGGCGTTTATATCAGTCAATGTTTGGAGGTACGTCATATTATTCGGAATCAACTATTAAATCAACAGTTTCAGTAAAAATCAATCAGATTCAACAAAGCAAACAATTTGATACCAATAACGTGTATAGTTTATTATTTTAATCGTCATAAATCACAAAACGTTATTTTTAAAATATTCACATAAACCCGCACTTTGGTAGTGAGATGACGCAATCTATGGAACACACTAAATCATCCAAATAAATTTATTTCAATATATTCATAATAAATGCACTAAAAGTCACTACAAAGCGTCAGTTTATGTTGAACCAAAAACATTATTACCAAAAATTGAACACACTTTTGTCAAATACTGTCAATATTGACACGATCCTGGAAATGTCAATTTCAATACACAACTCCAAAATGGCGTCTCCAAACAATTCGACGTTATGTGTTCTCCAATGAAATTGATCGTTGAAATCCATTTCAGTTCGCATTTTCAGTATTTTTTGAAAGAGCATGCGTGTAATCTATATATTCGAAGTGAAAACAGTTCACTTATCATTACGAAACGTTAATAATAAGGTTTTATCCAGTCAACTATTAGAAATCCATAACTACATGTACGTGAACGTGTAAAAGTCGGCTCAGCAAATTCATCGCCGCCCTTAGTTTTTAAATATATTAAAATTAGCTCGTTTCGTGATATTTTACGAAAACTGTGGTATGATAAATAGAAAAACAGGTTCGGCACGAATAAAATAACGGCTCGGCAAGCCTCACCATTATATTATTCTAAGCCTCACCTTGATATATTACACAAGACCAGACAGTAACCTGTTATTCTCTATATCTGGTGTAGGGATCTTATCCTTGTTGCTGGGAATTTAAATTACATTCAAAAGCTGTTGAGCATTCATCCTAATTCTATTTGGCTAAACACACCTTTGATGACGAAACCTGATGCCAACCTTCCAGATTTAACTTCACGTCCATTACATTATGTCAACCTGTACTCAGTTAATGTGGAATCTATAGATAATGCATCTATCAGTTGCGAATGAAGCATGTGTGGGTGTGCATTTCAGGGACGTCTGCATATGATTTAAAATATGTTAATGTTTTTAGCTCTCATCAAAATTAAGGTAACGTTCTTGTAGAGCTCGAATTGTGACACAAATAGTTCTTATCTTGTAAAATTTGTCCAAGAAATTTGTATTGGACATACAATCTCACATTGAAAAAATATCAAATGAAATTAGGAATATCTCATTTAAATAAGAGCTGAAAAAAACATACCGAATGTACCCTTTTTAATAATGTTTCAGCTAAAAAACCTATACCGAATGTACCCTTTTTAACAATGTTTCAGCTTAAAAACCTATACCGAATGTACCCTTTTTAACAATGTTTTATTGCACACAAATTGACGCTTTTCTTAGTCAAAAGCTGTACCCCTCTACCCTTCCAGATAAAACACTTAGTATTTATGACTGCAAGATTTAAGAGTTATACGTTTTTGTAATTAACCAGTAGACAGAAATGTATCGCCCCGCCTTTCTGTTTTTCCAAGGTTCTTTGTCCAAGGGTTTTACGTAAATCAATTGGATTATGCAACAAGTTCTGGATATGATGTACAAAACATTGCGAAGAGCAAAAAAAACATTTTTCATAATTTTGTGAGTTGATAAAAATGTCACATTCAAAAGACACAACAAGTGGCACACAAGTTTATTGTTCTTAAACTTGAAAGATTACTGTTTGCAATAATAAAATGTAAGAATGTGTCAGTTATGTAAATAATATTCTGTTATTGTACTGTGACAGTGATATATATTCACATTTTTGCCTATGGATATTATCTCTCTTCTTAAAAAAATACTTAAGCTGAGTAAATATAAATAAAACTTTCTTTAAACCTGTCAAAAATAACAAACATTGTGAATTGCTTTTAGTTGCAGGAATTGACCTGCATGCAGAAGTGGAATTGTATTGGGGTATGTTATTGCCGGGCAGGCGGCCGTCGTAGCGGCTTCAACTTTTCGTTTCCGCTCTCTAACTCAAGAACAGATTGAGCTATTGTAATGAAACTTCATACATAGATAACTTATATTGAGACCTCTCTTCGGATTGCATATGGGGTGGGTGGTGTCAAGGTCATTGTTACTAAAAATAGAAAAACGGTTTCCGCTCAATAACTTAAGAATGCTTTGGGATATTTTAATGAAACTTAACACATATATATCTTATATCTAGACCTCGCTTGGAATTGCATATGGGGTGGGTGGGTCAAGGTCACGGTTACTAAAAATAGACAGTTTTCAATCAATAGCTGTGGAAGACATTGAGATATTTTATTGAAAGCTCATATATACATACCTTATATCTAGACGTCGCTTGGGATTGCATATGGGGTTGGTGGGGTTTAGGTCACCATCACTCAACATTTTATTGTTGTGCTGACTTGAATGCATTTCGTTCGAAAAATTTGTTTTTTGTGGAATTTCAACTTTTCTTGTTTTTAAGTCTTTGTTTTGAGGTCTTTAAAGGAAGGAAGCTTCTGTATTTAGTAATTTAAAAACGCAGGGCCCAAATTCGATTAGTTTGTGAGTTAAATACTCACGAGTAGCCGCACTATCTTGTCATATCCACCTTTCATAGGGCTTTATTATATGTATTAACTGTGCTGTTATGAATCTGGGTTGAGCAGAATCTGAGTTTCAGTCATTACTGAACCCATCAGACTGTCAATCGAAAAAAATAAAACTTTTATCGAAGATGGTCAAATGTTTGACATTGCCCATTGCCATAGATTGTATTTTATCACATGTTTTGGATGTTTTGACAACTGCAGCTCTGGTTTCTTTGTGATGCTTCTTGTACCTAACTGCAGTTGATCTTAAATTCAGACACATCACCCTGTCAACTGGATCTTTGACGGGTTCATACATCACAAAACTCTTCACTCAGAATCAACTCCATGGTCTGCAAGGCCATTCTTGTTGTTGATTTTCATTCTGCCAGTATTGGCGTTCAGAATGTCCCCCACCACATTAATTAAAACTGCTTTTAATCTGAAGTCCATGAAAGCCACTCTGCAAAGTGAAAACCAGTTTTCACTGTTAAAATATTTCATAGTTTCATTCGCTGTCATTCAATGCTCAATCAGCAATTCCTCATGTTATGCAAAACATATCCATTCCTATTGCAATTGTTCATAAACTTATCTTCATTAAATAGATTCAGAGTCAAGTATATTATGATTATAATTATTCCTTTTGTTACCCTATGCGGCCTCTTTTGAGACTTTAATGGAGAAGGACATCGTTCTATGCTCTGTGTATACAACAGTTTTTGGTAGACACAATGGGTCAGTCTTATGTCCCTTCAGTCTGTCAAGGGCAACCTTCCAAAGTATTAATTACAAGTGTTTTGTTTTATCACTAGTTATGCAGTACTATTTACAAATATTTGTTATGTTGTTTGAATGTTTGTTAAGAAGTCCAAGCCGATATTCAGTACTGCACGGAAGGGTAAATATATCAACTACACAATATGTTCTATATAAACAAAAGAAGAATGAACCTAACTACGTCAATGTCTTTATGTCCAATATGTGTATAGTATAGAATATGATGTAGGTCTTCGGAAAGCAGAAGTTCTAACAGCAAGTACTTACAATGTACACATGGTTGCGCATGTATACTTGTCTTAAGTGGCCGTTCAAACATATTAGATAATGCGAGACGTTCCTTTGGAGCTATCCCAAGCCACAGAGTGATCAGATAAATTGCTTTGTTGATTAGATCATATCAGCTATGTTGTGAATATTGTCTAAAACGTGTGTTCAATCCACTTGGGATATGCTGTTTTCCATTCTGAGCTCTGTATAGAATGGTAACGATGTCCGACATGTTCTCAACTTCTTGCTGACTGATTTTTCGATACGGCTACTGATGACTTGTTATTACAGTTTTCGTCTAGAGATATTTCTGCAAGATCAGGCACATTGTCATTCAAGTCCAGACTCCTGAATGTGGTCTGAGATACAGACCTGATGAGAGCAATCGTTCCAAAACCAATACACCTCACATTATTTACATGAGGCACAAAGTAATTTGTAGAAAATGTCTCCTTCCAGTGGGGACTTATCGTACTGATCCACATGATGCTTACGAATGGCACATTCGAAACCACATTCCTACCACACACTGCACATCCGCAGCCTTTGATTTCATTGTAGGCTTGTTTGGGTTTAGTATGTACGAATTGCTTGACCTTACGTTATTCTCAAAGCTTACATGACTGTGTGCCATATCTGCATATTCACCTTTCTGAATGCCACTTGTAACGAGTTGAGGATTGATGACTAGTTAGAATTTTCATATCATGTAAGAAGTTGTTGTCGGGAAATTGTTGAGTCATAAGACATTCTGGAGAGGAAAATGGATTTGTAGTTCAGCAGTAAGATGTTTAAGCCTCAGAATGCGCTATAACTTGATTGTGTTTCTTTGTACAAATTAAACAATTTATCCAATTAACAAATAATGATAATTTATAATAATAATAGTCATTCATAATAAAATGTTTATCAACAATGTGTTTGTTCACGTATCTGAACAGCGCAAAACATGCCGAACTGCCTGGACAAAAAGTGGGCAGTCAAATATTGCACTAGTCTGTTCACTCTCTCCAAAAATAAAACATTCTGCAATCTATGCAAGATATGGGTGTGACTGGCCGTTTTCGCTGTCATTATCTTGATAGTCTTAGATTTCAAGTAATGTAGAACTGTACTGAGAATATACCACCAAATTTCATGTGCCCTTGTAGTGAGTATTCATCTCCCTCACTTGTATTCATCTTCCATATTCCTCCCATCAGTCTGCCTTGTTGTTTTGTTTGCTTCCACTGTCATCGTTTGAGTTTCTACTCACTAACCAACTAGTTCTGTATGGTTAATTCGCTTGATTCTTTTAACAGCAGTCAACATTTAAAAACGCGCAGAGATTAAACTGACCATGCCAGGCTTCGAAATTATAATTAGTTTGTATAGATCGACCAAACACAGACCACGACTCAACCACGACTCAACTGACCAGCTATCACAATCTGTGTCAGGAACATAGTAAAAAAAATTGCTCGAGTCGTTCATTAGACTACTTGGTAGTTTCTTATATGCCGATGGTTTGTCTTCTGAGGGTATCATGATACGATGCACATTTTCCCTAGCAGTGTAGGCAGCCGGCAAAACATGGACGTGCATCATTCTAGTCCAGCAACCACTACTGGCAGAAATTCAGTAAAATTCTATTGAAAGCATCGGTACCAAGAGGAGATTGTCTGGATGTTCACTTTGATGATTTTTCACAAAGCTAGGGTCTTTTATTATAATTTCATACTATTTAGTGTATCATTTATGTCAGGTCTATTTCTCTGGATCTGTTGAAATTTCAATGATACTTGAACGCAGGTGGAACATGTTTCATCACATTCATCAGACCTGACTAACCTATGTATAATGAATAAATAGAACAGTGTTCTTGCTATCTTGATTGTCCCTTCTATTTACATACGGTGACACTTCGAAAGCTTTTTGGAGTTGGTTCTGGGTAGCAAATATAAATATTAGTTGCACAGTGTCCACTGTTACCGTATGCCGTCAACAATTTAGACCGTTCTCGCGATAAAGGCTAAATTTTCTATTTTATCTTGACCGAACTTGCACAGTTTGTGTATGACCATAAAATCTCGAATGGGATTGTTATTGGGTCAGATCACTCCAGTAACACCAGAGTTATTGCCCCTTTTTCATGCAAAAATAGTGCAAAAATGCCCTTTTCCAATGTATTGACTTTATTTCCATCCGATCTTAACCAAACGTTCACAGTTTGTGTATGACCATCAGATCTCAGCAGACGCCAAAAATGGGACAGATCGTTTTCAAACACCAGAGTTATCGCCCTTTATTTATTAACAAAATATACAAAAATGGACATTATTCAGGATAGAGACTTCATTTTTCATCCAATCTTCACCAATCTTGCACAGTTTGTCTATTATCATGAGATTACAGTTGAAGTCGAATATATTCAAGATGGGACTAGAAACACCAGAGTTATTGCCCTTTGTTTGTGAAAAAAAAATATGCAAAAATGGACATTTTTCATGATAGAGACTTAATTTTTCATCCCATCTTCACCAATCTTGCACAGTTTGTCTATGACCATAAGAATAAAGGTGAAGTTGAATATGAGCAAGATCGGACCAGAAACACCAGAGTTATTGCCTTTGTTTGTGGAAAAAATATGCAACAATTAACATTATTCTGGATAGAGAGACTTCATTTTTCATCCAATCTTCACCAATCGTGTACACTTTGTCTATGAACTACATAAGACTACATGTGAAGTCGAATATAAGCATGATCAGACCAGAAACACCAGAGTTACTGCCCC
Organism: Congeria kusceri; assembly: GCA_027627225.1. Lineage (NCBI taxonomy): Eukaryota > Metazoa > Mollusca > Bivalvia > Myida > Dreissenidae > Congeria > Congeria kusceri. Next base: position 16,393,255 of record CM051025.1, on the reverse strand, counting down.
TTGTGTTTGGAAAAAAAAACATCAATAAGGTATCAATGATTGGCTTGCACACACGATTTTTTATTCAATGTTGACCAAACTTACACAGTTTGCGCATGACCATAAAAATTGATTGATAAAATTTGATTTCAAACAGTTGTAAGACTTGCATGCAGTTATTTGTACATGCAACATTGATGTCTTCAGAGCCTGCATTAACATTATTTATCATAATTGGACAGAAAATTATCAAAGAAAAAGCAAAACTTGACCTTATAGCACAGCCATCGCAATTATCGCATTGCAACTAGTTCTCCAAAACTTTTTGCCAAAAAAGACATCAAAATCTACTGTTTCTGTATTTTCCAGAATTGTCAATGACTTAATGAAAACGGGGTCAGGTAAAAAAAATAAAAACTGATCCTATCCCCCTCTGCATATTGTTCAGATACCTTAATTTTCAAACCTGTCACAACAGTATGGTCTTCATCTGTACCAGGGTCTCAGGTGAACGCTTTGGGCCATCATGGCCCTCTTGTTATTTCTTGGTTCTCGGACATTTTTGGAAAAGTGTCTGGTTGGAGGAGGGAAAAAAATAAACATAAAATAAAACAATACAGAATTGAGTAAATAAATGACTAGAATTTCATAAATGGAAATGGGCAGTGATATTAAAATCTTTATGCATTATTACTTACAAAAATCATATTGCACATCATTAAATTAATCACTGCATGCTAACATTACATTAATACCTATAACAGTAACATTAAAAGGCAGTCTTTATCATATAAAAAATATAATATGCTAACACTTAAACACAGCCATATTATATTTATGATAGCATGTTTAATAAAGTGAACACTAACTGAATATATCTTATTAATAAATCAATATACACCAATGAAATTTGTTAATTATAATATTGATATAAAATTATAAATGTTAATTTAATAGAATGATTCTAAGATCTTAATTTGTTTTTTTGCCCCCACTTTAGATGGGGTGGGGTGGCATATAGATTTGCCCTTGTCCGTCCGTCCTTCTGTCAGTCGGATTTTTGTGTCGCGCATAACTCAAAAAGTATAACTGATGAAACTTTATAAGCGCCTCGCTTGGTTCAGCTGGTCCCTCAAGTGCTCAGGGCCAGTCCTTATCCTCTGTGTGGTCTCTAGGTTCTGAGACCCCGTGGGACGTGAACATGGAGGGGTTTCAGACCTCGACCTCTCTGTAATTTCCACCATTGGAGGCAAATATTGGTACTAACAGTGGGAGTTGGACCTCAGTGTTAGCACTGAGGTGTGGTTCCATCACTGGCCACTCTTCCACCTCCATCCGTTCGCACTGACTGACCTCTGGTAAAGTGTCCTCTGTGGTTTCCACTTTGATGGAAGCCTCAGCCGTTGCTGAGTTACTAGCTGTCGACGTGGTCTTGACATTGAGCACCTGAGGCACAGACGGGTCTGACTTCAGCCGAATGTCTCTGTTGGGGCTATAGACTCGCGTTCCTGTCGGCGATTTTTGGGCCAAGATCCCAGGTTCTCTGACAATCAGACATCCGACTGATGAAGTAAGGGGTATTTGCGTAGCTCTTTCAAAAAATTGATGCACTTGGCGTCTGAACTATCCGGTATTATGCCACCAACAGTCGCTGTATTATTTCGTTATCTTTACTGGATAACTTCGTGTGTAACTGTGTCACCAGCTCCGTTGCTGATGGCCACAGTTTTTTCAACCCGTTGTATTCTACTACTTTCTCGACAAAGGTGGGCAGCTTTTTCAGAGTAAGTCCGAGTGGTAAAACCAGCTTCCTTACTTGCCAACTGCGCCTAGGACTAGACTCAGAGGATTCCAAGCATGGTGCGCTCTAGTGATCCCCCATCAGCCATGTAACTGTAATAAAAAGAACAATGCATTAATCATTACAGGTAAGTGATCTGCCTGCCCAAAGGAAAAACTATTAATCCGTTGCACCGTTGATGTTTACGCACGAGCCGTGAAACCAGTCCTTGCAGTAGTCACACTGCAGCATAAATCTTCCATCATTTGGATGACTGCAAAGAAAATATAACTGATCATCAGTGGCAGGTGTCTACAATGATGGATCCGGAGCCTGTGAAGCAATCTGGCGTTGCAATTTCTTAATCCATGCTGGAAGACTTGAGTCTTTGCACAGTTTCGGCAGTCATGGTTGGCAGTCACAGAACTCCTTAACAACCGGACCCAATTTAGGTAGGGCATAATCCTTTCCTCAACCAGTCCCAAGTTTGCGATATTTGCCTTTCACAGTCGCGGAATTCAGGATATACACCTGGTCACCAGGGTTGTACTGCCGATTCCACAGTTTTATGTCGTAAGTACGCTTCATGCGCTCCACCTTCTGTTTTAACTCGCTACGAGCCACCTCATGAGCTTCTTGCATGCTGTTTTGCAATCTTTGAACGTAGTCACTCTTGTCACCAGCATTAGCTGATGTACTTGGAAATAGCAGTTCTGCTGGCATAGTCAGTTTTCTTCCCAACATCATTTTGTTCGGTGTGAAGCGAGTGTGCCTGTTTTTTGATGCGCGCAATGCTCCTGCAATCTGCGGTAGTAGAATATCCCAAAAAGATTTGTTTCTGCCTACATAGCACCTAACCGCATCCATTAAGGTTCTGTTGTACCGTTCCACCTGGCCGATGGGCGGTAAGGCGTGGTCTGTGTTTTATGGATTTGGAGAAGCTCGCTTACTGCTGAAAACAACTTGCTTTCAAAGTTGCTACCACAGTCGGTAGCGATCTGGTAGGGGCATCCAAAACCACTGAAAAACAGGTCCACCACTGCATGTGCACTAAGTTCTGCTGACTGTGATGGAAGGGGTATGCTATCCACCCACCTTGTAAACAGGTCCACCACTACTAGAACGTATTGTAGTGCCGGTCTGTCTGGTGGCCCTCAGACGGTGCCAACACCACAAAAACCGTGATAGATCTTCGAAAATGTAATAAAACAACAAAGTTCATGTTAAATAATTATTTATTAATGTAATATTGATTTCGGTTTTTAGTACGTAAATTGTTTACGATTTCAAGTCAATTTCTTAGTTATCTACCAGGTTATCCATTCTTATCTGTTTGATCCTTCCTGCTTGAGTGACAAACGCTCACTGAAGCCAAATGAAAGTTCGACCCTATTTATACTCTTAGTAAGATGACGTCACGAGCACTTTTGATTGAATGACGTCATAATAGTAAACATGCAAGATGGCGGAAAAATATAAAATACCGCGAAATAGTGAAGATATTATTGTAAATTACAATGAAGGTAATCATCGTAATTTGATGAATTAATTAATAATAAGCTTAGAAAATATCAATATGTTGATAACTATTTACATGGCATTTGATAATGGTGTAATCAACAATGATTTACATTCGTACTCAACGGACATTGTAACAAAATAATTAAAGTGATTTATGAGCAAAATAGACTAGGTCGTAGCATTTCCCCCACCTACAAGAATTGGTCCCCAATAGGTAGTTTCGAATGTGGGATTTTATGGTATTATGTTATCGAACCTTTTCTTTACTTTATGGATTTTTTAAACTACACTTCCGTTCCTGGTTCTTTCCATTTCAAATTTGAAGAAAGATGTCGACAGCAATTTCAGCTTGCAACTTATCCTTTGAAATCTGCTTGTCTTAGAACGAATTTTGTATACATTTTCATCAAAATCAATGGTAAGTTGAACCATCTATTGTTTCGTGCGTAGAAGTTTGCATAATAACAAATAATCGACTCATTTCTTTGTTTGAAGTGAACTTTATACTAAAATTTTAAAATCACTGTGTATCGTTACAAAACATTTATACTCATTTTCCATGCACAATTATCAATTAGGACTGGATCTGGATTGATACGTAGCAGGGCTGTATTTACAGCATCGGCGCAACGGGAGAGTAAGTAAAACAAATAGCAATTTGAAATGTGACCTTTAACTAATGAGAGCAAACACAATTATTATTTAGTATAATATCTCTATCGTTGGAAGAAAACACACACGAAAAACATCTCTGCGGTTATACAATCATTATCAATTCCAACGTCTCAATTGTTTGAGGATAAACACACAAAAATGTCTCTGTCGTTATAAAAATAAATTTCTAATTGAATGTCACTATCGTTCCACCGAAAAAAAACACATAAAAAACAACGTCTCTGTCTCTGTCGTGAATATTACATTTTCACATTATTTTTCCGTTCACAATTTTAGATTAGACCACTTTTCATCACACATTCTGACCATCGAGTTGAGGCCATAAAACCCTGCCTCAAGGCTGATCAGTGCCAGTTCACGTCGTGTATTCGGCAGTACATTAAGTGAGATGTGGCACCTCTGATTCCTGTACCTCCGGTAATTAAGTATATAAAAAAATGTTGGATCCCTGTCCACGAATTCTAGTGTATTCGCAGTACATTAAGTGAGATGTGGCACCTCTGGTTCCTGTACCTCCGGTAATTAAGTATATAAAAAAATGTTGGATCCCTGTCCACGAATTCTAATGTTTCCGATATTCCTGTCCCCTTTAGGGTTTCTTTAGATGTAACGAAAAATTTTCCTCCTACATTTACTTCAACAGTTTTAATTGTTACAACTTTTTCATTTTCAGCCGGTGCTGTTTCACAGCTGGATGTGGCAGGAGGACTTGTTTCTTACTTATCTGTAACTCTATCTTTTTTTAGGTTGGGCAATTATGTCCACTTCTTTCGCTTTAAAATCCTTCAAAGATGATACGCTGGACGTTGTGCTCGATGACTCCGTGTCTGACAAACTTTCGGACAGTTCGGCACGTTTCCATTTCTCGTGTTGGATGTCTTGCAACACGCGCTTCCCCGAGTATACTGTAGCTGGCCTAGTGGCTAATTTTCTTGTCGGATAATGATTCTCCTGTATGTTACGGGTATGATTCCCGGTTTCTCTGCCTCTAATTAGGGACGGATTTTTTTTTTTTTTTTTTTTTTATTATATTTATTTCTTAATACACCATGTTCCATCACAGTGAGGGTCGTTTACAACTTACAAAATTAAGAATAAAATAATAACAGAGTAATAATTGAGCGTCATTAATGTTCAATTGCATGATACAACTATACATCACAGCAATCAATGTAGGTGAGATCAAACATCAACCAAGAAATGGAAAAATATAGGAATCTCTTTTTCAAACATAAAGGACCTTTTAACGATTTTCCGGACAAAATATAGGAACTTTATGGTAAAAATACAACATTTATATTAAGGATCATACAGGATCATATTCTAACCTGAAAAGCCATGCAGTTTGTGTTTTTAAGAATAAAACAAATTGTAAACATTCATGATAATTAATAGGTAGTTGAGACATGCATGCCGTGGCATATAAACAATTTAAGTCTGACATTCGTCACAAACGAACGGAGCGTGAACAAATCTATAAATAAGTTCTTACTTAATGCACACTATAAACTATAGATAAGTAAAAAAAACAGTACATTTAAACCATGTATACAATATATATACAACATAGTACATTCAACCATGTATACAAACACTGCTCTATAAGTAGTTAACAATGAACAATGGAATTAACTATTTTAACATACTAATTGCATAGAAGTCTTATAACTGTCCAATAGAAATATTTTTTGGATTCATACTTTGTGCTTGTATACATATTTAAAGCTAATCTTACACTAGTTTTCAAACCTGAAAATTTAGGGATAATTTCTTTCCTTTTACATGCAAATATATACTTTTTAATTTCCATGAAAAGAATGAAACAATTGTCATTTTCTAGTGTATCACCAGGCAGTACCAATTTGCAATTTATTTCAATTCTTATATTTGCATTTTTTAAACTATCGGAAACATCCTTAATTAAGGTTTGCACTGTGTTACATTCCCAGAATAAGTGTGTAATTGATTCTTCCGACAATTTGCAAAAAGTGCATGCGCTACTACTGGACATGCCCATTTTAAAAAGAAGTGAATTTGTTCCCAATATTCTGTTGACAATCCTAGTCTGTAACCATTGCATATATGTACCATTAGTTTTTTTAAACGCTTGTCCATGTACAATATCCAATTGAATGGTAGCATTTACAAAATACTCATTCCATTTAGTATTGCATGTTGGGATTTCTGAGTTAATATTATATAGTATCTTGTTGCAAAAATTAACAATTATTGGTTTAATATAGGTTGATAAAATTGGGTACATTTGTACTTTATAATTGTAACCTGGGTGGGGTTTTTAGGGCTGGTATGGTCCTTGCAAATGTTTAATAAAAACAGTGCAACAGTTATAAGTTCAGTTCTTTAATAATTAATTTAAAACTGTACAGTCCACAATGATCTCTGGATAGATTAGTAAATCTGAAATACGAGAAAATAAAACATATTAAATATAATGACTTAACTAATGCAGAGCAGCATTAATTATTATAAAAAATGATACAATTAATAACAGTTCTAGTGGCCTGTGTTTACAAACAACATAATCAATTTCCTACAACATAATAAATGTAAAGAATACAGAAACATTCTGATATGGCATTTATAACAAAACAATGATAAATCACACAGAGATCACATAACACATATACAACATGTACAACATCTTACCAATTTATGGAATTGAAGTGCGCTCTCCAAAAATAGCTTCCTCTCTTTCTAGTTGCAATGGTGCTGTAAATTAGAATCATGCAAACATTTATTGTTGTGATCCAAATCAGTGAAGTAGATGGTATTAATAGTGAAATGTAAAATTTGCTGCCATTCTGAATAATCGCAAATTCGTATGATTTGAACATTTAGACAAGCTCAAACCTTAAACCAAATACACAAATACATAGAAAACAATGCATTGCAGCCGTTCTCATTAATATACAAACAATAGAGCCAATACTAACCACTCAGAACTGAAAAACAAGAGCTAAAATTAAGTTGAATAAAAAATTTCTGTTCCTTTCCCACCAAAAAGATCATGTGACATTACCAAAATATTACGAAGTTAAAATAATCAGAATTGGGTTAGAACCCACTATACAAATTGGGAGAAGATCGACCGGGTCACATACTCCCCCACTTCGAGAAATGACGTCCCGTCATCAACCCAGTCAGTAAATCAGCCTTCGACCATACATATACTACATAGCTATTATTAAATAGTAACTACTACTGCATACTGCATACAAACTAATCTATATGTACAATATATTACTCTAAGTAAACATATCTATACACAATTTACACTATATTACTAATATATAGTAACTACAACAACCAATTCCAAATCGTCTCTTCCTCCCCTCCTTTTAATTGCAACCTCACAGGTCTATTAAAACTTATTAATTTTTTTATACATATTTATTTTAAAATATGTAATTTTATTTTATTTTATGTAGTATTATTTTAATTTATATAACATATATTTATATTATTATTATTATTATCATACAGTTTTATTTATTTGAAATTAATATATCTAACCTATTTTAATAAATTAATTACATAAGATTATACTTATTTTACGTACCATTCCTCTAATTGAGATATTAGACACCATGCTATGTAATATATATCCCATAATGAGTTGTAATCTGTATTACATGTTTGCCAAATTTAACATTCACTATCAACTGATTGATAGTAATATCAATAATAACATTTAGGTAAATTGTAAAATATCCAATTACAGTTATACGGAATTATAAATTTCACCTCAATACTCAAAATATGAAATGTAAAATAAATATTCCGATGCCTCATATCTGGTCCGACAAGTCTGAATACAAACAACAATTCTGTTCAGACTGCAATATCAATCCAAAAAGTGTTTGTTATTCCTTTTATAGCACATATTGCATATAAACAACCTATATTACATAGCTTATTAAAATCTATTAACTTCCTTGCTAAAGCCGTGAATTTGCTCTGTCCTTGAATAACCGTTCTTACCCAAGATAATTTCAAGCTTTTTATATAAGCATTTATGTCTACCATTATTAGCCCCCTTTCATCAAAATCTTTTGTAATGATGTTGGCTTTAATTTTGAAGGCCCCTGCCAAACAAATTTGTAGAGTTTATCATTTATATCCTCAATAGTGCAATTTCCAGGGTTTGGCAAAGAGACAAACAGGTGAATAAACAAGGCAAGTAACAAAGACTTAACAACAGTTATTCTACCTAAGGGAGTTAGATTCCTTCTATTCCAATATGCAATGCTATTTTCTAATTTAACTAGTTTATCATTATAATTCAGCCCAATCATTTTAGATAGATCAACATCAAATGTTAAACCTAGTAAATTAAATTGATTACATCCCTACGCTAGTTTCCACTTAGTTTTAATGAATCGTGTACTGTATTTTACAGCCCCTATCCAAACAACATGAGTTTTTTTCAAAATTAACTTTAAGGCCTGAGTACAGTGTACTCCCTTAAAACCCAACTCGCTATAAACCGGAACTCTCTGAAAACCAAACAGACGCTCCGGTCCCGTGTTTTGCCTATAAAATTATGTTTAATGTGCGAAAACCCTCGGTTTACCGGAACTTCTGTATTCCGTATATCAAACAGCAGGAGCGGTACATTACTTTGTTTCAATCTTGTGACAATCTCGATTGTCTTGCCGCGGGTGATTGCACGCTTAATCCGATAATTAGGGGCAACAGTTTGACATCATAATAATTAGGACTCCAGATAAGGGTGTTAAGTCGCTAAAAAAATTGGTGTTCCCTATACAGTGTGAACAACAAACAGTATGTTACTCAGACTGTTTTCATATGTTTAGAAAATATTTCAACATTTTACAAACAATTTATATAACTCAGGTAATAACTATTAATGATGTAATAATTATTAATGATTACTTTAATTAAAACATAATTTGATTGATGTTGGTCGAATTTAAACTCTATTAAAGCAATATTGAGCAAACCGGGTTTCTTGAAAGAAATGATAGAGTATTTATGCTCGATGTTACTTACGCATTATCATTCTTCTGCAAAGTTAGTGCAGTGTTAAAATGTCTGAGCCACCTTCAAAACGTCGATGGGTTGAATTAACTCTCGAAAAAAAATATTGATAAGTGATGCAGAATCTAGCCCCAAACCCTCGCTTAAGGTTCTGAGTGAAAAGTATGGAGTAGGCAGGTCTACAGTTAGTGACATAATTCGTCGAAAATCTACTAACAGTGAACAGAGGGAGAAAAATGCTGCACGGGAGAAATGTCGTTTCGGAAATGCATGTAAATTTGACAAAATTAACGATTAATATAATCTTTATGCATGATTGTATTTTGCCTCAAACCCTCAGTAAACCGGAACTCCCTGAAAACCAAACATTTGGTCCGGTCCGGTCGGTGTTCGGTATAGAGGGAGTACACTGTATTGTGAAAAGGAATGTAACAACTGTAGTGTTGTATTTAAGGATTCTTCTGATCCATCCATTAATAAATAGGTATCATCAGCAAATTGTGCTATCTTGTATTCCTCATTGTCAATTTTTATACCCTTTATTTTCTTACATTTCCTAATTTTGATAGCTAATATTTCTGCACAAAGTATAAATATATATGATGAAATAGGGTCACCTTGCCGACAGCCACGTTCTATTGTAAAGAATTCTGACAAAAACCCGTTCAATTGGACTGCATTTTCTATTTGATTATAAAATAGTGTTATCCAGTTCTTAAACATTGGTCCAAAATTTAAAAAGTCAAACACTTATTTTATAAAATTAAACGATAAAGTATCGAACTCTTTTTCGAAATCAATTAGCATAAGCAGGCTAGGGATTTGATTGCATTCAGTATAACTCATGATATCATACTATAAACGTGTATTGTCTCCCATATACGTGCCTTTAATAAAACCGGTCTGGTCATTGTTTACTAATTTATTCAACACTGATTTAAGTCTGTTAGCTATTGTTCCTGATGCTAATTTATACACCGTGTTCAACAAGCAGATCGGTCTCCAATTTTTTAAAAATTGTTTGGGTTTACCCTCCTTTGGAATACAAGTAATAATTCCCAGTTTTTCAGTTATAGAAAGAGAACCGGTATTATGAATAATTTATGCTTTTTACTACGAATATACCCAATTTTTTCCAAATCACCTTGAAGAAATTTGTTGAAAATTCATCAGAGCCCGGGCTTTTATCATTTTTCATTTGTTTAAGAGTAACTGACACCTCTTGTAAAGAAACTTCATCATTTTTTTTAATTCATTCATGTCATAATTGGTAGTGGGCTGTTCTGAATATAAATCTTTATAAAAGCAATTTGCTACCTTTAAAATATTTTCAGGATCAATGTTCCATCATCTCTCGGAATGCAGGCTATATTTTTAGACAGATAATCATTTCTTTCTAAATTGCAAAACGTTTTTCACCATTGTCTATCCAATTAGAATGGGACCTAATAAAACAACCTTTCATTGTTTCTTTTCTTATAGTTTCTAATTCATTTTTTAAAGCAAGTAAGTGTTCTTTATTTTCCTCTATCAATGCCTGTTCCAAGGAATCAATTTGGATATTAATACATTTTCATTATTTCTTTTTAATTTTGCTTTGTGACTTGAATAAGCGATGGTCTTACCTCTAATTTCCATTAAACGTGTTTCTAAAAAAAGTTGGTCATTGATAACAAACTGAATTTGACTGTTATCAATATCACTTAACGTTTCTAAATTGTATATGGGAATGCAATATTGCCTTTAAACATCATCTATTAATGTGTTTATTACAGACAGATACTCTATATCATTTAATAAAGAGTTGTTAAAACCCATAAACCTTTACCATGTATAATTTTTTCACAACTAATAACAATGCTTATAATAGAGTGGTCTGATTTGTAACTTGTTTGTATGTGTGCATTTAATAAATATTCAATCATGTTATTTGTAATAAGAAATAGGTCAAGAGACGGAACTTATAGTTTGAATTGCTCCAGAGCCCTTTCAGCCTCTTCAGCTCTCTCGCCTGTCATCTGCACAAAGTGGACATGATCTTCCCTTTTGTTATGGCAAGTACTTTAAAGCATTTTTTACACTCCTAGGAAGCACCGGAGTGCTGCTCTACTACTTGGTTATAACTCTTGACCCTGGTGGGAAATGAAATGTCCCCACAAACGAGGCACGTGTACTCTTTTTGCAACAACAAAAAATAAATAAAATAAGAAAGAGAAAATGGTAAAGATTTGTTCTTTTCCATTCTTACTAACATTTATAATTCCCGTCAAAATATTTTTTAACTTGTCATGGTGTACAATTTTTGATCTTTGTCTCGTATTTATTTGGATACGATATGAAACATTGTTTATTTTAGCAATCACCAAACAAGGTCCAGTCCATGGTTGTGCCAATTTTCCTTTTAGACCAACTTTCCGTTGAGGGTTATAATACCAGACTTTATCACCAATGTTGTATGATTGCAAATTAACTTTAAAGTCTTGAGTTCTTCTTCAGTACATCACTTCAAATTTAAAGTTTGTTTCTTGCAAAATCATGTACATCATTGAGCTTTTTCTTGAGATTATTTACATAATCAGTACCATTTTCATTTTGTTTATTTTCAGAACTCTGAGGATGACCAATTGATCCCAGTAGTCACAAAATTGTGACACAAATGAAGTTAACATGCCTATAATTGTTCTATTTGTCCCTTCAATTCCACCATTCGATTGAGGGCGATATGGTGTAGTCCTAGTTTTCTGAATGCCAAATAGGTTACATACCGTAAATGTCCTTATTGACGCCCATGCCCTAATAGACGCGCATGGGATACTTTTTGGTCCCGAAATATTTTTTGTCGATCTATTTTTTCGAACATTAACGAAACACTAAAGTTCATTTCGATAGAAACGATTAAATAGACTGCAATATTTATGTATCTGGAATTTCCTGTATATAAATAAACCTATGCCCCACTATACGGGTTACACGCAACCATGTGTGACGCAACTGAATGGGACCACAAAAATTCAGTACGATATGAATATTTATTATAAGAACATGTAATAACAGTTTGCGCACAGAAAGCAAGTTTCACGCTTCCCACGTGGATGTTTCAACAACATGCGCTGTCAAAAGCAGTCAACCAGAATGTACCATTGTGCATAACGTCGTGCGAGTGAGCTCGTCGTGTCGATCAACGATATTAATTCAGACAGTACCATCGTGATTTTTCTCATGCGGACAAAGCCCATCGGCCGTATTTAGACTGTACCAATGTGTATTACGTCATTGGAAAGTGCGCATAGATGAAAACTTGATTTCTGGATAATGGCAGAATTCACAAAAAATGGCTCCATTTAAACGCGGAGGGGTCCTAAAATGACACGCGCGCTGCGCGTCAAAAGGGACATTTACGGTAGTTCTTTAAACAAATTTGATTCATACTGAACACCTTGGTCAGTATGAATTGATAAAGACATGCCCCAAGTTTGTAATACCCCTTCTATCAAAGCATTTGCTACTGTAACAGTTTCTATATTTGGAAGTGGAACACATTCTGTCCATTTTGTAAATTGGTCACCAACAACCATCAAATATTTATTTCCATATTTATTAAGTGCAAAACGACCAACAAAGTCAATAGAAATTCTTTCCCATATAGCACCAACTGTTTCATTTGTGCTTTATTCTTCACTTTAGGAGCGTTCCTGCTTGCACATACAGTACATTTCTTACAACTCATTTCAAAATCATTATGCAAACCAATCCAGAAAAAACCTTCTCCTAATACTCTGTAACGTTTTCTTTACACCTAAATGTCCTGCAGTAACACTGTCGTGTAACTGATACAAAATGTATTTCTTAAGACAACTTAGAACAACAATTTGCAAATCAAACGAGCTACCATCATCATATTCCCATCTTCTATACAACACATCATCCTTCAATAGCAACGAATCCCATCTCTACCATAGATATTTAATATCTGGACATTTGTCACAAACACCATTTCATTCTGGTTTACTGTCAATTTCTAATCAGTTTCTTACTACATTGAGTATAGAATCCTCCTTTGTAACATTGTTAATTCTTGTAAGTTTAAATTCTGTATCTGTCTGGTGAATCGCACCACTGCCAGTAGCTCCTTCCTGGTGGTACAGGACCTCATTGGCTCTGGCAAATGCCTGTATGACCCGTAGCAGATGACCCGTTCAACACCATCCTGAATCTGGTTTAACACTCCACCGATTGCTAGGTCTGACGCAAATGTATCTAGAACGAAGGGATCTTCCTTGGTCGGGAAACCCAATTTTGGTGGAGATGTTAGCGCCCTTTTCAAATCTTGAAAGGCTTCCTCCTGCTCTTTTTACATAATGTGGTCTGATTGAGCGGTGATAGTTAACCAGGCGCGAAAACCTCTCGGTGTCTTTCACGTCCTCTGGTCTTTTCCAATCAAGAGCTGTCTGTATGTCCTATTGGCTTATTTCCAAGCCGTCAGGGCCCACCCAGCGCCCCAAGAATTCCACTTTCTTCTAGAACAGCTCACACTTTTTATGCCCCCACTTTAGATGGGGGGGGGGGCATATAGATTTGCCCTTTTCCGTCCGTCCGTCCTTCCATCCGTCGGATTTTTGTGTCGCAGAGTTATGGCCCTTTTTTAGCAAAAACTGATATTTTTCGACTTGTGTCGCGTGTAACTCAAAAAGTATTATTGCTAGAGTGATGAAACTTTGTAAACATATTAATCAGCATGTGAACTTATGCACCTGGGTATTTTAGTGCAGTTTTTTCATATATTAGTGGAGTAATGGCCCTTTTTTAGCAAACAAATGACATTTTTGGACTTGTGTCGCGCGTAACTCAAAAAGTATTACTGCTGGAGTGATGAAAATGTATATGCATATTAATCAACATGTGAACTTGTGCACCTGGGTATTTTGGTGCAGTTTTTTTTGGACATCAGCAGAGTTATGGCCCTTTGTTTTAGGAAAAAAATGACAGTTTTGGACTTGTGTTGCGTGTAACTCAAAAAGTATTATTGCTAGTGATGGAACTTTTTAAACATATTAATCAGTATGTGAACTTGTGCACCTTGGTATTTGAGTGCAGAGTTTTGTGACAACCAGCGGAATGTGGGGGCATTTGTGTCCAGCGGAAACATGTCTATTTTTGCTTAAGTTTGAGATGATGCACCTGGAACCAAACGCCATCGGAACAAATTCAAACAAGCCATACTTCGAAGTAAAATTTGTTTTCTTGCAGTCTTCTGGCTTAATCTGAATCTGCCAATATGCTAAGTTCGCAGTGAGCTTGGAATACGAGACGTTACTTGCTATCATGTCCATGCAGTCTTCTACTAGAGGTAACGGGTAAACGTCTTTCACCGTTAATGCATTCAGAGCTCTGTAATCGACACACCAACAGGCACTGCCATCCCTCTTCCTTACCAGGACTGGTGCCGATGACCACTCAGACATAGACGGCTGGATAACTCCTGCTTGCAGCATTTTTTCATCAGCCAAAACAGACAGGTGTTCTCCGCATTCTGTGTTTCACCGGCCTAGCTGATGCAGTGTCATTACCATGCTAAATTATGGAAAGTCACCCAGGTCGAATTCATCAGTCGCAAATACATCATGGAATTCCATCAGTGGCAATTTTAATTTGATTTGCTGATGCTTGTCAAGTTGCAACCGGGATGTTTGTGAACAAATCGCTTAGATGTTGAGGCAGTTCTTGGTCATTGTTGCATCAACCCTCCTACAGGCGCTTTTCCATGTTTCTGAGTCTAGGTCAATGTACGGCAGGAATACATTCCGCCGCTGCTGCCTATGCAATTGTCTGGCCTTTGCGCAATGGCACATGCCTATCGGACAGGTTTATGATGCATACTGCTGGCCTCTTCATGCTTGTATGCTAAAGGAGTTATGGACACGTTACTTTCTTCGCCCTGTTCCATAAAACGAGCCCAATTCCCTGAGCGTTCATTCAATATTCCTAAATGCACTTGGGGGCATCACGGCAGTTTCTGCATCAGCGTTTTATTTTGACATTGGCATTTTTGAAGTGCCAATGCTGATATGCTCCTCTGGGATTTTCACCCGCATTTTGTGCTTGCGCATGAAGTCAAGTCCAAAGAGTAGCATATCATCTTGGATTGGTGCCACATCGTCATTTTCTTCGAATTCTATTTCACCCAGCCCTATTTTCAGAGGCCCACAAACAAGCCCACTCATGGACATGTCTCTGGCGGCTGTGTTGAGTCTGATCTTTTTCAGATCGTCATTAGCCCATTACACCACTGAACTCCGCTAACTCTTGAATCGAAGTTCTTTGACCCCGAACCTGCACCACGACTGCGTACAAGCACACTAATCGCATCCGGACCAACTCAACCCGGCCACTGACCCTCAAGTCAAAGATCTCAGGTACATGTCTGATCCATATCCCTGATCCCCGCCGTTGGTGTCTGTCCACCTACCATGACAAATTGTCCGACATGTGCACAAAGTATGAGTTGTATTCAATAACATGTACAATTAAATAAGAAATCCATTATGGGTATTGGCACAGTCACAACAAAACCCAAAATATATTCAGACATTTTCCACTAAACTGAATTTAGAAGTCATGGTAATTCACAATATCAACAAAAATACAAGTTCAGACGTAGTAAACAAATAATTAAATTGTTTTACAATATGTGATACATGTAGCATGGAATACTACGTTAATTTTAGGTCAATATACTCCAATCTGAATACAAATATAATAATTAAATACCATAATTCTAGGCGTGATTTTTTTTAAATAATTTCATTTATCTTCTTCATCTTGAGCTGCTTCTATCAATTCCTGGGGTTTTGTGCATTTTTTACGCCCCCCCCCCCCCCACCTTCTATATCTCTTGCAAGTCTGAACCATTCCCTGCAGTCCATTTCCACTTCTGTGGCCGTTACCTTTTTGCACTTCATTAGGGATTCTGAAAAAACAAGTAACTATAAACATTTAGTTCTTTATTAACCTTTTAGAGCAGCATTTTTGTGAACACAATAGAAGGTAACATAATTTTCATAAAACCAGAGAGACAAATTGAAGAAAAAGCTTGTGAACGCTCTAGAGACCACATTCTTAGCCGAATCTTCTTGAAACTTGCACAGAACAATATAGTTCCTTAGCCCCTCGTGTGAGCGACCTAGGGCTTTATGGCCCGCTTGTTTACAGCAAATCTGTCATTACCTACTTGGCTTCTGCAACCAGTTTCAAACAGGATGACTGCAACTTTTTGAAGAAAATGAAACAAAAATTAAATCACTATAAAAGAGGACAGTAATCAATAGTTAAGTAGATCGAAAATTTTATGGCTGACATACATTTGCGTTTAACACTCCTGTCTCGTAAGATACTCTACTCCAACTATGACCATCTCACTTAATAAAACACAATACAATTGTATTGACCATCTCATTAAAAAAACACAATACAATTGTTTTGACCATATCACTTAATAAAACACAATACAATTTTATCAAACGTCGTTAAACATTATGTTCATGTTGAAACCTACTGTTTTTGCCGTGTTGAGCGTCTAAACTCATTTTTCGAATCATCGCCAGAACTCTGCGATGATACTAAATCTGATAGCAGTTCGGTCTTTCTTAGGCCTTCCCTCACACTGCGGTAGGCCTCTGTAAATCAATTTAGAGTTTTTTCCGCATACGTTTACTAAATCTTATTGTTATGCCTTCAAAAGTTATCCCAGCTGATACATCATAATAGCTGTCACTTCATTGATAAATGTGCATGAAAATGAACACCTTGTACATCCACCCATACACATGGAAATAAATGTAGGGAGAAATTTCCACCACAGAATTGGTCTTTCTCCGGTTAGACACGCCAATATTCCCCATATAAAAAGTAGCTCAATATTGGCACAGGGCCTAACTTGTTATGCTACTAGAACACTGCATGTCTTACTGCGTAACTTACCAGATACTTGATGGCAACTGAGCAAACTGGGGGTCAACCATTCAGATTTTTCAATAACTTCCCATGTGCGTACACCCTTTAAAATATCATGCCATAATGGCGTTCAGAGCTAGGAATCATATACAGATTTCATGTGCATGGTGGCTCAACACATAGGCCATATATTTGTATTCACAAAGCATGCAATTAAAAACTCCAGAACTCAATCTGATACTTCCAACTTCTTAAACGGTCATAAATCACAGAATCCCTATTTATTAGAAAGTTCTCCCCTGCCATTTCGAAATTTTGGCGGAAACTGTCAAGTGCTACCTTAAGGAACATCATATTGTTTTCTTTAGAGGAACTATTTTCATGAATATGCCCATATATGAACATGTACAATTAAATTTGGAAACGTGTGTTCCTTTTATGCATGGTTTAGAAGGTATGCCATTTCTGTCATTTTGACCACTGTTTCCCACTCAATACAGGCTGTACTTTGGACAGGTTTAAACCGGCCCCAGTGTAAACCGGCCCAAAAAAGGCAAAACCGGCCCCACATGTGATTGCATAAAGTCAAAACCGGCCCCAAATTACGAAAAGACGGGGATACATTTCTCGTTTTGTTTTCAATAGTTTGTATTATTCTCTTAAGGATTTTGTGTATAAATAATGAATACTAACATGATAGACACACAAAATAAATACCACCACCGTCATTATTTTCACACGCCTGAAATGGAATCATATTAAATTAAACAGCAACATATGCATATAAATGAAACAAACATATGGACATGTGCAAGATGTCGTCATCATCTCATGCAAGTTGTCGGCATCATCATAATCGTAATCAATCGTCGCTGGCGTCCGCCGTCGTCAGTCTCGGTCTGTAGAACGTGGAGACCTTCTTCAGCAGGGCAGTAGCTGACAGAACGCCATCTCTGTAAATGTTTTTATTTGAACTGCTTAATTATTTAAACAATACATAATTTTTGGCATACTCTCAACGTCGTTATTTGTGCGGGTTGACTGCCCGAAGATGCACCACGATGCCACAGGCCATGTGCTCGACCTCATCCAGGTGGTCCTGGTGTAGTCAAACAGTGGTTGCAGGTGGTCAGGGCTGATGTCCTCCAGCGCATCAAATACCTCCTCGATGTGCTCCGCTGGCAGGGAGGGGAGGCACAGCAACTTCCGCACGAGGGCGTAGGTTCCCTCGTGCTGGAGGTACTCGGTCGCAAGACCTAGTTGCTGAAAAGAAAAATGTTTATACCAATAAATATTATTCACTATATGTCTTAATATTGACATATGTTTAGATATTTAAAGAAATCTGACAAAAAGTCAAACAATTACAAAGTACAATAAGAAGATAAAATACAATATATATAATAATTAATAGAAGTTACTATTAAGTACCTGAACATTCCGCCAAACCACTTGGCCCCAGTGAAAAGCACATCCTTCAATATTTGCCAGCGGGGAGACGAATCTGACACAGAAATAGGACTGGTATAACAATTAATACACACCACATCTTGCATTTTTTGCTCCGAACACATGGAAAAAATGATGGTTAATGAAAAAACTAGTCATACATTGCTGTAAATGGCATTGGTGCTATTAAAATACATAAATTCATGGCAGAAAGGCTCATTTTAATATAAGTTTTCTCTTAGAGAATGTTCATTTTTTTTTAATTTGGATTAATAGCTTTGTTTGCATGCATACCAACGACTGAATCTGCTTCTACAAACATACACTGTTTAACCTGACAGTGTAATCTTTAAATTGCCTGCCCAATTAGTCTAAATCATACACGATCAACAGTACAAGGGAGATAATCCAAATGTCAAAGAGAAGACCACTGTCCAATCTTAAAGGGACTATGTCATCGAAAAGGACCTCAAGGGGGCAATCTCTTTTTAAAAAATCTGAAATTTAGATATTAATACTGGCATATAATAATATATAATAATAATAAAACAGGATATTTATAATGGGAAAAGAGTGTACGCATTCTGAGATACAAATCAATTTATAATAAGGGTTTTGTATGTTTGGCCCTTTTCCTGTTTACATTTTGACGTCAGAATTGTGAACATTTTGTATAACCATAGGTTACACATGACTCCTTACCAAGCGTTATAGCGCAGTTGGTGGAACCGCTGTCTACTGTCATTTCTTCGTATGGCTACTAAGTCGTGAGTTCGAATCCCGCTATGGATTTTAATTTTGTCAGACGTTTTTGCTAATTTGTTTGTATCAAATAGCTTATTGTGTATTATATTATTTGTTATTTAGTTAATGCACATGTCTCAGTAAATCACATTTCTATCAAATAATATAAATTATAGTGCAATCGGAAGACAATTTTTCCTTGACATAGTCCCTTTAAAAATAAACAAGATAGGATAACACAAAACCGTGCAAAAACAAAGAGAGTATTTTCACTAGCATACAAGAATCCTGGGCTTTATACATTTGAATTAGCTCTGCTGTGGTCATTTTATGAAATCAGATTTGTCTATTAGTACAGTTATTTTATGTGAACAGAAAACATTGAACAATGGCTAAACTAAACATTACAATGAACAATGGCTAAACTAAACATTACAATGAGCAATGGCTAAACTAAACATTACAATGAACAATGGCTAAACTAAACATTACAATGAACAATGGCTAAACTAAACATTACAATGAACAGTGGCTAAACTAAACATTACAATGAACAATGGCTAAACTAAACATTACAATGAACAATGGCTAAACTAAACATTACAAGAAATTATAAACAATCCAGGAAAAGAAAAAAGTCATGGTTTAAACATGGACATGTTTGGACTTATTTAGATAAGTCTCACAGAATCTCAAATTAATCCGCAACCGCAGTCGATCCTTCTCAGACCAAACGGCTATCTGTAAGAGAGGCGAAAGACGTTCAACACGCCACAGGGGACACACACAGCACCACTATTTCGTATCAACTGCGGCCAATACATGAAAGAAAAGAAAGCAAAGACACGGCAGATTTAGATGAACATATCGTAGTTAATATGAACTGTTTAAGCTACTTAGTGCAAGAAGTGCACAAACAATCTTACAGCAAACTAAGTGTTGAAGTCACAATTACAAGAATATGGGCCTCTGCACATCAATACAAGTGAAGTGCAGCAGCTGCCATTATCAAAGAACGCCTTCTGACTTGTCAGACACAATGAAGAAGTCACGCGGTCCACCGGTCTCAATGACATGCTTGTGCGTCCCGTACTGAAGTCAAGACTAGGAATTGCGGATGTAACTCTGGTGCTCTCTTGTCTGAACATAAAGCCTCCTAGAGACGCGCTGCTACAAAGGAAGGTGAACAACGTGTCCGATACAGTGTCTCGGGTCAACGAAGCCCAAATGACGCGCAACCAGCAGTATGTCAGCCGAGTTCTGCATGCAGCTCTCGGGTAAAGATTCTGCGGCTGACACACAGTTCGGCACGCCTTTCTAATCTAGACCCCAGACAGGTTTTGAAAAGACAAAACAAAGTTTCGCTGCTATCATGAAACACAACACCAAGAAAAAAAACTAGTGCTATTAACAGCGGTTGCTAATAAACCGGTCTCAATGACATGCTTGTGCTTCCCGTTCTGAAGTCAAGACTAGGAATTGCGGATGTAACTCTGGTGCTCTCTTATCTGAACATAAAGCCTCCTAGAGACGCCCTGCTACAAAGGAAGGTGAACAACATGTCCGATACAGTGTCTCGGGTCAACGAAGCCCAAATGACTCGAAACCAGCAGTATGTCAGCCGAGTTCTGCATGCAGCTCTCGGGTAGAGATTCTGCGGCTGACACACAGTTCGGCACGCCTTTCTCTTCTAGCCCCCAGACAGGTTTTGAAAAAACAAAACAAAGTTTCGCTGCTATCATGAAACACAACACCAAGAAAAAAAACTAGTGCTATCAACAGCGGTTGCTAATAAACTTTGTGCCATCAGTAAATGTGACCCTAAAAATTGCTCCAAGACATTCCCTAGCCAACAATCTATAGCATCAAGCGAACGACATTTTACTACATGGAAATCTCATCAACCTCAACAAGAACAAGATTCTGAAGATCCGTTCAGTCCCCACATATTATCGGTTCATATTCGAATATAAAAAAACGAATACGAATATTCGATTTTCAAATTTATTTAATGAACAAAGTTTCTATAAACAAAATCATGTTTCTTTTCCAGTTTGATTGCAAAGTTAACATGAATTCCAGTCGTATTTCCTGCCTAGCAGGTGGGCGGGGGCAGTGTAACGTTTTTACAACACATGCCAAACATATCCAATTAACGACAATTGATAATTGGCAGGGGGGGGGGGGCACGTCTTTACAAGGGCCGCGAATTAACGGTTTGTAGGAGGCGCGAATAAGACGCGTTGTATCTACAAATAACAAAACTGGGCCATGTTGTGATAACTGTTTCACAGTTTGCACAAGGCGCACATTGTTGTTTATTGCCCTTAAGTGACATCTATACGGTTAAATACAATTACTCTCTAAGTAAACCAATCAAAATGAATCCATTATCAGCCAATCAATTTCTTTAACAGTTCCATAATTTTTTGTCAATTTCTTTAACAAAATTAGCATGATCTGGTCTTAATATACGTCACTTGTAAATTATTCTCCATTATATTATACAAGAGTCTTGATTAATAAACAATGCCACCGTCATGTGCTTGGAAGTACTTAACGCGGTCATTAGACAAAACCCAGGCAACGTGAATCTATGTAATGAGAAATTTGTGTACGGAACGATTAACAAATTAATTAGCAATACATTTAATAATATTTTACATTTCTTTATATTTGCCTAACACTCACTTAGTTATATCGCTCATTTACCACTGAAACAAGGTAAAACAACTACGTACACGTAGTAAGCATATTTGGGATAGGTAAATATTCGGACAGAGTGCCGTATATAGTAGTATTTACAAAACGAATATTCGAATATATTCGAATACCTAAAACGAATATTCGAATATTGATTTCAGTATTCGGTCCCATCCCTACTTCATACACAAACCTCGAACACTGTAGAAACGATAAGAACCATTAAACTGGAATCAAAAATTTTAGGCACACAAGACAAAACAAGTTTCATAAACATGCTGGCAATTGGTGTACAAACGCGTGTAAGGATGGAACTTCAAAATTTAAAGATATATCAAACAAATGATACAAATAATTTATTATCTAGAAGTTCACAGGCTCTTGCGAACATAATTCCGTGCTTCAGTAATGATCATTCAATGTGCTCCAAATCATCTACACTGTGCCAACACCACATGGTGAACTTCGGAAAGGACAGCGTAGAACACCTGCCATATGGGCAGCATCTCCGTCTTTCGAATAAAGGTAGCAGTTGTCTCAAAGTCATTATTACAAGTACTTTTCATATCGAAACACTAAGCTATGTTGGCAAATACAATACAAACAGATGTTAGAGTTTGCACTCCACGTTTTTAACTGTGCCCCCAAATTCACATGTTGTAATCGGAATTTTTCTGGCCTATGTCATTTTGCGACACATTCTCCAACTATGGGGAAAGGCTAGCCCGAGTCATTTTGGCACGTGCTGTTGATATTAAAGTTAAACAGCATTCGCAGAGGTACAGAATTTTAAAACGTCTATCAAAAGAACAAGCATCATTCACGACGGAAGAAATCTTTGCAATGTAAGGAAACCTGGGACCATATTCCAGAAACATCTTAAGTGTTTTTTTTAATATGTTCACTTAAGTAAAAAAATTCAAAATGTTATATCACTCTGGGTACACAGGCGATTCTAAAAATAAATCGCCTCTGGTACATCATGCGACATTTTAGACTACTTTTAATCACTTGATCATCAAAAATGGCTGCGCCCTTAACCTACAGTACTGAAATTCTGATCAACAAATGCACCGAAAAATGTTTAAAATTATTGGGAATTATTATAAATAACATGGTCGAAGTTAATAATTACCCAAATAACAGTACGGTAAATAATATGTGATGCCATTCGGCTGTGGAGTAACGTTATATTCGGCTCAATTTGAAGCCAACTGGAGTTTGGAAATATGCTGAGTTATCTTCAGCATCATTTTTGTGGAACACTTAAACAAACATACTAGTGTTTCATAGTTATGTTGCTTTTGACATATCGGGTAATTCACTCAACACCTTGATCGTAATGTAACTAGTCCACATGTAAAGATGTTTCCAGTTTATGCAGAATGTCTAACTGTTATTTTGATTTCTTAATTTTTCTTAAATGTAGGCTACACTACCAAATTTTGCTTTTGTCAAATATACTGATTGATGAATCTGTAATATTAAAGTTGTATTTATCAACCTATTTATCAACTGTCCTCCACATTTTAAATGTAAAATAAACCTGCCACTTCGGCATGAAATTGTGTATGGAAAATTAGCTGAAATTTTTGGATTTGCTTAATGATATTAACAACAAGCTCCTGAAAATATTAATCAAATGTATTATAAGAAAGCCACTCACTTTAATACTGTTATGGACACAGAGTCGTGGATAGGGATTTCAATTGATGGGAATCCTGCTTTTTGATGCAAGCAAATTACAATTTTCTCATTTCTAACTCAAGCAAATAATGTGCCTTGCATCATATTGATCCACTCGTTTTCAATAAGCCAACTTCAAAAGCACTAGAAATTAATATTTTTATAATACTCACAAAACAACTTTGCAACGCAAGAAAATACTGAAAAAACATCTACCATAAGATAAATAAAATCATTTATCCCCACTGACCATTTATTCAACTGACAGTAATTATGTCTATCCAGTTTGGGAATAAATTTAAACATCGTACCACAAAACAAAATAATCACAGTACTTCATTTTTTTATAAGCACTGCACATATAAATGCATACAAAAACATAGTTAAATAAACTAGATGAGTACAGATTATTTATAATTATATTTCATATTTTGTGTAAATGTCACTTTCATGTTTGATTTCAGGAGAAAACTGACATTAAATGGTTATAATTTGTTAAAAACAATTACAACATATAAGGTGATTTACTTTATCACCATTTAACGCACTATTAGGTGAAGTTGGAATAAGACATCAAACATAGAATAAACTGCTTTATTACAGCAATGTTTTATATGCAGTTTACCATTTGTAATTTAAGAATTTTGCAGATTAATTAGTGCAATAGGCACCTGCATATATAACTGCATCAGCAAAATTGTTTTTACCACAAAAATGTATATATGCATTTACACAATTTTCACACACAAAATGAACTGTATCCATGCGTGCATGAACACAGTTT
The DNA here is from genome assembly GCA_027627225.1 of Congeria kusceri. NCBI lineage: Eukaryota > Metazoa > Mollusca > Bivalvia > Myida > Dreissenidae > Congeria > Congeria kusceri. The sequence continues at coordinate 16,368,962 of CM051025.1, read as the reverse complement.
ATAAATACAGTAAAAATGATCAAAGACACAATCAGCTTTAATGAAAAAGTCATGGAAAAATGTTAATTATACCAAAAGTATTGACAGACTATAACAAACATACAAAAACAACATGAAATGCTTAGTTTTATGTGAAAAAACAAAACAAATCATGTTCATTCTGTGTTTGAGGTCTTATTCTAACTTCACATAATACAGTGTTATTTCATTACACTATATAGATGCATACTGCTTCCTTCAAAGTTGATCATAGCAGATACATCACTAAATACAGTATACTGGGTAATCTTGTTAATAAAGGCATATTTCATATGTTTCTACTGGCTAGACATAACTGAGTACTTTCATATTAAGGAAATGTCCTGTCTGGGTTGTGTACTTGCTAGTAGAAATAATGCTAGGTTTCTGATTTCATTAATTGCAAAATGTAGCTACTGGATGTGTCCATACATTTCAACATTGTCATATTCTCACAGTTCAATATCTGCATTTCTTTCACATCACTTCTCAAGTTTGTAAGTTATAATGTGTTTTGAAAATATTCTAATTTCCCTCCATCACATTTGTTATAATGACGGTTACATTAACATTATATATTAATATATAAAAAATAATATTTTAAATATTATAATATATATTTTATTTGGGAAATATATCAAAGCATTATTAAAAGCTATATAAATGTATAACCAGTTATAAAATATATGTGTTTCAAATACATCACTAAGGTATTGCAAGTTCAGGACACAGAAGCTGAAAACAGCATAAAATTGTCACAGTACATGATGCTAAAATCAACCTATGTTCCTTTCATTCGAATTTTCAATTAACACTTTATCATAGTATCATAGTCATATATATATAAATGGCAGTCTTTCATTTTATTTAATGCTAAGTAGTGAAATATAGTCTATATTAGAAAAATATCAGTGACATATATCCCTATATCACTCAGAGTGATGGACTACTTTTTTTTTATTTTATTTGATTTGAACAATATTTAATTGTGGGTGTTGTCACCATTTATCATACAGAATTACCAAAAAAGAAACGTAGTGAAGATTTATAACCCCAAATGTTGAGAATACCTCTCTGATATATTGAAGTGTCTTTCCTCTTATTTTCTCTTGGATTTTCTTCAGTCGAATTGAGCCAATGAGACTAGAACAGACAATGCCTTGGGGGTACAAGTATTACCCACAAGGCATTGGAGCTCGTCATCTTGGTCCAAATTTACTTTTAGCATCCAAAGTATTTATTTCATCCTTTGCACTTTATTCATCCCAGCATATTACACTTGCACTTACTGTTTACTGTTGCTATGAAAAGTAGTCTCCCTTTGTTTACATAATTGTATTGTCCGTTCTCAAATTCCAAAATATAACAAGAACCCAGTGTACCCTTAAGTAATAACTTGTGTTCATTAAGCACATAATTACTAGTATATAGTTTTGTGTGTATTAAGTTTTTATATCCAGTAACCACTATTTAAGAATCCAATGTGTGTTCTTGGAAGTAGTGTTCAGCGTTTAATTCTCCGCCATCTCGTTTTCTTCAACTTCTTGACCGACTTTTAATCCGATTGTGTTGTTAAGTCCGAATCATTAATATAGAAAACACTTTATACGTATAAGTATTCTATTTCAGAACACTCCTAACAGTACATCTTTTGTTGTTTTACATTTTAACGCGCATCTACGTGTTTAATCAGCTTAAATTGCTTGCGAAAACATATAGCGATACATGTGCGTTTTGATATCGTGACTGTGTTAACTATTTGTTTACATCATAACACCTATGCACACGCTATTTTTAGAAAACAGAATTTCGGAGAACTGAACGCACTTTCACTTTCAATATGTAATTTTATCATAAATATATTTAAAGCTAGCAGTGTGTGTTAACTTCTTGAAGCTGACCATTATTCAATGACTACGTGTATCCAATTGTATTTAAACTTAAATAAATTTAGAAACACGGATTCTGCGGTGTCTATGAATATACTGAGTGGCATAGTAGACTGTCGTACTGTAAACACGCTGCCATGATAATGCCTGGAGTAAAAAAAAAAATTGCGATATAAGTTGCTTAACTAGATCCAATCCACGGCACATTTGATCGTAATCCAAGATGGCGCTGGAATGTTTATTACTAATCCCGATTACTACGCATTAGAAAATAGTGCGGACGTAATATTGTAAATATCGTGTTGAGAATAAAAATCAAACGTAAAGAATATTCAAATAGCATTTAAATAAAAAGAAAATGTGTTTGTTTTTGGTGTGATAACGCGTGATATCGTCACCGGAAAGGGAGACAATATACATATTTTCACTCTCGCAAGCGCTCGTGAAAATATTAATTGTCTCCCTTTCCGGTGACGATATCACGCGTTATCACACCGAAAACAAATAAATATCCTCTATATATCATTGGATAATATTTGGTTGGTCTGCCAGATTATTTATACTCTAGTTGAGTTTCTAAACTGAAAGTTCTCATTGAGCTCTTGAAGGGGTACCATGGCAGTCCCAGCCAGGTTTGGTATTTTTCGTGAGATGACCATGTTAATCACAGACTTGCAACATTCAGTTAACCTGTAAAAACGAGAACTGTGACTAAATTTTAGGGAACATTTTGTAATGAAGCATGCGATGTTAAGGTAAACGTAAACAAAAAGTATAATGCTATTTCGACTTAAATTAGTTGTACTAGTTAACAAGAATTAGGCGAACTATTCATAGCTTATGTAATAATATTAATGCTGCAAAAACACTATAAACAGATTAACTTATGGTAAATTACTAATAAGAAACCATGGACATTAGATAAATGTTAAAGAATACAATGAAACATTTGATATAAAAATATAATAATAATAATAATAATAACAATAACAGAAATACTATTGAATTGCATACATTTAATTATTGTATACACATTAACGAACTGGATATACTGAAGAATATCATATGATAATAACATTAACAACATAAAACATTTAATTATTGTATACAAATTAACGAACTGGATATACTGAAGAATGTCATAATACTTTATGATAATAACATTAACAACATAAAATTTATGAAGTACATTAAATTATACAAAAATAATAAATCTATTAAAACATGTTATTTTACCTGACAAATAAGGCCTTTTCCTAAGCCAGTAGTAAAACGCAATGGCAGTCCGTATTGTACAGATATTTTCATTATCTTTATTTGATTCTTCCCCAAAACCTTCTTTTATCAGTACAATTTAACTTAAAATTTAACGCAGTTAAATCTGTTTCACTAGTAAGTCTTGTTTGGCTTTCAGTTTGGACAGTTTGTAAACACAAGAATCCGTTTTGATATCGGAATGAAATTTCTTGACATTATGTTTGCAAAGTAAGCCTTTTGGATAATAGGTCAAGATGCCTATAAAATATATATCTACTTTTCTTCTTTTATCATCGTTTCGACATAGAATGTGGTGCTATTTGAACGCGCGTCGTTTATAGCCTTATAACACAGGGGGATCACGCGTTGGGTGCATCAAGCCAAGATGGCTCCTCGATAGACACGAGATCTATCTTACTGAGCATTCCAGAGATAGTCGATGTATCACGATTGAATGTTATATTTTAATAACTACATATGATTTTTTAAATCTTTTTATGTTTATATGAACGAACAATAATACTATTGGTGATAATTAATAAACATTAAGCACAATGCACTGTACAAAGAAAATAAAACGTTAAATAAAATGTTGATTTTAAGGTTAAGAATAAGATATGTCTTAAGATGTTTCTGGAATACCACCCCAGATACTTTTTGCGTAAAAGAGTTTCTAACCTTCCACTCCTGAAAGACGCACTGTATGCTTGTCAGCCTTCGTCTTCAACAGGAGACCACAGTTATGGAATTACGTATTAGATCTGTTTGTAATGTGCAGAATTGCCAGGAGCCTTCCTTTAAACAGTAACAAACTTGTTGAACAGTGATCAATTAACAGTTTAACTTTATAGAATACACTTTCAGTAACTATGACGACCACTGCATTCTTTTGTTGCCAAGCACCTTTTTAAGCTCACCTGAGCACAACGTGCTCATGGTGAGCTTTTCTGATCGCCTTTTGTCCGTCGTGCTGCGTCAAAAGTTTACCTCGTTAACACTCTAGAGGCCACATTTATTGGCCAATCGTCATAAAACTTGGTCTGAACATTTGACCCAATGATATATCTGACGAGTTCAAATCTGAGTCATTTGGGGTCAACAACTAGGTCACTTGGTCAAATTGAAGAAACAGCTTGTTTACACTCTAGAAGTCACACGTTTTGCCCAATCTTCATGAAACTTGGTCAGAACATTTGTCCCAATGCTATCTCGGCCGAGTTCGAATCTGGGTTACGTGGGTTCAACAACTAGATTACTAGGTCAAAATGAAGAAAAAGCTTGTTAATACTCCAGTCACATTTTTTGCCTCGTTAACACTTTAGAGGCCACTTTTTTGGCCAATCTTCATGAAACTTGGTCAGAACATTTGACCCAATGATATCTCGGACGAGTTTGAATCTGGGTCATGCGGGGGATCAAAAACTAGGTCACTAGGTCAAATTGAAGAAAAAGCTTGTAAACACTCTAGAAGACACGTTTTTTTTTGCCCAGTGTTCGTGAACCTTGGTCAAAATATTTGTCCCAACGATATCTCGGCCGAGTTCGAATCTGGGTCACGTTGGGTCAAAAACTAGGTCACTAGGTCAAATTGAAGAAAACGCTTGTTAACACTAGAAGTTACATTTTTTGCCCAATCTTCATGACACTTGGTCAGAACATTTGTCCCAATGATATTTCGGGTGAATGTGAATCTGGGTCATTTTGGTTCAAAAACTAGGTCACTAGGTCAAATTGAAGGAAAAGCTTGTAAAGACTCTATAAGTCACTTTTTTCCCCAATCTTCATGAACTTGGTCAGAATATTTGTCCCAATGATATCTCGGCTGAGTTTTAATCTGGGTCATGTGGGGTCAAAAACTAGGTCACTATGTCAAATTGAAGGAAAAGCTCATTAAGACATTAGAAGTCACAATTTTTGCCCAATCTTCATGAAACTTGGTCAGAACATTTGTCCCAATGGTATCTCGGCCAAGTTTGAATCTGGGTCACGTGGGTTCACAAACTAGGTCACTAGGTAAAATTGAAGAAAAAGCTTGTTATCACTCTAGAAGTCACATTTTTGCCCAATCTTCATGAAACTTGGTCAGAACATTTGTCCCAATAATATCTCGGCAAAGATTGAATCTGGGTCATGTGGGCTCAAAAACTAGGTCACTAGGTCAAATTGAAGAAAAAGCTTGTTAACACTCTAGAAGTCACATGTTTTGCCAAATCTGAATGAAACTTGGTCAGAACATTTGTCCCAATGGTATCTCGACCAAGTTCGAATCTGGATTACGTGGCTTCAAAAACTAGGTCACTTGGTCAAATTGAAGAAAAAGCTTGTTAACACTCTAGAAGTTACAATTTTTGCCCAATCTTCTTGAGACTTTGTCAGAACATTTGTCACAATGATATCTCGGCCGAATTTGAATCTGGTTTATGTGGGTTCAAAAACTAGGTCACTAGGTCAAAGTGAATAAAAAGCTTGTTATCACTCTAGAAATTACATTATTGTTCCAATCTTCATAAAACTTGGTCAGAACATTTGTTCTGAATGATATCTCGTTCGAGTTCGAAAATGGTTCCGCTCGGTTGAAAAACATGGCCGCTTGGGGGCGGGGCAGTTTTCCTTATGTGGCTATAGAAAAATCTTGTTTATACTCTAGAAGTCACATTTTTGCCCAATCAACATGAAACTTGCTCAGAAACATAGTTCTTATGATATATCGGCTGAGTTCGAAAATGATTCCGCTCCCTTGAAAAACATGTCCGCCAGGGGCCAGGGCAGTTTTGCTTATATCGCTTTTGAAAAGCTTGTACACATTCTAGTTGTCACATTTTTTTGCCAAATCAACATGAAACCTGCTCAGAATCTTTGTTCTTACGATATCTTGGCTGAGCTTGAAAATGGTTCCACTCTGCTGAAAAACGTGGCCGTCATTGGGCGGGGCAGTTTTCCTTATATGGGTATAATGAAAACTTTAAAAAGCTTGTGAACACTCTTAAGGCCACATTTATTGCCCAATCTTCATAAAACTTGCCCAGATCCTTTGTTCCAATTATATTTGGCGGAGTTTGAAAATGGCTCATGTGTGGTCAACAACTAGGTCACTGGGTAAAAAAAAAAGAAGAAAATGTGAAAACTCTGGTTTTGCCTAATCTTCTTGAAAATTGCTCAGAACATTTGTTTCAATAATATATTGGGACAAGTTCGAAACTGGGTCATGTGGGGTAAAAAAATTAGGTCACCATTGCACAAATGAACAAAAAGCTTCAAAACACTCTTGATGCCACATTTATAGGCCAATCATGTCAAAACTTTCTCAAAACAGTGAAGTTCCTTAGCCTCTCAGGTGAGCGACCTAGGGCCTTTGGCCCTCTTGTCTAGACTTATTAACATATTTGGACTCGTAGACAAATGTTTCACATTAACGCACAATTTATTGTAACATGTATGTGTAGTAGAGTCATGTATTAGGGACACTTATATAGTTGCCTTGCTATGTGAATTAGCTTTTATATCGACGCGGTAGAGGTTTACCTTGGAACCAGGAGGTCCTGGGTTATATCCCCATTGAGGCTGGGGATTTTTCAGCTGGGTTAAATTGGCGCCCAACGTAAAATAACGCGCGGAGGTTGTATGTCTGTAAGACATCCCACAGATGTCAAGGCAGAAGGAAATTCATGGAAGAATTTCAAAAATGTAGGGAGAGTATGTAGTAGGGTATGTAGAGGCTGGGGATTTTTTCAAACTTGGTTACATATGCGAAACATTCGTCGTGTCTGTCAAAATCATAGTACCCAAGTAGTGCAGAAAATACGCGAGACAGTAAACTAGGAAATGGAGGCGCTTGCCCTTGCCATACCCATAACAGACAGACACCTGCACTGAGGGACTTGTTTTCGTTTCTGAACTGTTAGTAAAGGGGGTGGGGGGTGCTCGAATAAAATGCACTTTCCATCAATAGTGCTGGAAAGGCATAAAGTATTGGAATTAATAAAGAAAAAATAATAAATAAATTTTCTTTCTAAAATGCTTGACATTGTGTTACTTTATTCATTGTCTAGAACATTGACCTCTAAAGCATGAGTTCATTGAGAAATACAGTCAATAAAACTTGTCGGTATCTATGAATCTGCATTTTTGCAAATGTCAACAAAGTCAGATTTTGAGTTACATCCCTTTGATGGAGCCTTAGTATCCCATGCTATGGTATTCTCCTAAAACAAATTGTCCAAAACAGTATGCAGACAAATAGGGCAACATTTTTCACTGCAATTTAAGGTGTTTGGGTGTTTTCAAAAAATTGACACTTTACCTTAAGGGGGCAATATACGGTTTCTGGTTCTTCGGACACGGCCTGGCGTGGTCTGGGTTCGAGTCAGTCGCCTTGAATTCACAGATGATACAAATAGATGATACACATATAAAGGCCCTGTATGACCATATTTTTCACAAATCAGATTTTTCACACGTGTGAAAAACAGGATCTCATTTTTTACAGGTGTGAAAAATAGGATCTCATTCTGCACACATCGCAATCTCATTCTTCTCATTTTCTGTGAAATTTGTGATTAAGTACAGTTTTTGATATGCACTCAAATCATATTCTTCACACATGAAAAGAAAGTATTCAAATTTTCAAAAAAGTGAATTTGTTACGTCATAATCCTATTTTTCACACTGTATGTGCCCGAAAAATCGGGGTGATTTACGGTACGGTACGGTATGCATGGTATGGTACGATATGGTACAGTTTGGTATGGCAGGGCAGGGCAGGGAATGTATGGTATGGTTTGTAATGCTATGGTATGGAAAGGTACGGTACGGTACAAAACGATACGATACGGGAGGTACGATACGGGAGACATGATACGCCACTGTACTGTCCAAACGTGCGTACCAACATGTGCGGATGTTCTAATAAGGTCATTATATTACCGTCCGTGTATACGTATATTCTAGTTCGGACGGACATATGCATGGTAATTTTGGTTTAATAATCCAAAATAGGACGTTTGTTTAGACATACTTTCGGATGCTTGCATTGGTTAATATCCCAATAAAAGGGTGTACGTTCGTATGGACGTACGCGAGTTTGCATTATCTATTTCCTAATTAGACCGTGCAAACGTACGGACTAACGATTAGGCGCTTGAATACATTAGTAGCTCCTAAATAGGGATTAGTTGCTCATAGTGATGACAATACTGATGTCGTTAACTATAATGATAATAATGGTGATGACGATAATTATTATGGTGATAATGATGATAACGATGGTCACGATAATGACGACGACGATGATGATGAGAAAGATGCTGATGATGATAACGATGATGACGACAAAGACAAAGACGACGATGATGATGATGATAAAATTTGTGAAAAATGTGATCCGTACGCATACCTCGTTTTTGGCCAATCACATTCTTTACACAATGTGAAAAATGAAATCCTATTCTTCACAGGCGTGCGAAAAATATGATTTGGGAAATGATCCTACAAGGCCCTGTCACACTGTGGCGAATTTAAGCTTAAGTTGTAACTAGCCACAACTCGCTTGGTGTCGTGAAGATCGTGTACACATGTCGTTCTATGTTGCAGTGATGTCTTCTTTTGTCGCCAGAACTCGCCAAGTAGAGGCGAGAATTTTAAACCGTTTAAAATTCTCGCCGCTTCTTGGCGACTTTTTATACTCATACACGAGTCGAAGACATGTCGAAGGAATCTCGCGCTCTCAAATACACTCGAACACATTCCGTAGACATGTCTTCCTTTGTCGTATCGTTTCGCCTTATATTATCGTTCTACGACAAAACACGAGTTTGTGAGACGTGCCTACGACATTTGCTCGTCCGTTTCTCGTAAAATATCGTCATAAACTCGTGCTCATGTCCTCACAAGTCGTACAGACTCGTCCACACTGGTATATTGTCGAAGGTAAGTCTTCGATTGTCGAAAATATATCGTAAGCATATCAGCTGAACTCGTGATAAAATGTGGTTATCGTACTTGTCGTGTCAAGGTTGAAGAGAACTCAAACAAATGTCTTCTTGAAACAATTCCGCGACCAACTCGTCCACTTTACGGCGAATTATAACTCGCCAGAAGTCGTACAGAACTCGAAGCTCATATTCGCCAAAGTGTGACTGGGCCTTTAGCGCCTATGGAAATACTTGGTAGAAAAATAACTTTTAATAAAATGTTGTTGACCTCAGTCTTGAAACTGTATATTTTACTATCAAAATTACAAGATCACACTCATTTTATATCCGACGCTGAAACCAATTAAAATGTAACATTTAATCGGAATCAAATTTTAACTTATAATATAATTATAAATGATGTACCAAAATAAATACAAATACATGTAGAAAACAACACAAATAATTCAACTTGACTTATGCTCTGAATATTCGTCTGTCCGCCCGTTTCATTCTGAGTACTTCCGGTTGCGTCCACACGGCACAGCATGTTTGCAATAATCACAAACGCTTGTATTCCAAATTCCATTCTGTTGAAAGTACGACTCCCGAACACTGGAAGAGGCACACGTTGCGTTGTCTCAAAATCCACGGGATCTAGACATCAATACAGAATCTTCCAACTCCATTCAATGACACTCCGTTAATTATGTGTTCCGCTCATCCGCACTGGAAAGTGCGGCGCGCGAGGTCGCTTTATTAGCGGTAATTAATTGGCAGCGACTGTATCACCACCAGTGTAGTGTTGTCAAGTCAATGATCTCTCATGAAGTGCCGCTAGATGTCTTACCCAATGCACACGGAAACAACAGTCAGTCATAACACGGATCACATTATTAGTGGAAACCTTTGTTCACCGGTATGTAAGCCATGAGGTGAAATGTTAGGATATAGTGTATAAGTATATTTATACTACGAACGAAATGAAAAAAAAATGAAAGCACGCAATGCGCGGCGCAAAATATATGGTTATCATTAGTTATCATTACCATGATCATCATCATTGTCTTCATCATCATCATCATTATCACCATCATCTTCATAGTCATCATTACCATCACCATTGTTATCGTCGTTGTCGTCGTCGTCGTCATCATCATGATCATCATCCTCACCATCATCATCTTCATAGTCATCACCATTACCATTGTTATCGTCGTCGACGTCGTCGTCATCATCATGATCATCATCATCAATCTTCATAGTCATCATCATCATTACCATTGTCATCATCATTCATTTTGCTTATTGATTTTGCTGCAGGGTTTAGTTTAAAGAAATCGTTTTGGAAACAAATCAAAAGCAATTGCAAAGTGAATAATGAACTGAACACCCAGTAATTGACCGGTTTCTGTCCAAATACATCTCGTGATGAGTACTTTAACCGCTCTATCTGAAATGTCGATTCCACAAGGAAATAATGAATCATAAATTAATATGTTAGAGTTTTTGAACGGTTAAATACCGGCCACAAAATCGACGAGAGCAAACTCGGTGGAAAGTTTGCAATATTCTTTAATAGTAATAAATATTGTTATTGTCTGTATGTACTTAAATTGCGCGTTATACGTGATTTGTTCGGCGAAGCTGTTTAATCCAACTTTTGACCTTTCTCAACATCCAATCAAATGTTGTGAACATTTCCCGCCAGTAGTCACGAATTTATAAATCCTAATATTGCATCGACTAGTTTAAAAGAAATCCCCACCACGGCCTGAAAAATATTGGCCCATTTCTTTTCGGACTTGAATGAAAAAATACGCCAATGTGGAAAAATCCAGACATACCTCTTTACTTTGTTTACGTTTTGGAATAATTTCCAGTTCTCAGCTCCCAACTCGGAAGTTGCATTGGCTCAATTTTTTCGGCGTAGCTGTCTAAGATCACTTTTGATCTAGATTTCTTGGGATAATTATGCAGCGGGAATAATTGAATGCCAATAGAATTGGGCAAATTTTCTAATTTTAGGGAATGCAAACTTCATACAATGGTTTAACGTATACCAATAACTGTTGCATACTTTTGGAGATTAAAAATTTACATAAATGTTTACATAAGCGGTTAAAATGAAGTCATAAACTTATCCCCGACACATACTCCAGAACTGAGGCTAATTATGAACGTATTTTCTCATTGTATGCCATAAACAGAATGCTATATTCATTCACGTAACGAAATAACTATTTTGTGTAGCCTACATTTATATAAGCGGTACGCTCTATAAATCTCATTCACAGATCGAGCTGCCGTTCCATGAAGCCCATTGATTCTAGCGAGTTCATCACATTCCAGAAACAGTTGTGTCATTCTAAAAATAGCGCGCGTAGCTAGCAACCGTTGTATAGCTGTGTTAATATACTCGTACATGCATCAATAATAGCGTTCAGAGAATCATAAACCTAAAAATTTCAATAAATGGGGAATTTATATTTATAAACTTACAGTTAATTTGAATTAAAATTGTGGTTACGATTTATTAACGATTAGATCTACCGTATTTATAATTGAATCTTTCTATCAACTTCTCCGGTAGATGTTATTTAATCTGTAAAAGGATGCTACATTTTCTATCGATAAATTTTATTAAATTTTTAAATTAATAAATTTATCTCAAATTAACTTTTGGGTCCGAGAAGTTTTCTTATAGTGTCCAATAAGTCTCCTAATATTGGTGGGACCAAAAACTTTTAAATGACATCTCAATATTTATTTCAACGCCGATTGTCTTTTTTAAAGACATTTCTTGTTTCAATATACTTGCCAGTGTTTACAGGCCGTGTAACATGACCGTGGGAAAATGCCCCGTTAATATCGAATATTCGATACTAAGGCAACGTTCCACAGAATACACTCGCGATCGCTGTCTAATCTTGGCCTATTAAAAGTATACACGTGAACAACACTGAATCGTCTAACAAACATCCAGAGAACCATACACAATTAAATTAACAATGAATGGAGCATTACTTGTATTTACAAACTTACCATGCATGTTTATTAGAATAACGGTTGGTTATGGAAGCGTCCTGGCGCCAGGTGTTAGCATAAAAATAAATCAAAAATATTAGACAACTAAATCTTTTTATCTCGTAATTACGACTTTTTAACTCGTTATTACGAAATAATATCTCGTAATTACGATTTAGTATCTCGTAATTACGACTGTTTATTTCATAATTACGACATAGTATCTCGTAATTACGAGATAAAAAGTCGTAATTACGATTAAATAGTGCAGTGATGACGCATAAGCCAAGTGTGATATAAGCAGGCGATCGAAGATTGAAATAGTACTAATAGTACACTGTATGTCTGTCTGTCTGTCTGTCGGTCTGTCTGAAAAAATACATAAGATATAATTCTAATGTGGATACCTTTATTTAACAAAGATATTATTATTATTATTATTATTATTATTATTACTATAATTTTCATTATTATTGTTATTATTATTATTATTATTATTATTAGTAGTAGTAGTAGTAGTAGTAGTAGTAGTAGCAGCAGCAGCAGTAGTATTAGAACTAGTAGTAGTAGTAGTAGCAGCATCAGAGCAGCGGCAACATTGGCAGTAAAATTAGTAGTAGTTGGAGTAGAAGTAGAAGTGGTAGTAGTTGTAGTTGTAGTAGGAGTAGTAGTAGAAGTTGTAGTAGAAGGAGGAGGAGGAGTAGTAGTAGGAGTAGTAGTAGTAGTAGTAGTAGTAGTAGTAGTTGTGGTAGTAGTAGTAGTAGTAGTAGTTGTGGTAGTAGTAGTAGGAGGAGTAGTAGTAGTAGTAGTAGTAGTTGTTGTAGTAGTAGTAGTAGTAGGAGGAGGAGGAGGAAGAGGAGGAGGAGAAGGAGTTGTAGTAGTAGTAGTAGTAGTAGTAGTAGTAGTAGTAGTAGTGGTAGTAGTAGTAGTAGTAGTAGTAGTAGTAGTAGTAGTAGTAGTAGGAGTAGTATTAGTAGTGGTAGTAGTAATAGTAGTAGTAGGAGTAGTAGTAGCAGTAGTAGTAGCAGTAGTAGTAGCAGTATTAGTAGTAGTAGAAGTAGCAGTAGTAGTTGTAGTAGTAGTAGTAGTAGTAGTTGTAGTAGTAGTAGTAGTAGGTAGTAGTAGTAGGAGGAGGAGGAGTAGAAGTAGTAGTAGTAGTAATAGTATTGGTGGTAGTAGTAGTAGTAGTAGTATCAGTAGAAGTAGTAGTAGTAGTAGTAGAAGTATAAATAGTAGTAGTGTAGTAGTAGGAGTAGGAGTAGAAGTGGTAGTAGTAGTAGTAGTAGTAGTAGTTGCAGTAGAAGAAGGAGGAGGAGTAGAAGTAGTAGTAGTAGTAGTAGTAGTAGTAGTAGTAGTAGTAGTAGGAGGAGGAGGAGGAGGGGGAGGAGGAGACTGAGGAGGAGGAGAAGGAGTAGTAGTAGTAGTAGTAGTAGTAGGTGGTAGTAGTAGTAGTAGGAGTAGTAGAAGTAGTAGTAGTAGTAGTAGTAGTAGTAGTAGTAGTAGTAGTAGTAATAGTAGTAGTAGGAGTAGTAGTAGCAGTAGTAGTAGCAGTAGTAGTAGCAGTATTAGTAGTAGTAGAAGTAGCAGTAGTAGTAGTTGTAGTAGTAGTAGTAGTTGTTGTTGTAGTAGTAGTAGTAGTAGTAGTAGTAGTAGTAGTAGTAGTAGGTAGTAGTAGGAGGAGGAGGAGAAGTAGAAGTAGTAGAAGTAGTAGTAGTATTGGTGGTAGTAGTAGTAGTAGCAGTATCAGTAGATGTAGTAGTAGTAGTAGTAGTAGTAGTAGGTAGTAGTAGGAGGAGGAGGAGAAGTAGAAGTAGTAGAAGTAGTAGTAGTATTGGTGGTAGTAGTAGTAGTAGCAGTATCAGTAGAAGTAGAAGTAGTAGTAGTAGTAGCAGTAGCAGTAGCAGTAGTAGTAGTAGTAGTAGTAGTAGTAGTTGTGGTAGTAGTAGTAGGAGGAGTAGTAGTAGTAGTAGTAGTAGTAGTAGTAGTAGTAGTAGTAGTAGTAGTAGTAGTAGTAGTAGTAGTAGTAGTAGTAGTAGTGGTAGTAGTAGTAGTAGCAGTAGTAGTAGTAGTAGTAGTAGTGGTGGTAATAGTAGTAGTAGTAGTAGGAGGAGGAGAAGAAGAAGAAGAAGAAGAACTACTACTGCTGCTAATGTTTAAGCCATTCACTGCAAGTAGGGAAAGATCTAGGATCAGAAAATGTACAGGGTGCTGCTCAAAAGGGGCAGTTCTTTGAAAATTTCTAGCAATTAGGTAAATCCAGATATTTTAGCAGTTTAATGCTTCTACATGTAAATTGGTTTTAGGCATTGACTCTGAATTTGTCATTGAATACTGGCAAAAATATATGATATTTCTAAAGGTATTCAACTGTTGACCTGCCCAGAGGGTCAGCAGGGAGGAACCAAAAAGGAGCAGGGTGCTTCACCCTACTATTGGGGTCTGGATCATTCTCTACTGCAAGACATCCTAAAATTTCGGAATGATTTAAGCCTAATTCGAACAACGATCGAATTTGAAGGTCCATATCAATTCGTCTGATGAAAGTACGGTCACGATATTATTTCAATCTATGAAATACTACTTCTATCACGTTTGGCTTTAATACAGTTTTATCTCGTAATTACCAGATAAAAAGTCGTAATTACGAGATAAGAAGTCGTAATTACGAGAAAAATGTCATAAGTACGATATACTAAGTCGTAATTACGACATACTAAGTCGTAATTACGACATACTAAGTCGTAATAACGAGATAAAAAGTCGTAATTACGAGATAATAATTCGTAATTATAAGAAGTCGTATTTACGAGATACTAAGTCGTAATTACGAGATACCAAGTCGTAATTACGAGATACTTACGTGCGTTTTATGAATGCATTAAAACTATAATAGTTATACACAAAAACGCTCGAAACGTATTTTCCCAAAGGAATATAAATCTAATTCTCCACTATTAAATATAACTTCACATTTGTGTTTTCACAAAATGAAGTCAAATCATTATTTTTAATTGCGATGAATTGTCCCTGACGTGTGTTTTTATTTGGCACACATAGTATAAATGACGAATCCATAAAATAACGCTCATATTCATTCTCTTCATTATTTTCTTGGTAACTTTTAGTAAATTTTGATTTGACTGACACATACTGTATAAATCATTTAGATTGAAAAAAATCACCGATGAAAAATATGAGGTGGTAAGACCAGTTAATTATACGGACATTACATAATTATGATATCTTAAACATATGGACTTTTCATAGTTTCCCGGCGCCTTATGATTCTCTGCATCATTGTTTTTCTTGTGAAATACTGATGTTTCTACCAAATTCTCGTGTAGAGGCTATTCAATCTACAAATAGACATTGTTTTATATAGACTATGAATATTTGCGTTGTATACTAAAATAATTAATCATGAAAAACGCTTCAAATATATATATTTCGTTGTAATTGTAAAATGCTTAGTTTTACTTTGTATACATAAATATACTGACGTTGATGAGCAGATGAGTCTGACTTATTTGGGTTATTCAAGTAGCACTGATTCAAAGCAGTTCATCAGTTCATTGCTTTGACATGGAATAATAATATTCTTTTATTTATTTCAAATATAGAAAGTTTTATTTAAAATATACAAACATTTCATACTACTGTTTTAGCCACATGAAAATATGAGTTCGCTATTTGATAATGAAAATTGTATTATTTATTTTATCTTAAATAATATCGAAAAATAACACTAAATGCGTGTAGAATAACGATCTATGAAAAGAAATGAGACTGTTCGTTTATAAACCAAATCAGCATATGCGTCAGTGTTAAATATTCATGTTGGATATTCAATGTACATTCGTTACAAACATTTCCAACATACGCCGACTATCTTTTTAAAGATATTTCTTGTTACTAATAAACATAATCAGCTAATGCCTGAGTGTCGATTTAAAAAAGTTACGTTAATACAATCGAGAGACTTTCAAATGAACATGTGACAGACCGCGTTGCAGAACCCGTTTTGTAAGCGTTATGTAAACACGCTTCTAAAAACTCCCTATTAGCTGTCCACCTGTGTGTACACGTGGTTAAAGGGACATCAACACACTCTGAATTTTAGTGAAAAAACAGATATATTATGTAAATGACTCCACATTCTTCAGAAACACCGGGCCATTAAACCATGACAAAGTAAATCATCTAAACGTTCTCAATATTAAGTATATTTACCTTGACTTGAGAGAAACAAAGTCCATTAAGTTCCAAATGAACTGTGTGTATTAGGTTTATGGTTGACCCTCGCGACCTGAGGGCTCTAGCAGTTTTAACGTATATCTTATCAATGTTTGCAAAATATAGAGCATTTCATCGCAGCGACCATGGAATGTTTAAGGACACTGACCGAAAGTGACTGAAAGTTATGACTGCAGTCGGCGGTAAGTAATAAAGCAATACTGGACATTATAGTTCGTAACACATTCGCACACATGCGGGGCAGCGTGACCCCTGCATACAGGGGCTATATAACGGTCTGTACCGGTGACAGATTCGACAGTTCTTCCTCTCACTAGCATTGGATACATCTACTGCTCAAACCGGAAATGCTACGGACGGCGCTGTTGTTGTGTGCGGCGGTGTGCGGATGTCGGGCTCTCACAACGGTACAGACCCTGGCGGGGGACCCGGACTACACCACCCTCGTCTCCTTGGTAACGAAGGCTGGGCTCGTGGACACGCTCAATCAAGGTGAGGAAAAATATGTATTTATAAAAAAATATACATTTTTACAAAAATATGTGTGTACTTGTCACACGTAAAACAATAAGGCTTATCAAAAATTGCGTGTCAAAAATTATTTTATAAAGTGAATGTGCAATTTAGCCGTATAAACGTTGATTTGCATGTAGAGAAATACTGGCGCAAGTTTTCGTTAGATTTTCTCCTAACCGATTTTGCTAATTCGCTACTTTCACTTTCGGACTTCACGAACCGTCATGCTTACATATTCGCGCAATATCTAATATTTGTTTCGGAACACAAGAATTTACACTGTTAAAACTTATTTTAACCTAAAATGTCATTGTAAAACGTAAGAGAATACTGGCCGATATATATAAGAAGTGTGGTATATTTCACTCTGGTATCAACTGACTCTTATTAACCGGTACTTTGTACCTTCCATATGGTCGAGCTCAAAAGAAGATCTAATTTTGTAATCTGTGATTTCATTTTATTTCGAAGTTATCAAACAGAAAGAGAATCTATATGCGATTTTTACTACTGCAACAGCCGAAAAAAATACATTACAGTAAAGGTAAAAATATCAGTAAAACGTTACTAGAATCACAACGATTCGGAGTTCTGGTGCGTAGGAATTAAAACAAGAGGGCGTTATCCCAAGTTGTTTAAAAGCCACGCATCAAAACGACAAAGAATTGTTTATTGGCCGATAAACAACGATAAAGCGAAAATTATTTCGATTCTAACATGATTTGACATATAGCTTTGCATTTGTAATTGGAACTTCTTTTTACTATGCTCCGCTCAGAATCGGGACTTCTTTTTGCGTTGTTTATTGGGTAGTTTAACAACGATAATTGTGTTCATGTCTATATAAAAATTAGCGAGAATCATGTTAGAATATAAACTAACACATGGCATAGAGGATGAAACATTTTATGCGGGTCGATATTACTTTCAATTATACCAAACGTGATCGTTTCTTATGAGTAGTACATTTGTACAACATAAAAACATAAATTCTGTTCTGAACACGTAATTCACAAAACACGTATGATTTTGCTAACTTTACTATTGGCGCAACGACGATGCCGATTTCATAATTCCAAATGACAGCACGGAATCTGTAGTAGCATGGTGTTCTGAAATAAATATCATCCTGTGACATAACTTTGGGTCTATGGACAACATACACAGAGCTGTCACGTGTGATGTAATAGTATAAACTCTCCACATTTCAGGAGTGTTTCGCCCCGAACAACGCTGCGTTTAATGCGCTTCCCGCCTCCACCTTGCAGGCGGTTCAGTCAGACGCCGCCCTCCTGAGGAGCGTCTTGCTGTACCACGTGGTTGCGAACATACTGATGACGTCACAGATGACGAACGAACATACCGTGGCGTCCATGCAGGGGAAAACCATCAAATTTAACTTTTATGATCACAACAATGTAAGTTACTCTAAAATGACTATATTGCAGTACCATTGTATCACATTCAAAGCGAAGGCAAAATTAAAAAACAAAGAATGCGCATGTTTTCGTTTAAAAACTAGTGATTAGTTTGTATGTATTCTTTAGACGACAATCGTTATGAAACCGCACCACATAACGGCTGTCTAAATTAAAAATAAAACAATAACATAAAATTAAACAATGCATACCAATTTTAAAGTTTAAATTTCGATTTTACTAATTACGCATGCTATTGCGTCAATGTAATAATTATCACAGAAACTAAAAGAGGAAAATATGTTAACTTAAATATGTTGTTACCACGTTTGTTTCCATCTGCTAATAGATAGTATTGCAGTATTACTTCAAATGACATACTGAATATTTTACAGTTTGAAGATGTTTTCATTGCTAGCAAAAATGACGCCAATCACAACGAGACCAGCACACTGCTGTCACTCGCTCTCCAGGCAGGCATCGCAGCGGCACTGCAAGGTGGAACGTTGTTTGCAAATTCACACGAAACACTGTATGGCATTCATGCACCCAAAGTTCAAAGACGTGTCTTTCATGAGCAAGGTTCAAAAAAGAGAATATAATCGAACCAACAGTTAAATGACTTTTATCTGCTACCGTCTTACGTTAATGGGCAATAATAATAATAATAATAATAATAATAATAATAATAATAATTAAGAAGAAGAAGAAGATGATGATTATGACTGACGAATTGACAATTTTCCTATTTTTGTCACAGATTCCAAAAATAAAACAACAGTGTATATAAAAGAGAAAATTACTGTAAATACCGTTTCGTTAATGAGTAATCATCAGTTGAAATTGATCAATTTATAAAGCGTTTGTAACGCTAAATGGTGTAATAATTTGGAGTGTTGTTGTTGTTGTTTTTGTTAAAATTGTTGACAACACGTGCATCACTTACATAAAGTACAAAATGCAGAAATAATTATAGAAATCGGAATGGCCGAGTTGTTTTAACTTTAGCTTTTTGATCCGGTGGTCCGTGGTTCGAACCCCGGTGGGGACAATATTTTTGTTCTTTTCTTTTTTTTGTTATCCTTTTCTTCTTATTATTCTTTGGCTCTTTAGTTCCGATGATTAAATCTGTCATGTTAAGACATTTAATGGCACTTTAAAAAAAATACAAAAATTTGTGAACAAGTCCGTTAAATATCAACGAGTGATTTTTTCAATTTATCATGCACTAGTAATGGCTGATTTGTATCCTCCTACTGAAGACTTTACAATGGTTTCAACCTTTTTATCAGTGGAGTTATGACGTTCTATATTCATTATACACTGGGAACTCGAAATGGCACACTGGTTTGACATTTGAAATTATTACTCCAAATATTTCGTTGATTTCCACAGAAGATGGTCTGACGTTATTTGCGCCGACCAACGCCGCCTTCAGAAAAACTTCGGGCCTCCACGGTTTCTCAACTAGCCGGAAACATCGCTCTTCTCACTGGTAATCAAACTGTGCATTTCCTGATGTGGTATCATATCAAATCTGTGCATTTCCTTGGTAGTGATGTGGTATCATATCAAATCTGTGCATTTCCTTGGTAGTGATGTGGTATCATATCAAATCTGTGCATTTCCTTGGTAGTGATGTGGTATCATATCAAATCTGTGCATTTCCTTGGTAGTGATGTGGTATCATATCAAATCTGTGTACGGTAGGTGGTGTTATATTGCATACATGTCTTTAAATACACTTAAAATTCTGACAGATGATATGGGGAAATTTCGACCTGAACTATTTATGTTAATGTCATTCTTCAAATAATGTGTATGGCAACAAACTCTCTTGCACGCGCATAAATACACTTGGTCTTGAACAGACGTACAGAAGTAATTACATGGACACCATTGGCAATGAAGTTTTATACTAATTGAAACTTTGGTATGCTGTCATATGAACTGTATCCTATGAAACATCTAAATATTGGCAGCCAGACAAATTTAAATAATTTAAATAAGATCACACTGAAATACTTCAAAACCTGTGTGTTATCAGTGTGTGGGCGGGGGAGGGATTATGTCCGGGTATATGTAAAAATGAGCAGGAGGGATTTTGTCTGGGAGGGGGGGGGGATATGTCCCTCCGAGATTCTCTAACGATTACTTAACTCTGCCTTTACAGAGGTGCTGAAGTACCACGTGGTTCCGCACACCGATTTCTCCCCGGGCCTCTACAACGGGGAGCGACTGAACACCCTGGATCCGGAGCTCGCCACCATTTACCTCATAAGTAAGCGTCATGTACCATCACCTCTCACAGTTTTATAAGAATGTTGTTGATTAAATTGGAAAATTATTGAACACAGCGTGAATATTACGTGTACAACAAGTTTTCGGGTATTTCGGCAGTTTTAACATGGTACCACAAAATTTTAACCAAGCTTATAGCTAAAGCTCTTAACACGTGTTTCAGACGGTGTGCGCGTGAATTCGAACTCCCACGTGACAATGGCTGATATCGGGGCCACCAATGGGGTGGTTCATTACATCGACACCGTCCTCATTCCGCATCGTCACTCCGGCATCCTCGGCTAGATGACGTCAGCACTCGCTTTGAAAATTGTATCATCATCTTCTCAATTACCATTATGCTGTTGAATTTATGTTTGTTTGTGAGTTTTTTGTTATAAAAAAACTATTATTCTGACAAACGTTGTTAATTCTTTCTGCGACGCATATCGTATTTAGTCAGAAAACTCCATGGACCATTAAAACCCGAAATAATAGCTTATAAATAGTTGCTTTATTAGTCGTACTGGTAAGGACACTAGCCGACATATTGCGGTAAAAAATCAAACAAAACAGTTTTATAAAATGAGCACGTTCTTCAGTTTTAAATTTGATGAGGCTGAAGACAGAAACCATTGACTTTCAATCTGTAGTAAACAGCCTCAGTTGTACAACTGGGAGCAGCGAAATGTTTTTGTTTTGAGAGAGATGCATTATACATCATGCGTGCTCGTTATTATTCTGTATTGTTGAATAAATCAAACCAAATTGCGCACGTATAACAAACTTACAGTAATAGGACGTTATTACTTCCGTTGTAAAGCATAACCATAACGTTTCGTACGCGTTCCTAGTCCCAAGCACTGCAACAGTAAATGAAAACGCTGAAGGTATGTTTAATGCCTCACAGAGAAAATCAAAACTCTGACAGCGTAGAAAATCTGTTGGCGACAAAAGAAACTAAAAGCACGTGAATTATTAGTGCATTTTTGCTAAAAAGGAAACATTGGTTTGAATGATGTTAAATTTCTCACTTTTAAACTTGATAATAAGGCTTCTTATAGTTTACCACATCGTAATAAAAATTAATTTGTTAGCAACGAACAAATATTTTTCAGATTAGTTATCTAATGCAAACTGAATCATATACATGCCAGTTAGCAAGTGTTACGAGACTACGGTTGACCTGACCGTATTGTATTCTGTTTACAGCAGTGTCTGGGGTGTGTGTCAATGTTGGTTTATCTTTATTGGACTTGACAGATTAAAAATAGCCATCCTCTCTGTTGTTGATAGCAAAACATATTTTACATACCATTCTATGGTGTGTCAGCAGTCTTCAAAGTTGGGAAGAGGTATATTTAGATCGGTTGTTGGGGCTATATACCATCATTTCATTGGTCAAATATGAAGTAATTTTCATGGTTAAATATAGATTTTATTTTCCCTCCCTTTAGAAAGTCGCCCAAAGCATCAGAAAACAATAGGGCTCTGAAACAAGAGGGTCGTGTGTTATGAATATTAAAAAATATAAATTTTGGGGATATCAGATGGCATTGTTCAGTAAGTTGATATTCATTGTTCTATTAATATTTTTTGTATCTTTCCTAAGTGTGCTAAGCTTCCTTGGTATATTCATTGTTAAATTTATTTTGAGGGTATATTCTGATGAATTAATTCTGTAAAACAGGGAAAAGGTACAACCACACAGTAATTTGTGAATGAATTTTGTTTTCATTGCAGTTATTTGTATGAATTTCAGTTAATGTCATGTGATTTACATGAACTAATATCAGTTGTTAATATGACATACATGTATTAAGATCATGCATGAAATTTTGTCTTTAGTAAAGCATACTTTTCAATCAAATTGTTAATTTCAGATAACCGTCGTCTTGGTATATGTTGAGCGTTGAAACTAGACGCAATAAAGGTTGATTACATGACGCGTTATTGCAGTGTATCTCCCAAAGTTTACATCATTTCACAGTCGGTGTGAAACAGTTATTGAACAATTTCTGTGAAAACTGCAATGATGGATGGAGAAGACAGCATCGTCGTAAAAAGGTCACGAATGAAGAGTGTTCATCCAATCTGGCTAGATTGTCCAAGGCGATGGACATTCTGTTGACAGAAAATGGAAGTATTTAAAAGGTGAATAATCTTGAAGTGGAATTAGCGAAAAGCTGGAATGAATATGAACGTGAATATTCGGACTTAGACAGGTTCAGGTCCGAGGAACGTTTTGAACTCTGTCGGATATTCGATCAGGCCAAAAGTGACTATGAAGCACTGTCAGCATATGAGCAAAAGTGGCTGACTGACAAAACAATCACACCATCACGTGTCGACAGCGATGGCAGCAACAGCGAGAAGACCAATTCGTCCGTACTGAGGAGACGTCAACTGGCCGAATTGGAATTGACCCAAGCTAAGCGGCGTCAGCAACTTGAGCGACGCCGCCTCGAACTTGAATTACAACAGGTAGAGATTAAACAGCTGTTGGAGATTCAAGCTCTGGAGGACACACTGGCGAGATCCGAAATATGTGCCGATTCCGTAACACAACTTTCTGGACATAGTGGGGAACATGCATCGGAGCAGGATGTTCCTGGGTTGCCAGGGGGTGCGCTAACTGCAGAAGAAAAGGATAGGGACTACATCACGGGACTACGCGCGGAAGCGGAGCATTTCGTGCCAGCGGACCAGCAGACGGAAAAGGACTCATGGGACATGACAATGAGTGTACAGGAAAGTTTAAATTTACCAAAACCGGAAATATTAACATTCAGTGGCAATCCTGTGGACTATTGTAAATTTATTCGGAATTTCGAAACAAACATAGAGTGTAGAGTGCAGGATAATCGGCTACGGCTGAGTTATTTAATCCAGTACTGTACTGGTGATGCTCGACGTAGTGTCGAGGACTGTGTGGTTTTACCTCCCGAAGAAGGGTATGTAAGGGCAAAACAAATATTACTCAGTCGCTATGGTAAACCTCATTTAGTAGCTAGATTCCATGTTGAACGTCTGATTAATGGCAACCAAATTAAATCAAATGATGTACAGGGGATAATGAACCTTTCGCTTGATATGGAGAAATGTCAAATTACCTTGTCTCAATTGGGCTACACATCAGACATACATAATACAGCAAATCTAAGGAAAATTGTTAGGAGACTGCCGATGCATATTCGGGCTAGATGGGCAGATCAAGCTAGTAAATTGATTGAACAGGGATTTGAACCCGCATTTACAGATCTCCTTGCCTTTGTACAACAGAGGGCCCTTGAAGCAAATACAATGTATGGTCAGGATCTTGCTAGCGAATCCAAACAAATTCATTCAAAGCCGAAATCTGCAGCCAATTCTGGGTTAAACCGTGGGAAATTTGTAACTCTATCTACTACAGGTGCTGATAGTGGTGGTATGGCTCGCGTAGGCGATGAGTCAAGCTCAGGGCGTTTAAAGTGTCTACCTTGTGTCTATTGCAGGGAAAATCATAAATTGATAAACTGTGACAAATTCAAGTCTATTGATTTTGATGCAAGGTTAGGTGTTATAAGAAAGAAAATAATGTGTGAAAATTGTCTGAATTTTAAGCATTTTGCTAAGTTCTGTAGAAAGAGTAGTTGTTGTGAGGTGACTGGCTGTAGACAAAAACATCATACTTTGTTGCATAAACCCGTGGCTACTGTAGGTCAGAGAGCAGATGCTATTTTAGGGCATAGCAATTGTTGTACCAAATCAGATGACGTCAAGGCAAGTTTACGCATTGTTTCTGTTGTTGTGAAATATGGTTCCAGACAGACGGAAACATATGCTTTGTTAGATGAAGGCAGTGATATCACGTTGTGTAGCGATAGTTTAGTTAGAAAACTAGACGCTAATGGTACTTTTCGCGAGTTTACCATTACAACTGTAAACCAGTCTACACAGCGTAGAACTGGTATGCAGTTGAACTTAAGGTAAGTTCTCTTGATGGTCGCGAAAGTATAGACGTAAATAGAGCATGGTCTGTAAAACATTTTCCAATATCCCTAGAGTCTCTTCTAACAGAAGCGGAGATTGGCAAGTGGACGCATTTGGCAGGAATACAACTGCCAAAGATCAGTGCCGGACAAGTAGAGTTGCTTATAGGGAGTGATACTCCAGAGGCCTTCTGGGTAGAGGAAGAGAGAAGAGGTAACCGGGGTGAGCCGTACGCAATACGGTCAATTCTAGGCTGGAGCATTATTGGTCCTACAGGGAAGACGTCGTCTTCTAACTGTAATGTGAACTTTCAACATATGTCAGATGTACATAATCAGGTTGAAAGACTGTAGAATACTGATTTTCCTGACTGTAGGTTAGATAATCTGGCAGGTATGTCACAAGAAGATCGCCGTGCACTATCAATAATGGTAAGCACTAAAGAAAAGGATGGAGAACACTACAAACTGGGACTGCCCTGGCGTGACGAACAGGTTAGTTTGCCATATAATAAGAAATTAGCAGTCACACGTTTAGAACAACTGAGACGAAAACTTTCAAATGATGCAAATTTGCATGCTCTTTACAGAGAGACCATGGGAAGTTACATCGAGAAGGGGTATGCTAAGCCTGTTGAGGACAACGGTGAGTGTAAATCTGGTAGGGTGTGGTACCTTCCTCATCACCCGGTATGTAGTCCGAATAAGCCTGGAAAGGTAAGGATCGTTTTTGACTGTGCCGCAAAGTACCGAGGTACGTCACTGAATGACAACCTTTTACAAGGGCCTGATCTAGTGAATAGTCTAGTGGGCGTGCTAATTAGGTTTCGGGAGCAACCAGTAGCTTTGGTTGCCGACATTGAGGCCATGTTTCATCAGGTGAAGGTCAGTGACAAGGATAGCGATGCACTAAGGTTTCTATGGTGGTCAGATGGTAAAATGGAGCAACCGCCGACTGAATACTGTATGACTGTTCATCTGTTCGGAGCGACGTCATCGCCCAGCTGTGCAGCATATAGTCTGAAATGCACAGCGAGGGAGAACGCTTCACACTTTAGTCAGAAAACTGTTAGGACAGTAGAACGAAATTTGTACGTTGATGACCTGTTGAAGTCCGTTCCTAACGCGAAGGTGGGTATTGAGTTGTCTTCAGAACTCAGAGACATACTTTCTAAAGGTGGGTTTAGGTTGACAAAGTGGATTTCTAACAATCAAGAGGTCTCTGACACATTTCCGGAATCTACGAGTGCAGGTAAGTGCACAAAGGTGGACCTTGAGAATGACACACGGTTTGAGCGCGCTCTTGGGTTGCACTGGTATGTAGAAAAGGATAAGTTTATGTTTGATGTTGACCTTCCGGACAAATGCCACACCCGTCGAGGTATACTTTCAGTAGCTAGTTCACTGTATGACCCACTTGGACTTGTGGCCCCTGTTACTCTCATTCCAAAGCTGGTTTTACAGAATGCCTGCCGGCAAAAGCTACAGTGGGATGAGAAGATGTCGGACACGGATATTGAAAAGTGGTCTCAGTGGCTAGAATGTTTACCTGCATTGCCACAGGTAAGTATTGATAGATGCTTGCAGCCGAAAGGGGTAGATGACTCTTCGGCAAAAGTTGAATTACACATGTTCAATGATGCATCAGAACAAGCGTACGGGGCAGCAGTGTATATTAAGATATACGATGTCATCGGTAGCTGCAAATGCAGTCTTGTAATGGGTAAGTCTAGACTAGCACCAGTAAAATCAATGCCGATACCACGATTAGAGTTAGCTGCAGCAGTTGTGGCTGTGAAGTTGTATCAGTTGGTGACACAAGAGTTGGACTTAAAGGTTGATGGCAGGTATTTTTCTGGACAGACTCGATGATAGTTTTGGGATACATAAGAAATGAAACTTGACGTTTTAAGACATTTGTAGCGAATAGATTAGCAGTGATACATGATGTCACTTCGCCAAATAACTGGAGGTACGTTCCGACCGACATGAATCCCGCGGACATAGCGTCTAGGGAATTGTTTCCTCACGAAACAGAAAAACTTGAGAAGTGGCTGAACGGACCTGATTTCCTGTTGACAGGTAAGTCAGACTGGCCATCGATTTCACAACCCGTAGCCAGTCTGGAAGACGATGCGGAAATAAAGCAGGTGCCAAGTACGCACGCGACACAAATGAAACCCGATAGTGGGCTTGAGAACTTGTTGATAAAACATTCCGACTGGTATCGGCTACAGCGTTCAGTAGCTTGGTTACTCAGATTCAAGACATATCTCATTCAGAGATTTTTACAGCGAAAAGGGAAGGTCTGCTTAGAGGTAAAGCACTTGACGGTAAGTGAAATAAGAGCCGCAACTAAGGCTATTTTGTCGCTAGTGCAAACTGGTGAGTATAGCAGCGAGATTTGTAGTGTTGTGAAGTCAGGACGGGTTTCAGAGAAAGGTTCCTTGGCCAAATTAAGCCCAGTTTTCACAGAGGATCTACTAAAGGTAGGCGGTCGTCTAGAAAACGCTGACTTACGCAGTGATACTAAGCATCAGATACTTTTACCAGGTAATCACCACGTTACAAGGATTCTGATCAGGTCATACCATGAAATGAATGCTCACATGGGTGCCCATTATATTTTGTCATTGATGAGACAGAAATATTGGATAGTGCCAGGTCTTAAATCAATCAAGTCTGTTCTGAGTAAATGCATGAATTTTAAAAGACAAAAACAACGTCCTGAAACTCAACAGATGCGTCAACTTCCGTTAGAAAGACTGGAGCCGGACAACCACCGTTTACGTACGTAGGTGCGGACTTCTTTGGACGTCAAATCCGGCAGGAGGCAGCTGAAGAGGTATGGTTGTTTGTTTACATGTTTGTGTACAAGAGCAGTACACATAGAGATCACACACAGTCTTAATACTGATTCGTTCATAGGCGCTATGCAGCGATTTGTTAGTCGTCGAAGAAAAGTCGTTAGAAAAGGTTTTCATTGACAATGGGACAAATCTAACGGCTGGCGAAAGGGAGCTGCGCGAGTCAGTAGAACAATGGCAAAGCCGAAGTTCAAAGCATTTGCATCAAAGGGGCATTGCTTGGCACTTCAACCCTCCATACGCAAGCCACATGGGCGGAATTTGGGAACGGTTGATACGTTCATTCAAAAACGCATTGAAGTCTGTAGTACGCGAACAACTGCTAGGCGATGAAGCTCTGTCAACTCTGGCTACGGAAGTCGAAAAGATTTTAAATGACAGACCCATTACCCAGGTAAGTGATGATCACCGTGATCCGCAACCACTGTCGCCAAACAAACTGTTGTTATTGCGCCCAAATGTGTGTTTCCCTCCAGGAGTGTTTGAGAAGGCAGATAACTATTGTCGGCGATGGTGGAGACAAGTCCAGTACCTGGCAAACATTTTCTGGAGACGGTGGCTGAAGGAGTACCTCCCAAATTTACAGGCACGACAGAAATGGCATAACAGTCGAAGAAATCTGGCCTTTAGGACTTGTATTAGAGGTAAGCAAAGGAAGAGACGGCCTTGTGCGGTCATGCAGAGTCAGAGTAAACGGCACAGGAAAGGTGAGGCCGATTGCTAGGCTGTGTTTGTTAGAACAAAACGTTGCATAGATTCAGTTGTATGCAATAAACTGATTACCGTAGAGCAGTACAGGTTCGCGTGTAAATAGTTTGTATAAGTATGTATTTTTAGTATAGTATTACACGTTTATTTGTATTCTGGTACACTGATATAAAGGGGTATATAATGACGATAATGAATGGGTTTTTAGTTTGAGCTTAGTCTCTGAATTTATTTTAAGTAGTTGAATGAATTTCTGTGGAAGAGTTCATTGGGTGGCGGTGTTACGAGACTACGGTTGACCTGACCGTATTGTATTCTGTTTACAGCAGTGTCTGGGGTGTGTGTGTGAATGTTGGTTTATCTTTATTGGACTTGACAGATTAAAAATAGCCATCCTCTCTGTTGTTGATAGCAAAACATATTTTACATACCATTCTATGGTGTGTCAGCAGTCTCCAAATTTGGGAAGAGGTATATTTAGATCGGTTGTTGGGGCTATATGCCATCATTTCATTGGTCAAATATGAAGTAATTTTCATGGTTAAATATAGATTTTATTTTCCCTCCCTTTAGAAAGTCGCCCAAAGCATCAGAAAACAATAGGGCTCTGAAACAAGCGGGTCGTGTGTTATGAATATTAAAAAATATAAATTTTGGGGATATCAGATGGCACTGTTCAGTAAGTTGATATTCATTGTTCTATTAATATTTTTTGTATCTTTCCTAAGTGTGCTAAGCTTCCTTGGTATATTCATTGTTAAATTTATTTTGAGGGTATATTCTGATGAGTTAATTCTGTAAAACAGGGAAAAGGTACAACCACACAGTAATTTGTGAATGAATTTTGTTTTCATTGCAGTTATTTGTTATTTGTATGAATTTAAGTTAATGTCATGTGATTTAAATGAACTAATATCAGTTGTTAATATGACATACATGTATTAAGATCATGCATGAAATTTTGTCTTTAGTAAAGCATACTTTTCAATCAAATTGTTAATTTCAGATAACCGTCGTCTTGGTATATGTTGAGCGTTGAAACTAGACGCAATAAAGGTTGATTACATGACGCGTTATTGCAGTTTATCTCCCAAAGTTTACATCATTTCACAGTCGGTGTGAAACAGCAAGGCAACAGTTAACAAACAATCTGCAACGAGTCATGCAGAATACCTGATGAAGCGTGGGAGCATCAGTTATTAGTGATTCGTAGCCTACTGAGACAAAAGTAGGTCATACGATGCGTGCTCTCAATTTTCCACAAATCAAGTTTAAAATTAATACACAGCAGTAATTTGTTGTAAAAATATTCAAAATAAAAATCGGTAACAAGAAATAACACTTTCGCAACGAGTCCAAAAAAAAATAACCGTACATTTTGAAAAAGGACCCTTTCATGTTTCAATTTACTGACTCGTAGCCTGCAAAGAAAAGAAGTAGTTTTCCGCGAAACCTGTTTTGGAAATTACCCTCTCAAAAGACCGTTGGCTTCCGCCAACAGCCTAAAAACATGACCTTTCAAACCGGAGTGTGGCATATTCTTATCACGTGTTCCCTTTTACGGCACAAAGCCGTATTCGTCCCTCTTTAAGGGACATGGATGAATCGTGTAAAATGGTGTCCATATTCGAGCGTATTGCGATTGTTCATGTGACCTGCTTATATAAAGCGCCGCCATGCGGTGCAAAGGTCGCTACTGTCCACTGACTATCGAGATGCTGCGGACGGCGCTGTTATTGTGTGCGGCGGTGTGCGGGTGTCGGGCTCTCACAACGGTACAGACCCTGACGGGGGACCCGGACTACACCACCCTCGTCTCCTTGGTAACGCAGGCTAGGCTCGTGGAAACGCTCAATCAAGGTACAGCTTACAAGTATATAGAAGTAGAGTAGTATGGTATATTTAAGAAGGTTACATAGTTGGAATTGCTTTATACAAGACAGAGAGGTGAAAACGCATTGTGGATATGTGACACAAACATTAGATGCCCGGCAAAATAAATAATGAAACACAATTTAAGGAAACTAATCACTTGCATAGTTTCCGTTAGCTGATAAAAATTTTGCACGATTATGGCGTGTCGTTTTGCATTATAGTACTTGATAATGAATCGCACGGGAGGCCGCAAAGTGGATTTTCCCACAAAGTGGAATTTAGTGGATTCACAACACTATGTCCAGCAGTGTCCTAGTTAGGCAGATTGTCACCTACAAATGAAAGGCTTACGTGACGTTGTTCAAGTTTTTAATGAAATAACTCAAGAAATCACGATGGTTTATGCGCATGCGTGTAATAAAAACAATGATAACATATCCATTGACATCATTATGATACAGTTTGTACATTTATTAAATTTTGGTATTTTTGTCGTTTATTTTTGGCATTGCAACTTGCTTATTTCATTGTTTCTTACTTGATATGTCCTGTAAAATGTGCACTTATTCTAAAATCAGATGCAGTTTATGTCCTGTTAATGCGAATTTGTCCTGTGATTCTAAAACAACCACAGGACCGAATGTCCAGTAATCCCTATTAAACACTTCGGAATTTACTGAGAAGCTAAAGTACGGAATCTCGTTTCTACCAGCTAACATTTCGCTCTGTACAAGACCGCGACGATGCGACAACGCGACGTTTTAATTTTTATTTTCTGCAGATCTAGCACTTTGAAAAAGTGGACGCACGTTTGGACGATAAATATCGTCTAAATTTCGTGTGTCTATGAAATTGCACACGTAATAATTATAGCCCAAATGTCGCGTTGTCGCATCGTCGTTTCTCTGCGGTCTTACACACAGCGATAATTATCGCCCACCTGTCACGTCGTCGCATCGTCGCGGTCTTGTCGCCCAAAATTGTCAGCCCATGAGATTTTTATCCCAATCGCGGCCTGCCTCGTTTCGAGAAAACTGACGTCAAAGTTACGGCACGTGATTTTTATGAGAAAGTCAGGATTATGATTATGATATTTCAAATAATTGTTTATATCTTGAAACTGTCAACGAAAAATATTATTTATTGGGTTATTTGTATAAATATTGTAATTTTTGCTATGATTTCTTGTTTGGTTGCCATAGCAACCATCTCTTTATTATTATTTTTTTTGTCGGAAACATATGTACATTCAAAGTTTGGTATTTGGGATAGGCAGTCCAGTAAATATATATTATATAAATTACTTGTCCTCATCATGCTAGGTTCTCTATTGTATGCATGAAAAACATTAAAATCTGTGTGAAATGTTAAAATTTGTCGTTGTGGTGGTGTTACTTATACTGCTCATTCTTTCTCATAACTCATGACTGCGAAAAAGGAAGCCATTTCCAGTTTCTACACATATCAGTGTATTCAAAACTGCCAATAACTCATTTTCGTCCAGATACCGCATTTGGGCCAAAAATCTCATTGGCTGAATTTAATGTCGCACCGTAGCACTGTCGCATCGTCGTATCTTCGCCCCCGGATTAATTGTTTTCAGGATGAAATTTCTTGATAAATTATACGGGTAGAGTTTGGTATTGACAACGGTTGTATGTGACATTTTCCCGCCGTTGCAATTGAAAGAATATGAATGACAGTTTCGTATTCGGTGTCTATGACTATATTTACTCTGACGCCGGTGCGCGAGTATAAGTCAATGACGGTGTCAAATACAACAATATCTCGTGCACATAGTCCGAGGGCGAAGATGCGACGAATAAAGATTTAGGCGATAATTATCACTGTGTGCCAGACCGCGAGGATGCGACGAAGCAAGAATTGGACTATAATAATCGCTGTATGCCAGACCGCGAGGATGCCGAAGCAGGATCCCGTACTAAAGTGTTACCGCCGTAACTTTCAAAATTATTTTCATAAGCATTTATTATGTCCACGTAGAAATGACATACAGGGACGTTTAACAGTATACGTTATGGTACATGTATTTTAACAATAACGCGGGTCATTTACCTATTTTGCAGGGGAATACACCATTTTAGCGCCAAATAATGCAGCCTTTAATGCCCTTGCACCGGGCGTATTGCAGACGATACAAAGCGACGCTGCTCGTCTTAAGTCAATTTTGTTATACCACGTGATTGCCAACAGAACGATGACGTCAGCGATGACGAACGAGCTTACGTTGACAAGCATGCAGGGAGAACCCGTGCGCTTCAATCAGTACGACCACAACAACGTGAGTATTTGGGAAAGTAGGTTAAGATCCAGACCAGAGTTAAATAGAATGGTGCTGCATCCAGGACCCGAATTTACCAATCCATTCTTAGACTTAAGACTTAAGAATAAAGAATATTATTGAAACTGTTCTGTTCTAAGAATGCTGTTAATTTGATATTTACTTGGTATTCAGCAACGCTCTTTTTAGCATTCTGTATTAAGAATGATTTATTTATGACATTAGTAACATTGGTATCCAACATTTCTGCAAACGCACAATTATTACTTCTTCACTCTAAGTCTATTCTTTAGGTCTAAGAACTGATTGATGAATACGGGCCCTGCTCCTTTCTGGTTCACCCATGCTGCACCTCTGGGCTGGTCAGAAATATTGAATATCTTTCGAAATTCAATACAATGACAAATGAATAGGCAATGTTAAAAACCCTTAATTAGAAGCATTTAACTCATAAAAACATTGGATTTAACAAGTTGTAAGAAAATATTAAAGAACTGGTCCAGCTTTCCACCCTGCTCCTTTTTAGTAGCACCTTGTACCTTTGAGATCCTAGATCTTTTCCTAGGGAAAGAACATAATTTATCAGCAAATTTGAAGTAATTAAACGCCATTTTTACTTTATAGAATACGACCACAACGTGTTGAAATTGGTTGGCTAGAGTGATTATACTTGATACGGGAAGTGATGAGTACTGAGCATGTCATAAAAGTACCGTAAACGCTCTATGTTTTCGGAAACTTAAAAATAATTTTTTATAAATCGTGTCCGAAAATTTGGAGACGTAAAATATGAAAAAAATTGGTGTCCAAATATTTAGGGACACAGAGAAAATATTTATATTACGTCCGTCAGTGGCGAACCTTCCTTTAGGCACAATAGGCTCGTGCTTATACTTTTTTTTAGAGATGAAAAATTATGCCAAAATTATGCCAAAATGCAATAAAAACAAGAGGGGGTGGGGTGAGGGGATTTTTCTTTGCTGTCAGGGGCTTAGCTTGGGTTCAAAACGTGTATAAGCACAATAGGTGGAATCTACAAAATGACGCTGTAAGCGATAATTTGCTAATAAAGGGGAAACCCAAGACACCGGTAACATGTTATATAACTATTATGTTTATTTCCATCATTTATGGAGTAAATAAACTTAAACAATACTGAACTTGAAATGTCGGTACACCAGACATGTGTCATACTATTACACAATAACTTTACTAAAAGGCTAGCTTTCTACACTTTTCTATGCAAATGAATCAATCACAGTCTTAAAGTCCGAGGATATGTCTTTGTGTATGTGTAACATTTCCATTAACGACATTCTTGTAGTCTTCATGGTGGAACGAAGTAGCTCTTGATCCATCTCATGGCACTAAATGAGCGCCCACACGAGGCTGCCAAATATGCGTGACGATTTTCTTGCTACAATTCACGCTGTGTATGCCACAGATTTCCCAAATTCGTATGAAGAATTTTGCAAGGAAGTCGCAAGGTGGAGAGTACGTTGGAGCATACCGATAACACTCATGGACGACTCCAAGAAACCATTTCAAGGACCAATCGGGACTTGTTTCCAAGTGCTCACACAATATTTTCTGTCTTAATGACAATGCCGCTAACCTCAGCCTCGTGTGGGCGCACATTTAGTGCCATGAGATGGATCAAGGGCTACTAAAAGAAAGTCGTCAATGGAAATGTTACACATACACAAAGACATATCCTCGGACTTTAAGACTGTGATTGATTCATTTGCATAAAAAGGTGTAGAAAGCTAGCCTTTTAGTAAAGTTATTGTGTAATAGTATGACATATGTCTGGTGTACCGACATTTCAAGTTCAGTATTGTTTAAGTTTATTTACTCCATAAATATACATGTTTTGAACCCAAGCTACGCCCCTGTCCGTATATGTCTGTTTTTCTTTTTTGGAGAATTCGTTTTTTTTTAAATTATAAGTTTCCGTTTACGAACGTTATAATGCGGTTTTAGTACCTTGGAATATTTTAACCAAAAAAGTCCGTTTAAACACAACACGTTAATAATGACACCTCTTAAGACTACTGAGGGAAAAAGCGTGACACCACCCTATAGCTAGGCATCCAAATATGTAGCGATTGTATAACCCATAGCAACAGCGTCGCTTTAACTTCAAAAGTATTTGATGTGATCGCCGAACTACGGCTATCGTATAGCAGTTTGCATCTGAAAGCGTGTAATAAGTCTAGCACGTGGTCGGTGTAAAAAAGCATCGATCGATACTACTGTACCTGAACAAAGCAAGAGCTGTCGATAGAGCATTAATGAATTAGCGTTCTAAGGGTGTCAAAAAATCAGGGAGATTTTCTTTTGAGCAGGCAAAATATATGTTATGTTCATATTGTGACAGAGCGTTTTTAGTTGTTCGCAGAACAACTCAAGATACCGCAATTCCAAAATTGAACAGTCTAAGAACTATGATCCTAACAGCTTTAGGCCAGTCGACTACGCGCAAGTAGGAAGTGCCGTTTTGAATATCGTTTAATTTGTCAAATGGCAATCAATACGATAATGAATTTAATTAGAACATGACATGTTGAGAAAACTTAAGTCAACAACTTTCAATGTAGGATCAAATATCACTGTACTCGCGGAAGAACAATAAAATAGTACGTTATGCAACGTCCTAATTCATTAATGACTGAAAGTCTTGGGTCACGAGGTGAGCCAAATAGACAAATCTAACTTTTACCTATTCATCTCGTTATCGCCGACTCATGTAACGATTATTTGTTGAATAGTGAATTTGTTTAGTAGGGAATGTTTATTACTGATTTTATTATTTACATGGCCATCATTATAACAATAAAGTTTAGCGACAATTACACAGTAGCGCTTGAATTTTACGGATCATTCCGGATATAGTCATTGCATTACAATACACCGATCCAGGATTTGCCACGAATAGTTTAAACTCCTCCCCAGCTAGTGTTAAAGAATTAATTTCCATTCGTCGAAAATCAGAAACACTACCACTTGCTCATTTAAATATCACAAACAGTATGCACGTGCTCTTTTGTTTCAAATAGTTTAACCGCTAAACACGTGATTTCCAAGTTCGATGATTGGATAACATTGCAAATTAATTTGATAATGATTGACATTTGTGGAAGCGTCTATTGAGGTCGGATACACTAATCATATCAAAAACTACAATAGGAAAATTTCCTATGTTAAAAGTCGTAGCGGAAATAGCCTAGTGGATAGCAAGTTGGACTCGTATTCGAAAGGACCCGGGTTCGATTTCCGGCAGTTGTCAAAAAGTTTTTTCATATACGTTTTGACAGTTTTGCTACTCCAGATGCTTAATTAATTAAAACGAAATACATTTTAAGACATTTCCAAAAGAAACCAACAATATTTTGATAGTAATTCCCTTTAAAGAACTTAAACACTTGCTAATACGGTTGAACAGCTTGTAGCACAGTCTTTGCATTCATATACTGTTAAATATTGTTAATATGCATCGTCTTGTTTGTTTTTAAGATTAATATTGAGTTTTGTTCAACTCCACAGCTGTTGATCTTCGACACAGCGTAATCATCCGTCTTCCACAGAGAGTGTCCGGTTATGAAACCCATAATTGTCGTTTTTCACTATAATTATGCATGCATATCCTGATTATGTGTGTTAGCAATAACTATTTAATGTCGGAATGTCAAATAGGAATGTCATTAAATTAATATATGTTTGTAGCCTAAAGAAAGAGCACGCAAAGGAAAATCGGACAGATAATTTGTCTCATTAGGTTTCTTGCCCGACA
Organism: Congeria kusceri; assembly: GCA_027627225.1. Lineage (NCBI taxonomy): Eukaryota > Metazoa > Mollusca > Bivalvia > Myida > Dreissenidae > Congeria > Congeria kusceri. The sequence continues at coordinate 16,332,878 of CM051025.1, read as the reverse complement.
TTGTTTTTGTTGTTTTTTTTCATTTTGAATTGATTTTTTTGAAAGGCTTTAAATATAATGTACTCGTACAGAGTTTTAAGCTGCTGAAAGTGACTTTATCTAGTTTTCTTGCCTGGTTACGTTTTAATAAGTGGCGTACGATTTACAATGGACCTAAATTCATCAGCTACACAAAAGTCATATTGAATTGAAACAATTCAACACGGCATGATTGAGAAAAAACAACAACATAATTACACAATGGCGATATATTTACTTCAAAATTTGATTTATATGTACATGTTTACAAGGCAATATTGTATTTAAACTTGCCATTTTGAATAGTATATATCGCTTAGCAATGTTCAAGTCATATTTACAATATTGAACAAATGTTATAGTAAAAACGTAAATAAATATTTTCGTTTAAACATTTACAACCACTGTATTTAAGGTGACGTATATCATCCCTATCTAATTGCCCAAACTGTCCATGATGTGCCCAGTGTTACGCAATAGCGAACAACTGCAGTGCCTTCAGCGCTTTGATTAATGTATGGAAATTGGATTAATACATGTTTCACACACAAGGTAATTTATACTGTGTGCATATTTTTTAAACTTTAAATTAATTACATTTTGTATGAATGAAAAACTTGAATATAATATTACATAACAACACAAACAAAAGACAACAAAATCATCATATTTTGATTAATAAATCCAACTGTAAACCAGTGTCCGAAAATAAAGAGTCATAAATAATGGTTTTTAAGCTGACTGTCCGAAAATTAAGAGTTGCAAAAAATAATTATTTTGGCTAAAAATGAGGGTGTCCGAAAATATAGAGCTTTTACGGTAATCAAAGTCGAAAGCAAGAGGCATTTGATTATAATTAAAACACATTTTTCGCTCATTGGTAACAACTGCAGACTGCTACCAGCTTGCCCAAGTGCGTTGCTTAATCTACAATATTTCTTAATCTACAATATTCTATGGAATTTCAAATGATCTGAACACTGTGGGTTTCCTTTGGCTTCAGGCGATAACCGCGCAGGGCTGTCAGCTGATCGCCTTCGACAGGGCGGCCGACAACGGCGTGATCCACAAGTTGTTTCGGGTGATGTTGCCACCAGAGGGCGACCTGCTCAGCATCATCGCAGCCTACAACGAGACGACAATCCTTCTGGGCCTGGCGCTACAGGCGGGCCTCGCCGCCACCATACAGGGTAACTTGAGATTATACGTTTGTGTTTTTTAATTTAAATCCATTTACATTTTACTGATTGCGACATCGATAATTGGTTTTACCCATGTTGATTTGTTTGTCCGCAACTTTACGCCCAAAAGGTTATGTTCAGAGTTGCGGCAAATTTTCTGGGAAGGCTGGGAATGGGTCATTAGACAAAAATATTAGATTTGTGTAGTCTGGATCAAGCAACTTTTAAGATGCTTTATTATTGGGATATAGGGCACATTGGCTGCCTCTGTGCAGCTCTACAATCTCCTAGTAGTTTATTAAATCTTTTCTACTTGTAGATTGCCAAAACGTGTGGTTAATTTCTCATTTCGTAGCTTTGTAATTTAAATGCACCGGCATTTTAGATATCAGCAGCAATGAAATGCAGGCGATCTAGACTTTTTATTTGAACCCAATGACCTAAGTGAATGATGTGGGTGAGCCTTTATGGGCTTAACTGCCTATTTCGTGCACGAGTAAATGTATAAATGATAGTGGGGATGATTTCAAACGACCCTGTTATAACCAACAGGAACAGCTAAAGGAACTCGTGCTATCTACTTCAGGCGATGGTCTGACGGTGTTCGCCCCCACTGACGCCGCCTTCAACAAACTTCCGGCCGCCACCATGGACCGCCTGAGAAACGACATGACGCTCCTGAACGGTATTCCACGGAATGGGAATATGATCCGTCTTGTAGTGTATTTTATGTTGGTTCACATGATCCATGTTGTTAAATGTTTATATAGAGCGGTGTTGTTGTCACGATCCGTGTATGCTTAAGAAATAATGTTCGATTCACCGTTGTTTATCGGCGAATAAACAACGATTTGGAGTTCTGATGCATAGGAATTTAACCACAAGGGCATTAGCCCGAGTGGTTTATTAGCCACGCATCAGAACGACAACGACTGGTCTATTGGCCGATAAACAACGATAATGCGAAAATTATTTCTATTCCAACATAAGGTGACACATATTTTTACAATTGTAATGAGAACTGCGTTTTATTATATGCTCAGAGTCGGGACTACTTTTGCGTTGTTTATTGGGTAGTTTAACAACGATAATTGTGTTCTTTATCTACAGAAAAATCAGCAAGTACATGCATCATGTTAGAATCTGCTGTAAATATGTCACCTGATTACTCGATACTTTGATCCGATAGAAAGGGGTGAGATAATGTTGCGAGCGGTTATAGTACAAGGTAGTACGTGACGTCGAGATCTTCCCTGGGTTGTGGTTCTTTCACGAGCAGTATACATGGGATTTAATTGGCTTTATATATTTGACAAATCGTGGCGTGTACAACTTTTCATATATGATTGTGTTCCCAGAGCTGGTTCGCTATCACATCGTGCCGCACACAGAGTTCAGCCCCGGGCTGTACCACGGGGAGCGCCTCAACACCCTGGATGGGACCGAGACACTCACCGTCTACTTTACCAGTAAGTCTGGATTGCCAGTACTGAGACACTTGCCGTCTACTTTGCCAGTAAGTCTGTATTGCCAGTACTGAGACACTCACCGTCTACTTTGCCAGTAAGTCTGGATTGTCAATACTGAGACACTCACCGTCTACTTTGCCAGTAAGTCTGGGTTGTCAATACTGAGACACTTGCCGTCTACTTTGCCAGTAAGTCTGGATTGCCAGTACTGAGACACTTGCCTGTCTACTTTGCCAGTAAGTCTGGATTGCCAATACTGAGACACTCACTGTCTACTTTGCCAGTAAGTCTGGATTGTCAATACTGATACCCTCACCGTCTACTATACCAGTAAGTCTGGAGTGTCAATACTGAGACACTGACCGTCGACTTTACCAGTAAGTCTGGATTGTCAATACTGAGACATTCACCGTTTACTTTACCAGTAAGTATAGATTGTCAGTACTGAGACACTCGCCGTCTACTTTACCAGTAAGTCTGGATTGTCAATACTGAGACTCTCACCGTCTACTTTACCAGTAAGTCTGGAGTGTCAATACTGAGACACTCACCGTCTACTTTACCAGTAAGTCTGAAATACTGAGATCCTTACCGTCTACTTTACCAGTAAGTCTGGATTGTCAATACTGAGACACTCACTGTCTACTTTACCAGTAAGTCCGGACTGTCAATACGGAAACACTCATCGTCTACTTTACCAGTAAGTCTGGATTGTCAGTACTGAGACATTCACCACCGTCTACTTTACCAGTAAGTCTGGATTGTCAATACGGAGTCACTCACCGTCTACTTTACCAGTAAGTCTGGATTTTCAATACTGAGACATTCACAGTCTGCTTTACTTTACCAGCAAGTCTGGATTGTCAATACTGAAACACTCACCGTCTACTTTACCAGTAGGTCTTGATTATTAATACTGAGACTCTCACCGTCTACTTTACCAGTAAGTCTGAAATACTGAGATCCTTGCCGTCTACTTAACCAGTAAGTATGGATTGTCAATACTGAGACACTTACCACCGTCTACTTAAGCAGTAAGTCTGGATTGTCAATGCTGAGACCCTCACCGTCTGCTCTACCAGTAAGTATGGATTGTCAATACTGAGACATTCACCACCGTCTACTTTACCCGTATGTCTGGATTGTCAATACGCGGTCCCTCACAGTTTACTTTACCAGTAAGTCTGGATTGTCAATACTGAGACTCTCACCGTCTACTTTACCAGTAAGTCTGGACTGTCAATACGGAGACACTCACCGTCTTCTTAACAAGTAAGTCTGGATTGTCAATACGGAGACACTCACCGTCTACTTTACAAGTACGTCTGGGTTGTCAATACTGAGACACTCACCGTCTACTTTACCAGTCAGTCTGGATTGTCAATAATGAGCTCCCCACCGTCTACTTTACCAGTAAGTTTAGATTGTCAATACGGAGTCCCTTAACGTCTACTTTACCAGTAAGTCTGGATTGTCAGTACTGAGACATTCACCACCGTCTACTTTACCAGTAAGCCTGGAATGTCGATACGGAGTCCCTCACCGTCTACTTTACCAGTAAGTCTAGATTCTCAAAAGTGAGACCCTCACCGTCTAATTTACCAGTAAGTCTGGACTGTCAATACTGTGGCACTAACCACCGTCTACTTTACTAGTAAGTCTGGATTGTCAATGCTGAGATCCTCACCGTCTACTTTACCAGTATATATGGATTGTCAATACTGGACATTCACCACCGTCTACTTTACCAGTAAGACTGGATTGTATATACGGAGTCCCTCACCGTCTACATTACCATTAAGTCTCGATTGTCCATACTGAGACATTCACCGTCTACTAAACCAGTAAGTCTGGATTGTCATTACTGAGACACTCAACGTCTACTTTACCAGTAAGTCTGGATTGTCAGCACTGAGACACTCATCGTCTACTTTACCAGTAAGTCTGGAAGGTCATTACGGAGGCACTCACCGTCTATTTTGCCAATAAGTCTGGATTGTCAAAACTGAGACACTCACCGTCTACTTTACCAGTAAGTCTGGATTGTCAGTATTGAGACATTCACCGTCTACTTTACCAGTAAGTCTGAATTGTCAGTACTGAGACACTCACCGTCTACTTTACCCGTATGTCTGGATTGTAAATACTGAGACTCTCACCGTCTACTTTACCATTTAGTCTGAATTGTCAATACTGAGACACTCACCGTCTACTAAACCAGTAAGTCTGGATTGTAAATAGTGAGACACTAACCGTCTACTTTACCAGTAAGTCTGAATTGTCAATACTGAGACACTCACCGTCTACTTTACCAGTAAGTCTGAATTGTCAGTACTGAGACACTCACCGTCTACTTTACCAGTAAGTCTGGATTGCAAATACTGAGACACTAACCGTCTACTTTACCAGTAAGTGTGAATTGTCAGTACTGAGACACTAACCGTCTACTTTACCAGTAAGTGTGAATTGTCAGTACTGAGACACTCACCGTCTGCTTTACCAGTAAGTCTGGATTGTAAATACTGAGACACTAACCGTCTACTTTACCAGTAAGTCTGAATTGTCAGTACTGAGACACTCACCGTCTACTTTACCAGTATGTCTGGATGGTCATTACTGAGACACTCACCGTCTACTTTACCAGTAAGTTTGAATTGCCAATACTGAGACACTAACCGTCTACTTTACCAGTCAGTCTGAATTGTCAGTACTGAGACACTCACCGTCTACTTTACCAGTAAGTCTGAATTCTCAGTACTGAGACACTCACCATCTACTTTACCAGTAAGTCTGGATTGTAAATACTGAGACACTAACCGTCTACTTTACCAGTAAGTCTGAATTGTCAGTACTGAGACACTAACCGTCTACTTTGCCAGTAAGTGTGGATTGTAAATACTGAGACACTCACCGTCTACTTTACCAGTAAGTGTGGATTGTAAATACTGAGACACTCACCGTCTACTTTACCAGTAAGTCTGGATTGTAAATACTGAGACACTAACCGTCTACTTTACCAGTCAGTCTGGATTGTAAATACTGAGACACTCACTAGCGTTGCAGAATACCATATTGCAGAATACCACATCGCAGAATACCACATTGCAGAATAGCAAGTAAGATTCAAATTAACTTAATTCTTATAAAAACAGTTTCAATTATTTATTATTTTATTTGTTTAAAGTAACTCAGATTTTAAGTTTACTTACCTGTCACCAGTAATGCATACTAGTATATTTAAATGCAAATGAATCTCATGTGCGCTGTAAGTTTGGATGTAGTTATTATTTAGCTGAACTTATGTGTAACGTGTGTTTTACGTCTTTCAGACGGAATTCGAATCAACGCCAACGCTCACGTGACCAGGTCTGACGTCGGCGGTACGAACGGCGTCGTGCATTTTATCGATACCATCCTGGTACCAACACGTCACGCGAATATCGTCGGACGGAGACGTTAAGGGAGATGACAATAACGTCAGCGGAATGCGGTGTTCTCATTGTATGGGATTATATGTGATATAATTAAATGATTTCAAATAAACATGCAGTTGTGTTTATTTCTAAAAGGGTAGCCTCTACACCTGCAAGTTCGTGAGTGTTAAGCATTCGACTTTTTGTGTTTGCGCAAACAAACCCACTTGTTTCAGTATAACCGAATCATATTAAATCGATCTGAATGTAAACTAACTATTTTATATGTCGAAATTTCCCATATTTATTCGAAAAGCCGTACTCTTACCTGAAAATAAATATGACCCAACAAAACCTTGATCTTTTTTCAACTTTCTGTAAGTTCGTGGGCAACGTTTGAAGACGTCATACGCAGAGGCCCTTCAACTGATTTTCTTGTTTTGATATAAATTCGACAATTGTGTAACGTTCTAGTTCATTTCCTTTTATGTTTGTTGGTTTTTAACGAAATGAATACTTATAAAATGTGTATTAACAACACGATGGGTTGATTAACAAATAATAATAAGTTTAAAACACAAAATAACTGCAATAAACTTAACTAACACGGTATATTTATCCATCTATGAACAATGAGGTTATATTTGTGCTCTCATAAGTCAGGCTGTTATTCGGCTCACACTTGCATAGAATTCGGACACGCAATGCCGCGTCATTGAAAAGAAAATCACGTCATAATTTCATCCACGACCTTTAATACCGGAGGCCTCGAACTTGCCAGATTAAGAACCGAATGTGTTACATGAAATTTCAGGGGCGTAGCTTGGTTGCAAAAATGTATAGGCACAATAGGCGGAATCTACAAAATGACGTTGTAAGCGATAATTTAGGCCGGGGGTGTTTATACTGGTATGTGGCTTCAAACAACTAACTTCAGCTAAACCCCGATTCTACAAAATAATTGTAAAATAAGTGTGTGGTTCATGAAATGTATTTCATAGTGACGTAATTGACTCGTTAAACAATGAATTATCAACACAAAAAATGAATAGTGCCTAACGGAAGCTACTTCCCTGTGAATAATGAAACCACACGCATTTCAAATGTCGAGCTTACGCTTAATTTTGTTAAAGTATGATGGTATAACCAGTTATCGTGGTACTAAGCTATATAATGAATGGACGAAAGTGTGTTGTCTTGTTTCTTGGTATATATTCATAAAAATATGATAAAACGATCCTATTCAACTTTCCTGGTATCTTTAAAACATTCACAGTACTTTCCACATCATTGTTTTAGACTGTTGGGAAAGCCAGCGGTCTTTTGAGAGGGCAATATCCAAAACAGGTATCGCGGAAACTACTTCTTTTCTTTGCAGGCTACGAGACAGTAAATCGAACCCGAACCAGCATAAATGCAGGCCTGATTTCTTACCTTTTAATTATTTTAGATAATGTATGTCATGTGTATTATAGTGTGTATATCATGTGATTTATGAAAATTACAGTTTCTAAAAAAGTCAATTTATTAAAAGCTTTACGTCAAACTAATGGCACTCATATTTGCGCTATTTACTTGTATGTAACCGAAATATTCACATGGGTGTCCCGGAATAAGACCACTAAATTAATGCGCGGCATCGGTTATTTTTGACTAATTGAGAAAGTGGTATTTCTTGTTACCGATTCTTATTCTGAATATTTTTACAACAAATTCTTCAATGTATTGCTTTCAACTGTAGTATGGGAAATCAAGAGCACGCACTCGTCGTTACTACTTTTAACTCAGTAGGCTACGAATCACTAACAATCGATGCTCCTAACTATGACGCTTCATCAGTTATTCTGCATGGCTTGTTGCAGATTGACTTGATAACTGGCATGTATGTAATTCCGTTTTCATTACATAATCAGCTTGGAAAATATTTGTTTGTTACCTACAAGTTATTTTTTATAATAATGTCGTATAGATCTACTATTGAATAAGAAGCCATATTATCAAGTTTAAAGCTTGGAAATTGAACTTCAGTCAAACAAATATTTCTTTTTTATCAAAAGAGCACTTATAATTCACATGCTGTCGATTTCTTTTGTTGCCAACAGTCTGTCTACGCTGTCAGCGTTTTGATTAATCTTTGCTTCAGGTCACAGTCGGCCATTTTGGTTGTGACGAAACAAACAAGTTTTCGGGGATCATCTCACAATACATTTGAACTGTCATAAGTGGTCTAATTACCTGGGAAAAAGTTTCAGGTAAGTCATAAAGGAAAACACATATCTGTTTAATAAATGCATTTTTCAATATATGAAAATCACTAATAAACTTATATTAATCATTAGGGTCTGCTCAAGTGCACTATAGAGCTTGGCCGCTTTGTAAACAGTGAATTGCCTGTGTATGCTTATGCATGCCTCATAAACTTCTTGAAGTTCATGGGAGTATTTCTGCATTTATTTTATTTTACAGGGCTTTTTTTGTAACAAAAATACAAAACATATTTGACTGATCACAATAAGACTGTAGTGTGTCTCAAGGGGATAACACAAATGTTAAAAGTAATGAACTCCGGATGGGCATAAAAATGTGCGTTTTTTTGTAGTTAACGATAAAAACATGCGTAAAATTATCACCACATATACAGAACACGATCAAATACTGTCATAAAGTGCGAGGTACTGCAACTCCTTTTTTTAATGAAACATACAAATTACCCCGCACTTTCCTTGAACCCGGTATTCCGATTTTAAAATACGGCGGCTTTCCCAAATTCAGGCACCTGATTCCAGTGTGCGCATGCGCGACTCGACAAAACTAAACTGTCACGTGATTATCCTAAATATAACGGCGCTTTTTTTTAATTACTCGATGGATATATGGATTTTAAGACGACAAAAAGGACCAAAATCATATAAAGTCATTGTTTTTCAGGTAAATTAAAACTACCGGTTAGTGTCTAATTTTTAATGGGTTCTATACGATTATGTAAAAACAAAATCGTGCTTTTTTACGATTGGACCATCTGGAGTTCATTTCCTTTAAGATTATAGTGCAATATGCAATGCATATTACTTCTAAAGAATATTTACAACATCGTTTTAATTGATTATATGACTGTCTTTTAGGGTCGATGCTTTTCAAACATTGCATGAATCGGAAACGCGATATGACAGGTCACAAAATTATGTTTAGCATTGACCTGTGAAATCATCCACATGTACTGGACCCATTACTGTGGTGATTAATACAACTCAGAAAGACAATAACAATTGAAAACTTACTTATTGCCATTAGAAATTGCATTTATTATGTCTTAATCCATACTAACACATTAACGAGAAGGAGGACACGGATCGAGGACGCGAGGATGGAAACGTAATAGTTGTTGCTGATTCATGGTAAATCTGGACATTTCTAAATCGACGTCTGCTGTTAACATTAACATTAATAATAACCGTAACGATAAGTTGATAATTATTATAGTTAACATTTTATTGCTAAACAGCTTTATTATTGTAACATTACTCTTTCAGTACAAAATGTAATAAATTACAGTTTTGTATTCAAATTTATTCTTTTCGACTGTTATTCATGCACCAAGACGGTCCGACCCCTCTCCTAGAGTATGATATATCTGAGGTTATATCGCAGTCCACACAAGGATATGCGTTACAATATCGTTATATTATTGAATTATTAAAGTAGACACTTTTTAAAAATTCGGACAATGTAGTGCGATTCGGAAACGATTATAGATCTACCATTTGACAATAGGAATATAGAGAAATATTAAGTTAAAATTATGTTATTTTATGTAAATGTTGAAACATTTAACAGTTAAATGTTTCAAAATTTACATATAATACATTATGTTATTTTATGTAAATTTTGAAACATTTAACTTGATATTTCTCTATATTCCTATTGTCGGAAGGTAGATCTATAATCGTTTCCGAATCGCATTACATTGTCCGATTTTTTTTAAAGTGTCTACTATTGTCAAACAATGTATAAAACCAATTCATCTATACGTGTTTACTTTTTTGCCTAACAGGAATGTTATAAGCACCTCCTCGGAAGAATATTTTTTCATTGCATCTCCGAAAAGAGGTGCCGCCAATGATTACAGGCCGTGTAATACAAAATAAGTCAAGCGCGCGAGCGATGACGTAAGCGGCGTCAATGTAAAATACCCTGAAAACTTTTTATGCCACGAAAACTAGATAGTCGACAATAGTTTTCTTATATTGTTGTTTTTTTACAATGCGTATCATGCTCAATCAAAACGCGCGATTGTCTAAAAGGGCGTGACGTCATATTACAGACGTCATCGCTTGGTAACGACGCTCTACTAGCGTACGTTTATACGGCTGAAAACAAGGTGTAAATACTAATGTTTAGGTGTAAATACTAATGTTTAGCAGAGATGTGCGTCTGACGGTGCCGCAGGATGCGCTGTGTGGGGCCGTCAGTGGGGTGGCCGCTCGAACTCTGACGGCCCCTCTTGACGTCACAAAGGTGTTGTTTCAGGTAGGCGTACCTATAGCCAACAGACACGCCTACTTAGGGGGAGGGACTTACCGACTCGCAAAAGCCGTCACTCAGATGGACGGCTACCGGGGTTTATTTCGGGGAAACTGTACGAGTTGTTTAAAACTTTTCCCAGCGTCTTGCATTCAGTTCGCGACGTACGTTAGCTTGAAGACTTTGTTCGCGGGCGAGACGGGTCAGATGACAATGGGGCAGACAGCGCTGGCGAGCGCTACAGCCGGGTACATGGCCACCATCATCACGTACCCTCTGGATACAGTTAAAACCCGCCTTATTGCCCAGCCCCTCGGGGAGAAGGCGAGGCTGTATAAGGGGGTTACTGACTGCTGGAGACAAATGTGGTACAAGGAAGGACCGCGTTCACTGTGGAGGGGTCTCTCGGCGGCTTTGATAGGTAACGGCAACAGTGAAAATAGTGTGTTAGGTTGAATTCACAGTTCTGGATATTCAAATGGTCCCATCATTACTTAAAAAATATAGAATGAAGACCTGTAATAGTGTAGAACAAAATAGCCCTATCTTTCAATAAATTAATATACACGTCTATACATAAACCTGTACCTCTTCTTAATAAACTTCCGGTATGTTTTATGTTTGTACAGCGACTGCCCCGTCCACAGTGGCTCTCTTCGTGACATATGAGTTCATAGAGCGCCGGATGACTCTGGATGTGCTAGCCTCGCTCTGGAACGAGAGCGTTCTAGAAGGCAAGCGTCTCACGCACGGGATCACCGCGGCGCTTGTCTCGCTCGTCTGCACGCATCCGCTCGACACGTGTCGCAAAAAAATGCAAGTAAGTACATATTATTAGAGCTACATCTCGGAATGGATGTTCAGTGAAAACAGATAAAATAAGTGTAATTTGGGAGAAATTGTATTGTACCATTTTAAGTGTTTGTTTTTTTTACAAGTTCATACTACGTTACACAATTTTGGCATATTAAAATTAGGCTTACTCGCCTGCGCATGCGTTTCGGGGAGGAGTTGGTTTCCACGTGACCGGACTCGGCCAGTGTTTCCGACATATCTGGCATACGCAGTGGTGGCCGGGTCTATACGCGGGATTCGCACCGGCAGCTGTTAAGGTACAGTAGGCGTTAGCAAAGAGTCGGTAAAAAATGAAAATGCATATGCGTAAAGTGTCGTCCCGGATTAGCCTGTGCAGTCCGCACGGGCTAATCCGTGACGACACTTTCCGCCTACATTGGATTTAAGTTTAGAAGAGACTTCCTTGAAACAGAAAATACCATAAAAGCGGAAAGTGTCGTTCTGGATTTCCCTGTGCGGACTGCACAGGCTAATCCGGGACGACACTTTACACACATGCATTAAGCCCGAGTTTTCCACGACACGCATCTATTATTCTTATCGCTGAACCAGCGTTTTAATAGAACACCATTTCAATGACATGGAATAGAAACATTTAGATCTACCAGCTTATTATTAATAGAGAAATGCTAATCATAAGCTAAAGTATTATTTATTTATTTTCTTATTTTGTGGAATACTATAATTTTGCATTGAAGTCTGCAGAACAATCTTAATGCCCCTTATCACTAGAAACAATATTGTCCTGTGTTGTCCAGGGAATCAGTGTAAAAGAACGCGTAGAATTTGTATAATGTTAAAAATAGAACGGTAATGGAACTCGATTTTAAACAGTTCCGGTGGCAGAAATTAAGTGATGTTCTGCCCAAACGAGTTAAACAATAAATAACGAAATACCGTTGGGTCAGGTCACTTATAAAGAGTACCGGACCCATCCAGCAACTTTGTGTGACGGTACCGAACTGAAGCGGGATTGGTGATTAGTGTGAACGTGGCCCGGTTAGCTCACTCGGTAGAGCACTTGCCCAGATAGCGAAAAATCCCGGGTTCGAGTCCAGGACTGGCTGCACACTTTTCACTACCTGCGACATTTGGCGCCGAACGTGGGGCCGTGGCACGAGCAATTCTTCATAGAACCTGCCCGTGGATTTGTCGGGATCAGGTTTACACTGTTCCCTGTGACTCGAATTCGAGAACCAATTCCAACTTTACAGAGGAGAATGTCACGGTACCGAACTAAAACAGGATTGGTGATTTTCTGTGTAAACGGCCCGGTTAGCTCACTCGGTAGAGCACTCGCCTAGATAGCGAGATGTCCCGGGTTCGAGTCCCGGACTGGGTCACACTTTTCACCACCCGGCGACATATGTATGTATTCCAGCTGCTGGTGTTCAACGCCGTGCTGCTATGGACCTACATGGGCTGCAAGAGGCTCTGTCTGCGCTACAACGGGGTCGAAGGGGCAGGGCTCGCCGTCTACCCGCCCGACATCGAGGACATGGTAAGCACCACAGTGGAATACTGAATTGCATGGCTTTTTAGCTGATTTTATAGCCGTTATTGGGTCATATTCCCAATGGCAAAAAGTATCTTTTTGCCTAAATCCAGTCCGAAATTCCCAATTAATTGTTTGAATTCCAGATGTTTGGAAATAGGTGTTCAGTGTAGAAATAAAAACTGTTGACGTTGTAATAACCATTTTACTGATTTGTTTTTGTTCATAACATTTTATTTTAATGTAGTTTTATGAAAAGAAAAATCTTCAAACTTTATTAATCAAACAATAAAACGTTTTCCCAATTCAGGTGAAGTCTTAAATATCCAACCAATGGAAATCGAAGCTCAAATATTACAAGCATTCTCATTGGTCAATATTTAATTATGAGACTCAGTTTGAGTTTGAGAACTTTCGTTATCGTAGGGCCAGGTTGAAGTAATGCGAACATCGCTGATATCACGAAATAAAATCAACGAAGGATTTAGCTCTGTAGGATCATATTTTTCACAAATAATATTTTTCACACCCCTGTGAAGAATAGGATCTAATTTGTCACATGTATAAGTGTGAAGAATGTGAGTGGCCAAAACGGGGGTAGGCGTACGGATCACGTTTTTCACATATTTTATGGTGAAATTGTATCGCGACAATCGATGAAATCATTATTTGGAACATAAATATGCAGTCATCATCATCATCATTATCATCATTATCATCATCATCATCATCATCATCATCATCATCATCGTCATTGTCATCATCATCAGCAGCAGCATCATCATCGTCATCATAATTACTATCGTCATCACCATTATTATCATTATAGTTAACGTCATAATCAGTCAGAGAAACTAAGCCCTATTTAAGAGCTACTAATGTAGGCATGCGCTTAATCGTTAGTCAATACGTTTGTACGGTCTAATTAGGAGATATAAATGCATACTCGCGTACGCCCATTAGAACGTACGCCTTTTTAATGGGATATAAACCAAGGCACGCATGCGAACGTACGTACAAACAAACGTCCTATTTTGGATTATTTAAACCAAAATACACGGACGGTAATATAATGACCTTATTAGAACCCTCCGCACAGGTTGGTACGTACGTTTGAACAGTACAGTAGCGTAGCTAACTGTGCCTCCCGTATCGTACCGTACCTAACCGTACCGTACCTAACCTTACCGTACCGCACCGTACCGTACCGTACCGTACCTTTCCACACCATAGCATTACAAACCATACCACACATGCCATGCCTTACTATACCAAACCGTACCGTACTTAACCGGTCGGTACCGTTCCGTACCATGCATAACGTACCGTACCGTAAATGCCCCGTTTTTTCGGACACATACAGTGTGAAAAATAGGATTATGTTGTAACAAATTCACTTTTATGAAAACACTTTTTTTTTCCTGTGTGAAGAATATGATTTGAGTGCATATCAAGAACTGGATTCGATCATAAATTTCACAGAAAATGTGAAAAATTGATATTGCGATGTGTGAAGAATGAGATCCTATTTTTCATGCCTGTCAAAAATGAGATCCTATTTTTCACACGTGTGAAAAATATGATTTGTGAAAAATATGGTCCTAGATAGCTCTAATCGATTGGGGTCCGTATTCACCGACCAATTGTTAGACTTTATAATAAAGAATAGACTTCGACTCATTAAAAATGCATGTTCTTTCGCAAATATGTCGGGTACCAATGTCACTTATGTCGTTCTAAATAAATAATGCTAAAATTACATTTGGTCAATAACATGTTTTGTGAAGATTAGGCGTTATAGAATAGTGTAACCTTTACGTGTCGTTAGAAATACAGCGCTGAGAAAAGTATTGAGTGTGACTGTTACGTAAGAAAGTGAAAATAAACACGTGAAATATACGAATAATTAGTATTTCATCCCCCTATAGCATGAAATAAACTTTGTTTCACGAAACAACACGTAAGATTAAAATTAACAGCCTACTTAGTCAGTTCCAAGAATATTATTTATTCCTACGTCTTAAGTTTAAAAATGGGTTGGTGGAAACGGGCATAGGTCAATGCAAACATGTATTAGTATCTTTTTAATATACCACTTTCAACGTATAGCGGAACTTACGTCAGATTAAAGTTGAACTCCATATGCCAGCTCTCGTGTATATGTCATTGCAATATAATATTTTATATATCAGCAATAAAATGAAATTTAATTTTGTTTAATTCCCACAGGAATTGCCTTAAAGACGTAGAAACGTAGGGGTTGTTCATACGTATTTTACGTCGCCATCAGATAATAATGATGAATATATCGCATAAACACGTTTTGTTATTTTTTTTCTTTTCTTTTTTACGTCGCAATCAGTTAATCACAGATCCTATTTCCAGGACTACGCGATTGTGGACCCGCCGTCCACCCTGGACCCTCCTACCGTGCAGCACGTGCAGACCTACATCCGGGAGCAGGAGCACCTCAAGGCGGCGGCGCGTCACAGCCGCCTCCCGGGGCTGGCCAGGAAGGTGCTGGGCAGGAAGCGCCGGAAGCACCGTGCAGAAGAGTGACATCGGCCGCTTTGTAGCGCATCTGGACGCCGCAGCACAAATAACAAGACGAAAATCAAAATATTCAAGTCTTGGATGCAAAAAAAACTTCGACGTAAAGTTCTGAAACGCTACTTCGAATACGATCATAGTAAAAATTATACCTCCACAAATATTTGTTGCATTAAAACTTACCGATTAAAATAATGTTAATGTAAGCTGTCAACAAATCATCAAATCAATTTCAAGCTATATACAGGATTTAATTTCCAACAAAAACACACTAGAATGTCAGGTCATTTTTAGCACGACTTTTCGAAGAAAAATAGTCGAGCTATTGTCGTCGCCCTGTCGTCTGCGTTAGTTACGATTTTTAAAAAAAAAAACAAACAATGGTATCCATCTGAAACTTTCAGTACTTGTTCGCTATCAATAGGGTACTTCATTACAACAAGGCAGGTAACCATGTGATTTGTATTTTCAGAGTTATCTGCCCTTGTTTGGACTTGCATCTTAGCATATTTTGACAATTTTTTGGTAAATATAAAATCTCTCAATAACTATCAGACATTAAATTGAAACTCAAGGTACTTGTTTATGGTGGAGATAACTATTTCAATAATTTTTATTAGAGTGATTGCCCTTTTTTCAACTTACAATTTTCCTTTTAGGTCAAATTTCTCAATACCTATATGGGGTATTGACTTTAAACTGGAAGTACTCGATCACAGTGATAAACTTATTCTTTAGACAAGAGGAGGTAACTCTATCAAGGATTTTGCGTGAGTAATTGCCCTTTTTCAACTTACATCATTGTCAAATGTTGATTCGGAGAACGCGTGCATAAAACACTTATTGTAAACGTCGTAGTTAAAACGTACGTTACGGAAACCGCACTAGGTTACGCGGGATAGTGCAATATACAGAAGACGCCCCGTTCCGGAGGCGCTCCTGGGTCTTTTAGTGCCCGGTGTGAAACACCTAGTACACTGCACCTCGGTGTAACGTCTCATGCGAAAAACTAGCTAGTAGGTTAGGGTGTGGTGGGCGATCGAACCTGCGACCCCTGGATTGTGAAGCCAGTGCGTTACTACTAGACCACGGAACCGTCTGTAAAAATTGTGAAAATCCTATTCAAACATGTTTTTATTCCTGCAAATTTAATTCAACTTCAAAGAAGGATGTTTGTGGCCATTGTGGCTTCCCTGGTGCAAGTGTTGAAATCACACTACAGAAGAACTACTAATTTGTTCAGTGTCACTGTGTGTTTAAATTGGGGGAAAAAAGCAAGAACAATGCGCCTGCAATGAAATAGGAACTCCTGTCAGAAGTGAAGATTGTGAGCTTGGAAACTTTGGCTTTGGTTTTCAATTGTTTTACATAAACTGCCTATTAAATGTAAAATGTATCATAATATTATTATTAGTTTTAATAAGTTATACATATTAAGTTATAACAAATTACAAAAAAGTTGTTAAAGCGGATGTAGATCTGTGATTATTTGGTCACAAAAGAAAAAAAGTTAACGAAAAAAGCTATGCCTACCTACCTACCATACTTTTTTCCAAGACGTTAATGTCAGGGTACCGAACTAAAAGCGGGATTGGTGATTAGTGTGTAAGCGGCCCGGTTAGCTCACTCGGTAAAGCACTCGCCCCGATAGCAATGAGGTCCCGGGTTCGAGTCCCGGACTGGCTGCACACTTTTCACCACCCGGCGACATTTGGCGCCCAACGTGGGACCGTGGCACGAGCAATTCTCCATAGAACCTGTCCGTGGGTTCGTCGGGATCAGGTTTATACTGTTCCCTATGACTCGAATTCGAGGACGATTTCCAACTTGGCAGCGGAGAATGTCACGGTGCCGAACTAAAAGCGGGATTGGTGATAAGTGTGTAAACGGCCCGGTTAGCTCACTCGGCAGAGCACTCGCCCTGACAGCGAGAGGTCCCGGGTTCGAGTCTCGGACCGGCTGCACACTTTTCACCACCCGGCGACATTAGCGGAAACAAACAACTTTTTTTTTGGCCTAAGCTTAATTTCGGATTACAAATTGGAGTCTGTATGGTTTTTATTACCCTTTGAGTTTTTGACTGAATGCGATGTGCTTTGCAGAAACAATTAGCAACGTTTACACACAGGCAAACATACATTCAGCATAATGGTAATTGAGAAGATGATATGATACAATTTTCAAAGCGAGTGATGACGTCATCTAGCCAAAGATGTTGGAGTGACGTGGCGGGATGAGGACGGTATCGATGTAATGAACCACCCCATTGGTGGCCCCGATATCAGCTTTGGTCACGTGGGAGTTCGAGTTCACGCGCACACCGTCTGAAACACGTGACAAAAGTGTGATGAAAGTACATGTAGCTTACTTATGAGGCTAATGGTGAGTATCTCTGGAGCGTCCAGGGTGGTCAGTCGCTCCACGTTGTAGAGACCCCGGGGAAAAACAAGGTGTGCGGAACCACGTGGTACTTAAGCACCTCTATAGAGTTCATAAATTATAATCGTTAGATGTTTCTAGACCGTGCACATGTGTAATGAAATACCGTATTTATGCTATGTTTTCGGGCACTTGAAATAATCAAAATCTGTCCGAAAACTTAGTATCTGCAATATTAACATAAAACTCGCAACTAAACTACGGACTCATTACATGTCTCCGATGATGGTTCTCGTTTATTTCCGGAAGCGTTAACTTTTGACACGTTATTGTATATTGAAAACATTATACATCTTGTTAATATATGACACATTATTGTATATTGAAGCCAATATACAACTTGTTAATTGATGAAACTTTTTTGTTGTTTATTGAAGCCATTATACAACTTGTGATTGGCATGCATGGTTCAGCAAACACTTCGAAAGGTTAAATTGACAGACAATAGGTTATTAGAAGCATATAAAAGAAAGTGTCGCTACCTGGTAAACATTTAATGATAAGGGGTGTTAAATGCAAATTAGTAGTAGTAGTAGTAGTAGTAGTAGTAGTAGTAGCAGTAGCAGTAGCAGTAGCAGTAGCAGTAGCAGTAGCAGTAGCAGTAGCAGTAGTAGTAGCAGTAGTAGTAGTAGTAGTAGTAGTAGTAGTAGTAGTAGTAGTAGTACCCAATTACGTAAGACGGTAGCAGTCATATAACTGTTGGTTCGATTACATTCCCTTTTTAGAGCCTGGCTCATGAAAGACAGGTCTTAGACTCTTGGGGCATGCGTGTAGAGCCGCAGCGATTCTTTTGATGCATCTTAAAATCGATTATAAACAACCATATTCGATTTTCGATATTAAACCAACCAATTTCGATTCGATTCACTTTTATAAATTTATAGATGATTTGTCATCAAACTGTTCATTCAAATTATGGGGTTTGTGAAGAGTAATCCTGTAAATTGATCATGGCATGTTTGCTGTGAAGAGTAATCCTGTAAATTGCTCATGGCATGTTTGCTGTGAAGAGTAATCATGTAAATTGATCATGGCATGTTTGCTGTGAAGAGTAATCCTGTAAATTGATCATGGCATGTTTGCTGTTATATTGAACTAGTCGTGCAACATTATCATCAAATTTGGCACTGTTCTTATTTATATTGATATATAAGGCACAAACGCTGACATTAATCAATACAATTGCATTTAAAACGGCACATACACATTTTTACTATATTGCAAGTCATGACTCAGGGATACGCAAAATAAAACGAGCCTTTAAAAGGGAAACACAAATGGAACTGAAATATTCAACTTTATGATGTTTTAAACTGAAATCGAATCGAATCGAGCCAGGGCTACATGTAAGTGATGCGTGTCGTGGGGAAACCGGGCTTAATGCATGTGCGTAAAGTGTCGTCCCGAATCAGCCTGTGCAGTCCTCACAGGCTAATCCAGGACGGCACTTTCCGCTTTTATGGTATTTTCTGTTTCAAAAAGTCTCTTCTAAACATAAATCCACCTTAGGCGGAAAGTGTCGTCCCGGATTAGCCTGCACAGGTTGATCCGGGACGACACTTAACGCACGGTTTTCCCACGACACGACTCAGCCCTTTGCAGTTGTACATGGGTGACCTACATTGTTCCGTGTGAAGATAAAGACAGCGTCTGTACCTTTCAGTGCTGCCGCAATGCCTGCTTGGACTGCCAGCTTCAGCAGTGTGCTGGTCTCGTTGTGATTGGACACAATGTTGACAATGTCGCCCTCTGGCGGCATCATAACGCGGAACAGCTTGTGGATGACGCCATTACCAGCGTTCTTGTCTTAGGCAATCAGCTGGCAGCCATGCGCAGTGCGAGCCTGAAAAGAAACGCGTTGGACTGTTAAAGGGACAAGTTCGTAGAATTGTTTAAGTATGCCATTAAATGCCTTAAGTTGACAGATTTAACCATCAGAACTAAAGTTTAATAACAAGAAAATGATTAACAAAAAGAAAAGAAAAAAAGTTGCTCCCACCGGAGTTCGAACCTCGGCTCTCCGGATCAAAAGGCTAATGCCTAAAGCACTCGACCATTCTGATTTCTATATTAAGTCTTGCAATTTGTACTTAATGTAATTGATCCCAGTGTTGTCAACAATTTAAACGAAAACAACAGAAACATCCCAAATGTTTCATCATTAAGCGTTGCAAACGCTTTTTAATTTTATCATTTTCAACTAATGATATACCCATTAACGAAACGGTGTTTACAGTATATTTCTATGGCTGTAGTGTTATTTCACTCCTTTATATACACTATTCTTTTATATTTTTTTGAATCTGTGACAAAAAGTTTTAAAATGTCAAATCGTCAATCTATCAACTGATTCCATTAATTAATCATGCATTGGAACGCAGTTTTTGAAAGGAAAGTGAGATGAATTAATGTGTCATCTTTTGGTGTAACATATTTCTTTTGTTTGTTTACAAATAGTTTACTTATACCACATTTCAGAGAGTTTTCTTTGTTAAGCGGTGTGCAATAACTGTGATATCACTGGTGGGAGGAGCCTAACCGTGCATTAAGTAGCGTGCGTATCAATTAAAACTAAATTTCAATATACCGCACGCTAAATATTATATAAAACACTTGTAGCATACTTTTACCTCAATATGTTAGTTATTTAAACTCGCCCTGCGGGCTCGTTAAATAACTAACATATTTCTGTAAAAGTATGCCACAACTATTACATGTATATCTTATCTTTATCATGTATTTTACCCGGAGTTTACTTAGCAAATTGTAAGTTCTTTCTATGTTTATTGATTAAATATTATTTTTATAGTACTGTTTCACGTTTTATTGTTGTTATGTTATAATTATTATTGAATGCCATTGTCTACGGATGACAACGGACGTTCCGTTGGAACAAACATGAAACAA
Organism: Congeria kusceri; assembly: GCA_027627225.1. Taxonomy (NCBI): domain Eukaryota; kingdom Metazoa; phylum Mollusca; class Bivalvia; order Myida; family Dreissenidae; genus Congeria; species Congeria kusceri. Next base: position 16,312,030 of record CM051025.1, on the reverse strand, counting down.
GAAACAGGCGCATGCTTAGTGTCTTAACACAGCCCTCGCAACGGATACTGTGGTAATGTAAGTAACGCACTCAAAGTAAGAGATATTCTATAAAAAAAAAATATATACATGCAGAATCGACTTACATGGTTGTGATTGTACACGTTAAATCTGATTGGCTTCCCCTGCATGGACGCCACGGTGTTCTCGTTCGTCATCTGTGACGTCATCACTCTGTTAGCAACCACGTGGTACAGCAAGACGCTCTTAAGGAGAGCGGTGTCTGCCTGAACCGCCTGCAGGATGGAGGCCGGAAGTGCGCTAAAAGCAGCGAAGATTGTGTACACTCCTGGAATGCAGATAACTAGTTTATAATTTCATACTATTGAGAAATAATTTTCGATTTACAGATCTATACAACGACAATGCAAAAAATTATTTCGATTCTAAATTTACCTGACAACGAAGTATAACATTACAATGCAAACTATATTTTTATGTATATTGGAGATTTATCAACGGTAAATTGTGTTCTTAGGCTATATCAAGTATTTCCTCACCTTGATTAAACGTGTCCACGAGCCCAGCCTGCGTTACCAAGGAGACAAGGGTGGTGTAGTCCGGGTCCCACGCCAGGGTCTGTACCGTAGTGGGAGCCCGACACCCGCACACCGCCGCACGCAACAAAAGCGCCGTCCGTAGCATTTCCGGTTTGAGCAGTAGATGTATCCAATGCTAGTGAGAAGAACAGTCGAATCTGTCACGGGAACAGACCGTTATATAGTCCATGGCTGCAGGGGTCACGCGGCCCCGCATGTGTACGAATGTGTGACGAACTACAGTCCAGTATTTGTTTGATTACTTTGCGACCAGAACATCCATACATATCGGACATAAGACCTTAAAACATTCCACGGTCGATACGATGAAAATGCTCTATATTTTGTAAACATTGATAAGGGGTTTGACCACACGTTAAAGCTGCTAGCGCCCTTAGGTCGCAGGCGTCAACCACAAACATAATAATCATTGGGAACTTAATGGACTTTGTTTTTATTTAAGTCGTGGGAACGAGATCTTATCTCGTGGGGACGAGATTTTATCTCGTGGGAACGAGATCTTATCTCGTGGGAACTACTATAATTATGTCGTCCCCACGAAATATTAAATCGTGGGAACGAGATCTTATCTCGTGGGAACGATATCTTATCTCGTGGGAACGACATAATTATGTCGTCCCCACGAAATATTAAATCGTGGGAACGAGATCTTATCTCGTGGGAAAGAGATCTTATCTCGTGGGAACGATATAATTATGTCGTTCATACGATATATTAATTCGTGGGAACGAGCTTTTATCTCGTGGGAACGAGATCTTAAGTCGTGGGAACGAGATCTTATCTCGTGGGAACGACATAATTATCTCGTGGGAACGACATATTAAGTCGTGGGAACGACATATTAAGTCGTGGGAACGAGATCTTATCTCGTGGGAACGATATCTTATCTCGTGGGAACGATATCTTATCTCGTGGGAACGACATAATTATGTCGTTCCCAGGATATATTAAGTCGTGGGAACGAGATTTTATCTCTTGGGAACGATATAATTATGTCGTGGGAACGAGATATATTTGTCGAGGGAACGACGTAATGAGCCAATCAAATTTGCTGTTGCTCTCGCAGAAGAAAAACAATTTCTTTATATCTTAATCCAGCATTGAAATACGATATTATGTAAGCGTATCTTGTATCAGCCATTTTAAAACGTGCTTTTAAACAACGTGTTTTCTGATTGGTTAATTATGTCGTTACCACGAGTCAATTATCTCGTTCCCACGACTTAATATGTCGTTCCCATGAGTTATTTATGTCGTTCCCACGAGATAAGATCTCGTTCCCACTACTTAATATGTCGTTACCACGAGTTAATTATCTCGTTCCCACGACTTAATATGTCGTTACCACGACATAATTATCTCGTTCTCACGAGATAAGATCTCGTTTCCACGACTTAATTTGTCGTGGGAACGACATAAATAAAAACATGCACATGTCCATCTATGCCACCGTAGTATTGTCATGGCTTAAGGTATTAGCACTCTAATACGACATATTGATTTTTTGTTCTTTCTTCGCATATTTCTTTGTGTTATGGTATTCTGCATTCATAACCAAAGTTTAAAAACAATTCACCGCACAAATTATTTTTTTTTGACATTTTAAGTTGTCAACCCACAAAAATTTTTTTTTCCATTTTTTCTGAACCATGTATTTACAAGTTTCACTCTTATTAATCCAAATATTAATCAAACAACACTTTTTTAGTATGTATTTATAGATAAATGCATAATACATACAATTATGATAGTTTACAACGTGTAAGAAAAGGAATAAAGAAAATATGAACAAACAAGTGATGTCATCATCCCTCGGAAAACCAGAAAAATTACAATCTCTAGTCACAAGTCATTTTTAAAATAAATTTGCAAAAAAAAATGGCAGTTGGAAATTACAATCTTTGAACATAGAAATTATCTACAATGTATGTTTGAATGAAAAATAGAAAAAAAAATGGGGGTCACCAGTGAAAATGAAAAGTTCCTGCTTCACAATCAAGGGTACCCACGTTTGCCAGAAACGCCATACTGAATTTGAGACTTTTACATGTGAGCATATAGATGAGTTCAAATGTTCAAAAATAGATAAAAATGAGGAAAAGCTTATAATAAACTCATAAACATACATACATACATACATCTCATCTCATCTGTGACATGTAACCTACACAGTGCAGTAAGTATTTGCTAACCTAGTTTGAAATTCCAAACGAAATGCGTTCTTCAATATATAAAAGACTTGAAAATGTGACAGGGGAAATAAGACAATTCATAATTAAGTAACGAGGCACATTCAATCATTCAATCATACAAGTTTAAAGGAAAATAGCTTTATCAATGAATAGTGAAAACATTAAACTTATTATGATATACAAAACAAATACATGATTTTCATGGTCGGGTTTTGAAGAACTCCGCCAGGTTTGGGATAAGTGTCTCCAAAACCCGCTTGGTATTGGTGACCCTTGGCTGACCGTCTGAGTTCTTCGTTATGAAAATGTTCCTGAGACCATCCTCACCATCACGTTCAAAGATCATTCTAAGATGCATGAGGTTGAGTCCTGAGCCAGCTATATTTTCTGTTGTTGCGGCCTTGCACACATGACTGTAAACAAGAACACTCAGTGACTGCAAGTTCCTAGCTTTTTCTTTGTTGAATTTGAGTCTATGATACACAGCAGAACAACTGAAGCTATGTGCCATCACACTGGTGGAACTCATATCTGTGTGAACAAAAAGGCGGCCAAGTGCTTGAACATCTTCGAAAGCATCGTGTGCTCCATTATTCTGCTCCCATTAGGTCTTTCACCAGATCCTCCTGCTTGTAAGATTTTTTGCCTGGAAGGTGTTTCCTAAATAAAGGCAGGGAATCTGCAAAACTACACTTATCCTTGAATGTGTCATAACATCCAGCTCTCTGCATTGCCTCACATAACACAGGAAAATCAAACTTTCGGCCATTATGTGCAAGAAGAACTGCATTAGGAAATTTTTCGAGCCAATTACTGAATTTGTTCAATGCAGTCTTGATGTCCACAGCACCTACAGGAACTCCATTTTTCTTCAGTTGCCCCCCTTCAAAGCACAGTCCAGTCACACCTTGAGCTCCTGGAGATATTGTCTCTGTTGGCAAAACATATTGCATGAAAGAGCGCTTCTCATTCATGCATTCGTAAGCAGCCATCTGGGATATCTGTGGAATCTGGTGTCCTCGAACTAAAATAAATGCACACATCAAATACATTGCTCTCGAGCTTTTCTCCAACAAGTTCATTGACACAATTATCAATAAAATACATAAATATTTAACATATTTATTTTAATCTCTGAAAGCATATAAATTAGAGAAAAAAACCTATAACACATGGTTTAATTGTTTGCATGCACTTACTAAGATCAGTAGTCTCGAGGTCAAATGCCAGAATAGTAGGAGAAGAAAGTTTCAGAGCTCGAAAATCACCCTTGGGCACTGGGTCAGGAATAACCTCGATGTCCGCGTCTTGTTGATGACCAACACCTAAGGTATATAATCATTTTAACAATAATATAAAGATCACACATCAAATTTGAGTTAAAAATTTACATAACTAATACACATCTTGAAAGGAAACATTTATAACTTTCTTATTGCTAACTGATCATCAGTTTTACTATAAAGTTTACAAACAAGAAAAATCAAACCCATTGCCAACAAAGGGTCTTTGCTCATGTGCCTCAACAAAATCATGGGGAAACAACTGTGATGATGATTGATTAAAATTGATGATGATGATTATTATGGTGACAATCAATCTTACCTGATTCATATGACACTCCTTCTAAGGTCTCCTGGGCACCTCGATTGATTGCTCGTTCCTGTTTCATCACCAGTCTGCGGCGTTTGCTGGATGGTAGTTTCATTTTCTCCTGGACCCTTTTCCTCATCTTGGCACACTTGTCTGCATAACGGACTGTATGATATCCAGGTGACAACCCTGCTGCTGTATTAGCCTGTTTACAAAATAAATCATGAGGAGCACAATTCTAAGTAAAGCGTCATTGATAAGCATACAAATGACAACTGTTTTACACATTTTTTAATTAGTTTGTATACATGACTTCTTATGAGTTTTCCAGAACGTTTTATCATTTTATAAGAAAGAATATGTATTTAAAATTAAAAAAGATCATAGGTTGTTAAAACAGACATCACTAAGTTGTAAAAGTCCAATTTCAAATACTGAAAATGTTAGAAGTGATTATCTTTATATACATACTGCATGATAACATATTGGGATCTTCATGAACTGTCGTAGAAACTCCGTAAATATATCCAGACTGTAACAAGAATAAACAAGAACAAATAATAAAAACATAGAAACTAAAAGACTAACTGTGTAATCATTCCATATGAAAGGCCAGTAATTTAACACCAGTTACTATAAATAAAATATAAGAAAAATTGCCAGACTTTGGCATTTATTACCCGAAAAGTCAAAGTACCCGTGGCCTTTTGTATGGAATGATTGTTACAATGCATTTATAAACATGAACTGTGCACAAAATTTTATGTCAACTCTGTAAGCAAAATGTTTGCAGCATGAACAAGTAACTTTGCAAAATGGAAAAACAAACTTGGGGTAAGTTGTGCAGTCACCTTAGGGATATAGGCTCTCCCTTCATTGACAAATGCTGCAGTGGAATGGACTCTGTAATCCAGTGATGTAGAGTTTCCATAATGCAGTGATTTTGGAGCTCTGAGGGCTACTTCTCTTTTTGCGTGTTCACAAGCCTGGGAGGACCCAAGGTTGGCATACTGCTCAGCATTGTTAGCAAGGCGCTGGAAAATACGGTTCAGCTCAGGCCTAAGTTCACCATCATCCTTTAGAGGTACTCTGTATGGCAAACTCTTGTGTTCATATCGTTGTTGTTCACGAGAATTTCTAACATGTCCACAAAAAGCTCCTTCGCACAAACCATGATCACCAAACTGATGTGGAATTATGGCATTTAGATTGTTTCGGAGTTCATTGGCTTTTCCAGCATTCTTTGCAAAAGCATAGCGAAGACATTTCTGTAAATGTTCGATCACTGTCTTGCTGATTTTCACTTTCTTGGAGTGATGCAAGGAATACAGTTCTTTCCCGACATTTTTCACAACATGATTTTTATCAAAACGTTTCTGTAGTGTAAGATTCATATTCCTTTTCACACGAGCTACTAAAGTATTATCTCCATCACCCTCTAAAATCTCAACAGGCGTGCCCTCTGCAATAAGCTCCTTGAGTCCCTTCTCACCACTGACACTTTCCATCATACGCGCACTGCCAGAGTGATTGTGGACACAGTCATGTGCACGAACAGCCTGGCCTTTCCGGTTTCTTCGCCACCACTGGCATGTTCCACAGATACGATGAGACACGACAGACTTCACTATCTTCCCTCCATACTTTTGCTTGGACATCAAGAATGTGTGTGCTGAAACAAATTATTCGACTATATAATAAAACTAGAACTGTGGCTAAAGGAGAACTAAATATAACCGCTGACAACTTGGACAATAAAAAAAGGACAACTTAAAAGGGGAAATAAATGCATATATAATGCAGCTATTGTAATTATTTGTGTACACTATTCATGCATGAAGTTTGAAGTTGATATCCAAAAAAAAATTATAAGTTAAAAAATAAACTGACAGACGGTCAGACAGACATACATATTCCTATATGTTTGAATAAAATTAAATGTATATTTTTGCTTCAGTGACAGTTTACTGCTTGAAATGAAGTGTTTGTTACAATTTACTTACATGTTAGACTGTCAAAACCCCGTTTCTGCCATGCGGTATCCAGAGCTACTGACATGCCTTTCCGAGTTTTACACGGGTACTGCCCTGATAGTTCCCTCCTTGCCTTGGCAGGTTCCTTAAGTCTTTGCTTTCTAATGATTGCCTTTTTCCTGGAAAGAAATGACATCTACAATTTACTATATATCATTTTTCATTAAGAAAAACAAATCATTATATCTTTGCCAGCAAAGTCACATGCGTAACAGATATTTTCTCACTTTTTTGTTCAGTTATTTTGTTAATTCTGTCTTGAAAGCATAGTTGTATAAGACCAAACACTGCTATAATAGGCACATTTTATTGTGATCTAAGTTAGTTTATCATTAATGCCTAATATAAACAGACACATTTTTTTTCTTTATAAAAAAATTGTTTACCTGTGTTCATGCTTTGGGTTGGTATCATCTTCAACATCTGTCAATTTGTCACCATCATTACATGTTGTTCTATATGCAAGTACAACCTCTCTGAAAAAAAGAAATTTGGAATTTGATACAAACATGTACTCATGATGTTGTGTTTAAACTATTTCAAATATAAGTTAACTGTTTCATGGAATGCTAGTCAATCATACAGATATATTTATGCAAGGGATAGTTGATCTCAGCTGCCCACACATTTCTGAGAATTACCTGTCAAGGAATGGAATGTCCCAGTATACGTGTGCATGATGAGTAATTGATATCAAAACAGTAAAACTGCAGTTACAATCGCTTACTTAGCTATAAAAAGCCTAAACAAAGAAAATCAATTATTGTATATAGAAAATGCATGAGCATACTTGGTATGAGGCGAGGCATCTGGAATTGCACATACTCCAAGATCTTCGTCAACATCTTCCATAATCTGTCGGCTCTCATTTTCTTCCTGCACAGCGATATCACTGAAAAGATAACACCATTTTTCATTACTAGTACTTTATATGATGCACAATGTGCAACTATATTAATAATTAAGCTTAAACGCATACATACATTTTTCATCCAAATTTTAATACCAAATATTATCCCTACTGGATAGGAAACTGACTATTAACGTTTACATTTTATTAAATAGTTAAAACATGGGTTCTACATTAAAAATTACATTAATCAGTGAAATACCTACTTCATTTCCATCTGATATGCCTGTCTGGCAGCGTCTGATGAGGAGATAGTTGACACTTGTTGAATGGTCCTACCCGCGCGTATTTCCATTTTCTTTAAGTTCGGGTTACTAATGGTTGGAACATTCAGTGTGGACAAAAAGTTGTTTACCCTTCCTGGACCACCAATGTTGTCGATCATTGCTGAAAAGATGATAAATATGTATAAATTTTAATTTGGATAATCACAATACATTATTTATAAGATCACACAAGTAGTGCTCCTTGGCATATCATTTTCAGAATAGTATAAGGGACATAAGATACTTTCAATGTTTGTTTGAGGGAAACAACGTCACTTGGTTATACAAATTAAAACATGCTGTCCTTGATTTCCACGCATTTACAACACAACCTTTTTCTTACATGGTATCTATTCTTTTAAAAAATGACAGCAAATATAAGCCTGATTATATAGTAAAAAATCACTGACAGGGTGCACTTTTCATTCAAGATCTACTTTACTCCCATTAAGAATGCTGAAACTGTGTTATACTTGAAAAAAATATTGCATCATCCATGTACTTGCCTGTTCCGAGCTTTGTGTTGATATCAAAACAAGGCATTCCTCTCTTTTTTACATGATGGGTTTTGCCGTACGATACCCGGTTCACATGGCTGCAGTCACCATTTTGACATCGAACAAACAAAAATCCACTTAATCCTTTTTTCTGCTCACCAACAAGATTATATTTTGTAAGTGGCACAGGCCCTAAACGACATTCTTTACAGTGGGCCAAATTTTCAAGCAGCGTTTGAAATTCGACGACCCGGCGACCGTATTTCCACGAATCGTTTTCTTTATAATTAACAACACTGTCGTCCAATAGTTGACTTTTATCATTAACTCCAGTCACATAATTATGTTCAACATAAACACTTCTATCAATCTTTCTCTTTAGAGATGGCAATTTGCTTTTCTTAAAACGACCCAACCTGTCACGTACGGTGTCGGCCATGTTTGTTTTGATTTTATTTGATTTGCGGGGCCTACATTTAGTATTTCATAGCGATATTTATCGAATATTCGTAGTTTTCCGTGCATACTCGGAAAACTTTCGGAGTGACGGATGTGTACGAAATAAGGCGATATTGCACGAAGTTCATTAGAGTGCTAATACCTTAATGACGCGGCGGATCGTTGAGGAATGTGAAGTTCTTTGCATTATATATTTTTTTTTGTTTTTTTCATTTAAATTCGGTGTGTGTTGATGTCACTTTAACCACGTGGACAGGCAGGTGGGCGGCTGATAGGGAGTTGTGTCGTTCAATCGAGTGGGTGGGGCATTGTACATGGACCTCAGTAGTAGAAGCGTGCTTACTTCGGCTGCTTACATAACGCTTATTAAACGGTTTATGCAACGGGGCCTGTATCATATTTTCATTGAACGTCTGTCGTTTAATATTATTAAGTTATTAGCAGAACTCTTTAAACCCATATTCCCGCATTAGCTCGTTATGTATATCAGTAAAAAAATCACGTTTGATGTACATTTTAAATACATTTTAAATACATGCATTAAAAATAATTACAATTCAAGAAGTTCACTATTGTGTGTTTTTCTTAATTCCAGCACACTTTACATAAAGTGTGTGGGTATAAGAACAAACCGTTAAACAACTCTTTTCAATCTAACACACCAATTTATTACTTATTATTTTTTCGTGAAAATAGTTGCAGCACACTTTGACCGAAGTATTTTTTTATTTAACGAGCCCGCAGGGCGAGATTAAATAATTAACCTATTAATGTCAAAGGGTGCCTCACGTGTTTTATACCATATTCGCCAATCACATAGGAACTTTCTACGATGCCGATCCCAATGAGCAATTCCAATAGACGTCACATGATGTTGGACATGCTTGACTTGCGTGTTATTTCCAAATTTAGCGCTGTCGCAATGTGTCCCCTCGGTGCAATCGTTCAATGCAATAAGTAGCGTGCGTATACATTACAACTAAATTTCAATATACTGCACAATACTTATTGCACGATAAGCTTGCATATTAGGCTCCGCCCACCAGTTACCGATCTGATATCACAGATATTGAATACCGCAAAACAATGAAAACTCTGAAATATTATATAAATGGTGATTGCACTACTTAGCACGAGATGTATTGGGCAGAAAACGCTGGGTGTAATAAGCGTCTCGATGGCTGTTGGTTTTTTGTTACCCAAACGATCTCATTCAGCTAAACCTTGCAACAAAGCCATTTAGTAATTTGAAGATGTTTTCACAATTTTGACATTGCAACAAGCGTTGTCACTGTAAGTGACGAATGCTCCAGAAGATATCTTTTGACAGAAGAAAGTGTTATGATCCTTGTACTCTGCACTTCCTCTCAAAGGTCTCTATCATTATATAAAGTATCATTTGAGTCCCTTCAATACTTTTAGAGTTATGATCCGCGCAAAAATTACACTGTGTAGTTATGCTCTGCACAAGAAAAATAACCCTTGGGCAATAAGTCCGTAAATATTGAAGAGTTAGGGTCCTTGTACTCTGCACTTCCTCCCAAGGATCTCTATCAATATAAATTATGTGGTTTTATTTTAAAGATCACAATACACTAAATAAATAAGAGATGTAGGGCTGTACTCTCTAAATAAATCAACAAGTTTAACTCGAAGACATGTTTTAAGGTTTAGACACTTGCTTTGATATTCTTTCTTGGAGATGTCGGTAGGGTAAGCATTGGTATGCACAAATTAATCACTGATATGTTTTAAGATTGGAGACTACTGTATGACACTTGCTCTGAGGCGGGTTACATTCAACTAGAAAGTAGCAGCTAAAAAGATCTTGATAAAACAATGAACTGTGTTTAGTGTCGAGTTCTTTCTAACATAACACATGACATACCCTTTTATTGCTTAAATCAATTCAGCTTAGAATGCTCTTTAAGAAAAGGTATGGTTATGAGGGTCCCTATGTGCAAAATATTGCATTTATTTTTGGTCAAACTTATCGCTTTTACATTAAATTACATAAGGATTGAAATTAGTATATTGTAACCTAAATCACTTCAATACTAATGGAGTTATGCTCCGCACAAGAAAATTAACCAAAGGGCAATAACTCTGTATATATTTAAGAATGAGTTATTGCCATTGTACTCTGCACTTCCTCTTAATGTCCTCTATCATGATGAAGTTTGAATCCCTTCAATACCTTTGGAGTTACTCCGCGCAAGAAGCAGGACTGACGGACGGACGAACAAACGGACGGACGATGCGATTACCATATGCCCCCCGAAATACATGTAAAGGTCACAACACACTAATAAAAAGTCAAATACATGTAAAGGTCACAACGCACTAATAACATGAGCTATGGAGGTGTATAGTCCCTAAATAAATCAACACGTTTAACTCGAAGACCTCTTTTGAGGTTTAGACACTTGCTATGATAATCTTTTTTGAACACGTTGGTAGGGTTAGCATTGGTAAGCACCAACAAATCACTGTTATGTTTTAAGAGTGGTGAAGGCCGGTGCGCCATGCTAATTGCTGAATGACAATTGCTAATTGCCAAATGCGATTTTCCAATTGCTAATTGCCAAATGGTTATTTATTTGGCGATTATCAGTTGTTAATTAGCAATTGGTATTTAGCAAAAGCATTTGGCAAATAGCATCTAGCAATTATCAAAAAGACAACTTCTGTTGTTTGTTAAGCAATTATTAGTTATCATTTAGCAACTGGAATTTCGGCAAATAGCAATTGGCATTTGGCAAATAACAATTGGCAATTAGCAATACGACAACTTCTGTTGTTTGTTTGGCAATTATTAGTTATCATTTTGCAATTGGCATTTGGCAATTACCAATTGGCATTTTGCAAATAGCACATGGCATTTGGCAAATAGCAATTGGAATTTAGCAATTAGCAAAACGACAACTTCTGTTTTCTAAGAAAATGTATAATATAATTGCCAATAATAATTCACATGACTTTAAATGGATCTCTAAAATTAAACAAATATTAAATATTACAGGTAAATCCAATGTATGGCAAGAACAAACTACGCCGCACATAAAATCTCTGCCCCAACAAGTTAAGCGTGTGCTAATTGACCAAAACATTCAGCAGTGGCATGCGGAAATAAACCAATCTAATAAAGGCAGATTGTATTACTCGTTTAAAACCACACTCGAATTTGAGAATTACCCTAAAATACTACCTTAGTCTAAGTATTTACCTATTTTTAAGCTCCACACAGCTAACCATCACTTTCCAATAGAAACTGGTAGATGGAATGGCACACCAGAAAGAAACAGACTTTGTACTTTTTGTAATGAAAATTACATTGGCAATGAAGAGCATTATCTATTAAAATGCACCCATTTTACTACAAACAGACATGAAATCAGTGAAATCTCGAGACATATTTGCAGAGACAATAAACTTAAGTACATAATGTCTTTAGAAAAGTACGATAAACTTCATAAACTAAGTAAATTTGCAATTACTTTGTTAAAAAGTGTCAGATAATGTGTTATACTATTTGTGTCTTACTATTTATACATTTATATTTACTTTTAATGCTGATTTTTAATTGTGAATGTACCCCCATTAATGCAAATATAACTTTCAAGTACGCTTGCAAAACATATGTTTGTTAACCGTGAAGCACTTGTTCCTCCAACTATTGTATAACCAAATGTATATTGTTCCCCTTGCTGCATACTTGTATGCCTGAGATGTGAATAAAGTTCTGTTCTGATCTGTTCTGTTGTTTGCTTGGCAATTATAAGTTATCATTTAGCAACTGGAAAATAGCAATTGGCATTAGGAAAATAGCACTTGGCATTTGGCAAATAGCAATTGGCATTTGGAAAATAGCACTTGGCATTTGGCAAATATCAATTGGCATTTGGAAAATATCAATTGGCATTTGGCAAATATCAATTAGCAAAAAGTATGGATCACCGGCCTTCCATAGATTGGAGATGACAGTATGACACTTGCGGGGAGGCAGGTTACATTCAACTAGATGGTAGCCGATAAAAAGATGGTGAATCAACAGTCAACTTTGTTTAGTGTCTTTCTTACATGGATACCTTTTTATTGTTTAAATCAAATCAGCTTAGAATGCTCGTTAATAGAAGGTATGGTTATAAAGGTCCTGTGTGCAAAATGTGTTTGTTTTTGGTTTAAGTTATTGCTTTTACATTGAATTTCGTAAGACTTGGAATTGGTTTAGTGTAACCTAAAGTCTATACTGCAGACCCATGGAGCATATTGCGCCTCACGTGTAGTTGGGATATTTACACATGACTGGTGTTATTAAACCAATCATTGCTCATACAACTATCATCCTATTACGCATTTATAACAGAGACATGCATTTCTATTTTATTAAGCATGTATCGCTAAATCATTGTTTTTAGACTGTTGGGGTAAGCCAACGGTCTTTTGAGAGGTGAGACCTAGTCACACAACTTCAGCTTTAATTTAGCTTTCATTTCAATGAAATTTCAAAAGTCTATGTAAATATTTATACATTTCTAATATTACATTCAAAGTAGAGATTTTACCATTTAGTTTTTATCTTTTTATCCAATAGGCTAACGGCGTGAAACATACAATAGTTATAATACTAATTAACAACATATGAACATTAGTATGATCGAATGATAGGTTTTTCAACATAATTCAAAATACTAGAATATCTATATATATCAGAAAACAACGACATAACATATATCAAAAAAAAGAAAATGGAGATAACAAGCACCATAAACTTGAGATACTAGTATTAAAAAGTGACACTTTTACACATCAGTGCATACCAAACAGCAACAGCCTTTTTAGTTAATAAACAGAAAATCAAGTTAATATAATTGTTGTGTTAATTGCCGTTCCGAAAATGACCTTTTCTCTCTGGTTTTTATTTTCTGTAATCAGTGTCAGTAGGTGACAGTAGAGAAAATTATTAATAAGATGGCTGGCTGAACCAACGTCTTAGTGGTGGCTGGCTGGCTGGCTGTAGCATTGGCCGTTGGCCAGTGGCTGGCTGTCTGTAGCGTTGTCCGGTGGCTGGCTGGCTGTAGCATTGGCTGTTGTCCGGTGGCTGGCTGTCTGTAGCGTTGTCCGGTGGCTGGCTGGCTGTAGCGTTGTCCGGTGGCTGGCTGTCTGTAGCGTTGTCCGGTAAATGGCTGTCTGTAGCGTTGTCCGGTGGCTGGCCGTCTGTAGCGTTGTCCGGTGGCTGGCTGTCTGTAGCGTTGTCCGGTAGCTGGCTGTCTGTAGCGTCGGCCGTTGGTCGGTGGCTAGCTGGTTGAAGCGTTGGCTGTTGTCCGGTGGCTGGCTAACTGTAGCGTCGGCCGTTGCCCGGTGGCTGGCTGTCTGTAGCGTTGGCCAGTGGCTGGCTGTCTGTAGCGTTGTCCGGTGGCTGGCTGTCTGTAGCGTTGGCCAGTGGCTGGCTGTCTGTAGCGTTGTCCAGTGGCTGGCTGTCAGTAGCGTTGGCCAGTGGCTGGCTGTCTGTAGCGTTGTCCGGTGGCTGGCTGGCTGGCTGTAACATTGGCTGTTGTCCGGTGGCTGGCTGTCTGTAGTTTTGTCCGGTGGCTGGCTGGCTGTAGTATTGGCTGTTGTTCGGTGGCTGGCTGTCTATAGCGTTGTCCGGTGGCTGGCTGGCTGTAGCGTTGTCCGGTGGCTGGCTGTCTGTAGCGTTGTCCGGTAGATGGCTGTCTGTAGCGTTGTCCGGTGGCTGGCCGTCTGTAGCGTTGTCCGGTGGCTGGCTGTCTGTAGCGTTGTCCGGTGGCTGGCTGACTGTAGCGTTGTCCGGTCGCTGGCTGTCTGTAGCGTCGGCCGTTGGCCAGTGGCTGGCTGTGTGTAGCGTCGGCCGTTGGCCAGTGGCTGGCTGTCTGTAGCGTCGGCCGTTGGCCAGTGGCTGGCTGTCTGTAGCGATGGTTGCTGGTTCGTTCTCAAACACCACACGAAAAAGATGTTGATGATGCCGAGATGGGTTCGCCGTCTTCTGGTATGCGTTGTTCCGCAATAAAGGAAGATGCGATAATGAAGCGGAAGTAGGGGTAGTTTGGAGAAGTGTTGCACGTCCTGTTTTCTGATAACAAATATTAAATAGGATGGCATTTTGCTTAGGGTAAACAAAACCTTTTGAATTGATGATCAGTCATGACAACGAAATAAAATTACAAGACATTAAAAGCCTATGACTTGTATCACAAATCATCAAACATTCCTTATAAATATGTACTCCGACACTATGACATCTGATTTTGTCCTTGACAAACACCTATGCATTAATTTACATCAGATTTACTCCTACATATAGCCTTAGGGAAAGTACAAATGACAGGTAAACAATTTAATCGCATGCACTTATAACTGTGTACTGTGTATTGGTGCATCAATTTAATAACCTATACGATAAAAATTGCTAGTAGCAGTATATGTCTTGACAGACATTTTTACATGGTATATAGACACATTGACCAAATTACCATAATGTCTACATATTTTCTGATTAGTCTTACTTATTCAGCGCATCACGCGTCAGGCAAAGTGCCAATTCAGACGTGCGCTTATCACTAACGTCAATACCTAAATATTTCTCATTTAAGGTTTTCACAACAATATCGCAATGCATATTCGTTAAAAAACAGAATCGAATCAACAATTGACAAGTTGGCCTTATTTACCTATAGATAATATATATCTCAACAAATAACGCAATCTTGCATTGTTTTGCTAAGCGTAACATGCTTAAACGGCATAATTATCCTTAACAATCGACATTTAATGCGCAATGATTTGCATTTTTAACTGTCACGCGACAGAACACATAAAATTCTAAACAAAAATAACTTAAACAAGGTCATAAATATATACACAATATATACATCAAACTTTTTATTAGTTTCTTGAATATTTTACTATTTTTATGCATATTTTTATTGTCTGTCTTACCCGTATATTCCAGCATCAACCATTTCCAATTTTGTTATTTCCCTCATCTATCCTTACTTTAAATTAGAAATATTTAGAAAAATACTTAAATCGTCTACGTGACTGAAATTATATTAACAAAATAGCATTCTTCATTCTCAAAATACAAAACAAAATGCAATAATTAATTCAACAATTATTCGTTGTCATGACGCCGTTTTTATTGAAGTTACTTTTTAAACTTAAATTATATATTATTCCCGTTCCGAAAAAAATAATGCCATCATATAAATCAATAACCCATGTTGTGGCTGGCCGTGGCTCGTAATCGCGTCTAGTGGTAGCACCTCGGTCGCTCCTGCTCGTCTAGTGGTAGCACCTCGGTCGCTCCTGCTCGTCTAGTGGTAGCATCTCGGTCGATCCTGCTCGTCTAGTGCTAGCACCTCGGTCGATCCTGCTCGTCTAGTGGTAGAACCTCGGTCGATCCTGCGCGTCTAGTGGTAGCACCTCGGTCGCTCCTGCTCGTCTAGTGGTAGCACCTCGGTCGCTCCTGCTCGTCTAGTGGTAGCACCTCGGTCGCTCCTGCTCGTCTAGTGGTAGCATCTCGGTCGCTCCTGCTCGTCTAGTGGTAGCACCTCGGTCGATCCTGCTCGTCTAGTGGTAGCACCTCTGTCGATCCTGCTCGTCTAGTGGTAGCATCGGCAGTCGATCCTGCTCACGGCACCATTAATATGACGTTTAGCGTAATTCAAAACACACGCAACACCGTGAACAGTTCATTTGCTTTTATTTCTGTATTTAAATTAATTCAAGCATGTTCTATCAAAACTAACATGACATACGGTACGGACGAGACCCCCATACGGGAGGTCCCGTAACTCGGAGATATGGTCATTGTGACAGATAACGAAGGTACATAGTAATTAACATGACATTAAAGAACTTGAAACTTGATGATGTCAGAATGGAGATTTACTATATATACCCAGCCATAATAAGCAACAAAGACAGAAACGGTTCATGTATGTCCTGTTAGTTTTGATAGAGCATGCTTGAATTTACTTAAATACAGAAATAAAAACAAATGAACTGTTACGTGTTTTAAATTACACTCCAAAGGGTAATTTCCAAAACACAGGTATCGCAGAAAAACTACTTTTTGTCTTTACAGGCTCTATTTTCGCTACTAACTTCAATGTAACCGAAATATTATCACACTTGCAGGTGCTAAATGGTTTCAATTAAAACAAACAAAATTCTCTAAAAATTGTGCGGCTTAAAAATTGGCTAAACAAATTACCATAACTATTAATCAAGAAATTAAGCAATCAATTATGAAATTACTTATAATTTTTATAAAACTAACGTAATTAAATGAGTGATAAAAATATAGACTCATGATAAAGGCTATAATTCTGATTATTCACGTAATTTCATTCGTGGAATACATGTGTTCTATAACATTGGTTGATGAATCCTGTTTTTGAAAGTTAAAGCATCAGTATTTGAATATTTAGATTTATAGCTTGTCGTGCAAAATGTAAAAAAAGAAGGGTTCGGACTTTTCAGAATTGATACTAATTCTCGGCATAACACCCATATTTTTACATTTTTGAAAACGTTTCATGAATGTTTTTTTTTAATAATGATGCAAGTTTTATAAAGATTGGTCGAAAAATATTGTTTTTGTAACCATTTTTGGCGATTCCGTAAATTGACGAAACTTCGCTACTTCACGACAATACACGTATTATAAAGAAATACTGTTGATATAAACATATTTGTTTACATTGCCGGGAAATAAATTTCACGAAAGTTTTGTCGTGAAAACTAAAAAAATCCTCTACCTGTGGAGGTCTTTACGGGACTAATTATCGCAGTAATGTTATATTTTCTACATTTCAAGCAAGGTTAAAACGTATTCTTTATAATGATACTATTTTTTACAGGTCGGTTGAAAATTGTCACATTTGCGACTCATTTGTCCATTTGTCTTTTCCGGGAGTTCCGATAAAGATTTCCGGGTTTTCCAATAATTTCCGGGTTTTACACTTTGCCGACATATTCACCTGGGTTTCCTGAAATAAGACCACTAAATTAATGCGCTACATCTGTTAATTTTGACTAGTTGTGAAAGTGCTATTTCTTGTTACCGATTTTTATTCTGAACAAATTACTGCAATGTATTAATTCTAAACTGTAGTATCGAAAATCGTTACTTCGTTTGACCTTCTTTTGACTCAATAGGCTAAGAATCACTAACAATCGATGCTCCTAACTACCACGCTTTATTGATTATTCTGCATGGCTCGTTGCGGATTGACATAACTGGCATGTATATAATTCCGTTTGCATCAGATAATTGGCTTGAAAAAATATGAGCTCGTTACTTACAAATACATTTTTATTATGTTGTCGTATACTTATGGAATAAGTAGCCATATTATCAAGTTTAAAGGTGGGAAATTGAACTTCATTCAAACAATTGTTTTCTTTTTAGCAAAAATGCACTCATAATTCACATGCTTTTAGTTTTTTTTGTCACCAACAGTCTCTCTAAACTGTCTGCGTTTTGACTTGACTTAATAGTTTGCAATTTTATCTACAAACAAAAAACACAAATTATAGTCGCAGGTTTCTGTTACCGTCGAGAGCATTGATTTGTATGTAACTAGTATGTGTATGTAACTAGTATGTGTATGTAACTAGTATGTAATCGCTGAAGTTGTATCCGGATACAAAATGCAAATGGCAATTAAAAATGGAGACGAATGTCACATGCAGATATGATGGTTTTAGTTTAGTCCGTCGCTTTGCGTTAGCAACAGGCCCCGTGTTCACAAAACCAGTCTTAAAGGCCTAGTTTCAGGATTGTCTGGCCTCTCCATGGGGTATTCAACTCTTGTGTATTGATCCACCATAAAATATTTTATCTTTTTCTGCCATCTTTTCTCTCAGCTGACTGAGCAATGGTCGAGTGCAACGTTTCAATTAATCTGGTCCGTATCGTCCCTACTTCATTTCTACCACTGCAGCAGTGTATTAATCTCTGCTGATAAGGGTCGCCACACTGTGACCACAGCAGGGTGCCAATACACAGGAGTACAATATCCCTTTTTTTTTTGGGGGGGGGGGTCAAATAAAGAAGGATTAAACTAACTTAGTATGATAGGTCTATTAGGTTGAAAGTTGAACTTGCGCTATATATTGCAGGATACGACTAAAATCTTTGTGTGCAGTCAGATATGAATTTTCAATCAAAACCTAATACCGCATCATGTTATTTTATGAAGATGAAATGTTAATTAAAAACAATATATTTGAAATTCTAAACTGAGCAAGATTACCAAGATCAGCTAAGATTAATGTTAGACTTAGTATTATCTACGTCTAACAGTTAAAACTAAAAAAGTGTGAACATGGGACCTGGTAACGACACGATCGAAATCAACGAGGAGTCCTCACTTAAAACTGATCGGGATCCGATCACTGGTGATTATCGGGTGCGATGAAGACTCACTGACACCAAAGAGGTTTCAACTAAATTTATTGTTCAAGGATATATTCAAATTTATCACAAAAAATAACCACGACAAAATTCCAAAAGGGTTCAAGGTTATAAAAACTAAGAACAGACATGTACCATTAACAAATCCAACAAAAAGTTGAAAGCACATTTAAGACTTTGCACACATAAATTAATTAGATTTTATTTTAATGCAACACACTTATTTAAGATTTACAGTCATAACCTAAGCACTATTTAATATATATTCACTGACAATTAAAATGCGGATACGCACCTAATAATTACGGAAATTAATTCACTGAGTATGCAATATGAACAAAATACTATTGCAACAATTTTTGGACAATTGTAACATAAAACAACATTGACAAACCCGGTAATCTGCAACATTGGTACAAAATAAACAAAAACGTCCACTTTGACAAAGTTTTATATGTTGACACAATATTATATAATTAGCACTTCATAAAACAGTCCAGTTAAATTATTTACATGATTTTGTAGATACAACTTTAATAACAAACTTCAACAAAATTAAGCGATTGTAACTTGTAAGTAGAAATAGCCAAATAATCAATACAACATGACACTGAGTTACAAATATTACTCTAAAACATAACAACAGAAACAATGGTGTTCTTTTATATGTACACGTTCAATATGTCAAAGCTCCCAGAAACTGCCAACTCATCATCACACCCATGGCAACCCCTCAGAACGTGTGGGCATTCCTGCAGACGCCACAGCCTAGGGCGAACTCCTCCCCGGTTGGCGGGTGCTTCACGTGCAGAGGGCACTCGTCGCCCTCGAGCTGCTTGCCCCGGGGCCCGCACGGACACTTGGGCAGCTCGTTCTTGGGGATGCAAGTGACCTGCTGGAAGTTGTCGTGGCACAGGTTGCAGAAATGCGTCGTGCCAAAGCAGAAGAAAACGGCCACGGAGCAGCAGTAGCGGCACTTGTACTCCAGGAAGTCTGTGCCATGCTTCGGGCACATCTGTGGCAGAGTGAGATAAACAAGTGACAAAGTATTTACATACTCCAAAAAAAAAAAATATATATATATATGAGGCGTGTCATGGGAACACCGGGCTTAATGCATGTGCGTAAAGTGTCCGCCAGGACGGCGCTTTCCAACTACAGTGGATTTATGTTTAGAAGAGACTTTCTTAAAACAGAAAAATACCATAATACGGGAAGTGACATGCATTAAGCCAGGGTTTCCAAGAAGACTTATATGTTGTGCATGTGTCAGAGATGCCGCGCTTGTCAGAGATGCCGCGCTTAGGTGCATCTGCTGGGAAGCTAGCGGTCAGCGTGGGCCATGCAACTGGTGTATTTACATGTACAACAAATTTTACCGTACACAATTCATTGATAAGTGATGATATGTGACAAGAGTGGAAATCGGACAGATATGCATGCATTCTGTATTATAGGGCTCCTGGACATGAACGTGTTAACGGACAACATACAGTGTTGACATGTTTAAATCCAGCATCTTGCAAATGTGAAGTATGACGTACTAGGTTCTTTTATCTCATGAAGCTACATTAAATCATTGTTTCAGGACATAATGTTTGTCTTTATCATATAAAGTAACAGCATGTTTTATGGAAACTACACTCACTACCCAACAGCATGGATTTTAAGAATGGATTTACTAACTGAGATGAACAATAACCTATCATTAGAAAGCTATCAATTGCAAGAAGCGCTTTGTACATGTACGTAAACAAAGATTAAAACTCATATAACCAGAATGTACCTGCGCCATGGTGACGTCAGAGCAGGCTCCACACACAAGCTCCTGTGGGTCATAAGAGTCGCCTGCCCCTGCTTGCTCGTCACAACGGGCCTCGCCTCCGTAGTACGCCTGGGAACAACAGACACACATCATCAACATGCGCGCTAGAGATTGCCATGAAGAATAAAACACTCATTCAAACCATTTAATTTCTGTAAGAAACTCGAGACACTCCCATTGTGCTTACCAGGTACATATCATTGCAGGACAATCAAGATGATACAAAATGAATTTCTGCGCATCATTAATCATTATTGGTTCGTTAATAAGGCGCCAATAATGCTCACCTTCTTGCACTTGAAGCAGACATAGTAGGCGTATCTGTCCATGGCAAACCCCGCGGGGTCCTGGTAGAAGCGCGCTCCCGGGGTGGTGATGGCCTCCGACTTGTGCAGCCCCTCGTACTCCAGCCGCATAAGGGCCTTCCGGCGCACGTCCTCGAACAGATTGTTGATGGGCCGCAGGTCATCCCGCAGAACAGAGTGCTCAATCTTACACTACAATCAGACATACATGAACATAAGTACATCCAATACAAGAAACATGTACAAGAATATTGATGGCTCACTGCAAAATTATGATAATTCATTCAAGAATGTGTGTACACAAAAAGGAGTTAAAATAGTTTTAAACTTTGTGATTCATGTTAACACAATTATTTAACGACAAATCGTCACTGAATACACGTGTACTGTGTCATAATACTACAAGATGGAAAACTCGTGTAAGTTTCTTAATATGCAACAATACAACCAAGACCTACCTTGCAGATGGGACAGTGGGCGAAGCCGAACGTGATGCGAGGTCCCACCCAGCGTTTGTCCAGCACACTCTTGGTGCAGTGCATGTGGAAAACGTGACCACACTTCAGCTGCACGTAGAAATCAACACAGGAACGATTACAAGACATCTAGCATTATGCTTTTTATACACTAAACGTTTTATCATGGATGAGCTTATAATAACATGCACTAATATGTAATGAATAAACGGGCAACTTCAGAAATCGAAAACGAAATGCAGTCCTCACAGTACTTGTATAGGAATTTATATTTATTTTCCGATGCAGAAGAAGCATACATTATTGTTCTGTTCCCACACGCTCACCTGAATGGCGGGCGCTGCAGAGAGCGCCTCAGTAAAGCAGATCATGCACATGTCGTCTGCATCCTGGCGCAGCAGCTCATGGTCGTCTCGGCGACACTGATGCAGGCACGGCAGGCACGGCTCCTCATGGCGGATGCCGCCGCACAGGTGACCGCAGGACAGCGTCTTCTGGCACGCCGTCTCCGCGTAAGACTGGAACATGTACAGACAATGTTGTCATTGAAACGCAATGAACCAATCCTGGTGCCAGTAAATCAACACAACGATGTTTTAAACATTACTGTTCGGTCAATTAGATGTAGTGAACAAATATTCAATTTGTATGTTTTCATTGCACTTATATAACACAAAACTATACAAAAACATAGCCAATCCTATGACTCTATTTTAAACAGCATTTATCACCACCAATAATAAAATGCACCTTTACTATATTTACATCCATAAAGCACTTGAATATTTTGTTCCACATATACACGACTATCAAGTGAGACATGTCCCAGTAGACTAGGGTGGAGCTTAATACATAAAAAAAAGAAAAATCATTTTTTTCAAAGTCTTACCCCCCAAATCTGTTCCTTATGATATAAAAACACTGTATGCAAAGTTTGAACAATAAATTCCTATGTTTAAGGGTAGCTCAAGTGCCTCAAAGATTACCAAAGCTATAAAAATATAGCAAATTACACGATTTTGACAAGTATCTCTCTAAATTAATTTTAAACAATACAGTATTTATTTTGAACACAGTTATAGTGTTCTGACAACTTATTTTAATAAGAATGTGGTCTATTTGTTGTATACTTTATTGTCATCTATCAACAATAATCAACATTTGAAAAAAAACATAACAGATTGAACTAAAGTTTTATTTAAAATCCTCTATCTCCCCCCAGTCACTTTGGGTAGTAAGTATGTATAAATCAAAGACTGCTCTAATGAAAGAACTAGGTTAACAAAACATTGTACATGTACCGTATAACAGTATGAAACAGCTGAATATATGAAAACATATTACAAATGAACACGTGCATGTTGGCATATGAAAGAAATTTACTTACATTGTAGTCCTCAAGACACTAAAATATCAAATACTACAGTAACATAATATTAAATCTTATTGATAACATTACCTATTGCAAACATAATATTAAGCACAGTGGTAAATATTACAGGTAAATATGTGCAAGTAAAGTGAATACAAAGTAGTCTCATTCTTTCAAATAATTGTTATTTACTACGTTATGCATAGAATAACTCCTGTTTGGATAAAATAACTCAAATTTTCAAATGCAACTATATCAGAGAAAAGAGACAACAAGTATAAACAAGCACAGCATAGCATTTTCGCAAAGATTCAGATAATTCCATCTCGTAGTCGTTTTGCCATGTAGAAGCACGCCTTACTCTGATTGATCGTCTAGGGGTGTAAGGTACATCAGAAACAGGGATATGACATTCTCCAGTTGGTGGCAGAGCTGCAGGATTCTCACAGGCATCTGGTGACTGGTAGCTCGACTGATTTGGGGAGTCATATGTCAACTGATGTCAGATGTTCTGGTTTGGATGATCAGCCTGGATGTGCCAGGTGTAGCGACTGTGTGACGGGTGTCTGCATAGGCTCGGGCTGCCTAGGTGTTCTCGTAACAGACGGTAAAGCGCAGTGTCAGAATTCTTAGGCCTACAAGTTGGAGTAGGAACATCTAGTTGGGTAGGCATAGACGGCATCAACCGTCAGTCTGGACAATCTACACACACTGGGATGTATTAATGTAGAATTATCCGGTTACGCAGGGTTACACGTCTCAAACCATCAACTCTAATAACATATTGGTCATATTGGCGTACCTCAATAACAAAGTTTTATATGCTGAGACAGTTTCTTTGCGAATTGTCTGTTCTGAAGAGCCTCTTCTCTTGCCGTTGCTGTGGAATGCCATGTCATATGAGGTTTGTACTTGCCAGGTGGGATTGGTATAAAATCCCTGATAGGTCTGCCGAATATACACAAAGCTGGGGAGAGTTTTGTGTCCGGATAAGGTGTGTTGCTGCACTGCAGCATTGCAAGTTGAAATTTGTTGTTGTCAATAACTCAGTTGAGTCACTGCTATTGTCCACCAGAAGGCGCTATACAGTCTTCACACCAACCTCACCTCGACAGTTACTATGGGGGAATGCCACAGACAACCACCGATGATGGACACCCCAATCTTTCAGGACAGGAGCATTGAACTGAGGACCACCTTCGGAAACAAGCTCATCAGGTATTCTGTATGTAACAAAGATCCATCTAGGCAGGAGATTAGCCCGGTAGCACCTTGATATGATCAACAATAAGCCAGTTAAAGTAACGATCAACAACCACTAGATAAGTGTGTCCTTTGTAGGTAAACTAAAAGTAATTTCAGCACACATACACTGAAATGGATATTTTGGGGCATTCAGTACGATAGTGGAGCACTGGGGTTTGACGGAGCACTGCGGTTGCAGTGATTACAACTTGAACAGAGAGTGGTAATGGCAGGTGTGATGCCAGGCCAAAATACCAAATCAGTACCGCTTTTACACTTTTGCCTAGTCAGCATAGTCAATCCAAACAAGTGTGAACATGACTTGTCTGAACATGAACTGGTTGACATTTCGCATTGTCAGCAAAACAATGAAATCTGGATGATTGGTCCTTGGTCGTTAACAACAATTATTGAATGTTGTGTTGTGAATATGATGAATGGAGAAAATGTCACTTTACTAAGTAGTTAAATTTGGGTTCTTAATTTATTATGAGAATCAATCTACAGAAAGTATGCAAAATAATAAGGCGGCTGTACCACTGCAGCTTTGGGGCCCAATATCAGAAACTTCATAATCATTGAGCTACCCCTAAATATTGTTCAAATGTGCTCATATTTTGCCACTTTTTTTATATATATACAAAATGAGAGGGCAAGATCATATTTCAGAAGTTCAAAAATAAGCTCCACCCTACAGTAGACCCCAGTACTAGACTGGTGGCCAGCTAACCTGACATATCGGGTCCCCGCACACGTTTCCAATGGCCAGCAGGCCGGTGTTGGAGGTGGTGCCGCAGAACCGGCAGGTACCCTGCCCCGCCTTGCCTGCGGGACCAGCAGTCTTGCCTAGAGACGAACGAAAACATGTACATAATCAAGAAAACACATATGCCAAGTGTTTGTAATTATATATAGCTTAATATCAACATTCAAGATGATTTACTGTTTAAACGTGATATGTGTACGTCATTCAATGAATAATTTAAATGCTCTCTACTACATAATTAAGAGCTGTGGTTGAAGATTTAATCAGTAAGTATTAGCATCGAAAAATGGATCTACAGATCTACAAATACAATTTGCAGCTAAATGTCAGGTAACAAGGGCATCCTGTAACCTTTTCCCTCTCGGAACTCCACCATGGCCTTGAGTGTCTTGGAGTCGGCGAGCGCCATGATCCAGAAGAGCTTGGTGCGGCCGCAGCCCTCGTGCAGGTCCACCTTGATTGCCTCCTCCTCCTCCTTGAACACCTGCAACCACAACCGGAAGTCCACATGTACATGCAACAAGAAGTCCACAAGTACGTGCAACCGGAAGTCCACAAGTATGTGAAACCGGGAGTCAGAGATACACAGCTGGTGATACACAGCTGGGACTTGTGTGGGGAGTGTAACCTATATCCATGATGCAGTTCAAAACACGGGTGATATGTTTTTAACTGATATACCTTATGTCGATTCTCTGTTTGTCGATTCTCTGTATTTTACAGTGATTTATAATATATGGACTGTGATTTGCAATAAATGGAGTGTGATTTGCAATGATGTGTTATATATGGACTGTGATTTGCGACGATTTGTGATATACGGATTGCGATTTGCCATTTATGGCCTGTGATTTGTAGACGATGCGCTGATTTGTAATATATGGACTATTAGAGGTCAATATTTTACAAAATAAGGTATTCATTGGAACTAATTTAAAGCAAATCACAATGTAAGCCAGATTAGTTTATATCTTAAGAATAAAACGTAAAGCGATGACACAATGCGTTTAATTTGTAAATGAATGGTTCATGATATTGTTATTCTGATTTTTATGTTGGAACAAATAGGTTTGGTTAAAAAATAATATGCACAGTCCGCACAGGCTTATCGGATTCTGGATTAGTAATCCAGAATGGCACTTTCCGCTTTTATGGCATTTTCTGTTTCTAGGAAAATTCTTCTAAACATAAATCCACTGTTGGCGGAAAGTGCCGTGCTGGATTAGCCTGTGCAGACTGCACAGGCTGATCCAGGACGACACTTCATGCACATGCATTAAGCCCGGTTTTTCCACGACATGCCTCATATAGATTAGTAAAACCAACAGACGCACCTGTCTCTGGTGCGAGCGCATCTTCCTGTTGAGATGCAGGAAGCGGTCACAGTCAGCGCACAGGTTCTTGCTGCCGCAGTCCACACACATGATGATGGCCGGCGTCTCTCCGTCATCATGGTTGTCGCATGTGGGCCGGGGTTGTCCGTGGGTGCCATTAGGGGAGCTAACCCACTCACCAGAAGTGAGTCTCTCAACATGGTCTTGGTTCAGTACACACAAGGAGGCCAGCGCTAGCCAGAGCTGAACATGAACACAAATGTATTAACATCTAATAGATAAAATGCATAATTTCTTAAGTAAAACATCGCTGACATGCCTTTCTTACACAGATCAAAATGTTCAGTAAAAAACAAGGAAATCAGCTAAATAGAGGACAATTCTCATGCCGAGTACATTGAAATTAAGTAATTAGTATTAAAAGAGTGAAACAACTAATTAACATCTAAAGATTCAAGCTTCTGTTGAACTAATGTAACAATTAATATGCCCTGCAACATGCACACAACTCTGCCCATGCCGTACTCACCGAGGGTGTCTATCAAATACAAACAACTCTGCCCATGCCGTACTCACCGAGGGTGCCCATGCCGTACTCATCGAGGGTGTCTTGATGCAGGCCAAACAACTTTGCCCATGCCGTACTCACCGAGGGTGCCCATGCCGTACTCACCAAGGCTGTCTTGATGCAGGCCAAACAACTCTGCCCATGCCGTACTCAGCGGGGGTGTCCATGCCGTACTCACCGAGGGTGTCTTGATGCAGGCCACACAACTCTGCCCATGCCGTACTCACCGAAGGTGTCCATGCTGTACTCACCGAGGGTGTCTTGATGCAGGCCACACAACTCTGCCCATGCCGAACTCACTGAGGGTGCCCATGCTGTACTCACCGAGGGTGTCTTGATGCAGGCCACACAACTCTGCCCATGCCATACTCACCAAGGGTGTCTTCATGCAGGCCACACAACTCTGCCCATGCCGTCCTTACCGAGGGTGTCTTGATGCTGGCCACACAACTCTGCCCATGCCGTACTCACCGAGGGTGCCCATGCCAAACTCACCGAGGGTGTCTTGATGCAGGCCACACAACTCTGCCGATGTTGTACTCACCGAGGGTGCCCATGTCGTACTCACCAAGGGTGCCCATGCTGTACTTACCGAGGGTGTCTAGATGCAGGCCACACAACTCTGCCCATGCCGTACTCACCGAGGGTACCCATGCCGTACTCACCGAGGGTGCCCATGTCGTACTCACCGAGGGTGTCTTGATGCACACCTGTGGGGCCCGTAGCCCCTCGTCCAGCTTAGTGAGGGCCAGGATTGCCTCTGCAATGGCCGCCTTGCTGATGGAGGTCCAAGTCTCAGACAGGTTGCCCACTGCCATGTCTTGGATGAGCGCCACCACGTTGTTGGCCAGGCTGCTTGACATCGTGCCGCGCAGCCACCAGCGTGGGTCAGTCGCGCTGTAAACAGAGCATTACTAAATGTAGCCAACTATTTCAATGATCTATGGATTTGATGCTCGGTCAATGGTTTATATCAAAGAACCAGCAAGGGTTGAGCGTGGCACTATTTTATCTGCTTAACATTTCAGTATCAGATACAATAACTGCATGCTCATCTCTCGAGGGTAAATAAGCTGATCGACATCTATGGATTCCAATAACTTTTTATTACAGACATCAATTAGCCAATGATTTTCCCAAGGTTTTTCGATCTAACAAACATCTTTGGTCACTCACTCAATTCCAGACTCCTTGGCTCGACTTTCTCCCAGAGTGACAGACGTGACTCCTTTATGTGGCCCTGCAGACTTGATCTTCATCTGGACCGTGAGCGCCTTGGCGATGCAGGCCAGGAACACGTCCAGGATGCACGGGCGGCGGGGATCAAACCCACGCTCATCCTCGTCCTTGCTAGCCAGACTCACGATGCTGTACTCCACAGGGGGCAGACTCGGTACACCCAGTATGGCCGCCAGTGCCTGTGGCTTCACATCCGGTAACACTCGCCGCAACACAGACACAACCTGTGGAGGGTTATGAAATATGGATTGTTTTATACCACATGACCACTAATTAACACCTTACAGAAATCTACACAAATTCAAATTCATGTGAAATATTCACTAGCTTCTGTTTAAAAATGTTTTTATATTTACAACACTGGTGCCTAAACTTGTTTCTTAACAACCAAAAGTTTCAGCAAGTCTTTTAACACTTTTGTATGACCAAACTGTTTGTTAAAGAGGCAATAGTTGATGCTACATGCGATAAATGATCGTTTAATGACATAGGTGATATGTTTCTAAACTGATGACCCCCCTACCTGTCTCTGAACCCGGGGTGAGGCAGTGTGCAGCAGGGAGAACAGGTCCTTAAGAAGCCCGCTCTGCTGGGCCAGGTACACCCGACCAACGCCCGAACCCGTCAACGCAGTCACCATGGAAACCAGCTCGAAACAAAACATGTCGTTGGACCTGAAATGTGAACATGATGATGAGTTTGTAATGACATGCAATCTGGACTGTGGACTATGACACCTGAATGATCACTACAAACTGGACTGTGGAATTTGACATTTGAATGATCGATACAAAAAATGCTGCTCTTATGAGTATGTAAACCAATAAAAGTCACAAATTTGCCAATCTACAACACTGTAAATTTAATTTCATCTATTCAAAGATCTCTCAGTGTCTGAACAGCTAATGAAGCTATTCTGTTAAACACATCTAAATACAAATGAGGCGTATCGTGGGAAACCCGGGCTTAATGCATGTGTGTCAAGTGTCGTCCCGGATCATCCTGTGCAGTCCGCACGGGCTAATTCAGGACGACACTTTCTGCTTTTACGGCATTTTCTTTACATGGAAGTCTGTTCTAAACAAATCCACTGTAGGCAGAAAGTGCTGTCCGGAATAAGCTTGTGCGGACAACACTTTACGCACATGCATTAAGCCCGGTTTTCCCACGACAAGCAACAAATAAATCTTATTTAAGCTATCAGCTGCTCTGCTCTAACCAATCAAACAACAACCAGTGAGGTGGGGGTTACCTGTTCTCGCAGGGGTCCTGTTTTAGCAGCAAGCAGGTCTCCCACTCGTCTCGAACCCGTGCCGTCTCCTTCTTGATGCCTTGCACGATGTGGGAACACACCTGCCATACATGAGATTGAAATTAATAACACCAATCAACATATAGGCGGCAATATACACAAGGTGGTATGTAAAGAAAAACAATAAATCCATACACTGATTTTTTGGCCAATATACACTTTTACATGGTGTTTCTTGTACCACAAGCTTTATGTAATTGTTAAAAACTATGTGTTTACTGTAGATAATAATAAAGCTGAGCTCTAAGCTATGATAATTCATATGTAAACAAGAGCTGTTTGTGAAACAGTTAGGTCCCCTCTAGGTTAAAAGCAATCTTTTACATAAAAATATCAAGTTTAGTAAAAATTAGATGAAACTGTTGGACGTTGAGAGCGGAAACTGCTAAAAAGGCCAATTTTAGATAAATCAAGAGCCATTAATCTGCAGATCATGGGGCAATTTGGTTGATAAATGTTCTTGGCTAAGGTATTATGCCCTCAAACATTTTCATTTAGTTGGGTGAAAATCGGATGAAACTGTTGGACAGAGCAGAAACGACTAAAACAGGCTAATATTAAATCAATAAAGGGCCACAACTCCACAGTTTCCGGGGTGATTTGGTTTATTATCAAACTTGACCGAGATATTATGCCGACAAAGATTTTTCATTAAGTTTGGTAATGATCTGATAAAAACTAGGTGACTTAGAGAGAGAATGTAAATGGCTAAAAAGGCCAATTTCAGAAAATTCAAAGGCAATAACTCTTCAATTCTTAGGGCAATTTGGCTGATTACTGAACTTGGCCTAGGTACTATGCCCCCAAACATTTGTATGAAGTTTGGTGAAGATCAGATGAAAACTGTTTGACTTTGAGAGCGTAAACTAAATTGATATACCGACAGACAGACTGACCATAATTTTAGGAAACCAATATACCCCGCTATCTTTGAGGCAGGGGGGTATAAATATAAGGTATTTACATAGTTTTTGTACTCAGCCAACTGTTTTACTGAAAACAAAGTTAGAAATTTTTACAAACAAAAGTCACCTGTTTCTGTAGATGGGACAGCTTGCCACTACGACTGAACAGTATTCCGACCATGTGTTCTTTCAGGTCAGGGTCACTGTCCAGTTGGTCAGCAGTGTCCGAAGTGCGCTTATCAAGCCGGTCAATCAGCCGGCCAAAGACCTGTGAGGTCAGCAGACGGAACACCTTGAGCGTCTCTCCCTCACAGTTAGCCTGCTGGATGAGGAAGGCGCTGCGCCGGATAGGCATCAGGATGGAGTCTCCCAGCACCTTGACCTGGCGCACGCGCAGGCTGTGGTCCGGGCCACGCAGGGACAGCTGCAGGCACTTGCACTCCTCCTCGGGGATTGGACAGTTGATCCAGCCGATGTGGCGATTATCTACCTCCAGCTGACAAACAGGACACTATGCATCTCACATGGCCAACATACGCATTTGACAATCCCGCGTACCACAGATCATTTGTACAATAAATGAGGCGCGTTGTGGGAAAACCGGGCTTTATGCATGTGCATAACGTGTCATCCCGGATTACCCTGTGCTGTCCGCACCCGCTAATTTGGGACGGCACTTTCCGCCTACAGTGGATTTTTTTTTAGAAGAGACTTCCTTGAAACAGCAAATACCATAAAAGAGGCCTGTGCTGACTGCACAGGCTAATCCGCTGCGACACTACGCACATGCATTAAGCCCAGTTTTCCCACGACACGCCAATGTTTGATCAATGTGATTTCAGTTAAAACAATGCTGTGGTAAACTGCTGTGAAAAGTGTTCAAACCTTATCTTGTACTTAAGAGAAAATTTCATGGAAAACAATTTTAATTTAATTATAAAAACAATTTACACAGCCATGAAATGAAAACAAACAAGATAAAACTAACAATAAAGACATTATTGTAAATGAAGTTGTTACGGCCCACTCTCACCTGGAGTATTTTCTTCATATCATCGGTCGACAAGCCAGCACTGAACATCACGTTTGTGACCTTGTTTCCAAGGTCGCGGGTGTTATCGATGTGCACATACACAATGCGGGGGTTGGCGGCGCCCTGGCAGGTGATGGTCAGCGTCTTCAGTTTGTTCCGGTCCTCATCACCGCTCTCCCAGAACGTTTCAGTGGAGTTGTCTGCAGAACAGTAGTAACATGTGTACTCACTTTGTAAGTGAGCCTAGTATATGACATTGTGGTTGATGATGTAGCTCAACATATATGTTAAATTTTAACTATGTGAGGCTTTTTTTTTAACTTGAGGGCCAAAGGTGATTAAGTCTTTGGCCTTTCAAATACAAATTAAAGCTTAATTTCTGTTGAACTTGGGACTTTTTTGCATTTAGTGCGCAGTGGAATTTGTTTTGCAGCAAGCATGAAGCTGCACATTAGTTTAACCATAATTATGTGGGTTTTGTTGTTGTGTTTTTACACATTTTATTATTAGGTAGGCAGTACAAGTATTTGAATTTGGGACTTATAAAACTACAAATTCAAGCTGACGTTCTATTTAACTGGGGACTCTTCCATTTACATGGTACAAATTCTGTGTTGTGGCTTGTGGGTGGGGCACTCACCTGTGAGGCTGGCAATCATGGCCTGGCGACTGGATGCCTTGATTTCTGCGTTAGGAGTCAGGTCCTTGAGAGCGATCAGCTTGTAGTTGGACTGTGGAGGGAGCAGCAACCACATATATATGTGGTGCGTCGTGGGAAAACCGGATTTAATGCATGTGCGTAAAGTGTCATCCCAGATTAGCCTGTGCAGTCCGCACAGGCTCATCCGGGATGACACTTGCCGCCTAAAGTGGATTTATGGTTAGAAGACACTTCATTGAAACAGAAAATACCATAAAAGCGGAAAGTGTCGTCCCGGATTAGCCTATGCAGACTGCACAGGCTAATCCTGGACAACACTTTATGCACATGCATTAAGACCGGTTGTCCCATGACGCGCCTCATATGTACTATAACACCTGTCCACATCAATAGTAAATATTGAAAATTACCAATATCTAGTATTTGTAATAGATGCTTAGTTATGAGTACCAGATCTACAACATTACCTGATCAACAACATAATAAAACCTATAAAAAAGACCTCATTTACAACAGACATACAATCTATAATAGTCACCTGATCTACAATAGTTACCTCATCTATGACAGATACCAGACCTACGACAGTTACCGGACCTACGACAGATACCTGACCTACGACAGATACCAGACATAAGACAGACAACTTTTGTATGATAGATACCTGACCTACAACAGTTACTAGACCTACAACAACTAGAACTATCACTAAAGGTGATTAATTCCCCCACACACCGCTTTGGCACGGATGAAGAGCTTTGACACAGATGTAGAGCTTTGACACGGAACAATGTATTGACTGACAAAAGGACCTGCATAAAAGGAAAAATGAGCTTGAAATGCAAAATGAAGAGTACAAGTGGAAATGATTCCCACATATTTGACCTTGAATTGTGACCTTGACCTTTGACTGATAAGCATGAGACATGTGTGTGACAAATTGTCCAGTCATGTGAAGTAACAATTTAAAGTACTATTAAAATCCTTTTAGGCATTTAGAAGTTACGGAGAGGAACTAAGTGCAAATATTAAAACTTTGACCTTAAACTGTGACCTTGACCTTTGACTTACAAACATGTGTCATGTATACAAAACATCATCTGGTCATGAGGAATAATAATTTGAAGTTATATTAAAATCCAACTAGGCATTACGAAGTTATGGAGCAGAAATGAAATACAAGTATTTGACTTTTGTCCTTGAATTGTGACTCTGACCTTTGATGGACAAGCATGGGTCATGTGTGCAACACATCATCTGGTCATAGGGAATAATAATCTGAAGTTGTATTAAAATCATTCGATGCATTACGAAGTTATGGAGCGGATACGAAATACAAGAACTTTTGCTGTAGTTGACCTTTTATCTTGAATTGTGACATTGACCTTTGAAGGACAAGCATAGGTCATGTACGCGACACATCGTCTGGTCACGGGGAATAATTATTTGAAGTTATATTAAAATCCGTCCAGGCATTAAGAAGTTACAGAGCAGAAACAAAATACAAGTATTTGACCTTTGACCTTGAATAGTGACCTTGACCACTGACAGACACGCATGGGTCATGTACATGACATATCGTCAGGTCATGGAGAATAATAATCTTCCAGGCATTACGAAGTTATGGAGCGGAAATGACATATGTGGCGTACCAACGTACCGACGACGTACAGACCAACATGCGTGATTCTTATATAACCCCCACTTTTTCAAAAAGTGGGTGTATAAATACCTGACGTACGATAGTTACCAGACCTACGAGAGATACCTGACCTAAGACAGATTCCAGACATACTACAGTTACATGATCTACGACAGATACCTGATCTACGACTGTTACCAGACCTACAACAGATAATAGACCCTTGACAGTTACCTGATCTACAAAAGGTACCTGATATACGACAGATAAAAGACCTATGACACTTACCTGATCTACAACAGGTACCTGACCTATGACAGATACTAGATCTATTGCAGACACTAGATCTACGACAGATACCTTATCTATAACAGATATCTGATCTACTACATATACCTTATCTACCACAGATACCTGATCTACTACAGATATCTGACCTACAACAGATACTAGATCTATGGCAGAGACTAGATCTACAACAGATACCTGACCTACGACAGATACCTGGTCTAATACAAATAACTGATCTACGACAGATACCTTATCTATGACAGATACAAGATCTAAAACAGATACCTCACCTACGACAGATATCTGACGTACCACAGATACCCCACATATAACAGATACCTGATCTACAACAGATACCTGACCTACAACAGATACCTGATATCTGATCTACGACAGGTACCTGACCTATAACAGATACCTGACCTACGACAGATACCTGATCTATGACAGTTACCTGACAATCCAGATATTTAAGTTACCTAATCCACGTCCTATACAAGATCTACGACAGTCACCTGATCTACCAGATATATCAGTTACCTGATCTACATCCCCATTCTTGGCCTCCTCAGCAAGCTCGTCCGACTTGCTTAAGATCTGACTGATGTTCGAAAACACATGGCTCTCGTGCAGGAACTGGTGGTCTGACTGGCGGAACTTCATGCAGAAACACCGCAATGCCATTTGCTGCAGAGAAATTTAGGCAGCCGATAGGAAACTAGTAGTGAAAAGGCAGGGTGGATAGCAAATAAACTGACCAACAGCATTGCACATGGCAACACATAACTACATTTACCTGTATATCTGATCCTATGGGCAGAGACATGGTGACGTCTGCTATGCTCTGCAGGAAGGTATGGAAGGTCTCAGGCAGCGGATCCACAGCCTTTCCAGCGATGGTGATGTCCGCCATCGGGTGGTCACACACTGGAACCTCCTGTAAAACACAGACAATCATATACACCAAATGACCAGATAAGGAGCGTACATGAGTAATTTACGCACAGAAAATCATATACACCAGATAACTATATAAGGGGCGTACATGAGTAATTTACGCACAGACAATCACGAGATATGCACAGAAAATAAACTTAGGATGTACATTGATGCAGGAAGTTTAAACCTTTTGCATCCTCATGGAAATGAAAAACAGACCCATAAATGTTTATTATGTATGAATATGTAGAAATTCCTTCTTTAAAACATTTTTATTATCTTCATGAAGTGTCTGCTAAAAATAACTAATATTACTCAATTATTTTCTTTTACACTTTTAAGCTAACAATCCCCCCCCCCCACCCCTAAATGACAGTAATTTACCCCCCCTCCATACATTTTGGATTGAATGCACATTTACCCCCCAAAATTCTAGTTTGAGTGTACCACATTACCTACGCTATCATTACTTCAGCCTTCTATCTTCAAAAATCACAAACAAACATATAAAATATCGTGATATTGTGTTAGTAAAATAAAACATGCATTTGTATAAACAAAATATTTGGAATAATCCTACCTCCTGTTCTTTCTTTGGGTCCTTCTTCTCTTTGCTGACAGGAAGTGCAGCAGCAGCGCCCCCTGGCTCGACCTTATCTGCGACCTTCACCTCGTCCTGACCTTCCTCCACCTCGTCCTCCAGCGGTGCGAGAGCCGACACAAAGAACCAGAGGATGTCGTGTATGCAGACGGTCTGCGTCACCGTGCGTAGTAACCAATTCAGGGCCTTTTTGTATGGATATATATGTAAGATAGTGGTTATCATGATTATGGTAAGTATGGCTAATAATTTACTAAAAACAACATAATATATATGATTGAAAACAACAACACAGTTTTAAGTGAGCTATGTATGAAGAATGAACTATATATGGCACAAAAATAAAGCGTAGGCATATATTACACATACAAATATGAATTCAATTAGAAATTGCTTTTGAAGAAATAACTAGAATTGTCACATGAGTGACGGATATACCCCCACAATATGACTTTGTCACAAAACTATGACATCCATTCGAAAGAAATGAACAGAGAGAGAATGCTTTAATTTGTGAATGGTCAACAGTGTATTTGGAAAAATTTAATTTCAATAGGAGCCATAACTCTGTCAATATTTAGTGCTTTGTAACCAAAGTTGAACTTGATCTGTATTTTATGATGCTACACCTATATACCAAAAATAACTTACATATGTTAAGCCTTTCATGAGTTGTTGTCCATGTTTTTCGGGAATTTAAGTCAGAAAGGGGCCATTACTGTGTCAACATTTAGGGGTTTGTAACAAAAGTCGAACTTAATCTGTATTTTATGATGCTACACGTGTACCAATAATTATTTAAATATGTCAAGCGATTGTTGAGTTATCGTCAGGAAACCATGATTTTAGGGAATTTAAGTCAAATAAAGGGCCATAACTCTGTCAATATTTAGTGATTTGTAACCAAAGTCAAACTTGACCCCGTATTTAATGATGCTACACATGTATACCAGAATATGTCAAGCAATTCTTGAGTTATTGACCGGAAATCATGTTTTTAGGGAATTTTAAGTTGAAAAGGGGCCATAACTCTGTAAACATTTAGTGTTTGTAACCAACAACTAACTTGACCTGTATTCTATGATGTTACACATGTGTAGCAAACATTATTTAAATATGTCAAGCCTTTCTTGAGTTATCATCCGGAAACCATGTTTTTAGGGTATTTAAGTCGAAAAGGGGCCATAACTCTTTCAAAATTTAGTGGTTTGTAACCAACATCAAGCTTGACCTGTATTTTATGATGTTACACATGTGTACCAAAAATTATTTGAATACTGTGAAACCATTATTATTCGTCGGACACTAATTTTCGTGGATTTTCGTGGGTCAGCTCAACCACGAACTCAAATGTATGACAAACGTTTATGTCCGAAGTCTTATATCCGAAATTATTAGTATCTGAACTACTGTGAAGTCAGACTAAAGGGGCGCAACTACTTTTGACCCAAGTTTGGGTGATTGTGTTACCTCCCTTGATAATTACTTACTGTGAATACTGACATGATGTTAAATTATACTCTATGTTTGAAAAAATAAACTAGAGCTTTGTCACAGGAGTGGCAGCGGGCCACGAATGATAGCATGTTTGAAGGTGAGGAACCGTTTTCTATTTTATTCTATTACCCACCCCCTATGTAATCCCAAGCCAGGTCTCGATATAAGGTATCTATGGATGAAGTTTCATTAAAATATTTTGATTCGTTCTCAAGTTAGAGAGCTGAAACCAAAAGTTGACTCTGCCTGAACATGAAAAATTAACAAAGGGCAATAACTCCAGAATTATGAAGTGCAGAGTACCAGTTCTTGTGCACTGCACATCTCCTCAATGAGATCTATCCACCTATGAAGTTTCAAGTGAATACCTCTTATAGTCTAAGAGTAATGCTCCAGGCAAAAACAAAGTATGAAAAATTAACAAAGGGCAATAACTCCAGAACCATGAAGTGCAGAGTAATGGTTCTTGTGCACTGCACTTCTCCTTAATGAGATCTATCCACCCATGAAGTTTCAAATTAGCTGAAACGGTTTTGAAGTTATGAAAGA
The DNA here is from genome assembly GCA_027627225.1 of Congeria kusceri. NCBI lineage: Eukaryota > Metazoa > Mollusca > Bivalvia > Myida > Dreissenidae > Congeria > Congeria kusceri. Next base: position 16,274,477 of record CM051025.1, on the reverse strand, counting down.
AAAACATGAAAAATGTGGACGGATGGACAGACGGACGTTCTAACAAATGAATACTTATGTGACTATTTCATGACTAACCCTAATGCCATTTTAGCCCCCTAAGGGACTAATTTAGCCACCTAAGGAAGTTTTTACTTACAAAGGGATACTTGTGTGACTATTTTAGTCACCTAAGTATCCATTTGTGTGTACGGACAGACATACAGACAGACAGACGGAGAGACAGGGTGATTACTATAGGGCACCCGCAAAAAATTGGCGGGGCCCTAATAATTGTATGATGTTTCCTTCTTGAAAGAACAGATAATACTGACAGAATAATTGAAAGGTACAGATTGCTCAATTGTCACGCACGTATCGATATTCGCAGTTTGTCACTTGTTAATTGTCATGCGCTTAACTGGCTTCGTGTCAAACTGCCATTAATAGGACCCACTGTTTTATTACAATTATACAAGACACTATGGGTACCACTATTAATTGGACTGTTTATTGCGATACTGGTATATTGCACCTATGTTTAATCCCGCTAATTGGTATGGTGTTGTTACACTAGGTGTTGTTACACTAGGGACCACATTATCGCGAGATTGAGATGATAAGATACCGACAATGCGGGTAATTGACACGTTGTTGTTTTAGCGGATGTCAACTGAGCGCAAGGGTTGTTAGAATAAACAAAAAGCACATAGATACAGTTTCTTTAAATCGAAATCCACGAATTTAAGATCCAACGAATATGCCTGTTTTTACGAATCCACAAAATTTCATGTCAACAAAATTAAATCAATCCACAGTATGTCAAGCCTTTCTTGAGTTATCATCCGGAAACCAAAAACCAACAGACCGGCAGACTGACAAGCTCACTCCTATATACCCCCCTCTAAGCTTCGTCTGTGGGGGTATAATAAACAAGCATGGGTCACGTACATGTCACCGTCATCGTCTGGTCATGGGGATTTATAATCAGAAGTTATATTAAATCCTTCCAGGCATTACAAAGTTATGGAGTGGAAACAAAATACAAGAATTTGACCTTTAACTGTGATTTGTGACCTAGACCTTAAATGAACAAGCATAGGTCATGTATGCGACATATTGTCTGGTCATGGGGAATAATAATCTGAAATTATATTAAAATCCTTCCAGGCATTAGAAAAAAAAAATGGACAGACAGACGGACGTACAGACAAACACGCGTGATTCCTATATAGCCCCCACTTTTCTTAAAAGAAGGGGTATACTAATACAATAACTCCCCTCACCTGAAGAGCAAACACCCTGCACGTGGCCTTGCGTAGCGCCTGCCTCATGGCCAGCTGAAGTCCCTCAAGGTCGTGACGTTGCACGATGAACGCCATGACGGGCCGCGTGAGGGCTCGCTCCTGGTTGTTCAACGGCACACCAGCACGGTCCTCCTTCACAGACGTGATCAGCTTCGTCATCGCAGCAGACGGCTTCTTTAGCAAAGTGCCACCATCTGTAAGGTTGCATTAAATATAATGATTGTGCTTCTAATTGAAATTCCATGTTCAAACGAGGTTGTTTTCAAGTGTATGTACAATCTTTCATATCAATTACTTTCAAAATAAGCAGATGGAAGTGACAATAACACTTGAAAGCAGACAGAATAAGATTCTGTGTTTGATAAACACACATGCCTCCGGTTGGTGCTGGGTAGCCCATTTCTTAGTCCCAATTACGTCAAGGTCAAAGTGAGATTGGGTGATGTTGGTGGATTGGGAACGGTCATAAGTAACAACTGTGTAAATATCTAAGTGTTGTAGTAAGTGGTGTTGGTGCTAGACGAAACGGTAAAATCTAGTTAACCAAGAAATGGCACTTTTGAATTATTATAAGTCCAAATTAGGTCAAGGTCAAGGTCAAAGTGAGGTTGGGTGATGTTGGTGGATTGGGAACGGTCATAAGTAACAACCATGTAAATATCTAAGTGTTGTTGTAAGCGGTGTTGGTGCTAGACGAAACGGTAAAATCTAGTTAACCAAGAAATGGCACTTTTGAATTATTATAAGTCCAAATTAGGTCAAGGTCAAAGAAAGGTTGGGTGATATGGGTGGATGGGGAATGGTCATATACAACAACTGTGTAAGCATCAAAGTGTTGTAGTAAACGATGTTGGTGCTAGATGAAACGGTAAAATCTACTTAACCTTGTCACAGAAGGTTGGAAGGATGGACGGAAGGACAGGACGACCACTATATGCCTCCTACATCAAGATGCCGGGGGCATAAAAACAGAACTAGAACTCTGCGAGTCGGATGTGTCGCCTGACGCCAGATAGCTTACGTGAAGCCAAATGAAGAAGCACTTAAGGTTAATGCTCAAATTTGTTTAGATGAAGAGGCCAACATGGGCACTGTTGCAGTGATTGCAGGTGGATCCAGTTGTACTGCTGCTGAACCAACCACAGGTGCGAGCACCATCTCACCTGCATTTCAGGAGGCGCTAAAATTGCCCACTGCAATAAAATCAGCACCCAAATCCTTCAAAAAGGGCGTTGTGCTACCGAAGGCCATATCCGGCAAGAAGTTCCATGACATTCTTGTTGAACGCCAGCAACAAAAAGAGGAAGAAATGGCCCAAAAGGAGGCGAAAAAGAAAGAACGTGAAGAAAAAGAAACGAAAAATGGGAGAAGAAAAAGAACGAAAGGCAAAAGAAAAGGAAGAAAAAAACTTTTGAAAGAGCAAAAACTGAAAGCAAAGGAACAAGAAAATAAAATTAAAGCCATGGAAAAGATTGTACTGCTGAAGTGGAAGTCCAATGATTCAGACAGCTCGGAATCGGATGTGTCGGTGGAATTCGCTCACGACGATTTGGAAGACATCGACACGAGCATTCAAATGGCCTGCTATGCGTGTGAAGAGCCGTACGATAACAACACATGTGACTGGATCGTATGTCAGAAATGCGACCGGTGGTTACATCGAGCGTGCGTCAAGACATTAGATTTGTTATCAATGTCGGAACTAGAAATTGCTGACATGGGGTTCGAGTGTGATTATTGCAAAGATATATCATACATACGGTATTATGTATGATTGATGACGATTGTCGTTTCTGGGTTCCGTGTTAGTTAGACTAGTTGAATGCACTGTGCAAATAATCGTTATTTGTTTTAATATAATGAATTGATATTTCACAATTTTAACGTATACTGAATTTTCAATACCCAAGTAATTATATTAAAAACGATTATTATAATAACAAATTATCAAGGTATAAGTGAATTTTTAAGGTACATTAAATCTACAACATTGATGCTTTTGTTTTTAACGATTTTTAACGATGTTATCTAATGTCCCAAAATACCCGACAAGGCGTTCACAAATACCCAACAAATTCTAAATTCGGGCCCGAACTGTACACATGCAAAGATTTAGAAAATAGCAATATACGGAACATATCATTATATTTTACATATCTGAACCAGGGCCAAACAAATTTCCTTCAAAAATAAATATGTGATTACCTGATACCAGCGTACGTAAAATTGCTTTTGCTAAAAATAGCTTAAGCGTTCGAATATACCCCACACTGCTCTAATAAACTTTATTGTGTTAATTGTATTTATGCCTCTATATCTGTTGCAAGATCGTACATACACACTTTTTTTTTTGTATTCAAATTTGAAGTTGGCAATTTACATATCAATTGGATATGTAGTGAATTGGAATTTAATAATAAATTTAGTTATGCCAGCCTCTAAATTCTATATCAAGATAATGTTCAGTGTCTTTTAAGGGCCATTTCTTCAAATAATCAAAGCAAGTCTATTTGACAAAGGGATCAAGGTTGACAAAACAAACTATACCCATTACCTAGTAAATGAACAAGCAAGTCAGATGAGCAACTGAAATGCCTACCTCCCACTCCGCCGCTGTTGTTTCTCCTCCTGGACCCAAACAAACGCCCTAGTGCCCCCTTATCCTGCGTGTTGGCCCCACCATCATCGGACACGATCTCGGACACACTACGCTGGAATGGCCCCTTTTTGGAGTCCTCGGGGTCTGACTCAGGGCTCGTGCAGTCGCTGGCTGTCTTGGCCACTTTCACATCAAGTTTACATCCATCCTTCAAGGATAAGACATAAAACAATGTTCAAATAAACTGGATTCTAACACTGGAGTTTTGCTTATAATATACTATTCAATTTTTTATTTCATTTTTTTTAAACACACACAAAAAACTGGTGGGCCACGATGGCCCAAAGCGCTCACCTGACAAGTGGTACAGATGAAGACCATACTGTTGTGACAGGTTCGAAAATTAAGGTATATGAACAATAGGCAAAGGGGGATAGGATCAATTTGATATAAAACATTGGTTAGTGCAATGGGCTAACTAAAGTACGAGTTGGGTTAAGAACATGCAGTGTTTTTCCTAATGGTTCTCAAATCATTTTTCTCGATATTCTTACCTGACCCTTTTTCATTAAGTCAGTGACAATTCCGGAAAATGCAAAAACAGTAGATTTTGATGTCTTTTCGCAGACAGTTTTAGAGAACTAGTTGCAATGCAATAATTGCGATGGCTGTGCTATAAGGTCAAGTTCTGCTTTTTCTTTGATAATTTTTTGTCCAATGATGATAACTGATGTTAATGCAGGCTCTGAAGACATCAAAGTTGCATGTACAAATAACTGCATGCAAGGTTTGCAACTGTTGGAAATCAAATTTTATCAATCAATTTTTATGGTCATGAGCAAACTATGTAAGTTTGGTCAACATTGAATAAAACAAAATTCTGTGTTTTATAAACACACATGCCCCCGGTTGGTGCTGGGTAGCCCATTTCTTAGTCCAAATTAGGTTAAGGTCAAGGTCAAAGTGAGGTTGGGTGATATGGGTGGATTGGGATCGGTCATAAGTAACTAGAACTCTGCGAGTCGGATGTGTCACCTGACGCCGGATAGCTTACGTGAATCCAAATGAAGAAGCACTCATGGTTAATGCTCAATTTTTTTTAAACAGATTTATTGAAATCTTCAAAAGCACTGCACTCTGGCTAATTGCAAAGAAAAGACTAATTAAAACCAAAAATGCAACATAAAAAGTATGAAAATTTACTAAGGGCAATAAATCCGAAAGTATGGGCGCAGAGTAACGGTTCTTGTGCACTGCACTTCTCCTCAATGAGATCTATCTACCTATGAAGTTTCAAGTTGATAGCTGTCATAGTCTTAGAGTTATGCTCCGGACAAAAATTAAGTATGAAAATAAACAAAGGGCAATAACTCCAAAAGTATGAGGTGCAGAGTAATGGTTCTTGTGCACTGCACTTCCCCTCAATAAGATCTATCTACCTATGAAGTTTCATATTGATAGCTTTAATAGTGTAAGAGTTATGCTCCGGACAAGCGATAGGAGACGCCGCTGCCGCCGACATAAGTAACACCTATTTGTCGACTATTCAGGCGACACAACAACTGTGTAAATATCCAAGTGTTGTAGTAAGCGGTGTTAGTGCTAGACGAAACAGTAAAATCTAGTTAACCAAGAAATGGCACTTGTGAATTATTATAAGTCCAAATTAGTTCAAGGTCAAGGTCAAAGTAAAGTTAGGTGATATGGGTGGATTGGGAATGGTCATAAGTAACAACTTTGTAAATATCTAAGTGTTGTAGTAAGCGGTGTTGGTGCTAGATGAAACGGCAAAATCTAGTTAACGAAGAAATAACACTTTTAAATTATTATAAGTCCAAATTAGGTCAAGGTCAAAGTAAGGTTGGGTGATATGGGTGGTAGGGAATGGTCATAAGCATGAACTGTGTAAGTATCAAAATGTTGTAGTAAGCAGTGTTGGTGCTAGACAAAACGGTAAAATCTACTTAACCTTGTCACGGATGGAAGGGCGGACGGAAGGACAATCACTACATGCTTCCTGCATCAAGATGCTGGGGGCATGAAAATTGTGTGTGCAAGCCAATCATTGATAACTTGTTGATGTTTTTTTTTTCAAAATACAAGGTGCAATAACTCCGGTGTTTCTGGCCTGATCATGCTTATAAGCGAAATCACCTGTAGTCTTAAGTTCATAGACAAACTGTGCACGATTGGTGAAGATTGGATGAAAAATGAAGCCTCTATCCTGAATAATGTCCATTTTTGTATATTTTTTTCACAAACAACAGGCAATAAATCTGGTGTTTCTGGACCGATTTTGCTTTTATTCAACTTCACTTTTAATTTTATGGTCATAGCCAAACTGTGCAAGATTGGTGAAGATTGGATGAAAAATGAAGTCTCTATCCTGAATAATGTCCATTGTTGCATATTTTTTTCACAAACAAAGGGCAATAACTCCAGTGTTTCTGGTCCGATCTTGAATATATTCGACTTCAACTGTAATCTCATGCTAATCTACAAACTGCACAAGATTGGTAAAGATTGGATAAAAAATGAAGTCTCTATCCTGAATAATGTCAATTTTTGTATATATTTTTAAATAAACAAAGGGCAATAACTCTGGTGAAATACGATCTGGCCCATTTTTGGAATGTGCTGAGATCTGATGGTCATACACAAACTGTAAAAGTTTGGATAATAACTCTAGAGTGTGATCTGACCCAATAACAATCCCATCCGAGATTTTATGGTCATACGCAAACTGTGCAAGTTTGGTTAAGATGGGATAAAAAGTGAAGTCTCCAGCATGAGTACGAACCCAATTGTTGACGGCACATGGACGACAGACGACGCAGGAGAGGTGAGCTAACAACAACATCAAAACTAACACAAGTATGAGTTTCAGCATTTTCTAACTATGTAAATATAAATTTAATAAATATAACATTTTAAAATTAACTCAATATTTCTTTTAGACTCACCAAAGAAGTAGATGGTGGGATGATGGTGGACAGGGGCCTTGAGTCCTTCCCCAGGGACCCAGATCTCGCCAAGGGGCTGTGCCTCGGCTCCGTGGGCAGTCGGGGTCGGTACGTGGCAGGACGCTGCTGCATGCTCATTGATCCAGAACGAACAAACACCCGTTCTCCTTCATCAATGTAGAAATCATCCGCAAATGCTGAGTCCGAGCTCTGTGCACTCAGTCGAATCAAGTACTGGAAAGGGATCTGAGGGAAGGGATTCAGGTCCACCCTGTATTCCTCCGCCACTATCGGCAGCAGTGGATCTGACCTAGTGGGTGACTGCTTCTTGTGTGACTGAGTGGGTAGCTGGAATCCTGAGGCACTGGCAAGGTCCAGCAGGAACATAGCGTTGTTCTTCAACACAATATGCGGATCTAGAGGCAACATCATGTTCTGCTGCCTTGAAGCATTTGTTTTCTTCTTCATCTTCTTTACTTTGTCTTTCTCTTTCTGTGCCTGTCGTTTCTCTTTCAGGTACTTCTCCCTGCAGGTGTCACAGATGAGATACCAGCTGCTGCCCCCAACACCCCCCTCTCCACAGTTGCCTGCCCAGCCATCACAGAAGTTCCCACCACTGTTATATCCCTTGCCTCCAGCGTGCCTCCCACAGCCAGGGTGGGCCTGTCGCATGTGGTAGGTCACTGGATGTGGGAACATCCCATTGCACAGCTCACAGTTCGATTCACGCTCACCAGCAGGTCCGAACATGACTTGCCCAAACAGGATTTCACCACGACCCATGTGCTTGTGCTCTTTCTTCTTTTTTGATCGTTTCTGTTTTTCTTTCTTCTCATCTTTCTTCTCTGTTTTTTTGCTTTTGATGGCTATAGCAGGGCCTGGGTAGACCAGCTCTTGAACGATGACCCTCTGGGTTGCAGACGACAGTTCGTCCCAGAAGTAGACCAGGTGCTGGAGGGTGGGAGGAAGCTGGGGCTCGCGCTCCGACGCTGGGACCGACTTCTCAGGCAATACAAAATGTTCAAAGGTCTTCGTGTCGGATTTCAGCTTCATCTGATCCTTCTTTCTCTCCGAGTCCGAAAAATGAGTTTCTGGTTTGTCATCAGAAGCAGCTTTAGCATCCAACTTGAATCGAACTCTGGGTTCATTAATGTTTTCTTTCTTTTTTGTCTGATCTTTACTTGAATCAGTAGCATGGCGGATCCTCTGTTTTTCAGACTTCTTGGATTTGCTTAATGATGACATTTCCTTTGTTAAGTTACTGTTGAACTTCAGGAAAGAAGCACATGCCATTGCATCGTGCACAATTCCTTCATGCCAGAGAAAAGCAGCAAAGACTGCTCTTAAAGCCTCGGCTACAGATGGTGACATCGCCTCACGCATGTAGAGTTTGGGTCGGTCCATCACCATGGAGGCAGAGAATGCTCGAGCCCGACTGAATGGTATGACATCACGCTGCGATGGAGACGAGGCTCGGTCACGTTTTGTTCGCAGCTGACGACCACGGTCCTTGCGAATGTTCTTTGGTGAAAGTCTGGGAAATATGAAACATTCTTTTATATTCTTCTTTAAAAGGTGTTAATTTTAATTAGTATCATACTTCTTTTTTTATTTTCCTGAAAAATGTGCAAAGATAAAGATTGGTTAGTATGTTTTCACAAGAAAAAAAACACCACATGGAATATATTGTGTATCATGTCATGAGAACAGTAACGCACCTGCCAGCGTCATCCTTGCCAGTGGCCCCTATGTTGAAGGCAACCTTGACCCCTTCCTGCCCCTGGGCCCCTACGGAGGGGGAGCCAGCCTGGGCCCTGGAGGGGCTGGACTGCAGGTGGGGGCTGCTGGACCTCCCGGGGCTGCCCTGGGGGCTGCAAAACAATCTCCATGTCATATAACAAGGCAACATGATCAAACAATCTCCATGTCATATAACAAGGCAACATGACCAAACAATCTCCATGTCATATAACAAGGCAACATGACCAAACAATCTCCATGTCATATAACAAGGCAACATGATCAAACCATCTCCATGTCATATAACAAGGCAACATGACCAAACAATCTCCATGTCATATAACAAGGCAACATGATCAAACAATCTCCATGTCATATAACAAGGCAACATGACCAAACAATCTCCATGTCATATAACAAGGCAACATGACCAAACAATCTCCATGTCATATAACAAGGCAACATGACCAAACAATCTCCATGTCATATAACAAGGCAACATGACCAAACAATCTCCATGTCATATAACAAGGCAACATGACCAAACAATGTCCATGTCATATAACAAAGCAACATGACCAAACAATGTCCATGTCATATAACAAGGCAACATGACCAAACAATGTCCATGTCATATAACAAGGCAACATGACCAAACAATGTCCATGTCATATAACAAGGCAACATTACCAAACAATGTCCATGTCATATAACAAGGCAACATGACCAAACAATGTCCATGTCATATAACAAGGCAACATGATCAAACAATATCCATGTCATATAGCAAGGCAACATGACCAAACAATCTCCATGTCATATAACAAGGCAACATGACCAAACAATCTCCATGTCATATAACAAGGCAACATGACCAAACAATCTCCATGTCATATAAAAAGGCAACATGACCAAACAATGTCCATGTCATATAACAAGGCAACATGACCAAACAATGTCCATGTCATATAACAAGGCAACATGACCAAACAATGTCCATGTCATATAACAAGGCAACATGATCAAACAATATCCATGTCATATAGCAAGGCAACATGACCAAACAATCTCCATGTCATATAACAAGGCAACATGACCAAACAATGTCCATGTCATATAACAAGGCAACATGATCAAACAATATCCATGTCATATAGCAAGGCAACATGACCAAACAATCTCCATGTCATATAACAAGGCAACATGACCAAACAATCTCCATGTCATATAACAAGGCAACATGACCAAACAATCTCCATGTCATATAAAAAGGCAACATGACCAAACAATGTCCATGTCATATAACAAGGCAACATGACCAAACAATGTCCATGTCATATAACAAGGCAACATGACCAAACAATGTCCATGTCATATAACAAGGCAACATGATCAAACAATATCCATGTCATATAGCAAGGCAACATGACCAAACAATCTCCATGTCATATAACAAGGCAACATGACCAAACAATCTCCATGTCATATAACAAGGCAACATGACCAAACAATCTCCATGTCATATAAAAAGGCAACATGACCAAACAATCTCCATGTCATATAACAAGGCAAATTGACCAAACAATCTCCATGTCATATAACAAGGCAACATGACCAAACAATCTCCATGTCATATAACAAGGCAACATGACCAAACGCAGTCATTTAAGGCAATATTTTTATATAAATAACACATGGCTGAGAGGGTGTTAGAAAATAATATCAACCCGAGAAATGTTATATCAACCAATGTGGTAGCCACGGTTGATATGACTTTTCAAGGAGTTATATTATTTATATCACCTTCTAAGTCATGTGTTTTTTTATTTTATTATACCGAACAATCCGTAAAACACCTTGAAATGATAAGCCCTGTGATTTTTTTCACCATTACTTTAATGTAGATTCTAGTAACAAATGCTACCTAAGCCGAGGCTTGACATTACCATTTCACAATACAATAGTTAACTAGTTTAAAAAAAACATGGCGAAATACGGGCAAACATTATCGTGTGATTCAAAAAGGAATAACATACGGTTGATGGAAAGTGTTTAATGGATATTCAGATCACATAACGCATAAATGTGTGGCATAATCTGTAAACAAAATGTGCAGTGATGACACAAACCATTTTTCAATGACTATGGACTGATATTATTAAATAGGATTGTGTTGTGTCATGTTTAAACACAGAATTAAAGAAACCATGCATCGGTGATGTCTAAAATGATTTTGGATGCCAATATTGATAATTGGATACAGGTTTGAAGACAAAATATGAATTTAAAGATACGTTCTGACCAGCCATGGCGATTTTGAAAACACATGGCATTTCTGGTTAACGCTGTTCACATGAAAAATTGAAATAAAAAAGGTTAAGCTTGGTGTCTACAAAAAGGAATTGCAAATGCTAGTCGCTGGATATTAATTGTAAAATGCCATGGATCAAAGTCAGCACTTTGAGGTAAAATTTGGGTAGTCTTTCAAGTTTTAATTTGTTTTGAAAAAAAATCGCTGTTCTATATTTAGCTCTGCGTGAGGTGGTATGAAAAAATATTACCCAGTGATATTACTTTTGGTCTATGGGTAGAATACACAGAGTGGTCACGTGAGGTGTAAGAAAAGGCTTAAATTAGTTTTCTACCATACACAATGCAACAAAGAAGAATTTTATATCAGTGTTTTACCTTTCTATTGCAGTACACTAATCACTGAAACATCGCCAACCATAAAATCCAAACCCTATGATATTGATCATAATCTGAACATATGAGTACCATTTGGACTCCAAAAACGAAACAAGGCTTGTCACAGGATGTGACATATGCCCCCCAAGCATATGCTAGTCAGAGGAAGACAATGTCAGAAAAATAGTACTATATATTATGCCCTGGACAAATATATTGACCTCTTAGTGTGACCTTGACCTCTAAACTAAAGGCCTGGTTCTTGCACGTAACAGCTAATGATGGTGATCATTTCTATTTCCAAGTTATTAAACAATACCTCCATGCCAGAAAACAAAACAAAAATCCTTGACCTTGACCTTGAAGTTTGACCCTGACCTTTGACAGACGAGCATGATGACTGTTGTACGCGACACAGCGTCTGGTCATGGGGAACAATAATCTAAAGTTATATTAAAATCCTTCCAGGCGTTTAGAAGTAATGGAGCAGAAACAAAAATAGTTGACTTTTGACCTTGAATTGTGACATTGACTTTCGACAGACGAGTATGGGTATTGTATGCGACACATCATCTAGTCAAGGGGGACATTAATTTAAAGTAACATTGAAATCTTTCCAGCCATTTAAATGTTACAGAGTGGAAACAAAATCCGAACTGACGGACTCACAGACACACACACATACCCAATCAAAATGGACGGACAATGCAACTACAATATGGGGGGGGAGGGGGGCATAAAAATATGTAGATTCAAATAATTGTAAACAGTAGCAACTGGTCATGATAAAAATACCACACTTCATACCTGAAGCGAGCTGGTGAGGAGAAGCGGGGGCTGACGGAGCCATCTTTCCGGAAGGTGGTCAGATTTCCATCCTGGTCCGGTTCCAGGGCATCGTTGGGGCCCTGCCGGAGCCCACCCTCTGAGGTCACACGCCCCGGGGGTGGGGGCGATACTGAGGCACGATCTATAGACGCTTCTTTCCTCAACTGCCCTGTAAATATTAGATGAGTGATTAAAAGGGCGTATCAACAGAAGGTCAACAAGAACATTTGACAGACTAAACTTCATTGACAGAGAATTAATATTGAAACATTGTCAAATATGATGGCCTTCTTTGTTTATACAGCTGACAACAAATTTATCCTTTTTCTATTATATAAAGAGTGTATAAAGTAAGTAATATCAATATGAATGAAATATTAGAATTACATGATTTTGTAGGCGTGATTTTGAATCCTACAGGAACCGTGAATCCCCCCAATTTTTTTCTTCTTTGTACATATATATTTCAGGATGTAACAATGAGCATATTCGAGAAAAATAGGAAATTATCTTGTTTTATGTTATGCATATTTATGCAAAATACTGTCTATATGCTCCTTTAATATTAAACAAATAATACAATGAGAATTTAGCTATCAGTTAAAATTATTGCATGGAAATATTTCCGTAATACCCTTTAAAATTACAATAAATGAAGTCACAATTAAAAATAAATAAACAGGAAAATATTCTAGTGGTGAAATGAACGTAGTTTCTGTCTTGGGATTAGGAAAACTGTGAATTTAATCCCTGCCCAGGGATCATGGGTTCAAGTGATCCCCACAAAAAAGCAGTACTGGTTCTACAGTATTCAGGACGCCACTAGCAATAAGCTTATCAGGCTTTTCAAGACAACTCTAGGTTAGACTAGATCCTGATGTCATGCACAACCGTCTATCTTGTATTCAGGGGGTGGGGGGGGAGGCGGGCCGTATACCAGAAACATCTTAAGTTTATCTTAAAAATATTTTCACTAAAGTTCCAATTTTTGTACTGTAATATTTATAAAATACATATGAGGGGCGTCGTGAGAAAACTGGTCTTAATGCGTCCGCACAGACTAATCCGAGACGGCACTTTCCGCCTACAGTGGATTTATGCTTAGAAGCGACTTCCTTGAAACAGAAAATACCATTAAAGCACAAAGTGCCGTCTTGGATTAGCCTGTGCAGACTGCACAGGCTAATCCGGGATGACACTTTACGCACATGCCTTAAGACCGGTTTTCCCACGACGCGCCTCATATACATTTGTGGATTCCTTTATTCTTAGGTAAACAATGATTAATAATATAGTTGATAACTAAGCTCAATGTACAAATGGATTGAACAGTTAAAGAAAGAATATAAATTTAAAAGTTAAGGTGAAGGTTCTACATAAAATGTTTCTGTAACACGGCGCCAGATCCCTACCTTTCCTGGTGGTCAGAGGGCTGCTTGGCGGGGTGACAAACTGGGCACTGTCCGAGCCCGCAGATCCCATGATGCTCATGCGAGACGGAGAGAACGACTGCTTGGGGCTCCCGCTTCTCGCCATTGGGGAGCCAGACCTGGGCGATCCTGCAAACATAAATCAGCTCACCTCAAATTCAAAATTTCTAAACTGTCAAAGACATTCTAGGCTTTTACATATGCTGCTAAGATTATTTTTCCTGACATTATTTTAATTTTATTTTACCACATAAAAAACAACACAATGTAACAATTTCTTTTCAAATAAGGCACATTCATATTATACATGTGGTAACTACAGTTGACTACCAATGGCTCAAACTCGCTTGTCTCATATTTCTCTTTGGCTCAAAGTTTCTTTAAGGAACCGATATTTTATTGCTTTATATTCATATAAATTTATGTTGTTTGGCACTGTGCTCTCAAGTTATTGAGAGGAAACCGTTTTTCTATTTTTAGTAACCATGACCTTGACCCCATCTATCCCATCCGCAGTCCCAAGCAAGGTCTTGATATAAAGTATCTAAATATGAAGTTTCATTGAAATATAACAATTTGTTCTCAAGTTATTGAGGGGAAGCCGTTTTTCTATTTTTAGTAACATTGACCTTGACCCCACCCACCCCATACACAATCCCAAGCGAGGTCAAATTATATAGTATCTTTGTATTAAGTTTCATTAAAATATCTCAATGCATTCTCTAGTTATTGAGTGGAAACCATTTTTCTATTTTTAATAACAGTGACCTTGAACTTGACCACACCCAACCCATATGCAAATATGAGGTCTCCATATAACGTATCTATGTATTAAGTTTCATTAAAATATCTCAATGCGTTCTCAAGTTATTGAGCGCAAAACGTTTTTCTATTTTCAGTTTCATTACAATAGCTCAATCCGTTCTTGCTTTTGAGAGCGGGAAGGAAAAATAGATGCCGCCACAACACATGCCCGAAAAACGACATACCCCAATCTAATTACCGAACATTTTTTTTCGAAAAATTTGGTTAATAAATGTTTGTAAACAAAATAATTGTTTGAAGTCTGTAAATAACCATTATAGATATCTGAAAACTCTTCAATTGAAGATTTGAAAAAAAGGCATACGCTTTACTGTCCGTACTTGTATGTACAAGTACACGTTCTCGAACTCCATTTAGCTCAAAGTTTCGATAGCTCAAAGTTTCCTTGCCCGTCCCTGCGACTTCTAGTCATCGGGAAAGGCTGTATATCAAATATGTGGGTATATGGAAATATTTTGCTAATATGATCCCTTCCACTATGTTCTGTTACTGGGTGCTAAGGTTATTAGCAGTGATGACCAGACGCTGCCTTACCTTGCTTATCGGCCCCTGCCTGTGGACTGGAGCTCCTGGACAGGGGTTTGGGGGAGGAGGGTGGGCTAGGGGCCGGGGTGGGGCCATTGCCATTAGCCTGGCTCTCCCCTGAAAACACACCAATTGCTCTTGTGATCAATGTGATTCACCCATTGACAAAAACACATACAGTTAAGTAATATACAGACGGACCAAGTGAACAATGCAAGGATTTTTTGCAGTATTAATAATAATAAAACTTCTAAACATCCCTTAATAATAATAATAAAACTTTTAAACATCTGCTCAGTTAATATTTTATGCCTTGAAAACAACCTGATACTGATACAGTAAACAATTACAATGAAATATACACTGGTATGTTGTGCTACACTATAAAATAGAATAATGTAAAAATCTCCACATCATTCTGTTGATACTTTTCATAACATATATATAAAATATCAGTCACTACAGCCATTATGACTGTTTGACAGGTTCAATTTTGCTTAAGAAATATTTTTCGATTTTGAGTTGTTTATCTGTAAATAAACGACAATTTTGAGTTCTGATGCATATGAATTAATCCACAAGGGCGTTTTAGATGAACAATGATAAGGCGTAAAAAAAAAAAAATGTTTGTTTCAGGTAACATGCCCAAAATAATTAGGGTAGGTAGGTCGGGATTTTTTTTTTTTTTTTTTTGGGGGGGGGGTCAATGGTCAACTTGTAGATTCTAAAACTGAATAAATAATCAAAACGTATCAGTAATATCCTTAAACATTGTTTATAAGTAGATGCTATCAAAACAAAACACTTATTTATCCAAAAACACATTTATTTATTTAAAAAGGTAAATAAACCAAAAATCAATTGGACAAACCCAATAAAATGTTCTAGGGTCGGGGCATTTTTTTAAGGGTAGGTCGGGTTACCTGAAACAAACATCTTTTTTTTACGCCTAAAGCGAATATTATTTCGATATTAACCAGACAACCAGACCAGACAACATCATTATTCTGCAATTACAATGCAAACTGTATTTTACAGTTTGGGAACTACCTTTTTAAGTTGTTTATTCGCGATTAAACCACGGAAATTTTGTGAGTGTCATTTTGGATTAATAAATAATACACGTAAAATAAACCCGTCTTAACATGCGCCAACTGGAATGCCAAGACAGCAACAATAAATATGTAGGTACACAATATACAATACCTCAAAAATATAAACAAGATAGTTATGGACAAAGCCGTAATACTAATGGGGTGAGTCATGGGAAAACCGCGCTTATGCAAGTGCGTCAAGTGTCATACTGGATCAGCCTATGCAGTCCGCACAGTCTGATCCGGGATGGCACTTTCTGCTTTTATGGTATTTTCTGTTTCAAAAAAAGTCTCTTTTAAACATAACCCCCCCCCCCCCCCATCGTTTGTAAATAAACCTCGTAACCAGACGATAAATGATCAGTTTGCTTTTTTGTATAACTAGGACACATAGCAGCTCGGACATGTGTTTTGTTTATGCCTAAAATCTACTTTTATTTATCGTTGGCTCCATTCAGCGATTGGTTGACCAATCTCTGAGATTTATTTTATTCGGAAACTGTTCGGAGCCGTACGTAGATATTCGGTATTGGCAAGATCGGTATGAAATGGTCTATAGTAAAAATGTGTGAATGTCAAAAACTGTAGTATTTAGCATATTGATGCATGATGTACAGATTTCAATACATACATATTGAGTGAAACAGCGAACTACACGCAGCAACAAATACTGTAAGGCAGTAAATAAATAATACAAATACACTATAAATACACTATAAATAAACTTTAAATACAACACTACATTGATTATGGAAACATCGGCATGGATTCAGCTGTAACAGAAGTTAAACAAAAAGTGCAAAATACAAGAAAACAAAATATAATTACATAACTACAACAGTGGGAGCAATGCCGTCTGCAGCACACAATGTTGCTCACAACACCCTACACATGGTACCTATAAGCTGGGCCAGCTTTTTAGGGCTCAAGGCCCGCGTGAGGGCCCTATATTCCTTGCTCCCTAACTGGAAACTCCAGTTGCCACGGTGACCAAAGTCCCGCCCGTGTAACCAGTCGAGGCTGGCCGCGTCTGCTTGGTCGAACGAGGCCTGTCCTATATCAGCAAATCAATAAGAGAAACGGTCACGAACTTAAATTTATAAATAAAAAAAATGTGTACATTAAAACAATCATGCCATAAGAGTGTACGCTGATGGTAACAATCTTGATTATAAATATGAATTTACCATTGTGTCATCCAGGACTTCTTTCCAATTAAGATTATGAGGAAGTATGAGGTTGTCGAGGGAAAACCTGGCTTAATATATGTGCGCCAAGTGTCGTCCCGGATCAGCCTGTGTAGTCCCAGGACACACCTCAAATGTATTTTTTACAAAGCGCTTCTTTATCAATATTACTAATGCTAACTTTCTTGAAGGGAGATTACTCTACCATGAGCGTTCCACCATCATGGCGGGTGACAAATAGAATGCAAGCTGACAACATCGGCAACCCCAGCCATGCCTGTGCCGACGACAAAACTCACCGCAGTAAAATTGGTTACTAGAGTAACGCAGTAGCGACAGGTCTCTGCAGCCGCAAACTTAAAAACCATGAAATATGAAAAGCATTTGACGACTTGATTAACTAGTCTGGCATTCACCACAGAGGCTATCTTATAAAACACCTGGGTCTAATTTCTCGACTTTTCTTACTTCATCAATCAAAGTTTTAATTTAAAACAGATGTAACAGCACAAAATATTAGTTATTGTAATTTTCTTTACATACTGTTTTCATTCAAAATGTAATATGCGTTGACAGTAATGTTAATACTCACTTGATTGCAGCACGACAATAATTAGCTTAAGCTAATCCTGTTATAACTTACTTCAGAGAAATCAGCGCCTGAGGGCCCATAACAACAAAACTCCTTAAAGGGGCGTATCAACGGCTATACAATATAAATTTTCTAAAATAAAATTATATTTTAAAAAGTATTTATCAAAAGATTGCTTAACACATAGGTCTCGTTTTTATAAACGAACAACAAACTGTAAAATATTGCTTTTTATAATTCTAAAAAGTGGTCACCATGACACATTTCGCAGGTGCGGGAAAATTAGTAGTAGTAGTACAAGAGCTGTCAGAGGACAGCGCGCTCGACTATTCAAAGTATTTCAGTTGGTACATATCTTTTAAAGTGAAGCCTTGTATAGTTTATAAATATTTGGAACAAAAACTTTAACCACAAAGTCTATGTAAACAGTGGGCTAACTCTGTCAAAATACAAAACAGAGTTATGGGTAATGTTGCCCCTGATACTAGAGTTGATGACAAAGGTTAATTCCAAGTTTCAAGTGAATAACTTGTAGTTTTGAAGTTACACAACTTTTGAATATAACTTGAAGCAGAAAATCTCAGTGAAAAGGGGACATAACTCTGTCAAAATACAAAATAGAGTTATGGGTAATGGTGCCCCTGGTACTAGAGTTGATGATAAAGGTTAGTTCCAAGTTTCAAGTGAATAACGTATGTAGTTTTGAAGTTACAAAACTTTTGAATATAAACTTTAACAAAAAAAATCTATGTGCTAAAGGGACATAACTCTATCAAAATACAAAATAGAGGAATGGGGATTGTTCACCTTGATACTGGAGTTGATGACAAAAGTATATTCCAAGTTTCAAGTGAATAGCTTTTGTAGTATTGAAGTTACAAAACTTTTGAATATAAACTTTAACCAGAAAATGTGAAAAAGGGGCATCACTCTGTCAAATACAAAACAGAGATATGGGGAATGTTGCCCTTGATACTGGAGTTGATGACAAAGGTTAGTTCAAAGTTTCAAGTGAATAACTTATGCAGTTTTGAAGTTACAAAACTTTTGAATATAATCTTTAACCAGAAAATCTAAGTGAAAAAGGGGCATAAATCTGTCAAAATACAAAAGAGAGTTATGGGGAATGTTGCACCTGACACTGGAGTTGATGACAACGGTATATTCCAAGTTTCAAGTGAATAACCTGTGTAGTTTTGAAGTTACAAGACTGTTGAATAAAAACTTCAACCAAATTCAGACGCGGACGCCGACGCCGGGGGTAGTAGGAAAGCTCACCGAATTCTTCGAATAGTCGAGCTAAAAATCGGTATGAATGAAAAGTACATGAAGTATCGGTATGTGAATGCGCACTATTGATAACTAGTGTAGCGTGGGAAAGTTTTCAATGAAGTTCGTGGTTTTGTATTTAATTGCACGATTCCATCAATATAGTATTGCTAGTAGAAAAAAAATGTCTTGTTTTGATACGTGTCTATATTTACGGAAAATACCGCCGATATGTCCCTTTAAATAAAAACGTACGCAAATTTCTTAAAGGCGTAAATTTCCTAAAGCGTGTTTCATTTTATGTTTATTTTGTCGTAAACCATTAAATCTGGTAAAGAATCCAGATAATTTTCTTATTTTAGCACATGTAAATGCATTATAGTATATACACTTTAAGATCACAACAATGCTTTGATACTAACTGAACATCTCCCTGTAAGATATTTAAAGATACAAATAGTAAATAACTCCATCAACAATTCTAATATTCATATTATATCTATGTACAAGTGTGTTTAATGCCTTCACTACAACACTCTAAAATAATTAATCAAACAAATCTGCATGTATGTATAACAGTGCAATATGGATCACTCAGGACTGAAAAACAATAGCACGAATATTAGGGTTGTTGTTGTTTACAGTACACGACTGACATAACATACAGTTGAATACCGCTATTTTTAAGTCACTGGGACAGACAATAGTTCGAAATAGGAAAGTTCGAAATAGCGATGTTCCAACCACTGCACAGAGATTTGACTGGCTACTGTCAACAGATAGGGGAAGTTACCGCTGGGATGAGTTTTGAGATATTCTCCGTTCTACTAATTAATGCTTCAGTTGTGAAAATTGCGCATGCGGTAAAATAACACCATGTGTACATACAATGTTAACATTATAACAAAGGTTCGTAAAGATTGTAAATTTGTCAGAATTTTTTGTTACTCACAATTATAACTCTACAGTACATCCACTTAGGGCTCATTATTTACCCAAGCGTCAGTCATCACTTGGTAAACCCGAGAAAAATGGAAGGTGCGAAAACTTATCCCAGCAACTACTACCAAGTCATTACACCTTTGACAGACTGTTTGGGCGTAGGTACGACTTCAAAATTAACACTGATGATTACGTGTGAACAACACAGTTGGGATCGGAATTTTAGTTGGAAATAGTTTTATTTAAAAAAGGCAACTTCGAATTAATGACTGTAATTGTAGTTAAATAAAAAAGACAAAAAAATCGGGACTGAAAAATAGGTTTGAAATAGTGATTAATTCGAATTAACGGTGTTCGAAATAGCGGTGTTCAACTATAATATGAGGTGACCTAAAATGATAAGAACTTTATAATCAGTGTTTTTAACTGACCATAACCTTTTAATATATATTTTGTGAAATGACCTGGATCACAATGAGACCTGGGTCACAAGGTGACCTTGATCACAATTAGACCTGGATCACCAGGGGACCTGTATAACTATGAGACCTGGATCACAATGAGACCTGGATCACCAGGGGACCTGGATTACAATGAGACCTATATCACCAGGGGACCTGGATCATAATGAGACCTGGATCACCAGGGGTCCTGTATCAAAATGAGACCTGGATCACCAGGGGACATGGCTCACAATGAGATCTGGATCACCAGTGGACCTGGATCACAATGAGACCTGGATCACCAGGGGACCTGGACCACAATCAGACCTAGATCACCAGTGGACCTGGATCAGCAGGAGACCCGGATCACAAGGAGACCTTGATCAGCAGGAAATCTGGATCACAATGAGACCTGGACCACACTGAGATCTGGATCACAAGAAGACCCCGATCAGCAGGAAACCTGGATCAGAAAGAAACCTGGATCACAAGATCTGGATTACAACGAGACCTGGATCACATGAGGACCTGGATCGCAATGAGTTATGGATCACGAGACCTGGATCACAAGGAGACCTGGATTACCAGGGAAAACTGGATCACTTACCAAGAACTTTCACAAGGTCCTTCATGCTGGGTCCACTGAGCTCCTGCGAGAGACCACTGGCCTGCATCTCCTTGCGTGAGAACTTGGGGGAACCAGGCGAAGGGGCGCGGGTCGTCACAAGCTGCGAACCACTCCTGGGACTGAACGGAGTGCTGGGGGTGGGGCTACCATACGGGCGATACGTGGCTGAAGCAGATGAAGTAGTTTTATAAGCATAAGTCTTTGCTTTACAAAACATTTACAAATTAAAAATTAGTTCTGATTTTAATTCCCATGTTTTACATAAATTAAAGTTCCACATTAACTAAAATCAGTAATGCTGCATCACATATTATTTATCACTACGCACATGATTTACAGTAATGGGTGCACATGAGCAATATTATATTTTCCTTCCAAATCAATGTTTTTCAAAGTGTGCAAACTTATTATGTAGTATTGTTGAAAACTGATGAAAACATTTACGGAACAACAAAACATATCAAAACGTAACACATTATTCATGTACACACTGAGTATGTCTATGTCCCCAAAAACTCTAGTGAAAGTATACCATGTTATTACATATCTGGTAATTCTTATCTTACTTCCAAAAGTGTTAAACTAAAGTAACTGAATACTATCAAATTACTGATAACAGACAGCGCCCCCTACCTGACACAGGCATGGAGTAGGTACGGCCCGTCTCGCTCTCCTGGTATGCTGCAAAGTTTGGCAGGTAGCCAAACCCGGGCAATGGAGGCATGCCTGGGCTCCCGAATCCCTGGGCACCTGAAATACAGTGGAGTGTAACCTACAATGGAGGCATGCCTGGGCTCCCGAATCCCTGTGCACCTGGAATACAGTGGAGTGTCACCTAGGGCTTGAAGATCAATATGCAGCGGCCGTATTCCATAAATATTTTAAGTAGGGCACTTATCCTTCACATTAAAATCATCAGTTTTCATATCCTTTTATTACACATGTATATTACATTATGCTCAATGTTTATTAATTACTTGCCATATTATTTACTATTGTGTACTTAATGGATTTATATGTACTGTAATATAAAACAACCAAAACGTTAATAAGTTAAAAGATTTTAAGATAAACTTCCGATGTTTCTGTAATATAGGCCAAGAACATAAAACTATAATTTATATTAAAACAGTAAACAGCAATAAATAACTTGGTTGATAATGCATTTCATATACTGAGAGTCGTCTTAAAAAAGAGATATTTACAAAATTAAACCAGAACACCCAAATAACATTACTTTTAGTTATACAATTTTACATCAAGTTAAAGGGATATATATTTTGGGGCTAAATGCATACCAATACAGACAATTAGACAAACAAAATCTATTAAAAGCAAACATAAAACCATCAAATTATATGTACAACAAAAACTACACGTAAATAACATCCAGAACTAATCTTACCGAATGGGTAAACACTGGCCCTCCTATTGCCCATGAAGCCCGGCGGCTGTTCTTGTCCGAACATTGGGAAGCCCTGACGTGGGGTGCTGAACTCAAAACTGGTCTGCACCTGCATAGTCAGTACACTGTGTGCTAAAAACAGCCTACTTCTATACACCAACACGTATCTTTTGATAATGCTTTATTATGTGTGCTTGCAAGAATTGTATACCTTGTAATGCATTATTGACAACAACATATTTTTCTAACAGTTAAAGGTGTGAAACTGTACACAGATAAAGTTTATAGAATATACCATGCAACTGCGAGGGTTGATACAACAGTTTCACGTTCAACACTCAACAATTTGATGGCAAAACAAGTACATAACTGAAGCCACATGACAATACGAACATTAATCGAATCTTGAAGAAACGTTGGCAAAAGGCAAAACTAACTGATTTACATTGTATATACAAGAACATATAGAGCTATTCAATACTATTACCATGGGAGGACCATAAGACAGCAATACCTGTGAGGGGAGGGCATTGAAAGCGAAGGGGTCCTTGACGGTGCCTGGCTGTGTCATGCCCAGCTGGGACTCGTGCAGGAGGTAGGCCGTGTTGTCCTGGGACTTGGCCAGCGCCCACCCCTCACCCTCCTTGTTCTGACAGAATTGCTCGATGCTGTCTGCGTCCAGCTTCAACCACGTGCCCTCCGCATTCACAACCTGCAAAGAAAAAAATATAGGTCCTATAGTTTGTCATATAGCTGGCCAGAATGATGATGTTTCTTACAAATCAAATACAGATGATCTTCATTACCTTGAACTTGCTTAGGTGCAAGTTCTGGGAATGTCCAAGTGGAAAATTACCCATACGTTGTAAACATCAATGCTGGCAAGTTTTATTGAAACATAAATGTTTGCAAGTTTTATATATTAATATGCTTAAAAGAACAAACTACAAAGTACCATGCAATAAAAACTACTAATTTGTCATCATTATACTAGAAGCTTACGTTTTTCGCTACACATCGTGAAGATAGTGCATTTTATCTAAGAAAATGTCAATGTTGGTATCTAGCCAAGTTAAAACCCCCATTTGTTAATAACACAGTGGCGATTCCCCTTAATCCTGAGATGTGCGAAAGGTTCCACCAAGCACTCCATCGAGGTCTAAAACTCATTCTCGAGTTAACGAAGGTAAAAATCAAAAGAAGATAGGATTAGGGACCAACATGTGTGCTCGAGTTTTCGATGCTAGAGATAAAGTTTATAATTTCTTATAATTTCTTACAGAGGTTTTAAAGATTTCATTGAGACTTTGTGATGTGCACGAGTTACCGTATTTATCATCTATTAATATATGAAAGAGAATGGAATCGAAATTGGTTCGTTTAGTATCAAATTCAAATCGAATCCAGTAATTTACAATGGAATTAACGATGCGTCAAAAAATTCTGTGCAGCTCTGCAGCAGACTACCAGGGATGGTAAAACATTCCTTTGCCTGATTGTGAAAAATGTTGTATACTACTTGTTCAGACAGAAAGTATTTATCCTTCTTTCCTATAGATTCAGCCATTCCTATAGATTCGGCCACCCCCAGATAATGGAAAGTAACTGTTATTTCTTATAAAACTTGTGTTTGTTATCTGTATTGAAACAATTCTATCATATAAATATTAGTTTTGGTTGCAAAAATTGCGAATTCTAGATTTTGTCTGAGAATATTAAGACTTTTAAAAGAAATTCCCCAAAATTGGTACACAGTTTGTGCACAAGCCAAGAATTGTGTAAACATTCATTTTCAAACAGTATGCAAGTGTGTGTAAGTCTATAAAGAATGCTTCTAATGAATTATATCAAAATTGAAACAAAATTGTAGCGTTTTCTTATCAAATTGAAGACTGAACCAAATGATAGGAAACATCTGACAAATCCATGGTTGCTAGGGTACCTTCCTAGAATTGGTCAGTAACAGAGTGAATGGCTGATCTATACATTATCTGGCCTTTATGTAGTAGGAGAGACCTTAAATTTATAGATGAAAGTCTCACTGGCGTTGAAATTGTGTTCATTTGGGGTATAAAAGCAGTTTAGCTCTTAAGTGACCAAATACACAGGAAAAGAGGCTACATGTAGATAATACTGGCAAAATTACACTCGTCCATACATGATCTGGGACAAGCTTGGAAATACTGAAACATGATTTCACCACCCCTGACGAGTGTGTTCAACATAGGAGAATATTAGTTAAGTGTTGAATAAAGGTCAAGTTCATCATGCAAGGCTTAGAAAATTATAAGCACGAGCCTTGGCAAGGGCTTTTCATTTCCGTGCCGAGCACGATAAACTTGATCTTTATTCAACAATACCTAATATTCTATTTATCCCACTTTTTTATGTATTTAAACTGATATTTGCTTTCAGTACTTTGTTGCCCAACTGATTTCTCTGTGAAAGTGGGATAAAAAGAAATAGAAAGTTGTGAAACAGTTACCTCTTCAACAACAGTGATCTGGTTACCCATGGTAACGCGCCCAACAGGTGTGGCCTTTAGATTGGGTCTACTGCGGATGTTGTGGCCAAAAGACCCGCACTTAACCACTTCGTATGTGCCTGGTCCACCTGTATGCATTTGTTCATAAAAGATAAAAGTATCATGTCTCATTTATAATTAAATAATTTTTCAATTGACATTACCCTCTGGGATTTATAAGCATGCATCGTTAGGACAAACACCGTTGACAGTATATACAAATGTTCATCTCTGTCAAACAATTGAGTACTAGCTTTCTGAATGACTAAACACATTGTCAATCAAATCTCGTCCAGAGGTCAATTGAACGGCAAACATGTCCAAGGAGAACATAAGAAAAATACAACAACTGTGAAGCATTCAAGAAACAAAACACACAGCCAAAGATACAAATAACAACAATTCCCAGGTGTTGTACTACAAAGAAAGTAGACGACTACATTTCACAGCCTGCCTACCCTGTAGAGGCTGAGTGATGGTGGGTTTGGTGCTGTACATCTGGCACTTCCTCATGGTCTCCGACAGCAGCTCCTCGATCATGGACTTGGGCTCGTCCAGGGGAACCAGCAGGGTCTTGCCGAGGTGCTGGTTGTACTGCAGGACCCAGGCGTCCGTGTAGCCGTTGTGGCACCACTCCCGGATGCTGTCCCCGCTCAGTCTCAACCACACGCCATCATCGTTGTGCACCTGACAAGGCAGCCAAGATGTAGTACATTTGAACACCATTATTTCAAAGTCTTCAGGACCGACCAGAAAACTTCGAAATAACGATGGTTCGCACCAGAAAACTTCGAAATAACGATGGTTCACACCAGAAAACTTCGAAATAACGATGGTTCGCACCAGAAAACTTCGAAATAACGATGGTTCGCATTAAACATTTCCATTATATCACCAACTTTTGTTTGAGAATCGCAAAAGGTTACACTATACTTAATATAAAAGAACATATATACATATACATATTACAACATCAAACACATTCAACACATTCATACAATCGTTCGTATTTTAAAAAGCAAGTACAAGTAATTTCTCGCTTAACACAGTTTAGTCCATGATAACACTGCATTGACAGTGTTGTTTGTAGCTTGGACACACTGCTGTAATTGTTAATGATCGATAATAAAGCCTAACTAGCAAATAACGGCCACTGTCAATGACCGCTCAGGCAAAAATCATTTCGACGTAGGTGTGAAAACATTGGGTCCCAATCAAGACCGCCAATTCAAATTAACAATAAGCAAATAAGTGTAAAATATAAATTTGGGACTGCATTTTAGACTATGAAATACTGATAATTTGAATTAGTTTATTTTAGAGTTTATAAAGAACAAATAAATTCGGGACCAGAAAATTTACTTTGAAATAACGGTGACTTCGAGTTTGAAATAACGATGTTCTAATGTAGTACTATATAATTGTGTTTTTTTTCGCTGTCATATAATGTTCGTTTATTCATGCGTGGCCACCATATCAAGGAAAATGAAATCCTAATATTAATATAATGCAACAACAACTATGCATTTATACAGTGGTATATATAGTGAATGTTGTTATGTTCCTAATATGACACACCAATTTGTTATCACACATCATTCTTATTCAAGTAGGGCAGTTATCAGTAACAGGCATAAATATTTGCACTTAGTACTGGTAAACCGCTTAGATCGGCTAAGCTTGCCCAGGAAATGTGCTAGTAGGTTAACTAACCACCATAATATGACTGAAATACTGTTAACAATGCTTGACACAGGATGTGACGTATGCCCCCAAAGCATATGCTTGGCAGAGGAAGGCAACACAATGTCAGTTACATGTTGGCAAATATGACGCTTCCTGCAAAAAGAGTTATGGTTCTTGTACTCTGCACTTCCTCTCAACATCCCCTATCAATATATGTGGTTTTATTTTAAATCCCTTCAATACTAATGGAGTTATGCACTGCACAAGAAACTTAACTGAAGGGCAATAACTTCATAAATATTGAACAAAGAGTTATGGTCCTTGTACTTTGCACTTCCTTTCAATGTCTTTTATCAACATATTTGGTTTTATTTAAAATCCCATCAATACTAACGGACTTATGCTCTGCACAAAAAATAAACAAAGGGCAATTACTCTGTAAATACTCTGAAAGAGTTGTGGTCCTTGTTCTTTGCATTTCCTCTCATTGTCCTCTATCATTATATGAAGTTTCATTTGAATTCCTTCAATACTAATGGAGTTATGCTCCGCACTAGAAAATTAAAACAAAGAGCAATAACTCTGTAAATATTGAAGAAAGAGTTATGGTCCTTGTGCTCTGCACCTCCTCTAATTGTACTCTAGCATTATATGAAGTTTCATTTGAATCCCTTCAATACTAATGGAGTTATGCTCCGCACAAGAAAATTAATGCTTGACATAAGGAAATAAAACAAAGGGCAATAACTCTGTGAATATTGGAGAAAGAGTTTTGGTCCTTGTGCTCTGCATTTTCTCTCATTGTCCTCTATCATTATAAGAGTTTCATTTGAATCCCTTCAATACTAATGGAGTTATGCTCCTCATAAGAACATTAAACAAAGAGCAATAACTCTGTAAATATTGAAGAAAGAGTTGTGGTCCTTGTGCTCTTCACTTTCTCTCATTGTCCTCTGTCATTATATGATGTTTCATTTGAATCCCTTCAATACAAATCTAGTTATGCTTGACAAGAAAATTAATGCTTTACATATGGAAATAAAACAAAGGGCAATAACTCCGTAAATGTTGAAAAAAGAGTTGTTGTCCTTGTGCTCTGTACTTCCTCTCAATGTCCTCTATCATTATATTAAGTTTCATTTCAAACCCTTCAATACTAATATAAATATATGCTCCGCACAAGAAAATTAATGCTTCACATAAGGAAATAAAACAAAGGGCAACAACTGCGTTAATATTGAAGAAAGAGTTGTGGTCCCTGTGCTCTGCATTTCCTCTCATTGTCCTCTATCATTATATGAAGTGTCATTTTAATCCCTTCAATACTAAAGGAGTCATGCTATGCACAAGTAAATTAAACAAAGGGCAATAACTATGTAAATACTACAGAAACAGTTGTGGTCCTTGTGCTCTGCACTTCCTCTCATTGTCCTCTATCTATATATGAAGTTTCATTTGAATCCCTTCAATGCTGATGGAGTTATGCTCCGCACAAGAAAATAAATGCTTCACATAAGGAAATAAAACAAAGGGCAATAACTCTGTAAATATTGAAGAAAGAGTTGTGGTCCTTTTGCTCTGCACTTCCTC
Organism: Congeria kusceri; assembly: GCA_027627225.1. NCBI lineage: Eukaryota > Metazoa > Mollusca > Bivalvia > Myida > Dreissenidae > Congeria > Congeria kusceri. Next base: position 16,246,233 of record CM051025.1, on the reverse strand, counting down.
TCATTGTTCTCTATCATTATATGAAGTTTCCTTTGAATCCCCTCAATATTAATGGAGTTATGCTCCGATATTGAAGAATGAGTTGTAGTCCTTGTACTCTGCACTTCCTTTCATTTTCCTCATCATTATATGAAATTTCATTTGAATCCCTTCAATACTAATAGAGTTATGCTCCGCACAAGAAGCGTGACGGACGGACGGAGAGACAGACTGACGATGCGATTACTATATGCCCCCAAAGTTCCCTTCGGGGGCATTAAAACGGCGAAAAAGCCAAACAAACAAACAAACAATCATTGTTATACCCTATCAGCAAACATTAGAGCAATAACCACCTTCTGCCTGAAATATGCTCTCTTTACAAACAATTTAGCACCGGTAATTAGAATAAATTTGATAAATATGGTACAAGGTATACAATAACATTATCATCAAATCATGAACATTTAAAATGCAAAATTGGATTTTCCAGGATTTCCTTGAATATTGCAATACATGAAAATATACTGGTTTTACAGTAGTAGTAACTGATATTACTTTAAAATGACTTGTTATTTGAGAAAAATCAATAAACTTGTCAGACAAAAAAAATCTGACAATATGTATAACAAAGTCCGAAGACATGTGTTAAATGTCTTGCCTGAGGCAAAGAAGTGAAAAGAGGACTTTGTTAAAGAAGAGTATACCTCTAGAAACTACATTTCTATCAAAATTGTAATGTCTCATTCACATTTGAACCAGTTTGTTCAATTTTGAGTGCGGTAGATATTTCAACCACTGTCCCCAATAGTGATACTTAGGCCATCCTTAAAAAATTGTTTGTTTGCGGTAACGCGACCCAGAATTTTCAAGGTGGGTCAGTAGGTCGATTTTTATTTTATTTATTTATTTATTTATTTTTACTGCAAACAAACGTTTTTTAAGGATGGCCTTAGGTTTCACATAGTCTGGGAATGCATCCGCCATGTTTTTTTCCTGATCCAATGCCAATTGCCTTTACAAACATATTCTCTAACATGATTGTCTTGTGAATTCCTCCAATGCCTTTATGACAAGTATTTTCCTATGATTATGTAGAGGAAATGTGTTGATTTGGCTCTAAGATTGTATTTTATTTCATGAGCGTTCATAGTAAAATATATTTTCACGAGTAGCGCAGATAAGCGTGAAATAATAAAAATTTTCTAAGATCACAAGCTTTTTTTAATGCTTTTTTCCACTGTTTTTTTTTTACCTTTTAATTGCTATCTAACTGGGATTAATTGGAAAATCTCGCAGGACTAATAATGTCATGAGGTCAAAATAATGATGTCATTTCACAATTTTGAGTCCGGCATTGCTGACAGTCGGTTTCATTTACTGTATTAAATCGGTGTGGTATTTTTCACTGTTTAAAAACAGTGACTTACCAATTACAGTCAAACCTGCGATAGCGACCACCTGCATTAAGCGACTCCCTCCATTTAACGACCATTACTAATTCCTCCCAATGCAAATTCTATTAAAAACGGCCATAATTAGCCACCACCTCTATTCTGCGACCAGCGTCCATTCAAAGTCGTCCCAATTAACCTTGGTTAGTGTTCTAAGCGACCGAGTGTCAGATTGGCTGTTACGTTGCTAAGCAACTGTGACACTTGCAGTGAAAGGTGTTAATCCACAAATTAGCAGGTATCATTGTCATCCTATAATCGATAAGGTTTTCACGGGTAATCTACTTGATTGCGGGTGTGACTGTTTGAATAATTTTCTTTAAGTGGTATTCGGACAGACTTTTAACCAGCTAAGCGGTTATCGTCTGCGTATTCCTGCGTATTGTTCACTTGACCCGAAATTGTCTGTGTATTCCGTCTGCGGTTTAGTCAGGGACAGTGGGGCAGTGTATTTTAATAGTACGCGCTGTGACGTCAATTACTACCGTGTAAACATGGTTTGACATATGGCGGGTGGGGAATGTTCAGTATTAACAGAATTGTGCAACGTTTACACTTTGTTCGATTATATGATTAACGTGCAAGATATACAGTTCATTTCTTACGTTTGAAATCAGTTATTTACAATAAACACAAGTCGATGATGATAACAAATACATGTAAAATCATTTGCTTCCCAGACCTAATGACAATTGCAGATTATACAATCGAATTACAGTTATGCTATTTTATCGTTTAAACATATGTGTGTAATATAATAATGTAAAATAAAATTATTTAATTAATAAACCGAATATTATTACCACTTATTTATTCTTTACTCCTTATAAACATACACAATTTATTTGAATAAACTATATGTATATATTCAAGTAAAAAATCATAAGATGTATAACCAAAACCAACTGCCTTGGCAAGTTACACTGCATTAAGAGACCACCTGTGTTAAGAGACCACTTTTAAGAATCACCATGGGCAGTCTCTTGAGACAGGTAAGACTGTACACTGACCTTTACCTATAAATCAATGGAAAGCATAAAATAAAGAGTCATCTACGCCACTATTGTGACTTTGTGTGTACAGCCAGGATTACCTCATCCATGAAAGATACGACCCCCTCAGGTTTTACGATCCCGATCTGTTCACTCTGCAGGGAAGGGTTGGTCCTCACACGGAGACCTGCGCTGTTCTTTGCCACAAACCTTCGCATCTGCAACAAATATACCCATGTAACCTGTTACAATCTGTTGCAACCACGACCTAACTAGGGTAATATTTCATAATAACTATGCTTACTTTGCACTATGTTGGTTTTTAACAGAGCATATTCATTGTATTGAAGCATTAATCTGCCGACATGTTAGAAAGTTTTTTTTTTTTTATGTTAATTTTCAATATAGAACACAAAACCTTGAATATATCAGACTGAGAACATTTTTGTGCAACCTAATTTATCAATTTAATAAACATTAGATATACCTGTACACATAAAAATCAATGCAACAATGTACATGTTCTCGCCAGTGTTGTTGTCTTCACCAAAAACATGTACTTACACGTAGTTGAAGCAAATTAATATAACCTCACCATGTTCTACATCAACAATTATCGTGGTAACCACCACTGTTCTTTAAGATTCCTAGTACTATTACCTGTTTCTTCTGCTGTCTCTTTATGTTCTGGGAGGGCGGGGTGACCCCCTGGGGCGGCTCCTTCACCTCCACCTTGTACACCTCACCTGGGAGTGCACAAATATAACATACATACCAGTAATAGGAAATTCAAATTTGTTAACATCTGCCTTAAATCACTCTTGATAAGGACAGATACAACTGTTTTTATTACTTTTGAAAATCAGATATAAGGGGCGTCGTGGGAAAAGCGGTCTTAAAGCATGTGCGTAAAGTGTTGTCCCGGATTAGCCTGTGCAGTCCGCACAGACTAATCCAGGACGGCACTTTCTGCCTTCAGTTGATTTATGTTTAGAAGAGAATTCCTTGAAACAGAAAATACCATAAAAGCGTAAAGTGCCGTCCCAGATTAGCCTGTGCTGACTGCACAGGCTAATCCGGGACGACACTTTACGCACATGCATTAAGTCCGGTTTTCCCACGACGCGCCACATATGTTCTCTCGTCATTAAATGGGTTTAGTTAATTCATATTTTTTTCAAGTCATCTTGATAAAAAAAAAAATGTCACGTAATATATAAATGTAAAATCTGTTGCTTTTTTTTTTTTAAACTTATCACTAGTTACACATAGAAGAAAATCACGATTAAAAAAAAAAATATCACTAACATTTTTGCCGAAATATACATGCTCTTACTATACCAATTACACTGAGCTGCAAAGGTGTAATGGGTAATGGAAGTCCACCTTGAGACTGAGGGATTGTGTGTTTGATCCCAACTGGGGGAGTGTTTGAATTATCCCTCTCAAAAGACACTAAGTACTAGCAACAGCCAGGAAACGGACTGGAAAGTGTTCAGTAAGACAATTCAATCAAGCTAAAATAAATAGGTGTAAACTTAATTAAACTGAGTTTATCTATCTTCCATACATCACAAAATGGTTCTGCTCCGTTGCATAAATCTCAACCCATATACCAGTGTCAAAGCTGTCCACACTGACGTAAATGTTGTAGAAGCCGATGTTGCTGGGGGTCCAGTTGGCGTTGTAAGTGCCATCCTCGCAGGAGCGCACAAGCATGTTCTCACTGGGGCGGGGCACCGCGGGGGCAGCAAACCTCAGCTCTTCGAATGAGTAGTCCTCGTAGGCCTGAACACATGGAAATCACATTGGTACATAGGCAACATTGCCCTGGGCCCGTGTTCACCAATCTATTCTTAGACTTAAGACTAAGAATAAAGAATATTCTTGAAACTGCTCAGTTTGTTGAAAGCAGCACATTTGAAACTTAGGTGATATTAGACTAAGAATAAAGAATATTCTTGAAACTGCTCAGTTTGTTGAAAGCTGCACATTTGAAACTTACTTGATATAAGACTACGAATACAGAATATTCTTGAAACTGCTCAGTTTGTTGAAAGCTGCACATTTGAAACTTACTTGATATAAGACTACGAATACAGAATATTCTTGAAACTGCTCAGTTTGTTGAAAGCTGCACATTCGAAACTTACTTGATGTAAGACTACGAATACAGAATATTCTTGAAACTGCTCAGTTTGTTGAAAGCTGCACATTCGAAACTTACTTGATATAAGACTACGAATACATAATATTCTTGAAACTGCTCAGTTTGTTGAAAGCTGCACATTTGAAACTTACTTGATGTAAGACTACGAATACAGAATATTCTTGAAACTGCTCAGTTTGTTGAAAGCTGCACATTTGAAACTTACTTGAAATAAGACTACGAATACATAATATTCTTGAAACTGCTCAGTTTGTTGAAAGCTGCACATTTGAAACTTACTTGATATAAGACTACGAATACAGAATATTCTTGAAACGTCTCAGTTTGTTGAAAGCTGCACATTTGAAACTTACTTGATATAAGACTACGAATACATAATATTCTTGAAACTGCTCAGTTTGTTGAAAGCTGCACATTTGAAACTCATTGATATAAGACTATGAATACAGAATATTCTTGAAACTGCTCAATTTGTTGAAAGCTTCAAATCTGAAACTTACTTGATATTCATCCACTCTAGTTACAGCCTTCTTATTTAGAACGAAATCTTAATGACATAAGCAACATTGGTACCCAGCATATTTGCCAATGCATCAGTTTTTTTCTTGAGTCTAAGTCTATTCTTTATTGTTAAGTCTAAAAATGGGTTGGTGAAGAGAGGCGCTGGTCTCCTATTCACAAAGTTCCTCAGGGAAAACTAAGGTAAATTTCTAAAACTCATAAAAATTCTTTAAGTCTCCGGGTTTTGCTTAATGTTTAGGTCTTCTTACATTTAAATGTTTTAAACTAGTTATTATTGCTTAATGTTAAGTATTTTACCTTTTTGTAAACAGAAATCATTGGATTTCACTTAGGAAATTCGATCTGGGCCAATTAGATATTCAGCGAGCCATTCTTAGACTTAAGAGTGAAGAATAGACTTAGACCCGATAGAAGATAATAGACTTAAGAGTGAAGAATAGACTTAGACCCAATAGAAGATAATAGACTTAAGAGTGAAGAATAGACTTAGACCCAATAGAAGATAATAGACTTAAGAGTGAAGAATAGACTTAGACCCAATAGAAGATAATAGACTTAAGAGTGAAGAATAGACTTAGACCCAAAAACAGAAGATAACAGACTTAAGAGCGAAGAATAGACTTAGACCCAAAAATAGAAGATAATAGACTTAAGAGTAAAGAATAGACTTAGACTCAAAAATAGAAGATACTTGTGCATCCACAAAATAATTCGAGGGTTGAATGTGAAACTAGCGTATGTACTTAACATTTGTATATCTGGGCTGGTATTTATAAGAATCTTAGTCCAAAATTAAGTAAAATCTAAAAAATTTCAAATTTAATAATTGGATTTTCTGACAAAGTAGATCTAATGCATTTCTGGAAGACTTTGACACATAATTTGCAATATAATTCAAAGTGTATTAATTTCTAGCACAAGTCATGCAAATGTTCTAAAGCATAGTGTCTTAAACACAAATTCAAATTTTGACTTTAGTTCAACTTAAGTTAAGAATGGCTTAAGAATCTTTATAAATATGGGCCCTGATAAACTAGCTAAGAATAGATTTGGTGAATACCGTGTAAGTTTGAAATTAACAGTATTCTTAGAATATAACAGTGTAAAGAATATTCTTTATTTTTACGTCTAATGTCTAAGAATGCGTTGATTAATACGGCCCATGACAAATGTAATTTTTAACATATATTATAATGCCGTTAAATTTTGTCTTCTTTTCCCAATGTTGCATAATAAATAAGATCAATATTACATTATTTGAGGGCGATAGTGCATTTTGTCAACCCTCGAAAAAGTATTTCCTGGGGTTGACAAAATGCACTATCGCCCTCAAAGAATGTAATATTTATATAATGTCCCACTAGACACTTTGGTGTTGTGATTCTGTTTTAGGTGGATAAATGAGAGAATGTCTCGAAAATGATTTAAAATTGTTCCATGAGGACATTAATACACTGCAGATCTGTTATTTCGCGATATCCAATATATCGCAAATCGGATTCCGATCTCTTCCCATGAACTTCAATATTTTACTATTACACGACGTTCATAAACAAATCTGGATTTTTGCGCCTACATCGCTACTCTTTCATTCACACACTTGTAGTGCGACAAACAATAACCCAACCCGCTCAACATCAAAATGTAACAGTTGGACAGCTTCAGTTTACATCGCGCGTGCCACCCATGACAACGTCCTTTCACTGCTGTCGCTTCAATTAGCATCCAAATTACACGCCGTCCATGTGGAGGGTGTGTACAGTAATCATATGTCATATATCAATACTGACCTATCTGAACGACAATAACGGTATCGATACGGCGTAACATTTTCCTGTTTATTTTTTATTTAAGAGGAAGTGCTAACTGCACATCGTTCGCGATTTAGAAAACCAAATTTGTTGTTATGCGCTACAAAACTTTTATTCAAAAGTAAAGATCTCAATGTTCTCTGAGCTACAAAGTTTTTATATGGCAATCAATACACCCACGCTTTTCATGAGGATGACGTGAAATTGTACATTTCAGAATAATTTTTGCGTTTTACTAGCAGAACAAAGGATTTACGCGACATACATATGCCGTTTACTTGTAAATAGGATTCGTGTTTACGTCACGTGAACAGTAAAATTTGGATAGGGGTATCGGATTTGGAATTTATTATACACAATTTGAAATTAATTACAAGGAATAATATAATATTTTATTTACAAATGGAATATTTTACATATGGATATAACACATTGTGGATGTTAACAACAATGCAAAAGGCGAGTTAATTACGTGTTTTGAGATCGTGAAAATAGGCTAGTATATACATGTATATCTATATGTACATGAATGACCTGAAAAGTTATATTGCGATCCGGCTATATGGCGATCCAAATCCATGGACCCCGCAAATCGCTATATAATGGATTCGCAGTGTATTAAACATTTGAGGCCCGTCGTGGGAAAACCGGACTTAATGCATGTGCGTAAAGTGTCGTCCCGGATTAGCCTGTGCAGTCTGCACAGGCAAATCCGGGACGGCACTTTCCGCTTTTATGGTATTTTCTGTTTCCAGGAAGTGTCTTCTAAACATAAATCCACTGTAGGCGGAAAGTGCCGTCCTGGATTAGCCTGTGCGGACTGCACAGGCTAATCTGGGATGACACTTTATGCACATGCATTAAGTCCGGTTTTCTCATGACGCGCCACATTTGTAATGTTAAACGATTAACAAGAATTTACTTCAGTATTAAGCAATGGGTCTTCAACAAAGCATCATAAGGAGAGTACGTTTATGACCTAAATTCTTTTGACATTGTGGAAGTGAACTCTTGCTAATGGACACTCACTACAAACATTTGGTATAGAGGAACACAAACTTCAGATGAAAGGGGATTTTAGGACTATAAAAAGATTTTAAAGAAATTGTGCTACAAAAATGGACCTCCATAAGGCTCAAGCTGTGAAATGTACACCAGCCCTAAAATATATTTAGTGCCTCTTAAATAAAGACTTGCCACGACTGGGACTTGTAAGACAAGAAGAAAAGACAAAACAGGAACAAACTGCCCTTGAAAGCCAGAAGGGGTTATCAGCCTTCTTTGCACATATGCTGATAGGACCTTCTGACTTTCAAGGTTCGATATTATGTAATGAAAGAAGTACTTCAAAAAGCAAGGCTATTTCAGAATAAAAACACTATGCACCCCACCTTCATCATGCAGATGGCGTGGTACGCATCCTTCTTGTCCTTGACCGTGACCTCGTATGGTACGTCGAGGGACGGCGGCTGTTTGCCTCCGAACGTCAGGATGCTGGTATCCGGGCGACTCATTCTGCGTATTCGCTTGAACTCGTCCCCATCCACGTCTATTGGCACTGCCTTCACCTCCACCTGGCAACATAGCAACATGGAAAATCACGTAAGACTGTATATCTTTGATACCATTAATCTACGTTTAGCACAAATTGATCCTTTATCTTTCTTGTGAAGCCGTGACCACAGCTTCATCTCCAAAGGAATCATTACACTTTAAAACGAAAAATTATCGCAATAATGTCTATTACCGTACATACTCTTTTTTATATGATTGATTTCTTCTACAAAAGACTGGCACCAAAAATATGGACATTTGAAAGTTATATCTGAAAAAAAGTACTATCTATACTGTACAGGGACCATGCAGCCATTCGCCAAATTAATCTATGGCTACAAAATTTTATAAACAATAGAAATGTATGAAAATTAACCTGATTTCTACAAAGTATGGTAAATTTGGCAATGAAATTTTCTACCAATTTTACCCCCCAGCAATCCCTACCTTGAGGTTTGGACAGTACACCTGCTGTGCGTACTGGTCCTTGGTGAACACGATGATGATGTTGGGCCAGCTGCACTTCAGGTCCTCCTCGGAGTACTGTATCGTGCAGAGTCGCGGGTCCACGTACGAGTCTGGCTGCAGCCACCTGAAGATCGCATGACACAAGGGGTAAGATTTAGTACACTCTAACCTCACGGGAATGGCTAAGGGACTACAGAGCATTATTATAGGGATAATATACCTTTTTGAGGTTGTTAACGTTCGCAGACGCCAGTAAAATTGGTTGAAGCCAGAGTGCGTAGCACGAGGGCTTTAACGCATTTTAAGGGCCTCTGCGAATGTAAACGACCGAAAAAAGTATTGTCGCTATTATAGCATAAAAACATACATCTAGACAATAAAATTTGAATATTGCCAGTGGAAAATAAAACATGTTTATGCATAAACTCACTCATAAATAAGACATACTTATGAAAAATTGTGCAAAAATAACAAACATTAATGACAAAAATGCATGAAGTTTATTTTATTCAAGTTATGAGAAATACTGAATGCTAGAAGTGACCCACCTAGCAAGCCTACATCCACTGGTGTCTGCCGTGCAGGACACAAAGTCCTTGAGGAAGGAACGCTCGTTGCTCTGCCAACAGAATGGCAGGTTCCCTTCAAGGGCCTGGTTGATGGTGGGCGGTCTGGACAGGGCAAACCCCTTCCCCAGCAGCTGGGAGTGGGTGGTATACACCTGTAATGGGCAAACAGAGGCTACCATTAATTGTGGTAATATATTGCATTGGTTGATGGTGGGGGGTCTGGACAGGGCAAACCCCTTCCGCAGCAGCTGGGAGTGGGTGGTATACACCTGTAACGGGCAAACAGGGGCTACCATTAATTGTGGTAATATATACATATTGCATTGGTTGATGGTGGGGGGTCTGGACAGGGCAAACCCCTTCCCCAGCAGCTGTGAGTGGGTGGTATACACCTGTAACAGGCAAACAGGGGCTACCATTAATTGTGGTAATATATACATATTGCATTTTTTTAGGGCATTTTGTAAACCTGAGGAAATACTGTAGCCCAAGGCCCTCAACAAAAATGCAATATTTATTTTATGATACTGAAACAAGAATAAGTGATGTACTTATGAAACACAGAGTAATTACTCACTGTTTCATGAACTCTGACATCATATCGCCATGACATCATAGCAGGTGATATTGCACTAAAGTATGACTGGCACAGGCTAATCCGGGTCGACACTTTACGCACATGCATTAAGACCGGTTTTCTCACGACGCGCCACTAATATACAAATGACACACCCCATAGAGATTTATAGAACATGTCAACCGAGACGTAAGATACAATGTAACTGCAACAGACAAACGGGGGCTATACATGTGGAAATATATAGCATGCATGTATCAGTATACCTATTGAGATACTATTCAGTGTGATAAGAAGCTTTTACTTGAGCTAAACAATAAATGTTTTAATTTATCTGAGAAACACCAACAACAGGCAAACATAAAAATAAATTGTAATGAATTATGAGTATGGATATGAAATATTCTTTTAAGCAACTTCAGTCAATCCATTCAAAAACATCCACTGTCCATGATTATCTATATCATTGTGTAGATGACATGCCTATCTGAAGTTCAACAATGTCATATTATGACAAGCACAAATGAAATTTAAACATATTTTATTTCCATCGTTTAAGTATATTTTACATCAACCACGGTACAAATGAACAAATACATCATACAAAGGAAAAAGGGTTCAACCAAAAGTTCTTACAACATTACTGGCGGTTTGTCCCTAAATATATAGAATTACACAAATACACACATACGGACGGTTGGTTGGTTGGTTAAACATACTGAATAATAAATTAAGGAAATAAAGGTATTTTAAGAAGCTAAATTATAGAAACTTTTAGAATGCATAAAACAAATAGATCATGCTAATTAAAAACAAAGAAGAAACTTAAAGAACTTCGAAGTAATATCCTGAACACATTTAAATATATGAAAAAAAAAATGTTTATGTTGTATTGTCTTGTCCGTAATAAACCAGAATTGATAAACTGGTAATGTAGTATGAATGATCACAAATTGGATTCTGTGTGTTTTAAGCGTTTTGTCGTCTGTATGTATTTAAGGACCGCTGTAAATATAGTTATATTGTCATCAGAACGTAATTCAGGATTGCCATAAAGAAGCAGGTCGCAGTTTAGTATGGGAAATGCATGTAACTCTTGGAATAATTGTAGTCGTTGGTTTCTGAAAAGAGGACAATTAAAAAAGTAATGATTGACATCTTCTGAAATATAGCCGCATGCACATTTTGGTGATGCCAACAGATGGTTGATATAAATGGAAATTCAAATGGCTACAATTATTTCTGAGTCGTGCGTGCATAACTGATTCAAACCTTTTCGCAACCAGGTAATAATCGGGAACTTTATTACATTTGAATAACAAGTTTTGTATAGGTCTTTTGAATTTAGATAGAGAGTCAATGTTACATAAATCTATATGCAGATTATTCCATAGATCAATAGCAGAGGGAATAAAAGACTGTGAGTAAAGTTGAGTTCTCCTTCTTACAGTTATATAATCTAAGGAATTCCTTAAGTTCTAGGAGGACACTTGATTTACAGTGTTAGGTAAGAGTTTTCTGAGAAAATCAGGACAATCGTTTTGATGCATTTTGTATATCGTGACAAGTTTGATATAACGCCTTCGATCTTCTAAACTTAACCAGTTAATTTCTGTATACAATTCTCTTTATGAAACCGATCTAGTTAGGCTAGAAACTATTCTTGCAGCTTCATTTTGAATTTTATCTAACGTTTGCTTTTCATATAAGCTGCAACCATCCCAAACCACGAAAGAGTATTCTAATATTGGTCTTAGATAGGAAATATATAAATGATTAAGGGTTTTTCTGGATACTGCGAATTTAAGTCTTCTGATATTACCTAAGATTTTTGAAGCAGTAGTCGTAATATGTTTGATGTGAGCGTGCCACTTACCATCATTTGCTAAAAGTAATTCCAAGGTGTTTATGTGTCTGTACAAATTTGATGGGGGTGTTTTCAAATAGCAAACATGGATTATTAATATTGGGTTGTAATGAAAATAAAATGGCCTCAGTTTTATTTGGGTTAAAGTCCACTAACCAGGTTTTGGACCATTGACTAATTAAAGAGAGGTCATGGTTCAAAATGCCTTCTAACTTAACGTGGATGTTGTACATGCTAGAGACGTGTCATCAGCAAACAGTCGTGTAATGCTTAAATGATTTTCAACTATGTCATTCACGTATGTGAGAAAAACAACGGTCCTAAAACAGAGCCTTGTGGTACACCAGCTTTTATTATTAGTTCATCGGATAAAGCTGACCCTACGAAAACCCTTTGTTTTTGATTTGATAAGTAATTTTTTATCCAGGCTAACAAATTGCCACAAAAACCAAACTGGTGTAACTTGAATACGAGACCACGGTGCCACACCCTATCAAAAGCTTTTGAAACATCGTAAAACACAATACAAGTGAATTGTTTGTCATCGATAGAACGAGATATTTGATCAAAGATGTTGATTAGTTGGGCAACAGTTGAATGTCCTCTTTAAAATCCCCACTGTTTTGAATAAATCAATTTATTTGATACGAGATGATTATAAAGGTGCTTATACACAACTCTTTCCATTAGTTTGCCAACGCAACTTAACAGGGAAATTGGTCTATAATTTGAAGTGAGATTAGCATCGCCCTTTTTAAAAAGAGGCATTACAGTAGCTGATTTCCAGACTGAGGGAAACTGACATTCGCTGAGCGACTTATTGAATAATAAACACAAAGGTTTAGAAATAGTATCACATGTGCGCTTAAGTACTAGGTGACTAAGTAAATCAGAACCTACTGCTTTTTTGGATACAAGTGTTTTTATAATATCTTTAATTTCCGATTCTTCAATAGAAAGATGGTAAAGTTTTGTATTTGAAAGTTCACGAAAAACAGGCAGATTGACAGATGTGTCATCTAGACAAGAAATTGAAGTAAAATAATTGTTTAGACAGTTGGCTTCATCACAATCAGTCATATGAAACTCCTCAATCCCATTGTTATCGACAGATTTTAGCGGTGGGATAGTTTCAGAGTAAGTTTTAGACTTCATAAATTGTTTAATTAGACTTCATAAATTGTTTAATTAATCTCCAATACTGCTTAGGATTAGTAGTGTTCAACTCGTTTATGTTCAGTTCTAGGTTTTCGCATAAAAACGTTCTTTTGCATGTTTTATCATATTATTGACTTTGTTTAGAATTTGCTTGTATTTATGCCAGTTGGCTGGTGATGGGTTTTTTATAGCATTTAATCTTAGACGACAAACATAATTTCTTGAAACAAATTGGCTGAAAAACTTAGCTTTAGACTAAAAGAAGCATCCAATGTTATTTTCCAGCTGCACAACTCACCATGTTGGCTGAATCCTCCACAATGTCAAGGTCATCGTCCAGCTCCTCCATGGTGACTGGGGGTAGAACCATGTCCTTGCGCATCAGAGACGATGCGCACATCCCGCCCAGGTAACTCAGCTCCTTCTCCAGCTGGCTCAGGGTCTGTAACCACGGCAACCAAACATAAATAATTGGAGAAAGAGGCAATGAGATAAAAAAATAAATGCATTAGTTCAAATATGCAAGCCTCTGCATTATCCTTAATTACTAAAAATTACTAAGATGCAGCATTGAGGAAGAAAGACCATTTTAATAACATAGGTCAGAAAAATGCAACACAGATTTATACAGACAATGCTGATGGATCCACTTAACACAATTAATGTTACCGACTTCAGGAAATAATCATACATGCCATACATGCCGGTCTTGCCGGGATTATCCCGCTTTCGCGAGGTTTGTCCCGGCGTCCCGGCTAGTTGCATTTTGTCCTGGTCAACCACAAAAATCGATGTTAGTGTGCTTTATTAGGCCAACCATTTACTTCACATCGTTAATCTCTTAATTGGTCCCTATGACGACAATACCCATCAGCCGCGTGTCAAAAAGGATCAGTAATGATTGTCTGGTTTGGTCCGGATTTTCGCGCCTACAATGCTAGTCATTGACACCTGTATTGTGCGAAAAACAATCACCCAACCCGTGCAACATCAACTTTGACATCATGAGCTAATATCGCGCGTGCCACCCATGGCAACGTCTTTTCTTGGCTGTCGCTCTGATTACCAGCCGAATAACAGCTATGGGTCATGAAAAACGTGCTACACGTGGCAGCCGGTTACAGGAACTGTATTTCATAAATCAATACTAACCTATCTGAATTACAATAAAATTATCGATACGGCTCATCTGCTTGTCATTGTAAAGGAAATCTTTACGGTGACAAAAGACCAAGAAACGATACGTACTGCCCATCATTCGAGATAGATCTACTGATACCCAATTTTTTTGTTATGCGCTACGAAAGTTTTATACAAAAGTAAAGATTTCACTGTTCTTTGCACTACACAATTTTTATATTGCGGTCAATACACCCACGCTTTCCATGCGGATGATGTGACGTTGTAGATATCGGCATAATTTTCCCACGCTTTTCTAGCAGAACACAGAGTTTACATGCAATGCATGTGCATCTTTACTGTAAATAGAACTTGTGTTACGTTGCATGAACAGTAAAATTCGGATAGGCGTTTCAAAGTTTATTATACGCATTTTCATGATGTTATAATTACTAAATAGTTAAAACTATGTTATTTTACACATTATGGACAACTATGAAAAACATCGTGAGTAAATATTGGTAACTTTGTTTATGTCGTCAAAACAGGCTAGTGTATACATAGGTGTCCGGCTCAAATGTCAAATGTCCCGGCGATTTTTTGTCAATGTCCCGTTTTGGCCTGAAAAAATTATGGCATGTATGAAATAATGTACAAAGTGAAAACACAACATGCAGGTTTAAAGTTTATTGCAATCATTCTATAATTTCTCGCAAACAATACTTGCAATTTAAAATGATGAAAAAAGAATGTCAATAACAAAAACGAGGCATACCTCCTCTTGTCCATTGTTGAACTCGTAACCGACAACGAAGCACTTGAAACCATAGAAACAAGCCTTTTCATCCTTCACGTAGTCGGAGGCCGTCTCCAGGGAAAATATCACCTCATTGCCTGCAACACACGCAAAGAGAGATGCATTTTGAAGATTTCTTTATTCTGTTGTGAAAAGAACTATATGTAAGGAATCCTCGGTAATATATACAGACATTAAAACTGTTCTTACTGTACATTAAAACTGAGAATGTGAATACACAGAACCAATGAACTATCTCACCGACTATACATTTCCATGTGAATTCACATGTTACTGGGAAGAAATGGAATTCTTAAAAGTTTTTCAAAATCTTTGTTTCCAGTATTAGTTTCAGAAAAACCACTTTTAATGACAGTTCTATTAACAAGCATACACAAATAAAGGGATCAAAGGCACATACAGTAAACTATGAAAAAATCCAATTCAGTCACATGACACACACCTGGTATCACCATAGAGTGTTTGGGCCATGTAGTTGTGCCGTGAAACTTCTTCAGGATCGGCCAGTATGCGATCTTGGCCACCTCCTGGTCCTCTGCCCCCGGGAAAGTGGGCGTGGCAAACCCCTCCCCCTTGTAGTAGCCTGGCACATACAGCTGCAGTGTGTCTTCAGCCTGCGCCGTGCCGCACTGGGGATCAAATTCCACAACCATCCAGAGGACACTCTCTGGGAACGTCACCTGCAAATGGGTTACATTGTACTGATAGTCAATTGCCCATAGGTAAAAAAGTACTGATAGTTATCTACATATATAGTTTACATTATACTGATATCCACCTGCACACAAGTTACATTCTATTGAAATTCACCTACACACAGGTTATATTGTACTGATATTCACCTGCACACAGGTTACATTGTACTGATATTCACCTGCACACATGCAACATTGTACTGATTGTCACCTGCACACAGGTTACATTATACTTATAATCAAATGTACACAGGTTACATTATACTGATAGTCACCTACGTACAATTACATTATACTGATTTTACAATGCACACGTTTCATTTACTGATATTGAGCAAATTAAAAAATAACCATAGTTCAATATCAAAAGATGTCCACTTCGAAATAAATTTCAACATTCATAAATTGTCATCTTAATTCATAATTAGAATACCTGAAATATATATGGAAACTTAACATACATACATGCACTTGTTTAGCTATTTCAAAATGCACTGTACTCCAGTACACAATATCCATCAAACATATTCAAATATCAACCAAAAACTGACTTTAAAATTTGTTTACTGTCATATCATGTACATCTGTGATCAATTTAAAAACAAAGACTTGAAACCAGACATAACAAATGTAATTCATGTGATGCGCAATGAGGACCTGCCCTACCTTGTAGTTGGCCACAGTGGCAGGTTTGTAAGGGTGATCACTCTCCAGGACTGCATAGTGGTGCAAGTTGTCTGCCCCATTGGTTGCCTCCCATTGGTCCGGTTTGGGAGGGGCAGGGTACACTTGGTTGACCAGCCCTGACAACAAGGGCAACATGTTCTGTACTATTCCAATCACCTGCACAGCGCTCTGGAGGTAACAGGGAAAATACTTACTGTTTTATAACTTGAAATAACTAACCCACAAGTGCAATATTTCACTGCAATAATATATCAAGTAATATTGTCAGTCTTCTCAAATAGCTAGTTAGTAATTACCAGTAGGGAAAGATCTAGAGCAGAATAGCAGCGTGCCCCGCCCTGATCCTTTTCAGCCCCGCCAATCTGCCCTAAACCCGCCCCGCAAATACTATAATGCGCCCCGCTGTCCAATAAAATAACGCGCAGCTGGACCAAAGGGTGGCAACGCATTTTGGCGCCCGTCCACTCTCGACGCTTTCACTGTGACGATACAAATGATCCATTACCAAGTTGGTATAGTAGGTATACATACACAGCAGGTGATATCGTTGATAATATCTAACTCTCGTGCATCTGTCAACGTGTGAAACCGCATGATTAATCGTATTTGTCAAACAAACTGTGATACGGCGTCCAATGATGTACTTTTGAAGTGAAGTAACGTTTGTGGTTCAAAAATAAATGTCCACTCTTAATTAACTGGAACATCTTTAAATATTATTTCATTTATTAATATAAAACACTGCAACACATTACTTAATCGTATTGTTGACGTTATAAATTACGACCAATTCAATATTTGTTGTGCCGTAAAAGATATATATTTAAACTTTTACTTTTGTTTTATAACGAAGTAAATAAATCAACATTAGCTTATTAAATTGTTTCTTTAACATAAGTACACATTGTTATCACAACATAATTTCACGATTTGAAGTTTATTACGTCCAATTTATTCACATCATATATTAATTTTAATTACAGAAAAACACATAAACATACAGCGTTAGTCAGTTTAGGTGAATGACGTCACATATTAAAAAAAACAAACTATTGCTTATTTTGCTCATGGCATACAATTCACATATTGCTCTCAATATATGTTTTCAATTCAATTTAAATGTTGTGTTTAATGTTGCTATTAGCATATTGATATGTTTAACGCAATAAATATATTGAATTGATATGTGTTTGTAATGGATTTCTGTTTCCAATATTTGAATGTCTTTTTAATGTTTTTAATAAAACTGGCAACAAGTACAAACTGTGAACATGGCTGCTATCCAGTAAAAGGCGCGAAGACCCATTCCACCACTCCACTACCATCGTGTCATGATTGGGCACTTAGGGTGCCAAATTTTTTAATAAACATGTCTGCACAGTATTGTCATCAGCCTTTTCCTGGTGTCAATTAAGAAAACATGCCACTTGTCAGATGCAAATTGATCCGTATATAAAAATTTATTCCTTGGAACATGAAGTATTTGTAGTATTGCGTAAACTGTGTAAAGATCAGTGTTACATAGAATGGTGAGCTCTAAACGGAAATTTGCTGATCTGGAAAGAGATCGTGCAAAAGTGCGAAAGACAAATCACAGCATAATAGCGTTTCTGGGAATAAAGAAAATTGACGGGTAAGTTGTTTTTTATTTTATATATCATATTTGTTTTTAATGTAAACGCAATTTTACAAACTCGAAATATCATAAACGCGAACTTCAACGTTGATAGTATTTATACACCTATTGCCTATAGGCACGTGCTCAGTACATTTATAAACGCAACCATCAATGTTTCAAAATGTTCAAAAAAATAAACTGTCATATGAGTAGGGTCTGGACATTACTTACGTGTTCAGCCTTACACAATTAATTAGTAATACGACGATGCACAAAAATGTTAATGTTGTGATAGAGTAAAATCGCACGCGATGCACATACGAGTAAAATATCTGTGAAAATATTTACGCAAAAATTGTTATTACAAAATGCATCGTAAGAGAAAACTCAAATATATTCGTTACAAGATTCAATGATGTCGCACGTTAGCTTGTGTCCACGACGTTTAAGCTTTTGTAGATAAATTTGTTTGCGTTTTGAATGTGCCGAATATATTTTAAACACATTTTTAATTACCTGGAACATTTTTATGAATGAGCTTTATTTTATTAAACGAGTTGATAATTAACCAGTTCTATTGCTTGCGAATTACTTTAATTGGGCAAAAACGAAATTAAACGAGTGACGGGAATACGTCGAACAATATCAGCGAAATGCTATCTGTATATGTTATTAGCAAAGAGAAACACTAAGAACATAATTATTGTGTCGTTGTGCCGTGGCGTCTATATTTGTGACCTGAATCATATGCAACGAGATTGTATTATATTTAGTTTCTGCGAACACTTGCACGAAGTCAACGAGTTAGATTGAAAAGTACTGTATTCAGGCGCTCGTGCAGGATTTGAAGTAGTTAGAGAGGGCGGGAAAATTCAGTACCTACCTAGTACTTATTTGTAATCATGTATAAATTAGATATTTTGCATTAAAATGATAATGCAATTGCGCGATATTACTGTTTAGCTTTTTTAACGAGATTTAGAGGGGGGGGGGGGGGGCCTACGCCACGTCGCCTACGCCACCTAAAGCCGTCCATGGGTTAAAGTTAAACTACTCGATTCTGAGAACGCTATCGATTTGAATCTACATTTTTACCATCACAAATTCATCATTCTTTAATTAGAATGATCTATTAATGACATAAGCGACATTAGAATGATCTATTAATGACATAAGCGACATTAGAATGATCTATTAATGACATAAGCGACATTAGGCATAAAAAAATTATGAATTGTTTATCAGACACCTTTTTCCAAAAAATCAGGAGGGAGGCGAAGTTTTTTTATTGAAGTATGTTTTAGACAAAAGACGATATCAAGTTACCAAAATGTTAATAATTCACTGTTTTCAATGCGTAGTTTCTGTATTTTGTTCGGAAACATGCCCATTAGAAACACTTTCTGCAAAGTTTTTTTTATTAATATATTTCTGGACTGCTCCTGTAAAACCCGGTCGCGATCGTCCAAAAAAAAAGTAAATAATTTTATTTTGGCATTAAATCCAATTCGTGGCGGGCCTTAAAAATACGTTACGGCGCTGCCTGAGAAACAAATCATTAACTTTTTTTAGCCTAACTAAGTAGTTCTCCGAAAGTTTTATTTCTTTGTCTAAGTATATCCTTCATTTTTATGTCTAAGAATGGGTTGGTGAAAACAGGCTCTGGGCATTCACTGTGTGTTTAAACAAAAAGCATACAATAAGTGCTGCCTGACTGAATGGAACATATCGTCCAAAGAATAATTTGCGGATAATTACTTTTGCTTCCTTCATTATTAGTGTCAGTATGTGGTGACTTACCGGAAGCATATGGAATGTTTTTATCGGCCAATAAACAACTCTTTGTTGTTCTGATGCGTGGCTATTGAACAACTCGGGTTTATGCCCTCGTGGTATAATTCCTACGCATCAGAACTCCAAACCGTTGTTTATTGGCCGATAAACAACGATAATGCGAAATTTATTTATTAAATAACATAAATTGGTAGTGGATCAATCTGCTAAAAAAGGCTTTTATGTAGAAGATCGTGCTCTTCAGTCAGATTGACCACTTGTAGTTCTATCAGACCCTGCTAGCTGTGTTAAAATAAGCGTCTACACAAAAGTTTTCAACGCTGGATATTTGATTTAACCATCATAGCATTTCAATGTTTAATTGTTTTAGTACAACTCATTTCTTTTATAAGTGCAATCCTTTTTACGTTATCAATGGGGTGTTATCAATATATCGACTCGTTAGTTACATAATTCCATTTGCGATTCTGATGTAACTAAGTCACTTTCTGTTGCAAAACATTGAACACTAACGGCATTGGATATGTAAAAAACGATATGTAAAAAACGATACTTGCTATCTTAAATAACATTTATAGTTTTATAATTTATAAAGACTCTCAACTACGGCTAAATTTGACGCTTTGCATCAATGTTTTCTTAGTGACAGTGTAATGCCGCGCAGTAATTGAGTGCCCGTTCTTTGCGGGACTTTTCGCTAGACTCAGACTATTTTTAAGAAATTTTGAAACGTATTAAAACGACATGAAAACGAAGCATCGCTGTTAAAACGTGTAATTTTGAATAACATTCAAGCTTGTACTACAACTTCATACGATCTGCCGTCAGTATTCCTTATTTCAAATGTGACTCACCACGTATTGAATTGTCACGACATTGTTTTCAGTAATAACCATTATTTTATCAAAGCAGGTTATGGGCAATTTGTTTTGTACGGCTTATAAATACTGCATTACTAATTCTGTTGTGTAATTGTAGATCTCAAAATGATGCAAGGGAGTCGATCGTCATCCGCGACTCAACTTCCGTCAACGTATCGGCGTCCGTGACGGGATCATCGGCCATCAGTCATTCTACCTCTGTCAACGTATCGGCGTCCGTGACAGAGTGCTCGGAAGTCCGCGAATCTACTTCCGTCAACATATCGGCATCCGTGACGGGCTCATCGGCCGTCAGTCATTCTACTTCCGTCAATGTATCGGCGTCCGTGACGGATACTTCGGACGTCCATGAGTCTACTGCCGTCAATGTATCGGCGTCCGAGACGGAGTGTTTGGAAGTTTGCGAATCAACTTCCGTCAACGTATCTGCGTCCGGTACGGGATCATTGGGCGTCAGAGATTCAACGTCCGTCAACGTATCGGCGTCCGTGAAAGAGTCTTCGGAAGTCCATGACTCTACTTCCGTCAGCACATCAAAGTTCGTTACGTTGACTTAGGTAGTCCGCGATTCTACTTCCGTCAGCGCATCAGTATCCGTGAAAGAGTCTTCGAGTGTACGTCAGCCGACGTCAGTCAGAAATTCAAGTGCCTTGAAAGCCAAACACAGAGTGGGATTTGATCCCAAATGGAAAGACACTAGACCTTGGCTTCAGAACAAACGTGAAGAAAGCCCGAGTGGATATGTGACTGTTATGTATTGGGATTTGTGTCAAAAGCACAAGTCAAGGGGAAAGAATGGCAGCAATGTGTGGAGTGAAGTTGGCTGCCAGTCATTAAGACTTGACAAGGTTAGGGAACATGAGTCGTCGGAAATGCACAAGCTTGCTGTTAGACTGGAGACAGACAGCCAGTTGAATATCACGTCTGCATTCAGTGGCGAAAAGTTACCAATGGGTGAAAACGAATTTGAAGCAATGAAAAGTGCCACAAAGATTCTTCACTTCTTAGTTTCCCACAACATACCACATACTTCTATCTACAAAGACATGGTTAATTTCGCTACAACTGAACTGGAATGTCCATCACTACAGTTTCTACAAAAAGGAAAAAATGCCCAATACACCAGCAAAACGACCGCCAATGAACTAATAGAATGTATGGCAAAGGACATAGAGTGTACCTTAAAAGAAAAAGTGCTGAAAAGTCCCGCATATGTGATTATGGCGGATGAAACGACTGACGTTTCCAATCACAAACATTTAGCCTTTTGTGTTAAATATGTGGATATTGAGAGTGGAGAAACATGCTGTGAATTTATTAAAGACATACAGATTGGTGACGGAAAAGCAGAAACAATCTTTAATGAGACCAAACAAATTATGACGATCTAAGTGTTGACAAATTCGTGGCTTTTGCTTCTGATGGATGATACACAATGGTAGGAAATAAAACTGGAGTGGCGAAGCGACTTAAGGACTTCAAACCTGAAATAATCACTGTGCATTGTCACAATCAAAGACTGGCACTTGCAGCGAAAGACGCGTTTGAAAATGTGCCATTGCTTAGAGAGACAGACGACTTATTAAACCATTTGTTTAAATATTACCATTCGTCAGCAAATCGGACTGGTTTGCTAGAACAGTTGCAGAGATTGCTTGAAGATGGTACAACAAAGACAATAAAACAAACTGCACACACTCGATGGCTATCACACCTTGAAGCTGTCACATCTGTTCGGAACACCTACAAGGCGGTAATTATGGACTTAGAAAATGCAGTCTCGTCAGGCAGTGACAAAGTAAGGATAGGCAGTGGACCGTCAGCAAATGGACTTCTTAAGAAATTAAAACTTTACCAGACTGTGCATGTAATTCACTTCTAATGTGACGCATTGAAACCACTTGCAAACCATGCTTTAGTGTTCAAAGCCAATAATACTGACCTGGCAGCATTTAAACCACGGACTGATGCTACAATTGCAGCACTGAAAAAACTTTAAGTACAGGATGGATTCAACACCAGAAAAGTGGAGTCACTCAGGAAGTAGCTTGGCATTACACCTAGTGAGCAACAAAAAAAGTAAGATCTGCGGAAAACAACTTTGTTGACAATTTGATTGAGCAGATCCTGTGTCGACTGGATTCAACTGAATTGATCGACAACCTCAGTGTGTTCAACATGAGAGACACCAGTGCATTCTTTGGCAATGATGAAGCCACTGAACTGGCTGAACATTTTATGCTAAGTACTGACCGTTGCCTAGAAGAGTGGGACTCCTTAAAAACTGACATTGAACATTTGGACTTGAGTATTCAG
Organism: Congeria kusceri; assembly: GCA_027627225.1. NCBI lineage: Eukaryota > Metazoa > Mollusca > Bivalvia > Myida > Dreissenidae > Congeria > Congeria kusceri. The sequence continues at coordinate 16,223,185 of CM051025.1, read as the reverse complement.
TCACCAGCCCATCTTATGAAGACACTAGTGACCATCTCTGGAAAGACTGGGCACCTCTATCCAAACATACAAACATTGTGCTGTATAGCTGCTGTGTTACCTGTGAGCACAGCAGAAGTTGAGCGTGTCTTCTCAGGTGTCAAATTAACGAAGACCAACATGAGGAACAGGCTGGAGGTGGATACAGTGAGTGACCTACTGATGATAAGCAGGATCGACAGGTACCTTGACATTGACAGAACAGTGAGGCCGTGGCACAGCATGAAACCAAGAAGAATCTAGTGCCTTTTAAGTATCAGAGTGTTCTAAACAGAAAAATACTTCATACCTTAAATGAAGCAAAAATAAATTAGAATACAGTTCACTACAGTATTATAACTTCCACTGATAAAATCAGTTTCCAACCACTGGATGTATTGTTGTAAAAAAATGCTTATACGACAACTATTGTTTGATATTTACTATTTGTTTCTTTATATAAGTTACACATGTATCCTTGAAAGATAAATGATATTATACACCATACAGAGCCATTCCTGTATGCTATCTCAGTACACAAGCCACACATATAACATTTTATGAAGATGATACTTGCTGTTTTGAAACACAATGTCACACAATGTTGTTGTGTAATATAAAAATGCCTCTTGCTCTTGTTACTTTTATATGGTTGTTACTTAAATAAAACAGTGTAATAGTGTTTCAAATTGTTAATACTTGTTTCTTGTGGTATTCATTATACTAGTACCAGTAGCCACTCTATGCGTTTCAAACATAACGAACAATGCGAACAGTGACCTTGCCCCTTTTGGACAGCAACCTGCCCCTTTTAGACAGCACCCTGTACCTTTTCCATTCCTAGATCTTTCCCTATACCAGTAACGATAACAACCCAATGTGATCATTTAAAGGCACTTTTCTCACAACATATTATGAAGTTCTAAAGTTCACACAACAGATATGCTTCATGTCACTCACCGAACCAAAGTTAATTACCAACAAGGATATCAGTGCTGATGGATGCTCCCCAATGCGCTCATTGAATTCTGACAAGTAGTTGCATAGAAATAGACTTGTGCACAATATTATATTTTCAAGAATCTTCATAGTCCCATAACTCTGGAAAAAATCATTAAAATGGAATGTCCTGGTTCAGTGCAGACCTTTTAGTAATGAAGCTTCCCATAAAGTTTCATTGAATTCTCACCAATAGTTGCGTAGAAATAGACCGGACAAGAATTTTGCACTATATCCTTATTTCAGAGATCTTCAAAGTCCCCATAACTCTGGGAAAAATCATTGAAGTGGAACAGCCTGGTTCTGTGCACACCTCCTCTTGGTAATGAAGCTTCCCATAAAGTTTCATTGAATTCTGGCCATTAGTTGCTGAGAAATAGTCCAGACATGAAAACGGGATGACAGACAAAGCGGCGACTAAATGCTCCCCCACCGCCTCGAAAAATTTGTTGGGGAGCATAATAACTATGCTTACCACAACCTGTATTTGACATTAGCCTACCCTGGGATCCTGCGAGGCCACGGGGCCGATGTAGGCGAGGCAGAGGGGCAGGAGGGCTTTGAACAGCTGGGAGTTGGCCACCGTGTCCTTAACGACCTCGGACCGCTGACCCTGGGCCCGCTGGAGCAGGTCCACCACCTGCTTGGCAATGGCGCTCACGATGTCAATGGCGTTCTTGCGCGCCTGGAGCTCTGCCAGGTTTTTGGTGCTCTGCTGGTGGTTCTCACCCTCCTGGGGGGCACTGCAGAGGGGAGAACAGAGAGAATACGTTTTGTACAGGGGAAACAGCAAAAATTGAACATACAATACATAGAAAACTGAAGCGGGAATAGGGGGAACATGGTCTGTATTAGGTTTATAATGGAGACATCAAATCAAACAAGAAACAGAAAGCCTGAAAGTATATAACATACAAAATATGGTGTTCATAAAGAAATGCATTTTTGAAACACTGCAGTGAAAAAACCACTAGACCACCAAAGATTTCATGAAAAGTTTTGTTTGTTTGTTTGTTTGGATTTTTCGCCTTATTCAACAGTATTCCAGTCATGTAACGGCGGTCAGTTAACCTACTCACACATTTCCTGGGTAAGCTGGTTTACCAGTACTAAGTGCACATACTTATGCCAGTAATTGACAACTGCCCTCAGAGGTAGGGGGAGAATGGCCGTAGAAATAATTTCATGACCAATCCCCACACGTTATGTGGCCGGGCTGGGAATCAAACCCGTGATCCTCGGATTTGTAGTCCAGCGCTCTACCAACTGAGCTAGCCGGCCCGGCTTTTTTCATGAAAAATAAAAACAAGTTATATACTAAATTTGTCATATGAAGGAAGGAAATTAGATGAAAGGAGGAATAATACTCCCCCCCCCCCTTATTATACATAGCAAAAGAGCATGCTCACCAAACAGAATATGCTTTGCACACAGTTTATAGGAAACAAACAATACATGGTCAAGACACAGGGCATAGGAATCAAATAGAATATAGGGAACATATTACAAATTGTATATATAAGATTGGGATCTCACAGAACAAAAGGAACATCAATGTCATAAAGAAAGGACTGAATATGTTCATTACAATGAAAATAGAGAATAAAAGGAACAAAAGAACAAACATGCTTCTGAAGGAGGATGCAGATATAAATATGAGGTGTGTCGTGGGAAAACCAGGCTTAATGCATGTGCGTAAAGCGTCGTATCAGCCTGTGCAGTCCGCACAGGCTAATCCGGGATGACATTTTCCTCCTACAGTGGATTTATGTGAAGAAGAGACCTCATTGACAAAAAACAAAAAATTCCATAAAAGCGTAAAGTGTCAGCTTGTGTGGACTGTCTTTAAAAAATATTTACACAGTATGCCCACCTGTAGTACAGTATCTGTGGTATCTGTCCTCTCATATGGTTGGTTCCGTTGTTGCTTAGGGAACATGCTGTGAAGGTGAAGGTCGTTCCATCAGGGCACTTGACCTTGCTGACCCCTCCGTCTCCATTGAAAGTCCTCTGCTGGCCATGATTCTTCAAACGAAGGGCGTACTTTACCCCTTCCTAGAACACAGAAAAAAAGATCTTATCTTGATAGGTATCTGCCTAAGTTCTTATCTTGATAGGTATCTGTCTAAGTTCTATCTTGATAGGTATCTGCCTAAGTTCTTATCTTAATAGGTATCTGTCTAAGTTCTGACAATGATAGGTATCTGCATAAGTTCTTACCTTGATAAGTATCTTTCTAAGTTCTTACATTGAAAAGTATTGGACTAAATTCTTACCTTGACAGGTATCGGTCTTTCAAACTTGATCTCTGCGATGTCATTGACACAGTCGTCCGTACCATACGCCCCCTTGACTGTCTCTATGCTGTGCCAACGCTGGGTGTGCGACTGATCGTTGTTCGCTCCAGGGTTCTGCTGTAACAAGGGGGTTAACCAGTACTTGTATTTCTACAAGCCAAAAACGATAATGTCTGTTAACATTTGGATTGAGTTCTTGATATAAATAGTTAGGATCATTGGTTTTACTTGAATAAATTATTATTTATAATCCAACATTCTATAAAAACTTGAAGAAACATCAATTTTAGGTACTTCTGAAGATAACAGGCTGTTGGCTTAATATTTTAATATGGGAAATGGAGTTTTGAGCAACTGGGATCTGATATACAAGACCTTGGCCTGAACCATGTGTGATTGTGGTATATGCATCAAATCAAATGCAGAAATTCTATTGTTGCTGCATGTATTAAGATATATTCCTCAACACAAAAAGTACCAAAATAGAAAGTTCCAGTGTCAACCAAATGAACTGACAAAATTTGAAAATGGTTTTCATGCTAAAATTATGATAATAATTTTTTTTTAAATCCTAATGCTACTGATTGTTGATCTCAGTGAAAAAGCCTGCCATCATAAAATTTTTAATGACAATATTGCAGCGTTCTTGGGGTTCATATACATTAATTTGGGTGTCACACAGCACTGCTCATTGATGCAGAACATTCCCCACATCATGTACATCATCCCTTGAAAGCCAGAAGGGGCTATCAGCCCTCTATGCACATAATATGTGGCAGCCCGTGATTTTTATCCCAATAGCGGCCTGCCTTGTTTTGAGCAAATTGACGTCAAAGTTGAGGCACATGATTTTTATGAGAGTCAGGATTAGGATTAAAATATTTCAAATAATTGTTTAAATCTTGAATACTATCCAAAAAAAATGTTATTTATTAGGTTATTTGTAGAAAAATTATAATTTTTGCTATGATTGCTTGTTTGGTTGCCATAGCAACCATCTCTTAATTATTTTTATTTTTGTCCGAAACATTTGTACATTTAAAGTTTGTTATTTGGGAAAAGCAGTCCAGTAAATATATATAACATAAATTACTCGTCCTCACCATGCTAGGTTCTGTATTGTATGCACGAGAAACATTAAAATCTGTGAGAACTATGAACATTTATCGTTATGGTGGTGTTACTTAAACTGCTCATTCTTGCGCAAAACACATGACTGAGAAAACAGGAAGCCATTTTCAGTTTCTACAAATATCAGTGTATTCAAAACAGCCAATAACTCATTTTCGCCGAGATACCTCATTTGGGCCAAAAATCTCATGGGATGACACATATGCTGATGATACCTTCTAGCTTTCAAAGGACGACATGTACGCAGCAATGCCAGACTTCCGTACCTCATCCAGCAGTTCCAGCTCATAGTTGTACGATCCCTCCCCGCTGTACAGACATATCCCGGCTATCACAATCCCCGGCTTGTCCACCATGAACTCAATGGCGTCGGGTGACCCGTTTCCAGTGTTCCAGTATGCTGTCTGACTGGTGCGGGTGAACCGATTAGGGGTCACTAGCAGGGGGCGTGTGGTTGATGACACGTCGGTCTGAGCGTATACACATTATACATCACATTACCAGTATCTCCTATGACAATAATTATGATTAAAGTGATTTCAAATAAACAAATAAGCTTTCAACCATTATAAAAGCAAAGATGCTTTGACATGTCTGAAAAAACAACAACAGTGATACATTTAATGAACGCATTTGCATCAAATTAAATATCAGTAAATATACTGGCGCTAAGAAAAACATACATATATCAGTCGCCAATTTTTTTCCAGATGTCAAACATACCTGTCATTTTTAAATACTTTCACTTAAAATATGAAAATATACATAATTTTCGAATAATTACAGCCACTTAAGTAACCATTAGCAACCAATATCTTGGCTGTTAATGCTACTGGTAATGCTAACAGAATATCTTAAAGCCTTCTTACTACATGGGGGAGTCGTGAATATTGAAAACGCGTACCTCGAGCCCAGTGGCTGTGGCAGCCAGTTCACTGACAATGGTGGAGAGTAAGGAGCAGGTGTTGGCCACGAGAACCGGAGGGTAGGAGGTCTGATCATGCACAAGCCTCTGTCGCACCGGGTACGACACGATGAACAGCAGACGGTCCAATACCTCCTTGAATGTGATGCGGCTGCCAGCTAGGCCTGACGTCTGCCAGAACAGTAAAGTAATGAACAGTAAGGAAACAAATAAGCATTACTTGTACAAAGGTCAGCAGTAACGGAACTTTCAATACAATCAACTTTTAACTACTGATGAGAAATTCTTATCCAACAAATCACTGACAATAAATGTTACTGAAAACATCAACTTTAGTATCACAAATGTTTAATAACACATTACTTTAAGTGAAACATGCCCTAAAAGAGTACACCACCCGTTATATGCTTTTAAAAGTCGTAAAACTTTAACAAATCAACATGACATTCTGGAGTCTGGACAATTCAGTTCATAACTATAAGCCTTTCATTCGCCAACCTTTTCTGTCTTCCATGTTAATTTCATATCATTCAAACACAAATAACATCGTAACTCTATAAATATACCAACACTGACCCCGATTCTCTCGGTCATGTGATCCACCAGGAGTGGGAAGCGGTGAATGTCTCCCAGCCGTGCCACACTGTTCGTGTTGTCATCCATCATCACGTTGGCAGTGGACTGCCTGCGGAGAATCTCCTCCGTGTGTGGCTCGAAGTTGATCGGCATGAGGGCGGTGAGCTTGATGGTCGGGTGACACATCGCCTCCATAATGGCTGCCAGCAGTCGACCGTAGCCACTCGCATTGGTCATGTTCTTGAAATTATTAAATAAGACCTTGAGGAAGTTAGTAACTGCATTCTTTTAATTTAATGTCCTAAGCTGAAATTTGGTCAAGGCCCGTATCCACTACGCTCCTAGTGAAAATATAAGAAAATTTCTTAAAATCATACATTTCCTTCAGTCTGTGTTTGGTTCATTTAATGTTTATTTAATTTTTAATAGTTTCAATCCAGTAAAAAAAAACAAAGATGTTTATTATTTTAACACATTGCAAAATTAATTATTGATTTTCACACAGAAAATGGCATTTGAATTTTTTCACTGAATTATGTCTTAAGATGTTCCTTATGAGCTTTGATGATATTGCCCCTGGTACATGAGAAGTAAACTGGGCTTCCTTAAAAAGCTGAGAATCATGTACAGCTCTATAATCTTGGTACCCGTACATATACTCCAAACCTACTGTCCACGATACTTTCTTTTAAAATAAAATGGCAGCCTAAAATTTTGTTAATGCTTACATATAGTAACTAGTGATGATACGCTGACTACTTCTGACAAACTAGTGACAAACTAGTGATGTTTACAGCTTAGTATCATATTCATAACCACTGGACAACTCCGCTGCTGACACACATACAGCCCTTTTTGGGGGGGTTTAAGGGGAAGGTGGCGAGTCTTTTCCAGCGGGGAATTTAACTGTAAAAGGGGCATTTTCGAGAATTTTGAAAAAATCATCATTATACATTATAGATTATTATTACACCTCTACTATGTTATATAAACATACATAAATTGTTATGAAATACATTTATTAAATGCATCCAACTGGGTTTCTTGAAAAAACAAAACTGTTACATTGTACATTGTTCACGAAAATTCCTCTATCTTGGCCAATTTTTGTCTGATTTTCGTCAAATTTTTTCTATATAAAGTAAAATTTCTGAGGGGAATTTTAGGTTAAAATAGAGGAAAGATATATATTTTTCATTAGGGGAATGGCGCCGAATTCCGACCCGAAAAATGGCATAAAAAAAAGCCTGGACGTACCAACTCCAGATGCTGCAGCAGGTCACACAGACACAGCCACTTGAGGGAACCAGTCGGGTAGAAAGCGTGAAAACACTGGCGGAACGTCAGGTGACACTCGTTCAGGATGTCGTTCACGTACATCGCGGAGATCTGGGCCCCCGGCGGCTCTTCCGTCACAAACACCTTGAACTTGTCGGTGTTGAATTCTTCAGCCAGTATCCGGCGCAGCAGATCTTGGGTGCTTCCAACACACTGGGCTAGGTTCTCTGTCTCCGTGGTTACCTTCTTCACGAGGGCTGAGATACAGAACACTCAAATCTTTATCGTGAACAACAGTCTCAATAAAACATGAACACAGATTCAATAATGTTTGCCTTATTCATGTTTAAAGGGCATATTATGAGCATGTTATTTTCCACTCAATCTGCACTTGTTTATGTAGCGCTAACCATGCAATAAGGAAATATAATTATCCGAGTTCAAACTAAAATTAGCCAAACAAAAAAGAAACTACATGTAGTAACGTAAATAATGTTTGCCTTACTCATATATATTTCAAGGGTATAATATGATCATGTCATGTCTGACACAACATTAACGTATTTATGTACTGTTAACCATACATTAAGTAAATGTGAGTATCTGAGTAAAAACAAAAATAACACAAAGTGGTTACTGAGAATGTAAAATATCACATAATGAACGCTCACTTCCATCAGGGTAGATCTCTGTGACAAACATCTTGAGCAGTCTCAGCGAGGCTCGGCAGATGTACACAAGTTTCTGAAGGTCTGTGACGGCCCCGAGGTGGGAGCTGCCATGAGACATGTCCAGGTCCTGGGCGATGGAGTGGAACGTGTTCCAGCTCCACTCCAGCAGCTTCAACAGGGCCCGAAAACTGTCCTGAAAACACAAACAGGCCATAATGTTCTCAGGGCCCTTATTTACCAACCCATTCCTAAACTTAAGAATAACTTGGAAGGAAAATACGTGTGTCTCTTAGGTCATTAACAGTGCATTGAAACTCTTCTGAAAAGACACGCAGGCGTATGTGTTATCAGTTGAAGCAATGTGCAATCAGGGTGTAATTTGTAGAAACTATCACATCCGCTTCAATGGCTCGCCCTAAATAAAGGACATTTTGTGTTAATAAGGGTTTCTCTCCTGCCAATGCAGCAGGAGTTTCACATATTTTATATTCACCAAATCTTCTGTTTGTTGTTTGTTTGGATTTTTCCCCGTTTTTAACAGTATTTCAGTCATATCACGGCGGTCAGTTAAAATACTCACACTTTTCCTGGGCAAGCTTAGCCGATCTAAGCGGTTTACCAGTACTAAGTGCACATACCCATGCCAATAACTGACAAATGCCCTACTTGAATCAGAGGTAGGGGGAGAATGGCGGTAGAAATAATTTCATGACCAATCCCCGCACAAGTTATGTGGCCAGGCTGGGGTTCGAAGCGCTCTACCAACTAAGCTAGCCGGGCCCGGCATTCACCAAATCTCAGCAGTTTTAAACAAATCCAGCAAATTTACATAACACTATTTGTATACACAATGTAATAATTTCAAAGGACATAATCATTTGAAATGATGAAAAATCACACGCCTCGTCACTGAACAAATATACCATAATTATTTCAAATGCTGTTCTGAGACGAGAGACCAATCCAACTAATCTTGTCATCAAAATAGGACATGTAACTTAACTTCTGTATATTAGATGATGGTACAGGTTTCTTTACAAACAATCGTAATTTATATTTCTTATTTATTTGTTATGTTTACTGGACAAAGCAATCTACTTACAGGTGAAACAGTGCATGAGAATTCAGGGCTCAGAATATGGGCGGTCTCTGCTGACTCAGATTTCCTGGAGACAGTCGTGTTGTCACGCGAGGGCAGGCGATACAGAAGCTGCGGAATCTGTCCCGCATTCACGTCAGTACCGTTGTTAGACTTCTTGGATCCCTTGAATTTGAACACCACCCTAGCAACAGACAACAGTCATGAGTGACCACCCTAGCAACAGACAACCGTCATAAGTGACCACTCTAGTAACATACAACAGTCACAAGTGACCACACTAGCAATGGACAACAGTCACAAGTGACCACACTACCAACAGACAACAGTCACAAGTGACCACACTACCAACAGACAACAGTCACAAGTGACCACACTACCAACAGACAACAGTCACAAGTGACCACACTACCAACAGGCAACAGTCACAAGTGACCACACTACCAACAGACAACAGTCACAAGTGACCACACTACCAACAGACAACAGTCATGAGTGACCACTCTAGCAAATGACAGCAGTGATGAGTGACCACTCTAGCAAAAGATAACAGTCATAAGTGACCACTCTAGCAACAGACAACAGTCATAAGTGACCACACTAGCAACAGACAACCGTCATAAGTGACCACTCTAGCAAAAGACAACAGTCACAAGTGACCACTCTAGCAACAGACAACAGTCACAAGTGACCACTCTAGCAACAGACAACAGTCACAAGTGACCACTCTAGCAACAGACAACCGTCATAAGTGACCACAGTAGAAACAGACAACAGTTATGAGTGATCACTCTAGCAAATGACAGCAGTGATGAGTGACCACTCTAGCAACAGACCACAGTCATGAGTGACCACTCTAGCAAAAGACCACAGTCATGAGTGGCCACTCTAGCCACAGACAACAGTCATAAGTGACCACTCTAGCAACAGACAACAGTCACAAGTGACCACACTAGCAACAGACAACCGTCATGAGTGACCACTCTAGCAAAATACAACAGTCACAAGTGACCACTCTAGCAACAGACAACAGTCACAAGTGACCACTCTAGCAACAGACTGTGGTCATGAGTGACCACTCTAGCAACAGACCACAGTCATGAGTGACCACTCTAGCAAAAGACCGCAGTCATGAGTGACCACTCTAGCAATAGACCACAGTCATGAGTGACCACTCTAGCAACAGACCACAGTCATGAGTAACCACTCTAGCAAAAGAGAACAGTGGTTAGTGACCACTCTAGCAACATACCACAGTCATGAGTGACCACTCTAGCAAAAGAGAACAGTGGTGAGTGAACACTCTAGCAACAGACAACAGTGGTGAGTGACCACTCTAGCAAAAGACAACTGTCATAAGTGACCACACTAGCAAAAGACCACAGTCACAAGTGACCACTGTAACAACAGTCTTGAGTGACTACCCTAGTAACAGCCAGCAGTGATAAGTGACCGCCTTGGTAATTTCATTATGTGTTACAATCAGGACAGACCAGTCTAAGTAGCACTAGGAGTCACCTGTGAGAGACCAACATTGAAGTCATGAGAAGATATACTGGCAATAAGCAAAAGCCATGAGTGACTGCAAATCATTGCTTTATTTTGTTTTTAAATTACATAGGCGTAATAAAATACTATACTTATATGAAACAAGGCCCAACGACTACAAAAGATATAAATCTCAAACGTAGACTTAACTTAAAATATTGACCAATGAAAGTCAGAGCTGATATGCAACAAAAATTTTCATTGGACAAGGTTGGAAGTGATGTCTAGCTTTGAGATTCAGATCCGTTGTAGATGTGGGGCCCGTGAATACTCCAAGATCTCATGAACGGTACGTACTGGTCCTCTGCTGTGACCAGGGGCTGGCCGTTGGATCCGCAGTCACTGCTGGGCCCTGAGATCTTGGCCAGCGCCACGTACCAGCTGTGGGCCTGCAGCAGGATGGGCTCCTCAAACAGCATCGGGTACTTCTCCCTGCAGGGTTACATTAAACCCACTGGTTACAATGCACTATTAGTCATCAAACCCACCAGTTACAATGCACTATTAGTCATCAAACCCACCGGTTACAATGCACTATTAGTCATCAAAATTAGCCCAAATTCTTATAATTGAGCATGAAAATGTTACAAGTGTCTGTCTATATACAACTCAGAATCTGAGCAAGCCTGGTTCAAAATTTACCACTGCAGAGCGTTAGGGCTTGTGTTAGTTTCCACCACTGCACAGCCAGATCGCACTATCATATGAAAACCGTCAGGTACAATATAAATATGTATCACAGAGAATATAATTCAAATTTTACATCTCTAAACACTTGCCATATCAATGCATGTGTGAATGTTGTTACCAGTACAAATGCAGAAAGGATAGTGTCACACACTCAGGATCTAAATATGGGGATGAAACAGCACTCTACTGTAAGGTACATAAGTGCATTTGCAAGCTGTTCATGCAGTTTGTTTTTTCTGGGCCTTAAAGCAGCAGTCCAGAAATATGTTAATAAAAATACCAATAAAAATACGAAAAACCGCATTGAAATGGGTAAAATACTAATGTTTTGGTAACCTTTATCGTAAAATTATATGTATGTGATAGCTGGTGATGCCTCTGGAGTAAATCAGCATGTACATTAGTGTATATTCCATTTGTACTAAGCGTTTACAAATATAAACATTATAAAATGCCTTTCGTGAATAAGAAACAGTTTTCAGTCGAATAAACATCTTTAACGTTCATTAGAACTTATGCCAATTTAAGATGCATTGAATTATATTCTATGGACTGCGGCTTTAAGTTCGTAATAATGGGAAGCTTCAAACAGTTATTTATTTAAGAGGTGGACAAAAAAAAAATTGTTTATGGATTTATCCTTTCGCTCAAGGTATTATAAAACATTTTTTGACATCAATCATCTCTTCTGGGTACATTCTGGGTGCACCATTGTACTAAGACGTTGATTACACATCAAGTTCAATATTTAAATAACATTTTATTAATATTACAAAATCATCAATAATACACCAAATCTTAGTGCTTTATATCAGTTCTGCAGCCAACCTTAATGTTTGTCAGCTTATAGCACTAGAACTCCGACAGTTGGATGAGTCGCCTGACGGAGCATAACTCAAGTACCATAAGAGCAATTATGCCGAAAATGGAACTTAACCTTCCTTTTATGCCTTCTAACACTTCCCTAAACATTCATAATGATTGCACAAAAACTTCTCAAGTTATTGTCTGCACAAGGTTTATTTGTAACTTTTTTTTAAAAAGGGACATAACTCAAGTACGGTTAGAGCAATAATGCCGGAAACCGAACTTGACCTTCCTTTTATGCCTACAAACACTTCCATCAAGTTTAATAATGATAGCACAAAAACTTCACAAGTTATTGTCTGCACAAACTGAAAGGGATGCCGCAGACAACGCCGCCACCGCCAATGCCACTGCCAAAAGTAACCCCTGTATGTTGCCTTTTCAGGTGACACAATAAAGAGATAGGTTCATCAACAGAACAAGCTGTCCAACGAGTGTAACTATACCAGCCCAATCTGGCCCTATACCCCACACAAGCCTGTACCACTCATGTATAATTATAGCAGAACTATCTCCACCCTATACCCCCAGAGGCCTGTACCAGAGGGTTGGGTACCTCTTACCTTGCTGCACACTCGAAGGCGACCTCCTCTGTCTCTGCAAGCAGCTCACCGTCGCCTTCATTGTCCCCGCCCTCAGGTCCCAGCTCATATAGCTGCAATATAGAGGTTATGGTCACAATACAGAGGTCAAGGTCATAATAAAAAGGTTATGGTCACAATACAGAGGTCATGGCCACAGATACAGAAGTCAAGGTCACAATACAGAGGTCAAGGTCACTATACAGAGGTCAAGGTCACTATACAGAGGACTAGGTCACAGACACAACAACACAAACATGGAAGGACATTAATTACTCATAAAACTTTGAAGTAGAATTTTAACTTATTATGTTCTTAAGTGAAAACATAATACCAGCATTACAGGATTACAACACATTTAAAAGCCACAGGTTAAAGGAATTTACTTCAGTTTTTGCGACGTGAATAATAATGCATTTCAACTCTCATATTCCCATCACACACAGCACAGTATCCCACACTAAGGTATATGGACTTTAAAAGCCACAGGTTCAAGGAATTTACTTCAGTTTTTGCGAAGTGAATACTAATGCATTTCAACTCTCCCATCATACACAGCACAGTATCCCACACTATGGTATATGGACTCAACATGAAGAAATGCATGTACCTGTTTAATATTATAGAAGCAACAGCTTTTATGGTTAGAGTAGAATTTATCAACCTTAGTACCATCGGTTAAATCACAGTGCCACTAATTGCATAACATGAGCTTTTGTTAAAAAAAGATTTTTTTGTAAGTTTACAAGCATGTAACAACAACAAAATTGAACTGAAAATGAATAGGTAATGTCTGAACTAATAAAACAAATTGCAGTTACTGACCTTGATGCGTCCAAAGTACTCTCCCCTGCCTCCAAACAGGCCGAAGCCTCCCAGCAGGATGTCAGTGTCGCACATGAACCTGATGGCCTCCACAGAGTGGCCTGAATAGCCCCACCCACCTCCATGGTCTGGAGGGAGACACAATGTTTTACTTAGATGAACACTTCCATCTATGCATGCCACACTTATTTACTGAATAAATTACACTAACTATACTAAAAACAGCAATCCCTTGGCAAGCCCTGTCAATGGTCACACATGATTCCTGTAACATGATACTTTGCAAGTTATTTTAGTTTAATACAGCATGATTTTCCTTCCATTTTTAGAGAGAATGTTCTTTTTAAAGTGAGAGAAAATATACAACACTCATAGCATTCATCTACTTCATCATGTGGACAAGAATCTAGACCTGCTAGCCAAGACTGCTGACCCTGGACCGAAATCTGACAAGGACACACTACAGCAGACTTACTTTCAAACCTGTTGACGATGGTGAAGTCATTCTTGTTGTAGACCTATATATACAAACACACTACAGCAGACTTACTTTCATACCTGTTGACGATGGGGAAGTCATTCTTGTTGTAGACCTATACATACAAACACACTACAGCAGACTTACTTTCAAACCTGTTGACGATGGGGAAGTCATTCTTGTTGTAGACCTATATATACAAACACACTACAGCAGACTTACTTTCAAACCTGTTGACGATGGAGAAGTCATCCTTGTTGTAGACCTTGCTCGCGGCTGCTTTCTCCTTGCACTCTTCCAGTACTGTCAGGTTGTTCTGCCGGGCCAGTGTCAGCGTATCCAGGCAACCTGCAGTCACGCATTGAATTACAATTAGTGGTATAGTAGTACTCCTGTTACTGAATGGAAACGTTTCCGCTATTTTTTGTAATACAGGCCTTGTCCTCAACCGCTCTCAATATAATGTATCTATATACACTGCAGATCCGTTATATCGCGATTCGCGGGGTCCATGGATCGCGATCGCGATACAGCCGGATCGCGATATCACGTGTCAGGTCATTCATGTACATATAGATATACATATATATACTATACAATCTCAAAACATACACGTAATTAACTCACCTTTTGCATTGTTGTTAACATCCACAATGTGTTATATCTAGGGATGGGACCGAATATTAGAATATTCAAATATTCGCATATCGGATAATATTCGAATATAAAAAAATAAATACGAATATTTGATTTTCACATTTATTTAAAGAACAAAATTTCTTTTAAAAAATCATGCTTTTTTCCAGTTTGATTGCAAAGTTAACTTGAATTCCAGTCGTATTTCCTGCCTAGCAGGTGGGCGGAGGCAGTGTTACGTTTTTACAACACATGCCAAATATGTCCAATTAACGAATATTGATAATTGGCAGGGGGGCCACGTCTTTACAACGGCCACGAATTAACGGTTTGTAGGAGGCGCGAATATGGCGCATTTTATCCACAAATAACAAAACTGGGCCATGGTGTGATAACCGTTTCACAGTTTGCACAAGGCGTACATTGTTGTTTATTGTCCTTAAGTGACATGTATATGGTTAACTTGTTTACAGTAAATTACAATTACTCTTTAAGTAAACCAATCAAAATGAATCCATTATCATTCAATCAATTTCTTTAACAAAATTAGCATGATTTGGTCAATCTTAATATACGTCACTTGTATATCATTCTCCATTATATCAACACCGTATATTATACAAGAGTCTTGATTAATAAACAATGCCACCATCATGTGCTTGGAAGTACTTATCGCGGTCATTAGTCAAAACCCAGGCAACGTGTTATCTTTGTAATGAGAAATTTGTTAATTAACAATACATGCAACAATATCTTACATTTCTTTATATTTGCCTAAAACTCACTCAGTCATATCGCTCATTTGCCACTGAAACAAGGTAAAACAACTACGTACACGTAGTATACATATTTCGGCTAGGTAAATATTCGGACACAGAGTGCCGTATATAGTAGTATTTACAAAACAAATATCTGAATATATTTGAATAACTAAAACGAATATTTGAATATTGATTTCAGTATTTGGTTCCATCCCTAGTTATATCAATATGTAAAATATTCCATTTGTAAAAAAAATATTATATTATTCCTTGTAAATAATTTCAAATTGTGTATAATAAATTCCAAATCCAAAACGCCTATCCGAATTTTACTGTTCACATGACATAAACACAAATCCTATTTACAAACATGTATTTCGTGTAAATCCTTTGTTCTGCTAGAAAAGCGTGCAAAAATTATGCAGACATGTACAACGTCACGTCAACCTAATGGAAAGGGTGGGTGTATTTATTGCCGTATAAAAACTTAGTAGCGCAGAGAACACTGAGATCTTTACTTCTGAATAAAAGCTTAGTAGCACACAACAACAAATGTGGTTATCTATATCGCGAACGATGTGCAGTTACACTTCCTCTTTAAAAAAAAAGAAAAATGTTACATCGTATCGATAACATTATTGTCGTTCAGATAGGTCATTATTGATCTATGACATACGGGTTAGTGTAAACACCCTCCACGTGGACGGCGTGTAATGCGGCTGCTAATTAAACCGGCAGCAGTAAAAGGACGTTGTCATGGGTGGCATGCGCGATGTAAGCTGAAGACATCCAACTGTTACACTTTGATGTTGAGCGGGTCAGGTTATTGTTTGTCGCACTACAAGAGTGTGAATGAAAGAGTAACGATATGGGCGCAAAAATCCAGACCAAACTGGATTTATTTATGAACGTCGTGTAATAGTAAAATATTGGAAATACATGGGAAAAAATCGGGATCCACCGCCAATTCGCGATATATTGGATATCACGAAATAACGGATCACGATATAACGAATCTGCAGTGTATGAAGAGTTTAAATGCAATATTGCAGTTTGCTCTCACGTTACTGACTGGAAACTTACTTTCTATTTTTCACAATAAATACCTTTTCTTTTTTTCGTAATAAAGACCTTGTCCTTAACCACTCACAATGTAAGGCTTCTATATATTAAATTTCAATGCAATATTTCAATGTGTTCTCATGTTATTGAATGGAAACTTTTTCTCTATTTTTACATCTTGAGAGACATTGTCCTCAACCACCCTCAATACAAGGTATCTTTACATCAAGTTTTAATGCAATATTTCAATTTGTCCTCGTGTTATAGAGCGGAAACCATTTTTCTATTTTTAGTAACAATGACCATTACCTTGACCCAAACCACCCATATCCAAGAAATAAAGGTATCCATATATGAAGTTTCATTAAAACATATATAATGTCTAAATTTGTACTGGAATAGTTGAGCAGAAACCACATTTCCATTTTTAGTAATGGTGACCTTGACATGGTCCCAGACAGTCTCATCTGCAATCCCAAGCAAGGTCTATATATAAGATATTATAAGTTTTCTTACTATAAGATATCTATTTAATTATGCAGTTTCATTACAATAGCTTAATTTGTTTTAAGGCCACAACAAATTGATCAGTTGTTCTACGGATTTTGTCCAAAAACAATTGGAGCGAGCGAGCGAAATAAAAATATTTTTTGTCCATTTTCGATAAAATCGGAGGCGAGCGAAAAGTGCACAATAAAAAAAAATCCTATCTTGCCCATAGTGATTTAAAATTACTGCCAAACGCCATCATAACTTGATATCTTGTCAATTATTTCCTCTGCATCTGCTCTAGTCCATGAATTGTTGTCAAAATCAATATAATTTTTTATATGTAATAAACTAAGCAACTAATTTCTCCATTTCTTCTTCGACCATGTCCTACAAAGGGTTTTGTGCAACAAGTCTTCAATAGTGATTCTGCTATTAAAATTAACACCCGGCAGTAAATATTAAATAGCCATATCTTAACAATAAGAAAGTAGACCTTACACATGGTAATTGTCATTATCAAAATATATATTTGATACACCAAGTCATTCACTACCAACAGTTTAATAACATGAATATGAAATGTCATACAATAAATGACCAGTATAAGTTCTGTATCTTTAAATGACACGACGAAACAACTGGACGCCACCATTTTTAAAAAACGTAAGCCAGGGCTCACACTGGCTCTTATTTTTCTTCAGCCAATTTTTTAATCGACTCGCAACATTGTTGCGTGTTATCTTATTATTTTAATTGTTATAAACTTATACTTCACTGTGCTGTATATTTATTGCATTATGGCATTAAGAAAGCATTAGTATATTTAGATTTTTATATTACAATTTTTGTTAATTGTTCATTGCAGTAAACTTAAATAATTATTTTTATTTAAACATATACTCTTAAAATATCTACAAGAAGTTAACAAAATATATCCAAAAATAAATTGAAATTAATAACTAACATAATGAATTGGCTTGCCCTGTTAAATGTACCTGAATATATAAAAGCTGAACAAAATGTACACCAAACAGATACATTCAATTTATAAAATGGACATGTCAAAAACAACTTATATGTGTGGATAGTAGAAGTAAGAAATCAAGGACAAACCGCTGGTCAAAACTGTCTGAAATGTAAACATATTCCAGACATCCAATTTCACACATCCTTTATCCACAAGATAATCCTTTAATTAACTGTTGTGTCTGCTGATATTACGAGAGCTTGCTAGCAATCATCTTTAATTAGGCAATGAATGCTGACAAACAGCTCGTTGTGCTTTCACAACTTTAATAAAACATGATAAGCAATTGCCAAGTCGAAATACACATGGCAACTGTGCCAGACTGGCTATTGGAGAGTAAACGTTTGGGTCATAAATTATGTGCTCTGTTCAAAAACCAGTCGCCGCAAAGTGCCTTTTTCACGTCTATATCAGTACCAATTGCTTGTTATGATTTGGGGACACCACAAAGTCGGCGTTTAACGTAAAATGAGACTCTTTGATGAAAACTTCATAAAAAAAAATTGGGTGCGGGCAAAATTATAAGTGCGGGCGCAAAAAAAATGATTTTTTTTTTTTTCGATTTACGATTTTAAGGTGCGGCAAATCGGACAAACATCTGATCAATTTGTTGTGGCCTAAGTTATTGAGCAGAAACCATTTTTCTATTTTTAATAATGGTGACCTTGTTCTTGACCCCATCCACCTCCTAAGAAATCCCATATGTATGAATGTTTCACTGTAATACCTTTTGTGGGTCTTAAAGTAGTGAGTGTCAATGGATGCTGAATTCAGTATCTAGATATCTATAAGATGTATCTGAACAGTATCCATATATCAGTATAGATTGAGCAGCATTACACAGATAAATAACGTCCATGTAACCAGTTTAAATATAAACATAGACTAAACCAACTAATACTGATAAATGTGAGAGAACTCACCCAGGACATGCAGTGCACAGTGGGACCGTGTAGCCTCTGCATTGCCTCTCGTAGGAACCGAGAGTTCCGGCTTGAAAATCTCATTGATGTCACAGTCCTCGTGTTTGAGGGGTCGAGCCTCAGCAGATATCACATTGTAACACTCCACTTCATTACTCTCCTGACGGAAACTGTACCACACAAGCAGATATTGGATTAAACAAGATGCTGTGTTCAATAAACACAGATGCCCCTGGCTGGTGCTGGACAGCCAATTTCAATTATTCTAAGTCCAAATTTAGTCACAGTCAAGGTCAGAGTGAGGTTGGGTGATATGTATGGATTTGAAACGGTCATAAGCAACATCTTTGTAAGTATACAATCGTTATAGAAGTGGTGTTGGAGCAAGACAAAAAGGTAAAATCTAGTTAACCTCGTAAGGACGGAATCATGGATGGACAGGACAATCCAATCACTATATGCCTCCTGCATCAATAGATGCTGGGGGCATCAAAATAGTACATATGCAGAAAAGACCTAATTTCATAACAAGAAACGTGGAAGTTCCACGAAAACCAAATTTCTTGAATGAAATGCATTAAATTCAGCACGCAAATTTTGTTTGTAGTAATGGTGACCTTGACCCCAACAACCCCATACACAATCCCAAGCGAGGTCCAGATATAAGGTGTCTACATATAAAGTTTCATTAAAATATGTGAAAGTCTTCTCAAGCTATTGAGCGGACACTCATCTATTTTTAGTAATGGCGAAAGCAAACTGACTGGCGAGAGAAATACATTCCACACACACAAACCAATTTCAACACACAAAACAGTCCATACCAAACCAGTCTCAACACAAAAGCCAGTCTCTGCACACAGACCAGTCTCTCCACACAGACCAATCTGCACACAGACCAGTCTCTGCACACAGACCAGTCTCCGCACAGACCAGTCTCTGCACACAAGCCAGTCTCTACACACAAACCAGTCTCTCCATACAAACCAGTCTCTACATACAAACCAGTCTCTACACACAAACCAGTCTCTGCACACAAACCAGTCTCCACACACAAACCAGTCTCCACACACAAACCAGTCTCTGCACACAAACCAGTCTCTCTGCAAACTGCAGTTACAATTAATTTTATACCGAAAGTAAACAAGAGGGCCAAGATGGCCCTAGGTCGCTCACCAGAGTTTAAGGCATCATAATGGCTTTTTTAAATTGAATAGCGGGTACACAGATGTTTGACGTTAAATGTTGACACAAATGAAAACGATGGACACCCATAGCCATATATGGTCAAACTGCCCCGCCCCCTGGCAACCTTGTTTTGAAACAGATCACAATGATTTTTATCCCATCATTACGCATGCGTTGAAGAAATAAAACCCCGGGGGATAAACTTACCTGTATTTCCACCTTGTTGAATACAGCAAACACAAGCATTATACTGACGTCATTTTGTTTATTTTCGTGATGCCATTTGATGTTTATTGTGTTATTCAGTGATTTTCTTTTGTTTATTTTGAACATAAAGACAGAAAATGATGAGATAAATTGAATACAAAGTAAATGTTCAGTACAGACAACTTTATTTGCTCAGCACAAAAACCTAAACCACTCGCCAAGGCTTGTGATTTACGTTTTCTATGCCTCGCTAAATAAACTTATCTTAGTGTCATTTAAGGCACATTACTTTGAAAATATTTCAAAATCCAGCAAGTGGTTTCTGACAAGAAGATTGTCAAAGTTGCCTATATGGCCATATACAGTCAAACATCCCCAACCCGTAGGAGCCATGTTTTTTAACAAATCAAACTTATTAGAAGGAATATGGTCGAGGGTCACACAAGGAACCTTTCTATGTAATTATTTTGAAATACGGTTAATGGTTTCTGACAAGATTGTCAAAATTGTCCAGATAGTCATACACGCTCAAACTTCCACACCTACTAGTGGTTATATTTTTTTTATGAATTAATATACAGTAATTGGAATTTGGGAGAGGGTCACCCAAGGATTTTAAAATCCAACCAGTGGTTTCAGACAAGAACATTTGATAAGTTTTCGATATAGTCATAGATGGAAAACTGCCCCAACCCTGACAGCCATGTTTTTTACCGAAACAACATAATTTCAAGGAATTTTGTAGTTGGTCACCCAAGGAACATTTCTATGAGATTATTTTGAAATCAAGCCAGTAGTTTCAGACAAGAAGATTTTGAAAATTTTCAATATAGCCATATGGAAAGTTTTCAATAAAGCCATAGAAGGAAATTTCACTGATAATGTCAGGTCTTTTAGGCAACATTTATAAACAGCTGACTTTATTAAGGTTGATGTCAAATAAGATTTAACTGATTTCAGACTGATACATTGGCAATTTGTTAAAAGTAACAGTAAGTTCAAACTACTACACAGCATCAAACTGAATGATAAATGTTGTTTTAATGCATTTATTAGCCATTCATTTATACAAAGAATTTATATTGGTTTAATGAAATTTCATGGAATAATCCTCACCAAATTTACCCATCTATACAGCATCATTTTCAGTAACTATAGAATGATTCCAATATTATGCAATGCAATACAAGAAGATTTTCAAAGTTTTCAATATAGTCATATAAGGAAAACTGTCCGACCCATGGCAGCCATGATTTTTTTACGAAACAAAATGATTTGAAGGAATTTAGTAGAGGGTCACCCACAGAACATTTGTGTGAAATTATTTCACAATCCAACAAGTGGTTTCTGACAAGAAGACTTTGAAAATGTTCAATATAGCCATTTAAGGAAAACTGCCCCGCCCCCTGGTTGCCATGTTTGTTCACGAATCAAAATGATTTCAAGGAATTTGGTCATGCAAGGAACATTTCTGCAAAATCATTTTGAAATCTAGCCAGTGGTTTCAGACAAGAAGATTTTCAAAGTGTTCAATATAGATATAAATGTATAGGGAAAACTGCCCCGCCCCCTGGCGGTCATGTTTTTTAACAAAATCAAAATGATTTAAAGGAATTTGGTAGAGGGTCACCCAAGGAACATTTCTGTAAACATTTCTGTGAAAATATTTTGAAATCCAGCCAATGGTTTCAAATTGGAAGATTTTGAAAGTTTTCAATA
This sequence comes from Congeria kusceri, assembly GCA_027627225.1. Taxonomy (NCBI): domain Eukaryota; kingdom Metazoa; phylum Mollusca; class Bivalvia; order Myida; family Dreissenidae; genus Congeria; species Congeria kusceri. Next base: position 16,201,187 of record CM051025.1, on the reverse strand, counting down.
TATCCATATAAGGAAAACTGCCCCGCCCCCTGGGGGCCATGTTTTTTAAGAAATCAAAATGATTTCAAGGAATTTGGTAGAGGGTCACCCAAGGAACATTTCTGTGAAATTATTTTGAAAGCCAGCCAGTGGTTTCAGACAATAAAATTTTCAAAGTTTTCAATATAGCCATATAAGGAAAACTGCCCCTCCCCCTGGCGGCCATGTTTTTTTAACAAATCAAAATAATTTGAAGGAATTTGGTAGAGGGTCACCCAAGGAGCATTTCTGTGAAAACCATTTTCAAATCCATCCAGTGGTTTCTGACAAGAAGATTTTTTAAGTTTTCCACTTTTTAAGCTTTTCATTGCCATGGCAACCAGAGTTTTCAATTTATTCTAATAAATTGAAGGAATTTGGTAAAGGACCATCCCAGGAACATTCCTGCCAAGTTTGATTAAAATCTGCCCAGTGGTTTCGGAGAAGAAGTTGTTTGAAGTAACTTGTTGACGCCGGATGCCAGACGCAGGACACAGACTGACCACAATAGCTCACCCTTGAGCACATCGTGCTCAGGTGGCTAAAAAATATGACAGTTGTCATAAAATAATAACTGCAGTTACACTTTTTTTCTGATTAATTTATTTATAAAATATGTATCTTTTAATTGTTTTTATAATTTAAAAAAAATCATATTTAAATAAATAAATGCAATTTTAACAAAACGGCATTATATAAGACATGATTTAATTCGCCAAACAGACTTAGAGCTTAAGTTAAGCATTTGGTAAGAAAAATGTAACTGCAGTTATAATTTTATGCCGATTGCCATATTTTATGAAAGTTGGTAAAAATTATTACTGCAGTTATATTTGCCTTTACAAATTTATAACTGTAGTCGTAAAATTGTAACTGCAGGCATATATTTGTACTTTCACTCCAAAGGGTACGCCATACATACCTCCACAGTACATCATACACAGGGTCCAGACAGACGGCTTTTGTCGAAAGGTCCACCTGCTCCCCGCTGCCAAAACTGAAAACACAAAGGACACAATTTCCTAGTGAGCCTATCACACACAGTGACTACAATGAAATCTTTTCATGTTCAAGTCTGGAAAAGATCATGTACACAATATACATTAAACCGCAGCAACTTGTTTTCTGTTTCGGAAAACAAGGTTTGCATGTACTAAACTACAAAAAACAAGAGGGCCATGAGCGCCCAAGGGGCTCACCTGAGTACTGGCAAAGATGAAAGCATTACTGTTGTGAAAAGCTTGTCGGAATGTCAGCCATAATGTCCTTATATAATTTGTCTAGCTCATTTACTCTCATACATAGAACAAGTAAGGACCTGGATATATTTAACTTTTCGCAGGCAATTTCGGAGGAATAGTGTTAATGCTGCAGTTCTAAAAGATAATGGCAACTGCTGTGCAAAGGTCATGTCATGCTTGCTTTCAAAGAGTATATTGCCATTTACCAGTCATATATTGAAATTCCCTTAAGATTTTATAGTCCTAGACAAATTGTGCAGGTTTGGTCCAGACTGGTTGAAAATGAAGTCCCCGTCTTGCAACAAATTCATTTTTGCATTAATTTTCACAATTAACGGGATATAACTGCTGTGTTTGTGGCCTGTCTCATTTGCTGCTTGTGTTGAAATCTTATGGCCATACAAAACATGTGGAAGTTTTATAAAGATTGAGTGAAAAATGAAATCTCCATGCACAAAAAAGGCAATTTTTGCATTTTTTTCACTAACAAAGGGGCCATAACTCAGTATTTGTTGCCCAATCTGACCGATTGTTGGCTTCTGTTGAAGACGTATGATCACAAACAAACTGTGGAAATTTGGTCAAGAATTGGAAGAAAAATCAAGTCTCTATCAACAAAAAAGCAATTTCTGCATTTTTTCCACATACAAGGGGCCATAACTCCGGTGTCTGTGGCCTAACCTTATCCATTTTTTGCTCCTGCTGAAAATCTTATGGTCACACACAAACTGTGGAAGTTTGGTCAAGATTGGAATGGCAACTGTTGCCTATTTTTCAACAAAAAAGGGGGCATAACTCTGGTGTTTGTGGCCCAATCCGGCCCAATGTTAACTTCTACTGTGATCTTTTGATAATACACAAACCGTGGAAGTTTGGTCAAGATTGGAAGAAAAATGAAGTTTCTATGAACGAAAATGTCAATGTTTGCATTTTTTCCTAAAACAAGGGGCCATAACTCTAAGGTTTCTGGTCCAATTTGGCCCATTATCAATACCAACCGAGATTTTATGGTCATACACAAACTGTGCAAGTTAAGTTAAGATTGAATAACAAACGTATTCTTAATCGTAATAGCGGTCCCAAATGTTTGTGGCATAATGAAGACGGACTACGGACAACGCCGGAGAGGTCCCCTATACCAAAAGCTCACGAGCACTTCGTGCTCAGGTGAGCTAAAAACAGACTTTACTTTTGTTTAGATATGGTCAGTTTGTATATATGCCTTCACTGACAAATCCTGGACATAATGTGACCCAGAACAAAATCTCTTCAGCTCATTTTTTTCATATCCAGACAATCACTCACTATAATTTTACATCCCAGACAAAATCCCCCACTGATAGCGAGTTTTTTTAATTCTTTAATATGTTTTTATTTACACTATATAATTGTAGAATTAATACTAACAATACCAATGCTCATGAAATAATTGCTTAATAAAGTGGCGCACATGTGGACGCTTGGCAGTTGTGTATGTGTAAACACCTATATTCCAATCACCATTAAGTTAATAATTAAAATAAATCTGCAGACACATGATTGTTCCCTATTGTGCTGATGAATATGGCATTCATTTGAGGCGTGTCGTGGGAAAACCGGTCTTAATGAATGTGCGTAAAGTGTTGTCCCGGATTAGCCTGTGCAGTCCACTCAGGCTAATCCAGGATGGCACTTTCCGCTTTTATGGTATTTTCTGTTTCAAGGAAGTCTCTTCTAAATATAAATCCACTGTAGGCGGGAAGTGCCGTCCTGGATTAGCCTGTGCGGACTGCACAGGCTAATCCGAGACTACACTTTACGCACATGCATTAAGACTGGTTTTCCCACGACGCGCCTCATTTATTATATATTGGCAACCATCTTTATAGCATACAGCACCAATGCTGCTTAAAAATACTGATGGGGGGATAATGCCTGGATTGTACAATCAATGGTAGGCATTTTGTCCGGGTACGTAACAAGAAATGGGAGGGATTATGTCCAAGGGGATTTTGTATAATTTCCCTTATTTGTTATTATCTGGATTGTACAATCAATGGTAGGCATTTTGTCCGGGTACGTAACAAGAAATGGTAGGGACTTATTTGTTATTATATAGATTGAAATGAACACTATAAAATAACTAAGAGCTACTTAAGGATAAATGTTCTTATAAGCATTCATTACATACAGGCAAGAACCAATGGAAATATAAAAGCTTATTGATGCAATATCCGTATTTTTATTCTTTGATATGCACCTATAAATATTTTCCCCAAGGGGCGGAGCGGCAGGCATATACAGGACTTTAGACTGAAAGCAATTCCCAATAGGCGGGAAATTGACACGCCATTGATTCCAGGTCCCGGGAAATAGACTTTGTTCGGATTTTAGTAGATCCTGGTTATATTGGCCCCCGGACCATTTGATACACCAATTAAGCATCCACCACTGAGGTGATTGAGACAAAAATGCTTGGCTCTAGGGTGGGGAATTAGACCCCCAAAGTACAATAAGTCTAACTCCCCTGGGTTTGCCCGCCGCTCCCCCCCCCCCCCCCCAGGTGGAAAATATTGATAGGTGCAATATTCTCACAATGACTTGCAGAATCTGTAGAAAGTGTCTGACATTGTCTTGCACTGTTTAATCAGACATCTGTCATTGCAGTAATTGAGAATTTCTAACAAACATCACACAATGACATACAATCTTACTGGTACAAATATTTCAACAATCAATAGGAAAATGTTTGATTTTTCATCAATTTTTAGCAACCAAAACTTTATCATAATTTAGTCAGTTTACCCTAAATACTAGAGGGAGGCTGTAAAATCAAATGAGGCGTGTCGTGAGAAAACCGGTCTTAATGCATGTGCGTAGTGTCATCCCGGATTAGCCTGTGCAGTCCGCACAGGCTGATCCAGGACAGCACTTTCCGCCTACAGTGGATTTATGTTTAGAAGAGACTTCCTTGAAACAGAAAATACCATAAAAGCGTTCAGTGCCATCCCCGATTAGCCTGTGCGGACTGCACAGGCTAATCAGGGACGACACTTTACGCACATATTGCATCAAAAGAATTTAACTGGTATGTAAGCACAAGTTAACTGATAAACTGATCACACGTTTAAGCTGCTACGTCACAGATTGGGAAAATGACAAAAATGAAAAAAAGTTTCACATCTAGTAAAATAAGACAATAATAATAGAACAGACTGAAATAACATCGTTGACACAGTACAAAAATTTCTAAATACCCTGGTTCAATAATTACAAAGCATTCTTTCAACCCGATTTCATAAGCGTGAGACGCATTTCAGCTATTTATAACTCTTAGGTTGTTGTTGTGAAATTACCACGTGGTCCAAACTGCCAATCAATTTCACTTCCGGAGACCCGTTGTTTACAAAACATATGTCTGAAATTACGAGTAGCGCATTGCGCAAGTGACTTGAGCGGCGCGGATAGAGCATCTGCCTCTCACGCCGGGGACCTGGGTTCAATTCCCCACAAGTGCTGATAATTTTTCATTTGAATGGTGATATAAGTAATCTGTTTGCATGACATTTTCCAATATATTTCACAGTAGTGTCATTCTAAAAATAGCGCGCATACCTAGCAACCGTTCTATAGCTGTGTTAATATACTCGTACATGCATCAATAATAGCGTTCAGAGAATCATAAACCTAAACATTTCAATAAATGGGGAATTTATATTTATAAACTTACTGTTAATTTGAAATAAAATTGTGGTTACGATTTATTAACGATTATTTATAATTGCATATTTCTATCAACTTCTCCAGTATATGTTATTTAATCCATAAAAAGATGCTACATTTTCTATAGATAAAATGTTATGAAAGAAGATTCGGAATACGTCGAATTGTTATTCGTGTAGCACGAATACACAATTTTCAATACTAAGTATACACAGGAACCCCTTATATATCATATTTCTACTGATATAATTTTAAATCGTCATCGTCTAATGAATTTTTATGTTGCGTTTTAAAATAAAAAGTCTTAACATTTCAAAAATCGCTGAATGTTCCCTTACTATTGCTTTTTATTGGCATACACAGTATAAATGCTTATTTGACTTCAAATCGTTATTATATTAGATAACTAACATGAATGGTATATTACCGGTACTATAAATAACTATATAGACTCGTCTGATACATAATAATTTTAATTCATTCCCGAAATCATTTTCTGACATTGTTAATTTGTTAAATTGGCTTGACAAATTCATAAAAAATTATGTTAACCTAAATTATTTTGGTTATTCATATATCACTGGTGGAAACATGGAGCTGTATGATTGGTTTATTCACAGTATAGATATTAATTTATAATTTTATTTAATTTTTAAATTAATAAATTTATCTCAAATTAACTTTTGGGTCCAACAAGTTTTCTTATAGTGTCCGAAAAATCTGGGGTCCAATAAGTCTAATATTGGTGGGGACCAAAAAATTTGTAAATGACATCTCAATATTAATTTCAACGCCGATTGTCTTTTTTAAAGACATTTCTTGTTTTGCCTCAGTTATATATGTCTAATCATCTGTAAAGTAGCAGCTTTAAAATTGACTCTGCATGTGTTGTAGTAGACCCTGGGTCTTCTAGTGCCTGGTGTGAGGCAGCTGGTACACAGAACCTCGATATAACGTCTTATTCAAAAGACGAGTTAGTAGATAAGGGGGTATCCGGACAAAAGCCCCTTGCCCAAAAGCCCCTTGGTCTAAAAATGCACACATGAACATAAGCCCCTTGGTATATTTGAGAGAGAGTGGACATAAGCCCCTTGGTAGATTAAACAGGGTGGACATAAGCCCCTTGGTAGATTAAACAGGGTGGACATAAGCCCCTTGGTAGATATCACAGAGTGGACAAAAGCCCCTTGACGATTTTAATGTTGTGCTTCCATTGGACTGAAATTACAGTTGCATGTTTTTATTGTTCTTTCTTAGTGCAAACTGTTAAACTTTTGTTGTTTGAAGTAAAGATGAACTCAAATGCAATTAATGAAAGTTTTCAGTTTGTCAAAGGTTGATTGCTTTTCATCAAAAGTCTCACTTTAATGGATGGAATTTTCTATTGAACTGCATACACAATAGTCAATATACAATATCAGAAAGGGGCTTTTGTCCACTACTTCATAATCATCGAGGGGCTTTTGTCCACCCTGTTAAATCGACCAAGGAGCTGATTTACACTCTGTCAAATATACCAAGGGGCTTATGTCCATGTGTGCATTTTCAGACCAAGAGGCTGTTTGGCAAAGGGCTTTTGTAGTGGGGGATCAAACCTGTGATCCCTGGTGAAGCCAGTGCCTTACCAGTAGACCAAGGATCCGTTACATACAACTTTCTTTTCATGTCTAGTTGGTTTACATAATATATTGGTGACCTACCTACATGACACCAACTCCCCTGACTGTCACCATTAGGCATGTTCAACACCATATCGTTAATTATGTAACTGTTAATTATACATAATATGTAACAAATTTTCTAACAAAAAAACTTAATTTTTCATGTCAGAAACTGTTCATGTAACATTGCATACTTGATACTCAGCTGAGAATTTGTCTGATAATAGCAAATTATCAATAATATTCTGGTAACCATAATATATACATATTATTACGATATAAATAATTATATAAATATTATTCTGATATTATTTCAAATATTGACTATTAACATAATATAATTTTTTTATAAAAGGACACATTCTGATTTCTTTTAATATGTGAATTTTTTTTTTATGCTTTAATATAAACAAGACTTGTTTGGAAAACATGTATGCCCCCGACTTGCAGCCAAGTTGTGAATATGTGCAATTGTAAAGAAAATTTTTTAATATGCAATCCCAAGCAAGGTCTCGATATATGGTATCTATGTATGAAGTTTCATCAAAATATCTCTATGCGTTCTCAAGTTATTGAGCGGAAACCGTTTTTCTATTTTTATTAATGGTGACCTTGACCTTGACCCAACACACCCCATATGAAATCCCAAGAGAGGTCTCAATATAACGTATCTATGTATGAAGTTTCATTAAAATATCTCGATGCGTTCTCAAGTTATTGAGCGGAAACCGTTTTTCTATTTTTAGCAAATGGTGACCTTGGCCCCACCCACCCCATATGCAATCTCAAGCGAGGTCTTGTATAAGTATCTATGTATGAAGTTTCATTAAAACATCTCAATGCTTGTCAAGTTATTGAGCGGAAACGGTTTTTCTATTTTTAGTAATGGTGACCTTGACCCCACCCACCCCATATGCAATCCCAAGCGAGGTCTCTAAATAAGGTATCTATGTATAAAGTTTCATTAAATTATCTTGATGCGTTCTCAAGTTATTGAGGGGAAACCGTTTTTCTATTTTTAGCGATGGTGACCTTGACCTTTGACTTGTTGACCTCAAAATGAATAGGCGTCTTCCTTTCCTCCCAAGAAACCAGCATACCAACTTAAATGATCGTAGATAAAAGCGTTCTCTAGATATCGTGCGGAAACGAAATGGTCTACGGACAGACCGACCAACCATACGACCGACCGACAGGTGCAAAGCAATATACCCCCACTTCTTCGAAGGGGGGCATAATAAATCTTTTAAACCAGATTCTAATCAGACTTAAGTGGTAAATCACTACACATCATGTATATATTTGACAATGTGCTACAAAGACATGGGGGAGGGGGTCGTGTCACAGATTCTGGCCCACAGTGGGTGGAGGTGACATTATCTACATCACATATTTTGACCCCAGTGATGACTGGCATGATATACATCAGAGATTCTGTCACCAGAGTGTGTGGGTGGTATGATCTACATCACAGATGACCTACATCTAGGACAGAAAGGCCAGACTTCCCCCTGCCTGTCCAGTCTTATCACAACAATCTGCTGCAGATTATGTCACACCTTCCACAAACAGAGCTTATCTGATTGTACACACACCTACCCAACTGACTGGGCATTAATTAACGACATTGACAAACAATGAAGTATTCTTTGTGTTGAAAGTAGCAGCAATTAGCACCTGCAGAGAGACATCAAGGAAAGAAGGATATTTCAAACACCTTTCATGTTGTGGCACTCTTTATTACTGGGTGCAAACTTGTACAAGTGATAATGATATATGAGCAGCCATTGATCTATACAGGTACATGTATATAAGGTCTCAACATATCTGAAATTCTGGATATAAAAAAGAAGTAAATTGAACGAGATCATAAATGTTTTATGAAAAAGAAATAAACTAAACAGGAGTTACTGAAATACTAAATAAAATAGTTAAAACAGCGTTGGGTGACAAAATCAAGGAATAAAAAGTGACGAGAATTTTAATAAGACAAGTTGAAATATATTATTTTCTGGGGAACAAGTGTGTTTTCAAGCTGAAAGGCGGCACGTTTGTTGAAACTCAGTTTCGAGATGGAGATACTGGATGGTGTCAAGGAGATACAGTGGATACTGCGATGCCACGACAGGGCCGTCAGACAAATCCACATCCTGGGTAAGTTGTTAGAAACACGCTACATATTCACCAACATATTCTTAGTCTTACGATGTAAGAATATTCTGGAAACAGTTTAAGTTGCTACAGGAGATAAAGGCCAGTATTCACCAACCCATTCCTAGACTTACGAAGACTGGGCTTCTTGCATTAAGGGAATCTCGGGAGTAATGTACTCCCAGTTTTTGTCACAGGACTTCCAAAACTGCAGCCATGGAAGTATCAACAAGTCAAAAATAATGCTTAAAACTTCCAATATCCAACATCTGGAAGTGAGGACTTCCAAAATGTTCAACAACATGAAGTGAAAAACATGCCTGAAGTACAATAATAGCTATACAAAGCATAGTAACACATGCTATGAACATTGTAATGTACATATTTATGTCGCGCAATAATGTCAAAAAACAAAATCAGAGGCCAGGAAGTTAAAACTTCCAGTTTTCAAAAGTTAATGAAAAAGCCCTGGTAAGAATAAAGAATATCCTTAAAACTGTTCTATTCTAAGAATGCTGTTAATTTCAATCTTACTTGGCATTCAACAATACACATTTTAGAATTTTTTATTAGAATGATTTTATTAATGACTTAAGCGACGTTGGTACTCGGTATCCGAACAAAATCCCCCCCGGGCATACTCCCTCCTGCTTCATCTGCTTCATTTTACCTACCCGGACAAAATTCCTCCCATTGTTTTACAACCGGGACATAATCCCCCCCATCAACATTTAAAAACCGTGTATGTAAACAATTAAAAAACAATTGTTGAAAAAATTAATATTTATGCCATATCCAGTAAGAAAATCAAGCACAATATTTTTTATATAGTCTGCTTGTTTATTTTAATTATTTACCCAATGGTGGTCTTGCATTACGTAACAATTCAATACAGTTGCAACTTTAACAATTTGTTGTTTGAATATTAGTGTTAAATAGACACAAACCATTAAAACACCCACTTTATTTTCACTTTAATAAGCAATTAATTTTTCACGAAAATGGGTGTTGTTTGCACTGTTTTTCAATTTTAATTTAAATAAATAAATATGAATACTAAAAATATCTGAGTTTTAATAAGGGGGATTTTTTGCCGTGGTGTTAAATTATCAGGAAGGATTATGTCTGGGTATGCAAAAATGAGGAGGGATTTTATCTGGGAGGGATTATGTCTGGCATTCTCGGTATTCATGTGAATGCACCAGTATTTTTTCTTGATTTAAGTCTATTTTTTATTGTAAAGTCAAAGAATGGGTCCCTGAACATGAGCCCAGGGCACATATCCACACATCTCCTTTGTGAAAACAATCAAAATTTCCTTAATATCATAACTGGTTCATTTAAAGTTTATTTTGTTTCCAATGGTTTTGATACGGTACAGAATCTTCTTATTTCACCACATTTCAAATATAAATTTTTAATTATCACCAGGAAAAAATTATTTAAATGTGTTTTTTATCAGTTACTGATTTACTGTTAATATATGAATGTGTTATTAATTATTGCAAAACGTTATTGATTAATAGTTATCTGCAACAACTCATTATTGACTGTGTTTTATATAACCAATATATGAGCCACCAAAATAACTTTTTTACAATAAAATTAAGGTGTGTTAGCAAAATATTGTGTAACTGTATGTAAATGTGTAATTACTTATGTTTGTTGTATTATCATTTATTATGTACAAATACTATAATACACATTCAACTAAAAGTATCACAATTTCTACTTACATTAAAGGGACTCAAGGGGGCAATTTCTTTAAATTATATAAATTTCTGAAATTAAGATATTAACACTGGCATATAATTACGGTTAAAATAGATATAATGGGAAAAGTGTGTATGCATTCTGAGATTAAAATGAATTTATCAAGGTCGTGTTTGTTTGTCCCTTTTCATGTTAACATTTTGACGTCAATTTGTATTTTTTTTTAACCATAGTTGACACACAATTCATTACCAAACAGAATAGCGCATTTGGTTAAAGCGTGTCTATAGTCATGTTTTCGTATGACTCCAAAGTCGTGAATTCTATACTCATTTGGGGTTTGAATGTTTTCAGACTTTTGTGCTAATTTGATTTTATAAAATATCACATTGTTTTTATAATATTAATTGCTATTTATATATTGCACATGCATTAGTATAGCGCATTTCTATCAAATATCATTTATAGTGCAATGTGAAGCACATTTTTCAATGACATAGTCCCTAGTTCGACAAACTGAAGAAAATTATTGTATTTTTTGTGGAGAGTATGAAGGACATGCATACTGACACAAAATAGTTGTATATTGTTATTCATTGAATTCATATTTTGTCTTCTAATGATCATACTGTTGTGTTCAAGGAAAAACATTTTCGAAGAATGTTGAGCTTACCTACTACCCCTGGCGTCGGCGTCCGCGTCCCTGGTACAAGACTTTATTCAAAAGTCTTGTAACTTCAAAACTACACAAGTTATTCACTTGAAATTTGGAATATGCCTTTGTCATCAACTCCAGTATCAGAGGCAACCTCCCTATAACTCTGTTTTGCATTCTGACAGAGTTATGCCCCTTTTCACATAGATTTTCTGGTTAAAGTTTATATTCAAAACTACACAAGTTATTAACTACATAAGTTTGAAACTTGGAATAATTTCATGAAATAATTGCCATAACTCAGTTTTGTATTTCAACAAATTAAGCCCCTTCCACTTTCCAAAATATGTACCAACGAAAATACTTCGAATAGTCGAGCACGCTGTCCACTGACAGCTCTTGTTTAACTTTATTCTGAAAATAAACAGATTTTTTTTCTGAAAATAACAAGAAAAATCTGTTTGCTCTTGAACAAAATAACCCCTTATATTAAAAGCTAAGCTATACACAAACACATAAGATTTATGGAATGTTTACGTAAGGATTTAAAGACATAATGATATTAAGATTAATTAATACAGGTCCCATGTTTCCTTTTATCACAATCGTATCACAGGAAGTTCTTTTGTGAAAACTGAGAAATAAACTGGTAATTTTGCTTGGTGAATCCATTAAAAATTAACTGATATGTTTGGTGAATTGTCAATTTATTCTGTTAGTTTTAGACTCTCGTATCCATAAACCAAGTTCTGTATTCAGACAATTTAATTAATTACACGTATATGTATGAAAGATAGATAAGATTTAGCACAGGATTTCACATAACAGTTTCAATCCTGTTCAATGCAATTGTTGGACACATAATTCCATGTACCAACAGAAATACAGTTTGTTCATATTGAAACTTGTTGAAATTTGATAGGGCATGATATTCCTTCATGAAATTCTTGTGATATCTGTGAACAATCTGTATTTTCCAGATGGATTCATGAGGTCCCTGAGCCAGCAGACGTTTTCAAGCGCCATGCGCGGCAACTTCGGGCGGGTGATGATCCTAATGCTGCACCAGTCTGTTGCCGAGGGGACCCAGAAGATGTTCAAGATCTACCGCCTCCGCAAGTGGTTCTGTGTGCAGACAGTCGTTCACAAGCTGTCTCTGCGCTTCCGCTGGGGGCAGGCGATGCGTCTTCTCGCTGAGATGGACAGTGTGTACAGTCTGCCGAACATGGGGATCATAGACAAGGAGGACGTGGCAGCGCAGTCGTGGGTTGTCATGACAACAGAGTTCCACAGAAACGACTGAAGATGGCTCTACATCTTAGTGACTCAAGGATTCACATGCTACAGGGCCAGTATGTGTAGCACAAATGATAATGGACACAGTTGGGTAGATGGATCTGTAGTGTACATTAGATGTGAGCAATCAGCAGGATTAAATATGTGGCATGTCGTGAGAAAACCGGTCTTAATGCATGTGCGTAAAGTGTCGTCCCGGATTAGCCTGTGCAGTCTGCACAGGCTAATCCAGGACGGCACTTTCCACTTGTATGGTATTTTCTGTTTCAAGGAAGTCTCTTCTAAACATAAATCCACTGTAGGCGGAAAGTGCTGTCCTGGATCAGCCTGTGCGGACTGCACAGGCTGATCCGGGACGACACTTTACGCACATGCATTAAGTCCAGTTTTCCCATGACACGCCTCATATAAGGATTAAATCCTTACATATGTCACTGTCAACATCCAACTGATTAAGGGTTTGCAGACTGGGGCAGGATGGTGCAGGCAAGAATCTTCCAAATTCTTGTGACACTGTTCTGATCCCAGCCTGGGTACTTGTCCCCATCCAACGAATGTGAAAAACTAACATGTGTATAGTTAGTTGGTGTGTATAGTTCTTGTCTGATACCAATGGTCAGGGCTTGCATTAAGGGAAGTCTGAGAGTAATTTACTCCTTTGGTCACAGGACTTCCAAAATTGCAACCATGGAAGTCCTGAGTAAGGATTAAAGTCAGAAACAAACACCTAAATTTACCTATTTACCTAAATGTTTACCTCTTTGATGGAATTAATTGGGAAATGATCGCCTAATAATAAAAATGACCTTAACAAAGCTTAAATGTTATATTTCATTTCATGTCCTAAATGCACTGCCAATATCCAACACTTGTAAGTCAGGACTTCCAAACATTTCACCTTAGTGCAGCCACTGAATATTTGAATACAACAGCATGTTTAGTGTTAAAAGGTAGCCGTCAGGTCACTTGGATACAAGACTTATCCCAACTAGGGTATTAGCTGCCATCCAATGTATGTACAGAGCAAACAGGTGAAAAATCTGTAACTAAATAACATAGTATCTGTTAGTTTGATACTAAAAGAGTTAAGTTGAATACACAAACATTGGATTTGTTGAATGGAACCATCATTTTGGCTGTCAACATATTGTATTCTGTAAATTAGTTCAGCATGACATAAAAATGATGATTTTAGGTTCTAATAGTACTTGTAAAACTTGTTCACAGTATCATTTCAACAATGCGAAACAATTAAATACCAGTGGATTACTCAGGCTTTGATTTGGTTGTTGTATCTGAATTGACCTCATTGATAACCTATTTTTTATTGATGAAAATTTTTAAAGCATTACATTCCACCATTACTTGTACAAAACAAATAAACACCATGTAAATAAACAACAATCAAGTCTTGTTTTTACTGAATCCATCAAAAGGCAATAACAGGCTACAGTGCTTCTAAATGCATTGCATAACATTACTCATAGCATATCAATGCACAATTCCGTTTTTCAGTGTGTGTGTGTGTGTATTTCGAAGTTCATGAGGTCCTTCCGTGCCTGAGGCTGTATTCTGTGAGGACCAAGAGTGTGTCCCAGTATTCCTACCTAATTAACTTACTAGAGACTCACAAAAGTTGGGACGAATTTTTAATCATAGCTGCAATTTCCATTTATTTAGTTTTTACTGAAATTTTAATTTTGGTGAGGCCTTGTGCTGTGGGGGAAAACCGGAGTACCCGGAATAAACCCCACCTGTCCGGTATGGTGACCACCAACCAAACTATCATGCGCCTTGAGTGGGAAGCGAACCCGGGACACCTAGGTGTGAAGTGAGTGTACCAACCACTGCACTAGCCAGACAGCCCGGTTATTCCCTTTTTCAGTTGGTACACCAAACTTATTTATCCTCAACACAAATCAGGAGGGGTCGGCAAATCAATTCAAGCCAAATGCCTGGTCATTGTGCTACTAACATATCAACACAAAGAATGGCCAGTGTGGACTGGTTAGTACTTGAACAGTAACTGAAAAGGGGTTAGGAGGCAATTTACATATGCATTTAGTGTTGCATGTGACTTTTCTTTGACACTGAAGTGAAAACATGTGACGAAATGCAATCTGCAACAAATGCAATGTTTATTATCAAGCATCGTCAGAACCCATGGTCTATACCATGAAATCAATGAGATGTCTCAATTATTATTCATTAATTATTTATAAATATGAGGCGCGTCGTGGGAAAACCGGGCTTATTGCATGTGCGTAGTGTCGTGCCGGATTAGCCTGTGCAGTCCGCACAGGCTAATCCAAGACGGCACTTTCCACTTTATGGCATTTTCTGTTCCAAGGAAGTCTCATCTAAACATAAATTCACTGTAGCTGGAAAGTGCCGTCCTGGATTAGCCTGTGTGTACTGCACAGGCTAATCCGGGACGACATTTTACGCACATGCATTAAGGTTTTCCAACGACACGCGCATATAAAGTTTTTCTAGCAAATGTTCTCACGGTCGATCACTAAGCATAACATGTTTGAATCAAAGTGGGTTCTGACAATGGTTGTAAAGATACTGAACATAACCGGATTAAGAGTGTTATTAATAAAATATTACATTTAAAATGGTATAATTGATACTGGGTATTATGATCTGTTATGCAAGCAACTGTATTAACATTAAATATTTAAATTAATAAAATCCGAAGCAGAAAAATGGTCAATGTTATCAAAAACGCTCTTATGCTGTAACCAGATAATTATCATCAAATTCGCTCATGCTAACAAATATACTTCTGTTGCTACACATTATGAAATGTTCTGTTTCTCTTGTGCTCATTTTTGTTGCAATGCAGTAACAGTCTTCTCATTTCCAACAAATAGAATTTTACTCTAAGGATATGAAATACATTTTAACATGGTAGCCGGATACTAAAAGATCAAACATTTACAACAGTGAGCGAAAGAGAATCACAAGTACCTATTTATTCCACATGCACTGAAAACAGAAACACACACACATGAATATCATGCAAGCTTTTTTTGCTTAGATGTTACCAACTACCTTATATATAGGCGATATTTGAACAGATTTCGTTATTCAATTTTTAAGATCTTATTGCCAGTGGGAATTTAAACAGCACAATGCAAAAAACTTAATGAACAGTTATTTAAGAAATAATTTTTTATTTATTCTTGTTTATCGGCCAATAAACAAAGATTTGGAGTCATGATGCGTAGGAATTTAACCATGAGGGTGTACGTCTGAGTGGTTTTTATAGCCGTACATTACAACGACAAAGAGTTGTTTATTGGGTAGTTTAACAATGAAAATTGTGTTCTTTGTCTATAGAAAAAAAGAGCGTGCCATGTTAGAATATTGAATTGATAAGGATATACATTGCAATTGAGGCGCGTCGTGGGAAAACCGGTCGTAATGCATGTGCATAAAGTGACGTCCCAGATTAGCCTGTGCAGTCAGCACAGGCTATTCAGGACGGCACTTTCCGCATACAGTGGATTTATATTTAGAAGAGACTTTATTGAAACAGAAAATACCATAAAAACGGAAAGTGCTGTCCCTGATTAGCCTGTGCGGACTGCACAGGCTGATCCGGGACGACACTTTACACACATGCATTAAGTCCAGTTTTCCCACGACACGCCTCAATTATATCTTAAAGATGCTGCAGTTGTCAGTACAAACAATCCATATATAAGTTGAGAAGCAGACATTTTCAATAATAATGCCAAAAATAAGTCACTTATGGGTTTTCAACACCAACAGAATCAGAATAAATAGTGATTGTAATCAACACAATTAACAAACTGATATTCCTGCCACTTTAATGACAGCTTTAGATAAACCACTTTAATGACAGCTTTAGATAAACCACTTCACCTTATCAACATTAACATCCACATTATCACAGAGATAATGTCAACATTTTAAAGATGCAAACCAGAGTCCACTAGACATGACATGTGTCCATAGGTCACGGATGCCGCCACATTCTGCAGGTTGTCACAAAACTCTTCTGATGTTGGCAAAAATGCACCAAACTACCCAGGTGCACAAGTTCACATGCTGATGAATATGTTTATAAAGCTTCATCAGTCTAGCGGTAATACCTTTTTAGTTACACGCAACACAAAACCAAAAATGTCATTTTTTGACAAAAAAGGGCCATAACTCCACAGGTGCACAAGTTCACATGTTGACTAATATGTATATAAAGTTTAATCACTTTAGTAGTAATACTTTTCGAGTTACATGTGATGCAAGTCCAAAAATGCCATCTTTTGCTAAAAAAGGGGCCATGACTCCGCTGAGGTCGGAAAAAAACTGCACCAAAATACCCAGGTGCACAAGTTCACATGCTGATTAATATGGTTGTAAAGTTTCATCACTCTAGCAGCAATACTTTTTGAGTTACAGCGACACAAGTACAAAAATGTCATTTTTTGCTAAAGAAAAGCCATAACTCTACTGCACCAAAATACCCAGGTGCACTAGCCCCGATGCCAATGAATATGCTTATAAAGTTTTATTACTTTAGCAGTTATCCGACGAACGGACAGATGGACGGACAAGGGCAAATCTATATGCCCCCCCCCCTCTAAAGTGAGGGCATAATAAAGTGGGGACATAAAAATGTCTAATCTTGACATAGTGAATATCATAATGTTGTCGGTGACATTTATTTCAAACAAAAACGTGTCATTCAGGTCATAATACTATAAATCAATTTTTGCAATTTTTTGTTATATAGAAGTGACATTATTTAATGAGCTATGCAACTAGGGGACAGCATATATATCCTTGGGTTTTGTAGAGGCTTTCTGAGCAAACTATTCCCATGTAATTTCCATTTGATTCCCATGAAATTTCCATATGACTCGCATGTAATTTGTATTTGATTCCGGAGTGTAATTTCTGGTTGATTCCCATGTCATTTTCATTTGATTCCCATGTAATTTCCATATGACTCACATGTAATTTCCATTTGATTCCCATGTAATTTTCATCTGATTCCCATGTAATATCCATCTGATTTCATGTAATTTCCATGTGATTATCATGTAAAGTCCATTTGAATCCCACATAATTTTGATTAGATTCCCATGTAAAATCTTTGATTTGATTCCAATGTAATCTTTAATTGACTCCCTCAGAGTTGGGCATGTTTATACATCACTGATCATTAGCTCGTAAAATTCACAGTCAAGGTTTTATGGTTGTAAAAAAATACCAAGTTTTTACTAAGAGGCTTTGTGAACATGGGCCCTGGACTGACCTGCGACAGTTGCCGTCGCCCTTGTTAATCATGAGACACTTCATGATGCCCGCATTGTCCTCACCCATCGGGATCAGACCTGCAGCGATAGAACAACCAGTGTATGAGTAACGTCTTCAAGCAATTCAAAACACACAGATTTACAAAGAACTAAACCATCTGTATGTTGCTCAATGTTTACAATCCTTCTTTTGTTGTGGATTACGAGTGATAAAGAATGCAGAAGTTTAAGTAACACATATAAACCATGCGATTTTCATGCATAAGAATTTACAGCGCATTCTAGAATAGCATATATCAGATAATTAAGGCGGTCAACCAGTTACAAATTTGATATTCGATCATTCGAGTTCAAAACCCTAGTGTCTGTTGTTATCCCTAAAGTAGTCATACGTTATATGACCAGATTGTAAAGACAACAGTTCATTTGTCTTTTAATAAAGGTCATTTGAATGCCAGAGCAAAATTACCTGGCAAGTTTTAAACAGTATTTTTTTTAATTAAATAATACTCTTTCTATATTTAGTAAATTTCCAATAGAGGGTATGTGCATACCTATGGTTGTGTTGTTAGCGAACACCTTAGACGACGAGAGGATGTGGGCGTTGATGAGTGACTCGTCAATCCTCATGTACGTCTGGTCACCGCTGGCCCCCACCCACGTAGCGCGCCGACCAAACCTCGCACCTGGCACAACAATGTCATACAGCATTGTCGCTATGTTTTCGTGTTGTAATTAGGTCACTTACCGTGTCTGCATGCTTCAATTACCGATATTGATACTACAAACTGAAGTCTTGAAGTTTCTTAGGTTGTGTTTTATTCTGTCAAGTTCAAACTTAGGACTGCATTTTCAAACAATAACCCACTACTGTTATGTTAGTATGTAAAATTATGCTAATTATGTAATTAGTTAATCCAAATGCAAACACCAAATAACGCATAAACAAAACATTTTATATATTATTTCAATTTTGAACATTTTCAAGTTGACCATCAACTGTGCTTTGCTTATCAAGTTATTCTTGTAAATAATGATAGCAGGAATATATAATAACTAGCAATTTAAATGTCTGAACATATCTGGACAAATCAAGGCTATTAATATGATATCAACTGCATCATGCACTCACCCACTCCAAGTACGGGGCCAGGCAGTGCGTACCAGTAATTCATCTTAGATTTGGCCCCTTCCTCCATGTTCTGCCGACCCAGGGCCCCTTTCTACACAGAAATAAAGCCAAACTGGTCACTGAGAAACTTTGTTTGCTTCTTTCTTCATTTGTTGGGATTTTTCTCAGTTTTTTAACAGTATTTCAGTCATACCACAGCAGTCAGTAAACATACTCACACTTTTCCTGGGCAAGCTTAGCCGATCTAAGCAGTTTACCAGTACTAAGTGCACATACCTATGCCAGTAACTGACAAATGCCCTACTTGAATCAGAGGTAGGGGGAGAATGGCCGTAGAAATAATGTCATGACAAATACCATACAAGTTATGTGGCCGGGCTGGTGTTTAAAACGCTCCAATTCCCATTTACTCTGAAAGTGTTATGTACAGTCATCGTAGTGTTGTAATTCTTGATATGCACAGTCATCGTAGTGTTGTAATTCTTGATATGCACAGTCATCGTAGTGTTGTAATTCTTGTTATGTACAGTCATCGTAGTGTTGTAATTCTTGTTATGCACAGTCATCGTAGTGTTGTAATTCTTGTTATGTACAGTCATCGTAGTGTTGTAATTCTTGTTATGCACAGTCATCGTAGTGTTGTAATTCTTGTTATGCACAGTCATCGTAGTGTGGTAATTCTTGATATGCACAGTCATCGTAGTGTCGTAATTCTTGTTATGTACAGTCATCGTAGTGTTGTAATTCTTGTTATGCACAGTCATCGTAGTGTTGTAATTCTTGTTATGTACAGTCATCGTAGTGTTGTAATTCTTGTTATGCACAGTCATCGTAGTGTTGTAATTCTTGTTATGCACAGTCATCGTAGTGTTGTAATTCTTCATAACGAAACTGTGAATGGTTATAATGTGGTAACTTCTTCATGATATAACAACTATTGTATGTGTTAATTCGATTGATGAAAATATATGGCAAGGTCTCTTGTGGAATTTATTTTAAAACAAGAGGGTCATGATGGCCCAAAGCACTCACCCGAGTCTGAGAACAATGGCAACCATTAGGGCTGCAACAGATACCCGTAAATACCCGCATTCTCGGTACTATTAAAACCCATTTCGCATGGCATTAACATATAGGGGCGATACAAAAAACATGGAAATAATTCTATAAAATTACATGAAGAGCTTATGATTGGATACTACCATCTCTTTTTAACATACCCGTATATGTTTGAATTAAAATAATAAATTATTTATTAACACCAGTACACAGACTGATTTGATGTCAGTTCAACTTTGCACATCAGTGATTGACATATTGTTCTGTATTGTTGTTTTCAAAAATGTTTTAAATGATTTTGCACGAAGTCCATAAGCAATGATAAACCCTTACGGGTTCGAAACTGGTACATACAGTGACACTCTGTAGTTACTACACTCTACGAAAACTTCCTAAATAGCATCATAATGGCACCATATAAATGTATCAAACCAAGTAGATTATTCTAGCTTTGCGGGCCCATCTAGCTCAGTTGGTAGAGCGTTATACTTTCAATCTCAAGGGTTCTTGAGTTAGAGCCCCAGCCCGGCCACATAACTTGTGTGGGGATTGGTCGTGAAATAATTTATACCGCCATTCTCCCCCTATCCCTGATTCAAGTAGGGCAGTTGTCATTTACTGGTATAAGTATGTGCACTTGGTACTGGTAAACCTCTAACATCGGCTTAATTTGTCCAGAAAAAGTGTGAGTAGGTTAACGGACTGCCATTATATCACTGAATGACTGGTAAATAAGGTGAAAAATCCAAACAAACAAACTTTCCAAACGTACTCTTAGGAGAAGGAAATTTCTAGGTTACATATGAATACTGATTGTTAACATTAACAACCATACAACTATCAATATTGTCAGATTAAATTATAAATAACTGTAAAACCTTTTAGTTGTCTTGCGTAAGAACTTAGTAATAATTTTTAGTCAATGACACCCACAGAGACAAACTTTCCAAATGTACTCTTAGGAAAAAGGAAATTTTTTATGTTATATAGGAATACTCTTTGTTAACATTAAGAACCATACACCTATCAACATTGTCAGATTAAATTATAATAACTATACAACCTTTTAGCTGATTTGTGTAAAAACTAATTATCACAACAATTTTGAGTCAAAACAGCGAAGAAGTATTTTTCAATTAAGGAGAAATAATATATTAGCTTAAAAATCATGTAAGATAATTACTTGAGTTTCCACAATCCCAATTCAAATGTATAAGTCAGTCCAAAAGTTACATGATAAAATGATACTGAATAAGTTACCAAATAAACAGTCCAAACACTACAGAAAATACTTCAGGCACTAGATCACATGATATTAATCCTATATTCTGATAGGGAAATAACAAATTTATGGCACTTATTTTCCTGATACTGCATTTACCTCCCTTTACCAAGTGCGTATAGATGTATTACGAAATAGATGTATTTGGGGCAAAAAAAGGGACAATAACTTTGGTGTTCCTGGTCCGATCGGGCCCATTATCGAACTCGTCCAAGATTTATGGTCATACACATACTGTGCAAGTTTAATCAAGATTGAATGAACAAGAGGGCCACTATGGCCCTCGGTCGCTCACCTGATATCTATGTATGAAATTTAATTAAAATATCTCAATAGGTTTTCAAGATATTGAGCGAACACTGTTTTGTATTTTTAGAAACAGTAACCTTGACCGTGACCCCACCCACCACATACGTAAAGCAAGGTCTCAATATAAGGTATCTACGTATGAAGTTTCATTAAAATGTCTCAATGCGTTCTTAAGTTATTGAGCATAAACCGTTTTTCTACTTTTAATAACAATGACCTTGACCCCACCTACCCCATAAGCAAACCCAAGTGAGGTCTCGATATGAGATATGTGTTTTAAGTTTCATTAAAATATCGCAATGCTTTCTCAAGTTATTGAGCGGAAACCGTTTTTCTATTTTCAATAACGGTGACCTTGACCCCACCAACCCCATATTCAATCCCAAGCAATGTCTCGATATAAGGTACTTATGTATTAAGTTTCATTAAAATAGCTCAATGCGTTCTCAAGATATTTAACGGAAACCATTTTTCTATATTTAATAACGGTGACCTTGACCTTGACCCCACCCACTCCATATGCAATCCCAATCGAGAGCTCAATATAATGTATTTATGTATTAAGTTTCATTAAAATATCTCAATGTGTTTTCAAGATACTGAGCAGAAAACGTTTTCCTATTTTAGTAACAGTGACCTTGACCCCTGCCACCCCATATGCAATCCAATGCGAGGTGTCAATATAAGGTATCTATGTATTAAGTTTTATAAAAATATCTCAATGCGTTCTAAAGTTATTGAGCGGAAACTGTTGTTCTATTTTTAACAGTGACCTTGAACCCACCCATCTCAATTGCAATCCCAATCGAGGTCTCGATATAATGTCTTAACCAAATATGAAACCTCTGGGCCATGTGGTTTCAGAGAAGAATTTTTAAATCCTTTGCCATTTACGTGTATATAAAGCATGTGAGCCCCAGGGTATGCCCAGCTTTGACCCAAGAGGCATCATTTGAACAATCTTTATAGAGGACCACTACACAATTTTAAATACCAAATATAAAACTTCTAGGCCTTGGACTTTCTGGAGATTTTTTTAAAAGTCATTTTGCTATTTAAGTCTATATAAACCATGTGACCCCCGGGGTGTGGCCAGTTTTGACCCCAGGGGCATCAATTGAACAATCTTTGTAAAGGACCACTATACAATGTTACATACCAAATATGAAACCTCTCGGCATTGCGGTTTCAGAGGAGAAGATTTTTAAAGTCATTTTGCTATTCAAGTCTATATAAAATATGTGACCCCAGGGGTGTGGTCTGTTTTGACCCCAGGGGCATCATTTAAACAAACTTTGTAGAGGACCACTATACAATGTTACATACCAAATATGAAACCTCTAGGCTTTGCGGTTTCAGAGAAAAAGATCTTTGAAGTCATTTTGCAATTTAAATCTATATAAACCATGTGCGCCCCAGGGTGTGGCCAGTTTTGACCCCAGGGGCATCATTTAAAAAATCTTTGGAGGACCATTAAACGATGTTACATACCAAATACGAATCACTGGGCCTTGCGGTTTCAGAGGAGAAGATTTTTAAAGTCATTTTGCTATTCAAGTCTATATAAACCATGTAACCGCCCGAATGTGGCCAGTTTTGACCCATGGGGCATATGAACAATATTTGTAGAGGACCACTATACAATGTTACATACCAAATATTAAACCTCTAGGCCTTGCTGTTTCAGAGAAGATTTTAAAAGTCATTTTGCTATACAAGTCTATATAAACCATGTGACCCCCTGGGCATGGCCAGTTTTGATCCCAGGGGCATCATTTGAACAATCTTTGTAGAAGACCACTAGAGGATGTCACATAACAAATATGAAAGCTCCAAACCTTTTGGTTTCAGAGAAGAAGATTTTTGAAGTTTTCAGTTTTTAATTCTATTTTTAGCTCTGGTGACCTACATTTGCAGCGGGCCGGAACCATTTGAACAATTTTGAAAAAGGGTCACCCAAGGATCATTCCTGTGTATTTTGGTGAAAATCTGTCCAGTGGTTTAGGAGTAGATGTTCTTTGAATGAAAATGTTGACACATGATGCACTACGGACAAAAGGCGATCCTAAAAGCTCAGCATGAGCACAACTAAAAAAGTAGTCTTTATCGCGATAACGGTCCAAATTGTTGACAGCAAATGGATGACGCAGGAGAGGTCCCCTATACCAAGAGCTTACGGAGCACTTCGTGTTGAGGTGAGCTAATAATGTATGAGGGCTGTTCATAAATACGCGGGATTATCTTCTCAAAACGTTAATTTTCTTTCAAATTGCACGAAAACATGTGCAAAAGCAGTTTGTAACATATCCTATATTTTAAAATTGGGTTTTATTTTATTCAACTCCTTACAGGCTTAGTGGTATCTATAGCAACCAATATTTAGCGACTTGAAGCATGCCATTTTTTCATACATTAGAAACACCCTCAAAGTGCTTTTTTAAAGTCAAAGTTTACAGACTTTTTGCATCACGTCTCTACGTCATTTCCTGTTTGTAGACATTGTGGTGAACGGTTACCTCCAAGCAGCGTTTTACCGCCATGAGTTCACAAACTTTTTGGCCGTCAACGGACATTATTATTTACGTTCCTTTTTTAAATTTTGTGTTGACTGAAACTATCTCTGGCAAAAACACTTAAACATATTAAAAACTCCGATATATAACCAACATGTGGAAGACATTTGTGTACAAATGTCAAGCGCTATTTAGGGAAAGTAGAATCTCAGTGTTAAATTAAAAAAGGTCAGGTCGTCTGATATCTACAGTGACTGTTGTAAACGCAGACTCCGTTACATTGTAACATCATCAGAATTACGCAAAAAATCGAGAGAAATCATTTCATCATTTAATGAGGATTGGTTTAAGGTCACATTTGGCAAGTGGGTAGCCCTTCAAGAGTTAAGAAGTGTTTGGCAACAGCTGCTGATTACGAAAAAGCGTACAGCACTCTTTATTTTGACAACATCCGTTTAAGTGACGTTACTTTGACATCGGACTTCTTCAAGTACTACACAGTACTCTTGTTCAATGTTTCATGTTAAATTAAAAGTTCTATGTATCACCATACATTTTTATCAGTGAGTCAACCATAAGTAAACGTATCTGAAGATGTACTTCGTTTTTTGATAAATGGTCGGGTTGAAAAAATAGAGCAATTCCGCAAACTTGTGAAACAGCCCTGGTAATTATGCTTCTTTATTTTAATTATGGTACTTCATGGTAGCTGGACAAATTCACCAGACACTCCTGAATTTTAATAAGCATAATTAGTTAATTATGTGCTTAAATTATTTCCTGTATATTTATACTCATTTTTGCTTGTGCAGGAGTTTCAAATATTTAATAATTACAACCATTTGCATTTTCACGTAAACGATGCATTCTGATTGTATGATGCGCCCATGTGACTTGTCATTCATACCGTGATAAACCGGCTGGGTATGCAAATTACCTCATTATTATTCATGACCATACTATTATGTCATTCTTTATTTGTGAAATAACGTCACTGATTTGCGCGAACCTTTACAATGCTTTCTTTCATTCGCTATATGTGAAATTACGTCATTTTTTGTGCGCGAACGTTTACGATATTTACACTATCGTTCTTAAACAAAATGACCGCTTTATCAGTTGCCAGTGTTGCAGACGATGGAATTTTTAACGCATATTAGGATTTTTACCAAAAACTCCACTCAAAATGATCAGAGCGATTTGAAATGTCTCGCGAGAAATTAGAAATGCAGTTTGACAAAATACACTGATGAAATGCAGAAAAATACTATTCAATTCTTAATTCAATTCTTAATTGATACCATAACTGTGTTTTCAATGCCAGATTGTTATATCGACTTAACTCAATTGCAATACAGAAACTAATATATTCATTGTAACAGATCTGTAATATAAATGATTCATACATAAAAGGCCAGTGTCATTTAATTTGTAGGAGCTACAACATGATGTGACTACAGGGAAAACCTGAGAACTACCACACAATGAGAGGAGTACCATACCTGGTAATTCCCGCAGGTAAGCACCTGCCCGTTGGCAAGCAGTATGACCGTGTGATGACTACCGGCAGCAACCTGCTGGGCAAGGCTGGGCAGTGGCATTTTGGTAGGCACACCCCTGGAGCACACAATATCTTACAATTAAGCGGTAAATGCTGCACCTATCACTGGACCAGTAGTCTCGTCCTTGGAGTAATTTCGGTTTCTTTGCATATTCCTGTAGAGGAATGCCCAAAGATAAATTGTAGCGAGGGTGGTCAGTTGGCATACTGCAAGTTACCATGGAAACCATAATGGCGTCCAAAAGAAGTGATTGTTTTTTTAAGTAACACCCTGGCTAAAATTGAACATTGGCCACTCCTCTACAGACATATGCAAAGAAACTGCCTGGACAAAAATGCACACAAATTCCCCCAGGGTCAACACTGTTCAAACAAACAATTTACGCAACAAAACCATCAAAAGAATGGCTTGTATATTTTCAAGAGAGATATTGCGGTGCCATTGAATGGGAAGTCAATGAAATAAAATGTGTTGCAGTGATATAATGGATATGGTGTCCACCTTGCAACTGGGAGGTGCCGAGTTTGATCCCTACTCGGGGGGGGGGGGCGTTGAGTTTGATCCCTACTCGGGGGGGCGTTGAGTTTGATCCCTACTCGGGGGGCGTTGAGTTTGATCCCTACTCGGGGGCGTTGAGTTTGATCCCTACTCGGGGGCGTTGAGTTTGATCCCTACTCGGGGGCGTTGAGTTCGATCCCTACTCGGGGGGCGTTGAGTTCGATCCCTACTCGGGGGGCGTTGAGTTTGATCCCTACTCGGGGGGCATTGAGTTTGATACCTACTCGGGGGCGTTGAGTTTGATCCCTACTCGGGGGCGTTGAGTTTGATCCCTACTCGGGAGCGTTGAGTTTGATCCCTACTCGGGGGCATTGAGTTTGATCCCTACTCGGGGGCGTTGTGTTTGATCCCTACTCGGGGGGCGTTAAGTTTGATCCCTGTTCAGGGGCATTGAGTTTGATCCCTACTCGGGGGAGTTGAGTTTGATCCCTACTCAGGGGGCGTTCGAAGAATTTTTCTCAAGACGACAGGTACTGGCTCTACCCAGGAAACAGACTTGAAAATGTCTCAACAAGCATCTGGCTCTTGACACAATTAAGCTAAAATAAATAGGTATAAACTTAAGAAAAATAAAATATATATGAAAACATATTCAACATATGAGTTGCCAGCTCGTGGGTATGAACCGTCTGCAGTCGTTACCTGGTGACAGTGTCCCCAAATCCCAGCTGGCCGTATTGGTTGCTGCCGAATGTGTACACCTCCCCATTCTGTAGCAGCACAACTACAAGAACACCAACATAATGTTAGAATGCCAGTATCTCCTTTGAAACCATTAAAGTCATGTAAATATAATATTTAACCAGGCACAGAAGAGTACCATTACTTTAAGCTAACACCCCTTGGCCACCAGATAAAAATATTTTTAGTAATATAAAATGTCCACCATGTTTCATATTTCACTAAGTTTACTGTGATTATGAACTGCCAAAGGCCAAAATAACGTATTTCTCATTCTGTCCAGTTTAAACTAGATGAAGTAGTGTTTAATCTAGAAGGGCAGAAAGGCATGTCGCTTGTCTTGGAAAAAGGGCATTTTAAGTGCGGTGATACTGTTAAAAAGGGCATATTAGGTTTAAGTACTTTTTTTCCTAAAGTGATCTTTCAAACCAATTATGCAATTTTTTATTGCGGACCAATTCCTTTTATCTGTTTGATGATTAATTATTAACAAATTTTAATTTTAAAATATTATTGCTTCTTCTTCTTCTAATTTTTATTAAGTTATATAATTGCAAAGATCAGAAAATGTATTTATCTATTATTCATAAGTATTTGCAATGTGCCAGTAGGGCAATCACAAATGAAAACTTAACCGTAAATTACGTATAAGTTTATTTAATATAACCTGGTATTATTTTTGTTTTTCATCTTTTTTATTGTCGGAAATATTTTTATTTTCACCATTTTATGGTTTATATGTTTTTGCTGTTGATGATGATATTGCTACTAATATTTTTATTAATGATGAAAAGCTAAATTTGAAAATTTAGAAAATAAACATAAAAATTCGGACAAAAAACATGTTATCAATTGCATATAAAAACGAGGCTGTTAAAATCAGACAATTTACGCTCAGCATGTTTTATTGTATCTGGGCACAAACTTGTCAGCTGACTGCCCCTACAGCTGATCTTATCAGTTGGTCACAGATTACCATAAAAGCTCTATGAATAATTAAAAATGTTCGTGTCCGAAAATTTGGATACACAAAAATATTCCCAAATTACAGGTGTCCGAAAATTTGGATACACAAAAATATTCCCAAATTACAGGTGTCCGAAAATTTGGATACACAAAAATATTCCCAAATTACAGGTGTCCGAAAATTTGGACACACAAAAATATTCCCAAATTACAGGTGTCCGAAAATTTGGATACACAAAAATATTCCCAAATTACAGGTGTCCGAAAATTTATAGACACTAAGACAATATTGCAATTACGTTCGGATATGTCTGGTGTTTTACGTTTTTGGCTGAATATACACAGATAGTATCGATTATTTATTGCGCTTGCTTGTTAAATACCACGCCGTATAGTGTTATTAATTTACAGCGATGTTTGCAATGAAGTTTATATCATTTCATATGTATGATTTTGTTTTACAGAAAATTATGCCAGACGATCCATTTTGTATGCATGCCACATGTAATCATCTGAAATGCTCCCAGGCCTACAAGAATTTAATGTGCAAAATTAATGGTATTGGGAAAATGGCGCTGCATTTTATGTTGTCTGCAGCGTCTTTGTACGTGACTTTAATAGCGTCACTTCTTGATATGAATTGTATAAGAAAACAAAACTGTCAAACTTTAGTAGTAACATGTTTTTCCACACATTTTGGAACCATTTGTTGGGAAAACGACACAAAACATCATAAAACGCTGAGCCATTTTTCCAACATTTGAATTAACAACTGTCTCTACTATGTGAAGCAGTTCTACTCACCATTATGGCGCATGCCACACGCTAACTGCTGTATGTCTCCATGATTACTCACCATAATGGTGCATGCCATTCTTCTGCTGGATGTCTCCATGACTACTCATCATTATGGTGCATGCCACACGCTATCAGCTGGATGTCTCCATGAATACTCACCATTATGGTGCATGCCATTCTTTCTGCTGGATGTCTCCATGACTACTCACCATGATGGTGCATGCAACACGCTATCTGCTGGATGTCTCCATGACTACTCACCATTATGGTGCATGCTGCACGCTATCTGCTGGATGTCTCCATGACCACTCACCATGATGGTGCATGCCGCACGCTATCTGCTGGATGTCTCCATGACAACTCACCATGATGGTGCATGCCACACGCTATCTGCTGGATGTCTCCATGACTACTCACCATTATGGTGCATGCCACAAGCTATCTGCTGGATGTCTCCATGACCACTCACCATTATAGTGCATGCTACTAGCTATCTGCTGGATGTCTCCATAAATATTCACCACTATGGTGCATGCAACACGCTATCTTGTTGTATGTCTCCATGACTACTCACCAATATGGTGCATGCCACAAGCTATCTGCTGTATGTCTCCATGACTACTCACCATTATTGTGCATGCCACAAGCTATCTGCTGCATGTCTCCATGACTACTGACCATTATGGTGCATGCCACAAGCTATCTGCTTGATGTCTCCATGACTACTCACCATTACGGTGCATGCCACACTATCTGCTGGATGTCTTCATGACCACTCACCATTATGGTGCATGCCACACGCTATCTGCTGAATGTCTCCATGACCACTCACCATTATGGTGCATGCCACACGCTATCTGCTGGATGTCTCCGTGACTACTCACTATCATGGTGCATGTCACACACTATCTGCTGGATGTCTCCATGACTACTCACCATTATGGTGCATGCCACAAGCTATCTGCTGCATGTCTCCATGACTACTCACCATTATGGTGCATGCCACAAGCTATTTGCTGGATGTCTCCATGACTGTTCACCACTATGGTGCATGTCACACGCTATCTGCTGGATGTCTACATGACTACTCACCATTATGGTGCATGTCAGTCGCTATCTGCTGTATGTCTCCATGACTACTCACCATTACGGTGCATGCCACATGCTATCTTGCTGTATGTCTCCATGACTACTCACCATTATGGGGCATGCCACTCTATCTGCTGGATGTCTCCATGACCACTCACCATTATGGTGCATGCAACTCACTATCTGCTGGATGTCTCCATGACTACTCACCATTATAGTGCATGCCACACACTATCTGCTGGATGTCTCCATAAATACTCACCAATATGGTGCATGCAACACGCTATCTTGTTGTATGTCTCCATGACTACTCACCAATATGGTGCATGCCACAAGCTATCTGCTGTATGTCTCCATGACTACTCACCATTATGGTGGATGCCACAAGCTATCTACTGGATGTCTCGATGACAATTCACCATTATGGTGCATGTCACACGCTATCTGCTGGATGTCTACATGACTACTCACCATTATGGTGCATGTCAGACACTATCTGCTGTATGTCTCCATGACCACTCACCATTGCGGTGCATGCCACATGCTATCTTGCTGTATGTCTCCATGACTACTCAACATTATGGGGCATGCCACTCTATCTGCTGGATGTCTCCATGACCACTAACCAATAGGGTGCCTGCCACAAGCTATCTGCTGGATGTCTCTATGACAACTCAACATTATGGTGCATGATACAAGCTCTCTGCTGGATGTCTCTGTGACTACTTACCATTATGGTGCATGCCACACGCTATCTGCTGGATGTCTCCATAACTACTCACTATTATGGTGCATGACACACACTATTTGCTGTATGTCTCCATGACTACTCACCATTATGGTGCATGCCACACACTATCTGCTGTATGTCTCCATGACTACTCACCATTATGGTGCATGCTACTCTATCTGCTGGATGTCTCCATGACTACTCACCATTATGGTGCATGCCACACACTATCTGCTGGATGTCTCCATGACTACTCACCATTATGGTGCATGCCACTCTATCTGCTGCATGTCTCCATGACTACTCACCATTATGGTGCATGCCATTCTTTCTGCTGGATGTCTCCATGGCCACTCACCATTATGGCGCATGCCACAAGCTATCGGCTGCATGTCTCCATCACTACTCACCATGATGGTGCATGCAACACGCTATCTGCTAGATGTCTCCATGACTACTCACCATTATGGTGCATGCCACACGCTATCTGCTGGATGTCTCCATGTGACCACTCACCATTATGGTGCATGCCACACGCTATCTTGTTGAATGTCTCCATGACTACTCACCATTATGGTGCATGCCACATGCTATCTGCTGGATGTCTCCATGACTACTCACCATTATGGTGCATGCCACAAGCTATCTGCTGCATGTCTCCATGACTACTCACCATTATGGTGCATTATGCTACATGCTATCTGCTTGATGTCTCCATGGCTACTCACCATTATGGTGCATGCCACACTATCTGCTGGATGTCTTTATGACCACTCACCATTATGGTGCATGCCACACACTATCTGCTGAATGTCTCCATGACCACTCACCATTATGGTGCATGCCACAAGCTATCTGCTGGATGTCTCCATGACTACTCACCATTATGGTGCATGACACTCTATCTAGTCGATGTCTCCATGACTACTAACCATTATGGTGCATGCCAAAAGCTATCTTGCTGCATGTCTGCATGACTATTCACCATTATGTTGCATGCCACTCTATCTGCTGGATGTCTCCATGACTACTCACCATTATGGTGCATGCCACAAACTATCTGCTGGATGTCTGCATAAATACTCACTATTATGGTGCATGCCACAAGCTATCTTGCTGTATGTCTGCATGACTATTCACCATTATGTTGCATGCCACTCTATCTGCTGGATGTCGGCATGACTATTCACCATTATGGTGCACGCCACTCACTATCTGCTGGATGTCTCCATGACTACTCACCATTATGGTCCATGCCACACACTATCTGCTGGATGTCTCCATAAATACTCACCATTATGGTGCATGCAACATGCTATCTTGCTGTAGGTTTCCATGACTACTCACCAATATTGTGCATGCCACAAGCTATCTGCTGTATGTCTCCATGACTACTCACCATTATGGGGCATGCCACAAGCTATCTGCTGGATGTCCCATGACTACTAACCATTATGGTGCATGCCACACCCTATCTGCTGTATGTCTCCATGACTACTCACCAATATAGTGCATGTCACTCTATCTGCTTTACATGTATGTTTTCATGATCACTCACCATTATGGTGTATGCCACACGCGATCTGCTGGATGTCTCCATGACTACTCACCATCATGGTGCATGCCACAACCTACCTGCTTTACATGTATGTTTCCATGACCACTCACCATTGTGGTGCATGCCACACGCTATCCGCTGGATGTCTCCAAAACTACTCACCACTATGGTGCATGCAACAAGCTATCTGATGTATGTCTCCATGACTAATCACCATTATGGTGCATGCCACAAGCTATCTGCTGTATGTTTCCATGACTTCTCACCATTATGGTGCATGTAACAAGCTATCTGCTGTATTTCTCCATGACTACTCACCAATATGGTACATGCCACAAGCTATCTGCTGTATGTCTCCATGACTACTCACCATTATGGTGCATGCCACACGCTATCTGCTGTATGTCTTCATGACCACTCACCATTATGGTGCATGCCACATGTTATCTGCTGGATGTTTCATGACTACTCACCATTATGGTGCATGCCACAAGCTATCTGCTGTATGTCTCCATGACTACTCACCATTATGGTGCATGCCACACGCTATCTGCTGTATGTCTCCATGACCACTCACCATTATGGTGCATGCCACAAGCTATCTGCTGGAAGTCTCCATGACTACTCACCATTATTGTGCATGCCACATGCTATCTTGCTGTATGTCTCCATAAATACTCACCATTATGGTGCATGTCACTCTATCTGCTGGATATCTCCATGACTACTCACCATTATGGTGCATGTCACACACTATCTGCTGGATGTCTCCATGACTACTCACCATTATGGTGCATGTCACAGGCTATCTGCTGTATGTCTCCATGACTACTCACCATTATGGTGCATGCCACACACTATCTGCTGTATGTCTCCATGACTACTCACCAGTATGGTGCATGCAACAAGCTATCTGCTGTATGTCTCCATGACTACTCACCATTATGATGCATGCCACACGCTATCTGCTGTATGTCTCCCTGACTACTCACTATTATGATACATGCCACAAGCTATCTGCTGGATGGCCACGTCTCCCTGACTACTCACCATTATGGTGCATGCCACACGCTATCTGCTGGATGGCCACGTCTCCCTGGCCTATAGGGATCTCCTGGGGTGGCAGACTGACAATCTTGTTGCTCTGCTCTGCATCCTGTTCAGCATCAGCCTCCTCTGAAACAACAAACACGTTTGCCATTTCCATTACCTGTATAAAACGGTGACTCTCATACTTACAACACAGTTGGAAAAATAAATTGATGGAATTAAACAAAAGCGTATAGTCATATTAGTCATATCTGACACTGGTTGACTCAGATATTTACATCTTTGCATTTTTGGAACTGCAAAATTTTTGTTCTGGGGTCATATTCCAGAAACATCTTAAGTTTATCTTAAACTATTTTCACTTAAGTTCTAATTTTTGTAATGTCATATTTTTAAAACTATATAAGAGGCCCGTCGTGGGAAAACCGGACTTAATGCATGTGCGTAAAGTGTCGTCCCGGATCAGCTTGTGCACAAGTTGATTTATGGTTAGAAGAGACTTCCTTGAAACAGAAAATACCATAAAAGAGGAAAGTGCCGTCCTGTATTAGCTTGTGCGGACTGCACAGGCTAATCTGGGACGACACTTAATGCACATGCATTAAGTCCGGTTTTCCCACGACGTGCCTCATATAAATTAATGAATCCAATTACAGTTTAGTAAAGAGTAGTTAATAATATGTTTATAATTAGTGAACATTGAGCCAATTTTTTTGTATACATGAAAAAATAATTAAGAAAAATGACAATTTTAAGGCTAAGGATAATTTGACTTATGACGTTTCTGGAGTATGACCCCCGTACACTGGTTGAAATAAGGTCACAACATCAAGGGCCATTAACCAAGTTATAGACATCAGAAAGTCACTGAATTCTCCATAAACCTTCATATATTTCAACCTTATATACATGAACAAGTGTTGGTATGGATAAGACTATAGTAGCAATATAACTGTTAAACTAGAACTCTGCAAGCCGGATGTGTCGCCTGACGGGGCAAAACTCAAGTACGATAAGAGCAATTATGACGAAAACCAAACTTAACCTAGAAAAAAGTTTCATAATGATTGTACAAAACCTTCTCAAGTTATTGTCTGCACAAACTAAAGGGGCTGTCGCCACCATCATCGCCACTGACACCGCCAAAGCACTTTTAGGCGACAAAAAAAAATCATGACATAATCTAAGAAAGCCGTCCCAGACTCATACTTCTCAACTTCTGTTGTAGTTTGGCATTGTTTTTCTGGGATCTGGACCTTTCCATCTTGGCAAAGAGTTCGGCAAGCGGTCCCGATTTCTTGGCTTCCCTTCCTGAAAGTGAACCATCATTTCCACAACCTCGTTTTACATGTGTTCCAAAGTGAATATCAATTATATAGATCGAATAAAATGGCAGATAGATTCCGACTACAAGAGCCCCATTAACAGTGCAAGGCCGTGAGGTGTGCTTGTCACAAACACTTAATACAGGTGGTGAACTAATGAAAAGAACCGGAACAAAGTAATAGCTAAATCTGTTATCTAAATTTCCATGACTGTTATGCCCATTAAAAACAACAAAACATATGTCCTTTTTGTACCTATGGCAGAGATGGCGAAATCAAATGTCCATATTGCCCAGCTTGTCCAAAGCAGGTACGAAAACGTGAAAATTGGCCAACATTTACTATATAATTACTGTAAGCTGCCAGCATCATATATCAAAACAGACAAGTAAGTCAAATTAAGAATTTATTTCCGATTTATCGTTGTTTATCGGCCAATATACAACAATTTGGAGTTCTGATGCTTAGGAATTAAACCATGAGGGCTTTAGCCCGAGTTGTTTAATAGCCATGTGTCAGAATGACATTTTATTAGGCGATAAACAACGATAATGCAAAAATGAGGCGCGTCGTGGGAAAACCAGTCATAATGCATGTGCGTAAAGTGTCGTCCCGGATTAGCCTGTGCAGACGGCACTTTCCGCCTACAGTGGATTCATGTTTAGAAGAGACCTCCTTGAAACAGAAAATACCATAAAAGCGGAAAGTGCCGTCCCGGATTAGCCTGTGCGGACTGCACAGGCTAATCCGGGATGACACTTTACGCACATGCATTATGACCGGTTTTCTCATGACGCGCCACAAATTATTTTGATGCTAACATGATCTGACATATTTTTTTGCTACTTCTTACTATGCTCCGCTCAGAATCGGGAATTCTTTTTGCGTTGTTAATTGGGTAGTTTAACAACGATAATTTTGTTCTAAGTCTATAGAAAAATTAGCAAGTATTGTGTTCATATATATATAATTAATGTATGGGCAAGCAGCCTGCATTATATATGAAACAGACATTTGGGTAAATTAAGATTTTGCCATCCCTGAATGGTAAAACAAGATGAACAGTTACAATACCCCACATGACCATTAAACAATTTTAATTACTAATAGAGAAGAGGCACTACCTGGACCAAGGACACTCGAGATATGAAGAACGATATGTGATGTTAGCGTAGAACAGTGAAGCACGCACAAGGGTTAGAATAGCTTAGCTTGCAGTCTTAACAATGTTAGATAACAAACCTACAACCAACATAGCAGTTTATAGCACTGCATGTGGCAGTCAAACTTGAAGGACCATTCAAACTAATTATAACGAAATCTACAGCGAGTTACAGTAGCGCTTGCATACATATTCATCACTATAGAACGATCTCTTTTATTACATAGAGATGCAGTAGATAGCTGCAATATTAAGTCAATGTGGCAGCTAAAATGTTAGAAAATCCCATCATGGAATCAACAGCGTAATCAATCCCATCATGGAATCAACATCGTAATCAACAGTGTATCGGTACAGATTTGGTTAAAAGAACAAGCACACGTAATAACATACAACCACATGTTCAGAACCATAGCACAAGAAGCATATACAGATTTCACATCAATGTAAACACATAAATCATACTGAAAATTGCTCATAATTTGGAAATGTTCTTCTTGTCATCGTACTACAAAATTAGTTTTTATAAACACTGAATATTTTATTGCTGTTCACCATAACCCTAACCTGTGTTGTTTTTAGGGCCAATTTGGGGCCGAAATTCGGCCTCATTCCCAGGCTGAAAAAGAATATATTTTTCCCCTATATTTACCCTAAAATTCCCCTTAAAATATAAGCTTTATTTGGAAAAATATCTCACCAAATTCAGACAAAATTTGACTAAGATAGAGGAATTTTCATAAACAATCCCAGCTATTTTTCTTCAAACCAAATTAGTGCATAATCTAAGTTACCATTTGTAACAAAACAATTCATAAATGTATTATAACAAAGTAGAATATAAACATGTAATAATGCTCTCTAAAAAACAACCCACTTTCGCCAGAAAATTCCTTATATGAAGGAATCCGCCACCTTTCCCTAAAAGGTGAAAAGAACCACACTGCTAACCCAAGTTTAAACCAGAAGCCCAGCCTGACAGTTGTGTATTATATGTCCGAAAATGCTAACAATAACGCAGACACAGTAACAAAGATTTTGGTTTGTTTGTACTTATCACAAATTTACACAGAGTCTGCATGGTTTAAATTACACCTAATACTTTAATATCACCATTTCATGAATGAAGGAAGGAACTGTCACACAGAATCTGATAATCTGTTGTTATTTAATGTGCATCAGACCTCTGAACTGTTGATGTTTAGGTATTAAGTTTGTGTAATACATGTATAGTTTATAACAAGAAGAAGCCACTGAGATATCAGCAGCAGTCCAAATGGAAGTACATTGCAAAGGCAAACACGTATCCCCATGCACGTTACAAGGATAGGGTAACATCAAGCACGTGGTGAAAACTGGGTTTGTTGTAATATATACAAAAGCTGGCTATGCGTGCCAACAAAGATAGGCTTATGTAAGCATACATAAGGGAGTTCAGTCTGGAGCAGGTAAATAAATACCAAGTACATAACACTTGTGTAAGGCTGTAAATACTTTTGTGTATGGCTATAAATTCAGGATGGCATCGAATACCCAAATTGGTATTCGAATATTCGCTTTTGCATTCAATCGAATATTCGAATATTCACATATATTCATATTTATTACATTAAGCTTTGTGACCTAGTCCACACCATGTAAATACATGTAATGGTACAGATTTTTTATTACACATTATTGCCTATCTTCATTAACAAATTGCAATATCATATTAATGTGTTAATGGCATTGCATAAACTACTTAAGTTCCATGTAATGTGTGGTTTTTAAGAATATTATAATAATCTACAATGCACATATTTCTTATCAAGTCGGAAACTAGTTGATAAGCATATATGTTTGTCGGCGAATTTGAGCAACATTTCTCAGCCATAATGACTGCCAGATGTGTTATCGCACTGGAGTAATTATTTGTTTTGTTAATCAATTACCTGTTAAATGTTATGGCTTCATAATGTTCGATAGAAGTGTGTATTACTGGCGACTAGGCGCTGACCGGTGACACGGACCCGTGTATTCAATATCTTTGTCTGACACATGACACTGGGCTAATCTATTGAAAACACGGTGTTATGTATGTACTGGTGAAATATGTATCTACTGATGAAATACTGTTTTTAGGTTGAAAGAAAACTACTTTTTACAATCAATAAATCAATGTTTTAAAAAGCAATACAAATTTGCGAATATTCAAATAGCGCTTTAACTATTCGAATAACGATCATTCAATCGAATATTCAAATGCCACCCCTACTATAAATACTTCTCTGTGAGGCTATATATACTATTGTGTAAGGCTATAAATACTCTTGTGTAAGGCTATAAATCCTCTTGTATCAGGCTATAAATACTCTTGTGTAAGGATATAAATCCTCTTGTGTCAGGCTATAAATACTCTTGTGTAAGGATATAACACTCTTGTGTAAGGCTATAAATCCTCTTGTGTCAGGCTATAAATACTCTTGTGTAAGGCTATAAATCCTCTTGTGTCAGGCTATAAATACTCTTGTGTAAGGATATAAACACTCTTGTGTAAGGCTATAACACTCTTGTGTAAGGCTATAATACTCTTGTGTAAGGCTATAACACTCTTGTGTAAGGCTATAATACTCTTTTGTAAGGCTATAATACTCTTGTGTTAGGCCATAAATGTTCATTTAATAAGCAAATTCAAATGATAGATTATGTGCAACTACAAAGGCTAATGTAGGCCTACAGATACTGGTTAATGTGGGCCATCAAACATGTATACAACAATGTATCTAATGTTTACCTACAAATATAGGTTATTGTAGGCCAATCGAGGCGTGAATGCAAAACTAGTGTGACATTTCTCTCAAAAATCACTTCTTTGCATAATTGTGTGGGAAAATGTCTTATCCATCTACTATAAACGTATTACTTGTAAAAACTTCAATTTAATAAAATAATTGTTCATTGTGTCAAATGGTATAAGTGCAGATATCGTTAAATATTGAACGTGAAACTGATCTAAGTGACTTCAATACATGGACATAGTGAAACTGATCTAAGTGACTTCAATACATGGACACAGTGAAACTGATCTA
Organism: Congeria kusceri; assembly: GCA_027627225.1. Classification (NCBI taxonomy): domain Eukaryota; kingdom Metazoa; phylum Mollusca; class Bivalvia; order Myida; family Dreissenidae; genus Congeria; species Congeria kusceri. Next base: position 16,162,614 of record CM051025.1, on the reverse strand, counting down.
AGTGACTTCAATACATGGACACAGTGAAACTGATCTAAGTGACTTCAATACATGGACACAGTGAAACTGATCTAAGTGACTTCAATACATGGACACAGTTCAATTGTAGTTTTTTTAATGTTCCCTTTTGTTTTCAATATAATAAATGCATAATATCAGATACAGTAAAAGAAAAACTGTAAAAAGACATTATTTTCATGGTTACTGTTAATGACCAAATGTCACTTACACCAGTTTCACGTTAAAATGCAATTGTTTTGGTTAATTATTTTTTAATTTGCAAAATCTTTCGCTCACTAACAACACTAATCAATAGAAAAAAGTGACAGTATCATGAACAAAATTATTACTTTATTTAAAAAAATTTATACAATTGAAAAATACGAAAAATGCATACTTAGAGGCGAAATATATTTAACCCTTCAATGGAAAAAATTTAGGCCCATAAATGTATGGTTATTTTTAAGCTTGAAGTCTTAAGAAATGAATAAATCTAAATAGCTGCTCATTTGACCTGCAAAGTTACTTGCAAAATTAAAGTGTAATGTATTGATCCATATTATATGCCAGTCATATTGTATTTCTTTCTAATCAAAAGTTGATAAACAAACTTGCAGCCGCCAAGCATACATATTTACAACCAGTGTGTTTTTTAAATCATTCATATGGCTTATAAACTATTTATCTATTTTAACTACCAGTTTCAAATTCATAACAATTTTCAAACAATACTCAGTGAGACTATGCTTTAAATTATTAATAAGGTGCCAAACACCTTAATACCCCAGTCATAGTATCATGTAATTGCGCACCATTTTAGTACGTATTTGACACTAACACATAAAAGAATGACTTTGGAAAATTTGTCATTTATTTTTTATTGAAGATTTCAATGTACAGAAATTAGTATTCAATGCAACACTAATTAAGTTTGTCGATTTCCCATGCCAAAAAAAGTTTGAACAAGTAGTTTATCATACAGTTTTTACTTGCAAAAGTGTGAATTTTTATTTAACTGGTCGATGTATTGACATATTCAAAATATAATTAAGGACTTTTTTATGTAAACATTCCAAAATTAGCACTTTTGTCAAATAAGATTATGCATTTGATCTGGATTTGTTCACTACTAAGTTCTATATGTAAAAACAATATGACATGCTACCTCAAAAGCAAATTTGGATGTTGAGTTTGATTATAAACCTATTAAATCAACTTAAATCAGACAATGTTACTGAATATGAATAATTTCTTTAGAACTACTATGTGCAGCACTGTTAGGTTACTAATGGTGTACATTTCATGGGAAAACCGGTCTTAATGCATGTGCGTAAAGTGTCGTCCTGGATTAGCCTGTGCAGTCCGCACAGGCTAATCCAGGACGGCACTTTCCGCTTTTATGGTATTTTCTGCTTCAAGGAAGTCTCTTCTAAACATAAATCCACTGTAGGCGGAAAGTGGCGTCCTGGATTAGCTGTGCGGACTGCACAGGCTAATCCGGGACGACACTTTACGCACATGCATTTTCCCACGAAGCGCCTCATTTATATTAAGAGAACAACAATGCCTTTAATTTACCAATTTTGGGGCAAATTAAGTGTCACTACCTTATGCTCAGGAATACATTTACTTTCAATGTTCATTGTTAAATTATGTGTTTAAGTTTAAACTTACTTTAAATATCCAACAGTTTATCATGGATGTCAAAATGTGCATAACAATTAGATGTTACAAAATAATACAATGAATAATTCAGTTAAAAATCTGACATTATGTGAATATGTTTTTTTTATTTGACATCCCTGGCCCAGTCTCCCACTGAGATGAGGACCAAGGGTAAAGTTATCTCTACAATTCAAATATTTTGAACAATTTACTGTTAAAACCCAAGATCTAAATCAATGGTAACTAGATATTTGAAATAAAAAAAATTAGAATATAGTTGCATCATTTAAAAGTAATGTTTATTTTTTCTAAGTAATTTTTCACCAACAGAGCCGTATGTTGCACATTCTTTGTTTAGGAAAATATTTTTTAACTTCGGTCAAACTTATATCTGTTTATTTATTTTGAGATAGATTAATTTAATATACTTTAAGTAGTTAACATTGCACTGAACAAAATGTGTTCTACAAAATTCATGTACTTGTACATAACAAGAAATTGGCATAGAAACAATTATGTTTCCCGTGTATTTTGTGTAAAAAGTGGAATTTACATTTGTTTCATGATGGAAAACAATATTTTAAAGGACAATTACATTGTGCTATTCAGCATGTCAAATAAGGTTGTTTTATCTGTAAGTTTTTTTAGTAAATGTTGCACTTACCCTTCTTTCGCATTAAATGGTTTTGACATTTTTACAGATTTCCAGCGTGAAACTCTTCTAAGTGACATTTATGCAAATATATCTTTTCATTTGATTGATATACATAAACAGAAATATGTGGTAGCGACAAATGTTATTCTGGGTTTCTTATCCAGAGTTTCCTATGCAAAGTATTGTTTTGGTGAAATAATACAGTTGTTTGCTTCTCCTGCAAAATTTCACAAAATGCACTTACACTAGTTTTGCGTTCAGCCCTCGCAATGTTCATGCATACTGGTTTTTAAAAGCTATATATGCTGGAAACAGGCAGGCCTACCTTCATGCATACTAGCTTATGGCAGCCTTCAAGTTCTGGTTTATGTTGGTCGACACATATCCATGCTGGCTAACAAAGGCATGTGTCACATGTATACTAAGTCTACACACATGCATACTGGCTAAGGAAGGCCTGTGCCACATGAATATTAAGCCTACACACATGCATACTGGCTAAGGAAGGCCTCTGTCACATGTATACTAAGCCTAAACACATGCATACTGGCTAAGGAAGGACTGTGTCACATGAATACTAAGCCAACACACATGCATACTGGCTAAGGAGGGCCTGTGTCACATGTATACTAGGGCCTTCCCCAGGATTTTTTTCAGGCGCCCTGGACCCGAGAGGGGTGGCTTTGGGAGGGGTATCCCGTCCCTACGTGGAATTTTTTTTCGCTGCAATGACGTTATCTGGTGCGTTTTAGCTCTTAAAATTTAGGCAAACAGCTTTTCATTTTTTGCAAACGTTTAAACGAAATGAAATAAACGAAACATCACCGTTAAAACGGTATACCTAGAGCCTTTTAGAAGCATCGGGCGTACATTTTGTTGCGAAGATGAAAGTAACTAATAATGTTTTCCGGATGTCCAGTGCGCATCCCTTTCACACTGTGACATCATGATCAAACCAACTATTCTCGTCGTTCTCGAATATTTAGGTTACACTCAATCTACTTACGGAGCCTTTTATTGTTTAATTATGTTCATATGGGCATGCATTTAGTGTTTTAACACTGTTTTAATCGTTACAACCGTTGAACATAGTACTGATTGGATAATTGGTGAATTGTTAAAGATCTTGATTAAAATTATACATTTATATAATACATGCTTTGTTCGTGCAAAACTGGCGGGAACCTTTCCCTAGTGCACATCGTGCCTACACGCGTCAAATGTTAGTAAAGCACATGGTCAGTACACGCACGCTTTCCATGCTTGGAACGTGACGTCATGGTTGTCAGCAGACATTTCGCGCTCTTTTGTACAAAACACAGGTTTTACATGGCACGCATGTAAAACTAGACAGCTTCACGGTGATTTATTGCGGCTTACGAATAACTGCAAATTATTAAAATTTTATGCGAAGTGACACTCGCTTTGATCATTCACCGACTTGTTTGAGTGGGTGTACATGTTAATAGAGTGAAAAATTGCCTTACTGACGCAAGAAATTAGCTTTCACAGCAGGTACTGTCAGTCTACTTCAGTCAACATAGCTGATTAATTGATAAAATACAGGCGCCCCGGTCGATCTTTATAAGTGCAACACTAATTTAAGGCGCCCCGGGAATGTTCAAGTAAAAATTCAAGCGACCCGGTCCCGGGGCGCTAAAACGGTCTGGGGAAGTCACAACAAGACATAGACGTTCACCCAGGATAATGTTCAGATGCATCAAGTCCTTGGGCAGGTAGTCCTTGGCCAGGTGGTATGCCCCGGGCTTGCCCTTGCCTATCAGGTCCACCTCGCCCTCCTCCCCGTCCAGCTGCTCCCCTGCGCATGTGCGGCACGCCCCGCACTCCGTACAGCCTGCCTCGCCCGCACCACACCCACATGGCCTGGGAAAACATTACAAAGGAAATATAGATACATTCATAGCATTTCATAAATATTAAAATAACAATTTTCTCGCCTCACACACCCTACAGCCTGCCTGACCCGCACTTCACCTGCACGGCCTGGGAAAACATTACATGGGAAACATTGACGATACATTGACAGCATTTCATATGTATTTAAATAACAATTTTCATGCCCCGCACTCCGTACAGCCCGCCTCGCCCATACCACACCCGCACAAGCTAGAAAACCACTGCACAGGAAATATGGTCGATACATTGATAGCATTTTCATAACAATTTTCATGCCCGTACAGCCTATGGAGGCTATCTTGTGCCAAAAATGTAATGATGTACAAACATAGAAATATAAGCGGAATTTTCAGATGTATAAAATCCATTCTCTAAAATAAGAAAGTAAATCATCTAAATTCTATTTTCAAACAAGAAAAGTACATTATTGTGAAAACAAATCGAATTCTTGATTATCAACTAGATATCTACATAAAAATTAATAAGACAGCAGTCCTTTACATTTGGAAACATTAAAATCAGTATACAGTTCTTTATTTTGACCACTCGCATTATTACCCTGCACTTCTATTTCTTCTCAACGTACTTATGAAAATGTAAAATGACGATTAAGTTTTGGCATCTGACCAACTTACTTTCACACTTCACCTATTGCGATTCGGTAATGACAAATCGCGATTCGGAAATGACAAATCGCAAGTTGCAATTTCACTGACTTCCATATAAGGAAATGCTTACGGAGTTTTCCGAAGTATTCTCCCCGCCCCCAATTTTCTCCGGTGTTGTTCGGGATTCACCGTATGCAAATTAATGTAATCGATGAAGTTTGACCATGAAATGGTTTACCAGTACAATCAAGAGCTCCGTCTACAAATCGCGCAAGTTAATTTTCAAAGTACTTGCCTGACAGGACAAGTTGGTAGTCAAGCTAATGCACAGCTCTGAAACACTGGCTTAGAGTAATTAATCTAATGAATGAGTCACTAAACACATATTTAGAGCTACTGTTAATGTACATTGTATATGTGCTTAACTCAATTTCTGTGTAGGGCCCAACATGTGCTAGAAGCAAATCTGTTACTTGATTTTGGTAAATATCACAGTGCCAATAACTCCTCTCATCGCTTTTGATCCAATGCATGAACTTTAACAAAAAAGTTCCACAGAAATAAGTATTTGTCTCAACGACTGTTTCTATTTTTTTCATGAAATTGGAAATATATGTTAAATTAAGAAGAAAAGTATCCTAAAGTGCCCTATTTTAAAGCCTTTAAGAACATAAATATGATGTTTCTCTAATGCAATTGTATTTTGAAAAATAATACAAAGGTATCACTCAGTAATTTCTTCTTGTTAAAATAAAAACAATAAATTGGCATTCTCTATCAAACAAAGATTTCAACTGGTCAAATTATATTGACAAACGATTCAAGACCCTCCACATTTTCTGAGAGGGACTTAAAATAAAGCCTTTGGTTGCATGCCTTATATAACCCAAAAGAACAAGGCTGTACAGAAATCAGTTAATATTTACATAGAAATAATGAAATTCAGAACATGTTATTATATTAAGTTCATTATAATAACAATTAAATGTCATTTTTAAGAACCTTGCATAATTATTGCACATGTACAAGTGTGTTGTTGTTGTTGTTTTTTTCAGGACATACCCAGTTGTGAATCAAAACATTACCATATACTAGTAACTAGCACAAAGATATAAGTAGGCCTACTGCTTTTTGTGAGTGAACATAATGACAATGGAAATGGTCGCTTTTATAATTTTTACACATGTCTTTTCTTAAAGCTTAATATAATTAATACATTTGCCATGAACATACATGACCAATTACTTTTGATATAAAATATACACACAAGAATTTTTTTAACTGATAAACTAAAATATGTCACAATTAGGTTATGTGACAGATTAAAGTACTGTAGTTAATGTCTTCTGTATGACAGAAACTCTCAGAACAGCTTTTGCTCACACTCACAGCCGACACAGGCATTTGTGGAATCAAATATCAGCTTTTTTAACAATTGTCAATATGTATACGCCGTGGTAGCTGAAATAATTCGCGTTCAGAATAAATCTGAACAGCAAAAACCATCAAAAGACTCTATGGCGGCAATATATATTGACCAACGCGTGGTTTCTGCTGAAATATATCTTACATTACCGAGACAGATAGATGGCTTAATAAATTCCATAGATAATACGAACATATATTTCTTTCCGGTGTCCGGATTTACATACTGTCAGGATGTATTTACGTAACTTTGCTAGAATGTATATTTGACATAAACGGTCTACAGTACTGTAGACCTTCCACTAAATCCGGTAATTTCCGATGATGCACGAGCGTTCGATAGGCTCCTCCCACATTCTTATTGACATTTTCCATATATGGGCATGTGCAAAATTCGATACTTGTTTCTTTCGAGTTTTGTAAACCGAGAAATGTAAACGGCGACTTTCCATTTGCGCTGTTCCACTGTCGCTTTGTCAGATGAACTTTTTCGCATATTCAAAACATTGAATTAAGTAAAGCTAGATCTTTTTTATGAGAAATTATTCAATAGAATGGATATTATATAGGATTTTGGTTTTCTACCGATTCCTTTTCCATAACATAACATTAGAAATTGCACAAAACCATGTTGCGATTAACTAACAGCGAAAGAGCGGAATTATATTTTTTAAAATAAAATCGTATTCTACAATTGCACGTGTAATCTTGAAAACTGCAAAATGTTAGTTAATTTTTAACCGCTTTACATTTGTAATTTGTCGATTTGTACAAAATTTTTCTACAAAAAACATTTGTACATTTTTGGCACAAGATAGCCTCCATAACAGCCTGCCTCACCCACACCGCACCAGCTGGGCCTGGAAAAAACATTTCACTAAAAGACAGGAAATATATATTTGATGCATTATATGCACTGAAGCTGAAATTCAATACTTAAAATTATTAGTGTTCAGGTGATCTTTCAAACGTAACTAGCACATTGTTACTAACGATATTTACAAAATGGCTCTTTCATTATTAATATATTAATAAGACCCTAAATATTGACAGGCATCTAGTTTTATACATCCGTATTACATTGACAATGTACACCAGCATGTGTACTTACATGCCCGGGTTTCGGTCCTTCCTGCGCCCAGAGTTGATGCAGCCTAGACCGTAGCCCGTGCACTCTCCGCACACGAAGCACACCATGCACTGGTCCAACTTCCACTTGTGTTTGCCTGGTAAACAACAGTCAGAGACTTCAACCACCTGTTACATCATTCATTGTACACAAGCCTAGCCAGAATTGAATGAACTCACTTCTGTTTAAAGAAGCTTGTGCAATCACAATTGTGACAGACAGTTCAAAATAAACTAGAGCTTTGTCACAGGAGTGGCAGCAGGCCCCGAATGACAGCATGTTGAAGGTGAGTAACTGTTTTTTTCTATTATTAGTAACGGTGACCTTGACCTTGATCCCACCCACCCCCTATGCAATCCCAAGCGATGTCTTGATAAAAGGTATCTATGTATGAAGTTGAATTACAACAGCTTAATTCGTTCTCTTAATTGAGCGGAAACCGTTTCTCTATTTTGTGTAACGGCGACCTTGACAGTGACCCCATCCGCTCCCTATGTAATCCCACGCCAGGTCTCGATATAAGGTATCTATGGATGAAGTTTCATTAAAATATTTCGATTCGTTAGAGAGCTGAAACCAAAAGTTGACTCCGTCTGAAAATGAAACATTAACAAAGGGCAATAACTCCAGAATAATGAAGTGCAGAGTAATGGTTCTTGTGCAGTGCACTTCCCCTCAATGAGATCTATCCACCTATGAAGTTTCAAGTTAATACCTCTTATAGTCTAAGAGTTATGCTCCAGGCAAGAAAAACTCCAGAATTATGAAGTGCAGAGTAACGGTTCTTGTGCAATGCACATCTCCTCAATGAGATCTATCCACCTATGAAGTTTCAAGTTAATACCTCTTATAGTCTAAGAGTTATGCTCCAGGCAAAAACGAATTATGAAAATTTAACAAAGGGCAATAACTCCAGAACCATGAAGTGCAGAGTAATAGTTCTTGTGCAGTGCAATTCTCCTTAATGAGATCTATCCACCCATGAAGTTTCAAATTAATAGCTGAAACGGTTTTGAAGTTATGAAAGAAAAACATTTAAAATGTGGACGGACTGACAGACGGACGGACAGACAGACAGACGGACAGGCAGGGTGATTACTATAGGGCACCCGCCAAAAATGTGCGGGGTCCTAATTAAACACAATTGGTTACAAACAGAAACATTTGTACACATTAAATTTTTGGGAAAATAAAACAACATTATCATTAAATTTCTCGGTGGGGTATCTTGATCTGCTTGTAGGTGGTTGTAGTAATTATTATGATAATTCTATTCCAGCTTAAACCTATTTATTTTAGCTCTTTTATGCCGAAAGCCTGATGCTTATTTAGACACACTCAAATCCATTTCTTGGGTAGAATTAGTACTTGGTGTCTCTTGATTAAGATCAATCAAACGCTCTCCAAGCAGGGATCAAACTCATGACCTACCGATTGCAAGGCAGACACCATATCCATTACATTACTGCCACTTTTAAATGTTTATTATAACATTGGAACATAAAATTGTATGTACACAATGAGCATGGCCCATATGCCAACAGTTTTCATGGCAACCACAATTACTGTAAAATCATATTCCTTCACGATGGTCTAATTTTCTCTTAAATTGCACAGTGTTTTTCCTCTATATAAAGTCCGTACTGGAAAACGGTACCATTCCCAATCCGATTTTCTGACAATTTTTCCCAATTTGAAGTTAAAAAATTTCGAAATGTAAGAAAAACACCCAAAAAGACCCTGAAAAGATCGACCATGTTCCTGTATTTTACTTCTGTTTTTTCCAAGTGTAAACCTTAACGCACAGCTGCAGGGCCTTCCCCAGGCCATTTTAGCGCCCCGGTGCCCAGGCGCTTAAATTTTAACTTCGGAACATATCCGGGACGCCTAAAATTAGTGTTGCGCATAAACATCACCCAGGGCATGTGTATTTTATCAATTAATTAGCAGCAGACCGCTGTTGTCTGCAGCAGACCGACAATTCCTGCTGTGAAAGCTAATCTCTTACGTCACAATGGCAGTTTTTTACTCGAGAAACATGTACACCCACTCTATAAAGTCAGTAAATGATCAAAGGGAATGTCACTTTGTTGAAACTTTTAACAATTTACAGTTATTCCTAAGCCGCAATCAATCACCGTGAAGCACTGCCCTGTAGGCGGAGTTTCAACATGCAGTAAAATCGATATAAGCCAAGTTTATCTTCCCTTTGGAATGACGTTATGACTGACCAATCGGCACAGTTGGCATGTATCCACACACAAGTAACCTTATACCCGCGTCAAGCGTATTATCAACCTAACAAGTAAATGAGCTTTCGTATTTTATAATATGCACTTTTCTATTCAATAAATTTCATAACTGTAAAAAATAAAAAAATCGTAATCGGAAAAGCCTATATTTTAGTGTTACTGCTCAGTGTTGTAGTATCGTTAACACAAGCAGTCTTGTTTATGTACTATATATATGCTATGTAAAGCCCATGTTTTTGCAAAAGAGCGTGAAATGTCTGCTGACAACCACGACGTCACGTGGAAAGCGTGCGTGTACTGACCATGTGCTTTCTCATTACAGGTCTTTAACATTTGACGCACGTAGCCACAACGTGCATGGGGAAATTCTTCCGCCGTTTTTGCAAGAACAAAGCATGTATAATACAGATGTATTTTAATCCTGATTCTTACAATGATGCTTTTGCTTTTAAAAGGCTAGAGGTATACCGTTTAAACGGTGATGTTTTGTTTATTTCAATTCGTTTAAACGTTTATAAAAAATTGAAAACGTGTTAGCCTTAATTTTAAGAGCTTAAACGCACCAGATAACGTCATATGTCATGTCGCACAAAAAAATTGACGTAAGGACCGGGGCGCCTGTTTTTACATCTTTTATGACATTTTTTAATGAAAGTGATAAAATTCCCAATTTGGCTGAAAACGACGCTAATTTTCCCAATTTGACCGGTACCTGTACCATTCCCAAAGTGGTGAGGAAAAACGCTGTTGCAGTCCAAACAGATTAGTTAAATTTGTGTAAATTTAAGACACTGTGTAAATTTTTTTTTTTTTTACAATAATTACAAATGTATGCATGAAAATGAAAAATGCGCAAATTAAAGACTGTGCGAATAAGCTTTTTTCAACAATGCACACAATTTAGACAAATATTTTTCAGTACCTGGGGGACACATGACAGACTCCATGTCCACCTCTTCCTCTTCCTCTGTCATGTTCACATTCTGGCTGCTGACTGAAATCACCAGGATATAATTATCAGGTCCCCTATTCACCAACCTATTCTTAGACTTTAAAGTAAGAATAAAGCATATTCTTAAAACTGTATTGTTCTAAGAGTGCCATAAATTTGAATATTTCTCGGTATTCACACATTCTATTCACTAAATTCCTTATTTAAAACGATTTGTTAATGAAGTAAGCAACAGTAGAACACAGAATATTTGCAAACGCAGAAGTATATTTTCTAGAGTCTAAGTCTGTTCTTTATTATTAAGTCTAAGAATGGGTTGTTGAAGACGAACCCAGGAATTCCGTTGACTTTAAAAACCCAGAGTCAAATGACCTCCCGCTTAAAATTTCCAGGTCTCAAAATGAACATTTTATGAGTAAAAATACTAAAGTTCCAGTAATTTGGTTTCTGCATAACTGTAAAATGCTCAGCAAATGGTTAGTTGTGTTAATAAAGGTTAAGAACTGTGCAAAAATACTATGACTATGATAACAATATTATTTTGTAGTGCTTTTGAGCTGGTAAAGGGAAAACAAGTGCATCAATATGGCGCAGGGCTGAGTATTAAATCAAACCAAAAGTGAATAAATTGCAGTTTTCTTGTATCAAAAAGCAGGATTCTGCATTTTTTGAAATCCCTGATAATGTACTATATGTTTGAAATCCCTGATAATGTACTATATGTTTGAAATCCCTGATAATGTACTATATGTTTGAAATCCCTGATAATGTACTATATGTTTGAAATCCCTGATAACGTACTATATGTTTGAAATCCCTGATAACGTACTATATGTTTGAAATCCCTGATAATGTACTATATGTTTGAAATCCCTGATAACGTACTATATGTTTGAAATCCCTGATAATGTACTATATGTTTGAAATCCCTGATAACGTACTATATGTTTGAAATCCCTGATAACGTACTATATGTCTGAAATCCCTGATAATGTACTATATGTTTGAAATCCCTGATAACGTACTATATGTTTGAAATCCGTGATAATGTACTATATGTTTGAAATCCCTGATAACGTACTATATGTTTGAAATCCCTGATAATGTACTATATGTTTGAGATTATGAAATACATGGCTCAAGTTCATCTTGAATCCTAAAAACCAGGACCAACCTGAATGTTGGGCCTGGGATCGCCTTAAGTGTAAAAAAAATATGTTTGTTTCCGGTTACATGCCCCCAAAACATTAGGGCAGGTAGGTAGGGAATTATCTTTTTTAATAATTTTTTTTATTTGGTGAATGACTAACTTGAAGATTCTCAAACTGAATAAATATTCAAAACATATCAGCAATATCCTAATACATTGTGTACAAGTGGATGCTATCAACACAAAACACTTATTTAAAAAAAAACAAAAAAACATTTAATTAGTAGAAAGAAGTAAATAAAACAAAAATATCTGACAAACCCAATCAAATGTTCTAGGTTCGGGGCAATTTTTAGGGTAGGTCGGGTAGCCTGAAACAAACATTATTTATTTTTACGCCTTATGAAGCTGCATTTTACTTTAATCTTGTTTATTTCTTGGAAATTTTTCAGTTTTGGGAAATTGAAGTACAGTATAACTTCTTTAACTCGAGCATCGATAATACAAACACATACGCTAACTCGAGCACATCTCTAAGGTAACATGGCTATAAGACAGTATCACCTTTAACTCGAGCAACAATAACTTGATAACTCTAGCACAGGTGTCAGTCCCTAAGCCTATGGAGTATTGATTTTTACCCTTGATAACTCGAAGTGGTTCATCTGTCAGTGCAAACCATTTGCACCTCCTGAGAGCCGCGAAGGGGTAAAGGGCAATGGCCCCTGTGTTTTTAACAAATGTCAATACGCGGGAATTTTGCGAGCTTTGATAAAACACCATTAATATGTTGTAAGATTGAATTTTATTTTCTTATCGGTGTGTTCAGTGAAACATACGCAACTAGAATCATAGTGACGGGCGAGTAGTTTAGTTTCTTATCGGTGTGTTCAGTGAAACATACGCAACTAGAATCATAGTGACAGGCGAGTAGTTTAGTTTCTTATCGGTGTGTTCAGTGAAACATACGCAACTAGAATCATAGTGACGGGCGAGTAGTTTAGTTTCTTATCGGTGTGTTCAGTGAAACATACGCAACTAGAATCATAGTGACAGGCGAGTAGTTTAGTTTCTTATCGGTGTGTTCAGTGAAACATACGCAACTAGAATCATAGTGACGGGCGAGTAGTTTAGTTTCTTATCGGTGTGTTCAGTGAAACATACGCAACTAGAATCATAGTGACAGGCGAGTAGTTTTATTGCATATATACTTACGCGATAGGTTGTTTTTATAAACATAGTATATATTTAAGCATTGTATGTATTGACATTTTATTTTTAATTACTCTGGTTATCAAATGTCTTAGTAGTAAATATGGAAACCTCGATAGCTCGAGACCTTCAATAACTCGAGTATTATCGTCATCCCGATTTTGGACAGAGTTAAAATCTCAGTAATCATTGAGAAAAGCACTTTCAAAAACAGTTTCATCTTGAATTAAAAACAAATACTATACAACCAGCATAACAGCTGTTAACTACAAAAACATGTCAATATAAAAACACTGGAATGTATTGTTTGGTTCAAACACTGATTTAAAAGTTTTATTAATATATAAATGGAAAGCTATACACAATGTATTTAATTACACTCTTTAATGACCAACACAAATAATAGAAAGGTGACCAGGAGCTTTCCTCCCTGACCGCTCACTCAGAGGGTGTTAATCCTTAATAGGATTGGTGATGATAATAAAGTCGCAAGTATTAGGACAAAAGCTTCAGCTTTATAGTATTTGTGTTGGTCACTAAAAAGTGTAATTTAATATGTTGTATATAATTATGAATACCATGAGGCGTAAAAAAAATATCTTTGTTTCAGGTAACATGCCCACAAAAATAGGGTAGGTAGGTCGGAATTTGCTCTTTTTTTTTTGTTGGTAAATGGTCAACTTGAAGATTCTAAAACTGAATAAATATTCAAAACATATCAGTAATATCCTTAAACATTGTTTATAAGTGGATACTATCAAAACAAAACACTTATTTATCCAAAACACATTTAATCCAAAACACATTTAATTACTGAAAAAGGTAAATAAAACAAAAATCAATCTGACAAACCCAATAAAATTTTCTAGGGTCGGGGCATTTTTTTAGGGTAGGTCGGGTTACCTGAAACATATTTTTCATACATACTATCTTTGACAGCAGCTGGGTTGAAGTCCCGGCCACATTGGCCCTTGTTGTTGATCCCGAAGGTGTAGACGCGACCCTTGTTGGTGAGCACGATGGCGTGGGCCTTGCCCAGACAGATCTGGGTCACCACCTGGTCCTTCAGGTCTGTCACATGACCTGAAACCCAAACACACAACATCAACCTTGGAAATGAAAATGGCTACTAAATAATGCTTTACCATCTGCGATCTATTGTCTGGTAGTAACCATGAAGAAAATGGCTACTTAATAATGCTTTACCATCTGTGATCTATTGTCTGGTAGTAACCATGAAGAAAATGGCTACTTAATAATGTTTTACCATCTGTGATCTATTGTCTGGTAGTTACCTTGAAGAAAATGGCTACTTAATAATGCTTTACCATCTGTGATCTATTGTCTGGTAGTAACCCTGAAGAAAATGGCTACTTAATAATGCTTTACCATCTGTGATCTATTGTCTGGTAGTAACCGTGAAGAAAATGGCTACTTAATAATGCTTTACCATCTGTGATCTATTGTCTGGTAGTTACCTTGAAGAAAATGGCTACTTAATAATGCTTTACCATCTGTGATCTATTGTCTGGTAGTTACCTTGAAGAAAATGGCTACTTAATAATGCTTTACCATCTGTGATCTATTGTCTGGTAGTAACCTTGAAGAAAATGGCTACTTAATAATGTTTTACCATCTGTGATCTATTGTCTGGTAGTAACCATGAAGAAAATGGCTACTTAATAATGCTTTACCATCTGTGATCTATTGTCTGGTAGTTACCTTGAAGAAAATGGCTACTTAATAATGCTTTACCATCTGTGATCTATTGTCTGGTAGTAACAATGAAGAAAATGGCTACTTAATAATGCTTTACCATCTGTGATCTATTGTCTGGTAGTAACCTTGAAGAAAATGGCTACTTAATAATGTTTTACCATCTGTGATCTATTGTCTGGTAGTAACCTTGAAGAAAATAGCTACTTAATAATGCTTTATCATCTGTGATCTATTGTCTGGTAGTAACCATGAAGAAAATGGCTACTTAATAATGTTTTACCATCTGTGATCTATTGTCTGGTAGTAACCTTGAAGAAAATGGCTACTTAATAATGCTTTACCATCTGTGATCTATTGTCTGGTAGTAACCATGAAGAAAATGGCTACTTAATAATGTTTTACCATCTGTGATCTATTGTCTGGTAGTAACCTTGAAGAAAATGGCTACTTAATAATGCTTTACCATCTGTGATCTATTGTCTGGTAGTAACCTTGAAGAAAATGGCTACTTAATAATGTTTTACCATCTGTGATCTATTGTCTGGTAGTAACCTTGAAGAAAATGGCTACTTAATAATGTTTTACCATCTGTGATCTATTGTCTGGTAGTAACCTTGAAGAAAATGGCTACTTAATAATGCTTTACCATCTGTGATCTATTGTCTGGTAGTAACCATGAAGAAAATGGCTACTTAATAATGCTTTACCATCTGTGATCTATCGTCTGGTAGTAACCATGAAGAAAATGGCTACTTAATAATGCTTTACCATCTGTGATCTATTGTCTGGTAGTAACCTTGAAGAAAATGGCTACTTAATAATGTTTTACCATCTGCGATCTAGTGTCTGGTAGAAACCATGAAGAAAATGGCTACTTAATAATGCTTTACCATCTGTGATCTATTGTCTGGTAGTAACCTTGAAGAAAATGGCTACTTAATAATGTTTTACCATCTGCGATCTATTGTCAGGTAGTAACCATGAAGAAAATGGCTACTTAATAATGCTTTACCATCTGTGATCTATTGTCTGGTAGTAACCTTGAAGAAAATGGCTACTTAATAATGTTTTACCATCTGCGATCTATTGTCTGGTAGTAACCTTGAAGAAAATGGCTACTTAATAATGCTTTACCATCTGTGATCTATTGTCTGGTAGTTACCTTGAAGAAAATGGCTACTTAATAATGTTTTACCATCTGTGATCTATTGTCTGGTAGTTACCTTGAAGAAAATGGCTACTTAATAATGCTTTACCATCTGTGATCTATTGTCTGGTAGTTACCTTGAAGAAAATGGCTACTTAATAATGTTTTACCATCTGTGATCTATTGTCTGGTAGTTACCTTGAAGAAAATGGCTACTTAATAATGCTTTACCATCTGTGATCTATTTTCTGGTATTTACCTTGAAGAAAATGGCTACTTAATAATGCTTTACCATCTGTGATCTATTGTCTGGTAGTTACCTTGAAAAAAATGGCTACATAATAATGTTTTACCATCTGCGATCTATTGTCTGGTAGTAACCTTGAAGAAAATGGCTACTTAATAATGCTTTACCATCTGTGATCTATTGTCTGGTAGTAACCTTGAAGAAAATGGCTACTTAATAATGCTTTACCATCTGTGATCTATTGTCTGGTAGTTACCTTGAAGAAAATGGCTACTTAATAATGCTTTAACATCTGTGATCTATTGTCTGGTAGTAACCTTGAAGAAAATGGCTACTTAATAATGCTTTACCATCTGTGATCTATTGTCTGGTAGTAACCTTGAAGAAAATGGCTACTTAATAATGTTTTACCATCTGTGATCTATTGTCTGGTAGTTACCTTGAAGAAAATGGCTACTTAATAATGCTTTACCATCTGTGATCTATTGTCTGGTAGTAACCTTGAAGAAAATGGCTACTTAATAATGCTTTAACATCTGTGATCTATTGTCTGGTAGTTACCTTGAAGAAAATGGCTACTTAATAATGCTTTACCATCTGTGATCTATTGTATGGTAGTTACCTTGAAGAAAATGGCTACTTAATAATGCTTTACCATCTGTGATCTATTGTCTGGTAGTTACCTTGAAGAAAATGGCTACTTAATAATGCTTTACCATCTGTGATCTATTGTCTGGTAGTTACCTTGAAGAAAATGGCTACTTAATAATGTTTTAACATCTGCGATCTATTGTCTGGTAGTTACCTTGAAAAAAATGGCTACATAATAATGTTTTACAGTCTACGATCTATTGTCTCGTAAATACCAGATTTTTTTCCATACAAAATAATAACTTCAATCTTTGACAATCCATCTTAATAATGAATAAGAAACAAAATTCTTCCCATAATAAACAATTTATCAAAACACAACACCCGCCTTGAAGAAAATGGCTACAAAATAATGCATTCAAGTATATCACCTGGTAATACCTTTGTTTTCATACTAAAAAAACCATCAATGTTTGTCCATCCATCTGAATAATAAATAATTAAAAAATTGTTTACATAATAAAGAATTTCTCTGTCAATAGGTAACTCATTAAATAGCAAGCATTTTGGTTTAATGGTTTGATCAACATTCACTTACATGTTCTTGGTAAATAGGAATTACTACAACTTAACTGTCTTACGTGGAATCTAGCCATTTCATAAATACCCTACATACCACTGAACATTATAAATGGCCAATTCTCTTTTAAGTTTCAATTAACTACATTTGTTTTATTTCCTGCGCTAAAATAAAGTAGAATAAAACCAACGAGAACCAAAACAACGAGAACCAAAATCATACTGTGACAATTAAGCGTGTAATATGAAGTAGTAAATTAAACATTATCATAATATGAGGCGTGTCATGGGAAAACCTGCGTAAAGTGATGTCCACAAATAAGCCTGTGCATTCCGTAACGGCTAATCCAGGACGACACTTTCCACTTTTATGGTATTTTCTGTTTCAAAGAAGGCTCTTCTAAACATAAATCCACTGTAGGGGGAAAGTGTCATCCTGGATTAGTCTGTGCGGACTGCATAGGCTAATCAGGGACGACACTTTACGCAGATGCATTAAGCCTGGGTTTCCCAAGACACAACTCATATTGGTTTTCAGAGTGAACACACAGCACCCACCACTTGACTGATGACAGTGGGCGGTGTCCTTCCCAAACATGTACACGCCCCCATCTTTAGTGATCACCGCACTGCTGCCGTTGTTGCACGCCGCGTACGTGACGTGCTTCGCCTCCAAGCGAATCATCTTCTTCGGTTTCACAGCTTTCGGTTGACGTCGACCTTTGGCTGGTAAAAATTCAAATGTTCCTATAGTAACATTTAAATATCTAGACACCAAAGATGCATAATTATGTGTGTGCGTGCGTGTGTGCGTTTTATCATTCAGATATTTAATTCATTTTAAGAAAATAACTATGACGAGCAAGACAATTTAATACATATTTTATTACACAAAACTTTAAAGCAACAACTGTTATTTCCCCCCAACCTACATCTAAGAGGACAACAATCTCAAACTAAGCTATAACAAAATCAAATGATGCAAATGATATATTTAGAAGCCATGTCAAACATCAATTCATAAGACCGCTGCAGATATTAAAGCAGCAGTCCAAAAATATGTTAACAAAAAGAAAACAGAAATTATTTCTAATGGGTATCTTACCGATCAAAATAAAAAAAGCAATGAAATCGGCAAAATAATAACGTTTTGGTAACTTTTTTCGTATATAAAATGCCCTTCGTAAGAATTTAGATGTATAGAATTGTATTCTATGGACTTCCGCTTTAATAACATGGAGGTATCAGAATACAGGCTCCATAAAAATATTGGATCCGAATGATTATTCGTACTTGAAAATAGCAATAGTGTATGCATATACGGTTCTGTATATAAAGGGTCATTTCTCAATTGAAAAACATGCTAAATCATTCAGCCCATGAAAAGCAGTGGTAAGATGTTTGCAGTGTGCTACAAACTTGGACCATGGTCACATACCTCTTGCCACAAGCATCACACAGGTGGAGACAAACACATTAAAGTAAGTGTAAAAATAATGTTTGGGATAGGAAACCATTTCAACATAACCAAAAATTCTAGTTTAGAATTCTAGATAACCATAATTATTTTATATCAAATAAGAAGGAAGAAAATTTGGAATTAACGTAAAAGCTCTATGTTTTCGGACACTTAAAAATAATAAACTTTGTTCGTGTCCGATAATTTAGAAACGTAAAATATTGCAAAATTGTGGGTATTTTTGATCCAGTGTCCGAAAATATACAGTCATAAATTATGGGTTTTAAGCTGACTGTCTGAAAATAAAGAGTTGCAAAAAATTATTATTTTGGCAAAAAAGGGGGTGTCCAAAAACTTAGAGTGTCAGAGAACATAGAGCTTTTACGGTGGCTTCCACTTTGACTTATCCAGAACTCCGCCTTTGAGGTAACAAAGTTCAGCTGTATATTCACACATGAAGGCCCAGCCCGAGTCAGGTTGATAGGTTAACACTCATGCATACAATGGATTTGCAGGGTTCCCCCTGGCTCAACATTTTCACTAGCCAAATCCGCATTGCTAGGACAATATTCTTTTCATTTTGGCTATTTTATGGTGTCTTAAGAAAAAAAAGTTGTAGCCAAATAATTTATTTTTTTAGCAAATTGTGTTATGTTGTAGCAACTGGGTAATCTGGCGAGTGGCGACACGCACAGTAAACCCTTATTTGAGTGCAGGATACTTACACATGCTGGTGTCTCCGTCCTCCCCGCGGCGGGGAGTACCAACGAAGAACACGCTCCCATCCTCGGTCACCAGCACGGCGTGCTGACCCTCGTGACCCACCGCAATCTGGGCGATCTTGGGAGACTTTGTGATGGGAAGCTCTGCCCATTTGCCCGCGGCAGGGCCTCCTTGTTTGATCCCCAAGGCTGTGGACTTTCCTGTGTACAGCACCTGCATCGAATGAACCAGATGAAGTACAGGATATTTGTTTATTTCCATTAATGATCAAATTTCATTTCTTGAGTGGCTATGGAAATAATATTTTCAATGACCATGAGTGAAATAAAGTTGATCATTCACAGTAATCAATAAATTTTATTTTTATTTTATGCTTTTGGGCAATAAATAAAATTGTGCAAGATAAGCTTAAACATCGCAAGTTCATGTATTCTGACGTCATAAATGACATCATAAACAATTCCAAAATTGTCACTCATTAATATGGTGGGAAATAGTGCCTTACTTTCTGTGTGATGATCGTTCATTATATTTTATTGAATTTAAATTCAACAGTTTTCTGTCGTTTACAAAGTCAATACTGTACATGTATATAAAGGTATAAGGGTAAACCACTACTGCAGTGAAAATATAGTGGATATGTCAAATTTTTATCACCAATCAAATCTGAAAGGCAAAATTATAAACTTTTTTTCACACAAATAATTTTTGTCAAAATATTTATTTCAAAAGTGGGGAAAAATCATGATCATTTTTATCTTTTGTTTTCCTAATGGGAATGAAATCCAACAGTATAAAATTGTCTATAAAGTTTGTGATTAAAATTATAAAAGAATATGGTATATTTATGGTATTTTTTGAAATTACTATCAAAATGTTATTTCATAAATTTGATCTGTAACTAGAATTGCATGAGTGATGCATATACCCACACAATATGGCCTTGTCACAAAACTATGGCATCCATTCAAAAGAAATGGACACAGAGAAAATGCTTTAATTTGTGAATGGTCAACAGTGTGGTTTAGTGGTTTGTACCCAAAGTTGAACTTGATCTGTATTTTATGATGTTACACCTATGTACCAAAAATAAATTAAATATGTGAAGCTTTCATGAGTTATTGTCCATGTTTTTAGGGAATTTAAGTCAAAAGGAGCCATAACTGTGTCAAAATTTTGTGGTTTGTAACCAAAGTTGAACTTGACCTGTATTTTATGATGCTACACGTGTGTACCAATTTTTATTAAAATATCTTCTTGCCATTGAAGAGTTATCGTCAGGAAACCATCTTTTTAGGGAATTTAAGTGAAATAAAGGGCCATAACTCTGTCAAAATTTTGTGGTTTCTAACCAAAGTCGAACTTGACCCATATTTCATGATGCTACACATGTATACCAAGAATTATTTGAATATGTCAAGCCATTCTTGAGTTATCGTCCAGAAATCATGTTTTTAGGGAATTTTAAGTCAAAAAGGGGTCATAACTCTATCAAAATTTAGTGGTTTGTAACCAACATGGAACTTGACCTGTATTTTATGATGTTACACGTGTACCAAACATTATTTGAATATGTCAAGCCTTTCTTGATTTATCATCCGGAAACCATGTTTTTAGGGAATTTTAAGTTGAAAAGGGGCCATAACTCTGTTAAGATTTAGTGGTTTGTATCCAACATCGAACTTGAGCTGTATACTATGATGGAAATACATGTGTACCAAAAATTATTTAAATGTGTCAAGTCTTTCTTGAGTTACCATCCGGAAACCAAAAACCAACAGACCGACGGACCGACAAGCTCACTCCTATACACCCCACCTAAACTTTGTTTGTGGGGGTATAATTAAACACAATATGAAACAGTTGAAAAATATTGTACCTTATTCCCAACAGTTCTGACAAGGCCAAATTCTTTGCCAGCGCAGATAAACGAAATCTCTTCATCATAACCTGTCACTGGAAAAATGGAATGAAGACATGAATTTGAAAGACTGCAGCATGAAACCCTTACACTGGTATAAGTTTTATCCATTATTATGATCACCTTGTAAACAAATCCCTTTCATATGCAACCAAATACACTAAATCAGTTGTTGTTGTTGTTTTTTATAAATGGTGATGACACAATGATTTTGAACAGTTTTTCTATCATAAACAAAAAAATGACAAAAATTCCACATACTGTGCCATTCAATGGAATAGCAATTTACTAGTACCAAGTGCACATACTGTGCCATTCAATGGAATAGCAGTTTACTAGTACCAAGTGCACATACTGTGCCATTCAATGGAATAGCAGTTTACTAGTACCAAGTGCACATACTGTGCCATTCAATGGAATAGCAGTTTACTAGTACCAAGTGCACATACTGTGCCATTCAATGGAATAGCAGTTTACTAGTACCAAGTGCACATACTTATGCCAGTAACTTACAACTGCCCTACTCGAATCAGAGGTAGGGGGAGAATGGCTAAAGAAATTATATAATTGGTCATGAAATAATTTCTATGGCCATTCTCAACCTACCTCTGATTCAAGTAGGGCAGTTGTAAGTTACTGGCATAAGTATGTGCACTTGGTACTGGTAAACTGCTTAAATCGATTAAGCTTGTCCAGGAAAAGTGTGAGTGGGTTAACTGACCGCCATTTTATGAGTGAAATACTGTTAAATACAGCAAAAAATCCAAACAAACACGCCATTTTATGAGTGAATTACTGTTAAATCCAGCAAAAAATCCAAACAAACAATCAATGGCATAGCAACTCACAGATCGTTTTTCGTTCGTTGTTTCCACCGTCCGTGTTATCCAGTCCAAAAGCGTCCACACATTTCCTCGTGAGTTTCAATGGAAGCTCGCTAACTACCTCCATCGGGGACTTGTGGGGATCGAACATTCGAACAACAAAACTGTCCTGAAGTGTTCAACAATTAGATTCTACATGGCATTTCATAATATGTCGAGTAAAAAAACAAAGAGTAAAAAAAGATACATAACGGTTTTTATCTATAACAATCAAAGCTAAATCTTTTTTACAACAGTATTAGTATTAATCTATATACATTTTCAAATGTTTTTATTGTTGTAAAGAACATACTTTTCTGAAAGGAAATAGATATATACTACAACACAACTACTTGTAATATTTGTTTGATGCGAAGTCATAAACACACTTAAGGGAAGCAGAATATATGCTGATGGTATATGAGGCATGTCGTGGTAAAACCGGGCTTAATGCACGTGCATAAAGTGTCGACCCAGATCAGCCTGTATGGTCCTGGATAAGCCTGTGCGGACTGCACAGGCTGATCCGGGACGAAACTACGCACGTGCATTAAGCCCAGTTTTCCCATGACAGGCCTCATATGTAATCAACATTATCTGATCACAAGCGCGCACTTACATCTTTTGAAGCCTTAATCTGGCCGACGTGAGCTCCATCACAGAACATGGCACAGGGGGCTACGCCATGACCTGAAAACAGCGGGACCTTTCATCAAATGTTACCACACTTTCATTTCGTATAGTGTGAACATTTCCTCATTATTCCTTTACTAGCAAAACATTTAGTTTGAAGTCTGAATTACCAAAAATACCAATTTCCAAATAAAAGAACCTAATATTGCAAAGTATGATGTAATATAACCATGCCCCTGAAAAACATTCAAATTACTACTGAGAAAGTTAATCTTATAAGCTATTGAACAATGCCATTTGGCCTCTGGCTTTGTACAAACTATTGCAAATATTTACATCGGAAACACGACCTTAATTTTAAAAAAGTGTGACATTATTTGTGTGCACGTCAAACCTCGGGCTTACCGTCCATCTCGCATAGACTCTCCACATCCAAGGTGTCTGTGTCGATGGTGCACAGCTGGGACGAGTTGTCAATTCTACACAGCAGCATACCCTGAAATACAGATTCAAGAAGATAAAATACGAGTGCATATGCAGGCATTCCGGGGTCTTATTTAAAACTGCAGCTAGCAACAAATTATTAAACAGACACAATAGTTTTGTATCTTTTTCTGAATAAAAAAAACACTGGAAAAATCTGTCTTCTCAAAAAGTGCTGTAGGACACATAGTGAACTTAAGCATTCAAACATTGCATACAACATATTTACACATTTATTTTTCTTTTACTTTACTTAAGGAATGAAGCTACAACTACTTTAAAACTTTGAAGAAATTTCTATGAACGAAGAAATTTAAGTGTTACATCATTCAATTCCTTGCAAATGTAATAGAGAAAAAATGGTGCAGTTTTTACCTAGGGCTGGGACCGAATACTGAAATTAATATTTGAATATTCATTTTAGGTATTCGAACATATTTGAATATTCGTTTTGTAAATACTACTATACGGCACTCTATCAGAATATTTACCTAAGTATCCGAAATATGTATACTACGTGTACGTAGTTGTTTTACCTTGTTTCAGTGGTAAATAAGTGATATAACTTAGTGAGTGTTAGGCAAATATAAAGAAATGTAAGATGTTGTAAAATGTATTGTTAATTAATTTGTTAATCGTTCCGTTTTAGATTACACGTTGACAGGGTTTTGTCTAATGACTGCGTAAATTACTTCCAAGCACGTGATGGTGGCATTGTTTATTAATCAAGACTCTTGTATACTATACGGTGTTGATATAATGGAAAATAATTTACAAGTGACGTATATTAAGATTGACCAGATCATGCTAATTTTGTTAAAGAAATTGATTGGCTGATAATGGATTCATTTTGATTGGTTTACTTAGAGAGTAATTGTAATTTATTGTAAACAAGTTAACCGTATAGATGTCACTTAAGGACAATGAACAACAATGTATGCCTTGTGCAAACTGTGAAACCGTTATCAAAACATGGCCCAGATTTGTTATTTGTGGATACAATTTGTCATATTCGCGCCTCTCACAAACCGTTAATTCGCGGCCCTTGTAAATATGTGGCACCCCCCTTCCAATTATCAATTGTCGTTAATTGGGCATGTATGGCATGTGTCGTTAAAACGCTACACTGCCCCCCCCACCTGCTAGGCAGGAAATACGACTGAAATTCATGTTAACTTTGCAATCAAACTGAAAAAAAAACATGATTTTTTTAAAAGAAATTTTGTTCTTCGAATATTATCCAATATTCGAATATTCTGTTCCATCCCTAATATCTTTCGATATCATGATCTTAAAACATGATAATAACACAATTAATATCTGCACTACTTACTGCAGCAAACCCCAGCCACACTGTCGACTTGGCCGGCAGCATCTCTCTAAACCCGTAGATGTGGCCCTAGAACATTGGGGAACCATCCAGCTATCAATCGTTATATAAATAATACTTGCTCAGTGTTGAATAAAGATAAGTTTATTTTGCGAGGCTTAAAAAACCTGAACCATGAGCCTTAGCGAGTGGTTTACATCTTTTCGCCATCCCTTTCTGACATTATTGTGAAAATACATGAAAGAAAACACACTAAATATTCAGAAAAACATGTCACGAAAATCAACAAGATAATGTCATTAGACTGCGCGTGTTGGCTTTATCCCACAGTAGGTGAATAGAGCTAAGTTTATTCCATGGGGGTTTATTTCAATTTCATCAATGCAAGCATGCAGATGGGATAAATGTCTTTTATCCTCTTGTACATAAATTGTATCGTAAAACTGGACAACTGTCTGATATAATCATAAAGATAAATGTTATATTTCTATTATTTTTAACTTGCCTTACCAACATTTCAATATCTCCATTTCCAATTGTATTATTTATTTATAACTGAATCTTAAATATATATATTAACATACCATTGCATGAAAATACATCAATGAATCAATACATTTTTGTCCAAATATCTTTTTTTTTAAATACAATTTAGATTACAATGAAAAATATACAAAATTCCATGAAATTTCATAACAGTGTATTTGAGACATTACCTTCAAAGTGCCTCCATATCCAGAGCCGATCCGGAACATTCCCTGGCGGCAGTGAATGTACAGGAAACGCCCATCGCTTGTTATTGCAGAAATCCCCTGACTTTCTGGTGACGAGACTGTAAGTTAGACATAGGAAAGTTAACTTCCTATGAATATAATGCAAACATACACATAAAATGGGGCACTGTAATTTACAAGTGTAATATTGAACATACATTGCAACAGTTTTTGTTGTACCTAAAAAGAAAGTATATTTCAGGGATATAAATTTACCTCCGCCCAGTGGCCAATGGCAAGTTGTTTTGCAGCTGTGCAACTGGGTCCAAGCAGATATGAGCCCAGTTGGCTAACTACATATTTTGTTGAGGATTTTTTCATATTACACGATTATAATGCATATAAACAATTATATCCAAGGTTATTCTCTTCAATTTTTTTAAGTATCTCCATTGTTAGATGTTTTCTATCTCAGAGGCATGTCATATTCTATGTTTTGGAAAACAGCAAAACAGCAAAACAGACGTAAAGTTCCGTTCCGATTTAGCCTGTGCAGACTGCGCAGGCTAATCCGGGACGGCACTTTCCGCTTTTACGGTATTTTCTGTTTCAATGAAGTCTCTTCTAAACAGAAATCCACTGCAGGCGGAAAGTGTCATCCCGGATTAGCCTATGCAGACTGCACAGGCTTATCCGGGACGACACTTTACGCACATGCATTAAGCCCAGTTTTCCCACGACACGCCTCATTTGTATTTGTAACAAAATCCTTAAACAGAAACATAACAGCCTTGTGGCATTGGCTTTTTAAACTATAGAAAACCGGATACATAAGAATGACAAAGCATAGTTCTGACCAGTTATAAAATTTCTGACCAGTTATAAAATTATCATCTGGACTGACAACACATATGCCAGTTATGGATGTAATTAAACTATTACTACTTACAAAGTTTTTACAGCATAAGCAATCACACTGACAGAGATGTCGAGATCCATTGTCTGTATTGCCCAGCTTGTCCCACAGCATGTACAGACAAGTGAAATTTGGCCAAAATTTACTATATAATTACTGTGCGGACAAGTGAAATCTTGGCCTAAATTTACTATGTAAATACATTGCAGGCAAGTGAAATCTTGTCAAAATTTACTATGTAAATACTGTGCGGACAAATGAAATCTTGTCAAAATTTACTTAATAAATACTGTGCGATCAAGTGAAATCTTGTCAAAATTTACTTTATAAATACTGTGCGGACAAGTGAAATATTGTCAAAATTTACTTTATAAATACTGTGTGGACAAGTGAAATATTGTCAACATTTACTTTATAAATACTGTGCAGACAAGTGAAATATTGTCAAAATTTACTTTATAAATACTGTGCGGACGAGTGAAATATTGTCAAAATTTACTTTATAAATACTGCGCGGACCAGTGAAATATTGTCAAAATTTACTTCATAAATACTGTCTGGACAAGTGAAATATTGTCAAAATGTACTTTATAAATACTGTGCGGACAAGTAAAATATTGTCAAAATTTACTATGTAAATACTGTGCGGACAAGTGAAATCTTGTGAAAATTTACTATATAAATACTGTGCGGACAAGTGAAATATTGTGAAAATTTACTAAATAAATACTGTGCAGACAAGTGAAATATTGTCAAAATTTACTTTATAAATACTGTGCGGACGAGTAAAATATTGTCAAAATTTACTTTATAAATACTGTGCGGACAAGTGAAATATTGTCAAAATTTACTTCATAAATACTGTGCGGACAAGTGAAATATTGTCAAAATTTACTTTATAAATACTGTGTGGACAAGTGAAATATTGTCAAAATGTACTTTATAAATACTGTGCAGACAAGTGAAATATTGTCAAAATTTACTATGTAAATACTGTGCGGACAAGTGAAATATTGTCAAAATTTACTTCATAAATACTGTGCAGACAAGTGAAATATTGTCAAAATTTACTATGTAAATACTGTGCGGACAAGTAAAATATTGTCAAAATTTACTATATAAATACTGTGCGGACAAGTGAAATATTGTCAAAATTTACTATGTAAATACTGTGCGGACAAGTAAAATATTGTCAAAATTTACTTTATAAATACTGTGCAGACAAGTAAAATATTGTCAAAATTTACTTTATAAATACTGTGCGGACAAGTGAAATATTGTCAATATTTACTTTATAAATACTGTGTGGACAAGTGAAATATTGTCAAAATTTACTTTATAAATACTGTGCAGACAAGTGAAATATTGTCAAAATTTACTATGTAAATATTGTGCGGACAAGTGAAATATTGTCAAAATTTACTTCATAAATACTGTGCAGACAAGTGAAATATTGTCAAAAATATTTACTATGTAAATACTGTGCGGACAAGTAAAATATTGTCAAAATTTACTTTATAAATACCAGGGCTTTCGTTAGCGGGCGTACGGATGTAATTTACATTAAAAAAGTGTCACTGTACGCCTAAAATCTTACCCGCGGACGTTTCTGTACGTCAAAAAAAAAAATCGGAAAGTCCATTTGTAAACATGCAAACGTATCGTCTTGATAGATTTTGACTGAGATATTGCCCTTTCACATACATTTCCCGACTCTATTGATTACCCGATAACCCCTTTATTCACGACTGCCATTTTTAAAAGCAAAATATGACCAATGCAAATGTGTTTACAAATTACATAAACACAAGCGTACGCCATTTTTCTTAATGATTTGGTGAGTTTCTGGATATGTTACTATTTAAAGATTTGCTTTATTTTACGACCAACCGAAACAGGGGGTATTCCCATTGAGCATGCGTAAATCACGTACAGTGATGTGCGCGCATCGGGCAAAGGTCAAATTTTAAAATAGTGACCAATGTAGTAAATAGTATTTATATTTAGATGGAATGTGGGTATAAACAATTTTCTGAACATGGGGGGAATCATGATTTACTGCGCAAATAAACATTCGTCTGTAGTTTAATCTTCTGATTTACTTATATCGATGTACAGAATTGTACATTAATTTATTTTAAATCTTGACCTGATTGCATGATTTAATTCTGCACGCTAAATGTACTGACATGTATACAAAACGTTGTTTTGACAGATGACACGCCGCACTTGCTGCGTTTGTCACAGATCGATTGTAATTTTAAGGGCACATCAAATTAACACGTTATGTGTAGGTAGGCCTCTCCATCGTAAACAATACAGCTCTCTTGTCAGGGATCATGCTGGGTTCTATTTCAATATTATTATGCATTGTATATCATTATGATTTGCATTCTAAAATAAAATGCACCAAGAGTGCAGCTTAAAAGTTTATTTATTCAATACTGATGTATTCTTATTTATTGAATCTGACATCTATTTCTTTTTTTATTTTTGTTATAGTCCATTGGTCATTGGTAATGATATTGTCTGTAATTAAAAGTAGTAAAAAATCTGTGTTGTACTTGAATTTATGCATTATTTAGCTGGGAGTGAAACATGACTAAGGTAAAATAATAGCTTTAGAGTAGTGATATATGCTGTAAAAATGGCAATGTACAATACTCATATTCATGTCGAGCGATATTGTCAAACTTCCATACATTATGAGCAAAACTTCCAAAATCAGAGGCCAGGAAGTTCAAACTTCCAGTTTTCAAAAGTTAACGAAAGCCCTGAAATACTGTGCGGACAAGTGAAATATTGTGAAAATTTACTTTATAAATACTGTGCGGACAAGTGAAATACTGTGAAAATTTACTTTATAAATACTGTGCGGACAAGTGAAATATTGTGAAAATTTACTTTATAAATACTGTGCAGACAAGTGAAATATTGTGAAAATTTATTATGTAAATACTGTGGGACAAGTTAAATCTTGTCAAAATTTACTATGTAAATACTGTGGGGACAAGTGAAATATTGTGAAAATTTACTATGTAAATACTGTGCGGACAAGTGAAATATTGTCAAAATTTACTATGTAAATACGGGGCGGACAAGTGAAATATTGTCAAAATTCACTATGTAAATACAGTGCGGACAAGTGAAATATTGTCAAAATTCACTATGTAAATACAGTGCGTACAAGAGAAATATTGTCAAAATTTACTATATAAATACTGTGCTGACAAGTGAAATATTGTCAAAATTTACTATGTAAATACTGTGCGGACAAGTGAATTCTTGGCCAAAATATACTATATAAATACTGTGCGAACAAGTGAAATCTTGGCCAAAATATACTATATAAATACCATGCGGAAAAGTGAATTTCTTGGCCAAAATTTACTGTATAAATACTGTGTGAACAAGTGAATTCTTGGCCAAAATTTACTATGTAAATACTGTGCGAACAAATGAAATCTTGTCAAAATTTACTATGTAATACTGTGCGGACAAGTGAATATTGTCAAAATTTACTTTATACTGTGCGGACAAGTGAAATCTTGTCAAAATTTACTTTATAAATACTGTGCTGACAAGTGAAATATTGTCAAAATTTACTATGTAAATACTGTGCGGACAAGTGAATTCTTGGCCAAAATATACTATATAAATACCATGCGGAAAAGTGAATTTCTTGGCCAAAATTTACTGTATAAATACTGTGCGAACAAGTGAAATCTTGTCAAAATTTACTATGTAAATACTGTGCGGACAAGTGAATATTGTCAAAATTTACTTTATAAATACTGTGCGGACAAGTGAAATCTTGTCAAAATTTACTTTATAAATACTGTGCGGACAAGTGAAATCTTGTCAAAATGTACTTTATAAATACTGTGCGGACAAGTTAAATCTTGTCAAAATTTACTTCATAAATACTGTGCAGACAAGTGAAATCTTGTCAAAATTTACTATGTAAATACTGTGCGGACAAGTGAAATATTGTCAAAATTTACTATGTAAATACTGTGCTGACAAGTGAAATATTGTCAAAATTTACTATGTAAATACTGTGCGGACAAGTGAAATATTATCAACATTTACCATGTAAATACTGTGCTGACAAGTGAATATTGTCAAAAAATTTACTTTATAAATACTGTGTGGACAAGTGAAATATTGTCAAAATTTACTATGTAAATACTGTGCGGACAAGTGAAATATTGTCAAAATTCACTATATAAATACTGTGCGGACAAGTAAAATCTTGTCAAAATTTACTTTATAAATACTGTGCGGACAAGTGAAATATTGTTAAAATTTACTATATAAATACTGTGCAGACAAGTGAAATATTGTCAAAATTTACTAAATAAATACTGTGAATACAAGTGAAATATTGTGAAAATTTACTATATACTGTGCGGACGAGTGAAATATTGTCAAAATTTACTATATAAATACTGTGCAGACAAGTGAAATATTGTCAAAATTTACTATATAAATACTTTGAATACAAGTGAAATATTGTCAAAATTTACTATATAAATACTGTGCGGACGAGTGAAATATTGTCAAAATTTACTATATAAATACTGTGCGGACAAGTAGCAAACATCTTTGTTAAAATCGGACAAGTAAAGCAAATATGAATCACCGCCATCCCTGACAGAGTTCAAAAACTGTTTTAAACCTGGTGGAATGTCCTCCAATAGGAATGTGAACAGTCTGGACTTCTCCTTGACTCCGTGTGAGAACCAGTCAGGCAGGTGGGTCTTGCCCTGCAGCACCGCCTGTACGCTTTTCTGTAGCAACGTCAGCACGAACGGGACCTGCAAAAATGGAACTACAAAGCTGGAGTACAGTTTGGTGGGGTTTTATTACTGTATTCACAAAACACGGTACAATATGAATCAACTATCTAGAATGCTAATATATGTGTATGCATTAAATAAGAAAATCTGCACTAACAAAACACTTATATGATAATTCCAAGGTTATGCATATTTTGGAACTTACGCTGAGATTGACATTCAATATTACTTCCAAAGACTTTACATATCATGAATTTCTGTGATGCTATGGGACCACATAAACATACCTTAAGATACTGAGACATAACAAACAGACCACTGTACCTTGATACACTGACATGTAACATAGACAGGCCACTGTACCTTGATATACTGAGACGTAACATAGACAGGCCACGGTACCTTGATATACTGAGATGTAACATAGACAGGCCACGGTACCTTGATACACTGAGCCGTAACATAGACAGGCCACGGTACCTTGATACACTGAAATGTAACATAGACAGGCCACCGTACCTTGATACACTGAGACGTAACATAGACAGGCCACGGTACCTGATACACTGAGACGTAACATAGACAGGCCACTGTACCTTGATATACTGAGATATAACAGAGACAGACCACTGTATCTGGATATACTGAGATATAACATAGACAGACCACTAAACCTTGATATACTGAGATGTAACATAGACAGACCACTGTACCTTGATATACTGAGATATAACAGAGACAGACCACTGTACCTTGATATACTGAGATATAACATAGACAGACCACTGTACCTTGATATACTGAGATATAACAGAGACAGACCACTGAATCATGACACAATGAGACATATCATAGACAGGCCACTGTACCTTAATACACTGATACATAACAGACAGACCACTGTACCTTGATATACTGAGACGTAACATAGACAGACAACTGTTCCACTTGATATACTGAGATATAACATAGACACAGGCCCCTGTACCTTGATCTACTGAGATATAACTGAGACACAGGCCCCTGTACCTTGATATACTGAGATATAACTGAGACACGGGCACCTGTACCTTGATATACTGAGATATAACAGAGACACGGGCTCCTGTACCTTGATATACTGAGATATAACAGAGACACGGGCCCCTGTACCTTGATATACTAAGATGTAACAGAGATACCTTGATATACTGAGATGCCATGGATCCTGTGCTCATCAAGAGGGCAGACACTGCAGTGAGGAGCTTGCCTGTGTCCCCGAGGGCTATCACGAGGCTGATCAGGGCAGAACACGCCAGCGACGTCAGCGACCGGCCCTCATGAACTATGTCTGGACCAGAATTGGTGGCGATGTCCATCAACAGATGGAACAGCCCCTCTGTAAAACAATGGTATAAAACATGCTTTACATACCATCATCCATGTAATGGTGTAAACATTACCAATATAGTGCCATTATGTCTGGCAAGTATTGGTCAAAAAGGAGAAAAAAGGTATACAATGCTAAGATTACAGTCACTTATATTTCAAACAATGATGGTGAGTTACCTAGTACATGTATTACACAGACATAATACCATAGGATACATCGAGGGCTGAGCGTGAAACTATTGTATCTGCTTAATATTCCTATATCAGATACAATAGTTTCGCGCTCAACCCTCGACATGCGCCCATGCCTAAAAACCACAGGAGAACGCAAAACTAGCGAATGATAACTTAAACTATGTTAATGTTAAAGGTATCTTCAAGAAGTGAACAACAAACGTCTGCTGATGTAAACTATGTTGCATGAAAGAAATCTTCTATAAGTAATCAACCAACGTCTGTGGATGTGTTTCTGGACATACCTACAACGTCCGTGGGCTCGTGTTTCATGCTCTCAGGGAGCTGCCCCTGCAGCATGTCCAGGAGAGCCTTCAACGCTCGCACACACAGCTCCGGGAACTCCTCACTGGTTGCCCGCACCAGTTCGTAGAGCCCGAACAAGCCCAGGCCCACCACCTGACATCAGATATAGCAACGTAACCTCCTTGAACTGACGCTGGGAGGTATTGTTCAAAAACATAACTGCTTGGTCATATTTGTGTAACAATTAAAGATGCAAGTTCATATCAATATTTTGACACTGTCAATAAAATGATACACTGAGATTAGTATGTTCCTATTATTTTTTTTAACTGATCACAGGAATCTAAATCATTAACAATTATTGGCAACTGCCATAATTGTCATGAATAATGGTCTGATCTTTGCAATAAACAGAAATATGTTATCCAAACAATCAGTTTGGCATTAAAATTAACAAAGTTATGGTACAATATATATAACAACATACACGGATTGCACACAAAATTATTTCAAAACAAAATATTACATTTTAATACCACTACATTTCAACATCTCTATTGTACGTTATCTTCACAAGCTGCAGAAGTGGTTTTTTTTTTCAAAAACAAAATGCACTGGTTAGTGTTGGTGAAATGACGCAACTCTTAGAAATGGTTACAACTTAGCATAACAAGAGCACCGCCTATGGGTGCTGGACGCTCGACTTTCTCAGATTTGATAGTAATCTAGGCTTTTGTTTATATAATAAGTTTATCACTATCATGAAGTATTTTGAAGATCCGTTCAATACCTCTCTAGATATTGAGAAATTTTACCTAACCCAAACAAGTCTAAGTGCAAAAAAGGGCAATAGCTCCACCAAAATCCTTGATATAGTTACCTCCTCTTGTCTACAGAATAAGTTCATCAGTGTGATCATGTACTTTGAGTTTTAAGTCAATACCTCTTATAGATATTGTGAAATTTGACCTAAAGCGAAATTTATAAGTTGTAAAAAAGGGCAATTACTCATGCAAAATCATTGAAACAGTTACCTTCTCATGTGTGCAGAACGGTGTCAGCACCATAAACAAGTACCTTGAGTTTCAATTTAATGTCTTTGATAGTTATTGAGAAATCTTATATTTACCAAAAAATTGTCAACAATTGTAAGTGCAAACATGGGCAGATAACTTTGGAAATACAAATCACAGGGTTACCTGCCTTGATGTAATGGAGTACTCTTTTGAAAGTAAACAAGTATTGGAAGTTTCAAATGGATACCGTCGATAGTTTCTGAGAAATGGACTCTGACAAAAAACTTAACCTAAAAAACTTAACTTACGCAGACACTGACGCAGACAACAGGGCGACAAAGAAAAAAAGTCTAGCTAAAAATCAATACATTTAGTGTTGGTGAAGAAATTAAATCATAATGTCAAGACGAAGCTATTATTTAGTACCTTTGGTATCCGTACTACACCGTCTTTACCGCGGTCTTCCCCATCTTCCTCCCCCTCCGAGTCTGACAGACTCGAGCTCGACTTCTGGTAGACTTTGGTGGCCTCCTTCATGCATTTCTCAAGCAGCGCCTGACGCACCAGGGCGTACACCGTGAATGGGGAGGGGTTGCCATGGAGCTCGAGATTGGTGACGGGCGTCTCAGGAAGCTCCTCCTGGCTTTCGTCCCGCTGGTATCACGGTGAAGAACGAAACAGATATGAGGCATGTGGTGGGAAAACCGGGCTTATTGCATGTGCGTATAAAGTGTCGTACCGGATTAGCCTGTGCAGTCAGCACAGGCTAATCCGGGACGATACTTTCTGCCTACAGTTGATTTATGTTTAGGAGACTTCATTGAAACAGAAAATACCATAAAAGTGGAAAGTGTCATCGGGGATTAGCCTGTGTGGACTGCACAGGCTGATCCGGGACAACACTTTACGGACATGCATTAAGCCCGGTTTTCCTGTGACATGCTTCATACGTTTTACAAAAATTTATTCTTATAACGTGATAATCAACTGCACACAAACTTATTTGAATATTATCATAATAGTGACCCGAAATGATGCTCTTGAGTGCTTGGACTATTCGGTCAATAATCGAGCTAAAAACTATTGATTTCTTCTCTTGTATGCATCAAAACTGCTCACTCATGGACAGTCATTAACCTGTTCCGCTATTCAGTTATATATGTAATATATTGAATGTTTTATGAATAGATTCAGTCCTTGTTTACTCTAGCTTTTACTAAACACTTTGATCAACACAGTAAAACTTTCATGCCTATAAAATTAGGTGCACCAAGTATACCTTTAACTGTTTTTCTTTTCCCTTGTGTTTGGACTTCTTTGTCTTTTTCTCAGGTTTCTTTCTGAAAAAATCAAAATTAACACATTATGTAAGTTTAAGAATTCATAACATATAAAGGAATGCAGTCCAGGTAGGATGATTGGTTTGTATTAGTTTAATGTTGCAAATACAGGAAGGGTTACTTAAATGTTACTAATACAGGAAATGTTATTTAAATGTTATTTAACATTTTTTTCTTGGCCTAGGAAGCTTGCTTTTAATCTCAAATATATTTGAAACAGAATATAGGCGTCATGCACAAGCAAAATTTCTTTAAAATCATGTTTTTTTCCCATAATCTGACATAGGCCTTTCCCAAAACTACGTTACTTCCCTTGCGTAATCACGAGTTATGTCCCCTGTTCACTTCCGGCGACTTTTATTGATTATAAGGCAGGATAAATTATTTTGTTAAGTAACTGTAAGCTAACATTCTTCTGGCGGCTAAAATTACGAAAATAAGGTATCATCACAGAAAGTTTGAGCGTAATTCCGATGTTTTTGACAGCAACTTGTTATTTAAATTCCATATGTGTTTTTACTTTAAAGCTATTTTCGTTGCAGATATTCTTGTTGTGTGCTAAATATTATACGGTGCTTGAACATGCTTCGTTATAATCTTGAAATATAATGTAACAAAACAACTATCTTTTTAATTACTGTCAACACAAAAAATATTACAATAACTAAAGATGTTTGTCACTCCTCATTAAATGTTATAATTGATGTTGTATTAAAGAGATTATTTCTTCATTTCTGTCGGAATCGTGGGAAACAAACAAAATTGTATTCTCGTCGCAGCTAATTCCCGTATGTTTTAGACAAAAAACACGATGAGCTCTTATATGTACACCACCTTACAATTCTTCATAATTTAAAATTATATGCTGTGCTATATTATTTCACTTTTCAATTTAAACCAATTAATTAATTTGAAAAGATGCTAAATGCTTTTAATTCTGTTCTGTTCTGTTCAATAAGGTGATGAAATTTCATAGGGTGATAGGCAAAGAACAACGACGGAGACAACAACATTTTAAAATGTGAGATAAACTTTAATTTGAGACTCAATGGGGACGAAGTGTGACATGTTAGTTGTCTTTGCATGTAGATCTTTATCATCGATGCATTATGCAATTACATCGGATTAGCGGTATTGTTCTAAGGGCAATTTGATAAGATCCTTGCGGTTTGTGGCTTTGGTATTTTTATGACCCCCTCTTCAGACAGATAACTAAGTATCCATTGAGAGAATTCGAGGTATTTATGTATGGAAAACTACTTTTTAAAACGAGGCAAAGGAGACATTTTTTTTCCGGATACCTGTCATACGGACATGTGGCCTTAGTAATGAGTTTAAAACGATACTACATTTAGTTCTAATAATTCATTTCTGTAACATATATCCTCTATGAATTTATTAAAATATTTAATCAAAAACATATGGTTTTAAAAATTTCCATTACAAGTTTTGACACCTGCTTGGTCTTAGATCTATAATACTTTATATGGCAAGCTAGGAAAAAAGTCGCCGGAACTCGGGTTTCACATTTGCGATGTGAATTCGCAATAACGGGAGGTAATTTCCAAGGGAGATCACCTAGTTTTGGGAATGGCCAATAGCCCTTGTAGTCACCGTCCGGGCCATCATGTTAAATAAACCACTATAAATGCTTAACAGTTTAAGTTATTAAATTGAAATGTGTTGAATATGTTTGTCCATTTATTTACGATTAAATTTAGATGTTTCACATTTTTACTGTTCGTACATGGAAAGTAGGTCATGTTTATATGACAGCAGTGTAGCGATTTATTTGAACAGAAATACATAATTACATATTATTATAAAAATTAATTAGAAGGTTTGAAAAAATGTGTTAAAAGTATCTTGTGTCTAAATGTTTATTCAAAATAATTGGATTTCTACATCAGCAAAGTCCCAATTTAATTTGAATACTGATTATATCATGAACACATGCACATAGCATCAGGCCTTTTTCTGACCTTTTTGGGAAAAAGTACCTTGGCTAAATTGGGAAATTGACGCCGTAAAATTTTTAAAATTTGGGAAAACAATTTATCGCTAAATCTTAAGTGTTAGATCAAATTTACTGTTTTAAACAAATAAAATTAAGAGTTTAACGGCACTAAAACATTTAATTTAACTCTAAATTGTGATAAATACCTAACCAAGCTATGCAACCTGAGTTTGTAACCTTATGCATGTCTTATTTCCTTTAAGTTTGTGTATACTTCTAAAAATTCATCACCGAATCTGACCAACTTCACCAAAATAAAATTGTGGGATCTACAGTCTACATTATTTAGTTTTAATAATGCGTTAATAAACATAGTGTAGTACCTTCACTAAATAGGTCGCGAAAATATGTGATAACTTCAAATGAAATCTTTACCTCCTTATATTTAAATCCTTCCTGTAACTGACACATCCACTTGTGTAAATAACAAAATATTTGCCCATCATTTCATCATTATAGTGGACAAACAAATCGTTTTTTTGTGTTACCTATTTTATTACAAGGCTATTAGAGTGTTCTCCCCTTGTAAACAATGTCAACGATAAAATTAGAGGATATCCAAATTTAAAGTCCAATGTGAAAAAATCGGCTGTAAAGTATTGAAATATCTTATTTTCACTTTCATTTTCGAAAAAATAATTACACATTTTTTACAATTGGGAATTTTGGGGTTAGAATTGGGAAAAATTATGTATATTTGGCATTGGGAACGGGTCCGACTATCGGACCCGTGAGAGCGGTAGAAAAAGGCCTGAGCAACCAACCTTGACAACCAATCAGAAGGGCCAGACCAATGGGTCACACTGCACATGAACAAGGTCATTAGAGGGAGCTAAATCTAGGTTGTACTTAGGCAAAATATTGCCGATTGTTGAACTGTTTTTTGTTTTTATGTGAAATATTACAATTTAACTACATATTCATTGCCCAAACATATATATTTGACAACGTTTAAACAATGTATAGATTGACTTATGCATTAAGGTGGGCAGAATGACGGACCAACAGCTGATGTTAGCTAAAGAAACATCAGGGAACAATTTATATAGTACTGACTAGACCTGTTCGCTGAAGCCAACCCCGTATCGAAAGTCAACCAGAGTCGTAACATATTTATGTCACGCTATAAATACACAATTTTGCAATTTCTGGAGGAAATCACTTCATATACAGGCAAGTCAATATAAACTTTTGACTTGTAACATAGTTTGAGAATCGAAATTGTCAAAGGCATCGAATAATACCTGAAAATAACTCTGATCAGCACACAGTGTACAATTACGCCGCCATTGTTGTTTTATCACGTGACTATGAGAGTTTCATTCTGATATTTGCAGATTGACCTTTTCGCATTCTCAAACTGTAAACATGGCTTTCCTCTTCTCTAATGCATTATTTTTTGTTCAATTACTCACGCCTGACCAGCAAACATATTAATATTGATGTAAGTGATGTTAAATCTATTATTCTTTTACTAGGTATTAACATTATATAGTGTGTTCACAAAACAATCACCAGTGAAGTAAAACTCCCGGAAATGTCATTTTCTTTTCGGGCTGTGTTTGAAAACAGTCACAGCACATGTTCTGTTACTTAAAATAGATAATTAGTCACATGACCGTGAAATCCTGTGAGATTCTCATTTGATAAATGTCTTGTATGTGGCTGATTTCCTCCAAATTTTAGTATTGAAACAGTAATTTAGAACTGTTTAAGACCCTATTTTGTCATAGTATGCTAACTAGATGTAAAAATTATATCTATCAAATAATGCTGCCTATTTGGTTCAGTAGTTCATTTAAAAGCTGTGTTGGTCAGTTTATTTGGTGACTGTTGATAAACTGTCAAAGTCTCAAGACTTGCTGGTAGACTTTGCTATGGGGTTGCTCCTTAACTTTATGTCGCGCAAAGTAAAAAAATAAAGCGACATTTTAAGTGGAAGCAGGCAAAACTATCCCCAGTCAAAACCGGCCCCAAAAATGCAAAACCGGCCCCACATTTAGGAAAAACCGGCCCCAAAGGTGTAAAACCGGCCCCAAATTGTTTATCTTAGAACTAAATGTAGATTATTTTATGTATTTTAATGTTAAAATTAAGTATTTGGAGCAGAGTTTGGTTAATTGTTATACTGTGTATCGTTTTAACATGAAATGGGGCATAATTATTGCATGAATTAGCAACTAATTATAGAGCAACTATAAAAATGCAATTCGTATTATGGCCATACATTTTCTCAAGCATATATACATGTTTATGAAAACATATGAATCGTTAATTTAAAAAAAAAGTTAAATTTAATAATAAAGTTCGTATTATAACAATGTTTAATGATGACATGTTCTGGCAAACGCTGTACTGAAAACGTGTAAACTGTCATGTAAAATTTGTTATGTACATATCAATAGAAAAAAACATGAATCCCGCATTTGGCAAGAAATATCATTTAAATTTAGAAGACATTAAGTGCATATTTAAATACTTATTTATACATTTTGAAAACAAATTACTCCTAAAATATCATTGCATAATTTAAAAAGATATTTCGTGCAAATTTGATAATATTCACAATTTTGGGTGGTGCTAGTTTCAATTGATGTATCAAACTGTTATGCAATCTTTTTCACACATTTCGGGGTAATGTCATCAATGTGTGACAAGTATACAACACCTCAATCATAACCTGTTACTGTTAAGATACTAAACATAATTGAGTTACTTTTAATATGTTGTAAGCGCGTGCACTATAAATTATGTAAATTGATTAATATGCATTACAGTATGCATAAATGCCGTTTATTTGCAAATTGCATTAAATTCAATAGGTTACAAGAATGAAGATATTTTTTTTTCAAATTGACAAGTCGATGTAAATGATTTCAAGTTCCTCATTGTTTCTTTACAAAGAATTTTAAATTGTTGTTGAAAAGTCGGATTCATACAATAAAATGGAAAATTCGAATTTTAGAAATATTCTTGCACAATTATGATCGTCTTCCCATGTACTGGTACTTTTTATAGGTGGTGGTGATTGTGTGTGTCAATCATGTTGTCATTGA
The DNA here is from genome assembly GCA_027627225.1 of Congeria kusceri. Lineage (NCBI taxonomy): Eukaryota > Metazoa > Mollusca > Bivalvia > Myida > Dreissenidae > Congeria > Congeria kusceri. The sequence continues at coordinate 16,122,243 of CM051025.1, read as the reverse complement.
TAATAAATGGGCGAATTACGTATGAGAATAGTAAAAACTAATAAAAAATAATACTCCAAACGTAACACTATCTTTTTGTATCTTGGGGCCGGTTTAGTCATTATGCAATCACATGTGGGGCCTGGTTTTTTTTCGAGGCCCGATTAGACTGGGGCCGGTTTTGCCATAAACCTTTTAAGTTATGGAAGCCAGAACTAAGCTGATGTTTGTTTGAATGGGTCAACACTAAAAATATGAATTTAAGTCATTTATCATAACATTTAATTTCTAATAGTGATTGCAAATACTGGTTGGCGAGTAGTATCCATGAACTAGCAGTATCCGTGATATGTATATTAAAACATGGAAAAAGTCCTCCAGCATTGAATGTAGAGTTTACACACATCACCTAGCAAATGTTCCAAACGCAGAATAAGTTGAAGTCTCCAAAACTTCATATTTTTTAAAGATATTTACATTTTTGTTTAATAAAAAATCCCCAAACAACTTAACTCCTCGCGGGGCATTCACGCGCGCGTCTTTGCGCATGCGCATAAATCAATAATGGGCCCTATTTTTATCTTTCCTATTTTCGGTTTACCAAGGGTGATCGCAGGGTTATTCACAAAAAGCCATAATTTTAGTCTTCAAACACCACCATCTATATATATTCAACATGTATTTTTCGTGAAATAGGTTTTCTAAAAAAAATCAAGAATTACAATTGCAAAATGTTTACTAAAAATTATTAACAAAGAATTGCAATTTTAAAATGTTTACTCAATTAAACGGCTAGTTTCCAGACGATTTTGACAGGGAAGGCGACTACTTCAATAATAACATAGTTATCTCCGGGACTCCCGTTTAGCATCAGCAAATTGTTAAGGGGCGCCAAAGGGGTAACCAAAGACCATTTTCCGGCATACACTTATGTTAGCAGTTGCATTATCACAGCTAATCTGGCATAGAATTTAATAATATTACATCATGATGTAGGTAGTGGAATGTAGAATAGTATAGGGCAATTTAAATCTTGAGGTGTTTAGCACAAATACCGCATTTTCAACTGAAAGGAAAAATCATGGATACTACTAGTTTAATTGCTTTAATTCATGCTAATAATTACCACTTTGGCGCCCCTTATATGGGAAAAACATATGACGTCATGCCAAGATATTTACATAGTTGTTAACAGAAGGAGCCAAACTTTGTACTGTAACGAGCTTTTTTTTAAAAGTATTACTTACGCGATTGAAAATAGACAAAAACTACCAAAAAAAATCACGGACACTACTCGCTAACCAGTAAGGCACTTCCAACAGTCTGGCTGTTGTGCTATCACTTTAGTGACATGATTACAGTAGTGTCAGTGTTTACTTGAAATAGTTTTTATATATCACACAGGATGAAAGAAGGTTAACATTAGTGATGTTCAGTGCATTCTAGCAAGCAATGAAAGACAACATAATTACTTCGCAGCAACTGGTTCTTCTGTGACTTGAAACACTTCATGAAATTTTTTGCCCAAAATATCTCCTTTCAAAAACAAGTCCAATTCGCTTCTCGTCGATGGCAATATGGTCGCAGATGCCATCATACATGTACTTTTTATATCGTTTTAACTTCTAAATTAAACCTTGTTGACGCTGGCATTTACAACATTGTTTTAATCATATTTTATAATATTTAGAGCAACTTTCGTTTCGCAATAGACATTTTGGACATTGAATTATGGGATAAGTTCCAACTAAATTCTGTACTTGCGCTTTCGCCTAAATCCCGTCGTCCTATGACTTAACGTCATTGTGGACCATCCACTGGGTAAAAGCAACCATTCCATGATATCGTTTGATTTTTGTGGTTACTCTCAAAGTAACAATACAAGTGAAAGGCTTGACATCAACAAAGCAGTCTTCAGCAAAATGGAAGACATACTAAGGTCAGACTGGTGTGAACTTTTGAAGGATAAAAATGTAGATGAACAATAGACGGTGTTTAAAGAAAATATAGTAGAAGGTGTATCCCTAAAAAGAAAAAGACCTGCAACAATGTTAGTAATATAAATGGTATTATAATGAACAGAAAACTCCAATCTAAATTGAGACGGAAAGAAAAATTGTGGAAACAGTAAAGGATGACTGGAGATAAAGATACTTATGAACAATATATGAGAGTGAGAACTCAGTTCAGAAAACTATCCAGCGGTTCTTTACGGGTACATGAAGAAAATATACCAAGATCTTCAAAAGAAAACCCTCAGAGAATCTGGTCAAGTCAAAATAAAAACAAGAGTGTCGATATCAGACTTAAACAAATCTGAAACAAAAAGTAGTAACTGAACCGGACAAGGAGAAAGCCAATGTTCTTGGCAAATTCTTCAGCTCAGTGTTCACTTATGAACCAAATAACGAACTTATAGACATACAGCAAAAAGAAGGACCTCTGGAAAATGATATAGAGATCAATGTTGACATTGAGAAAAAAGTTTGAAAAGTTACAGATAGATAAGTCACCAGGACCAAATAGTTTGAACCCAAGAATCTTGAAAGAACTGAGCGACACATTGGCACTGACAATATATATAATTTTTAAAAACAGTCTTGACTCTGATATTTTACCACACGAATGGAAAACAGCAAATATAACAGCCATATTTAAGAAGGGCGACCGAAAAGAAGCAGGGAATTATAGACCGGTGAGCCTTTCATGTATATTATGTAAGCGTTTAGAAAAAATAGTCAGAGAAAACATGGTTCGACATAATTATGTGCCCTATTCAGCGAGAAACAATTTGGCTTCGTCTCTGGACGATCTACAGTTTTACAACTCTTGGCCGTACTTGAAAAATGGACAGATATATCAGATATCGATGTGGCTTACTGTGACTACATGAAGGCATTCGATAAAGACTTGCATCGAAGGCTTATTCATAAGATAAACTTCTAAAGATTCGGGGATAAATACACCAGCTGGATTGATAGTAATTACCTATCGAACAGAAAGCAGAAAGTTACTGTAAACGGAGAAGAATCAGAATGGATGCCGGTCACGAGTGGAATTCCTCAGGGCCCTGACTCCGGCCGATGTTATTCGTCATATTCTTCAATGACATTACTGAAGAAATAACAAAATAGCGAGATATACCTCTATGCCGACGGCACTAAAGTATGCAGGGAAGTTAACAACGACTGGGATAGAGACTTGCTGCAGCAAGATATATATAGCATGTGTGATTGGTCAGACAAGTGGCTTCTCCGCTTCCATCCAGAAAAGTCTTAAACCATGACTATCACCAATAAGAAACAGGACCAATATCATGACCCATATGTGGAAATATCTAACGCAGAGAAGAATATAGGAGTGATCATGAACTATAAACTTTCTTTCAACCAGCACCTGAATGAAAAGGTGAATAAAGCTTTAACTCTGTGCTGGGACCTATGCGAAGATCTTTTGAATGCCTAGACCAATCAATATTCAAGATTTTTTACACTGCTATGATAAGAGCCCATGTCAAGTATGCACTTCAGATTTGGAGCCACTATAAAAAGGACATCGTTTCCATCGAAAATATCCGAAAAAGAGCTAAAAGAATGATCCCTGGATTATCGCTCCTTAGCTATGAAGAACGATTACAGAAACTTAAGCTACCCACATAAAGCTGCAGGCGGTTTCGAGGGCATATGATCGAAGTATATAAATTATTGAACAATAAATACTATTCAATGAAAAGGAACTTTTAAACTTGAACGAAGGCGGTAGCACAAAGGGAAGCAGCATGAAGCTATATAAATCTAGACCAAGGTTGAATATTCGAAAATACTCGTTTAGTCTTCGTTTGACTGACATAGGGAATTCTTTACCAGACAGTGTAATCTGTGCAAAAACTCTAAACACGTTCGAAAACAGACCGGATAGACACTGGAGTTCACAGGAAATTCTATATAAATTTGAGGCGTCAATTGCTACCGGACGCAATAAAGACCATGAAGGGCCGGTGACAGAGGCAGTGTGCCTTCTACCAGAAGTCATCTAAGGTAATCTAAGGTAATTATCATATTCGTCGTTGTAGTCGTCGTCATCGCCATACTTGCTATCATTATAATCATTATTATTAGTATTTGTATATAAACATATGAAGAGAAACGCATTTGCAAGAAAGAACGGAATGGTATATATTCAGCAGCTTCAAGAAACCTCACTTTTTAGCTCACCTGATCGCCTTTTGTCCGTCGTCCGTCGTGAGTCGGGAATCGTTCGTCGTCAACATTTACCTTGTGAACACTCTAGAGGCTACATGTGTTGCCCAATCTTCATTAAACTTGCCCAGAACATTTGATCTAATGATAAATCGGACGAGTTCGAAACTGGGTCATGTGGGGTCAAAAGCTAGGTAACTAGGTCAAATTTAATAAAAAGCTTGTGAACACTCTTGAGTCATATTTTTTAACCAATCTTCTTGAAACTCGCTCAGAACATTTGTTTTTCAATGATATCTCGGACTAGTTCGAAACTGGGTCACGTGGGGTCAAACACTAGGTCACCAGACCAAATTGAAGATAAGGTTGTGATCACTCTAGAGGCCAGATTTATAAATAAATCATCAAGAAACTTGCTCAGAACATTTATCCAAGTGATATCTCAGACGAGTTCAAAACCAGGTCATATGGGGTCAAAAACTAGGTCACCAGGCCAAATTGAAAAAAAGCTTGCGAACACTCTAGTTAATATTTTAGCCGAATCTTCGTGAAACTTGCTCAGAACAGTAGTTCCTGATCACCTCAGGTGAGCGACCTAGGGCCTTAAGACCCTCTTGTTTGCTGGATATTTTTCAATCAATTGAGGGCATAAACATGCATGAACAACGTTTAATTCACCAACACTCAAACAGGCAAATGTTGACACATAGAGGATCGGCAACAGGACTTCTCGACCAAAAGTTTCACCATTTTTTATCACGCGATGTTCATATGGCAGATTCTTTAAATTTTGATTTTTGTTTTTAGAGTGATCTGTACTGTTCCAATGTTTATAATTGATGGAATGCATATATCGGCCACGTTATCCTTGCTTGCACTATTTTTTATCGCCATAAGTGTAGTTAGTTGTTTTTTTATCATTGAATGAAGTCAAATATAGCTATGTGTGTTTCTACAACAAATACGTATGTCAGCAGTTTGTCAATGCATACATTCTGGATAATAACTATTTTTGTGTACGTACTATACATCAATATAAGTTCTAATTTACCTATTTTTATTTCTTGTTCTACACCACAGGTCAAGTGGGAGTGGTTGAAATTTGCTAATGGTATAGCGTGGCCCAGGAATGGCGAGACGTGTCCGATGGCGGTTCAATAACCAATGTACAACATGGTGATCAACGGTGTATTTGAGAGGCTGAGGCGTGTTTTTGCACAAAACTGTCGTATGATATATCGATGTGAACTGAAATGCTCTCGTGGACCCGTTGTTGCAATGAAACACAGGGAAAAGTAATATGTCGACTGGTTATTCTGCGAGTGCCTGCTTGGTTTGGAATGGTGGCTTTTTAACAGGATCTCTGTTCCCATTGAGGTTCCAGTTCCAGTCCGGGAATATATAATGGATCATTTGAAAGAGAGCTTACCTTGAAAGATGATTGCGGCTAAGCACTCTGCCGACCAATAAGAGCTTTCTTTTAAAGGTGATTAGGACGTTGCTTCCTGTACAATGCCGTCAATTAATTTAAGAGCTTTCATTGAAAGAAAATTGGGATATTGCTGAGTGTACTATGTCGTCCATTAAGCTTTCTTTGAAAGATGATGGGGAATAAGAGCTTTCATTGAAAGAATTTTTGAACTTGCTGTGTATACTATGCCGTCAGTTAATTTTAGAGCTTTCCTTGAAAGATAATTGGGACTTTGCTGCGTTTACTATGCCGTCCATTAAGAACTTTCATTGAAAGATAAATGGGACTTTCCTGCGTGGATGGCTTTCAATAAGTTGTTTATTCTTCAGACATAGAACTCTTACTTGTGTGACTCCCTTCGGCATTCAATCAATCAATCAATCAAAGGAGCACTTGTATAGCGCAAAATGTTATGTTGCATATTCTGTTGCGCTTCACAAATAATTGTCCTAAATTATGTACACATCAACAGTCATGTATTGTAAAACTTTTTACATTCAAAAAGATTTAACACTTGTGAAAAATGGTGAAGAGGTGTGTTTTCAAACTTCGCCTGAATTGGCCTTCATATGAGATGCACTCTGTGTTAATAACTAAAGGGACTGTTTCTACCAAAAAGTGACCCCCTATAACATTTTAATTACATTATGTTATAGAAATATGCCATATAAAAGTACTTAAACTAAATAAAGTACAAAGAATATTATAGGCTACTACATTATGAGATTCCGATATTGTCTGTCTTGTGAGAATCCATGTAAAAATTAAACAATATACCCACAATTATAACGTAAAAATGTAATAAAGAAAAGTGCCAAGAACAAACACAACCTAAATTGGACACTGATTTTTTTCTCCAAAAGCCTAACAATTCCAGTTATAAATACATGTTTATACCTTTATTAAATTATATGTCAATATATTGTTAATATCAATTTTTTTTATTTGATACTTGTACTGTCCACTTGATGCCATTTTCATAGACGTAGACCCTTTAATCTGGACACTGCCTGTTAGCGCGTTAGAGGACATTTGCTGTATCTTGCGAGTCAGCATATGGCGTACCCTTTGGGTCAAAAGTACATGCACGGCAGCTAAATATAGATGTTACTGTTGTTATATGCAGTCATAATTTATACCAACCGTCATAAAATATGGCAAGCGTCATAAATTTTTAACCGCGGTTACATTTTTCTGACCAAATGCTAAACTGAAGCTCTGAGTCTGTTTTGCGAATTAAATCAAGTCTTATATAGTGACTTTTTGTCAAAATTGCATTTATTTATTTAAATATGTTTTTTTAATTATAAAAATAATTGAAAGATACATTATTTATAAATAAATAAATCTGAAAAAAAAGTGTAACTGCAGTTATTATTTTATTACAACTGTCATATTTTTTTTACTTTCGGCATAAATTGAAACTACAGTTATATCTGTATATGTAACTGCTGTTACAAATTAATGACTGCAGTCATAAATTATAACAACAGGCAAATCTATATTTAGCTGCCGTGCATATATGTACTTTGGACCCAAAGGGTACGCCATATCAGCAAAACTGACAACGTCTTGGTTTCTTTAATGTTGTAGAAATATAATTTTATTGTTTACTTTGTTGTTCTCTGTATCATGACTTAAGACGAAAATACGGTATATAAAGTATGGAACGCCAAACTGCCTTTTTTTGAGAGAAACTGATATGCTTGGTTAGTCAAGCTGGTATTAGGTTGAGTCAGATTGGCGTTATGTTGAGTCAAGTTTACATTATGTTGAGTCAAGATGACATTAGGTTGAGTCAAGGTGGCATTATGTTGGGTCAAACTGGCATAAGGTGGAGTCACAATAGGATACGGTTGAGTCTAGTTGGCATTCGGTTGAGTCAATTTGACATAGGGTTGAATCAATTTGACATTATGTTTGGTCAAATTGGCATGATGTTGGGTGAACATGGCATTTCGTTTAGTCAAGATGGCATTAGGTTGAGTCAAATTGGCATTATGTTGGGTCAAGTTGACATACGATTGAGTCTATTTGGCATTAGGTTGAGTCAAGTTTGCATAATGTTGGGTCAAGTTGAAATTAGGTTGAGTCAAGTTAACACTAGATTGAGTCAAATTGGCCTTATTTTGGGTCAAGTTATCATTAGAATGAGTCAAGTTGACATACTGTTTGGTCAAGTTGGCATTAGGTTGATTCAGATTGGCATTATGTTGAGTCAAGTTGACATTGTGTTGGGTCAAGTTTGCTTTAGGTTGAGTCCAGTTTTCATTATGTTGAGTCAAGTTGGTATTAGGTTGGGTCAAATTTGCATTATGTTTGGTCAAATTGACATAAGGTTGAGTCAAGTTGACATTATGTTGGGTCAAGTTGGCATCAGATTGAGTCATTTCATGTTGATTCGTTAAAAAACTTGGCTGCCAGGGGGCGTGGCAGTTTTCCTTATAAGGTTAAATGAAAAACTTCAAAAATCTTCCTGTCTGAGACCACTAGCTGGATTTTAAAATAATTTCACTTAAATGTTCCTTGTGTGAACCTCTACCAAATTCATTGAAATCATTTTGATTTGTTAAAAAACTTGGCCTTCAGGGGGCGGGGCAGTTTTCCTTATATGGCTATATGGAAAACTTTAAAAAATCTTCTTGTCTGAAACCACTGGCTGGATTTCACAATAATTTCACAGAAATGTTCCATGGATGACCCTCTACCAAAATTCCTTTAAATCATTTTGATTCGTTAAAAAACATGGCCCCTAGGGGGCCGGGCTGTTTTCCGTATATGGCTTTATTGAAAACTTCAAAAATTGTCTTAACTGTAACCACTGGTTGGATTTCAAAATAATTTCACAGAAATGTTCCTTGGGTCCCACTCTAATCAATTCCTTCAAATCATTTTGATTTGTTCAACAACATGGCCCCCAGGGGGCGGGGCAGTTTTTCTTATATGACTAATATTCAAAACTTCAAAAATCTTCTTGTCTGAAACCACTGGCTGGATTTAAATATAATTTCACAGAAATGTTTCTTGGGTGACCCTCTATCAAATTCCTTTAAATCATTTTCATACAATTTTGATTTGTTAAGAACATTTAAGTCCAGATTGGTTGTGAAATTATATTTTCTATAGCATCAACTTTGGCAATCTTCTTCTCAAGAACAGCTTATAAAGTAATTAAAGCTTTCATATTTCTGTACATTCATATATTGTTTGTTTACATAAAATTACTTGTATTTATTAAAACCTTTCATATTTAGAAATAAATAAGAACCCCAAATCATTTACATTGTTAATATAAAACATGCTGTTGTTTTAAACATTTTCCAGTACATCGCCGCCATTGCTTAATAATTTTGAGAGTTTATATTGTTTTTAAGACGACTGCTTTACCACTGGCCTGTTTGTTCGATGAACCGAACATAAGGACCATACCACTCAACAGTGCATTATATTGACCGAAGGTTTTATTAGCGGAACGCAACATTAAAATACACTGACTTGACATAAAGTAAATACCACTCAACATATCATACTGTTGGCTTAACATAATGCCAACTTGACTCAATCCAATGTCAATTTGACCCAGAATAATGACAACGTGACTCAACCAAATTGCTTTTTGACCCAAAAAACGCCAACTTGACTCAACCTAATGTCATCTTGACTCAACTTAATGCCAAATAGACTCAATAATATATCAACTGGCCCCAACATTATGCCAATTTGACTCAACTTAATGCCATAGTGACTAAACATAATGCCATCTTGACCCAACATTATGTCAAATTGACTAAACATAATGCCAATTTGACCCAACAAAATCCTAACTTGACTCAACCTAATACCAACTTGACTCAACATAATGAAAACTGGATTCAACCGAAAGCATACTTGACCCAACATAATGTCAACTTGACTCAAAATAATGCCAGCTTGACTCTACCAAATGCCAACTAACCAAACATATCAGTTTCTCTCAACAAAAGGCAGTTTTGGCGTTCCATAATATAGTGTAAGGAGCAATATGCTTAAGTTTGTTAAACTATGTCATCTACAAATACAGGAGTGAAATTTCTTCTTCGTTACATTGTTAAGCTATACTACACTATCAGTTAATATTTTTGCAAACAATCATTATTAACATCGTAGTTATCTAATCTATCTGTATTTATCGCATATTTGTAGTCATATATTTGTATGCTTTCGTAAATTGTATATATGTCACTGCTTTCCTATTTAGCCATCTGGTGGTCATAACCATGTATTCATGTGGCCAAAGGTATTGTGCAGCCGATATGCCTTAAATAAAGCATATAAATAAACCATATCCGTGGCCTAGTGGTTAGGGCGTTCGCCTACGGAGCGGGAGGTCGAAGGTGTGAGTCTCGCACAAGGCTTGTTCCGATATGGCCAGTTGCCAACCCAGCAGCTAGTTAAATCGAAGGGTACCTATTGCCTTCCTGCCAAGAGCCCGGCATTTAGGATAGGAATCGGAAGTAAACATGCTCATCAGTAAAGGTGTATCGTTAGTCAAAACTAGCAGGCCCTTCATCGCTAGGAATGACACTATTATAAATTAACACTTTACTTCACTTTTTAAAGCGTATATTATGAAAAGGGATGTTTGTAAAGGCGCTACTTTTGTAACAAAACTGGTAATATAATATATAAACTACTGCTACGGATACGTATCCAGATTCATTATTTTCGGCGTAGCAGTCTAACCCAACTTTTGACCTTCCCAATATCCAATCAAATGTTGTGAAAAATTGCCCGCGAGTAGTTCCGAATGAATAAACACTGCTTCGGATAATTTGAAACAAGAAATGGCTTTAAAAAAGACAATCGGCGTAGAAATTAATATTGAGATGTCATTGTTTTGCCCTCAATATAATACAAGAGGACCAAGCTGTGACTTCACGGACTCCATATTTTTCGTTCCCTACTAAGAAGACTTCTCGGACCCCAGATTGTTCGGTCCCTACTAAGGAGACTTCTTGGACACTTGATTTTTCGGACACTATAAGTAAACGTATCGGCCCCCAAAATTAATTTGAGATAAACTCAATAATTATTAATATCTGTACCGTGAATAAACCGATCATATACCTCCCCATGTTTTCACCAGTGATGCACGAACAAGCTAAATACTAGTAATTTACGTAAACATAATTGATACGTGATTTTGTCAGGCAAATTTAACAAATTAACATTGTCAGAAAATAATAGAGGGAATTAATGAGCAGTAAGTTTATGAATTCCCCATTTATTGCAATTCTCTGGTTTAGGATTCTCCAGACGCTAATTGATGAGGGGAGGGGGGGGGAGCGGCGGGCATATACGGGACTTTAGACTTAAAGCAATTCCCGACAGGCGGGAATTAGAGACACCGAATGATTCCGGATTCCGGAAGATATACTTTTCCGGAATTTATATCGCGGTAATATTGGCCCCCGGGGGCGCCATATGATACACCAATTAAGCACCCCCATTGAGGGGATCTAGACAAAAATGCTTGGCTCTAGGGTGGGGAATTAGATCCCCAAAAATACAATTAGTCAAATTCCCCTGGGATTGCCCGCCGCTCCCCCCGTGGGGGAAAATATTGGTAGGTTCATTAACCCAGCTTTACCGCGCGCTATTTTTAGAATGATTCTCCTGCTGGAGTTGTACTCGCTAGAATTAATTCACGGGGACGACAGTCGGTTACAGCGTACAATAATATTTTTACACAATGATAAAATAATAGGAAATATAAGCTCAATCAAATATTTGTTTTGCTTATTTATCAGAAACCCCCCAGAAATTTACCACTTTATATTTTGTGCTTGTGAGCTCAACAGGCAACATTGTACGTTGTGACCGACTGTCGTCCCCGTGAATTGTAGTATTGTAATTGCTATTTATAGAGCGCGCCGATTATGTAGGCTAAACAATAAAGTTATTTCATTATGTGAATGAATATAACATTCTGATCATGACATACAATGAGTAAAATTGTTCATAATTATGTTCATTTCTAGAGTGTATGTCGAAGATATGTTTATAACTTTAATTTAACCGCTTATGTAAACAATTATGTAAATTTGTAATCCCCAAAAGTATGCCACAGTTATTGGTATACGTTAAACCATTGTTTGAAGTTTGCATTCCCTAAAATTAGAAAATTTTCCCAATTCTATTGGCATTCAATTTTCCTGCTGCATAATTATCGCAAGAAATCTAGGTCAAAAGTGATCTTAGACAGCTACGCCGAAAAACAACATCCAACTACACCGGTGATAAAAAAAGAGTGGTGCAACATCCCTAAAATATGGAGGGCAAATAGGTCGTCTTGCAACGCTGCAAATGAATAAACTCTACTACTTTCGAGTGCCTTATATATTCGTACACAATAGCCACTCTATAAATAGAAAATGCTCCCACCACCTGGACGGCATATATTGCTAGGGCGAAATAACCCGCCGACGAAACTATGCTCGGCTGAAGGTCAGTGTCAGGTCAATCTACTTGAGCTATAAACTACCAGTCAGCATTTACATGAGTCAATAGGCTAGAAATTTTGCAAAATTATCGTTGTTTACATATTCTTTACAACTCAACGAGATTTTATCTACCCATAAATATTTAACAATATTGTAATGCGCATGAGTACGTGTTCTTCGGACAAAAAGCTACACGTTATTAAAGTTTCTTGCCGTGAATGAACTGATATTACGTTTATGCATCAAGTTCTGCTACATAATATATTGTTTTCATATATATTATATAACACTTTTTTAAAGGACGAGCATGCTTATTTTTTTAATGTTTAATAATCAACAACACCTAATTAACGTTAAATATATTACGGTATGTTAGGAGACGTTAAGTATGACTTAGGATTTGAGTATTGTTTGTCAATGGGGTCCAGTCTTGCATGCGAGAGAATAAGTGAATTATTGTTTATAAAAATACAGACACGGTATTTAATATTTATGTTGGAATTTCGATTTACATTTCTTATTTGCAAAATTACCACAGACGCCCAATATTTTTTTTTAAGATTTACTCCTGCTTCTAACTAAGTCATACATATTCCTGAAATAGGTAGTGAATCTTCCTGAAATGATCGCACGCAGTAGCAGACGCTGTTGCTGTGTCGTATACTTCCCGGTGATATGCGAGTGGTTGGTTTGTGTAGACAAATTATACGTTCTATGTGCGCATAGCTGTTTCATGGGTTTTGACGCAGAATCGTTTACTTTAATCATCTCTTATACAGGGTCTTTGCATATATATGTGATCAATGGTTTAACTATATTAATGTATCATATATCATCGTTAGTATTGCGACTCTGACTTAACTTGGTCATCTTTTGTACACATTACATAACACTTATACCATATTCAAGAGAGTTTTCTTTGTTATGCGGTTTTCAATAACTGTGATAGTTATCACTGGTGGGCTTACTGTGCAATAAGTAGCGTGGGTATAAATTAAAACTAAATTTCAATATACCGCACGCTAAATATGGAATAAAACACTTGTAGCATACTTTTACCGAAACATGTTAGTTATGCGGGCTCGTTAAATAACTAACATGTTTCGGTAAAAGTATGCTACAACTATTACTTAACTGTGATCAGATCTAGAAATCATTTGCTTTCTTCATAGATATATTACGGCGCCCTTTATTGTTGTTTTTCTTGTATCTTTTTTGCGTAACGTTGTTTCGAGATAAACAGACACGTGGCAGCAGAAACATTAGCTCCGCATTAGCATACGATACGCATGTACTCTGGAGTTTCAGTTAAATGCCAAACAGTGCAGGTTCTGTGTATGTTATGTGTAAAATCTTACTCATAAATCGGATGCTATATACTTACTAATAAAGTTCCAGCACTTGAGCACGCTTGAGAACACTTTTCTCTGTGTCATAACAAACTGTGATAATACTGATAAACTCCATGAAATATACAGACTGTATGAATAAGTGGCACATTGTTTTAAACAAGAAACATGACTCGTAGAAAAGTAATTCTATTTTTATTTATCGGTGGATTAATTTGGAAAGCTGGCATACGTATTCGACGAGGAAACGGTGAGAAACGTATATTAATTGTAATCGTAAAAAAAGATTGGAGTAAGAAATGCTTAAAGATACATTACAATTCAAATTAATTGTTAAGTTATAAAATAAAATAAATTATGATCAGCCGCGTATACAGGACTTTGGGTTAGAGGGGACAGAAAAATCAGTAACTAGTATATGACTGTAACACACAACACTTGGTTGGCATTTCAAAGATATTACAATTATTTGTGAGATATTAAAGATACGGATACTATTCTGCTTTGCAAGAAAACATAAAATACCGGTAGATTTATTTATGGAAATATTCGAAGATTTTTTGGGCGTAGAGGCATATTTGGGATATGATAGCAATGGCAGTATCCTTCTTCATAAGAGCTTTTTATATGTACATTATTTTAACCGTTTAAATACGCCAATATTTATAGAAACATTTCAGATTTTTACTGATGTTGCCCTTGGGGCCCTTTCGTAGACATCATACAAGACATAGTCCCGTAAAAGTATGATACTTGTGTATACTCGTATAAAGTGAAAATACTACATTTATATAACTTTGTTACAGCGATAATGACTCCCATTATATGAGATACGTAATATAAACAAACGTTAAGCATGCGTTTTTATATTTTGCATAGATTCTGCATATATAATAGCATACATGGTTATTTTATATATCCAAGTCATATATCTTTGTATAATTTTGACTTTGAGTCTCGCAAAAGTGATCTCCTGTAGCAATTTTAATGTTATTATGTTATAGAAACGAGCAATACAAAGGCGTACACAATAAATAAATAATGAATAAATTACAATATTGAGTGATTTTTTATTAAAATAAAAAATGCTTAAACATATTAAAATACATGGAGAGGATATCGAACCCGCGACGTTTGAGTCGGAAGAACAATTGTCAATTGACAGCGCATTAATCATCTGCGCTATTCTGACATTTAAAAGAATATATAATTGTGATAGGTGCATATACATGGATAAGAGACGACAATCTGTTTCAGTCAAGTTATTAAAATCAATACAATCTTTGATATCATTAATAAATATGATAAAAAGTGGTGGAGAAAGGGGTTCTCCCTGCTTAACACCAAGTGTAAGCCAAGTTAAAATGGCCATTATAAGCAATAAATTTGCAATTACTTTAGATAATACTGAGATAAAAGCAGCTTTGTCCTTTTCTTAAAGGGACCTGTTCACAGATTGGCAAATTGACAATTTTCACTTTTTTATCATAGATCCCAAAAATAAAAATACATTATATATAAAAAAGCGAAAATAACACTACTGACAAAGAAATATATTGGAAATATAGTGTCGTTTATGAAAAATCGTCATTTGAAATGGATAAAATTATAAAGCGTTTGTAACGCTATTCGTTGGTATTTTGGAAAACACGTGTTTCACATAGTACATAGCGTTAAAAATTCACCACAACGATCGGCAGTTAGAACTTATAGCCAGGGATATTTATGAACAAAAATAGCTTAGGTTTTAATATCTCCGAGTTAAGAATAGCCGAGTGGTTACAGCGACAGATTTTTTTATCCCGGCGGACATGGTTCGAGTACCGGCGAAGGCATATTTTTATTTATTTATTATTTCCTTTATATACTATTTGTTTTTTGGCCAATCCAACTTCTTTATTTTTTGCCGTTAAGACATTAAATTACATTTTTCAAAAATACGAAAATATGTGAGCAAGGCCCTTTAGGAGACAAATTGTTTAAATGTTATGAATAGCGTGACATCAGTGTATTAAAATTACCTCTGTATTATGTTCATTCCAATGGCATAATCATACGGTTTATTTTGCGACAGTGTATCAACTTATTTGTATAATCATATTTTCGTTTGATAATTCGCCAATTTAAATTATTGCGCTTTGTTTCCTGGATGTATGTGAATTACCCTTATGCTTCAAACACTAAAACTCCCAACATAGATTTTCATATTGTCTCCACTTTAAACAGTTAACATTTTCCGTCTTGGTTTCCTTATTGGACTCTTAGATTCAGTTATTTGTACATATATAGAGAGAGAGAGAAGTAACGTATAAACAATAATATATACTGTGTTCCTTGCATGCGTTTCCATATATATATATATATATATATATACCCAAACCTTTCCAAAAATCCCTCGAAATGTAAAAAAAGAATGGTTTCATGTGGTGGCATGCTTATGCACATGATAATCTGTAAACTTTCATGATATTTTAACATATTTTCACGACAACTTAGACAAACTTACTTAAACTTTTTGGACCATTTTCGCGAGCCTATCAAGCTATCAAGATAAACGTCTCATGTATGCCCACTACTGTAAGTCATTGGAAGTTTCGTTTTTCATTATTAACTATTTTGTTCGTGAAGAACATAACTATTAAACCTAGTACAATCTTTAACTTGTTATAGTACGCAGTTCAAGGCACAAGCGTGAAGTGAAATTTCGTCAAAGGTTCTCAAAAGGTATCTGGTTGTCATATTTAGGAGTATGCCACCATATCGTCTTTTATTACCTACTTTACTATATAAATGAAAATCAAGCATTTTTAACTGTTTATTACTTTGTTTAAACACTCAGCTCCTTTTAACAGGCAACAATTCATGATGTTTCATGGTTTTGTTTAGTTATGTTGCCCGCATCATTATTCAGATGGTAGCAACCTGTGCAGCACGTTGTGCGCAATGTATCTTTATGGCAACTCTAACTGCTTCTGACTTTTACAAGCCGTAGCTAATACAACAGATATTTCATTGTAATTTGACAACAGTCAAATCTCGGCCACCAAATGCTCTTGCGTACCACCAGAAAAAAGCCATAACTTTTACTTATTCATACACATAAATTGGATAATGGTAAACTCTTATAATGGGATGGAGAAAAATCAATAGTGTGATATATCATGGGGATGATAAATGATGTATTTACTATTTAGTGTGAAGACTAATGTGTGAAGTCAATATCCTATTAACCATTTAGTTTTGAAAACCTCAAACAAGTTCAGTTTAGGATTTTTTATTAATCAGGCACAAATGATGAAAAGAAATTGATTGCAAATCAAGTTTGATGTGTTATTTCTCCGAACTTGCAATTCCAATGTATATGAATAATTAATATTGTTATAATGGGCTGTTTTGTACACATTGCAGATAAGTGTAAGCCACGAAAAGTACCTTAAGAATTGATTTGTATCGAAATGACCTTACATGAATTTGTAAGATATTGCAGTATTCTTAGTCTTTTTACTACATAATGTAATATAATTTCGTATCGTTTTTCAAACGAATACGGTCACAAGGATCGAAACGATTAGCATGCGAACTCATATTGAGTGATTACTATACTTATGAGGTGATGGAGTCGAAAGCACAAACTGCTCCAAATCCAGTTTCAGAAAACAACACCGCAACGTCATCATGGCTAAGACAGGAATCAACCACCATTCATAGACCGCTTACATTGTAAATCATTTAGCTTCAATCAAAAACGGATGTTGCAAGTGAAATAAAATAAGCAGAATTAAATTAGCAGATAGACTTAAATTAATAACTACGTGTAGTAATTATAAAATCGTGTCATATACAAATAGCACCAGAACATGCGATGATTTGTTTATCTGTGATGATTTACCCTGTGATTTGTTGAAGTTTTTATATAATTAAAACCCCAATAAAATAATATAGTACTCTCATAAACTGTGTTGTTTTTTTGATTACATCATAACATGCCATCATTAACCTGACAAACGATATTGAAATAAAGTTAATACCATTCCAGAAGTTACAAGTATAGATAGTATAGACTGTGAACAAATAAATTTTTATAACATGTACATCATATTGAATGCCAACTAGACACCCATCCGTTCTGACATAAGAAATTTGGTTTCATTGATCCTATAATCGTACTGTTGACGAACGGGAAGGTCCCCATGGGACGGTTCATAAAATCCAGAAAACTTGTGCGCTGGGTCAAATTTCTGGTCAAATTTCTCTCATCCGTATCGAATAGTGATCCCTGAAAATTCAAATAAGAACAATTAATGTAAGGCTATTACAACGGAATGGTTGACACTCAAATGTTTGTCAGTAACTGTTTTAACTTATCTGACGACTAAATATAATGCCCAGCACTATTGCATGTCGAGGTTAGCATGATGGTACCAATACTCAATAATCGCTCCTGCGTGGCACCAAGCACCTCATGCGTGGCACCAGTAACTTGGTTTAGCTGTTGTTAATTGCTTGAAAAATGCTGCAAATGAGCTGTGGGGCATGTATGGGTCTTATATTTTGAGTATAAGTATTGTTTTTGTACAAAATGGATTATTTTAGTGACTTTTTTCGTTATTTGCTTCGTTCTCTATCGACCATGGGTCAGGAAAAAGGATGTAAGTTTTTCAAAACGGAGAATTTCTGGACCCTACTTCACATATACGTTCTTAATTCAATTTAAGGTCGAACAACTGTCTCAGATTTTGTTGTGGTTTTGAAAACGAAAGCGGAAACGCTCATGCGATATTTCTCCGAGCCACCGTCTGGTGGCACGCAGGAGCGTTTGGTGGCCGTGCAAATTGTTTCCCTTCAGTATCGGGGGCTACATTTTCAACTGTTGCCCTCGGGGCAACATTTTGAAAATTTTCCTTCAATTTCAGGAAAACAATTGGACTGTACCTCTATATAAAATATCTCTATAATGTTCCATTCTCAACTTTATTTATTGTCTGCAATACAGCTAAAACCACTGTATGCATGCTTTGTTAAAAACAGAATATTGAATATTACAATAAAACTTCATTCGTATCGTAATCATGATGATTTTATTCTTCCATGTAAATTCTTTTTTTCCATTGACATTCTGGAGCAAAGTTTACTTGTTGATATAACAGGACGGGTAATTAATAGTGCCAAAGGCGCGTTTTGGTTTAATATAACACACAAGTTATTTTGTCCTGATTTTAGTTACATTATTCTACAAATGAAACAGTTATTACATTCATAAAAGCTCAAACAATTGCCCATGCTTGATACAGTACAGCACTATTCAAATTATAATGACATGATTGCCACGCTTGACTGTTTTTAAACAGAACTGCATATCCGCAGTCTTTGCGCTGGCGTTCACAACCATGGCATTATTGAATAAGGCGCGTCGTGTGAAAGTCGGGCTTAATGCAAACATGTGCGTAAAGTGTCGTCCCGGATCAGCATGTCCGCACAGGCTAATCCAGGAGGGCACTTTGCGCTTTTATGGTATTTTCTGTTTCAAAGAAGTCTCTTCTAAACATAAATGCACAATCTAATCCGGGACGACACTTAACGCACATGCATTAAGCCCGATTTTCCTACGACACGCCTTATTTAATATTTTAAGAAGTGCACAACAATTCAAAATGACTTTCTTTAATACACGAATCGGTAATCCCGGTTTAATTAGCGTTATTATTTTGATGTTTGTAGGAATAATTATAGTATTACAGAAGGTAAGTCATA
This sequence comes from Congeria kusceri, assembly GCA_027627225.1. Classification (NCBI taxonomy): domain Eukaryota; kingdom Metazoa; phylum Mollusca; class Bivalvia; order Myida; family Dreissenidae; genus Congeria; species Congeria kusceri. The sequence goes on along the minus strand of CM051025.1, from coordinate 16,103,012 downwards.
TGTTTGCTTTGTTTGTTTGTTTGGATTTTTGCCGTAAACCTAATCACACTCTTCCTGGGCAAGTTTAGCCGATCTAATCGGTTTACCAGTACCGAGTGCACATACGTACTAATGCCAGTAACTGACAACTGCTTTGAATCAGAGGTAAGAGGAGAATGGCCGTAGAAATTATTTCATGATCAATCCCCACACAAGTTAAAGGTAAATTATATAAACGGATTAATTTTTTTCAAATGACATGTTACTCAAGTTTGTAGACAGTATTTGAAGACGGATTTGGAATATAACTCATCACATTAGCAACTAAAACGTAAGAAGTGAGAAACGATTGTGCGGACAGCGTACTTGTGCAAAATAAATACATTTATACGTGTTATACACAAAGTATGATTTATTTTATACACACAATATGATTTATTGCTTTAGTTTCAATTAAGAGTTATTGTCCCGGCGCTGAAAATGACATATGTAAGAAGAATGTGAAGTACTGTAAGCCATTTTTCGGAGATTTGTAGAAATCATTGAAATGATAAGGTATTATTGGGTACTGGAAGCCACTTCAAGTTTTCTGGTTGTAAATGAACGTCCTGCTCTTAGCTTTGATGCGTAGAGACACCAGTTGTATTCATTTTGGTGTTTTGTGTGTGTTAAGTGTTTTTGTATTGTGCTGTTGTATATTAGCAATTGGTCACTTGCCTTTAATAAAAGACCTTGTGATGTTGATAAGAGGTCCCTTCTGCTAATGCAGCTGGAGTTACTCAGTTTGATCTCCGTATTCACGACAATTGACCCATATTGACCTTCAAATTAACACTTCAGTTCGTACGTTTCTCCACCTTATTTACAGCTACATGCAAATATACCATATTTATGTTCGATTTAGCATGCCTTAGTCTTTTAACAATGTCACGACACACAATGCCAGTTTTTTTTTCATGTACAGCAACGCCTCTGGAAATCTTATTCAAATTTTACATGCACTTAATGATTAGCACATTGTATTTATATTGTTGTTGTTTTTGTGTTGTTGTTTGTGTTGTTGTTTGTGTTGTTGTTTGTGTTGTTGTTTTTGCAGTGAAGAATGTTGAATCTAGTTACTCATAGATAACAACATTTGACTCTTAGAACCCAACCATGCAATAGATAACAACATTTGACTCTTAGAACCCAACCATGCAATAGATAACAACATTTGACTCTTAGAACCCAACCATGCAATAGATAACAACATTTGACTCTTAGAACCCAACCATGCAATAGATAACAACATTTGACTCTTAGAACCCAACCATGCAATAGATAACAACATTTGACTCTTAGAACCCAACCATGCAATAGATAACAACATTTGACTCTTAGAACCCAACCATGCAATAGATAACAACATTTGACTCTTAGAACCCAACCATGCAATAGATAACAACATTTGACTCTTAGAACCCAACCATGCATGTATTCAATTTTCAGTGAGTAATGCAGAAACAGTCATATCATACCACATAATATATTTAACAATTACCTTTTATTTGAAATCATATTACAAGAATATGTGAATGCGATGTATGTGAATTACTAGTTAAAGTAAGTGCCATGCTAGGATTTAAATAATATTTCTTAGTGCTTGTATTCATTATAGCTGTTGTTCAAAAGGTATTAATAATTTGTGAATGAATGTCAGACACTAGACATCACAAGTAAAATTACTGGAAAAGAAACTTATACTCACATGATACAACATTGTTAACGCATGGTTTGCATTATCGATAAACAACTACAATAATATACTAATAGAAAAAAGAAAATGGCCATTTTTTAATTTCGTATTTTGTACATGTTGTTAGATTTAAATATGGATGAACTTGGTATCGAAATTTAGGTTATATATTGAACTAATCAATAATTGTAATGTCCAAAAATTGATAAGTGATTCAAACGTTAACGTCATCCAAACTAAATTCATCCATATTTCAATCTTACGCAATGAAAAAATGTCCGGTTTCTTTTTTCTATTAGTATATTATTATTGATTCGTGAGTTCATTTAATTCAATAAATGCAATAATGGCTGTTAAATTTGCTTAATATGCAATGTATGTGATTTTTTGTCGTTTTTTTCTAACATATTTCCAATTAATGTTGCTTTGAATTTGTCAAAAGGGCTCTTGAGTTTCAGGCGTTTTACTACCAGTAAATGCATACAAATATGATGCTGTACACTTTTTTTGACATACATTTAACTTTAATTACTAGCTATAAACTCAGTGAAAACATGTAATTAAAAAAATTAATGACACTGGTAGGCGACTAAAAGAGAACAAGAACATCGTAATCGACAATTTGAAACACAATCCTGTAATTATTTCAGTTATCGACGAGTTTATTAAGACCGGATTGGCTGATAGAACGTCCGACGGTCCAATCCAGGAGAAAGTGACGTCAACTTCATCGGCGGCGGCTGAAGCTGGTCGTTATGAGGCTAAGAGTACTCGGCGACAGACTGTAGTCTCAAAAGACGCTGGCCGTGTTCAGGTACTAAAAGTAGTGCATATTATTGTCAATTGTGGTTTATGAAAGCCTGATTACTTATGTCGTTTACATATTATTGAATTATAAGCAGCATCAAATACCCGCGCGCCACATTACTTTCAAGTTGTAAAAGATAGTGATAAAGCTGGGGCTGTAGCCCCAAGGTGCCAGGTACCATTTTGCACTCGATGCTGTTAAATCACTTAAATCTGTAGCGATAGCATTAACACATGTGTTATATCAGTACGTTTTACGTCCATGTATTGATATATGCACTTTGGGCTGACGCGTGTAACGAAAAAAAAGGGTTTCTCAAAGACAGTACGTGTATGTTTCTTAATAAAAATTAAGACATACAGCGTGGTTCATTTCCCGAATTTGAACATGATAAACACACATATAGCATTTTGACTTCGTTGGAAAACTTACACTCTCTGTGCGACACGTACACACAATAAACTGCGAAAAAGTCCTTAATATGTGTGGGTTTTTCATCAGACACAGAGAAAACGTGCGTATTATTTCCAAATCACGCTATTTAGTCAAAATATAACTATCATTAATCAATATTCTCGTTGTACATTTAGTTTGTAGATACAATTATGCAAGAAAACACAAAACGCATACTTATATGGCATAAAATGCACTAAAACATACAGCATAACAACAAGAGGCGTTTGTGTTATTGAAAGAACATCTACCATCATGTATCTGCTACGCAATGGCAAGTACACAATTCCTAGAAATACATAAAATTGTAACTAACCTGCGGTCAATTTAAAAGAATGTTAACACGCTTTTATTGATGAACATACTCGCGCTGTTTTTGAGAAACACTTTCAGTTAACACGCGTTAGCCTCTGTGATATGACACTGATTTATATATTTATGGCGAATATGTTACTTAATGCAGGCTTCGGCTACGGCAAAACAGACAGAAGATAGGATCAGTGCCAGCGTGGTTAAACTGAAGCAGAGACAAGAGCGCCTCAGGTCGGTGTGCGCCAAGAACGCTCGTGCAATGTCCACACTGCGCCCGACTGGGGTGGTATGGACGCTGAAGTCGCCCATCGCCCATTACTGCATCACCCCGAAGGTTGGCTGTACAGTCTGGAAACAAATATTCCGCTTCCTCTCCGGCGACTACGGAAATACCTCGACACCGAAGACGCCGTCCGACATAGACAAGATGTTCGTGCACTACGCTTCTTTAAAAAATATTAACACGACAAAATTATTTAGTCCTCTGGTACGAGCCCGTATGGCAAACGAGTTTGCCTTCATGTTTGCACGGAACCCGTACACGCGTCTGTGGTCGGCGTATATTGACAAATTTCTGCTTCCTGATTTCTGGAGAACGGATGCTCTACCCATGATGAGATCAATTCGACCAAACGCATCTCGATACGATCTTAAATGTGCCAATAATATATCATTTACAGAGTTTTTACAGTTCATTGTTAAAAAATACCCAGCCAATTTAAATGATCATTGGCAGCCTGTTTACAAAATCTGCAACCCATGTAAAATAGACTATGACGTCATTGGCACACAGGAAACATTCACAGGCGACACAAAATATATTCTTTCTACTCTAGGTATTGGCAACATTACTACAAAAAAGACTTCGAAAGAGGATCCTGCAAAAAATGAAGTGAAAATGCTGACTGTATATAACTTTAATCTGGAAACTAAAATACGTAAAGGATGCTTTGACAAACTTGAAGTAGCCCGTCGCCTTTGGAAGGCTTTCCAATTTAACGGATACGTTCACCGCTCATTTCCATTCCCAACTGAACGGTTAAATATGGACTTTATATCCGCACCGATAGCAACTTTCTTAAATCAAGTGACAATGACAATGAAGTACCAGAGAGACAACAACATCGCAATCGGGTCGCAGAAGAAAGAAATGATGCTGGAGGCTTATCAGCAGATACCGCCGTTGCTACTCGCGCGCGTGCAGGCAGTGTATGATCTGGATTTCCAACTGTTTGGATATAACTCCACTCTAGAGTAAGAACGACATATCTTTAAAAAAAAAAAAAGCATCTTCGTCGTTGGTGTCAAATTACGAGTTATACGCCGGGGTCCATATTAAAACGTTATGAAAAAAATAACAACATCAAAAAATGAACTAAAAGAAGATATCGTCGAACATACTTCCGAATCAATTTCGACGATACAGAATATTTAGTTTAAGTTTAATTAAAGAAAATAGGATGCTGTGTGTTTGTAGACAAACAGGTAAAATAAAATGTAAATTGGTGCTTGTATATGATACGAGCTACGTTGTATCCAAAGTTTGTTTGTCGTCTTCGTTTCGAGTTTCGAAGGCAGCTACGGGTCCAAACATCACATGAACATTCGATAAGCACATGCTTTTGTATTCCTGTCGTTGTCTGCTGATTGTGTTCCATATGAGGCGTTGGTATTATACAAGCTCTATTTGTTAAATATACGTCATTCAGTAAAAACTAACACATTTCCTGTCCAAAGATATTTGACAATACCACGGTTGACAATTGGAAATTAACATTTAAACTTTCGCCACATTACTTAGTGTTTTTGTCGTATACATGTATAGCCTATTATAACCATACTTGTGTATTTGCGTTCGGATGTGTCCAGAGAGGAAGCAAACAATATTTCAATCCAGAACGTATTGAGGAACAACTTATTGATAATATGCGGATTAACGAGATAGAAGATATTTGTTGATTTCGGTGTAAGATCGTAGTTTATTTCACGAGTGATAATAGAAATGAAATGTTCAACACTCTTGAACTCAGCCACGAATGAAAATATCTATTTTCTATGATATCGAGAAATATAAAATACGATCTTACACCAAAATCCACAAATTTTCATTTTATTTTATGCTTTTGGACAATTACGGTGTTCTGTTAGGGCCACTCGTTGTTTCGCACTTTCGACCTATGATTTACAAGCGCGAGAACGCGGAAACACGATACGAAGTAGCGAAGTCACGATGCGAAATTGCGAGATTACGATGTAAGATCGCAAACTTAATATCGCGATCTCGCATCGTTATCTCGCGCCCTCGCATCGTGTTTTCGCGTTTTCGCCCTTGTAAATCCAAAGGTCGAGAATGCGAAATACGATGCGAGGTTGCGAAATTAATATCGCGATCTCGCATCCGCCGCAATTACTTGTCTGCGCCTATGCAACCGGAGGGCGAGATTACGATACGACTATCGTAGTTTCGCAATTTCGACCTATGCTCAAGAGAAAACGCGAAAACACGATGCGATATCGCGATATTAATTTCGCAACCTCGCCTCGAAAACTCGAGATCTCGATATTAATTTCGCAACCTCGCCTCGAAAAACGCGTGATCGCGATATTAATTTCGCAACCTCGCCTCGAGAACGCGAAAACACGATGCGAGGGCGACGGATTACGATGCGAGATCGCGATATTAATTTCGCGATCTCTCAATTTCGCATCGTGATTTCGCTGCTTCGTATCATGTTCTCGCGTTCTCGCGCTTGTAATCCAACGGTCGAAAGTACGAAACAACCAGTGGCCCTAACGGAACACCGTAGACAATACATAAAAACAATAGATAAAACATGCGCGAGAGAAGTTTAAACGTCACAAGTTTGTGTATTCTGAAATCATAAAAATGATTTCATAAATGATTCAAAAACTGTCACTCGTGAGTATGGTGGGAAACAAATAGGCATATTTTGTGAGTCTTTGTCGCTAAATTATAATTTTGTTGAATTTTATTATGTGTTTTATGTAGGCACATGCATGTACATAATTTTCGTGTATATTAATTTTGCAAGGGTTGAAAACCACTACTTGTAGATCGATGCTTTTTAAGGAAAAAAAGTCCGTTTTTCATTATATTTTCAATGTAGTGAAATAACAAAATCTTCTATATTCACTGCTTCAACAGTGAAAATATAAAATTTTATTTCACCGACACAATTCGATATTTCACTGAAAAGCATATAATAAAATGAGACATAATGGGTGATGATGGCGAGAAAGCACTGTACTGAATTTGTCAGTTGTTTAAGAAATAATTGACGGGTAACTGTTGGTTATTGCGGTGATAACCAACGGTTTGGACATCCGATGCGTAGGAATTAAACCACGAGGGCGGTAGCCTGAGTGGTTTGATAACAAGCATCGGAACGACAAACCGTTGGTTATTACCGCAATAACCAACTGTTACCCGTTAATTATTTCGATTCTAACACGATCTAATATAAAATTCGTATCTTTTAAGGTTATGAATGAGAACTATATTTATCTATACACCGCCCATGTTATGAGGAGTGCATTCACACGTGCGTTTCAGTGACGTCAATCAATCATAAGAATTCTAAATGACGTCAGCTTTATTGATAAACATTGAGCGAATGACGTCATACTTATCGATATAACACAGTGAAAATATGATGCTAAAAAGCGCAAATTACAAGCATATGGACAAAACGTAAACGTTTTGTGAACTTAAGTATAACATATGTAGTACAGGTTTGGTTTTATTGTGCTACATAATGCAGAAATGATTTGTTTGTCACAATTTTCTATCGCGCGTATAAGCACGTGCATTTTACGGAACAATTTCTTTGAATTTCCGGAACTATTTTCAAAACATTAGGCTCCGCCCATAATTTGTTGCAGAATAACCCTCAGTTATTTTCTTTCTTTATCTATGGACCACTAGCCGAGAGCCGTGGTAGAATTAGGCAAGAATTGACGGGTAAGCGTTGGTTATTGCGGTAATAACAAACCGTTTGGAGTTCCGATGCGTAGGAATTAAACCGCAATAACCAACGCTTACCCGACAATGATTTCGATTCTAACACGATCCTATATATAATTCGTCTCAGTGGCGCAGCTACATGTAGGCCCGGGCCTACAACTATTTCTCAAAAGCGAAAAAAATAGAGAGCCTAAAAATGCAATAAAAATCGAATGCTACCGGGGGTTAAGGGTAGAACGATTTAATTCCTTATTAAGAGATCGATTATAACACTATCTAAATATAAAACATTTTTGTTTACGAAATGTGCCTTTAGACACAAATAGAAATAGACTTATTAAAAGTGGATTATTAAAGTAAGTATCTGAATATTTTAGCTTTCTTGAGATCGCAAAACGGTAAAAACTGGATCAATATGCTATTTTTTTCGCTCGCTTCGCTAGCTCGTATTCGTACAATACAAAAAAGTACTTAGGCGTAAAAAAAAAAATATGTTTGTTTCAGGTAACCCGACCTACTCTAAAAAAAGGACCCCACCCTAGAACATTTAATTGGGTTTGTCAGATGTAATTTTGTTTTATTTACCTTTTGCAATAATTAAATGTTATTTGATAAATCAGTGTTTTGTTTTGATAGTATCCACTTATAAACAATGTTTTAGGATATTACTGATATGTTTTGAATATTTATTCAGTCTTAGAATTTCAAGCTGACCATTTACCAAAAAAAAAAAAAAAAAAAAAAAAAATCCCGACCTACCTACACTAATTTTTTGGGGCATGTTACCTGAAACAGACATATTTTTTTTACGCCTTAGTAAAACATACCCGTTCTAGCTCGCTACCAATTCTTAAGTAAATGATTCCACGCCGTACACGCCGTAGTTTCTGCGCTAAGTTCAGTGATAATTATAACATATAGACAGTGGGTATATATACCTTTGTTCGGGGAAGCTATATTATTGTTTTGTTTTCTAAATATTTCAGATTATAATTATAAAGATGTCAACAGCAATAAAGATTTGGCACAAGAAATACCACATTAAAGACATTTATACTAAATATATGTGATTTAAAGTTGAAATTAAAGTCAAATTAATGACTACTTTCAAACTTAAACAGAATTGTTTCAATAGATAGTTTAGTTTCCAAAGATCTAAACTGACAAACACTTTGTTCAATGTTACATTAGCAATCACACCAAATTTCATTTTGTTTTATACATTTATAAGAAAGATATTTAATACTTGATAAAGTAGAGGGGTGCCCAAAACGCTGGGACCATTTCCGAGCTATTTAATTCTTTCCAGGAACCACATGTCAGCGAAACGTAAGTGAAACACTGTCGGCATCACTTGCTTTATTGGTTCGCAACGCAATCATAAGAGTATATTTCACCATAGTTGGTGTAAAAGACATGTTAGTCTGTTCGTCCGTTCGTTGGTATTAATGGAGAAAATAAACAAAATATTCTTGATGTGAATGTGTGTGTGTGTATGAATGTAGTCAGCTATGAATTTCACACGTTTAAAGACGTTTCTTAAATATATAACATTGAATAGTGGACAGGCACATCAAACAACGCCAACGTGCAACGTGCGAGCGGTCGTTCCGCTGCATGAAGAGGCTGAAAACGTACCTGCGATCAACCATGTACAGACAAGCTTTCCAGCCTTGCAATGATGCACATACATAGGGAGAAAGCTATTGACATTAAAATAGTCATTAATACATTTGCGACCGTCAAAAGTTGTAAAATGGAGTTCTATTAAGAGTGATGACAGACATAATTGAAACTTAAACTATCTTGCAGTGAGCCACTTTAAGCAACGGACGTGAAGGCATATAGTTAAAGCCCATGTTATACGCACTACATGTATATTTGTTTAGGACTATATTGTTTGAAGGACCTGTAAAGTAAATGAATTTGATGAAGGTTAGAGCAAGAACGTGTTGTTTTATATTTATCGGTTTATACTTTCACATATATCCGCATAATTCATATGGTCATATAAATTTATAAATGTTAAAGCATAAATGTCTTTGACAAACTTCTAAATTCGTATCTTGACCTTATGCCCGGCCTACAACACGAAAATGGCCTAGCTACGCCACTGGTGTATTTTCAAGGTAATGAATGAGATCTATATTTATCTGTATCCCGCTCATTTCCCACAAAGTACATTCACGCGTGCGTTTCAGTGACGTCAACAAATCATAACAATTCAAAATGACGTCAGCTTCATTGATAAACATTGAGCCAAAAATCAATGTGACGCCATACTTATTGATAAATACAGTGAAAATATTAAGCTAACGAGCGCAAATTAAAAGCATATTAACAAAACGTAAACTTTTTGGGGGGGAACTTAAATATAAAATATGTAGTACCAATGTGGTTTTATTGCGCTACATAATGCAGAATTGATTTGTTTGTTACAATTTTGCTATCGCTCGTTTAAGCACGTGCATTTTACGGAACAATTTTTTCGATTTTCCGGAACTACTTTCAAAACATTAGGCACCGCCCATGATTTGTTGCAGAATAACCCAGTGGTTGATTTCTTTCTCTGTTAGAATATTGTTTACTTGTATGCCTATAAATGGAAGTTCTTTAGCTTTGTAATTCCCACTGACAGTTTTCATATACATATACTGTATATATATATATATAAGTCTAGCATTAATGATGATCAAATGATGCCATGATGAATTTATGTTTAAAATTGTACTCGTTGACAGAGTTTATCTCATATTGTATCTATAAAACAACTTATAATGTATCCATGCTAAACGACGAAATGGATCGATAGCGCTTATCGGTTAGCGGAAGGTCAAGTGTTTAGTCAGACATTGATAAATATTTAATATAAATAGTTCGCAAACTGACGCGCGAGTACTGTTTACTTCCTCAATAACTTAATGATTTGATCGGGAATTAATTTTCTCTTTCTTTAACGAATATTTCCTCTGCCAATATTTAGGAGAAAACTGTTTTAACAACATTAGCAATAACGACAATTATTCCGTAATTTACCTGCCAAAAATATTTAACCATTAGTTTACCAATATAACACATAACTCTAGTTCACATGTAATTGTTTGCAATTCTACAAGATACCAGAGAACCATCGTGTTATTAAGAAATAATTTTCGATTTATCGTTGTTTATCGGCCAAACAACGGCTTGGACTTCTGATGATTTAGCATCAGAACGACAAAGAGTTGTTTATTGGCCGATAAACAACGATAATGCGAAAATTATGTCGATTCCCTAAGTGATTTGACGACTGTTTTTGCAATTGTAATGAGAACTACATTTTATATGCTCCGCACAGAATCGGGATTACTTTTTGCATTGTTTATTGAATAGTTAAAGAGCGATAATGTTCTTCGTTGTCTATAGAAAATTTATCGAGTATCATGTTAGAACGAAATTTCGTGGATGGTACATCTTTTTCTAAATAAATTACGTATCTGAAGGAATTTTTAAAGTACAGAATTTCCTCGGTCGCATTTGAAGGGACTTGTTCACAGATTTTCGCAACTTTTAAGTATGTCATTAAATGTCTTATCTTGACAGATTAAGCATCGGAACTAAAAAGCTCAAGTATAGTAACAAGAAAAGTATTTAAAAAGAAAAAAAAAATTGCCCCGCCGGGGTTCGAACCCGGGACCTCCTGATTAAAAGGTTATCGCCTTACCCACTCAGCCATTCCTACTTTTGTTTATCATCTTGCATTATTTACTTTAGACACGAGTCGCAGAAAAAAGAAATGATGTTGGAGACTTATCAACAGATACCGCCGTTGCTGCTCGCGCGCGTGCAGGCAGTGTTTGATCTGGATTTCCAACTGTTTGGTTATAACTCCACTCTAAAGTAAAAAATGACATATCTTTGAAAAAAAACCTACATACGTTCGAATAAAATTGGAACTTAGAAAGGAAATATTATAAAGAAGTTGCAATATTTTCAAGTCTAAAGAATGTACGACGTGTTCGCAGGCTTATATATAAACCGCATGCAATGGCGACAACGTACTTAAAATTGGGGTTTAATATTTCAAATCAAATCTATGTATGCGTTTCACTTAATGCTTTCCATGTAACAGGATCATGTAGTACAAACTTCAGCATATATTTTACGAGTACTGAACTATTACAGTTGAGCAAATTTTTGTCAATTGATAGTCAATACCGTCCGTCGTCTGATGTTGTTTGAACATAAAAAGGCTTGGAATTGTATTCAAAAATCCGAATAAAAAGCGCCATCTTTAACCGTGTTATTTATATCCAACATAATGCCGCCGCTGACATTGAATGGAAATCATTGTAACGTATGTGACGAGATCATTTCATCAATCGTTTTCAAAAGAAATAAAAAGATAATATATTAAAATACAGAAAAATGACATTCCCCTTAAGGGAATCATCAGAAGCCGTTGTTTTCTTGCAGAGTTTGTTGAATTTTGGTTTTCCTTTACGAGCAGCGGATGTTTATTGAAAACTGATTCGTACTTAATATAATCGTATCTTAACGATAATCAAGAAATGATGCGCTGTATCAACCCTAACGTGTTCTGGCACTATCCGTTTCGTGTCGCCTCTGTTATGCGCCTGGCTTCAGCTGCACGGGCACTTGCGGTCATCTCGCTATGCCAAGCCTTACGATCCGGATCGAGCGTCTCCCACGTACTGATGTTGATGCCCAGGCACTGGATGGATTTTTTGAGGCAGTCTTTGTAGCGTTTCTTTTGGCCCTCCCACCCTGACGAAGTTGATTGTCTGGCATTCTGACCACATGTCCATATGGATTGGGCTTTATGCAGGAGGGAGTAGGCACTGCAGAGGCCATATCGTTCCAGGACCTCTATGTCGGAGACATTGTTATGTCATCTGAAATGAAAACGTCTGTGGAGACAGCTCAGGCTGCTGTAGACAGTTCAGGTCTCGTTGGCATAAAGGAGGGTGGCTAGTATGACATCACAGTAGACATTCAGCTTGGTGATGAGGCTGAGTCCTCTCCGCACCCAGACTATTCCAAAGAGTCTACCGTTAGCGGCGCTGGCCTTGGCGATCCTGTTGTTGACCTCAGTATCAGTGAACACTGAACGAGACAGTGTGCTTCCAAGCTAGGTGTATTTGTCAACTGCTTGGATAGTCTGTCCCTTCACCGTGATGCGAGGCTCCTGCTATAGTTTGCTGAGGCTGTCTAATACATGACTTACTACTTTTTGGTGCATATGGTTATACCAATGTTGTCACAAGCTTGTGAAAACATGTCGAATTCGTTCCGAATCTTCTGTTCTGTGCTGGCTGTGATTGCGCAATCGTCAGCAAACAAGAAGTCTCTAATGACAGTCTCACCTTTGTAACGGTAATGACAGTCTTACTTTTGTGACGGCTTTTAGTCGTCTGAGGTGGAACAACCTGTCACCAGGCATGTACTTGATGTTGACTTCTTTGCTGCCACAGAAAACATATGTCACTATGGCTGAACAGAGCTGGGTCAAGAACATGTGCACAGCCTTGCCTGCTGTCAGTAGGGAAGCCGTCATGCCGTCGTGGAACTGCCGGACGATTGTATTGAACTTGCTGGGGCAGCCAATGTTTTCACATGATCTTCCAAAAGACTTGTCTGCAGACTGTATCAAACGCCTTGGTTAGATTCACCAATTTCACGATGAGGTAGCTAGGTTGCTCATGTCATTTCTCCTGGTGTCGGCTTGCAACGAAAACATGTCTGCAGTCTCACGTCCGGCACGGCACGGACCTTGCTCAAGATGCTGGAGAATATCGTTAAGCAGGACATGGGCCAGAATCTTCCCAGCAATGGACAGGAGAGAGATGCCTCGGTGGTTGCTGCAAGACTGGCGGTTGTCTATTGTCTTGTAGATTTGGACTATGCTAGCATTTGATCTGTTGAGGCACTCGTCTCTTGTTCCACATGGATATGAAAAGTTCAGTCAGCTTTGCATCATGGCAGTGTCTCCTGCATCATTAGATATCGCATCGGAACCTGGCGCTCTGCACTTTGTGAGTTGTTTCACAGCCTTTCGGACCTCATTTTGCTGTGAGGAGGGGCCATCTTATACATTAATCCAGTACTTGAAAGAGATAAACACATATAACAAAATTTAGTTCATATTTCGTATTCTATATAGAAACCAACATACGTAAACGGCACGATATAACCATAATGTGTTGAGTTGCCGTAAAACCCAAATAAACAAACAAACAAATCTGTGAGGAGGGTGTCGAGGTCCTCATTGATAACTATCTGGGTCACGCAAGCAATGGCCTTATCGTTGAGGTCGACAGGGAGGTTGAGGACGTTGTTGAAATGCACGCCCCACCGCTCAAAAATCTGCCTCTTCTCTGTCAGCCACTGCGTCCCATCTGCGTTTAATAGGGGCGAGGAGCAGGAGGGTTTGGGTCCGTTCTCAGCCATGAGCGCGTTGTAAAAATGATTTGTATCGTGGCTGTCTTCATCATTTTCATCGAACCACTCTGGGTTTCTTCGGGTTGCTTGTCCGAGGTGTTCTAGGGCCAATGTGTCAACCGCGTCTCTAAAGGCCGTCCACTGTTCCTCGACTCAGGACCAGTCTTCCTGTGATGTGTTTGGAATCTTGATGTGAATGACATCGACACATTTTTCTACAACTTTGCTACCTGTCAATGTGGAGACCTGTTTTCTGACTTTGGGTCATGGGCAGAATGCGAACACTGATCATGGCCATGGACACATGAGGCGATAGTCGGTCCAGCAGTCCGCGCCCTACATGTCTTTCGTCACATCAAATTCCGACCAATCCCTCTTCCGGGTGATGACATTGTCTAATATAGTCAAATATACGATAGTGCCTGGAGCTTAGGTGCATTCATGACGTCTTGTTACGGGTACATTGGTGATGGCAAGGCTATGTGTGGCACATGTTTTGAGGTAAGAAGGTCCTTGGTGTTACACTTACCAGTACCGTGACTTCCAATGGTCCCTTCCCAGATTTGGCAGTCTAGCTGTCCCTACTCGAGTCGTTGAGAACAATGAGCTTCTCCGACTGTGGGACTTTATAGAGAAGGGCATCAAGTTTCTAATATAACTTATCTTTAATGTCATATGTGTTGGTAATCAGCGTTGCAATCTTCTTATGTGCAAGTGTCATCAGGCGGTCATTGATGTCTTCTAGAAACTTGGTGATATTACAGGCTAGGTGAGATTTGATGGTAGATCCAACGCCTGCTTCTCGTCTTTCGGCGAGGCTGCGTTGTTTTTTTTTCATTGCCATCGTAAAGCAAATTTAACGTTTTAACGGGTGTAATGAATATTTGAAAGGCGCGTTTGGTTTGAAATAGCAATTTTGTTTTGCTTTATAATTTTTTTACATCCTTCTTAAGCTGATTTCATATCGCGATTACTTCACGATTTGTCAACGCTTGATAAGGAACTCGTTTTATTCCACACGACCGCCACACATTGACTGATACTAAAGGGACCGCAGTTGCATATCCGTAGTCATTGTGCAAGTGTTAAAATCCGTGGCTGTATTAATCGATTTGCATTCAGGTTAATATTGACTTGAGACTGATAACACTTTGCAGTTAAATATTTTTAAAAGAGCAGGACAGAACAAAATGACTTTCCTAAATACAAGAATCGGTAACCGTTGTTCGTTTATCAATATTTTTTGGATGTTTGTTGGAATAACATTAATATCAGTCCAATATCAAGGAAGGTTTTATTACCGAATATTGCATTATTTATCCAGATTAATTTGAATTGACATGCAACTAAATTTTATAGAAACTGTTTGATGACGGACTTGGAATAAAACTCATCGCAATAAATTAGTGTACTCAGGATGGTGAATATTTCGTTTGGAGAAGTAGATGAACATATGTTAACTCATGAATCAAGCATATATTTTAAAATACTGATAACATTTGAATGATAAATGTTCTATTTTACAGTTTTTCGTTAAGAATAATTAATGACACTATTGTAATTCACGTTGTAGGGACACGTTTATTGTTATAGCAAAATTAAGGCACTTCTATAATTCATATATTAAAGCTGTGACTTAAGGGGAAGGTGCCGTCAAGACATTGAGTCAGCTGTAACATTTCTACCGCTATTGACTGCACGTGATAAATATTTAGCTAGGGTTTGATAAGAAGTCTTTTTTTTTTTTTATTTTAGGGTTACTAACTCGGTCCAAATAAATTCTGTAACATATCTGCTGCACATTTCATAATTGAACAATAAGATCATTCTAAAAAAACGTACTTCAAGCTCGCCAACGATAACTGGAATAAAATATTGGAAAAAATTTCCGACGTTTATATCCTCATTTTTGAACACGAATATATTTTTGCATGTGTCCACAACCTTTCATCAGTGCGGTCATATAGTAAAAGCTACCAATATTAGATTTTATTTCGATGCACAATTTCTTTAGAAATAAATCTGTAACCAATGACACGTTTTTCAAAGTTACATATGTAGAAGATACCGGTCTCAATATTTGTAGAACAAAACAATATCAGTCTTTTATATTCCCAAATTCCGGTAGATGATAGATTGAGAATAACAGGTTACTGCCTGGTCTTGTGTAATTTGCCAGTGCACAATTACGTTGAAGATGTTGACCCAATATTTTTAAGCGTTATTAAACCACTGACCGATAACACAAATTAACCCCGCCTACTTTCTGTATTATCATGTCCCTGACTGCTTAACGTTTTAGCTCCGCCCAGATTAACGAATATCATGCTACTGTGTCACGTGCAAGGATTGTTTAATCCCGCCCACTTCTCGGAACTACTTTTTGTAGTAACTTACGTGGTTAAAATGTAAACAAAGGATAGATCTATACAATGCCAACATTTTAATTCACAGAAATAAAATTTACTGGAACAAAACATTTCAACATGATTCAATTAACAAAAATAAATTTATTATGTCAAATAAGCATTATGCAAAAACATGCAATGCACAACATACAAAACATGTCAATAAAATCTTAGAAAGCTGATATTTTTAAAAGCTGAAAAAATTACAGATATCACAAAAATTGAAATTCATGAAAAAATAGGAGGAAATTTTGTCGCTGTTTTGGCTGATTTTTTTTTCTATACTGAAAATTTGGCTAGGGATATGAAACCAAATCACTCAGACCATTAATTGTATCAACAAGTGAAACGGAACTGCAAAGTCCCTAATTATTAATCAATATCCATGGATACACCATTACATAAAATTCAATGAAACCATTGCTGTAAGTTGCAGTGTACTGTAAGTGTAAGTCTTACCAAGGAAGAAGCTACTAAAATAATTTATTTTGTGTCACTTTAATACAAATGCAATGTTTTAGAAAAATGCTATTAATAACAGTTATTTTAAATAGACAATTAAATTAAAATGTTTTAATCATAAGAAAGCAAACAAATACTAGAATCTAGCCAGGTAACAACAATTATTTTGTTTGAAATGAATGGTAAAAAAATATAAATAAAATACAAAAAGTAAAAAAACACAACATGCTGTTCAAAAAATTATGGTCAATTTAATAAAAATGAACTCTTACTTTTTATTAGAAATTTAAATAAATACTTGCCATTATAATTTGATTCACAACAAATAAATTTATTTTTAAATGAAATGTCAAATGTAAATAAAAACATGGCTTTAAAAGTTATAAACAATAGGTTTAGTTAAATAACATGCAGAAAAGTCAATGTGTTATAATTTAAAACATGAAATAGGGAAATAGAATATACATGAAAAAGAGAAAATTGGTAAATGGTGCAAAACCATTTGAAGAATATGAAACTGAAAAAAAAATCTAATTATGATGGTCAACTAGGAATTCTTCAATTTAAAGTCATAGCAACTAGTTAAATGCATTTTGGAACTCATAGACAAGATAATCTGCCTTTTGATAGAGTAACACATATCCACTAGCTATACATAGTGTCTAGAAAATGTCACATCAACAATTGTTACTCTCTGTCTGTTGCAACAACTTTCAGTGGCTGTGAACCTGAAAATATGAAAGAAATTCAGACACCTTTTGAAAATACGGTAACTCACAATAACATAAGCAACACAGCATATGTTAATAAATGACTAAATTAATTCAATACATATTTAAATATAGGCACATATGGCTGTAAAATAAGGCAAAAAAGAAGGCAAAAGATTATAATTTGACTTTTATTTGTGCATTCGAAGATGGTATTACCAGGGCACTTACCAATTGCTAGCTCTGACAGGAAGGACGTGATACAGAAGCTTTGTGATACCCGTTGCTGTCCCACCAATATAATGCAGCTTTAATACGAGCCCACATCGCAAACACGACAGGCTGCATCTCTGATTCCTGCAGACTGCAGTTGCGTTCCCCACCCAGTTTGACATCACACTTGGGGGACAGTTTTTCAGAGCAATCGTCCACCTCTCAACTTTGAACGCATTATGAACTGATGGAAAAGTTGATTAACGACGCACTTGATAATAAATCCACTGGTTGTTTTACTTTTAAATTTGTTTCGTTGTTGAATATTCACATTACACACGTACTGCAAACAGTTGAAAAGAAATCGTTATGTCGACTGCAGTCTTCTTCTTTTGTGTGTGTTAATAGATAAAATGACGTACATGTTTTTATATCATGTTCAATGTTCCAATAAGTAGCAATTTCTCGCTTCAATTTTTGGTTCATTGGTTAAATGTGTTTTAAAATGTTAAATTGTTGATGATTTTATCAAGAACTATTTGTTATGTGTAACAATGCATCGACGCTAGTAGACGCCGTCAGGCTGTCTCATTTGCATATTGTTTGTACTGTAAATCGCTAATCGCCTTTTTCCTACGCCATATCGGACTCGTCTGATATCACATGATATCAAAAGTCACCAACCATATATTCTCTATATATCAGGTAAGGCTTAAACTAATATAACGGCGAGGCTTGCGAAGACAATATGACCACACTTGAACAGAGATTAATTCAATAACATAAGTATCCGCCTGTAGAATTCCAGTGCATTTCGTACACAATTTATGAGGAAAACAAACATTAAAACAATCAGTTGGAAATAAAAATTCGCAAATTGCGGCTATCAAAATCTTGAACAACATTGCATTAATGTATAGCTTTTGAACGTCCATTTAATAATATATGAAGACTTATATATTGTCTCTACTTCAATTGCTCGTGAGACGTGTATATACCACGCGGAGACAGTTCTTAAAATAGTTTAAAACTGTGTCAATAGCTGAATCGGACAAAGTAAATTGGATGTTAATAACGAACAAATCGGTTGGTGAAGATTAAATTAGTCATCCAGTTATCAAGTGTACTTTCACCTTTATTGGCCTTATGTTTACTGTTTTATAAATTATTATAAGAATGCACATCTCCACCATCGTAGACAGCTCGTTCTGTTGATGACATGTAAATTTACTGCATGATGTATATGATATATCCAAGGACCAAGTCATTCGACCGAGTTTGGCACCAAGGTCGTTTAATCAAACTCAAACAAAAAGGAATCAGTAAAAATATGTTACAATTGTCTCAGGCCAAACTAAATCTGTTGAACTACGTCCTAATTACTTAACTCATCTTATTTCACAAACAGTCCTGTCGTTATCTGATAAATGCTTGTATATATCAATGATTATATCAGTTCATCATTATTATTGTTCTTTTTTATTTTAGTATTTTTGTTAATATTTTACTATTTTCAATATTTATATTATTATTATTATTAGTAGTAGTAGTAGTAGTACTAGTAGTAGTGGTAGTAGTAGTAGTAGTAGTAGTAGTAGTAGTAGTAGAATGTAGTAGTAGTAGTAGTAGTAGTAGTAGTAGTTGTATTGCAGTTGTATAATGTGTTATATAACCAGAAAATGGATACTTATTTGATGCTGTAAGATTTTCGTTGACGCACACTAACCTTGAATTATTGCAAGTAAAATCAATTTGTTCACCATAAATATAAAAATAATTTACGGAACCTGTAGGACACACAAGGAAATTAGTACTTTGACAATCATTTATTGACATCAGTAACTATTAAACACAAACTTGTTATTATTTCAGTTATAGACGATTTTATTCTGACTTTCGCCATGCCCACAGCGGTGTGACTGGCACAACGCCCGACGATCCAATCCAGGCGGATGTGACGTCAGCTACATCGGCGCTTGGTCATGAAATGCTTTTCAAATCTCGGATGCCGACAGGGACAACACACGACGCTCTCCGTTTTCAGGTACTATACATAGTGCACAGTTTGGTAAAAAAAATTAGTTCATTAAAACCTCAATATGTATAATGCTTGAGTATAAATAATTTTATTTATGATAACCAATTGATAGTGAGATCGTCAATATTAAGGTGATAATGAAATAAGTGACGATATTACTGCATCACCCCGAAGGCTGGCTGTACAGTCTGGAAACAGATATTCCGCTTCCTCTCAGGCGACTACGGCAATACTTCTACAGTGGAGACGCCGTCCGACATAAACAGGATGTTTGTACACTATGCTCCTTTGAAAAATATTAACGCTACACAGTTATTCAATCCAGTGGTGCAAGCCCATACGGCAAAAGAGTTTGCCTTCATGTTTGCACGAAACCCATACACGCGCCTGTGGTCGGCGTATATTGACAAATTTCTGCTTCCTGATTTCTGGAGAACTGATGCTCTGTCTATGATGAGAGTCATTCGACCAAACGCATCTCAATACGACCTTGAATGTGCCAACAATATAACATTTAAAGAGTTTTTACAGTTCATTGTTAAAGAATACTCAGCCAATTTAAATGATCATTGGCAGCCTGTTTACAAGCTGTGCAACCCATGTCAAATAAACTATGACGTCATTGGCACACAAGAAACATTTACAGACGATACTAAATATATCGTAAGTAGTCTTGGTATTGGCAACATTGTAAACAAGAAGACTTCAAAAGAGAAGCATGCACACGAGGAAGTGGAAATGCTGACTATATATAATGTTAATATGGAATCTAAAATACGTAAAGGATGCTTTGACAAACATGACGTTGCCCGCCGACTTTGGAAGGCGTTCCAATTTAACGGATACATTCACCGATCAATTGCATTCCCAATTGAACGCTTACAGATGGACAACTTCACTACCTCGCCAGTAGCTACTTTTTTTTAAACAAGTGATGATAACAGTGAATTACCAGAGAGACAACAACATTGAGTTTGGGTCTCAGAAGAAAGAAATGATGTTGGAGGCTTATCAGCAGATACCACCGGCGCTGCTCGCGCGCGTACAGACTGTGTATGATTTGGATTTCCAACTGTTTGGGCATAATTCCACTCTAAAGTAAATAAGACTTATTTCTGAAGATCTGGACTTCCAACTGTTTGGATATAACTCCACCCTCAAGTAAACAAGACATATCTGTGAAGATCTAGATTTCCAACTGTTTGGATATAAATCCACTCTAAAGTAAACAAGACATATCTTTTAAGATCTAGATTTCCAACTGTTTGGATATAACACCACTCTAGAGTAAACACTACATTTATTTGAAAATGATACTAAGATCTGGTGTCAAATTACGAGTTGTAAGTTGGGTTCTGTATTTTTTTTTTAATGAACTAAAAGAAGATGTCGTCGAATATACTTCCGAATCATTTGACGATATAAAGACAGCTATCCATGGAGCATTCAGTTCAAGTTTAGTTAAAGAAAAGAGGCTGCTGCGGGTTTCTACACGAACATGTGAAATAAAATCTCAATTGATGTTTTTATATGATATGAGCTACGTTATATCCAAAGTTTAATTGTCGTCTTCGTTTTGAGTTTAAAACGAAGCTTCACAGATCCAAACATTCGATAGGCACATGCTGTAGTACTCCTGTCGCTGTTTACTGATTGTGTTAAGTACGAGGCGTGGGTATTATTAGCTAACCTCAGCACGAAGGGAGAATCTCGTGCGTCGTCGGTCGGTCGTCAACAATTGGCCTCGCTGACGCGATACATATTTCACATTTCATCCCATCTTGATCAAACTCGCACAGTTTGTGTACGACCATAACATATCGACCAATTTCGATTATGATCGGACCCGGAACACTAGAGTTATTGCCCCTTTTTCATGAAAAAAATGCGAAATGAACTTTATGCAAGATTTAGACTTCAATTTTCATCTAATCTTAATCAAACTTTCACAGCTTTTGAACCATAATAAAAATAAATCAAATATTGCCAAGATCGGGCCAAAACACAAGAGTTAAAATGCCTTTTGTTTCTGAGAAAACATGTTAAAATGGACTATGTGCAATATAGGAACTTCATTATTTATCTAATCTTGACCAAACTTGCACTGTTTGTAGATGACCATTAGGTCTGAGTCGAAGTCGAATATAGACCAGATTGGACTAGAAACCCCAAACATTTTGCCCCTTGTTTGTGAAAATAAAATCTGTAATTTGTCTACAATTATTTGGTTGTGGTCGATAAAGTCTTCCCTTTTCATTAAATCTTCACCAGACTTGCAGTTTGTGTGTGACTATAAAATCTCTGCTAGATTCGATAATGGGCCAGGTAAGACTAGAAACACCAGAGTTATTTCCCCTTTCCATGAGAAAATTTGTACTTTGTGCAACATAGAATCTTCTTTTTTTCATCGTATCTTAACCAAACTTGCACATCTTGTGCATGATAAAAATATCTCAGAATAAGTCAACGAATTGCTCAGTTTTTGCGCTTTGTTTGCGAGAAAAAAAGACTACGTGCAGAATAAATAAAACTTTATTTTACACACCATCTCGACCGAACACGCACAATTTTTGTATGACCGTATGATCATGAACGCATTTGAAAGTGGTCCAAAATAGAGCATAAGCACTTAGTTATTGCCCCATTTCCACGGAAGACCGTACATGCCCTTAATTTTTAATTTATATGCTTGTCTATGCTTTTTTATGAAGCTCAATTTTCATTGAACCCGGCATGTATCCAGTGTGCACAATGTTTTATTGTGAACCTGTCACATTCATGTAGTGCTTGACATGGTCCCAACTGATTCAACCCGACCTTCGTTTTTGTATTGCATCTGTCCATTGTCAGGTAGTAGGCTGGTCATGCATCTGTATTGCACCTGTCAATTGTCAGGTCAACAACAGAAGTAGGCTGGACAGGCATCTGTATTGCACCTGTCAATTGTCAGGTCAACAACAGAAGTAGGCTGGACAGGCATCTGTATTGCGCCTGTCGTTTGCCAGGTCAACAACAGAGGTAGGCTGGACAGGCATCTGTATTGCGCCTGTCGTTTGCCAGGTCAACTACAGAATGAACCCAGACAGGATCTGTACTGTGTCTGTTGATTGCCAGGTCAACTACAGAATGAACCCAGACAAGATCTGTACTGTGTCTGTTGATTGCCAGGTCAACTACAGAATGAACCCGGACAGGATCTGTACTGTGTCTGTTGATTGCCAGGTCAACTACAGAATGAACCCGGACAGGATCTGTACTGTGTCTGTTGATTGCCAGGTCAACTACAGAATGAACCCAGACAGGATCTGTACTGTGTCTGTTGATTGCCAGGTCAACTACAGAATGAACCCAGACAGGATCTGTACTGTGTCTGTTGATTGCCAGGTCAACTACAGAATGAACCCAGACAGGATCTGTACTGTGTCTGTTGATTGCCAGGTCGACTACAGAATGAACCCAGACAGGATCTGTACTGTGTCTGTTGATTGCCAGGTCGACTACGGAATGAACCCAGACAGGATCTGTACTGTGTCTGTTGATTGCCAGGTCGACTACAGAATGAACCCAGACAGGATCTGTACTGTGTCTGTTGATTGCCAGGTCGACTACAGAATGAACCCAGACAGGATCTGTACTGTGTCTGTTGATTGCCAGGTCGACTACAGAATGAACCCAGACAGGATCTGTACTGTGCCTGTTGATTGCCAGGTCAACTACAGAATGAACCCAGACAGGATCTGTACTGTGTCTGTTGATTGCCAGGTCAACTACAGAATGAACCCAGACAGGATCTGTACTGTGTCTGTTGATTGCCAGGTCAACTACAGAATGAACCCAGACAGGATCTGTACTGTGTCTGTTGATTGCCAGGTCGACTACAGAATGAACCCAGACAGGATCTGTACTGTGTTTGTTGATTGCCAGGTCGACTACAGAATGAACCCAGACAGGATCTGTACTGTGCCTGTTGATTGCCAGGTCAACTACAGAATGAACCCAGACAGGATCTGTACTGTGCCTGTTGATTGCCAGGTCAACTACAGAATGAACCCAGACAGGATCTGTACTGTGTCTGTTGATTGCCAGGTCAACTACAGAATGAACCCAGACAGGATCTGTACTGTGTCTGTTGATTGCCAGGTCAACTACAGAATGAACCCAGACAGGATCTGTACTGTGTCTGTTGATTGCCAGGTCAACTACAGAATGAACCCAGACAGGATCTGTACTGTGTCTGTTGATTGCCAGGTCAACTACAGAATGAACCCAGACAGGATCTGTACTGTGTCTGTTGATTGCCAGGTCAACTACAGAATGAACCCAGACAGGATCTGTACTGTGTCTGTTGATTGCCAGGTCAACTACAGAATGAACCCAGACAGGATCTGTACTGTGTCTGTTGATTGCCAGGTCGACTACAGAATGAACCCAGACAGGATCTGTACTGTGTCTGTTGATTGCCAGGTCGACTACAGAATGAACCCAGACAGGATCTGTACTGTGTCTGTTGATTGCCAGGTCGACTACAGAATGAACCCAGACAGGATCTGTACTGTGTCTGTTGATTGCCAGGTCAACTACAGAATGAACCCAGACAGGATCTGTACTGTGTCTGTTGATTGCCAGGTCAACTACAGAATGAACCCAGACAGGATCTGTACTGTGTCTGTTGATTGCCAGGTCAACTACAGAATGAACCCAGACAGGATCTGTACTGTGTCTGTTGATTGCCAGGTCGACACGTACATGATTAATATGGCTAATGTGGGTGAATTTGTATGCAATGACATTCCGATTCAGAACTGATCTTTGTCATTTCAAGTAATCATTCATCACATTGTCAAAACTAACACATTTCCTGTCCAAACGTTTTCGACAATACAACGGTTACATTATTGTAAATTCTAATTCAAACTCTCACCACATAACTGAAAGTGTTTCCTCCCATATAACCTATTATATTTGTACCTTCTATTTGTATTTGTGTTAGCAAGATTGTTTCGTAGCTGTCGAAGAGAGGAAGCAAACAATATTTTAATTCAGGACGTATTGAGGAACATCTTATGACTGTATGCTGAATAACGAGAAGAAGTGGGTATGACTGTTGACGGCAATGTAGATGTGTACTGAACGTGTCAGTTGTTTTCGTCTACTTTATATTTGAGGCGTGTCGTGGGAAAACCGGGCTTAATGCATGTGCGTAAAGTGTCGTCCCGTATTAGCAGTCCGGACAGGCTAATCCGGGACGACACTTTCCGCCTACAGTGGTTATATGGTTACAAGAGACTTCCTTAAAACAGAAAATAACATAAAAGCGGAAAGTGCCGTCCCGAATTAGTCTGTCCGGAGTGCTAATCCGGGACTACACTTTACGCACATGCATTAAGCCCGGTTTTCCCACGACACGCCTCATTTATTACGTATGCTGAAAAGAAGTCCTTTAGCTTTGTTCTTTGTAAATTAAAACTAACGATTTTCATTAGTTAACATAAACATGTAAATGAAATACATACTCCTGGCATTAATGCTGATAAAATAATGTATCCATGTTTTTGTACACAAGTTGATAAAGCTTTACGCCTACAAAATAGTGTCCTTAAGTTCACGGGCTAAGATATAAAACACATCGCATTTATAATGATGACAAAGTACTTTAATATTGGGTTTAATATTTCAAAATCAAAATACCAGCATTTGTTTAAATGATTGTTTTCCATATAAAGTGATCACACATTTTAGAATCGGTAATGCAGTTGTTCTGGTAATTACTTGCGTTTGATGGTCAGTACTTTTCGCCTGATGTTTAGTTTGAACATAAAGAATCTTTGAGCGGTTTATGATTTAAATGCCAAATTAAACATGTAAACTATTGATAAATCTGTAAGGTGGATTCAACAGTACTCGTCTATTGTACGCCTGAGTTAAGGTCAACAGAGTTCTATGTAAAAGTAAAGTAAACAAAGTAAAGTAAACATCATAGAAAGATCCACTGTCTTTGCACCTTTGTAACAACACCCTATATCTGATTGCCATGATTTTAACCGTCTAAAGTACATGCTTTGACACTTGACACTTTTTTAATATTTGTCATAATGTGTGTAAAACGCTGCTGATCATGAATGCAAATCAATATATTGTATTATACCGCACTTTTGTCTACAATAATTAATTTCCATCATCCGAGAAAGTGATATTTTGACTGCCGAAAACATTTCAACCTTTTTGACACGTGACGAAGCGAAAGTGACTGTCAGGCCATGTGACCGCGCTGACATTTTGAATGCCATATACGAGGTAACCGCGTCAGTTTTTTAGCCACAACATGGCCTACATTGAAGTGATTCAGTGTGTAAACAAGCGATTTTATTCAAAGTTAACTGTCAGAAAAATAGTTTGCAAGTATTTCTAAAGATGAAAAAAGATTTAGGCATCTTTCAATCTTGATTGACACAATTAAGCATGCGTTTACCTTTTTTTTACTCAATTTTTGTTCGGTATAATAAAATTAATATCATATGGCAGCATGCGTGACATTGATATTGTCAACCCTCAAAACAGAATGTCACCACTCGGCATTCGCCGCGGGTGACATTCTGCCCTCGGGTTGACAATATCAATGACACACACACTGCCATATTATATTTATATCATATAACCTGTGGCAAAGATATCAATTCACGTATTATTTTCCAAACAATTAAAGTAGTACATATATTTTTTAAAGACATGTGGGAATCTTCTTCTTCTTCTTCTTGTCGATCACTCAGATGGACACGCCGGCTCTCTGCGCAAAGGTCGCCGTGCGCCGCAGGTCCCCCAGACTGCCATAGAGCTTCCCTTGCATCGTGGTCTCCTCCGCCCAGATCTGGCGCCTGAGGCCATTGTGTAGTGGGCAGCACTGCAGCAAGTGTTCTGTTGTCATGCTATCTGTCTGACAGGGGCACTGGTCTGACTGGCCAAATCTGAACTTGGTGAAAAGGTGGTGGTTCATACGGTTGTGGCCTGTCCGCAGCCTGAATATGAGGACCTGCTCAGATCTTGAGAGCAGGTGGTATGGGTCATTTCGGTTGTATCGTGGGTGCTGTTGTAGCCACTTGGTGTGTTGCTTTGCCTTGATGATGGTCTTGGCTTCTTTGAAGGTGGTTGACCTGTCATTCTGTTCTTTTGTGGTGCCCTCCTTTGCCAGAGTGTCTGCGGCTTCATTGCCTAGTATGTTGCAGTGAGAGGGGACCCATTGCAGCACGACCGTGTGGGCTCTGCACAGGGAGGTCAAGGCAGATGACAGGTCGTTCAGTTCTTTGTCTCTGGCAGTGTCTAGGGCCTGCAGGACTGACTTTGCGTCGCTGAAGAACACAACGTTGTTGGAGGAGAGTGGACTGTGCTCGATGTGGACTGCACCTGTCTTGAGCGCTACTGCTTCAGCCTTGAAGTTGGTGGAGTAGAGGCCAGTAGCGAGGGAGATGTGTTGTTCTCTACCTCCTGGATACCTGATGTAGATTCCGGCACCACCACTTCTGACAGCCTGGTCAGCAGACCCATCAGTGTAGACATGAGTCCAGTTGTGTTGTGGATAGGAGTTGTTGATGTGTTCCATGGAGATGGACTTCTTTTCAGCATCGCTCTGGGAGTCTTTCTTGCCAATGCCAGGAATACTGCTGTGTATCTGGGGTCTTTCAGCATCGCTCCAGCCTGGGTTTTCAAGGTACGGGGGGATATCTTTGGGTTCTTGATCCAGGATATCTTGGCATTTCCTTTCCAAAACCCTCGTCTGGTGGATGAAGCTCCCTCTCTTCAGTCTTCCTTTTGTTGGTTGGCACAGTCTGTCTTTCATGGGATGATTTGGCAGTCTTTTGAACTTTGCTGCCTGGGTGAGGAGTTTGGTGTCCCTTCTGTCTTCTATGGGCTCAAGACCCGTGATGGTTTCCAGCTCTTGAATAGGGGTTGACCGCATGGCGCCAGTGATGATTCTGGCCGCCTGGTTCTGCACCTTGCTGACTCTGTCAAAGTTTGACTTGCTTGCTGTGCCCCATGCCGTCACCCCATACTCAAGGACTGGTCTAACGCTGCCCATGTACATCTTCTTGAGGATTGCTGCATCTGCCCCCCATGTTGTGCCGGTTAGCTTTTTCATGAGTGCTAACCGCAGTTTGGCTCTAGCTTCGACTTTCTCTGTCTGCTGTTTCCAAGTGAGTCGCCTGTCGAAGGTCACGCCAAGATACGTGGGGGTGTGGTCAGCTTGCAGCGTCTGTCCGCAGAGCTTGAGATTGGCCTTCACTTCTTTTGGGGAGAGGCTAAAGATCGTGTAAGTGGTCTTCCTGGAGTTGATGGTGATGAGCCACTTCTTTGTCCAGTCCTCAAGAACTTTCAGCGCCTCTTGCATCCGGTAGTTTGCGGTTGTGATGTGTTCTTCTGAGCACCAGAGTGCAAGATCGTCCGCATAGATGGCCCCATGGACATTTCGAGGGAGGTCCTTGACGATGTCGTTTATGAAGACTAGGAACAAGGTGGGGCTGAGGACTCCGCCTTGCGGGACTCCGTCTTTCAGTGTCTTCTTCCGGCTGTACTGTCCACTTACATGGACTCTTGCTTTCCTGCTGTTCAAGTACTGGCAGATCCATTGGAACATACAACCGGCCACACCACTTTTCTGGAGCTTCAGCTTCAGCCCTTCCTTCCAGACCTTATCGAAGGCCTTCTCCATGTCAATCCAGATCATCAGGGTGTTTTTCTTGTCCTGGAAGCCATCTTCAATCTTCTGGGCGATATACGTCACCTGGTCCTCAGTCGAACGATTTTGCCTGAATCCTGCCTGCTCTGGGGAAATAGTGTTGTTCTTCTCCAAATGCCAAGTGAGCCTGGTGTTGATTAGCCGTTCCATGAGTTTGCCCACACAGCTGGTGAGACTGATGGGTCTGTAGCTGTCCACCTTTGCTCGGTGGGAATCAAACCGAGGTCTTCCTGGTTAAACTCAGGCTAATCATCAGAAGCCTTTGTTTTGTAGGGTCTGTAACACCTCCTTTAAATCACTGTCTTTGCAGTGGATACATATTGAACAATGAGTTGTACCGGGTGTACGTATTCGTATGGATAGTGCCCAGAACAAGTTAGGTTTTATTGAAAACTGAGTTGTTCGTGATATATTCGTATGGATAGTGCCCAGAACGCGTTAGGTTTGATTGAAAACTGAGTTGTACGTCATATATTCGTATGGATAGTGCCCGGAACACGTTGTAGGTTTGATTGAAAACTGAGTTGTACGTCATTTTTCGTATGGATAGTGCCCGGAACACGTTAGGTTTGATTGAAAACTGTGTTGTAACTTGTAAGTGATAAACTTGTATGGATAGTGCCCGGAACAAGTTATATTTGATTGGAAACTCAGTTGTACGTGATATATTCGTATGGGTCGTGCCCAGAACGCGTTAGGTTTTGATTGAAAACTGAGTTGTACGTCATATATTGGTATGGATAGAGCCCAGAAACATGTTAGATTTGATTGGAAACTGAGTTGTACGTGATATATTCGTATGGATAGTGCCCAGAACGCGTTATGTTTGATTGAAAACTTAGTTGTAAGTGATATACTCGTATGAATAGTGCCCGGAACACGTTAGATTTGATTGGAAACTCAGTTGTACGTGATATATTCGTATGGATAGTGCCCGAAACACGTTACGTTTGATTGAAAACTGAGTTGTACGGGGTATACGTATTCGTATGGATAGTGTCCAGAACACGTTAGCTTTGATTGGAAACTCAGTTGTACGTGATATATTCGTATGGATAGTGCCCGAAACACGTCAGATTTGATTGAAAACTGAGTTGTACGTAATATTATTTGTATGGATAGTGCCCGGAAGACGTTAGGTTTGTCTGAAAACTGAGTTGTACGAGGTATACTTATTCGTATAGATAGTGCCAGGAACACGTTACGTTTGATTGAAAACTGAGCTGTACGTGGTATATTCGTATGGATAGTGCCCGGAAAAACGTTGGTTTGATTGAAAACTGAGTTGTAGGTGATATATTCGTATGGATAGTGCCTAGAACGGGTTAGGTTTGATTGAAAACTAAGTTGTACGTAATGTATTCGTATGGATAGTGCCCGGAACACGTTATGTTTTATAGAAACTGAGTTGTACGTGATATATTCGTATGGATAGTGTCCAGAACACATTGGGTTTGATCGGGAACTGAGTTGTACGTAATGTATTCATGTGTATAGTGCCCGGAACACGTTGTGTTGATTGAAACTGAGTTGTACGTTATAAATTCGGATGGATAGTGCCCAGAACGGGTTAGGTTTGATTGAAAATTGAGTTGTACGTGATATATTCGTATGGATATGGCCCAGAACACGTTATAGGTTTGATTGGAAAACGAGTTGTACGTAATATAGTCGTATGGATAGTGTCCGGAACACATTATGTTTGATTGAAACTGAGTTGTACTTGATATATTGGTATGGATAGTGTCCATAACAAGTTGGGTTTGATCGGAAACTGAGTTGTACGTGATATATTCGTATGAATAGTGCCCAGAACACGTTATAGGTTCGATACAGCGCATTCTTTTTTTTATTTTGCAAAACTTAACCAACTAAATAATTTACTTAGGGGCACTTCACGGTTTCAGCGTCGACGATATGTGACTAAATTATAGAATAACTGAACGAGGAGATGCTGAAATAAACCTATATCCTAGCAGAGTTGTCGGTCGTTGCCCTTACCGTACACCTCTGCAACGGGCTCAGTGACAAGAATCTCGTCAAAACGGAAACAAATCTATTCAACGCTCATTAAAGTTGATTTTTAGGACCACAAGAATAGAAATAAAGAATAAAATGGGTTTTAAATGATCATAAATAAAGAAAAAACATGATTTTGATTCCTATTAATGGAACTATGTTCATGCCCATTTACGCAGACGGAATCAGTGCGCAGATGTATACTAAATGAACAGAGTATATGGTATTGTGCGTTGCGTGTTGGATGCTATGACAATGTGACTAATACCACGAGCGTTGTGACTATTTTTCGAGCCAACTTCAGAGGTGAATGGAATGTAGCCGGTGTGCAAAAGATTGGAAATGACTGTTTGGTGTTTGGGCATGCAAATGACCGACATACCGACAAACATACAGTCCATCATTTATTTCGGTATTGAATACATATAGCAATTTGTCAAGAGATGCGTCGATGGTGATTCCGATGATCATTATATCAGGTTAGGTAACAGATGTTTTAAAAACATGTACATAATAGATTAAATTTAAAATGTATTCGTCATCGTGTTAGACATCTGTTTCCGTGTTCGTATATATTTAGATATGTCTGATCTATGTTAAATATGGTGAAGGCATTACCAGTATTTGTATCAATACATCGTTTAGTCTTTTTTTTTTAACTGTGTGCGTTGCTGTCTTATTATACATTATATTATATATTTGGTCGCTACTTTTGCGACTATATCGCATCGGTTTGTTGCATATGAGGTATACTTAAGTATTGGTACACTCAAATTTTTTTTTTAATTCTTGGTGCCATGGGCACTCCTTTCGTATCTCTCTTTCTATGGAGTTTATATGCTCCCCGAAAATTTTCGGGGGAGCATATAGTCGCCGCCTTGTCCATCCGTCCGTCCGTCCTTCCGTCCGACTTTCTTGTCCGGGCTATTTCTCAGCAACTAATAGCGGAATTTAACGAAACTTTTGGGAAGCTTCATTACCAAGAAGAGACGTGCATATTACCAGGACGTTCCGCTTCATTGATTTTTCCCATAGATATGGGACTTTGAAGATTTCTGATATATGTATATAGTGAACAATTATTGCCTTTCTAGTCCGGGCTATTTCTCAACAATTACTGGCCAGAATTCAACAAATCTTTGTGAAGCTTTATTACCAAGAGGAAGTGAGCATATTACCAGGACGTTCCGCTTTAATGATTTTTCTTAGAGTTATGGGACTTTGAAGATTTCTGAAATTAGTAATTAGTGCACAATTCAACGAAACTTTATGGGAAATTTCATTACCAAGAGGAGGTGTGCATATTACCAGGATGTTTTGCTTCAATGATTTTTTTCGGAGTTACGGGACTTTGAAGATTTCTGAAATTAGTATATAGTGCACAATTCTTGTCCGGGATTTTTCTCAGCAACTATTGAACAAATTTCATTGAAACATAATAGAACTCTTCATTACTAAGAGGAGTTGTGCATATATTAACCAGGATGTTTCGCTTCAAAGATTTTTGGACAGAGTTATGGTACTTTGAGTATTTTTGAAATTAGTTTATAGTGCACAATTCTTGTACAGGCATTTTCTCAGCAACTACTGGCCAGATTTCAATAAAACTTAATGGGAAGTGTCATTACCAAGAGGAGGTATGCATATTACCAGGACGTACCGCTTCAATGATTTTTCTTGGAGTTACGGGAACATGTCGTTGTGTGATATCTATTTCTCGGGAACTGCTATATGAAATTCAAAGATGCTTGATGGAAAACTAAATAACTAGGAATTGAAATAACCATACCGGTATTACAGTAATGATCCATTACTTTGATTAATTTCATTGTATTTATTTTATTTTTACAATTTTACTTCATCTGCAGTTCTAGTGATTTTTAGTCATTTTACAATCTCTGCCCTTCTCATTATATTAATATTGCTTTACAAAGCGCATTGGGGAGCATCCATCAGTTTTACTGATATCCGTGTTTATACACTAAAATACGCACGCTCCATTGACAAACCGCCATTGACTTACAGGTTGGCAGACCGAAAGATGTCCCGATTTTTATCATGGGACCCCAAATTACGTTTTGGTGCATACAAAGCGAAGAATATAGCGCATTAATTAATCGTATTGTCCATAATAATTTCCCATGTCCACTATTTGTCATTAGAATACATTGGGCATGTAAGCCAAAGTTTCGAGCTGATAGTTTAGGCAAATTCACTCTGGTTAGGAAAAACGGCAGACCTCCCGTTTTACAAAGGGGCTTCAACTATGGTTTCCGGCAACCTCCAGCTAAAAATGGAGGAATTTGTCACATTGTGCATGAGCATTGTTCGTCTGTATATATTTAATATTATTAATATTAATTGCCACTACATGCGCCCTAGATGTACGTATGAAGCAAAAGTTTGTTTAAAGTGGTCAATGAAAGAATTAAAATCCAACTCGCTAGCGGCGAATGAATACCGTGCAAATTCATAGATAAGCTGTTGTTCCCTCAGTAAACGATATCTTGTTTAAGAAATAAGCACAATTTGGCAAAAGAGGAAAGACCTATATGATTTGTTAATGTTTTGTTTTGTTCTAAACTTAAAATATATGTTAAAGATATAAATAATAAAACCAATACAGAAAAATTGACGTAATAGTAAAACTGAATACAGTAATGGAATATTTTCTAGTAATATTTAGTCGATCGTTATTATGTAAAATACGATTACCTTTTAAAGTACATGGTTTACAAAGATTTCAATATTAAAGTCTATATCAAGTGTGGACCGTGAATTCGTTGTACCGACTCAAACGATGAGTATTTGGTTTCAATATTTGAGGCGTGTCGTGGGAGAACCGGGTGTAATGCATGTGCGTAAAGTGTCGTTCCAAATCAGCCTGTGCAGTCCGCACAGGCTAACCCAGGACGATACTTTCCGCCTATAGTGGAATTATTTTTAGAAGATACTTCTTTAAAACAGTTTGTAGTCAATAGGATTGTCTTACAATTTTCATGGGCAATTAGCATAACCTAACCATGAGATACGGAAGACACCACCACCATCATTATCATTTTAGTCAATTAGTTTGTCTTACAATTCTCACGGGCAATTATTACAACCTAACCATGAAAAATATAAGACACCAACACCACCATCGTCATTATTGTAGTAAATAAGTTGGTCTTACAATTCCAATGGGCAATTATTATAAACTAACATGAGAAATGTAAGACACCACCACTTTTTGCCTTTTTTGTTCCCCCAGCAAGCGATATCTTGTTTACGCAATAATCTCCATTTGGCAAATGATTTAAGAACTTTATGATTTGATTATATTTTGTGTTGTGCTAAGAAAGAAATGTATGTTAAAGATGAAGATATTACTTATAACACCAGAACAGGATAAATAACATAAAGGCCCTATTATCCGCTTCTTCTTTGGCCAGCAAAGTGGATGAAAAGCAATATGAAACGTTTTTTTTTTCCATAAATTAATAGGCAGAATTGGTCACAGTATGACTTCCATCGAATAAATGCTGTTGCATTGACACCGATAGTCCCGTAAATTCACTCCAGTGAATACCGGATCACTTGCCGCGTTACATTCAATGTCGACTGACAATACCGGTAACTGAAGGTTACATTGGAATAATTCAAAATGACAATCTTTAAAAGCCCAAAATAAGCTTTTGGATGGTACTTACTGCTTTGGTATTGTTCGTAATTTTATTGATACCGGATCAAGGGAAAGGTAAACGAGCCTAGCATTTTTGTTGCTGTTCATTTTGTCTTTTTGTTGGTTTTGTATTGTGTATGTTTTTATTTTTACAAGAAATTTCATTAGCCCCAAAATCTAAGTGTTGTGTGTCGCATATATAATATTTATAATTATAATATTTTATAATTACATATTTGTATTACGTTTTCTGTTAGAAATTGTTATTATAAGTGCTTGCTTTGATTTATGAAAATTATTGCAGCTTCCGTTTGTCTCACAAAACTTGATGTATTTTATTTAGATGTTTACTTCGGGAATCTGGTCTTTCTAAAGTTTTATAATATCACTGTCTTTTTATAATTGTTTAGTCTTATAAATGAGGATGTTCAATTCAATTTTTCCGAAAGCTGTATAAAGTCTCTTGAGTAATCAATGGAATGTTTATAAATGTTATGATTTTCATTTTATTTTAACAATTCAGTGATTTTTAAAAAGTCTCTCAACTGAAAATTCGTTTTCTTTTATTTTCACCAACAACAGATTGTGTCAAATGATAAATTGATCGCGATCTTTAATTGCGGCGTAACAGTGAAATTAAATTTGTTTTTGGAAAACGAATAAGACTGTTGATTGTACATTAATAAGCGTTTTATAAATATATAGCAAAAATGTGTTTGACGATATTGTTAACATGTTAATAAATGAAGATCGGAACGTTAATATTTGCATCGAGCAATTATCAGATGTTATACATGATATGTCATTTGAATTACACGGACGTTCTTGTAAAATAAAACGTTCGACTACGAGAAAAGTACGCCAATCTCTATGGTTTAATGATGATTGTAAACATTGCAAAGAAGCTTTTTATTATTATAAACTTCTATATAAAGAAGTTCCTTCACGTGAAAATCGAATACTTTTTTTTTTATGCTAGGTCGGATTTGTGTAAGGCTAAACATAAAGCCAAGAGTAAGTTTTATAATAAAGAATGTTAAATCTTATCCAACCTTGGAAGGTCAAATCCAAGGACATTTTGGAAATATGTTAATAAATATAAATCCAATAAGTCTTCTAATATCGACGTCGGTATCGACGACTTAATCACTCATTTTAATAATATTTCTAACACACCCTCACCCTTGTTCATATAGTAACGATGATTATGTGCCAAGGGAGGAAACTCTAATTATTGATGAATTGGATTGTCCTTTCACAATCGCTGAAGTCAAGAAAACTTTCTCTAGTCTCAAAAGACACAAAAGTTCGGATATAAACAATAATGTTGCAGATTTTTTTATTGATGGCAAGGAGTTTATTGCTCCGTATCTTGTTAAAATTTTCAACTATATATATGATCGATCTATTTATCCTGATTCGTGGTGTAATGGTGTTATTGTACCGATTTTCAAGAAAGGTGATCGATCTTCGTCATCGAACTATAATGGGCAAAATATTTTCTCTCACTTTAAGAAATAGAATTAAAAAATGGTGTGAAAACGAGAGTATTTTCAATGAAGCTCAATTGGTTTTAGAGATAACCGCAGCACCATTGACAACATTTTTATATTGCATACTATCATTCAGAATGTCATTTTTAATAAAGCAAAGTTGTATTGTGCATTCATTGATTATGAAAAAGCCTTTGATACAGTTATACATGAAGCACTATGGATAAAGCTCTTGAAATCGGGTATAAGTTGCAAAATGATTAAAATGATAAACACGTGTTCAAATCTTTAAGATCTCTATATAGCCATAAAAAATCTTATGAAATAAAGATGACCATTTAAGCGGTGTACAGTTAAATATTTACATTGAATAACGGGTCAAATTTCTAAAACGTTTTACGGCAGTCACGATTTCTCACAATCTGTTTTCTATTCCGTAATAAAATAAGGCGAGTTCGATATCGTGTTCCTGGTTTTAACTATTGCATTCAAACTATTTGTTTAAGTAAATAACGTAGACTCTAAATAAATATTTTCATAAAATGTCGATAATGCAGTAAAATATTTGTTTAACAAATTGAATCGAACTTTCATTCGAAAATGAAGCGTATCAAGTCTGGGCTAAGTGGATCACCCAGGGACAATCAAGCAGCCTGGTCCCCAGCGTACTATGACGTAATAGTATGTTTGGCACGGGCTGATAATGGTGGAAGCTTGTCAAACCGACCACAAGTTCAACAGGTCCCAATCAAAGACAAATCGGCCACAAAATGTCCAAACCGACCACAAAAATGTAAAAATAAATACAACACAATTTTACGTATTTTTATAGTATAGTGTTCTATTGTTATATTACACGCGTGTATTATATGTGATTAATACATGTGTAACTGTGTATTAACCGTTACTTGGGTAAATACAAGTTTGTTGTCGTTTTAAGACAGTTTCTGTGTAATTCGTAGGGGCCACTGTAAGGGCACATAAATCGCATGTTTCCTAAAAAATACGACTCATCGTTCTTTAGTGTTAATAGTGGTGTATAATATGGAGTACGATTGTGGTCTTTAATATCTTAGACAGCATCATGCTCATAGAAACGAGCATCATGCTTGTGAGGTGGAGCGTCATGCTCAATGAACGAGCATGATGCTAAGTAAACGAACATCTTGCTCTTTCGACAGAGCATCATGCTCATAAGATCGAGCATCATACTCGTCATTTCGAGCGTGACGCTGCTTTCTGGAGCATCATGCTGGGTTAGGCAATAAAGACCCTCTTCGTACGTCCTAGTACTATCGAGCATCAAGCTCAATGGTCAAAATCTGGTACTTGGATTTGACTTCGAATTAAGAGCCTGATGCTCGTTCACTGGAGCATGACGCTCCATAGTAGGTCGTACGAGAAGGGTCTTTATTGTCTGACCCAGCATGCTGCTCAGTGAGCGAGCATGATGCTCGTAAGATGCTCAATAAACGAGTATGATGCTCGACAAACGAGCATGATGCTCTATTTTAGGAGCATGATGCTCGTTTATTGAGCATGATGCTCGATAGTACTAGGCTGTACGAAGAGGGTCTTTATTGCCTAACCCAGCATGATACTCCAAAAACTAGCGTCACACTCGAATTGACGAGCATGATGCTGGATCTTATGAGCATGATGCTCTGTCAAAAGAGCAAGATGCTCGTTTACTGAGCATCATGCTCGTTCATTTAGCATGATGCTCATTCTTACGAGCATGATGTTCGTTTCTATGAGCATGATGCTGTCTAAGATATTAAAGACCCTAATCGTACTCCATAGTATAACTTGACCCTTAATAGTGAAATAGTAATACTAGATGTCTAACGGCACTTGCCTTGCGGCGACCGTAAGGAATCTGATTCATTCTTGTGGCCCGGTACGTTGATCGCTAGGCAACCGTACGTGCTATGCAAAGAACCCGAACGGCATCCGGAAGTGCACCTTGCGTTCGTGAGCGATTACGCCATTTTCTGCTGCGATCGAGAAGAAAACGCACGGACGATGTTTGGTTTGGATATATATGCATTCGTTGTTGGATACCTTATATGACCAACTGTATACGTAAAGTGACATTTAGTAGTCCAATGTTCCTTTGTTCTTAAAAAGCACCTGAGGCAGTAGCACAATTGATAATAAGTGATCCATTAAGACGACACAGATTTCTACTACTGCAACGTCACGTACCTTAGATATGCTATGAACATCAAAGCATGGGACATACTATAAACGGGTTTCTTCACATCTCATAAAAAAGCGAGGCAAATTAAGGTATCGATTCCAACCTGTCTGACATCATTCAAATCTAAAAATACATCAAATCCTAATGCTCGCTATTAATATGTTTAGCTGCTTGCGGACAATAATTATAGTATCGTCAGAATAAAAACGATCTCATAGATATGGATATAATAACTACAATTACAAAATTTGTTCCCTAAGAGAAATGAAGCAATAAATCAATGAAAAAAAAAGAGATGGAGCGTTAGTATTAAATTTTAATGAGTAAGGAAGTATTCCTTGTTTTACTTCCATTAAAGGCAAGCACATTACTTCACCATTTAGCTCTCGCAAAATAGATACATCAATAAGAGCTATACGCTCTCAGAATTTGATTTATGTATTCAGTTGCAATTGAGATTTAGCACTTGTATCTGGTGCTGAGTGTAATATATAACACCTGACACCAAAGCCATCACACGAAATAAGCGACTTTAAGAGGTGGGAATAAATCAGTATATTTATAAGGTGGTACTCGGTACTTTAAGCCACTTCAGTTGTCCGGGTGTAAATGAATGTTATGCTTCTTTCTTTGATGCACACTTGAACCAAGACTTTCAACCTACATTCATCTCCCATTTAACACTTCGTTTGCACAAAACATCGGCTTGTTCCAAATATGGTCTACAATAATTACCCTAAGTATTGGGACACTCAATATTTTTTAAATCTTGGTGCCATTGGTGTTGCTTCTGTATTTGTCTTTCTAAGTTTTTCATACAGGAGTCTTTTAAAATACGTATGCTCCGTACACAAAACGCCCTTGATGTACAGGTGGACAGACCGACGGATGCCTCGAGTATTATGGTACCCCAAATTACTTTCTGGTGAATACATTGCGAAGAATATAGCATATTAATTAATCGCAATGTTCATAATATTTTCCGATTTCAAATATTTGTCATGAGCATACATTGGACATGTAAGCCAAAGTTTCGAGCTGATAGTTTAGGGCTATTCACACTGGTTAGGACTTAAAGCGCTGAAGGCACTGCAGTTTTTAACTATGGCGTAACACCGGGCACTACTCGGTCTTCAAATGTTTATAGCAATAGAAATTTTAATTTTACATAGCATTTTCGAAAGATATTGTTGAGATTTTGTCTTAACTAAATCTGTCGATAGTTTTTAATATTATCAATGCCTTTTATAACATTTATTAGTAGTTATTGAAAATGTTAGTGCACTGTGCGCTTATATTTCAGTAAAAATTAATAAAATAAGGTCAGATGAAACTTATCGATTCTTCCAAATAACGTGCCCTAATTGAAAAATACGACCCGTTTTGGTATGTTTTGGAGAATGTTTCGCAAATATGTTGAATATACAATAGTGTAATACCGACAGTTATAGTTGACAATCTGGGCAATAACAGGGGGTGACGTACGTCACCTTTGATACAGTGGTAAGAAATGTTTAATTCGACAATTATTATAGTTACGCTCGTTCATTGTTCTTATGTAAAGAAACTAAATTCTTGTTAACTAGCCAGAACCATCAAACCCGACATGTTATACATAATAATGTCTTTTTTTTATTCCAAAAATGTCAAACATTAAACGAAAATATTCGCATAAAAAAACTTCATTTATATGAATCCTACATTCAATGTTTTACTATAACATTTGTTTCAAAATTATAAATAAAACTTGAACACAGAGACATTGCTTGGCGATTTATAACAGTCTTTTGAGGCGTTAAAACAGCGTGGTGTCGTCTTGATCATGGATAAATGAACTAAGAAAAAAAGGGGAAAACAAGAATGTAATGAGAATAAGTGATGTTCAAGTAAAAGAAAATAATAAAGAAGGCTGAAAGTTCTTGGCAGGCTTCGAACCACAGTCATTGTGATTCAGAGTATAAAACACTATCCACCGCGCTATTCTTCCTTACACTTGTTGATTTGGGGCTTTTGTTATATGACTATGAAATCTGTGCTTTACACGCAAGATAGCCGTTAAACCGACATAAATAAAACAGCCGAGCGCTACCAGAGATTAATGAGTGCCAGGACAATAAAATCGTACAATAAATATTTACTTATAAGCTTTCGTGTTTTAATGGTCGTTGCTATTATCTATACGAAATACTAATATTAATTGTATACACTTCTTCTTTGGCCAACAAAAGGAAATGGATGAAAAGCACTGTGAAACGGGTCTTTGTCATAAATTAATATGTAGAGTTGGTCACGTGTTTGTCACAGTATGCATGACTGCTATCAAATAAATGCTGTTGCATTGACATCGATAATGTATAAATTCATTCCAGTGTTTAATTGATACGGGATCACTTGCTGCGTTACATTCAGTGTCGACTGACAATATCTGGAGAAGGTTCCATTGGAATAATTCAAAATGACAATCTTTAAACTAAAAAAAAGATTTTGGATGGTAGTTATATTATATTTGATATTGTTCGGAATTTTAATGATACCGGATCAAGGAAAAGGTAAACGAGCCTAGTATTTTCCTCCTGTTGATTTTGTCTTGTTTTGTTTTTGTTTTGGTACTGTGTCTGTTTTTATTTTAACGAGAAATTTCCGACGCCACAAAATCTAAGTGTTGCGTGTTATACCGTTATAATTATAATATTATAAAAAAAATAATTATTATACATTTTTATAACGTTGTCTGTTAGTGTTTGCTTAGATTTATGAGTATTATTGCAGCTTCAGTTTTTCCCACAAAATTTGATGCAATTTAATCAGATTTGACTGCGGGAATTTTGTCTTTCTTAAATGTTATAATATCACTGTCTTTGTATCGTTGTTTAAGGATGTTCAAGTCAGTTAAAGCATTATAAAACAAAAACAAAAACATGCTCTTTTCCGAATTCTGTATAAAGCTTCTAAAGTAAGTTGTGCAATGTTTAAAAAAAATATGGTTTCAATGATCTTTGTAAAGTCTGATAATTCGTGTTCTTTTATTCCAACAACAGATTAATTGTGTCAAATTAAAAACTGATCACGATCTGTAACTGCGGTGTAATTGTGAAAATAAACTTATTTTAGGAAAACGAATACGAATTTTTATAGAACATTAATTAGCGTCTTATTGATATATAAGATATGTAAACTACGACGACAATCGCATAGAACTAATGTAGTTGTAATGTATAACACTATTTCTATTTACTTTTTATTAAACTTAATTGTGTTGCTGCATTGTTATTTACTGTGTCAATTAACATGAATTGATTTGGTCTGCTCCAATAATTACCCGATGCAAAAGAATGGACAGAGACGCTACTGTGCAGATTATTCCCCAAAAGCATGTGTTCGAATCTTTGTGATTTGTATAAGACCATAAAATCGTGTGAAATAAAGTTGTCCAATTAAGCGGTACACAGCTAAAATTTACATTGAATAACAGGTCAAATTTGTAAAACGTTTTATGGCAGTCACAATTTCTCTCATTCCGTTTTCTATTCTGTAATAAAATAAGGCGAATTCGATATCGTGTTCCTGGTTTTAAATATGGCATTTAAACAATTTAAACTATTTGTTTAAGAAAATCACATAAGTAAATATTTTCTTAAAATGTCGAGAATGCAACAGAATATCTGCTTTACCATTTAGAATCAAGCTCTCATTCGAAATTACTTACCGAAGCATTTCAATTGAAAGCTAAAATGGTCGCCAAGTACAGTTGCATTAATACACAGCGGCAGTTGTAAGTGTTGATTTTCACCAAAACGGTAACTGTAATTCTCAACACATTCACATAGATTAATGTGTCCTCAACCAGGACACCAGGATTATGTTTTGGGTCAGAACATACTTTACTATTTGTTAAACCTATTTTATTGATGTCTTTTTATTCTCAATTTTTTTATTTCTTGTAGTGTTACTAGTATAAGCTCATATTCCATATTCCCATCTCATGTAAAACATCTCCAGTCTGACGCTTCTATAATATATACTGACTAAACAGCAAAGAGCTTAAGAATGAGCGCTAATATTATATTTTAAAGTTTTTTTTTTTTTTTAAAAGGAATGCCATGTCTTATTTACACACCAGTCCATTAAAGGCAGACGTCAACATTTTACCGACGCACAATAGGTACATTTATAAGTGCTATACATTCAGTTTCAATTGAGATTTAGTACTTTCATCTGGTGCTAATTGCAGTATATAAAACCTAGCTGTATCCAAAGCCATCAAAAGAAGTACGCGACTTTAAGAGATATATCAATCATTGTAATTATAAGGTTGTACAAGGTACTTGACGCCCCTTAACTTGTCTGGGTGTAAATGAATGTCATGCTCCTTTCGTTGATGCACACTTGAACCAAGACCATCAACATTCTCAATCATTCCCAAATGCACACCTCTGATGTCAACATTCTCATTCACTCCCAACTGAACACCTCTGCTGTCAACATTCACAATCACTCCCAGCTGAACCCTCTGATGTCAACATTCACTCACAATTAAACACCTCTGATGTCAACATTAACTCACAATTGAACACCTCTGATGTCAACATTCTCATTCACTCCCAATTGAACACCTCTGATGTCAACATTCTCATTCACTCCCAAATGAACACCTCTAATGTCAACATTCTCAATCACTCCCAACTGAACACCTCTGATGTCAACATTCTCATTCATTCCCAATTGAACGCCCCTGATGTCAACATTCTCATTCACTCCCAAATGAACACCTCTAATGTCAACATTCTCATTCACTCCAAACTGAACACCTCTGATGTCAACATTCTCATTCACTTACAATTGAACACCTCTCTTGTCAACATTCTCATTCACTCACAATTAAACACCTCTGACGTGAACATTCTCATTCACTCCAAACTGAACACCCCTGATGTCAACATTCTCAATCGCTACCAACCGAACACCTCTGATGTAAACATTCTCATTCACTCCCAATTGAACACTTCTCATGTAAACATTCTCATTCACTCCAAATTGAACAACTCTAATGTCAACATTCTCATTCACTCCCAATTGAACACCTCTAATGTCAACATTCTCATTCACTCCCAATTGAACACCTCTAATGTCAACATTCTCATTCACTCCCAAATGAACACCTCTGATGTCAACATTCTCATTCGCTTCAAACTGAACACCTCTGGTGTCAACATTCTCAGTTACTCCCAATTGAACACTGCTTATGTCAACATTCTCATTCACTCCCAACTGAACACCTCTGATGTCAACATTCTCATTCACTCAAAACTGAACACCTCTGATGTAAACATTCTCATTCACTTCCAACTGAACACCTCTGATTCGAACATTCTCATTCACTCCCAACTGAACACCTCTGATGTGAACATTCTCAATCATTCCCAACTGAACATCTCTGATGTCAACATTCTCATTCACTCCCAATTGAACACCTCTGATGTCAACATTCTCATTCACTCCCAACTTAACACCTCTGATGTCAACATTCTCAATCACTCCAAACTGAACACCTCTGATGTCAACATTCTCATTCACGCCCAATTTAACACCTCCGATGTCAACATTCTCAGTCACTCCCAACAGAATACCTCTCATATGAACATTCCCATTCACTCTCAATCGAACACCTCTGTTGAGAACATTATCAATCACTCCCAACTGAACACCTCTGATGTCAACATTATCATTTACTTCAAATTGAACACCTCTGATGTCAACATTCTCATTCACTCCCAACTGAACACCTCTGATGTCAACATTCTCATTCACTCCCAATTGAACACCGCTTATGTCAACATTCTCATTCACTCCCAACTGAACACCTCTAATGTCAACATGCTCATTCACTCCCAATTGAACAACTCTGATGTCAACATTCTCATTCACACCCAATTAAACACCCCTGATGTCAACACTCTCATCCACTGACAATTCAACAACTCTGATGTCAACATCCTCAATCACTCCCAACTGAACACCTCTGATGTGAACATTCTCAATCACTCCCAACTGAAAACCTCTGATGTCAACATTCTCATTTACTTCCAGCTGAACACCTCTGATGTCAACATTCTCATTCACTTCCAATGAACACCTCTATTGTCAACATTCTCGTTCACACCCAACTGAACACATCTGATGTCAACATTCTCATTCACTCCCAATTGGACATCTCTGATGCCAACATTATCATTCACTCCCAATTGAACACCTCTAATGTCAACATGCTTATATCAACATTCTCATTCACACCCAATTAAACACCTCTAATGTCAACACTCTCATCCACTGCCAATTGAACAATAATGATTTCAACATTCTCAATCACTCCCAACTGAACACCTCTGATGTGGACATTGTCAATTACTCCCAACGGAACTCCTCTGATGTCAACATTCTCATTCACTCCCAACTGAACACCGTTGATGTCAACATTTGCATTCACTCCCAACTGAACACCTCTAATGTCAACATTCTCATTCACTCCCAACCGAACACATC
Organism: Congeria kusceri; assembly: GCA_027627225.1. Classification (NCBI taxonomy): domain Eukaryota; kingdom Metazoa; phylum Mollusca; class Bivalvia; order Myida; family Dreissenidae; genus Congeria; species Congeria kusceri. Next base: position 16,058,821 of record CM051025.1, on the reverse strand, counting down.
TGATGTCAACATTCTTATTCACTCCCAATTGAATACCTCTGATGTCAACATAATCATTCACTCCAATTTAAACACCTCTAATGTCACTATTCTCATTCACTCCCAACTGAACACCTCTGATGTCAACATTCTCATTCACTCCCAACTGAACACCTCTAATGTCAACACTCTCATTCACTCCCAAGTGAACACCTCTGATGTCAGCATTTATGGCTACATGCGAATGCGCAGTGTTTATGATTCATTTAGCATGCGTTACAGATTATTACTGTTACGACACGCGACGTCAAGAGTCAAGTAAAAAGGACACCTCTAAAAATCGTGCTCATATTATCTAGTATAATTGTGTTTGCTTATAGTTTCGTAAAAAGGTGTGACTTCAGCGATAACTGTTAAACAGGCTAAAATGTATGTGAACTATTTACCGTTACGTTTGCAAAAAACACATGCCCAATTAATGATATTTTGAAATTTCAAGACGGTTTTATTGCAAACTTCGGTCGAATAGTGTGTATCACCACTTGCAAATTGATAAAAATGCTAATTTATTTCTGTTGTTGCGCATTAAACAGTAAAATGTAAGAATTACAAAAGGCCCATAGGACAAAGAAAGTAAAAAGGAACGTCGCTAATAAACTATTGAACACAAAATAAATTCCTGCAATTATTTCAGTTATCGACGGGTTTATTCAGACCTTAACCCAGCCCACAGTCGGGGCGGCCGACAGAACGTACAGCGGTCGAATCAGATTGGAAGTGATCTCAGCTTCATCGCCGGCGATGGAGGCTGGTCGTAAAGGGGCAACCGAGACAAGAGTACAGAGTGTTGTTACACAAGACCTCACTGCTCGTGTTCAGGTGCTATAAGCAATGCCTATTGTTGTCAAAAATATTTATTAAAAAAATATGTATGTACTTCTGTATTAGAAACGACTTTATTGATGATGGGCACATTTACAGTATGAATATATCTGTATACATTGCTAAGAATATATGAGATGTATCGTTGGAAAACCGGGTATTTGCTTAGTCCGCACATGCTGATCAGGGACGACACTTTCGGCTTAAATGGTATTTTTTGTTTCATGGTAGTCTCTTCTTAACATAAATCTACTGTAGACGGAAAGTGCCGTCCTGGATTAGCCTGTTCGGACTCCACAGGCTGATCCGGGACGACACTTTACGCACATGCACTAAGCCCGGTTTTCCCATTTCTCAACTTTCGATTAACTTTTTATATGTATTATTCATTTGTATGCCAATACATCACAGATCAATCGAAACAATTATTTCAATCGCCGTCTCGAAAAATTTACCAGTCACATAATTACTCGGCGTATCCACGCAGAGTTATGCGAACTTGGGGCTAATACCCGCCACGCTATTACGCAAATACGTCATGTGACTCTCGGATAGTTCGCGATGTACATCGGTTTACTCCGAGTAAACACGCTACTTACTCGATTACCTAATTTCGTTTAAACCGTACTGTAAAAATGACATTTGTCAACATGTTTTATATTCAACATCACATTGGTTTGTGTTAATCTATGCAGGCTACGGCTATAGCAGAACAAATAGACCGACTCAGCAGCGGCGGCATTATACTGAAGCAGAGACAAGAGCGCCTCAGGTCGGTGTGCGCCAAGAACACTCGTGCAATGGCTACACTGCGCCCGACTGGGGTAATATGGACGCTAAGGTCGCCCGTTGCCCATTACTGCATCACCCCGAAGGCTGGCTGTACAGTCTGGAAACAGATATTTCGCTTCCTCTCCGGCGACTACGGCAATACTTCCACAGTGGAGACGCCGTCCGACATAGACAGGATGTTTGTGCACTATGCTCCTTTGAAAAATATTAACGCTACACTGTTGTTTAATCCAGTGGTACAAGCCCGTATGGCAAAAGAGTTTTCCTTCATGTTTGCACGGAACCCATATACGCGCCTGTGGTCGGCTTATATTGACAAATTTATGCTTCCTGATTTCTGGAGAACTGATGCTCTGTCTATGATAAGAGTCATTCGACCAAACGCATCTCAATACGACCTTGAATGTGCCAATAACATATCATTCAAAGAGTTTTTACAGTTCATTGTTGATAAACATCCGGCGACTTTAAATGAACATTGGCAGCCTGTTTACAAAATTTGCAACCCATGTCAAAAAGATTATGACGTAATCGGCACACAAGAAACTTTCTTAGAAGATACACAATATATCCTTAATAGTTTAGGACTTGGAAACATCACGACAAGAAAGGCTTCAAAAGAAAATCATGCAAAACAAGAAGTGGAAATGTTGACTATATTTAATTTTGATCTGGAGAATACAACACGTAAAGGATGCTTTGACAAACTTGAAGTTGCCCGCCGCCTTTGGACGGCGTTCCAATTTAACGGATACATTCACCGTTCAATTCCATTTCCCAATGAACGGTTAAAGACGGATAACTTTAATGCCGCACCGGTAGCAACTTTCTTCAAACAAGTTATAATGGCAATGAAGTACCAGAGAGACAACAACATCGAGTTTGGGTCGCAGAAGAAAGAAATGATGCTGGAGGCTTATCAGCAGATACCGCCGTTGCTGCTCGCGCGCGTGCAGGCAGTGTACGATCTGGATTTCCACCTGTTTGGTTATAATTCCACGCTTAGCTGAAAACAAACACGACATCATTGATTTGCATTGATTGATTTATTTTACCTGAGAATATTCATAACTGGGTATGAACAACAACATGTATACGATCGGAAAATGTAATATTAATAGCCGATACTCGCTACTTTGACATTAAACTCGTTGTGATGGTAAATCGTCCATAATACTCTCTTTTGTGAACTGTTAAATTATTGTTATTATTTGTATTAATAACAATAATTTGGTAAAATGTTTGTTAAATTATTAACAGGTTATTATTTAATAACTGTAATATTTCTCTCAGTCTGATACAAAGACTGAATTTGCAAATGCGATACTACACTTACGTAAAGTATCAAAATAAATTTCTGAATGTCAGGAGCAGAACTCGTAGTTTTAATTGCTTTTCTCAGCGTTTAACTTTAAGACATAAAGTACCAAACATGTTAAAAACACAAATTAAATAATAAATATATTTAATATAACAAAGAGTTAAAAGGATTAAACATTCGAAGTATTGGTAGACCTTATGAAAGTGTTCGATTTCATTAAGCGAGCAATATTTTATTTAAATTTCTGAAACAACTGATAAATTATATATAATGCATTTAAGGTAAGTTGTCTGTCAAGAGCTACTGATGATTCACGAAATTTCAACAAAATTATTATCAAGTTGGCATTTTTCATTGGACGTGAGACATGGTGCATCACCAGATTTATTTCTGCAATTCTATTTTATTAAAGATTTTGCTATGACCAACAGTTTTTGTGATTTGAAAGAATAAATTAGTCAGCTATGGATTTTAGTTGTTTAAAGATGTTTCTGATATACATATATATAACATCAAATGTCAAATACGTTTTAGTGGACAGGCACATTAAACAAGGCAATTTACTGCCAAAACAGGTGCACGACATACATATGAATCAACGTGTCTTTCGAATATAATACGGTGAAGTATTAATTTATTAAGTGAAACAGAGTGCATTGGATGATGATGATGATAATGATGATGATTATGATGATTATTATTATTATTATCATTATGATGATGATGATGATGATGATGATGATGATGATGATGACGACGACGATGATGATGATGATGATGATGGTGATGGTGATGATGATGTGCACATATTTATAATATATATTTCATACGGATCTGTAGCTGATCACTGCAGAACCACAGAGAAAATTATGGGTTCAACTGCACGATCAAAAGTTTACGCCCGCCTCCCTAATCCGAAATCCTGGATCAGCCCCTGCGTTATGCATTATTGTATTATAATAATGGAATTTCTTCTCTCAAGTAAATAATAACCGAGAGGGCTTCCTCAATTGCGGACTTGAACGGGTTCTTCATACTCAAAACACATGTGAAAACATTGCACGTGTTAATTAATAAGTGTATATCCACACGCAGTATCGGCTTACACACTTGGCAAAGTATTCCACTCTGTTTTATTTAATTGAAATCGGATTGAATGTAAAATGCCATATCAACATTTCCTGTCTCGTAACGGGTATTACGTTCGTATTCGTGTGGATTACTATCTCGTCATTGTTTAACGTCTTATACTCGTCTGTTATATCTTAGAATATATTTGGGAATTATAATTATGGAAGACGTACGGAAACATGTCGGATGGATGGTTGTTTCGTATGTGGTATTAAGGGATGAGAACTTCTTTAAATAAGTCATATAACAAGCATAAGTGTGACCATAGTTAAAATATTTATGGCGATATTTAAAGTAAAATATACAACATTTAACAAGTTTTCGACCAAGTTATACATTGCCAGTTTTGGGAGTTTTGGGAGTTTCACATAACTTATCGAAACTGCTGACGTGTAAATCTACAACAGTTTTATTACATGCGCAAAGTAGATAGCCTTGTTAAACACAATTATAGGTAATTCTCTAAATAGGATTGTATGCGACCAATGTCAAATTGGCAATGCTCAATTGATTTTTGAATTACATACTTGGTGTACATGTCGCCCATATTATCGGCTTACAAACTTGGCATTGTTGATGGACCTATTCACTTTAATTGAAATCATATTGGATATTGACCATTTTATCGGCCTGTCTTATCTCGACAATGTGTTTTATGCGCGTCAAGATCTGGAGTTTGGGTAATACATAAACATAAATCTGAAATAAAAAGTACATTTAATACCCAGAATAGTGTATAAAGGGTAGCTTGTGGTTTACTTGGGAATACCGTCTGCTATAACGCTCTATGATACCTAACGCTTGTAAATTTTAGTCGTTTAGCAACTGAAGCACGTTCGTCTGTTCGTCTGCTCGTCTGTTTTTAAATTAACCGATTACGACGCGCAAACACAACTAACTTGAAAGGAAACAGCATCATGAGTTCGCATGCAATCAAGCTGACGATAGCTCTAGACATCGGCGCTCGGCACTCCGGCTACGCATATTCATTCACGGATGATCCCAATCACGTGGCGTGTAGCTCGTTCGGTGACGTCACCAGGACAGCATCCAGTATACTGCTCAACAAAGGTAACGTTAACCAACTACTATGGTTAATCGAAAAAGTTATAAAGTAATAATTAAGTTATTCTTTTCAACTATCTGTGACGGTCGTTTCTGGATATGTGACATTTAAGAGCATTTGACATACAAAGGGTCGTAGGGTGATAGATGTCTGCTAGACTATATTGTGAATGCTTTATTTTACCAGTTGCTCGAAAATGACCACAAGTCATGATATGCATGTGCTAATATTCAATCCACCTGAATCTTGTATTAACAATTCCTTTAAGAGTTACGCGCATTGTTATGCGCATTACACGCAGTTTTAGTCTCAACAACTGCTCTCAATGACGCACGCACGTGCATTGCAGACGGCAAATTCCTAGCGTTTGGAAACGAGGCTGAGGCTCAGTTCCAGAAGACATATTCAACCGGAAGTCAGACGTGTCTGCTTTACCGTAACTTCAAGCGCGCCATCTACATTAACGTAAGTCAGATATATGCGTTGCGTACAATAATACTGCAAGGATTCTCCCACAGAACTTTCTCCCTAAACTTTCACTTTTCTGAAAAAATATTTATAAATATATTTCGAAATACTGAAGACATATATGTATGTTTTATCCTGCTACTTACCCAAACAGTGACCTAATAAAGCGGTGACCGTATAAACTTGTTGATATCCGGCAGTAGATCACGTGACTTTGATTACCGTCAATAGGTATTCCTACGCGCCGGATAACAACACTGTCGAGAATGACACAGCATAAAATCTACTTACCAGAGTTTTTCATCAATACAAACTTTGTGTTGTCTAGTAATAGTTTAACAGAGTTAAACTATAATGAGTTGTTTCTCCTCACGTTCCATTTAACTGGTTAACTAACACCAACTTCCTTCCAGTTCCATTCCATTTCAACACACTTGAATCTGATGCAAGCGGGTTATCCTTTGTGACAGACTTTCTTTGGTCAACCAACAAAGCGTATTCATCAAATAAATAACCCTCGATATAAATTTCCGATGAAAAGAAATGAAAAAATGTCATCAAAGGCTACATATGTAATTTTAACGTAGAACGAAACATTTTATGATTTATTTCACTTTCTGTTACACTGTCCTCCACCCACAACTATTCGAGTAAATTGTTGAAAATTGAAAAGGGATCAATCTCACCGTTTCCATATGACTTTCGACGCAAATATTCCATACACTTTTTATCTGAATGCTATTGCATAATAGATCTATAACCCATCCAAAGCACAGAAACACCAAATATTTATTCCGATTTCATGTATTTTAAACTGCAAAACACTCGCGTTCTGATTTGACTACATTGTGTAAACTTACTTGTATCTCAAAATGAATGACGTAGTTGGTGTGACGCAATGAAAATCTTCACAAACCAATATAAACCAAAAACACCAGCAAATAAGATTTATTAATATTTTACTTTCGCTTTTTAATAAAAGTGATTAAGAAATATAGAACTATTTTTTTCCGGGCAGTACGCATACGTGCAAGCGAGTTATTAGGTTCGAGGTCCGTCTAGATTTATTTTTTTAATTTAAACCTTTAATTAGTGTTTGGTGTTTTTTTTAATGCAATTGGATAGAGCTCAGGATAAATAGAATACACGCTAGGTGCCGGGAAGGAGAAAGTTTATCCGGTTCGGCCCGAAAACAAACATAGAGCTCGCTAAAGCTCGCCCTATTTTCATTTTCTAAGCCTCTCCGGATAAACTTTCTCCATCCCGGCACCAACCATGTATTCTCTATTTACGTACTCGTTTGTGTCAGCCGAGATTTACAATGTATTTAATTACGCCACGGTTATTTAAATCGGTGGTGTCAGTCATATTATCTGTTTCAATAATCTTCTTTGCCTCATACTTACTTTTGCAAGGGTCTAAACAAGGCAACCAAAATAGATGACGTCAGCGGGAGGGACAATCGGAGAGCGTTTGATTTGTTCGTTATGGCCATCAGGTACCTGAAGAACCACGCGATGCGCGCGCTGAACCGTCACGTGGCCACCTACAGCGAGAACGAGGCTCGGTACGTCATCGTGGTCCCCGCGTTCGCGACTGACAGGGCGAAGTGGTTCATTCGACAAGCAATGGTGCAGGTCTGCCAATTCAGATAATATATGGTGACTAAACAACTTAGTACTCCTACATAACAACCGATGATTCAGCAACTAGAATATACTTTCTGAAGACTTATGTTCCAGGGGCGTAACTAAGCACACTTCTATGTATACAATTGGTTACTATTTAACTGTTTGTGGTATCACAGAACATGTCAATATAATATATCCGAAAATTGTATGTTTTGTATGGTGCGCATACTCAACATTGGCTTAGGTACGCCCCTGCTTTCTTTGATTGATATTTTTTACATGCAATAACTGTGTATTTCACGTTCGCCTTTTTCTCCATTTCTTAATTATTTGTTATTTAAAATGGAATCAACGCGTCAAATGTCCGTGTGTTACCAGAATGAACATTCCGAAGAATACCATAACTTTCTTTGACCGTTACCTTCTCTAGGCTGACGTGGAGACAAGCAGGGTAGTCCTAGCTTACGAAGCGGAAACGGCGTCCCTGTGGGCTCAGCGCATGCGCGCATCCGCTACAGTGTCCAAGAAAGGGTCAAGATATCTGATTGTCAATATAGGAGGTAAGGGAATCCGTAAAATAATGAAAATCGTAAAACAAAATGGATTTGTGGACTTGGGGCAATTGTTTCAAAAATCTATACTTAGTCATACATGTATCATTTTATTGTTTGGCAAATTATGCAATGTTGCCCTTTTATTAACACACCATGACGAATTTCAACTTGAATGCATCTTTTGTAAAATGTTACCTTTTGTTTCAGGTCCGACAAAAACTATTGTATTTTCGTAACAAAATATGTATGGTTACATTCTTGATACAGAATATTAAATCAAGGAAATATTATATAGAATTACTGGATAAAGCGAGTTACAGATGCATGTTTACCCTAAAAACGGCGTATACGTGTATGTTTCATTTCGCAGGCGACGTCGTGGACATTGTCCCACACCAGTCAGTTGGCGATGGTCACGTGGAGTCACTAAGCGTACCTAGCGGCGGCCTGTGGGGAGGAGAGAACGCAGTTACGTGCTTACGGTCATTCTTTTCACTTCTTTTCGGGTCGTCTGCCATAGAGGCCTATATGTGTGATCACCTGGACCACTGGCTGTCATTTCTACACAAGGCTATGACGGATATAGAAAATATGGACCCTGGTGACTCTTCGAGAACATTCATAGTTCCGCAAGATATTGTTGACATGGCATGCAAGAATAACGACATATCATACTTGTCTGACCTTGAAAACTTAATTTCATCTCCCAATTTTGGAGGTCATTTCGAACTCCATGGCAACAGCCTGAAGGTGACGGCCGCCGCCATTGTGGGGATGTTTCAGTTCACGGTCACTAATGTCCGAAACGCGGTGGAAAAGCTTCTTAAAAAAGTGGGATTTGTGGATCACGTGATGGTAGTGGGAGGCCTGAGCCTGTGTCCGATTTTGAGAAAGCTGCTACAGGACCAGCTGGGCACAGTGAAAGTGTCATTTCCGGGAGACGGAAATGTGTTCGCCGTTCAAGGCGCAGTTTTGTTCGGCCATGAACCGTCGCTTGTGAACTCGCGATACCTGGGAGTCACATATGGGCTCCACAACACGGTTCCGTATGATCAATCAAAACACATGGGAGGCGCAACAGTCGACATCAATGGTGTTAGAATGTGCACCGATAATTTCCATCCGATTGTCAACGCGGGAACAAAAGTAAAGTACAATGAGGAGATTCGCGAAAATGACACGCCGCTTTCGGCAGACGACAATATACAGGAAGTTAGAATAGTATCCTGCGGATTGGTTCCGGACCTCCCCACTCTTGCGACCCACTGTTCTGTGAACCGGGAAGCAGTTGTGGAATTTCCACTTCCGTTCGGAAGTCAAGTGGAGAACAAAGAGTTTGAAAGGGTAGCAAGAGTTGGAGGCACTGAGCTCTCGTTTAAGTTCTCGTTCAAAAAGGGTGCACGAGAAACTTATGTACGTTCGTTGGAATACGAGTGACATTGGCCTTTCATGAAAAACGATGACTTCTTTTTATATCTGTTACATGTCTTATTATTCTGTTCAACATCGCCTGGACAGGTTTAACTTGTTTTGCCGTGTTTTTGTTGTTGCTGTTGTTTTTTGTTTTTATCGAACAATTTAGGAAAAATTATCTAATTCAAGGAGGAAATAAAAAAATCTATAACATTTAAAAGGTCAACGTGAGGAAAGGATTAGCAGCCGGTATTTTTCTTCCCAATATGAATATTATAGTTAATCCTCATACTTAAAAGTTTGTCTTATCTGTTACAGTTACCCATACACATACGCAAAAGACATTCAAATTAATGAAAATAAAATTAGTTGAAATACTCAGTATGAAAATCAATTACAAACATGAGTTTAATCACATTGTTGATGATAAAAGTTATGATAATAATACAAGGTTTAATTTGTCGTATAAAACATGAAAAATGGGTACAAGTTTCAATGATCATGCACATATGTAAAAATTGGATTGATCAATGGTTTATTATTTTTACAACATTTCCTGCGTTCATTTTTTGCTTTTTCATAAAGTTGGGACGAAGGATCAGAGAAACTAAATATCAACAAACTCGCTCAGGAGAAATGGTCTGGCTGATCTCTTTTGCTTCCTATATTCGAGTATTTTTGACATTTGGAAAAGGCGAGTAGCGATCGGATAGTCAAGCCGCCAAAACGCTCGAGAATCAACTTCCACCGCTCTTCATCCATGATAAAATGGTGATAGTGATGGTGACACTTCTCGACTTCTCGGAGTACAAGCATTATAACTAAACCTTCCCAGTGTGAACATTAAAAGTGTCCGTGCCCGCCAAGTTTACTACCTCCAACAGCCAATGCAGTTACATGTATTATGTCGACCTGATCTGTGGTCGTTTATTGTGGAGCAGTGGTCGGGAAGAATTCGTGTATAAGTATCAAGCAGTCGGTCGGGCATGGTCGGGATATTTGAACGATCGGTGCAGTGGAGTTGATCAAACCGGAAATGGGAACGTGGCTTGAAGCAAGTCCGTGTTATGAGACTTTGTGGTTGGTTATCTATGAAATGCGAAATGGAAAGTGAAATAGTGTTATGTGTTTGACATTGTAGTCAGTACATTAATTTAAAAAAAAACCCGTATATTTCGGCTTTCTGTCAGTATTAAATTACGATTTTACGATTGTTCCTTGACATCCCTAGTAATTATATATTTTACAGAATAGCACGCCTCTCGTAATAGCATAGTTTCGATTACCTAACAACGGCAATTTGAATGATGAGATGCAATTCCGGTAACAATGTCATTTCCATTATTTTCTATAAATTTACAGTGAATTTGCAGTGAATGTTCCGCTGGCGGTACAAAAATATACTGTTTTAATTAGAAGAAACCAAATTTAATTGTGCCCCACAAATTCTTGTATTCCTAATTACAAGGAACCGAAGAGTTCCGCTGGCGGTACAAACATCATGACATTTATATTCAGAATAACAGAAAGCCTTATCAAAAGTGTTCCGCCGGCGGTACAAGCATCCAAACATTATTATTCTTATTAACAAAAAATAACAAACTAAAAGTGTTGCACTGGCGGTACAATTAGCCTTTATATTATAACTTACAAAAAATAAGACCAAGAAATTGTTCCGCTGGCGGTACAAACATTTTGATATTTATATTCAGAATAACAGAAAACTTAAACAAAATTGTTATGCCGGCGGAACAAGAATCCAAACATTATTTATATTGCGTTTTACAGAAAACCAAACTAAAAGTGTTCCGCTGGCGGAACAAGCATCTAAACATTTATATTGTGTTTTACAGAAAACCAAACTAAAAGTGTTCCGCTGCGGTACAAGCATCCAAACATTTATACTGTGTTTAACAGCAAACCAAACTAAAACTGTTCCGCTGGCTGTCTTAACATTTATATTCTGAATTACAGAATACAAAACAAAAAAAACTGTTCTGCTGGCGGTACAAACATAACAAAACTAATATTTTTAATTATAGAAAGCCAAACAAAATTTGTTCCGCTGGCGGTAAAAGAATATCAACATAAATTGTATGTTTAACAAAAAAACTAAAAAGTGTTCCGCTGGCGGTACAAACATCCCAACATTTATATTCTAAATTACAGAAAACAAGACCAAGAAATTAATCCGCTGGCGGTACAAATATTCTGATATTTATATTGGTAATAACAGAAAACCTATACAAAATTGTTCCGCCGGCAGAACAAGCACCCAAACCTTAATATTGTGATTTACAGAAAACCAAAAACAAAACATGTTCCGCTGGTGGTACAAGTGTCTTTACATTTATATTCTGAATAACAGAAAACAAAAACAAAAAATGTTCCGCTGGCAGTACAAACATCCTGATTTTGATATTTTACAGAAAAACAAAATTAATCTGCTGGCGGTTAAAGTATTCAAACATTGATATGTTGAATTACAGATAACCAAACTAAACGTGTTCCGCTGGCTGTACAAGTAACCTTTAATACATTGTGATTAACAGAAAACCAAAATTAATGTCTTCTGCTGGCGGAAAAAGTATTCAAACAATTATATTCTGAATAACAGAAGGAAAACTAAAAGTTCCACTGGTGGTACATTTGTATTTTGAATAGCAAAACAAGAGTGCCATGATGGCCCAAGGGCTCACCTGAGTACTGGCAAAGAAATAGGTGTTACTGTTACTGCTGTGAAAGGCTTGTGTGAATGTACGCCATAATGTCCCTAAATAATTTGTCTAGCCGATTTACTGACATGCATATAACAATTAAGGACCTGGATATATTTTCTCTACCCTGGTATCCAACTTTTCGCACGCTATTTCGGAGGAATAGTGTTAATGCTGCAGTTCTGAACGATAATGGCGACGGCTTGCTTATTTCAAAGTGAAGAGTGTATTGCCATTTACCCATCCTATATTCAAATTTGCTGTAGATCTTAAGGTCATAAAAAAAATTGTGCAAGTTTCGTCAAGTCTTGTTGAAAATGAAATCCCTGTCTTGCATCAAATCCATTTTTCATTAATTTTCACATTTAAGGGAAAATAACTGCAGTGTTCGTAACCTGTCTAATTTGCTGCTTGTGTTGAGATCTTATGACCATACAAAAGTATTATCAAGATTTCATGAAAAATGAAATCTCAATGCACGAAAAAGTGATTTTTGCGTTATTTTCACTAACAAAGGGGCCATTACTCCGATGTTTGTTGCCCAATCTGACCCATTGTTGGCTTCTGCTGCAGTCATATAATCACATACAAACTGAGGAAGTTTCAAGATTGGAAGAACAAGAGCTGTCTCAGGACAGCGAGCTCGACTATTCAACCGCTTTGTCAGAGTAATTGGCCTTTATCACTACAAAAAAGGGGAATAATGCTAGTAACAGTTATGTGCCATGGCCAGTGACCTTATATAATGACCTTAAAGACATGTGTGAAGATTAAATTGAATATCTGTAGCAGAAATGAAGTTGTTGCACTCAAGCTTTAACCGAAATTTCTAATTACAAAAACTGGCATAATTCTGCTAAATTGCATGTACGAGTTATGGGCCTTGGTCAGTGACCTTACATTATGACCCCGAAGACATATGTAAAGTTTCAATTGAATAACTGTAGTAGTAACAGAGATATGTACTTGTTGCACGCAAACATTAACCTGAATTTTCTCTTGCACGCAAACCTAAACCTGACTTTTCTAAGTACCAAAAGGGGCATAATTCTGTTAAAATGCTGGTCATAGTTATGAATCATGGAGGCATGTGTGAAGTTTCAATTGAATATCTGTATTAGTTATAGAGATACGGAGTTGTTGCACGCAAACTTTAAAAACATGATTTTCTAAGTACAAAAAGGGCCATAATTCTGCTAAATTGCAGGTCAGAGTTATGGGCCTTGGCCAGTAACCTCCCATAATGACCCTGAACATGTGAGAAGTTTCAATAGAATATCTGTAGTAGTTACGGAGATGGACTTGCTGCACGCAAACCTTAACCACAGCATTACGGCGACGCCAACGCATGGTCGAGTAGAACAGCTCGAACTATTCGGTGAATAGTTTAGGTAAACAAGAGCTGTCAGAGGACAGCGCGCTTGATTATTAGAAGTATTTCAGTTGGCACATATTTTGGATAGTGGAAGGGGCATAAATTTGTTAAAATACACAACTTTAAGTGAAGCCTTGTACATATTTTTTTTTTTTTCGAACAAAAACTTTAACCACAAAATCTATGTAAAAAGTGTGCATAACTCTGTCAAAATACAAAACAGAGTTATGGGTAATGTTGCCAACGGTTTGATGACAACGGTTAGTTCCAAGTTTCAAGTGAATAACTTATGTAGATTTGAAGTTACAAAACTTTTGAATATAAACTTTAACCAGAAAATCTATGTGCAAAAGGGGCATAACTCTGTCAAAATACAGAACATAGTTATGGGTAATGTTGCCCCTGATATTAGAGTTGATGACAAAGGTTAGTTCAAAGTTTCAAGTGAATAACTTATGTAGATTTGAAGTTACCAAACTTTTGAATATAAACTTTAAACAGAATATCTAAGTGAAAAGGGGGCATAACTCTGTCAAAATACAACACAGAGTTATACAGAATGTTGCCCTTGATACTGGAATTGATGAAAAATGTTAGTTACAAGTTTCAAACCAATAACTTATGTAGTTTTGAAGTAACAAACTTTTGAATATAAACTTTAACAGGAAAATCTAAGTGAAAAAGGGGCTTAACTCTGTCAAAATACAAAAAGAGTTATGGGAAATGTTGCCCCTGATACTGGAGTTGATGAAAAAGGTAAGTTTCAACTTTCAATTGAATAACTGATGTACTTTTGAAGTTACAAAACTTATGAATATAAACTTTAACCAGAAAATCTAGGTGAAAAAGGGGCATAACTCTGTCAAAATACATAACAGAGTTATGGGTAATGTTGCCCCTGATACTTGAGTTGTTGACAACGCTAGAGAGGTCCCCTATTTAAATAGCTCACCGAGCATAAAGGTGAGCTACAAATACACGTATTTTCAATACAAAATTAGTCAGAAACTCAGATAACTACGATTATTAGAAAAACGTTAGAGAAATGCCTCAATTACATGTAACAAACAGAAAATATTGTATAACGTCCACAGCAGAAGGCCAATGTTGATGTTTAAGTTATAATAATCACACAAGTATAGTTGATAATTTCTTGATTATTAATATCATTTGACGAAATGTATATGCTGCTCTGTAGATATCATTTTCTTCATCTCACTAACAATGGCTCTTCTTTGCCCTGCTTGCGCTCTTTTTTGGGTCAATATTTGAATTACTGAAATGAAAAAACCAATAACCACATTAGAGCTACCAGAAAACAACTAGAGATATTTACAAGCATTTCTATTTTGTTTGAAACTTTACTAGATCAGGATCTATAGCTACAGGTGAGTCACTGTGAGTAATATCCTAACATGTCATAGGAAATAATAAACTTAAGTTATATGAAGACCCTTACAGGCATTTAGAGGTTATGAAGCAGAAACAAAAATGAAGTTGACATTTGGCCCATGGACACAATTATCGATACAAGGGATCCTTTACTGGTCATGACAAACCCTTCCGTTGGTTACCTACCAATTTTCAGCCTTGGCCTAAGGGTTCCGTTGTTACGGTATTGCCCGCACAAGGTATGGTCTACCGACAAACTGTCTGTTCTTTGCAAATCAATAGACGATAACTACACTTCTTCGACAGGCTCCTAAAAAAGCGTTAACAAGTTATTTTACCAATTGATGATTACTTTTAGTGTTTAATCTAGAAGGGCAGAGGGGCATGGCGCTTGACTTGGAAAAAAGGCATTGTGTGCGCGGTGATACTGTTAATAAGGGCATATCAGGTTTTAAGAGGTTTTTTTCCTGAAGCAATAGTTCAAACCAATTAGGAAATTGAATATTACTAACACACTTTTATCTGCTTAAAGATTTTTCAAGTCAACAAGGATTTAAAAAAAATATTTTCCAATATTATTGTTTTTTATTATTGTTTAGTTATATTATACATGTAGTTGTATTATTTATTTCAGAAAATTTATTTATTCATTGTTCATTTGTAGTTCCAAGGTGCAAATTGGGCAGTCATACATGAAAACTTATTAACAACTGTCAAACTAAAACTTTTTCTTGGCAAGTCAAAATCATGCTTATTAATGGTAAAATACTTGAAAGTTCTAACCTGGTATTATTTATATTTTTTACTTTTTTTATTGTAGGAAATATTTGGGGATTTTTATGGTTTATATGTTGTTGCTGTTGATGATGACATTGCTACTAATACTTTAATTAATGATGACAACTAAAATCAAGTTGAAAATGTTAAAAACAAACATTGCAATTCGGATTAAAATGATGGATCCTAATATGTGTGTCAGAAATAATAGCTAGTTCTGCAAATCGTCGTTTCAGGGATTTTTGTTTATGATTGGAAGAAATATTGTATACACATGTATTTTCTTCATAATTACTGGTTAAAGACCTCATTTAGTCTACATTTATCTGCATTCTGCCATTGGTTATCACGTTTATCATAAAAATTGACGAAAAAAAAAAGAAATTGCATATGGAACGAGGCTGCTAAAAGCAGACAATGTACGTTCATTTTTTAAACAAAATCAGCATGTTTTAGTCTATAGTATCCTACACAAACTCGTAAGCTGACTGCCCCTACAGCTAATCTTATCAGTGGTGACAGATTAATACAACGTAACATGCCATCACAAAGGGGCCCTCGTTAAGGGCAATACAGTCGTTAGATAAGAGGGCACTAGGCGCTAATTGCCTTTGAAAAGGGCAGAGTGGCGGATCAATAAAAGGGCGTGGCGCGGCACCGCGCTGATTAGTTCTGGAGAAAACACTAACTTTTAATCAAACGTATTATCACTCTTATAACATTAGACTGACAACTACTAACACTGATCTAATAAAAATTGTGATATCATCATTTGCACAATCTTTCAAAGCATCTGTTGAGTGTTGATGATGCACTACTATACAACACAAGACACAGCCCCATCATATTTGCTCTTAATGAGAAATTTGTATTAACAAATTTGGCAATAACTCTGGTGTTTCTGGTCCGATCTTGCTTATAGTCGACTTCAACTGTAATCTCATGATAATAGACAAACTGTGCAAGATTGGTGAAGATTGGATGAAAATGATGTCTCTATCTTGAATAATGTCCATTTTTGTATATTGTTTTAATAAACAAAGGGCAATAACTCGGGTGTTTGAAACACAATCTGGCCCACTTTGGGCGTTTGCTGAGATGGTCATACACAAGCTGTGAAAGTTTGGTTAAGATTGGATGGAAAATAAAGTCTATATGTTGGAAAAAGGCATTTTGCACATTTTTGCATGAAAAAGGGGCAATAACTCTGGTGTTACTGGTGTGATCTGACCCAATAACAATCCCTCCGAGATTTTATGGTTATACACAAATTGTGAAAGTTAGGTCAAGATTGAATAAAAAATGTAGTCTTTATCGCGATAACGGACCAAATTGTTGACAGCACACGGACGACGCCGGAGAGGTCCCCTATACCAATAGCTCACCGAGCACTTCGTGCTCAGGAGAGCTAAAAACTACTACTGCAAACAGATAACAGCACACTGTCAGATTTTGGTTCACTTCTGTAGAAATCACTTGGAATTAATGAGCATCAAACTAAAACAGGGACATGTTCCACCCTTCATTAGACACATTGTCGTTGTCGTAAACCTGTGAGTATCTTGGGAGATTATTGCCTGCATCTCTTGGACACTGGGATCGAGACACAAGTGGTTTTAAACTCATAAAACAGGAACTTTTTTACATTCTGTTTGTGGTATTCTGCCGAATTTGCAAGTTACACAAGTATCCTTTTGCCGATTCTTTACCTGTTTCCTATCTATTTAGTTAGGAATACTGAACTATACAGCTATAACTATAGTTATTCCGCATAAATAACTAAAGTACGTGTAGCTTTCTACTGAATAAGCCAGTTAAAACCAATGGTGTAGTATGCATTCATGTGATTGGTTCAAAAACAGGCAATCATCTGATCTGTTCTGGTTTGAATACAGTGACATAAATTCCACACATTGGCAATCACACTGGCAAGTATACTCGGTACGTACTACTAAATACCAGTAAGTCAAGCAAGAATATTATTTTTCCTGGAAGGAAAACACTCCCTGCGTTATTATAATGCATAAACATTTATAAGATCTTCTGACAGATAGTTATAAGATCTTCTGACAGATAGTTTAAGTAACAGCAAAATAATGTTTGGTTCAAACTCTGACATTTGCAAATAGAGAATGTCATGGGGTTTCTGTCTGTATTAGATAGGAGATAGTAATTAGAGTCACTGAAATATTGGCTAAAGAACAATGATGCTCTTAAGATGTACGATGCACTGTACCCTGGTCGACTGACATCCTTTGTAATCTAAATGCAACCAGTAATTCAAGACAACCTCGCAGTTTCAGGTTTTAGGAATATGACCTTCACTGTGTCAAGGGCTGCTATGTACATTATTCACTCAACAAAAGTTATAAGGCACTAAATGGAAATAAATGGAAATTTCTTTATTTTCTGCATTTGAAAGAATTTCAGCTTGAAATGTCAGCTGTGATTATTTGAGTTATAAACACATGTGTTCATAACAAAATATTGGAAACAATATGAAAGAATTGTGTGTTGACCATGGCGCAGCTAAAATTCATATAAATAAAGAAAATACAACATTTTCCATTTGGTGCGTTATAAGTTTTGTTGAGTGTAGGGTGAGTGCAAAGAAATCAAGGCCACTCTATGTACAAAATGCGCAAATATCAGATGGTGGCTGAATCTCTGTCAAGACCATGCATTTTGTGACATATTTATATCAAGAAATTGTTGTTCTGCCATCTTCAGACTTGCTTTCAGATATCAAACTTTTGTTGTGCATATTCATAAGCTATAACAAACCTACTAAAATATATAAGCCGGATAAACCACTGTAATGTATATCAGCTATGTGGTTGAGGTGATACACTGAACAGATCATGACACGACTGCACATGTACGTGGATCTCAACTGGACGTAAATCCGACAATACGTCGCTTCATGAGTAAAAGCAAATCCCCAGATTAATTTATTTATCTGTGCTAATCCGAATTATATAGTAATACACAACAACTGTAACAGACACATTGTCTTGGTTTTCAGACCAACAATACAGATCCCTTTGTCCATCAGATAATGATCATCCGGTTTTACTTATGAAAGACCTAATATGCAGGTAATCCTGATTATCTAATATGAAAGGCCTTTTATCCGCTTCTTATTTGGCCAACAAAAGGGAATGGATGAAAAGCAATATGAAACGGGTTTTTGTCATAAATTAATAGCAGGGTTGGTCACGTGTTCGTCACAGTATGCATGACTGCTATCAAATAAATGTTGTTGCATTGAGATCGATAAAGTATTAATTCACTCCAGTGTTTTATTGATACGGGATCACTTGCTGCGTTACATTCAGTGTCGACTGACAATATCTGGAGAAGGTTCCATTGGAATAATTCAAAATGACAATCTCTAAACTCAAAAAAAGCTTTTGGATGGTAGTTATATTATATTTGATATTGTTCGGAATTTTAATGATACCGGATCAAGGAAAAGGTAAACGAGCCTAGTATTTTTGCTGTTGTAGATTTTGTCTTTTTTTGTTGTTTTGGTACTGTGTCTGTTTTTATTTTAAGAAGAAATGTCAAAAGCCACAAAATCTAAGTGTTGCGTGTTGCATATATACAGTTATAATTATAATATTATAACAATAATTATTATTATTTATTTTTATAACGTTGTCTGTTAGAAATTGTTATTATAAGTGTTTGCTTAGATTTATGAGTATTATTGCAGCTTCAGTTTGTCCCACAAAATTTGAAGCATTTTATGCAGATTTGACTGCGGGAATTTTGTCTTTCTTAAGTATTATAATATCACAGTCTTTTTATCGTTGTTTAATCTCATAAATGGGGATGTTCAAGTCAGTTAAAGCATTATAAAACAAAAACTAAAACGTGCTCTTTTCCGAATTCTGTATAAAGTTTCTAAAGCAATCTGTGCAATGTTTAAAAAAATTATGGTTTTCGTTGTATTTTAACAATTCAATGATCTTTGTAAAGTCTGAAAATTCGTGTTTTTTTATTCCAACAACAGATTAATTGTGTCAAATTAAAAACTGATCACGATCAGTAACTGCGGTGTAATTGTGAAAATAAACTTATTTTAGGAAAACGAATAAGAATTTTGAAAGAACATTCATTAGCGTCTTATTGATATATAAGATAAGTAAACTACGAAGACAATCTGATATAACTAATGTATTTGTGATGTATAACACTATTTATTATTATTATTTTTTAAACTTAATTGTGTTGCTGGATTGTTATTTACTGTGTCAATAACAATGAATTGATTTGGTCTGCTCCAATAATTACCCGATGTAAAAGAATGGACAGAGACGCTACTGTGCAGATTATTCCACAAAAGCATGTGTTCGAATCTTTGTGATTTTTATAAGACCATAAAATGTTATGAAATAAAGTTGTCCAATTAAGCGGTATACAGTATAATTTACATTGAATAACAGGTCAAATTTGTAAAACGTTTTATGGCAGTCACAATTTCTCTCAATCCATTTTCTATTCTGTAATAAAAATAAGGCGAGTTTGATATCGTGTTCCTGGTTTTAAATATTGCATTTAAACAATTCAAACTATTTTTTTTTTAAAGAAAATCACATAAGTAAATATTTTCTTAAAATGTCGAGAATGTAGCAAAATATCTGCTTTACCATTTAGAATCGAGCTATCTTTCGAAATTACTTACCGAAGCATTTCAATTGAAAGCTAAAATGGTCGCCAAGTGCAGTTGCATTAATACACAGCGGCAGTTGTAAGTGTTGATTTTCACGAAAACGGTAACTGTAATTCTCAACACATTCACATAGATTAATGTGTCCTCAACCAGGACACCAGGATTATGTTCTGGGTCAGAACATATTTTACTATTAGATAATATGCATAACACCAACAACGACAAGAAAGACATATTCCAAAGAGTACCAAACATGTTCTAAAGACTATTCGATACCCGCTAACTTGATATCGATTAAGAACAAACTGTTAAACTACCTACTAAACAACCCAAAAAGTAGTCCCGATTCTGGGCGGAGGATAGTAAGATATATTTATCGGCAAGTAAGCAACTCTTTTTCCTTCGTTCTGATGCGTGGCTTTAAACAAAAAAGTCGTTCATTAGAACTCCAAATCGTTGTTTATTGGCCGATAAACAACGGTAAATCGAAAATTATTTCTTAAATTAATTTAAACAATATTATCATGAGTGTTATATATTGCAAATATACTTGAACACTTGACATACTTGTAATAATATTTGTTAAACCTCTTTTATTGATGTATTTTATTTCTCATTATTTTATTTCTTGTAGTGTTACTAGTATAAGCTCATATTCCATATTCCCATCTCATGTAAAACATCTCCAGTCTGACGCTACTATAATATACACTGACTAAACAGCAAAGAGCTTAAGAATGAGCGCTAGTATTCTATTTTAAAGATTTTTTTTTATAAAAAAAAGGAATGCCACGTCTTATTTACACACCAGTCCATTAAAGGCAGACGTCACCATTTTACCCACGCACAATAGGTGCATTGATAAGTGCTATACATTCAATTGAGATTTAGTACTTTCATCTGGTGCTAATTGCAGTATATAAAACCTAGCTGTATCCAAAGCCATCAAAAGAAGTACGCGACTTTAAGAGATATATCAATCATTGTTATTATAAGGTTGTACAAGGTACTTAACTTGTCTGGGTGTAAATGAATGTCATGCTCCTTTCGTTGATGCACACTTGAACCAAGACCATCAACATTCTCAATCACTCCCAATTGAACACTTCTGATGTCAACATTCTCATTCACTCCCAGCTGAAAACCTCTGATGTCAACATTCACAATCACTCCCAGCTGAACCCTCTGATGTCAACATTCACTCACAATTGACCACCTCTAATGTCAACATTCACTCACCATTGAACACCTCTTATGTCAACATTCTCATTCACTCCAAATTGAACACCTCTGATGTCAACATTCTCATTCACTCCCAACTGAACACCTCTGATGTCAACATTCTCATTCACTCCCAACTGAACACCTCTGATGCCAACATTCTCAATCACTCCCAATTGAACACCTCTGATGTCAACATTCTCATACACTCCCAACTGAACACCTCTGAGGTCAACATTCTCATTCACTCCCAACTGAACACCTCTGATGTCAACATTCTCATTCACTCACAATTGAACACCTCTAATGTCAACACTCTCATTCACTCGCAACTGAATACCTCTGATGTCAACATTGTCATTCACTCCCAACTGAACACCTCTGATGTCAACATTCTCAATCACTCCCAATTGAACACCTCTGATGTCAACATTCTCATACACCCCCAACTGAACACCTCTGAGGTCAACATTCTCATTCACTCCCAACTGAACACCTCTGATGTCAACATTCTCATTCACTCACAATTGAACACCTCTAATGTCAACACTCTCATTCACTCGCAACTGAATACCTCTGATGTCAACATTGTCATTCACTCCCAACTGAACACCTGTCAACATTCTCATTCACTCCCAATTGAACACCTCTGATGTCAACATTCTCATTCACTCCCAATTGAACACCTCTGATGTCAACATTCACAATCACTCCGAACTGAACACCTCTGATATCGACATTCTCATTCACTCCCAATTGAACACCCCTGATGTCAACATTATCATTCACTCGCAAGTAAACACCTCTAATGTCAACATTCTCATTCACTCGCAACTGAATACCTCTGATGTCAACATTCTCCTTCACTCCCAACTGAACACCTCTGATGTCAACATTCTCATTCACTCCCAATTGAACACCTCTGATGTCAACACTCTCATTCACTCCCAACTGAACACCTCTGATGTCAACATTCTCATTCACTCCCAACTGAACACCTCTGATGTCAGCATTTATGGCTACATGCAAATGCGCCATGTTTATGATTCATTTAGCATGCGTTACAGATTAACACTGTTACGACACGCGTCGTCAAGAGTCATGTAAAAAGGACACCTCTAAAAATCGTGCTCATATTATCTAGTATAATTGTGTTTGCTTATAGTTTCGTAAAAAGGTGTGAGTTCAACGATACCTGTTAAACAGGCTAAAATGTATGTGAACTATTTACCGTTACGTTTGCAAAACACACATGCCCAATAATTGATATTTTGAAATTTCAAGACGGTTTTACTGTAAATTTCGGTCGAATAGTGTGTATCACCACTTGCAAATTAATAAAAATGCTAATTTATTTCTGTTGTTGCACATTGAACAATATAATGTAAGAATTACAAAAGGCCCATAGGACAAAGAAAGTAAAAAGGAACGTCGCTAATAAACTATTGAAATTAACAACAAAACAAATTCCTGCAATTATTTCAGTTATCGACGGGTTTATTCAGACCTTAACCCAGCCCACAGTCGGGGCGGCCGACAGAACGTCCGGCGGTCGAATCAGATTGGACGTGATCTCAGCTTCATCGCCGGCGATGGAGGCTGGTCGTAAAGGGGCAACCGAGACAAGAGTACAGAGTGTTGTTACACAAGACCTCACTGCTCGTGTTCAGGTGCTATAAGCAATGCCTATTGTTGTCAAAAATATTTATTAAAAAAATATGTATGTACTTCTGTATTAGAAACGACTTTATTGATGATGGGCACATTTACAGTATGAATATATCTGTATACATTGCTAAGAATATATGAGATGTATCGTTGGAAAACCGGGTATTTGCTTAGTCCTCACATGCTGATCAGGGACGACACTTTCGGCTTAAATGGTATTTTTTGTTTCATGGTAGTCTCTTCTTAACATAAATCTACTGTAGACGGAAAGTGCCGTCCTGGATTAGCCTGTTCGGACTCCACAGGCTGATCCGGGACGACACTTCACGCACATGCACTAAGCCCGGTTTTCCCATTTATCAACTTTCGATTAACTTTTTATATGTATTATTCATTTGTATGCCAATACATCACAGATCAATCGAAACAATTATTTCAATCGCCGTCTCGAAATATTTACCAGTCACATAATTACTTGGCGTATCCACGCAGAGTTATGCGAACTTGGGGCTAATACCCGCCACGCTATTACGCAAATGCGTCATGTGACTCTCGGATAGTTCGCGATGTACATCGGTTTACTCCGAGTAAACACGCTACTTACTCGATTACCTAATTTCGTTTAAACCGTACTGTAAAAATGACATTTGTCAACATGTTTTATATTCAACATCACATTGGTTTGTGTTAATCTATGCAGGCTACGGCTATAGCAGAACAAATAGACCGACTCAGCAGCGGCGGCATTATACTGAAGCAGAGACAAGAGCGCCTCAGGTCGGTGTGCGCCAAGAACACTCGTGCAATGGCTACACTGCGCCCGACTGGGGTAATATGGACGCTAAGGTCGCCCGTCGCCCATTACTGCATCACCCCGAAGGCTGGCTGTACAGTCTGGAAACAGATATTTCGCTTCCTCTCCGGCGACTACGGCAATACTTCCACAGTGGAGACGCCGTCCGACATAGACAGGATGTTTGTGCACTATGCTCCTTTGAAAAATATTAACGCTACACTGTTGTTTAATCCAGTGGTACAAGCCCGTATGGCAAAAGAGTTTTCCTTCATGTTTGCACGGAACCCGTATACGCGCCTGTGGTCGGCTTATATTGACAAATTTCTGCTTCCTGATTTCTGGAGAACTGATGCTCTGTCTATGATAAGAGTCATTCGACCAAACGCATCTCAATACGACCTTGAATGTGCCAATAACATATCATTCGAAGAGTTTTTACAGTTCATTGTTGATAAACATCCGGCGACTTTAAATGAACATTGGCAGCCTGTTTACAAAATTTGCAACCCATGTCAAAAAGATTATGACGTAATCGGCACACAAGAAACTTTCTTAGATGATACACAATATATCCTTAATAGTTTAGGACTTGGAAACATCACGACAAGAAAGGCTTCAAAAGAAAATCATGCAAAACAAGAAGTGGAAATGTTGACTATATTTAATTTTGATCTGGAGAATACAACACGTAAAGGATGCTTTGACAAACTTGAAGTTGCCCGCCGCCTTTGGAAGGCGTTCCAATTTAACGGATACATTCACCGTTCAATTCCATTTCCCAATGAACGGTTAGAGACGGATAACTTTAATGCCGCACCGGTAGCAACTTTCTTAAAACAAGTTATAATGGCAATGAAGTACCAGAGAGACAACAACATCGAGTTTGGGTCGCAGAAGAAAGAAATGATGCTGGAGGCTTATCAGCAGATACCGCCGTTGCTGCTCGCGCGCGTGCAGGCAGTGTATGATCTGGATTTCCAACTGTTTGGTTATAATTCCACGCTTAACTGAAAACAAACACGACATCATTGATATGCATTGATTGATTTATTTTACCTGCGAATATTCATAACTGGGTATGAACAACAACATGTATACGATCGGAATATGTAATATTAATAGCCGATACTCGCTACTTTGACATTAAACTCGTTGTGATGGTAAATCGTAAATAATAGTCTCTTTTGTGAACTGTTAAAGTATTGTTATTATTTGTATTAATAACAATAATTTTGTAAAATGTTTGTTAAATTATTAACAGGTTATTATTTAATAACTGTAATATTTCTCTCAGTCTGATACAAAGACTGAATTTGCAAATGCGATACTACACTTACGTAAAATATCAGAATAAATTTGTGAATGTCAAGAGCAGAACTCGTAGTTTTAATTGCTTTTCTCAGCGTTTAACTTTAAGACATAAAGTACCAAACACGTTAAAAACACAAATTAAATAATAAATATATTTAATATAACAAAGAGTTAAAAGGATTAAACATTCGAAGTATTTGTAGACCTTATGAAAGTGTTCGATTTCATTAAGCGAGCAAGTATTTATTTAAATTTCTGAAACAACTGATAAATTATATATAATGCATTTAAGGTAAGTTGTCTGTCAAGAGCTACTGATGATTCACGAAATTTCAACAAAATTATTATCAAGTTGGCATTCTTCATTGGACGTGAGACATGGTGCATTATCATCACCAGATTTATTTCTGCAATTCTATTTTATTAAAGATTTTGCTATGACCAACAGTTTTTGTGATTTGAAAGAATAAATTAGTCAGCTATGGATTTTAGTTGTTTAAAGATGTTTCTGATATACATATATATAACATCAAATGTCAAATACGTTTTAGTGGACAGGCACATTAAACAAGGCAATTTACTGCCAAAACAGGTGCACGACATACATATGATTCAACGTGTCTTTCGAACATAATACGGTGAAGTATTAATTTATTAAGTGAAACAGAGTGCATTGGATGATGATGATGATAATGATGATGATTATGATTATGATTATTATTATTATCATTATTATCATCATGATGATGATGATGATGATGACGACGACGATGATGATGATGATGATGATGGTGATGGTGATGATGATGTGCACATATTTATAATATATATTTCATACGGATCTGTAGCTGATCACTGCAGAACCACAGAGAAAATTATGGGTTCAACTGCACGATCAAAAGTTTACGCCCGCCTCCCTAATCCGAAATCCAGGATCAGCCCCTGCGTTATGCATTATTGTATTATAATAATGGAATTTCTTCTCTCAAGTAAATAATAACCAAGAGGGCTTCCTCAATTGCGGACTTGAACGGGTTCTTCATACTCAAAACACATGTGAAAACATTGCACGTGTTAATTAATAAGTGTATATCCACACGCAGTATCGGCTTACACACTTGGCAAAGTATTCCACTCTGTTTTATTTAATTGAAATCGGATTGAATGTAAAATGCCATATCAACATTTCCTGTCTCGTAACGGGTATTACGTTCGTATTCGTGTGGATTACAATCTCGTCATTGTTTAACGTCTTATACTCGTCTGTTATATCTTATAATATATTTGGGAATTATAATTATGGAAGACGTACGGAAACATGTCGGGTGGATGGTTGTTTCGTATGTGGTATTAAGGGATGAGAACTTCTTTAAATAAGTCATATAACAAGCATAAGTGTGACCATAGTTAAAATATTTTTGGCGATATTTAAAGTAAAATATACAACACTTAACAAGTTTTCGACCAAGTTATACATTGCCAGTTTTGGGAGTTTTGGGAGTTTCACATAACTTATCAAAACTGCTGACGTGTAAATCTACAACAGTTTTATTACATGCGCAAAGTAGATAGCCTTGTTAAACACAATTATAGGTAATTCTCTAAATAGGATTGTATGCGACCAATGTCAAATTGGCAATGCTCAATTGATTTTTGAATTACATACTTGGTGTACATGTCGCCCATATTATCGGCTTACAAACTTGGCATTGTTGATGGACCTATTCACTTTTAATTGAAATCATATTGGATATTGACCATTTTATCGGCCTGTCTTATCTCGACAATGTGTTTTATGCGCGTCAAGATCTGGAGTTTGGGTAATACATAAACATAAATCTGAAATAAAAAGTACATTTAATACCCAGAATAGTGTATAAAGGGTAGCTTGTGGTTTACTTGGGAATACCGTCTGCTATAACGCTCTAGGATACCTAACGCTTGTAAATTTTAGTCGTTTAGCAACTGAAGCACGTTCGTCTGTTCGTCTGCTCGTCTGTTTTTAAATTAACCGATTACGACGCGCAAACACAACTAACTTCAAAGGAAACAGCATCATGAGTTCGCCTGCAATCAAGCTGACGATAGCTCTAGACATCGGCGCTCGGCACTCCGGCTACGCATATTCATTCACGGATGATCCCAATCACGTGGTGTGTAGCTCGTTCGGTGACGTCACCAGGACAGCATCCAGTATACTGCTCAACAAAGGTAACGTTAACCAACTACTATGGTTAATCGAAAAAGTTATAAAGTAATAATTAAGTTATTCTTTTCAACTATCTGTGACGGTCGTTTCTGGAAATGTGAAATTTAAGAGCATTTGACATAAAAAGGGTCGTAGGGTGATAGATGTCTGCTAGACTATATTGTGAATGCTTTATTTTACCAGTTGCTCGAAAATGACCGCAAGTCATGATATGCATGTGCTAATATTCAATCCACCTGAATCTTGTATTAACAATTCCTTTAAGAGTTACGCGCATTGTTATGCGCATTACACGCAGTCTTAGTCTCATCAACTGCTCTCAATGACGCACGCACGTGCATTGCAGACGGCAAATTCCTAGCGTTTGGAAACGAGGCTGAGGCTCAGTTCCAGAAGACATATTCAACCGGAAGTCAGACGTGTCTGCTTTACCGTAACTTCAAGCGCGCCCTCTACATTAACGTAAGTCAGATATATGCGTTGCGTACAATAATACTGCAAGGATTCTCCCACAGAA
This sequence comes from Congeria kusceri, assembly GCA_027627225.1. Classification (NCBI taxonomy): domain Eukaryota; kingdom Metazoa; phylum Mollusca; class Bivalvia; order Myida; family Dreissenidae; genus Congeria; species Congeria kusceri. Next base: position 16,030,923 of record CM051025.1, on the reverse strand, counting down.
CTTTCTCCCTAAACGTTCACTTTTCTGAAAAAATATTTATAAATATATTTCGAAATACTGAAGACATATATGTATGTTTTATCCTGCTACTTACCCAAACAGTGACCTAATAAAGCGGTGACCGTCTAAACTTGTTGATATCCGGCAGTAGATCACGTGACTTTGATTACCGTCAATAGGTATTCCTACGCGCCGGATAACAACATTGTCGAGAATGACACAGCATAAAATCTACTTACCAGAGTTTTTCATCAATACAAACTTTGTGTTGTCTAGTAATAGTTTAACAGAGTTAAACTATAATGAGTTGTTTCTCCTCACGTTCCATTTAACTGGTTAACTAACACCAACTTCCTTCCAGTTCCATTCCATTTCAACACACTTGAATCTGATGCAAGCGGGTTATCCTTTGTGACAGACTTTCTTTGGTCAACCATCAAAGCGTATTCATCAAAGAAATAACCCTCGATATAAATTTCCGATGAAAAGAAATGAACAAATGTCATCAAAGGCTACATCTGTAATTTTAACGTAGAACGAAACATTTTATGATTTATTTCACTTTCTGTTACACTGTCCTCCACCCACAACTATTCGAGTAAATTGTTGAAAATTGAAAATGGATCAATCTCACCGTTTCCATATGACTTCCGACGCAAATATTCCATACACTTTTTATCTGAATGCTATTGCATAATAGATCTATAATCCATCCAAAGCACAGAAACACCAAATATTTATTCCGATTTCATGTATTTTAAACTGCAAAATACTCGCGTTCTGATTTGACTACATTGTGTAAACTTACTTGTATCTCAAAATGAATGACGTAGTTGGTGTGACGCAATAAAAATCTTCACAAACCAATATAAACCAAAAACACCAGCAAATAAGATTTATTAATATTTTACTTTCGCTTTTTAATAAAAGTGATTAAGAAATATAGAACTATTTTTTTCCGGGCAGTACGCATACATGCAAGCGAGTTATTAGGTTCGAGGTCCGTCTAGATTAATTTTTTTAATTTAAACCTTTAATTAGTGTTTGGTGTTTTTTTTAATGCAATTGGATAGAGCTCAGGATAAATAGAATACACGCTAGGTGCCGGGAAGGAGAAAGTTTATCCGGTTCGGCCCGAAAACAAACATAGAGCTCGCTAAAGCACGCCCTATTTTCATTTTCTAAGCCTCTCCGGATAAACTTTCTCCATCCCGGCACCAACCATGTATTCTCTATTTACGTACTCGTTTGTGTCAGCCGAGATTTACAATGTATTTAATTACGCCACGGTTATTTAAATCGGTGGTGTCAGTCATATTATCTGTTTCAATAATCTTCTTTGCCTCATACTTACTTTTGCAAGGGTCTAAACAAGGCAACCAAAATAGATGACGTCAGCGGGAGGGACAATCGGAGAGCGTTTGATTTGTTCGTTATGGCCATCAGGTACCTGAAGAACCACGCGATGCGCGCGCTGAACCGTCACGTGGCCACCTACAGCGAGAACGAGGCTCGGTACGTCATCGTGGTCCCCGCGTTCGCGACTGACAGGGCGAAGTGGTTCATTCGACAAGCAATGGTGCAGGTCTGCCAATTCAGATAATATATGGTGACTAAACAACTTAGTACTCCTACATAACAACCGATGATTCAGCAACTAGAATATACTTTCTGAAGACTTATGTTCCAGGGGCGTAACTAAGCACACTTCTATGTATACAATTGGTTACTATTTAACTGTTTGTGGTATCACAGAACATGTCAATATAATATATCCGAAAATTGTATGTTTTGTATGGTGCGCATACTCAAAATTGGCTTAGGTACGCCCCTGCTTTCTTTGATTGATATTTTTTACATGCAATAACTGTGTACTTCACGTTCGCCTTTTTCTCCATTTCTTAATTATTTGTTATTTAAAATGGAATCAACGCGTCAAATGTCCGTGTGTTAACAGAATGAACATTCCGAAGAATACCATAACTTTCTTTGACCGTTACCTTCTCTAGGCTGACGTGGAGACAAGCAGGGTAGTCCTAGCTTACGAAGCGGAAACGGCGTCCCTATGGGCTCAGCGCATGCGCGCATCCGCTATAGTGTCCAAGAAAGGGTCAAGATATCTGATTGTCAATATAGGAGGTACGGGAATCCGTAAAATAATGAAAATCGTAAAACAAAATGGATTTGTGGACTTGGGGCAATTGTTTCAAAAATCTATACTTAGTCATACATGTATCATTTTATTGTTTGGCAAATTATGCAATGTTGCCCTTTTATTAACACACCATGACGAATTTCAACTTGAATGCATCTTTTGTAAAATGTTACCTTTTGTTTCAGGTCCGACAAAAACTATGGTATTTTCGTAACAAAATATGTATGGTTACATTCTTGATACAGAATATTAAATCAAGGAAATATTATATAGAATTACTGGATAAAGCGAGTTACAGATGCATGTTTCCCAAAAAAACGGCGTATAGGTGTATGTTTCATTTCGCAGGCGACGTCGTGGACATTGTCCCACACCAGTCAGTTGGCGATGGTCACGTGGAGTCACTAAGCGTACCTAGCGGCGGCCTGTGGTGAGGAGAGAACGCAGTTACGTGCTTGCGGTCATTCTTTTCACTTCTTTTCGGGTCGTCTGCCATAGAGGCCTATATGTGTGATCACCTGGACCACTGGCTGTCATTTCTACACAAGGCTATGACGGATATAGAAAATATGGACCCTGGTGACTCTTCGAGAACATTCATAGTTCCGCAAGATATTGTTGACATGGCATGCAAGAATAACGACATATCATACTTGTCTGACCTTGAAAACTTAATTTCATCTCCCAATTTTGGAGGTCATTTCGAACTCCATGGCAACAGCCTGAAGGTGACGGCCGCCGCCATTGTGGGGATGTTTCAGTTCACGGTCACTAATGTCCGAAACGCGGTGGAAAAGCTTCTTAAAAAAGTAGGATTTGTGGATCACGTGATGGTAGTGGGAGGTCTGAGCCTGTGTCCGATTTTGAGAAAGCTGCTACAGGACCAGCTGGGCACAGTGAAAGTGTCATTTCCGGGAGACGGAAATGTGTTCGCCGTTCAAGGCGCAGTTTTGTTCGGCCATGAACCGTCGCTTGTGAACTCGCGATACCTGGGAGTCACATATGGGCTCCACAACACGGTTCCGTATGATCAATCAAAACACATGGGAGGCGCAACAGTCGACATCAATGGTGTTAGAATGTGCACCGATAATTTTCATCCGATTGTCAACGCTGGAACAAAAGTAAAGTACAATGAGGAGATTCGCGAAAATGACACGCCGCTTTCGGCAGACGACAATATACAGGAAGTTAGAATAGTATCCTGCGGATTGGTTCCGGACCTTCCCACTCTTGCGACCCACTGTTCTGTGAACCGGGAAGCAGTTGTGGAATTTCCACTTCCGTTCGGATGTCAAGTGGAGAACAAAGAGTTTGAAAGGGTAGCAAGAGTTGGAGGCACTGAGCTCTCGTTTAAGTTCTCGTTCGAAAAGGGTGCACGAGAAACTTATGTACGTTCGTTGGAATACGAGTGACATTGGCCTTCATGAAAAACGATGACTTCTTTTTATATCTGTTACATGTCTTGTTATTCTGTTCAACATCGCCTGGACAGGTTGAACTTGTTTTGCCGTGTTTTTGTTGTTGCTGTTGTGTTTTGTTTATCGAACAATTTTGGAAAAATTATCGATTTCAAGGAGGAAATTAAAAAAATCTATAACATTTAAAAGGTCAACGTGTGGAAAGGATTAGCAGCCGGTATTTTTCTTCCCAATATGAATATTATAGTTAATCCTCATACTTAAAAGTTTGTCTTATCTGTTACAGTTACCCATACACATACGCAAAAGACATTCAAATTAATGAAAATAAAATTAGTTGAAATACTCAGTATGAAAATCAATTACAAAAAAAACATGAGTTTAATCACATTGTTGATGATAAAAGTTATGATAATAATACAAGGTTTAATTTGTCATATAAAACATGAAAAATGGGTACAAGTTTCAAGGAACATGCACATTTGTAAAAATTGGCTTGATCAATGGTTTATTATTTTTACAACATTTCCTGCGTTCATTTTTTGCTTTTTCATAAAATTGGGACGAAGGATCAGAGAAACTAAATATCAACAAACTCGCTCAGGAGAAATGGTCTGGCTGATCTCTTTTGCTTCCTATATTGGAGTATTTTTGACATTTGAAAAAGGCGAGTAGCGATCGGATAGTCAAGCCGCCAAAACGCTCGAGAATCAACTTCCACAGCTCTTCATCCATGATAAAATGGTGATAGTGATGGTGACACTTCTCGACTTCTCGGAGTACAAGCATTATAACTAAACCTTCCCAGTGTGAACATTAAAAGTGTCCGTGCCCGCCAAGTTTACTACCTCCAACAGCCAATGCAGTTACATGTATGATGTCGACCTGATCTGTGGTCGTTTATTGTGGAGCAGCGGTCGGGAAGAATTCGTGTATAAGTATCAAGCAGTCGGTCGGGCATGGTCGGGATATCTGAACGATCGGTGCAGTCGAGTTGATCAAACCGGGAATGGGAACGTGGCTTGAAGCAAGTCCGTGTTATGAGAAATAGTCGACGACAAAAATGTTGTCGCGTCTAAACAAGCTTCAAATTATTTAAAAATAATAAAATTGAATAATGATACATGTAGATCTATACACATCTACATGATTTATTTCTTTGTATTTATCCCTCGTATATCTAATGACTTTGTGGTTGGTTATCTATGAAATACGAAATGGAAAGTGAAATAGTGTTATGTGTTTGACATTGTAGTCAGTACATTAATTTTAAAAAAACCCGTATATTTCGGCTTTCTTTCAGTATTAAATTACGATTTTACGATTGTTCCTTGACATCCCTAGTAATTATATATTTTACAGAATAGCACGCCTCTCGTAATAGCATAGTTTCGATTACCTAACAACGGCAATTTGAATGATGAGATGCAATTCCGGTAACAATGTCATTTCCATTATTTTCTATAGATTTACATGAATTTGCAGTGAATGTTCCGCTGGCGGTACAAAAATATACTGTTTTAATTAGAAGAAACCAAATTTAATTTTGCCCCACAAATTCTTGTATTCCTAATTACAAGGAACCGAAGAGTTCCGCTGACTGTATAAACATCATGACATTTATATTCAGAATAACAGAAAGCCTTATCAAAAGTGTTCCGCCGGCGGTACAAGCATCCAAACATTATTATTCTTATTAACAAAAAATAACAAACTACAAGTGTTGCACTGGCGGTACAATTAGCCTTTATATTCTAACTTACAAAAAAAAAAAAAAAAAAAAAAAATTGTTCCGCTGGCAGTGCAAACATCCCAACTTTTATATTCTAAGTTACAAAAAATAAGACCAAGAAATTGTTCCGCTGGCGGTACAAACATTTTGATATTTATATTCAGAATAACAGAAAACTTAAACAAAATTGTTATGCCGGCGGAACAAGCATCCAAACATTTATATTGCGTTTTACAGAAAACCAAACTAAAAGTGTTCCGCTGGCGGAACAAGCATCTAAACATTTATATTGTGTTTTACAGAAAACCAAACTAAAAGTGTTCCGCTGCTGTACAAGCATCCAAACATTTATACTGTGTTTTACAGCAAACCAAACTAAAACTGTTCCGCTGGCGGTACAAGTGTCTTAACATTTATATTCTGAATTACAGAATACAAAACAAAAAAAACTGTTCTGCTGGCGGTACAAACATAACAAAACTAATATTTTTAATTATAGAAAGCCAAACAAAATTTGTTCCGCTGGCGGTAAAAGAATATCAACATAAATTGTATGTTTAACAAAAAAACTAAAAAGTGTTCCGCTGGCGGTACAAACATCCCAACATTTATATTCTAAATTACAGAAAACAAGACCAAGAAATTAATCCGCTGGCGGTACAAATATTCTGATATTTATATTGGTAATAACAGAAAACCTATACAAAATTGTTCCGCCGGCAGAACAAGCACCCAAACCTTAATATTGTGATTTACAGAAAACCAAAAACAAAACATGTTCCGCTGGTGGTACAAGTGTCTTTACATTTATATTCTGAATAACAGAAAACAAAAACAAAAAATGTTCCGCTGGCAGTACAAACATCCTGATTTTGATATTTTACAGAAAAACAAAATTAATCTGCTGGCGGTTAAAGTATTCAAACATTGATATGTTGAATTACAGATAACCAAACTAAACGTGTTCCGCTGGCTGTACAAGTAACCTTTAATACATTGTGATTAACAGAAAACCAAAATTAATGTCTTCTGCTGGCGGAAAAAGTATTCAAACAATTATATTCTGAATAACAGAAGGAAAACTAAAAGTTCCACTGGTGGTACATTTGTATTTTGAATAGCAAAACAAGAGTGCCATGATGGCCCAAAGGGCTCACCTGAGTACTGGCAAAGAAATAGGTGTTACTGTTACTGCTGTGAAAGGCTTGTGTGAATGTATGCCATAATGTCCCTAAATAATTTGTCTAGCCGATGTACTGACATGCATATAACAAGTAAGGACCTGGATATATTTACTCTACCCTGGTATCCAACTTTTCGCACGCTATTTCGGAGGAATAGTGTTAATGCTGCAGTTCTGAACGATAATGGCGACGGCTGTGAAAAGGTCATGTCATGCTTGCCTGCTTATTTCAAAGTGAAGAGTGTATTGCCATTTACCCATCCTATATTCAAATTTGCTGTAGATCTTACGGTCATAAAAAAAATTGTGCAAGTTTCGTCAAGTCTTGTTGAAAATGAAATCCCTGTCTTGCATCAAATCCATTTTTAATTAATTTTCACATTTAAGGGAAAATAACTGCAGTGTTCGTAACCTGTCTAATTTGCTGCTTGTGTTGAGATCTTATGACCATACAAAAGTTTTATCAAGATTTCATGAAAAATGAAATCTCAATGCACGAAAAAGTGATTTTTGCGTTATTTTCACTAACAAAGGGGCCATTACTCCGATGTTTGTTGCCCAATCTGACCCATTGTTGGCTTCTGCTGCAGTCATATAATCACATACAAACTGAGGAAGTTTCAAAATTGGAAGAACAAGAGCTGTCTCAGGACAGCGAGCTCGACTATTCAACCGCTTTGTCAGAGTAATTGGCCTTTATCACTACAAAAAAGGGGAATAATGCTAGTAACAGTTATGTGCCATGGCCAGTGACCTTATATAATGACCTTAAAGACATGTGTGAAGATTAAATTGAATATCTGTAGCAGATATAGAGAAATGAAGTTGTTGCACTCAAGCTTTAACCGAAATTCTAATTACAAAAACTGGCATAATTCTGCTAAATTGCATGTACGAGTTATGGGCCTTGGTCAGTTACCTTACATTATGACCCCGAAGACATATATAAAGTTTCAATTGAATAACTGTAGTAGTAACAGAGATATGTACTTGTTGCACGCAAACATTAACCTGAATTTTCTCTTGCACGCAAACCTAAACCTGACTTTTCTAAGTACAAAAAGGGGCATAATTCTGTTAAAATGTTGGTCATAGTTATGAATCATGAAGGCATGTGTGAAGTTTCAATTGAATATCTGTATTAGTTATAGAGATACGGAGTTGTTGCACGCAAACTTTAAAAACATGATTTTCTAAGTACAAAAAGGGCCATAATTCTGCTAAATTGCAGGTCAGAGTTATGGGCCTTGGCCAGTAACCTCCCATAATGACCCTGAACATGTGAGAAGTTTCAATAGAATATCTGTAGTAGTTACGGAGATGGACTTGCTGCACGCAAACCTTAACCACAGCATTACGGCGACGCCAACGCATGGTCGAGTAGAACAGCTCGAACTATTCGGTGAATAGTTTAGGTATACAAGAGCTGTCAGAGGACAGCGCGCTTGACTATTAGAAGTATTTCAGTTGGCACATATTTTGGATAGTGGAAGGGGCATAAATTTGTTAAAATACACAACTTTAAGTGAAGCCTTGTACATATTATATATTTTTTTCGAACAAAACTTTAACCACAAAATCTATGTAAAAAGTGTGCATAACTCTGTCAAAATACAAAACAGAGTTATGGGTAATGTTGCCAACGGTTTGATGACAACGGTTAGTTCCAAGTTTCAAGTGAATAACTTATGTAGATTTGAAGTTACAAAACTTTTGAATATAAACTTTAAACAGAACATCTATGTGCAAAAGGGGCATAACTCTGTCAAAATACAGAACATGGTTATGGGTAATGTTGCCCCTGATATTAGAGTTGATGACAAAGGTTAGTTCAAAGTTTCAAGTGAATAACTTATGTAGATTTGAAGTTACCAAACTTTTGAATATAAACTTTAAACAGAATATCTAAGTGAAAAGGGGGCATAACTCTGTCAAAATACAACATAGTGTAATACAGAATGTTCCCCTTGATACTGGAATTGATGAAAAAGGTTAGTTACAAGTTTCAAACCAATAACTTATGTAGTTTTGAAGTAACAAAACTTTTGAATATAAACTTTAACCAGAAAATCTAAGTGAAAAAGGGGCTTAACTCTGTCAAAATACAAAAAGAGTTATGGGGAATGTTGCCCCTGATACTGGAGTTGATGAAAAAGGTAAGTTTCAAGTTTCAAGTGAATAACTGATGTAGTTTTGAAGTTACAAAACTTATGAATATAAACTTTAACCAGAAAATCTAGGTGAAAAAGGGGCATAACTCTGTCAAAATACATAACAGAGTTATGGGTAATGTTGCCCCTGATACTTGAGTTGTTGACAACGCTGGAGAGGTCCCCTATTTCAATAGCTCACCGAGCATAAAGGCGAGCTACAAATACATGTATTTTCAATACAAAATTAGTCAGAAACTCAGATAACTATGATTATTAGAAAAACGTTAGAGAAATGCCTCAATTACATGTAACAATCAGAAAATATTGTATAACGTCCATAGCAGAAGGCCAATGTTGATGTTTAAGTTATAATAATCACACAAGTATAGTTGATAATTTCTTGATTATTAATATCATTTGACGAAATGTATATGCTGCTCTGTAGACATCATTTTCTTCATCTCACTAACAATGGCTCTTCTTTGCCCTGCTTGCGCTCTTTTTTGGGTCAATATTTGAATTACTGAAATGAAAAAACCAACAACCCCATTAGCGCTACCAGAAAACAACTAGAGATATTTACAAGCATTTCTATTTTGTTTGAAACTTTACTCGATCAGGATCTATAGCTACAGGTGAGTCACTGTGAGTAATATCCTTACATGTCATAGGAAATAATAAACTTAAGTTATATGAAGACCCTTACAGGCATTTAGAGGTTATGAAGCAGAAACAAAAATGACGTTGACATTTGGCCCATGGACACAATTATCGATACAAGGGATTATTTACTGGTCATGACAAACCCTTCCGTTAGTTACCTACCAATTTTCAGCCTTGGCCTAAGGGTTCCGTTGTTACGGTATTGCCCGCACAAGGTATGGTCTACCGACAGACTGTCTGTTCTTTGCAAATCAATAGACGATAACTACACTTCTTCGACAGGCTCCTAAAAAAGCGTTAACAAGTTATTTTACCAATTGATGATTACTTTTAGTGTTTAATCTAGAAGGGCAGAGGGGCATGGCGCTTGACTTGGAAAAAAGGGCATTGTGTGCGCGGTGATACTGTTAATAAGGGCATATCAGGTTTTAAGAGGGTTTTTTCCTGAAGCAATAGTTCAAACCAATTAGGAAATTGAATATTACTAACACACTTTATCTGCTTAAAGATTTTTCAAGTCAACAAGGATTTAAAAAAAAATATTTTCCAATATTATTGCTTTTTATTATTGTTTAGTTATATTATACATGTAGATGTAGTTGTATTATGTATTTCAGAAAATTTATTTATTCATTGTTCATTTGTAGTTCCAAGGTGCAAATTGGGCAGTCATACATGAAAACTTATTAACAACTGTCAAACTAAAACTTTGTATTGGCAAGTCAAAATCATGCTTATTAATGGTAAAATACTTGAAAGTTCTAACCTGGTATTATTTATATTTTTTACATTTTTTATTGTAGAAAATATTTGTGTTTTTTTTTATGGTTTATATGTTGTTGCTGTTGATGGTGACATTGCTACTAATAGTTTAATTAATGATGAAAACTAAAGTCAAGTTGAAAATGTTAAAAACAAACATTGCAATTCGGATTAAAATGATGGATCCGAATATGTGTGTCAGAAATAATAGCTAGTTCTGCAAATCGTCTTTTCAGGGATTTTGTTTATGATTGGAAGAAATATTGTATACACATGTATTTTTTCATAATTACTGGTTAAAGACCTCATTTAGTCTACATTTATCTGCATTCTGCCATTGGTTATCACGTTTATCATAAAAATTGACGAAAAAAAAAACATGATAGAAATTGCTTATGGAAACGAGGCTGCTAAAAGCAGACAATGTACGTTCATTTTTTTTTTAAAATCAGCATGTTTTAGTCTATAGTATCCCTACACAAACTCGTAAGCTGACTACCCCTACAGCTAATCTTATCAGTGGTGACAGATTAATACAACGTAACATGCCATCACAAAGGGCCCTCGTTAAGGGCAATACAGTCGTTAGATAAGAGGGCACTAGGCGCTAATTGCCTTTGAAAAGGGCAGAGTGGCGGATCAATAAAAGGGCGTGGCGCGGCACCGCGTTGATTAGTTCTGGAGAAAACACTAACTTTTAATCAAACGTATTATCACTCTTATAACATTAGACTGACAACTACTAACACTGATCTAATAAAAATTGTGATATCATCATTTGCACAAACTTGTATTAACAAATTTGGCAATAACTCTGGTGTTTCTGGTCCGATCTTGCTTATAGTCGACTTCAACTGTAATCTCATGATAATAGACAAACTATGCAAGATTGGTGAAGATTGGATGAAAATGATGTCTCTATCTTGAATAATGTCCATTTTTGTATATTTTTTTAATAAACAAAGGGCAATAATTCGGGTGTTTGAAACACAATCTGGGCGTTTGCTGAGATGGTCATACACAAATTGTGAAAGTTTGGTTAAGAGTGGATGGAAAATAAAGTCTATACGTTGGAAAAAGGCATTTTGCACATTTTTGCATGAAAAAGGGGCAATAACTCTGGTGTTACTGATGTGATCTGACCCAATAACAATCCCTCCGAGATTTTATGGTTATACACAAATTGTGCAAGTTAAGTCAAGATTGAATAAAAAATGTAGTCTTTATCGCGATAACGGACCAAATTGTTGACAGCACACGGACGACGCCGGAGAGGTCCCCTACACCAATAGCTCACCGAGCACTTCGTGCCCAGGAGAGCTAAAAACTACTACTGCAAACAGATAACAGCACACTGTCAGATTTTGGTTCACTTCTGTAGAAATCACTTGGAATTAATGAGCATCAAACTAAAACAGGGACATGTTCCACCCTTCCCATTAGACACATTGTCGTTGTCGTAAACCTGTGAGTATCTTGGGAGATTATTGCCTGCATCTCTTGGACACTGGGATCGAGACACAAATGGTTTTAAACTAATAAAACAGGAACTTTTTTACATTCTGTTTGTGGTATTCTGCCGAATTTGCAAGTTACACAAGTATCCTTTTGCCGATTCTTTACCTGTTTCCTATCTATTTAGTTAGGAATAGTGAACTATACAGCTATAACTATAGTTATTCCGCATAAATAACTAAAGTACGTGTAACTTTCTACTGAATAAGCCAGTTAAAACCAATGTTGTTGTATGCATTCATGTGATTGGTTCAAAAACAGGCAATCATCTGATCTGTTCTGGTTTGAATACAGTGACATAAATTCCACACATTGGCAATCACACTGGCAAGTATACTCGGTACGTACTACTAAATACCAGTAAGTCAAGCAAGAATATCATTTTTCCTGGAAGGAAAACACTCCCTGCTTTATTATAATGCATAAACATTTATAAGATCTTCTGACAGATAGTTATACGATCTTCTGACAGATAGTTTAAGTAACAGCAAAATAATGTTTTGTTCAAACTCTGACATTTTTGCAAATAGAGAATGTCATGGGGTTTCTGTCTGTATTAGATAGGAGATAGTAATTAGAGTCACTGAAATATTGGCTAAAGAACAATGATGCTCTTAAGATGTACGATGCACTATACCCTGGTCGACTGACATCCTTTGTAATCTAAATGCAACCAGTAATTCAAGACAACCTCGCAGTTTCAGGTTTTAGGAATATGACCTTCACTGTGTCAAGGGCTGCTATGTACATTATTCACTCAACAAAAGTTATAAGGCACTAAATGGAAATAAATGGAAATTTCTTTATTTTCTTCATTTGAAAGAATTTCAGCTTGAAATGTCAGCTGTGATTATTTGAGTTATAAACACATGTGTTCATAACAAAATATTGGAAACAATATGAAAGAATTGTGTGTTGACCATGGCGCAGCTAAAATTCATATAAATAAAGAAAATACAACATTTTCCATTTGGTGCGTTATAAGTTTTGCTGAGTGTAGGGTGAGTGCAAAGAAATCAAGGCCACTCTATGTACAAAATGCGCAAATGTCAGATGGTGGCTGAATCTCTGTCAAGACCATGCATTTTGTGACATATTAATATCAAGAAATTGTTGTTCTGCCATCTTCAGACTTGCTTTCAGATATCAAACTTTTGTTGTGCATATTCATAAGCTATAACAAACCTACTAAAATAAATAAGCCGGATAAACCACTGTAATGTATATCAGCTATGTGGTTGAGGTGATACACTGAACAGATCATGACACGACTGCACATGTACGTGGATCTCAACTGGACGTAAATCCGACAATACGTCGCTTCATGAGTAAAAGCAAATCCCCTGATTAATTTATTTATCTGTGCTAATCCTTATTATATAGTAATACACAACAACTGTAACAGACACATTGTCTTGGTTTTCAGACCAACAACAGATCCCTTTGTCCATCAGATAATGATCATCAGGTTTTACTTATGAAAGACCTAATATGCAGGTAATCCTGATTATCTAATATGAAAGGCCTTTTATCCGCTTCTTATTTGGCCAACAAAAGGGAATGGATGAAAAGCAATATGAAACGGGTTTTTGTCATAAATTAATAGCAGGGTTGGTCACGTGTTCGTCACAGTATGCATGACTGCTATCAAATAAATGTTGTTGCATTGACATCGATAGTGTATAAATTCACTCCAGTGTTTATTGATACGGGATCACTTGCTGCGTTACATTCAGTGTCGACTGACAATATCTGGAGAAGGTTCCATTGGAATAATTCAAAATGACAATCTTTAAACTCAAAAAAAGGTTTTGGATGGTAGTTATATTATGTTTGATATTGTTCGGAATTTTAATGATACCGGATCAAGGAAAAGGTAAACGAGCCTAGTATTTTTGCTGTTGTAGATTTTGTCTTTTTTTGTTGTTTTGGTACTGTGTCTGTTTTTATTTTAACAAGAAATTTCTTAAGCCACAAAATCTAAGTGTTGCGTGTTGCATATATACAGTTATAATTATAATATTATAACAATAATTATTATTATACATTTTTATAACGTTGTCTGTTAGAAATTGTTATTATAAGTGTTTGCTTAGATTTATGAGTATTATTGCAGTTTCAGTTTGTCCAACAAAATTTGAAGCATTTTATGCAGATTTGACTGCGGGAATTTTGTCTTTCTTAAGTATTATAATATCACAGTCTTTTTATCGTTGTTTAATCTCATAAATGGGGATGTTCAAGTCAGTTAAAGCATTATAAAACAAAAACTAAAACGTGCTCTTTTCCGAATTCTGTATAAAGTTTCTAAAGCAATCTGTGCAATGTTTAAAAAAATTATGGTTTTTCGTTGTATTTTAACAATTCAATGATCTTTGTAAAGTCTGAAAATTCGTGTTTTTTTTATTCCAACAACAGATTAATTGTGTCAAATTAAAAACTGATCACGATCAGTAACTGCGGTGTAATTGTGAAAATAAACTTATTTTAGGAAAACGAATAAGAATTTTCAAAGAACATTCATTAGCGTCTTATTGATATATAAGATAAGTAAACTACGAAGACAATCTGATAGAACTAATGTATTTGTGATGTATAACACTATTTTTTATTAATATTTTTTTAAACTTAATTGTGTTGCTGGATTGTTATTTTCTGTGTCAATAACAATGAATTGATTTGGTCTGCTCCAATAATTACCCGATGCAAAAGAATGGACAGAGACGCTACTGTGCAGATTATTCCACAAAAGCATGTGTTCGAATCTTTGTGATTTTTATAAGACCATAAAATGTAATGAAATAAAGTTGTCCAATTAAGCGGTATACAGTATAATTTACATTGAATAACAGGTCAAATTTGTAAAACGTTTTATGGCAGTCACAATTTCTCTCAATCCGTTTTCTATTCTGTAATAAAAATAAGGCGAGTTTGATATCGTGTTCCTGGTTTTAAATATTGCATTTAAACAAATTAAACTTTTTTTTTTTAAAGAATATCACATAAGTAAATATTTTCTTAAAATGTCGAGAATGTAACAAAATATCTGCTTTACCATTTAGAATCGAGCTATCTTTCGAAATTACTTACCGAAGCATTTCAATTGAAAGCTAAAATGGTCGCCAAGTACAGTTGCATTAATACACAGCGGCAGTTGTAAGTGTTAATTTTCACGAAAACGGTAACTGTAATTCTCAACACATTCACATAGATTAATGTGTCCTCAACCAGGACACCAGGATTATGTTTTGGGTCAGAACATATTTTACTATTAGATAATATGCATAACACCAACAACGACAAGAAAGACATATTCCAAAGAGTACCAAACATGTTCTAAAGACTATTCGATACCCGCTAACTTTATATCGATTAAGAACAAACTGTTAAACTACCTAATAAACAACCCAAAAAGTAGTCCCGATTCTGGGCGGAGGATAGTAAGATATATTTATCGGCAAGTAAGCAACTCTTTCTCCTTCGTTCTGATGCGTGGCTTTAAACAAAGAAGTCATTCATTAGAACTCCAAATCGTTGTTTGTTGGCCGATAAACAACGGTAAATCGAAAATTATTTCTTAAATTAATTTAAACAATATTATCATGAGTGTTATATATTGCAAATATACTTGAACACTTGACATACTTGTAATAATATTTGTTAAACCTCTTTTATTGATGTATTTTATTTCTCATTTTTTTTATTTCTTGTAGTGTTACTAGTATAAGTTCATATTCCATATTCCCATCTCATGTAAAACATCTCCAGTCTGACGCTACTATAATATACACTGAATTAACAGCAAAGAGCTTAAGAATGAGCGCTAGTATTCTATTTTAAAGATTTTTTTATAAAAAAAAGGATGCCACGTCTTATTTACACACCAGTCCATTAAAGGCAGACGTCACCATTTTACCCACGCACAATTGGAACAGAACAGAACAGAACAGATATTTTATTAAGACTTGTACAAGGTACATCGTCTACAATAAATGAATATAAGTATACATATATATAAAGTATACGTGACCAAAACATAGGGGAAACAATATGTTATTATCATATAGTTGGTATATTTTTAACATACGAGTACAGTGTATGTGCACAATTACGACAGCAAAGTTAAGTATGTACTTATAACGGAGGATGATCGTTTTAATTTACCTACCGTTCCATATTTAAAAGTGAGTTTCTTAGAATAAGTGCTTCCTTAACATACAAAGATATTTTTATTAATCTGGTTTTATCTCTTGTATTAAGTAATTGTAAATACTTATATACTGACGGATGTTTGTAGTAAAAAGTTTGTATATATTTCTTTCTTATGTCAGAGTAACATTTACATACACAAATAAAATGATATGCATCTTCAATGTCTTGAGTATTGCAACATAAACAATGTCTTTCATCACGTACTATTCTGTTTTGGCTATATCTTCCCGTTTGTATTCTGAGTGGTAGTCCACTCACTCTAAGCTTACAAAAATAAGGTTTTAAGGATCTTGGTAATATATCTAGGTAATTTTCATAATCTAAAGTGTTTTTAACATGTCTATAGATATATAACACAGAGCTATTTTCTAAATTTGCATACCATTCTTGTTTAAAAGAATCGAAAATTCTACTTTTAAATTCATTCATGAACAATTCTGTATTGACACTTTGAATGTTTTCAAAAACATATGAAAAACCATAATCATTTAATAACTGTCTAACATTCGAGACCCAATTTTTACAGCCATTGTAACTATCTCTAACAGATTGGTTATATACAGACTGTAATATAATATTTTAAGTCTTAACAATTTTAAGCCAAAATTTTAAAATTTTAACAAAAATGTTGATATACAAAGGATATCTTCCAAGTTCACCATAGACGCATGCATTACAAGTATTAGTTCGAACTTTTAATAATATTTTACAAAACTTAAGATGAATTCTTTCAATATGTTTCGATTTTTTAAAGCCCCAAATTTCACAGGAATAGTTCAATATAGATGTAACAAATGCATCAAATAGTTGACAAAAGGTTTTAGGACTCAGATCGAATTCCTTACATTTACACAATAACAAGTTCATGCCTTTAGGGCTTTACCAGAAAGATATTCTTCCTGATGTGTAAAATTACCAGTGTAACTAAAACAGTACCCAAATAGGTGAAATAATTAACAGATTCGATGAATTGGCCATTGTATGTCCAGCGCTCGATGATCTAACATATCTCAAATCACAAAGTATGAGGAATAACTTAATATTCACTGGGGTACCGGAAGTGGTGAACGAGTCGTTGGAGACCACGCAGCGCATATTGCGCACACATGTACATGAGGCACTGAAAATTGCCAAGGAAACGGCGGACTCTATCAAGTTTGAAAGAGTTAATCGCTCGTCGGGTGAATATACGCTAGGAAAAGCTCGCTCGATCGTGGCGAAGTTTACATACTTTAAAGACAGAGAGCAAGTGAGGCGCCAGTGGAAAAACTTGAACGGAACGAATTTCAACGTATTCGAGCAGTTCCCGCCGGAAGTAGTGTCAAAGCGACGCAAGCTTGTCCCAAAGATGAAGGAAGCGAAGAACCAGGGCAAGAGGGCGTGGATCTCATATGATACGCTGTATATTGAGGGGAACCCGTCCGGGACTAGGGGCACGACGGCGGCCATATTTCCGTTCTATCTTGGAACGTCAACGGACTTGTGAATAGTAAGAAAGAAAACCCATTGTTCTTAGAAAGTTTGACTCGTTACGACATTTGTTTTTTATTCGAGTCTTGGACAAAATCGTCTAGTAATATTTCGATTAACGGATATGTTTCACACAACTTTTTTAGAAAGTTTCAAAATAAAAAGTCTCGTAGATGCAGTGGTGGATTAGTACTATACTATAGAGAATGTCTGAAGGATGGTATAAGCATAATTAGAAATCATCACCACTCAATCATTTGGATCAAACTTGATCATAACTATTTTTGCGTGAAAGAGGATATTTACTTATGTGGATCCTATATTTGGTGTGAAGATTCACCTTGCTATAACATTGTTAATGTAGATTTTTTCGAAATGCTTGAACATGATATATCCCATTATGACAATTTAGGCAAAGTACTAATTTTCGGTGATTTTAATAGCAGAGTAGGACATAAACTTGATTTTATTATCAATGATAAATGTACATTTACTGATGATATAGATTACGACCCAGATACATACTCTGTCAGGGCCTCAGTCGACAACAGCCATAATGCTCATGATGTAAAACTATTAGACCTATGTAAGTCCACAGGTTATCGCATTGCTAACGGTAGATTAGGTGATACTAATAAACACACGTGTTATTCACATAACGGCTTATCTACGATCGATTATTTGTTGTGCCATGAGCGTAATTTCCCAATTATAAAGGATTTTTCTATTGATAGTTTCAATGAATTCAGTGACCATGCCCCGCTAATATTTTCATTGTATTGTAAAAGCGATATACCCGAGACTGTATTCCTTACTGAAACCAAATATAAATGGTCGGACTCATTACGTGATAAATTTCGCTCAGGTATTATCTCGAAATTGCCGGAGTTTAATAACATTTTAAGCAATATTGATTGTTCAAATAGAGATTCTGTAAATAACACGTTGCATGATTTTACAAATACTCTGCGTTCAATTGCTGACCCTTTGTTCACGAACACACGCTGTATATCAAATGCACCGCAATTTGATGATTGCTGTCCAGCGAACACTGTAGAGTGCTTTGATAGCGAATGCGCTGCTATGCGGTCTCGTTATTTACACATGCTACGTTTGTTTAATTGTGATAAAACTGATGTCAATCGCGTTCAATTACTTACATGTAAAAAAGAATATAAATCGTTTATAAATAGGAGAAAGAGACAACATTTTAGTAAAAAAATGAACGAGATAGAAAATTTGAGAAAACAAAAGCCTAAACATTTTTGGAATTACTTCAAATCGCACAAAAGTAATAAACATAACACTATTTCATTGTCAGATTTTCGCGATTATTTCTCTAATATAAGTAGTGGAGTTATTGATTGTAAAAATGACGAAGCGGAAACATTCTGTGGCTCGCAAAACTTTGATGCAGAAAATGTCCGATTTCCAGAATTAGATCAGCCTTTCACTCTCGACGAGGTAAAAATAGCTGTTAAATCGTTGAAGCGAAATAAAGCTTATGGGAGCGATTGTATTCTGAATGAATATATTATTGAATGCATCGATATTATTGGGTTACACATCACCGATTTGTTTAATTGTATTCTTAGCTCTGGCTATTACCCCGAGCAATGGACAGAGGGCATTATTATTCCATTACACAAAAAAGGAAGTCTATCTGATGTAAATAATTATAGAGGGATAACACTTTTAAGTTGTTTGAGTAACTTATTTACTACTGTAGTTAATAAACGTATCGAAACATTTTGCAATGATAATAATATTATTTCGGACGCGCAATTCGGATTCCGAAAAGGTCGCTCTACAGTGGACGCTATTTTTATACTTATGTCATTAGTTCAAAAATACTTAAATGAGAATAAAAGACTGTATATTATATATGTGGATATGATGAAATGCTTTGATACTATTTATAGAAATGGTTTGTGGTTGAAAATATTTAAATGTGGAATTGAAGGTAAATTACTTAGAATTATTAAGGCCATGTATGAGAATGTTAAATCGTGTGTTAAGCACTGTTCTACATACACGGAGTATTTTAATTATGCTGTTGGTTTAAGACATGGGGAGGTAATGTCTCCGTTATTATTTTCCTTGTTTATTGAAGATTTGGAATTGTATTTGCAAGATAGCTCGTTGTCTGGATTGGACTTTGATGATATTGCACTTATTTTATTACTGTTTGCTGATGATATGGCTATTGTAGGTAAGTCACCTCAGGAGGTCCAGAATCATTTAGATGTTCTCTTTAACAATTGTAATTCATGGGGATTGAAAGTCAACATTGATAAAACAAAGATTCTGATATTCCGTAAACGCGGTAGACCTCGTGCAAATGAACATTGGACCTTTAACGGACAATCTATTGAAGTTGTTGATAGTTTTAATTACCTAGGGACTGTTTTCAATTATAATGGGAATTTCAATCTTAACCAAGAATATCTAGTTGGTAAGGCTCTTAAAGCCATGAATTTATTGAATTGTAAAATCAAAGAACTTGATATTAAACCCAAAATTCTTTGCCAACTTTTCGATGCCTTTGTTGGTTCTATTTTGAATTATGCAGGTGAGGTTTGGGGGTTTAGTAAATGTAATGAAATAGAAAAGGTTCATTTTAAATTTTGTAAAAGAATATTAAATGTCAAACAAAATACATGTAATGCGTCGATTTATGGGGAACTGGGAAGATATCCAATGTACATAAATCGTTATGTGAAAATGATTAAATATTGGTTAAAAGTAAAGTCTAGTGAAAATATTATTTTAAAATCTGTGTATACGCAAGCATTACACGATTGCAGCAATGGAAAAAATAATTGGATTTCTAGTGTTAAACATATATTAGATTCGCATGGCCTTTCGCATATATTTTTTGCTGGTAATGCAATAAATGCTCAAAGTTTTATAAACGAATTTAAATGTAGGCTACTTGACAATTATCAGCAAGAGTGGCAAACATCCGCCCAGAATAGTCCAGTTCTTGACATGTATTGTATATTTAAACAATCGTTTGGATACGAGAATTATTTAGATAAACTTCCTAAAACATGTAGATATTTTATTAGCAAACTTAGGTTATCAGTTTTACCTTTAAGAATACAAACAGGAAGGTACAGAGGCCAAAGTCTTCCACGGGAATAACGTTACTGCATATGTTGCAACCAAACAGACATCGAAGATGAATACCATTTTATCTGTATTTGTCCTTGTTTTGGAAATATTAGAAAGAAGTACATTAATAAATACTACTATAATAGGCCATCGGTTTTTAAATACCACTTACTTCTAAAATCAAATAATAGAATGGAATTAATTAAACTTTCTAAATATGTCAAGGATGCTTTAGGCATCCGTGCACATATCTTAAATAATATAGATAATATGATGTAACCCGCCGTATAATATAATTAGGATTATATCATACCAGATGCTATAGAATGTATAAAGCTATAATAGAATATGTGTATAAAATTAACCGTTTCCATGCTTAATGTCTTTACATGTTGTTACTTGACCTTATTGTATTAAAATATGCATGTTTGTGTTAAGACAATGTACATTGTACACGTCTAAATAAATATTCTTGTCTTGTCTTGTCTTGTCTTGTCTTGTCTTGTCTTGGTGTTTAGTAACCCACCTCGTTTACGAAATACCATGATTTTTGTTTTCGATGTATTTACTTGTAGCCCCCATGCATTACAATATGACAATAAATTATCTAGATGGATTTGTACTTCTTCAGGCGTTTTGCCTACAATGGCCATGTCATCAGCAAATAACAACAATACTAAAACTACATCATCTATGGAAATACCAGGATTAATACCATTTTGTAAAAATAACTAAAGATCTTCAATAAAAAGTGAAAACAATAGACGGGACATTACCTCCCCTTGACGCAAACCGACTGCATATTGAAAGTATTCTGAATAAACTAGAACATGACTTTACACAAGATTTGACTTTTTGATACATATTGCGTATAATCCTAAGAAGTTTACCTTGAATTCCACATTCATACATTTTTAACCATAATCCATTTCTATAAATAGTATCAAAGCATTTAGCCATGTCTACAAAAATAACATATAGTCTCTTATTTCCAATTAGATAATGCTGTACTAGTGACATCAGAATAAAAATAGCATCAATTGTAGACCTTCCTTTACGAAATCCAAATTAAGCATCCGAAATAGTGTTATTTTGTTCACAAAAAGCTTCAATTCGTTTATTCAATACTGTTGTGAATAACTTAGACAAACAACTCACCAACGTAATACCCCTATAATTATTTACATCGCCCTGACTTCCCTTTTTATGTAACGGTATTATAACTCCTTCTGACCACTTATCAGGAAAGTAACCCGAATTTAAAATACAATTGAATAAATCACATAGGTGAGATGCTAAAATATCGATACTTTCAATAAAGTACTCGTTTAAAAGACAATCATTGCCATAAGCTTTATAACGTTTCAAAGATTTAGCAGCAGCTATAATTTCAGTATAAGTGATCGGTTGGTCTAACTCAGGAAAAGTATTATTTTCAGTATCAAAATCATTTTCTGTACAAAACTGCTCAGCCTCATCATTGTAACAAATAAACAAATCATTGCTTATGTTCTCTAAATATTCTTTAAATTGCTCCAGTGGTATATTATTTTCACATTTTGAATTCCTTCTTTTAAAATATTTCCAAAATTCTTTTGGCTTTTTTTTCTTTAAACCTTCTATTTCAACCATTTTCTTTTTGTGACATTTATTTTTCTTCTTACAAATTAATTTTTTATAAAATGATTTTTGTTCACACAAGTATATACGATTTGTATCGGTTTTACAGCAGTTAAACAACCTCAACGATTCAAGGTAATTATTTCGTGCGTTTACACAGTCTAAGTCAAACCAATCTGCATGTTTTACACAAGAATCTGTTTCAAAACCATGAACATATTTGAATGTACACTGTTTGGCAAATAATGGATCTGCGACCTTTCTGTTCTGTATCCAAAGCCATCAAAAGAAGTACGCGACTTTAAGAGATATATCAATCATTGTTATTATAAGGTTGTACAAGGTACTTAACTTGTCTGGGTGTAAATGAATGTCATGCTCCTTTCGTTGATGCACACTTGAACCAAGACCATCAACATTCTCAACCACTCCCAATTGAACACCTCTGATGTCAACATTCTTATTCACTCCCAACTGAAAACCTCTGATGTCAACATTCACAATCACTCCCAGCTGAACCCTCTGATGTCAACATTCACTCACAACTGACCACCTCTAATGACAACATTCAGTCACCATTGATCACCCCTGATGTCAACATCCTCATTCACTCCCAATTGAACACCTCTGATGTCAACATTCTCATACACTCCCAACTGAACACCTCTGATGTCAACATTCTCATTCACTCCCAATTGAACACCTCTGATGTCAACACTCTCATTCACTCCCAACTGAACACCTCTGATGTCAACATTCACAATCACTCCGAACTGAACACCTCTGATATCGACATTCTCATTCACTCCCAATTGAACACCTCTGATGTCAACATTATCATTCACTCGCAAGTAAACACCTCTAATGTCAACATTCTCATTCACTCCCAACTGAACACCTCTGATGTCAACATTCTCATTCACTCACAATTGAACACCTCTAATGTCAACACTCTCATTCACTCGCAACTGAATACCTCTGATGTCAACATTCTCCTTCACTCCCAACTGAACACCTCTGATGTCAACATTCTCATTCACTCCCAATTGAACACCTCTGATGTCAACACTCTCATTCACTCCCAACTGAACACCTCTGATGTCAACATTCACAATCACTCCGAACTGAACACCTCTGATATCGACATTCTCATTCACTCCCAATTGAACACCTCTGATGTCAACATTATCATTCACTCGCAAGTAAACACCTCTAATGTCAACATTCTCATTCACTCCCAACTGAACACCTCTGATGTCAACATTCTCATTCACTCCCAATTGAACACCTCTGATGTCAACATTCTCCTTCACTCCCAACTGAACACCTCTGATGTCAACATTCTCCTTCACTCCGAACTGAACACCTCTGATATCGACATTCTCATTCACTCCCAATTGAACACCTCTGATGTCAACATTCTCCTTCACTCCTAACTGAACACCTCTGATGTCAACATTCACAATCACTCCGAACTGAACACCTCTGATATCGACATTCTCATTCACTCCCAATTGAACACCTCTGATGTCAACATTATCATTCACTCGCAAGTAAACACCTCTAATGTCAACATTCTCATTCACTCCCAACTGAACACCTCTGATGTCAACATTCTCATTCACTCCCAACTGAACACCTCTGATGTCAACATTCTCCTTCACTCCCAATTGAACACCCCTGATGTCAACATTATCATTCACTCGCAAGTAAACACCTCTAATGTCAACATTCTCATTCACTCGCAACTGAATACCTCTGATGTCAACATTCTCCTTCACTCCCAACTGAACACCTCTGATGTCAACATTCTCATTCACTCCCAATTGAACACCTCTGATGTCAACACTCTCATTCACTCCCAACTGAACACCTCTGATGTCAACATTCTCATTCACTCCCAACTGAACACCTCGGATGTCAACATTCTCATTCACTCCCAACTGAACACCTCTGATGTCAACATTCTCATTCACTCCCAACTGAACACCTCTGATGTCAACACTCTCATTCACTCCCAACTGAACACCTCTGATGTCAACATTCTCATTCACTCCCAACTGAACACCTCTGATGTCAACATTCTCATTCACTCCCAATTGAACACCTCTGATGTCAACATTATCATTCACTCGCAAGTAAACACCTCTAATGTCAACATTCTCATTCACTCCCAACTGAACACCTCTGATGTCAGCATTTATGGCTACATGCAAATGCGCCATGTTTATGATTCATTTAGCATGCGTTACAGATTAACACTGTTACGACACGCGTCGTCAAGAGTCACGTAAAAAGGACACCTCTAAAAATCGTGCTCATATTATCTAGTATAATTGTGTTTGCTTATAGTTTCGTAAAAAGGTGTGAGTTCAACGATACCTGTTAAACAGGCTAAAATGTATGTGAACTATTTACCGTTACGTTTGCAAAACACACATGCCCAATAAATGATATTTTGAAATTTCAAGACGGTTTTACTGTAAATTTCGGTCGAATAGTGTGTATCACCACTTGCAAATTAATAAAAATGCTAATTTATTTCTGTTGTTGCACATTGAACAATATAATGTAAGAATTACAAAAGGCCCATAGGACAAAGAAAGTAAAAAGGAACGTCGCTAATAAACTATTGAAATTAACAACAAAACACAAATTCCTGCAATTATTTCAGTTATCGACGGGTTTAGTCAGACCTTAACCCAGCCCACAGTCGGGGTGGCCGACAGAACGTCCGGCGGTCAAATCAGATTGCAAGTGATCTCAGCTTCATCGCCGGCAATGGAGGCTGGTCGTAAAGGGGCAACCGAGACAAGAGTACAGAGTGTTGTTACACAAGACCTCACTGCTCGTGTTCAGGTGCTATAAGCAATGCCTATTGTTGTCAAAAATATTTATGAATAATATCTATATGCACTTCTGTATTAGAAACGACTTTATTGATGATGGGCACATTTACAGTATGAATATATGTGTATACATTGCTAAGAATATATGAGATGTATAGTGGGAAAACCGGGCATGTGCTTAGTCCGCACATGCTGATCAGGGACGACACTTTCGGCTTTAATGGTACTTTTTGTTTCATGGTAGTCTCTTCTTAACATAAATCTACTGTAGACGGAAAGTGCCGTCCTGGATTAGCCTGTTCGGACTCCACAGGTTGATCCGGGACGACACATTTTACGCACATGCACTAAGCCCGGTTTTCCCATTTATCAACTTTCGATTAACTGTTTATATGTATTATTCATTCGTATGCCAATACATCACAGATCAATCGAAACATTTATTTCAATCGCCGTCTCGAAGAATTTACGAGTCACATAATTACTTGGCGTATCCACGCAGAGTTATGCGAACTTGGGGCTAATACCCGCCACGCTATTACGCAAATGCGTCATGTGACTCTCGGATAGTTCGCGATGTACATCGGTTTACTCCGAGTAAACACGCTACTTACTCGATTACCTATACGCTTATTTCGTTTAAACCGTACTGTAAAATGACATTTGTCAACATGTTTTATATTCAACATCACATTGGTTTGTGTTACTCTATGCAGGCTACGCCTATAGCAGAACAAATAGACCGACTCAGCAGCGGCGGCGCTAAACTGAAGCAGAGACAAGAGCGCCTCAGGTCGGTGTGCGCCAAGAACATTCGTGCAATGGCTACACTGCGCCCGACTGGGGTAATATGGACTTTGAGGTCGCCCGTCTCCCATTACTGTATTACCCCAACGGCTGGCTGTACATTCTGGAAACAGATATTTCGCTTCCTATCCGGCGACTACGGCAATACTTCCACAGTGGAGACGCCGTCCGACATAGACAGGGTGTTTGTGCACTATGCTCCTTTGAAAAATATTAACGCTACACTGTTGTTTAATCCAGTGGTACAAGCCCGTATGGCAAAAGAGTTTTCCTTCATGTTTGCACGGAACCCGTATACGCGCCTGTGGTCGGCTTATATTGACAAATTTATGCTTCCTGATTTCTGGAGAACTGATACTCTGTCTATGATAAGCGTCATTCGACCAAACGCATCTCAATACGACCTTGAATGTGCCAATAACATATCATTCAAAGAGTTTTTACAGTTCATTGTTGATAAACATCCGGCGACTTTAAATGAACATTGGCAGCCTGTTTACAAAATTTGCAACCCATGTCAAATAGATTATGACGTAATCGGCACACAAGAAACATTATCAGAAGATACAAAATATATCCTTAATAGTTTAGGACTTGGGAACATCACGACAAGAAAGGCTTCAAAAGAAAATCATGCAAAACAAGAAGTGGAAATGTTGACTATACGAGATTTTGATCTGGAGAATACAACACGTAAAGGATGCTTTGACAAACTTGAAGTTGCACGCCGCCTTTGGAAAGCGTTCCAATTTAACGGATACATTCACCGTTCAATTCCATTTCCCAATGAACGGTTAAAGATGGATAACTTTAATGCCGCACCGGTAGCAACTTTCTTAAAACAAGTTATGATGACAATGAAGTGCCAGAGAGACAACAACATCGAGTTTGGGTCGCAGAAGAAAGAAATGATGCTGGAGGCTTATCAGCAGATACCGCCGTTGCTGCTCGCGCGCGTGCAGGCAGCGTATGATCTGGATTTCCAACTGTTTGGTTATAATTCCACGCTTAACTGGAAACAAACACGACATCATTGATATGCATTGATTGATTTATTTTACCTGCGAATATTCATAACTGGGTTTGAACAACAACATGTATACGATCGGAATATGTAATATTAATAGCCGATACTCGCTACTTTGAAATTAAACTCGTTGTGATGGCCAATCGTCCATAATACACTCTTTTGTGAACTGTTCAATTATTGTTATTATTTGTATTAATAGCAATAATTTGTTAAAACGTTTGTTAAATTATATACAGGTTATTATTTAATAACTGTAATATTTCTCTCAGTCTGATACAAAGACTGAATTTGCAATTGCGATACTACACACTTACGTAAAATATCAGAATAAATTTGTGAATGTAAAGAGCAGAACTCGTAGTTTTAATTGCTTTTCTCAGCGTTTAACTTTAAGACATAAAGTACCAAAGATGTTAAAAACACAAATTAAATAATAAATACGTGGCGCGTCGTTGGAAAACCGGATTTAATGCATGTGCGTAAAGTGTCGTCCCAGATTAGCCTGTGCAGGTTAATCCAGGACGGCACTTTCCGCCTACAGTGGATTTATCTTTAGAAGAGACTTCCTTGAAACAGAAAATACCATAAAAGCGGAAAGTGCAGTCCGCACAGGCTAATTCGGGACGACACTTTACGCACATGCATTAAGTCCGGTTTTCCAACGCCGCGTCTCATATATTTAATATAACAAAGAGTTAAAAGGATTAAACATTCGAAGTATTGGTAGACCTTATGAAAGTGTTCGATTTCATTAAGCGAGCAAATATTTTATTTAAATTTCTGAAACAACTGATAAATTATATATAATGTATTTAAGGTAAGTTGTCTGTCAAGAGCTACTGATAAGTCACGAAATTTCCACAAATTATTATCAAGTTGGCATTTTTCATTGGACGTGAGACATGGTTTATTTCTGCAGTTCTATTTCATTAAAGATTTTGCTATGACCAACAGTTTTTGTGCTTTGAAAGAATAAATTAGTCAGCTATGGATTTTAGTTGTTTAAAGATGTTTCTGATATATATACATATATATATATATATATATAACATCAAATCTCAAATACGTTTTAGTGGACAGGCACATTAAACAAGGCAATTTGCTGCCAAAACAGGTGCACGACATACATTTGAATCAACGTGTCTTTCGAACATAATACGGTGAAGTATTAATTTATTAAGTGAAACAGAGTGCATTGGATGATGATGATGATAATGATGATGATTATGATTATGATTATTATTATTATCATTATCATTATCATTATCATTATCATTATCATTATCATTATCATTATCATTATTATCATGATGATGATGATGGTGATGATGACGATGCTGATGATGATGATGATTATTATTATTATTATTATTATTATTATTATTATCATTATCATTATTTTCATTATTATCATGATGATGACGATGGTGATGATGACGATGATGATGATCATCATCATCATGATCATCATGATCATCATGATGATGATGTTGATAGTGACGATGATGATGATGATGATGATAATGATGATGAACGGGTTCTTCATACTCAAAACACATGAGAAAAAATTGCACGTGTTAATTAATAAGTGTATATCCACACGCAGTATCGGCTTACACACTTGGCAAAGTATTCCACTCTGTTTTATTTTAATTGAAATCGGATTGAATGTAAAATGCCATATCAACATTTCCTGTCTCGTAACGGGTATTACGTTCGTATTCGTGTGGATTACAATCTCGTAATTGTTTAGGTTACGCAAATAAATTCATTCTTTGTTACATATAAAATATTAAAAATTTGATCTCACTTTGCACCATGACCAAGCTACTTTCCAATATATCACCATACATTGTTGGAAAGATGAGGACATAACCTTTTGAAAAAAAACAGCATGTCAAAAAATTATATGCGTGGCAACTCAAAATATTTACCTTAGAAAAAATACACCGGTTTTGACGGGCATGGAGGCTGCCATTTTGCGCATGAATACATGGGCGAAAAGTTATAAAGCTGGGAACCACTAGACAAAACGTAGTGCACAAAAACAGCATTCTTTCTTATTGCTTACATATATACCTTTAAAATGATACCAAAACATTTCATTTAAACTGTATTTTACAAATTATATGCATCCTGCAGTCAACCATAGGTGCTTATTATCTAACTGACAGGGTAATTAGACCTTTAGCGTCTGATACTCGTCTGTTATATCTTAGAATATATTTGGGAATTATAATTATGGAAGACGTACGGAAAAATGTCGGATGGAAAGTTGTTTCGTATGTGGTATTATGGGATGAGAACTTCTTTAAATAAGTCATATAACAAGCATAAGTGTGACCATAGTTAAATTATTTATGGCGATATTTAAAGTAAAATATACAACATTTAACAAGTTTTCGACCAAGTTATACATTGCAAGTTTTGGTAGTTTTGGGAGTTTCACATAACTTTACGAAACTGCTGACGTGTAAATCTACATGTTGTATTACATGCGCAAAGTAGATAGCCTTGTTAAACACAATTATAGGTAATTATCTAAATAGGATTGTATGCGACAATGTCAAATTGGCAATGCTCAATTGATTTTTGAATTACATACTTGGTGTACATGTCGTCCATATTATCGGCTTACAAACTTGGCATTGTTTATGGACCTATTCACTTTTAATTGAAATCATATTGGATATTGACCATTTTATCGGCCTGTCTTATCTCGACAATGTGTTTTATGCGCGTCAAGATCTGGTGTTTGGGTAATACATAAAAATAAATCTGAAATAAAAAGTACATTTAATACCCAGAATAGTGTATAAATGGTAGCTTGTGGTTTACTTGGGAATACCGTCTGTTATAACGCTTACGATACCTAACGCTGGTAAATTTTAGTCCTTTAGCAACTGAAGCACGTTCGGCTGTTCGTCTGCTCGTCTGTTCTTAAATTAACCGATTACGACGCGCAAACACAACTAACTTCAAAGGAAACAGCACCATGAGTTCGCCTGCAATCAAGCTGACGATAGCTCTAGACATCGGCGCTCGACACTCCGGCTATAGACATCGGCGCTCGACACTCCGGCTACGCATATTCATTCACGGATGATCCAATCACGTGGTGTGTAGCTCGTTCGGTGACGTCACCAGGACAGCATCCAGTATACTGCTCAACAAAGGTAACGTTAACCAACTACTATGCTTAATCGAAAAAGTTATAAAGTAATAATTAAGTTATTCTTTTCAACTATCTGTGACTGTCGTTTCTGGAAATGTGAAATTTAAGAGCATTTGACATAAAAAGGGTCGTAGGGTGCTAGATGTCTGCTAGACTATATTGTGAATGCTTTATTTTACCAGTTGCTCGAAAATGACCACAAGTCATGACATGAATGTGCTAATATTCAATCCACCTGAATCTTGTATTAACAATTCCTTTAAGAGTTACGCGCATTGTTACGCGCAGGCTTAGTCTCAACAACTGCTCTCAATGACGCACGCACGTGCATTGCAGACGGCAAATTCCTAGCGTTTGGAAACGAGGCTGAGGCTCAGTTCCAGAAGACATATTCAACCGGAAGTCAGACGTGTCTGCTTTACCGTAACTTCAAGCGCGCCATCTACATTAACGTAAGTCAGATATATGCGTTGCGTACAATAATACTGCAAGGATTCTCCCACAGAACTTTCTCCCTAAACTTTCACTTTTCTGAAAAAATATTTATAAATATATTTCGAAATACTAAAGACATATATGTATGTTTTACGTGCTCGTTTGTGTCAGCCGAGATTTACAATACATTTAATTACACCACGATTATTTAAATCGGTGGTGTCAGTCATATTATCTGTTTCAATAATCTTCTTTGCCTCATACTTACTTTTGCAAGGGTCTAAACAAGGCAACCAAAATAGATGACGTCAGCGGGAGGGACAATCGGAGAGCGTTTGATTTGTTCGTTATGGCCATCAGGTACCTGAAGAACCACGCGATGCGCGCGCTGAACCGTCACGTGGCCACCTACAGCGAGAACGAGGCTCGGTACGTCATCGTGGTCCCCGCGTTCGCGACTGACAGGGCGAAGTGGTTCATTCGACAAGCAATGGTGCAGGTCTGCCAATTCAGATAATATATGGTGACTAAACAACTGAGTACTCCTACATAACAACCGATGATTCAGCAACTAGAATATACTTTCTGAAGACTTATGTTCCAGGGGCGTAACTAAGCACACTTCTATGTATACAATTGGTTACTATTTAACTGTTTGTGGTATCACAGAACATGTCAATATAATATATCCGAAAATTGTATGTTTTGTATGGTGCGCATACTCAAAATTGGCTTAGGTACGCCCCCGCTTTCTTTGATTGACATTTTTTACATGCAATAATGAAAAAGAAAAAAAAAAAAAAAAAAAAAATTACTGTGTATTTCACGTTCGCCTTTTTTCGATTTCTTCATTATTTGTTATTTAAAATGGAATCAACGCGTCAAATGTCCGTGTGTTACCATAATGAACATTCCGAAGAATACCATAACTTTCTTTGACTGTTACCTTCTCTAGTCTGACGTGGAGACAAGCAGAGTAGTCCTAGCTTACGAAGTGGAAACGGCGTCCCTGTGGGCTCAGCGCATGCGCGCATCCGCTACAGTGTCCAAGAAAGGGTCAAGATATCTGATTGTCAATATAGGATGTAAGGGAATCCGTAAAATAATGAAAATCGTATACCAAAATGGATTTGTGGACTTGGGGCAATTGTTTCAAAAATCTATACTTAGTCATACATGTATCATTTTATTGTTTGGCAAATTATGCAATGTTGCCCTTTTATTAACACACCATGACGAATTTCAACTTGAATGCATCTATAGTAAAATGTTACCTTTTGTTTCAGGTCCGACAAAAACTATGGTATTTCCGTAACAAAATATGTATGGTTACATTCTTGATACAGAATATTAAATCAAGGAAATATTATATAGAATTACTGGATAAAGCGAGTTACAGATGCATGTTTACCCTAAAAACGGCGTATACGTGTATGTTTCATTTCGCAGGCGACGTCGTGGACATTGTCCCACACCAGTCAGTTGGCGATGGTCACGTGGAGTCACTAAGCGTACATAGCGGCGGCCTGTGGGGAGGAGAGAACGCAGTTACGTGCTTACGGTCATTCTTTTCACTTCTTTTCGGGTCGTCTGCCATAGAGGCCTATATGTGTGATCACCTGGACCACTGGCTGTCATTTCTACACAAGGCTATGACGGATATAGAAACTATGGACCCTGGTGACTCTTCGAGAACATTCACAGTTCCGCAAGATATTGTTGACATGGCATGCAAGAATAACGACATATCATACTTGTCTGACCTTGAAAACTTAATTTCATCTCCCAATTTTGGAGGTCATTTCGAACTCCATGGCAACAGCCTGAAGGTGAAGGCCGCCGCCATTGTGGGGATGTTTCAGTTCACGGTCACTAATGTCCGAAACGCGGTGGAAAAGCTTCTTAAAATAGTGGGATTTGTGGATCACGTGATGGTAGTGGGAGGCCTGAGCCTGTGTCCGATTTTGAGAAAGCTGCTACAGGGCCAGTGTTTGGGCACAGTGAGTGTCATTTCCGGGAGACGGAAATGTGTTTGCCGTTCAAGGCGCAGTTTTGTTCGGCCATGACCCGTCGCTTGTGAACTCGCGATACCTGGGAGTCACATATGGGCTCCACAGCACGGTTCCGTATGATCAATCAAAACACATGGGAGGCGCAACAGTCGACATCAATGGTGTTAGAATGTGCACCGATAATTTCCATCCGATTGTCAACGCGGGAACAAAAGTAAAGTACAATGAGGACATTCGCGAAAATGACACGCCGCTTTCGGCAGACGACAATATAAAGGAAGTTATAATAGTATCCTGCGGATTGGTTCCGGACCTCCCCACTCTTGCGACCCACTGTTCTGTGAACCGGGAAGCAGTTGTGGAGTTTCCACTTCCGTTCGGATGTCAAGTGGAGAACAAAGAGTTTGAAAGGGTAGCAAGAGTTGGAGGCACTGAGCTCTCGTTTAAGTTCACGTTCAAAAAGGGCGCACGAGAAACTTATGTACGTTTGTTGGAATACGCGTGACATTGGCCTTTCATGAAAAACGATGACTTCTTTTTATATATGTTACATGTCTTGTTATTCTGTTCAACATCGCCTGGACAGGTTGAACTTGTTTTGCCGTGTTTTTGTTGTTGCTGTTGTTTTTTGTTTATCGAACAATTTTGGAAAAATTATCTAATTCAAGGAGGAAATAAAAAAATCTATAACATTTAAAAGGTCAACGTGAGGAAAGGATTAGCAGCCGGTATTTTTCTTCCCAATATGAATATTATAGTTAATCCTCATACTTAAAAGTTTGTCTTATCTGTTACAGTTACCCATACACAAACGCAAAAGACATTCAAATTAATGAAAATAAAATTAATTGAAATACTCAGTATGAAAATCAATTACAAACATGAGTTTAATCACATTGTTGATGATAAAAGTTATGATAATAATACAAGGTTTAATTTCTCATATAAAACATGAAAAATGGGTACAAGTTTCAATGAACATGCACATATGTAAAAATTGGATTGATCAATGGTTTATTATTTTTACAACATTTCCTGCGTTCATTTTTTGCTTTTTCATAAAATTGGGACGAAGGATCAGAGAAACTGAATATCAACAAACTCGCTCAGGAGAAATGGTCTGGCTGATCTCTTTTGCTTCCTATATTGGAGTATTTTTGACATTTGAAAAAGGCGAGTAGCGATCGGATAGTCAAGCCGCCAAAACGCTCGAGAATCAACTTCCACAGCTCTTCATCCATGATACAATGGTGATAGTGATGGTGACACTTCTCGACTTCTCGGAGTACAAGCATTATAACTAAACCTTCCCAGTTTAAACATTAAAAATGTCCGTGCCCGCCAAGTTTACTACCTCCAACAGCCAATGCAGTTATGTATTATGTCGACCTGATATGTGGTCGTTTACTGTCGAGCAGCGGTCGGGAAGAATTCGTGTATAAGTATCAAGCAGTCGGTCGGGCATGGTCGGGATATTTGAACGATCGGAGCAGTCGAGTTGATCAGACCGGAAATGGGAACGTGGCTTTAAGCAAGTCCGTATTATGAAAAATAGTCGACGACAAAAATGTTGTCGCGTCTAAACAAGCTTCAAATTATTTAAAAATAATAAAATTAAATAATGATACATGTATATCTATACACATCTACATGAATTATTTCTTTGTATTTATCCCTCGTATATCTAATGACTTTGTGGATGGTTATCTATGAAATACGACATGGGAAGTGAAATAGTGTCTTGTATTTGACATTGTAGTCAGCACATTAATTTTAAAAAACCCGTATATTTCGGCTTTCTGTCAGTATTAAATTAAGTTTTTACGATTGTTCCTTGACATTCCTAGTAATGATATATTTTACAGAATAGTAAGCCTCTCATAATAGCATAGTTTCGATTACCTTGCAACGGCAATTTGAATAATGAGATGCAATTCCGGTAACAATGTCATTTCCTGAGTATAAATTTCTACCAGCATACTGAAGTTTCATTTAGGTGTCATTATTTTCATCAACTTAATAGTTTTCATATCACGACTACGACCACATAAAAACGATTGTCGTCTGCCATCCCCTCCTATGGGACTCATTTTACCGCGTGTCGTCAGGCACAAATTGAACGCTTTTAATACATACCGCTTGACTCTTTCACAGTGGTAATATGACGCATTAAATGTAAATTATATGAATGAATTTATCTTGAGACTGCCATGTTAGGTAACTCGCAGTGCCAAGATGATACTTATTATCCGTTTGGAATAGGCCCACGGGGAATATGCGATGATATAACTGCTGAAACTACACCATGGTTTGTTCGTGGAAAATAGGGCATGGTTTACCCGTGGAAACTACATACAGGTTTATACTTGAAAACTAAATCAGAGTTTACCCGTGGAAACAAGATCAGTGTGTACCCGTGGAAACTAGATCGGGGTTTATTTGTGGGAACTAGACCATGGTTTTCCCGTACAAACTAGATCAGGGTTTACCCGTGGAAACTAGCTGAGGGTTTATCCGTGCAAATTAGCCCAAGGTGTATCTGTGCTATTGTTATTATTATTATTATTATTATTATGATTATTATTATTATTATGCATAATTTTACTCACAGAAGCATGCGTGTATATTTATTTCTAAAAATGGTGGCGACACGTCGGTAAATTTACTTTTAAAAGTGCTTTGTCATTAACAAGTCGTTTGCAAATGGATTTTTTTTAAACATGTTGTTTATAGCTTTGAAGAGGCAAAACTACTTTGCACGAAACAATGCATGTCAATATCAAATTCTTTGTCACTTAAGATTTGCAGTTAGCGATTCCACAAAGACATCAAAAGGCACACTCTGGGTACACAGGCGATTCTAAAAATAAATCGCCTCTGGTACATCATGCGACATTTTGGACTACTTTCAATCACATGACCATCAAAAATGGCTGCGCCCATAAGCTACAGTATTGAAATTAAGATCAACAAATGCACACGAAAATGTTGAAAATTATTGGGAATTATTATAAATAAAGTGGTCGGAGTTAATAATTAACCAAATATCAGTACAGTAAATAATATGAGATGCCATTCAGCTAAGAAATAATGATATAATCAGCTCAATTTGAAGCCAACTGGAGTTTGAAATATGCTGAGTTAACTTCAGCATCATTTCTGTGGAATACTGAAATATAAGTACTAGTGTTTTATAGTTACGGTGCTTTTGACATAATTCACTCAACACCTTGATCGTAATGTATCTTGTCCACAGGTAAAGATGTTTTAAGTTTATGCAGAATGTGTAACTGTTATTTTGCTTTCTTTTTCTTAATAAATGTAGTATACACTACCAAATTTAGCTTTTGTCAAATATACTGATTGATGAATCTGTAATATTAAAGTTGTATCCATACTTATTTATGAACTGTCCTGCACATTTGAAATGTAAAATAAACCTGCGATTTCCGCATGAAATTGTGTGTTGAAAATTAGCTCATATACCGGTATAATATGACTTAAATTTTGGGATTTGCTTAATGATATTAACGACATGCACCGGATAATATTAATCAAATGTATTATAAGAAAGCCACTCACTTTGATACTATTATGGACACCCAGTCTTGGATAGGGATTTCAATTGATGCCAAATCCTGCTTTTTGATGCAAGCAAATTGCAATTTTCTCATTTCTGACTCAAGCAAATAATGTGCCCTGCATCATTTTGATCCACTTGTTTTCAAAAAGCCAACTTCAAAAGCACTAACAAATAATATTTTTATAACACTCATATTTTGTTTTAATTGAAAAAAATAATCACGAAACAACTTGGAACACAAGAAAATACTGAAAAATATCTACCATAAGATCAATAAAATCTTTTATCCCCACTGACCATGTATTCAACTGACAGTAAGTATGTCAATTCAGTTTGGGAATTCATGTTAACAGCGTACCACAAAACAAAATAATCACAGTACTTCAATTTGTTTATAAGCAGTGCACATATAAATGCATACAAAAATATAGTTAAATAAACCAGATGAGTACAGATTGTTATATTTCATATTTTGTGTAAATGTCACTTTCATGTTTCAGGAGAAAATTGATATTAAATGGTTATAATTTGTTAAAAACGGAACTTTACAACAAATAAGGTGATTTTACTTTATCACCATTAAATTAATTACACTATACAGATGCATACTGTTTCCTTCAAAGTTCATCATTGCAGATACATCACTAAATACAGTATAATTGGTAATCGTGTTAATAAAAGCATATTTCATGCGTTTCTACTGGCTAGATATAACTGAGTACTATAATAGAAAATGTCCTGTCTGGGTTGTTGACTTGCTTGTAGAAATAACGCTATGTTACTGATTTCATTAATTCCAAAATGTAGCTGCTGGATGTGTCCATACATTTCAAAATTGTCATGTTGTCACGGTTAGGCACATAAAAATATCTTTATTTCTTTCATATCACTTCTCAATTTTGTAAGTGATTAAGTGCTTTGAAAATATTCTAATTTCCCTCTATCGCATTTGTTACAATGACAGTTACATTAACATTATAATTATATCAATATATAAAAATAAATATTTTTAATATTATTATATACATTTTATATGGGAAACATATCAAAGCATTATTCAAAGCTATATAAGTGTATAACCAGTTGTAAAATATATGTACAGTAAGGTATTGCAAGTTCAGGACACAGAAGCTGAAAACAGCTTAAAATTGTCACAGTACATGATGGTAAATTCAACCTGTGTTCCTTTCATTTCAATTAACAAACTGTCATAGTATCATAGTCATATTAAAACTGGCATTCTTTCATTATATCCTTGGATAATATTTGGTTGGTCTGCCAGAGTATTTACACTCTAGTCGAGTGTCTAACTGAAAGTTCTTATTGAGCTCTTGTAGGAATACCAGTCACAGCCAGGTTTGATATTCTTCGGGAGATGACCATATTAATCACAGACTCGCAAAATTTAGTTTACCTGTAAAAAAGAGACATGTCACTAAATTTTAAAGAACATTTTTTAATTAAGCATGCGATGTAAAGGTCAATACAAACAAAAAGTAAAAGACTATTTAGACTTAAATTAGTTGTACTAGTTAACAAGAATTATGCCAAATATTCATAGCTTAAGTAATATCATTAATGCTGCAAAAACACTATAATCAGAATAAGTTATGGTAAATTACTAATAAGAAACCATGGACATTAGAAAAAAGTTAATGAATATAATGAAACAAATAATATAATAATAATAAGAAGAAGAAGAAATGAAGAAGAAGAATAACATAAATACTTTTGATTTGCATATATTTAATTATTGTATACAAGTGAACGAACTGGATATACTGAAGAATATCATAATACTTTATAATAATAACATTAACAACATAAAATTTATAAAATAAATACATTAAATTACAAAAAATAAATAAATCTATTATTAAAAGATGTAATTTTACCTGACAAATAAGGCCTTTTTCAAAGCCAGTAGTAAAACGCAATGGCAGCGGGTATTGTGTAGACATTTTGATTATCTTTATTTGATTTTTCCTCAAAACCTTGTTTTTATCAGTGTAATTTAACTTAACATCTGTTTCACTATTAAGTCTAGTCTCGCTTTAAGTTTGGATAGTTTGTACACACTAGAATCAGTTTCGATACCGGATTATAATTTCTTGAACTTATATGTGCGTAGTTAGCCTTTTGGATAATAGGTCAAGATGCCTGTAAAATATACATCTACCTTTCCACATTTATCATCGTCTCGACATAAAATGTGGTGCTATTTCAACGCGCGTCGTGTATAGCCATATAACACAGGCGGATCACCGTTGGGTGTATCAAGGTCTAATTACCCCAAAACGGAAGTCACATCCTCAGGGTTACATGCTGTCAGTTAGATAATAAGCACATGTGGTTGAAGGCAGGATGCATATAATTTGTAAAATACAGTTTAAATGATATGTTTTGGTATCATTTTAAAGGTATATATGTAAGCAATAAGAAAAAAGGCTGTTCTGTGCACCACTTTTTGTCTAGTGGTTCCCAGCTTCATAACTTCTGGCCTATGTATTCATGCGCAAAATGGCAGCCTCCATGCCCGTCAAAACCGGTGTGTTTTTTCTAAGGTAAATATTTTGAGTTACAACACATATAATTTTTTTTTTTGACATGCTGTTTATTCAAAAGGTTATGTCCTCATCTTTCCAACAATGTATGGTGATATATTGGAAAGTAGCTTGGTCATGGTGAAAAGTGAGATCAAATTTTGAATATTTTATATGTAACAAAGAAGGAATTTATTTGCGCATGCGTAACCTCAAGCCAAGATGGCTCCATGATAGACACGAGATCTATCTTACGGAGCATTCCGGAGATAGTCGATGTATCACGATTGCAAAAGGCAAACTCTTCAGGGTTAACAATCACACCCCCAGACTCGAGTAAAGACAAAGCGGTTTGATAAGGTCAACAGCGGTGCACATATTATGGGAAGATAGGACACCTGGGTAATCTATTAGATATTTAAACACATATAAAGTGCCGAAAGATACCAAACTTTGAACCAGTTTTATGGCGAAAACCTGTGGCCTCACTTTGCCGGGTTTTTATTTCTTTGGTAAGCTATCGCCATTTTTGACAAAGTTATGTAAATTGTATCAGAATTATGAAAAATATTCATTAATCGTCTATATTATTTTCGTCTGATAACATTTTTGATGTTCTGTTCGCAAATGGAGGCCATTTGTTTATGAATTAATTAGTAAATTTTCATTATTAAATAGAAAACTCATATTTTCATGTGGCTAGCTCCAGAAAAAGTAGTATGCAATGTTTCTATATTTGAAATAAATGAAAAGAATCGCATTATTTCATGTCAAAACAATGAACTGTCCCATGTTTTAGATCAGTGCTACTTAAAAAAACCAAATAAATCAGACTCATCTGCGTACCAACGCCAGTATGTTTATCTGTACAAAGTTAAATAAGCAGTATTTAGATATGTAAAGAAAAATATATAGTTGAAGCGTTTTAAATAAATTATTTAAGTATATTATTGTAGTATACAATGCATTTATTCAGTCTAAATAAAAACAATGTCTACTTGTAGGTTGAATAGCATCAACACGAGAATTTGGTAGACACATCAGTATTTTACAAGAAAAACAATGATGCAGAGCATCATAAACCGCTGTTAGACTATGAAAAGTCCATATGTTTAACCGCTTTTACAGCCTCATATTTTTCATCAGTAAATCTTTTTTAATCTGAACAATTTATATAGTATTTGTCAGGGAAATCAAAATTTACTAGAAGTTAAATTGTTTCCAAGAAAATAATAATGAGAATAAATATTAGACTTCATAAAAAATGCAATGGAATAAGAATTTATACTATGTGTGCCAAATAAAAACACACGTCAGGGAACATTCATAGCAATTAAAAATAATGATTTGACTTCATTTTGTGATAACAAAAACGTACAGTTATATTAAATAGTGGCGAATTAGATTTATATTCCTTTGGGAAAATACGTCTCGAGCGTTTTTTGTGTACAACTATTATAGTTTATAATACATTCATAAAACGCACGTCAAGTAAAATAACCATTTAAATCAAATTAAATTACGACCCAGTGTCTATTTATAGGAAGATGCAAAATCTATTTATACGTTAAATAGCCTCTACATGAGTAGGTAAGAGAAAAAGCAATTCTAAATAATTCTTAATACATAGATCTACCAACCTTTGTTCAAATTAACATGCATAAGTTTATAAACAGAAGTAACTCTCCATTCATTATTAATCTTATTGTCTATTATTCTCTAGGATTCTTGTTAGAACGACTCAGTGTTGTTGACGTGTATACTAGTCTATTAATAGGCGCAGGTAAGTCAGCGAGTGTATTCTATGGAATTTTGCCTGACGAATATGTACTGTGGCATAGATGTGACATGTGCATGTTTTTATTTATGTCGTTTCCACGACATATTAAGTCGTGGAAACGAGATCTTATCTCGTGGGAACGAGATCGTATCTCGTGGGAACGACATAATTATGTCGTTCCCACGACATATTAAGTCGTGGGAACGAGATCTTATCTCGTGGGAACGACATAAATAACTCGTGGGAACGACATATTAAGTCGTGGGAACGAGATAATTAACTCGTGGTAACGACATAATTAACCAATCAGAATACACGTTGTTTAAAAGCATGTTTCAAAATGGCTGATAGAAGAGACGCTTACATAAATATCGTATTTCAATGCTGGATTAAGATATAAAGGAAATGTTTTTCTTCTGCGAGAGCAAGATGGAATTTGATTGGTTCATTAAGTCGTTCCCTCTACAAAAATATATCGTTCCCACGACATAATTATGTCGTTCCCGCGAGATAAGATCTCGTTCCCACGAGATAAGATCTCGTTCCCACGAGATAAGATCTCGTTCCCACGACTTAATATGTCGTTCCCACGAGATACGATCTCGTTCCCACGAGATAAGATCTCGTTCCCACGACTTAATATGTCGTGGGAACGACATAAATAAAAACATGCACACGTCACATCTATGCCACCGTAAATATGCGATGTTACCGGGAGATTTTCCCAAGGTCTGTGAACACTGGCTCGTAAATTGAAAATGAAAATTGAACCGATGCAACTTCCTATGTGGAGCTCAGAACTGGAAATCAGTCAAAAAGGTAAAACGAAGAAAAGAAGTGTGTCTGAATTTTTCCACATTGGCTATTTTTTCATTCACCTTCCAACAGATATGGAGCCATTTTTTTACGGGCCGTGGTGGGGATTTCTTTTAAACTAGCCGATGAAATGTTAGGATTTATTCATTCGGGACTACTGCCGGGAAATGTTCACAACATTTGATTGGATGTAGAGAAAGGTCAAAACTTGGGCTAAACGGCTATGCCGAAAAAATAACTTCTGTGCACAGTTGTTGAACTTATCAAACCGCTGTAACTTGATTCGAGTACATGGGGTGAACCATTTGTTATAATTAATGAGTTTTTCGTGTATCCATTTTCCTGCATTCATCACAAACATGCATTACTGATGAAATTGATTATTACAGAATCTTTTGAGCAGAAAGTAGAACATCCGATGGAATTCAATTTTAAGTTGTCGTGTGTCGCTTTGTGTTGTCGTGTGTCGCCCTAAGAACGCGACACACGACACTCAACGCGACGCACGACAATGTACAACGACACTCAACATTATGTCGCGCAAATGTCGTGGAATTGTCGACTATCGACTTAAATTGCTTAATCACGAAACACGACATTCAACACGACACACGACTTTACTTGTTATCGCACCTGACTGTTCCAAAATGACAATGAAATATCTGTTTTATTACCTACTTCTGATAATAAATAATAACATCAACAACACCTAATTGTTATATTTGAAAACTAATATAATGATGGTTGTGACTCACAGCGTGTTTTATTACCTACTTTACTATATAAATGATAATTAAGCGTTTTAACTGTTTACCACTTTGACGAAATAAGTTCCTCCGAACAGGCAACATTGTGTGATGTTTCATGGTTTTGTTTCTTTATGTTGCCCTCATCATTATTCAAAGGGAGCAGCCTGCGCAGACCGTTGCGCAATGTAACTTTAAAGTAACACTGACTGCTATTGACTCGACTAAAAGCAGCTAGGGCCCAAGATAATGACTGTTATATTTTTTAGTTGTGAGTCACAACCATCATATTAATAACCCGGTGCCGGCATCGTGTATTATCCGTTGCCTACAATAACGTGTTTTTTACCTACTTTACTGTATACATGATAATTAAGTGTTTTAACTGTTTAGCACTTTGATGAAATAAGCTCCTCCCAACAGGCAACAATGTGTGATGTTTCATGGTTTTGTTTCTTTATGTTGCCCTCATCATTATTCAAATGGGGGCAGCCTGCGCAGAACGTTGCGCAATGTAACTTTAAAGTAACACTGACTGCTATTGACTCGGTTAAAAGCAGC
Organism: Congeria kusceri; assembly: GCA_027627225.1. Lineage (NCBI taxonomy): Eukaryota > Metazoa > Mollusca > Bivalvia > Myida > Dreissenidae > Congeria > Congeria kusceri. The sequence goes on along the minus strand of CM051025.1, from coordinate 15,988,583 downwards.
AAGGGCCCTGGATAATGACTGTTATATTTTGTAGTTATTGTAGGCAACGGATAATACACGATGCCGGCACCGGGTTATTAACGAATTGTATCATGTATTATTTAAAGTCCAAATCTGTAGGTCAAACGATTTGTAATTATGAACAATGACATGCTTTTAATAATAGTAACAAGAGCACCGCCTACGGGTGCTGGACGCTCGACTTTCTCGTACTGATTGTAATCTGGGGTTTTGTTTATAGAATAGGTTCATCACTGTCATGAAGTATGTTGAATTTGAAGTCAATACCTCTTATAGATATTGAGAAATTTGACCTAAAGCAAACATTCTGAGTTGAAAAAGGGCAATAACTCCACCAAAATATTTGATATAGTTACCTCATCTTGTCTCCAGAATGGTTTCATAACTGTGATCAAGAATTTTGAGTTTCAAGTCAATACCTTTATAGATATTGTGAAATTTGACCTAAAGCAAAAATTCTAAGTTGAAAAAAGGGCAATAACTCAAGAAAAATCCTAAATAGAGTCATCTCTTGTCTACAGAATTAGTTCATCACTGTGATCAAGGACTTTGAGTGTGAAGTCAATACCTCACATAGGTATTGAGAAATTTGACCTAAAAGGAAAATTGTAAGTTGCAAAAAAGGAAATAAATGCAATAAATTCCTTGAAAGAGTTACCTCCTCTTGTCTGCAGAATGGGGTCAGCAATATAAACAAGTACATTGTGTTTCAATGTCTTTGATAGTTACTGAAATTTTTTATATTTAGCAAACAATTGTCAAAATATGCTAAGTTACAAGTCCAAACAAGGGCAGGTAACTCTGGAAATACAAATACAGGGGTACCTGTCTTGTTGTATCATCGTCCACTTTTGGTAGTGAACAAGTATTGAAAGTTTTAAATGAATACCTTTGATAGTTTTTGAGAAATGGACTCTGACAAAAAAACTTAACCGAAAAACTTAACCGAAGAACTTAACGTCCGCAGACGCTGACGCAGACGACAGGGCGACGACAATAAAATGATAAATGAACATTAAGCAAAACAACATGCAGTACATCCAAAGCTGACAAGGAAATTAAAATAAACAACAATCACACAATCCCAGCTCCGATAATGTTGAATTCGAAGTTTATTGCCAGGAAATATATAAAGTGAATTAAATTGCATCGCCTCTAAAATGTGTGTATGTGATCCTGTAGTGATCAATAGGGCTCCGTAAAAGCATTCGATATTGACCAGTAACCAGTAATGTAGGATTGTTATTTATACAAAATCAAACATGCTATTGGTGAACATATCTCGAAACTCGAAAACAAAACATTTAAAAAGTTGTTTGCTTTTGGAAAGACGTACATCCCGGTGGAGTCGCGCTGTTCATTCTACTATAAGTGTAGACTTTTTATTTCTCATTGATATCTACGAGGCATATAACCATTTACTTTAACCATTTGATTCATTGAAACTAGACACAAGAAATATCATAGGACACGGATGCTCCCGCTTATTGGGACTGGTCACAGAAATGTATTTGCAGTTAAATGTTCATCACAAGTGTGTGTGTTTAGTAAAGCTGAAATAAATGTGCATGCAGAACAATTGGTCACCTGGTTTAAATTGTATAACACTTGCTTAAGTATACAACTTACTGCATTTCAATCGCATTATCCCAACACAACACAATGTTTTCACCTGTAACAAACAGATCTGTTGGCAAGGATGTAGGTACATGTACAACATCTTTTTAAAAAGTCCATCTAGGAATAGTAAAGTTTTTTTTTTTTTTTTTTTTTTTTTACAAGACAAGACAAGACAAATATTTATAAGACTTGTACAGTGTACATCGTCTAAACACTAAAATGTTTTACATACATACATTTGGTCACGTTATAATGAATACAATAATAACAAATACAATCAAATTAACAGTCATGTACATATATACTTTTTGGTAAAAGCTTAATATAAATAAGTATAATGTACATTCGTAATTTCTATGGGATATAACTACTTATAGTTATGTCACAACATTAAGACAATTATTTCTTATAATTAGTGCTTCTTTTACAAATTTTTTTTTTTTTTTTTTTTTTTTTTTTTTCCGTGCAAAATTTTATTTTCACCATATAATATTACATACATGCATGTTATTGACAGAGTAGTTCATGTATGTACATGTACCGTATGGTTGTATATAAATACAATTGTAAACATACAACATACAAAACATACATTCATATACAATATATACAATACTTGCAGTTTTGTATTTCAAAACATTTTGCAAAAATACTAACTTGTACATGCATACTATATACAGTTTTATATGTAATCATGTATGTCTTCTATCTATACAATATTGCACGTAAGAAAAATAACCTAAGTGCTGAATTGCATTGGGTATAATACACTGATAATGCAGATTTTACAAAATACTGGTGTGGTAAACAATATTTATTATGTGTTATAAAGTATTATGTCGTTATAAGAGATGTCTGTAAATGTTTTGACAAGGGACCAGTTTCTCAGTTCTTCATCTGTTTTTATTGTAGTTTTATATATTTCAAACGTTTGCTTCATACTATTTACAAGTCCAAATTTAGATGGACTTCTGTTTTTCCTCTGGCAATGAAAGATATACCGTTTAATTTCAAGGCATACAATGTTTAAATCATTCATTTTTGAATTTGTAATTCCAAGTATTAATTCCTGACATGTCAACTGAACATGTAAGCTTGGTCGACTTCTATGAATAATCTCAACAGCAAAATTAACAATTTCTTGGGTATATGGACAGTACCAGAACAAGTGCGTAATGTTTTCTACTTCATTGCTACAGAATGTACATAGATTGTCAGCAGCAATTTTCATCTTGAACATAAGTGATTTTGTTCCCAATATTCTGTGTACTATTCTACATTGGAACCATCTGATATATGTATCCTTAGTTAAATTGAATACAAGTGTATGTACGTTTTTCCAGTCAATATTAAAAAATTCTGAATTCCATTTTGTTTGACTAGTTGGAATGTCACTGTTTTGGATTAATATTTTATAAATATGTTTTTCTTCTTTAGGGCTAGTTACTATTTTCTTTATGTAAGTTGGTAATATAGGTCCCTGAGTTTTATTGTAAAAATTTGGCAAATCTTCAAAATTTTCAATATATTTGCTTATTATGTTAATTAATCCATGGTACAATAGGAAATTTACATTTGTTCCGACATGTAAATCCAAAGATTCTTTAGGAATAAAACAATCTCTTTCTATCATAATATCTCTAACAAAACGAATACCTCTTTCATAGAGACTTTTAATATAAATGTGAATATTGTTTATTTTAAAATTATGATTATAAAATAGAGGCATATCCAGAATATCATCACTATTTATTATTGGCAGCTTTTCAATATACAATATATAGTTTTTCAGGACATCGAGCCAAAATTTATTTTTCAATTGTAGGCATATTTTCTCGGCATACATTTTACCAGTGTTAAAAAGTGTTTTAAAATCTATAAACGATTTAACAAGTGAATAACAATTTCCATCGCCTGACACTAATCTCTTCAGCCAAATTATTTTCATGTATTTTTCAAACGAACATATATCTATCATATTTAACCCACCTTCGTTATATTCCTTAACAATTACAGTAGCTTTTATTTTGCTTGGTCCTGCCCAAATGAAGTCATAAAATTGTTGATTAATTTGTTTCATGGTGTCTATTCCTGGTGTTGGTAGTGTTACAAATAAATGATTAAGTAAATGTAAAAGCAGTGATTTGACAATAGTTATCTTTCCCAGCGGTGTAATATTTCTACGATTCCAATGACTTATTGAACTCTTAATACTTTCGATTTTGTTTTCAAAATTTTTCATTACCATGTTTTCTAAGTTAATATCAAACTCTATCCCAAGAACTTTAAAAGTAGTTGCTCCCCATCTCAGTTTGTATTTAGTTTTTATTGATCTAGTACTATACTTCATAGAGCCGATCCAAATTAAGTTAGTTTTTTCATAGTTTATGTTTAGTCCAGAGTATCTTGAGAATTCATGAAGCATGTCTAACGTATAATTAAGGGATGGTTCAGATCCGTCAAGAAATAAAGATGTGTCATCAGCAAATTGAGATATTTTATATTCTATGTCTTTAATTGTTATACCTTTTATTTCTTTGCTTTCCCTTATTTTAATAGCAAGAACTTCTGCACATATAATAAAAATGTAAGCACTGATTGGGTCTCCTTGTCGACAACCCCTCTCTATACAGAAAGTGTTTGACAAGAATCCGTTTATTTGTATGGAGGCCATAGTATTATGCAAGAACATAGATATCCATTTTTGAAACATTGGTCCGAAATTAAAAAAACTAATAGTTGTTTCTATAAACTGAAAAGACAAAGTATCGAATGCTTTTTCGAAATCAATTGTCATTAGTAATCCAGGTAAATTATTATCTTCAGCATATTTCAAAATATCGTAAAGTAGTCTAGTGTTTTCACCAATAAATCGGCCTTTAATGAAACCAGTTTGGTCTTTAGAGATTACAATATCGAGTACTTTTTTTAATCTATTTGCAATAGAACCTGATGCTAATTTGTAAACAACATTTAATAATGTTAATGGTCGTAGATTTTTCAGATAACACCTCGGCTTGTTGTCTTTTGGAATGCAGGTTATAATTCCATGTTTTTGTGTTATAGACAAGGAGTTTGTAATAAATGCATAATTTACACTTCTTACTACGAAAAGACCTAACTTCTTCCAAAATACCTTAAAAAATTCAGCAGTAAATCCATCAGAGCCTGGACTTTTGTCATGTTTCATATTTTTAAGCGTTATTGTTACTTCTTCGATACTAAGCAGTCCTTCTAATGAATCAGATTGAACTTTATTTAATTTTGGTATATTAACATTAGCTAAATCTGATTTTATATCATATTCAATTTCGTTGTCATTTCTTTTGTATAATGTTTTATAGAATGAAACAGCTTCATTTAGAATATCATTTTGCTCCTGCAACTTTACACCATTTTCCAATTCAATAAAAGGTATCGACTTGTTTGTATAATGATTTGATTCAAGCGAGCAAAAATATTTAGAAGGTTTTTCCCCATCTTCTATCCATTTAGCTCTAGCACGAATAAGAGACCCTTTAAGTTTATTTTCCCTTACATTTTCTAATTCATTTTGAAGGTCAAGAAGTTGTTCTGAATTAGTAACAGTTAATGATTTTTGAAGTATATCAATTTTTTTAATTAAATTAGATTCATGGTTTTTGTTCAGTTTAGCTTTATATGATGAGAATGAAATAGTTTTTCCTCTAATTTCCATGAGTAATGTTTCCAGGAATAACTGGTCATTGATAACAAACTGTAAGTTGTTGTTGTCAATATTTTCTATGTTTTCTATGTTGTAGATGGGAATACAATATTGTTGTTTAACATCTTCTATCAAAGTATTAATGCAGTTTAAATAGTCAATATCCTTTAACAGTGAATTGTTGAATTTCCAGAGCCCTTTACCATGTGCTATATCCTCAAAACTTAGTTCTAAGTCAATAATTGAATGGTCTGATTTATAACATGAATCAATAGAAGATTTTCTAATTTTAGAAGACAAACTATTAGAAGTAAGGAAAAAATCAAGTCTAGCCTGCTGTAATGGTGTTAACCGTCTCCATGTATATTGTTGGGTAGTGCCGTTTAGATATCTGAAAGTATCAATGATATTATTATCTCTAATAATAGATTGCAGTGTTTTTCTTGCATTTTTATTATTATTAATGGATGTATAATTTAGATAGTCCAAGTTAACGTCTAATACACAATTAAAGTCTCCACATATAATATATTCGTCAGTTTGAAAATCTATTATTTTTTTTAAGAGGTCTGTAAAAAAGATGGGTGTATCTTTATTAGGCCCGTATAATGTGCATAAGGTAAACCTGTTTGTCATATATGTCAAATCCAATAATAAGTAGTTACCACGAGAGTCATTTTCAATTTTATTTAATGTGATTGGTAAGTTTTTTCTAAACAAAATGCAAACACCTCTTGAATTTGAAAGCCCAAAACTAAAATAACATTCCCCGTCCCATTCTGAGTATATTTTATTTTTCATATCAGGAGTAAAATGACAGTCTTGGAGACAATAAATATGTCCTTGTTTTGATTTTAAAAAATCAAAGACATCTCTTCGTTTTTTACTGTTATTGAGACCCCTACAGTTGTATGACATTAATTTTAGATTATCCATTTAAATAACGGTATGATGAAAAATGTGCCATTACATATATATTGTTAAACAGATATCTTGGTAGGAAATATACAACATTTCTATCTTTTAAATTCTGCATGTTATGATGCAAGTAATTCAGCAAATTAAACACAAACATACAATGTAACAAGAACACAATGTACAAAAGGAGGTTCAAGGTATGTGGAATGATTGTGGTTTCAATCAAACAATGAGTTTTATATACATCAAAATACATGATTTTACAACAGATATGGTTACAATCAAACAATGAGTTTGACATACATCAACATACATGATTTCACAACAGATATGGTAGCTTACATACTATTGCATTAGTGGTGTATCACCTAATCACATCTGATGGTGAACATAACATAAAATACTGAGATGAGACAAAACACTTATTCTTAGATATAAAAACTGCTTACAAATGTATCGTATGAACTTAGATCATAAGTAAATCAGTATTGAATATTTGCAAGCTATTTCTGTTCATATATAAATACCTAGATTTATATTGTAAAAGAATGTGTCCTCAAATATACGTGTAATAGGTTTCACAAAATTATTGTAATAATGAGCGGCAAATGAGCAAAAGGTAGGTTATTTAATTTTTTAATCTCCATGATTCACAAAATAAGTAGCCTAACAACACAAATACTTGAAGAAAACAGATTGTGACAGTCAGTTTCTTCTGCATGCTTTTCAAATATTTATCAATTTAATATTAACACAATACGCAATAATTTTGCAAGGAAAGCTTAAACTTATCAAAACATATTTATTTTCTTAAATCTGCAACCTTTACGCACGTTTATTACAAATACATATGTACTAACAATTATAAATAAAGAAACAACATTATCTTGATATAGTAAAAACATTTACATCAACTTCCATGTGTTGCAAATACCAATTACATTCATATCTAAGCTTAACAAATATGTATACAAGCAGATCATTTAGTAGTGTAGTTATTACCCCTAACAAAGGAAGTGTAAAAATAAATCAGTTTCAATAAAACATATACACATGCATGCAGCTTAAACCTTGTAAAGCATATATAGATAAACATACACAAGTAGTATGAGTAGTTAAATTTTGTTCAAATAAAAATAGTACGGATGTTTAATTTTCTATAATAGTAGAACAGCAGCAAAATAATTTATACTACAATCATAATGTGTCTTATTTTTACACATTAAGTTAAGATGAAAAAAGTAAATTTACTGTACGGCTGTGTTGATTTTGTGATATATTTCCAATAAACAGTAGGTGACTTACATCCTGTAATAGATTATTAAAATGATAGTTTTACATTATAAGATAAACACTTCAGTATGCCTTATAATAATAATGAAATACATATAACCATCTTTTCTAGCCATTGTATCACCTGTGTACAAACGTATAATTTGTTCTATTTATTCAGTTGATTAATTTCTAAACACCGTTTTGGAAGTAGATAAGGACTTTAATCTGCACTAGGTATAATTAGATAAAGACTATATGGGCATGCTAAAAATAGAAGTCAAAAAAACTATAGTCATTTTTAGCATTTAACCAATTATATAGTTTTTATCTTTATTTACATTTGAATGTGGGATCGATACTGTCGAATAATTAATTGGTGGCTTGCACCAATTTAGACTAAAATTGTTTTGTTTTTATTATGTATAAAAATATTATTGATATTTTTTTTATTGTCCAAAAGTTTTATGATAGTTAAAGAAAATGGGTATAAGGGTTTTATACAAGTTTTATTAATACCTTTTTTCCAAAAGTTTTATGGTAATTAAGGAAAATGGGTTGAGGGTTTTATCAGTAATTTACAATTTCCAAAAAAAAAATAAAAAAATTAAAAAAACAAGTTCAACATGTAATACATTTTAAGCACAAAATGAGTTTTTTTGTTTAAATATACTGTCATGAATAGTAGACAATTAGGAATATACCACTTTTGTTTGTAATGTTCATCCCTCCTAGTGGCCGCTCACGCCATTTCTTCTGTTCTGTCTGAAGTTTTCGATAACTTCATTCACATTGTCATATATGTCAAATTTTATGCGTTCATCTGCGACAGTTTGTCCATATACTGCCCCATTGAAATACCATGCACTGTCAATATTTGGGTGCAGATAAAGTCTGTTGATAAGCCCCTGATTTGGTTTTGTGACATCATCAACCAGCTTGTATCCGTTGCTCTTCATTGGAGACCGTTTCCGCATGATGGCAGATTTTGCACTGTTCTTAAGCAGCTTGATGAGTACTGGGCGGATCTGCCCCCTCTTGGTTGGGATACGGTGCATCGCCACTATATCAGTCGGCTGAAGGTCAACCTCTGTGTGGGTCTTCAGGATTTCAGTCACAGTTTTTGCCAGTGATTTTTCATTTTCCTCTCTATTTTCTGGTACATTAAGGATTTTTATGTTATTCTTTCTTGAATATTGTTCGTTATAGTTAGCCTTTTTATGTGCAGTTTTGCTTAGTTCAGTAGTTTTATCAATTTGTTCTTGTAGTGATTTGTTGTTGGTGTCATTGTTGTTTTCAAGTTTTTGCATTTTTTCTTTTAGGTTTTTGTTGTCAAAGTCCAAACTGTCAATTTTGGCTTGCAGATCATTTACTTTTTTGCTGATTAATTGTTCTATCTGTTGATTCATGTTTTGTTCAAGTTTTTTCATTAGATTTGTGACTGTGCTCGTGATAAGCAATTCAACTTCATCTTTTCGCAACATGTTTTTGAGATCTTCCCTTAAGTTGGAAATGCCCTCAGTCATAGCTTGAAGCTGTACATGTATAGAATTTAATTCCTCCATGCTTGAATTGCTATTGTCACTTGTATCTGGCCTATATTTTTTGACAGCTGGCTTTGTTTGTGGTTTTGCTCCCGTGAAACTAAGTTTTGGCTGATTTTTTGTAGTATTTGTTGTATTGCTGCTCATTGTTCAGATGGTGCAAGTACAGTTATGTTCTTGCCTCAGGTATTCTAGCAAATAATTGGCAACCACTATTCCACTATTCAACCACTATTCAATAGTTATAATCCGTTAATCATATAATCCTATAATCCTTTATACACACTGATGTTTAGGGGTTTTCTCAAGGTGATGTTTGATGGAAGTCACTCAGGTGTCACACAAATAATTTAAAATCCTTTTGTATACACTTCTTCAAAATGTTATTTTATCAAATAAGTATTCCATAAATTCACTTTTTCCCTACATTCAATAGATCTTTATACACATGTTGTACTATAAATTACTATTTTTTCATCACTATAGACATGTATTTTAATGCATTTTTTGGAGAGCAAATTATCCACACATCCCTCCAGTATCGACCTTGAGGAATAGTAAAGTTATGGAGGGCACAAAACAAGAGCTGTCAGACTACAGCGCGCTTGACTATTCTAAGTATTTCAGTTGGTACATATTTTGGATAGTGAAAGGGGCATACATTTCTTAAAATACAATATTTTTTAAGTAAGGCCTTGTATAGTTTATGAATATTTGGAACAAAAACTTTAACCACAAAGTCTATGTAAAAAGTGGGCTAACTCTTTCATAATACAAAACAGAGTTACGGGTAATGTTGCCACTGATACTAGAGTTGATGACAAAGGTTAGTTCCAAGTTTCAAGTGAATAACTTATGTAGTTTTGAAGTAACAAAACTTTTGAATATAAACTTTAACCAGCAAATCTATGTGAAAAAGCGGCATAACTCTGTCAAAATACAAAACATAGTTAGGCCAAAAATAAAATATTGTTTGTTTCCCCTCCCGCGACCCATGCTAATAAAGGGTGGGTCGGTAGGTCGGAAAAAATATTTTATTTTTATACACAATAAGTCATTTTCATTCATGTTTTCCTTATGTTCGAAATGTTACTCTCTAGTATAAATTCTTAATATTTTCGTTGTAGTAGATTAATAACGTTCTGCTTATTTACGTAATACTTTGTTCTAATTACCTTACAATAATTTATCCAAAATTGAACAAACAATAACATACGTTAAAAACAAGAGCGTTAATAATAAAAACCTGTTAAAACTAAGGAGTAATAGCGTGACGTTGCAATTTGCCGGGCGTCCAAAACAGAGCGCTGTTAGCAACAGCCATAACAACGGTGACTGTCAAACTGCGGCTAGCAGTTTGTAGCTGAAAAACGTGTTACACGCTTAGCACGCGGATAGTGTTGAAAAGCATCACTCTGTAATACTGTATCTGAACAACGCAAATGCTAGAGCATAAATGAATTAGCATTCTATGGAAATAAAAACAAATAGGACTTTGTTCATTAATAAAAAGAAAGCAACAGAACATTTTTGATAAATTAAAATAAAAAGAAAAGGCGCTGAAGTTTATTTACTTTCATTTTTGACAAGGACTTTAGTTCCGCTAACTTTCATTCAAATGTTGCCTCAGCCAAAGTTTTTGCATAATACCAATCCGTGTGCAGTGATGAGTTTGAATAACACTTTCGTTAATTATAACTATATCTAGTAATTGTTTTTTTTTTAACAAAATAAGACGTTTGACGCAATCAGTTTGTCGAGTTACATGACGTCGTAATTCATATTCTTAGTAAACGGTTCCTTTCACCAAAATTCACCAAAATTATGATATTTATTTATAATTATTTATTTATTTACTATTTTAATTTGTAGTAATTTATTACAAACGCGGCTGTTAAAAACACGCATATCTATAACAACACACATACCTAACGCAAATATGTTACAAATGACTTGCACCTTTACCAATTAAAATTAGAATGAAGGCGTGATAAAATTTCTAACGACGACGCTCATTTGCATGTTGGAAATTTTATGCGTTCTCATTGGCTGACTGTTTGGCTTTTGTTAAACTGACTCCTCCTGCGCCAAGATTTTATCGATAATGGACGTTTGGTGCATAAAGGCGAGTTTGTTAATTGCCGGTGGGCGTTCTTTCTCTTTAAAAAAACACATGCATATGCGAGCGGAAATGGTTGCGCCCTAGAATCTGACACTGAATGTTATGGCGTCCTTTTCGCAAAGCATGCGTCAAAATACATCGAATTACGCGTTACCGAGAACAGTCCGTTTAAAGTCAAGTTATAAGCGTCTTTTGAAAGTAAGATTTGTACACGCTATTGGATTCTTTTTAAGGATTGGCACCGCGCATTTTCACACACAAAATAAAATATTGTTTTCTTTGGTCTATAACATTTTTTGGGTCGCGGCGATTTTGCTGGGTCGGTCGCGGGAGGGGAAACAAACAATATTTTATTTTAGGCCTTATGGGTAATGTTGCCCCTGATACTAGAGTTGATTACAAAGGTTAGTTCCAAGTTTCAAGTGAATAACTTATGTAGTTTTGAAGTTACCAAACTTTTGAATATAAACTTTAAAAGAAAATCTACGTGAAAAGGGTGCATAACTCTGTCAAAATACAAAATAGAATTATGGGTTATGTTGCCCCTGGTACTAGAGTTGAAGTTACAAAACTTTTCAATATAAACCTTAAACAGAAAATCTATGTGAAAAAGGGACATAACTCTATCAAAATACAAAATAGAGTTATGGGGAATGTTCACCCTGATACTGGAGTTGATGACAAAGGTATATTCCAAGTTTCAAATGAATAGCTTTTGTAGTATTGAAGTTACAAAACTTTTGAATATTAACTTTAACCAGAAAATCTATGTGAAAAAGGGGCATAAATCTGTCAAATACAAAACAGAGTTGATGACAAAGGTTAGTTCAAGTTTCAAGTGAATAACTTATGTAGTTTAGAAGTTACAAAACTTTTGAATATAAACTTTAATCAGAAAATCTATGTGTAAAAGGGGCATAACTCTGTCAAAATACAAAACAGAGTTATACGGAATGTTGCCCTTCATACTGGAGTTGACGACAAAGGTTAGTTACAAATTTCAAGTGAATAACTTATGTAGTTTTGAAGTTACAAAACTTTTGAATATAAACTTTAACCAGAAAATCCAAGTGAAAAAGGGGCATAACTCTGTCAAAATACAAAACAGAGTTAAGGGGAATGTTGCCCCTGACAAAGTTACAAGACTTTTGAATAAAAACTTTAACCAAATTCACACGCGGACGTGGACGCCAACGGTAGTTGGAAAGCTCACCTATTCTTCGAATAGTCGAGCTAAAAAATCAGACCCCATGTCATTTGAACTCTGAGTGTGACCTTGACCTTGGAACCATGGACAGGGGTCTTGTGCGCGACACATCGTCTCATGGTGGGGAACATTTCTGCTAAAAATCTCAAAATCCATCCAGAAATGACAGAGTAATTGACCGGACATGAAAAACAGACCCCAATTTTCACCTTTGATCTCTAAATTACTTGAACAAGGAAGTACAGACCCGAGTCTTGCGCGCGACACGTTCACCATCTCATGATGGTGAACGTTTCTATCAAGTACTTTCACAATCCATTAAGAAATGACAGAGTTATTGACCGGTCATGAAAAACAGACCCCATTTTTGACCTTTGACGTCTAAGTGTGACTTTGACATTGCGGTATGGGTCTGGATCTTGCGCGCGACACATCGTTTGATGATGGTGAACATTTCTGCCAAGTAATTTCACGATCCATGCAGAAATGATAGGGTTATTGGCCAGACACGGAATATTTTGGACAGACGGACGCATGCACAGACAGGAGTAACACTTAATGCCCTTTACCATAATAGTAATACAAATTTCTCCGACTAGTATGTTTTCTAACAAAATGTGATGATACAGAATGAGTCATTGAAATTTTGTTTCGAATTTAAAGGTTACACAAAGACAATCATTTGTTATCAGTGTTATTTTTTTCTCATTTCAAATAAACATGTTTACATACCACACACTGACGATGTTAAAATACAAAATGATACTGGTAATTGTGACATTTTATGTTATCAAAATAAATTATCGTAATTGATCTCTGTTTCAATCGATCTCCATGACTATAACTAGTCTTAAGCTTAATCCAAGTCTTATACCAGCCGATGTTAATAAGGGTTTCTCTCCTGTGATATCTCTGGAGTTTCAAGAATAAATGATGATAATATTTTGACAACATAAAATGTCACAATAACCAGTGTCATTTTGTATTATAACTTCGTCTGTGTGTGGTATGTAAACATGTATATTTGAAATGAGAAAAAAAATTATGAAACACTCCGGAGAAAAGTCATTTATCTTTTATTTATCTTTATTTGTATTTTGTTTGTTTAAAATATATTTTTTTTAATACATTCAAAATAGTGTTAAAACAAGAGATGTCAGAGGTCAGCGCACTCGGCTATTCACAGTATTTCAGTTAGTACATATTTTGGAAAGTGGAAGGGGCATTAACTTGATGAAATACTAAGCTGAGCTATGGCAATTATTTCATCAATTTATTCCATGTTTCAAGTAAAAACCTATGTAGTTAGGAAATTATAAGACTTTGGAACAAACACTTTAACCCCTTAATCCATGTGAAAAGTGGGCATACCTCTGTCAAAATACAAAACAGAGTTATGGGGATCGTTGCACCTGATGCTGGAATTGATTTCAAAGACGTACTTCAAGTTTCAAGTGAATACCTTAAGAAATTATAAGACTTTTGAACAAAAACACTGAAAATCAATATGGGGGCACAACTCTGTTAAAATACAAAATAGGGTTATGTCGATTGTGGCACTTGATGCTGTAGTTAATGGCAAAGGTATATTCCAAGTTCAAGTGAATAACCTATCAAGTTTAGAAGTTATAAAACTTTTGAATCAAAATTTAAATCTGAAAAGCTATGTGAAAAGCGACATAACTATGCCAAAATACAGAACATGTTGCACCTGATGCTGGAGTTGATAACAAAGTTATATTCCAAGTTTCAAGTGAATAACTTATGAAGTTTTGAAGTTACAAGACATTTGAATAAAACTTAGTAAGTCTATGTGAAAAAGTGGAATAACACTGTCAGAAAACAAAACAGAAGTATGGGGAATTGCACTTGATGTTGGAGTTAATGACAAAGGAACATTCTAAGATTCAAGTGAATAACTTAGGCAGTTTTCAAGTTATAAGACTTTTGAATATAAACTTTAACCAGAAAATTTATGTGAAAAGGGGGTATAACTCTGTCAAAATACAAAACTGAGTTATGGGGAATGTTGCACCTCATGCTGGAGTTAATGACAAAGGTATATACCAAGTTTCAAGTGAATTACGTATGTAGTTATGAAGTTACACGACTTTTGAATATAAACTTTAACCAAGATCAGACGCGGACACCGATGCCGGGGTGAGTAGGAAAGCTCACCTATTCTTCAAATAGTCAAGCTAAAAAGACAGAAAAATAAAACATATCATGTTGTGGCTATCGCATTCCTCCATATTTTAGTCCACTATATCTAAATGAATCAATTTTGCTAGACTATACATATAACTGCATATACTAGGTTATGAACATATGAGCAATAAAACAATGTCACAGTATCGTTTTCAGTAAAACGCTTTCCCATCAATGCCCTACATATTACAAAGTACTGAACACACTGGTTGCAGGGTGGCCACTGATATTACAAAGAAAAAATTCCATGATAATTCCCAGATAATTCCCTGATTATTCCCTTCAGACCAAACTGTGATTTTCCCGGTCATATATTTTTCTATTAATACCGGCACAATTCATGCACAATGGTAACAGTCTGCACAATTTGTGCACCACACACTGTACGTAAATACTTGGACACTCATGCCCCCTTTAAGCCATCTTAATACAGATTAATTTTTATTGTACAAAATATATAAATTTTATTGTTTCATTGTCTCAAAAGTATGTCTATGTCTAAAATTGTACAGTTAATTTTCCAACTTTGAAATTGTTCATTCACTTTTGATCAAATGCCCTGATTTTTCCATTATTTTTACAGTTTTTTCCCTGATTTTTCCCTTATTTTTACTGTTTTTTCCCTGCAGGGGATTTTCCCTGTTTTCCTGGGTTGGGTCAACAGCCATCCTGGGTTGCAGCAAGAAAAAAATTACAATGAAAAGGCACAAAATAATTCTTGCCTCAACTTTAATCAGGTTTTGTTGACACTTGGGACAGGCAAGAGGTGGTTTATTCTACATATTCATACAATTATTCAAGTGATTAAGGTGCTCTTGATGACCAACATTGTGAAAATGATGATGTGTCAACGTCAAGGTCCGCCTAGCTATTGTATATAGATCAAGACCAGAGTTACATTCAGTTACAAGTTTAGCCCTAATTAAGTCATGATTTTTACAAAATATAACTATTGTATAGATCAAGACCATGGAGTTACATTCAATAACAAGTTTTGCCCTAATTAAGTCATGATATTTACAAAATATAATGAAGAATACTGAAATATAATTTTATATACCGGGTAAATGCATTAAGTTCATTAACTTGAATACTAAATTCATAAAATACAGCTAGCAAAACAATTAATGCACAACCAAAACATATGAACAAGCATAAATGCCTTAAAACCAAATATTACCATGTCATTCACTTGTGTATAAAAAAAACACTGGTAAAAGATCAACAACAAGCACAACATCTCAACAAATCACAGTTTAAAATGAACTACATTCTGTAATATAAGTAATAAACGCCGTAGTTTCAGTAATACACACCATAATACAAACCATAATTTCAGTAATACATATCATTCTATAAGTTTGAAGTGCGCTTTAAACACATGAAACAAAATTAACATAAATATGTCTGCAATATTAGCATTAATAATGCTTGTCACTGTCATTATATGACCAACATTTATAAGTAATACACACAGTGATTTAAGTAATTCACATTATGATTTAAGTATTAATGCTCTCACAAGGTATTAAGTATCCAAAACAATAAGTCAACAATACTAGTATATAATTATAATGTTCGCCACTGCCATTAGCCCATAATGTTCGCCACTGCCATTAGCCCATTATGTTCGCCACTGCTATTAGCCCATAATGTTCGCCACTGCCATTAGCCCATTATGTTCGCCACTGCCATTTGCCCATAATGTTCGCCACTGCCATTAGCCCATTACACGTGCCAGGGCCCGTATTCACAAAGCTCCTTAGGGAAAAATTAAGGGAAAAATTAAGGAATTTTCTTAAATTCATAAAATTCCTTAAGTCTTTAGCTGTTTCATGTATAAGTAATTTGACTTTAAAATCTTTCAAACTAGTAAATATTGCTAATTTATTTCATGTTTGACCCTCGTGTAAACAGAAATCATTAGATTTCATATAAAACAATTGATCTGAAATTTCCACTTAAGTTCAACTTAAGTTAAGATTTCCCTTAGGAGCTTTGTGAATACCAAGCCTGATATTCAGCTTGACTGTCGCAGTTGGGGACTGAAGTATTTCTCTGCATTGAGAGCGAAGGAATCAGCGATTGCCTGCCTGCAACAACAACAGCAACATCAGTTAGAGTGCGTCATGGTTTTGTGAGTTCAAATGACAGAAGCATTTTTCTATAATATATATGCTGATTTTCTTGATAATGTGAAGCTCATAACTAATTTTGTTTGTATTATTAAAGAAATAATTTTCAATTTAGAGTTGTTTATTTGCTAATCAACAACAACAGCGCATCAGAAAAATAAATAAAATTAAAATTCAGATAAATAAATAAAATCTAACAGGAAACTAATAAGAATAAAATATATTAGGTGTGTCATGGGAAAACACTGGCTAATTTTGGACAACACTTTCCGCTTTTATGGTATTTTCTGTTTCAAGGAAGTCTCTTCAAGACTTTAGTCCACTGTGGGCAAAAAGTGTCATCGCTGATTAGCCTGTGCGAACTACACAGGTCAATCAGGGACGACACCCTATGCACATGCATTAAGCCAGGTTTTCCCACGACACGCCTCATATAGTTGTTTATTCTTAGCAATAAAAACAGTTCCTAAAAAAAGACCATTATTTTGTATCAATAAAGGTAACACTAATTTGTATTACATAATGATTTCAATGAAACAGCAGTCACTTTGCCAGACAACATACAGAAATCAAGCATGTTATTTATAATTTGATAAATAATGACAAATTAAACCTTATTTCTTTACCACACTAATAAAAGTAAAATACATGTAGCTAGAATACTTGATCCTTAACTCCAATCCTCACCTGAAAATTTCCCGTTTTCCAAGAAAGCCCATAATGTGACCCCCAGGGACGGTCCGCACCTTGGCACCGGGCCAGATCTCCTCGTGTTTCATATACCCGCAGTGTGGCACATACTGATCGTCTTTCGCCAAAACCACAATAACCAACTCGGGGTCGAGCGGCCGAGAAAAGTTGCTGATATGCGTGCATTCATCCATTACTCCTTTCATGAAATGCTTGCAATCCAATTCTAATTGATTCCTCATAGTTTCTGCTTCTATGTCTTTTCCACGATACAGATTGAGATACTCTGGCAAGCTCTGGATCACACCATTCACTCGGCTGACAAAACTTGGACTAGATTTCACAGACGTCTTAGAAGAGTCACCTTCCGCTTTCAGTTTTTTTTTGGAAGGGCAGTCAGACGTGTGTGGACCTGAATTATTACTAGAAACTGAATCACAGGCGCCAGGATTAGACTGATTGAATGTTTGCATAGCACTATCAGGTTGATTTGAATGGTTTACTGGGCTGCACTGAGTATTTAATGCTGTATGGCTAGGTGAGGTATCGGTCTGTGAAAGATGTGTGTCATCTGCTGCCCCGTCTTCCTGTTCAAGTTTGTTGATGAAGTCCTTTCCTTCCTGGTACATTGACCGGCATGAGGTCCAATACTGTAAAATCAACAACAACAACAGTAAAAAACAATTGAATAGCTGAAAACTATGGCAAATCCCAAGGGCAATTATGACAATTCTTAACATGACATGTGCGAACATTTCTATAGACAAAGAGCGCAATCTACCATTGTCAAATCTGCAATATACTATGTGAAACAAGATTCTGTGTTTGATAAACACACATGCCCCTGGTTGGTGCTGGGTAGCCCATTTCTAAGTCCAAATTAGGTCAAGGTAAAAAGAGAGGTTGGGTGATATGGGTGGATTGGGAACGGTCATAAGTAAAAATTGTGTAAATATCCAAGTGTTGTAGTAAGCGATGTTGGTGCTAGACAAAACAGTAAAATCTAGTTAACCAAGAAATGGCACTTTTGAATGATTATAAGTCCAAATTAGTTCAAGGTCAATGTCAAAGTGAGGTTGGGTGATATGGGTGGATAGGGAATGGTCATAAGCAACAACTGTATACCAGTAAGTATCAAAGTGTTGTAGTAAGCAGAGTTGGTAAAATCTACTTAACCTTGTCACGGACGGAAGGGAGGACGGATGGACGGACGGACAGGACGATCACTATGTGCCTCCTGCATCAAGATGGCGGCGGCATAAAAATAGTCAGAAAGTGATGCCAATTGTTGAGTTTTTATCAATGAATGTGATGTAACAACGGATATAAAACAATGAATGACGAAACAGCACTGACACATTTACAAAGATATGTGCGGTAATAAGGGCAAAACATAGCAAAATGCAGTCCTCATTGTAACTGCAGAATTTATCATGTTAGAATAAAAAAAATATTTTTGCAACTTTTGAAAATTCCATGATTTTTCCATGGTATCAAAATTATCAAGTTTCCATGATATTTCTAGATCCGTACGAACTCTATACAGTTGTTTATTATGAGATAAACAATGGTTTTTTGTTCTAATGAGCAGTTATTAAACCACGAGGGCGTTAAAACTATGCTCAATGTTACTTGATTGTCTACATGAAGTATAGTACGGAAACCACTAGCAGAATCCAAGAAAATACAATGCTGATTTGACAGTAACTTTTTCTAGAAAAAATTTCCTTCCCTTAAAATATCTTTATATAAAATATTGTTTAATTACCAGGGTTGACACTTTGTTGAGAAAATTAAATTTTGACTTTTCACTGACTTTTCCCTGACTAAATAATACTTTTCACTGACCAATACCACGATATTTTTTCGGCCTCCTCCTTCCATACAGCCATCCAATCCACTGTTTATACTAATTTTGTTTCAGATATATATCAAACACCAGAATTACATGGAACTTAATAATGTGCACATGACAAAATGAGTAACTCTGCTTCATGGGTGCTACTAGGGTTTATAACCTTTACAAAGGCAGAAAGAATATTCGTCACTTTTGATACTACTGCAAACTTATCTTTGTGCTTCTTTCCGTTGGCATGGCTTCTAAGGGCCTGCTTCCCAATATTTTCAAGCAAAAATCCTCCACCACACAAATGACAACGTGCTTTTTTGACATTTGTTGAATCCTTTCTTACCCATGCTGAAAACTCCCAGTCAGTAAACCAAGCATCATTAAATATTGGTTGTTTACTCATGTTTGAAACTTTAATTTACTCATATTTGTAGATCTATTATTATTCATCTATTAGTAAGTGTAACCTTAAAATTGCAGCATGCATGTTTGATTTATAAACTATTAAACCATTTCATCATCTGTTTGATTTATTATCGACTAACACACTGTAGAGTAATGATGCATGTGACTGCTCTGGAGGCAAGGGTTGCAAGGCCTTTCAGTCTTCAAAAGGAACAAAATTGATTCAAACACATTAACATTATGGTTATACACAATCACACCAAAATATGTTTGGAAATACTTATAAACACTGAGACTGTCATAGCCACTGAAATTTTTTAACATCAACCCAGAATTCAATTTTCCCTGACTTTTCCCTGACTTCTCTAAAATTTTATTTTTCACTGACCATTTTCCAGATTTCCCCGACAATTCACTGACCTTGAAAAAAATCATTTTTCCCTGACTTTTCAAGTTAAGTGGCAACCCTGATTACGTTAATTAAGTACTGTATTTACCCTATGTATTGGGACACTTAAAAATAATTACAATTTTGTCCCAATATAAAGGGTCATAAAAATATAATTCCCTAAAATGTGTCCCAAAAATAAAAATATAGGGTAATATTCAACCCAATGTATTTTCACACACACACCGATTGTTGTTTTGCCGCGTTCTTAACTGAGTAGAGCGTGTCAATTAAGAACACCGGGTAGTATAGCGTGTTAGTACACAGTTTGCACCACGGGTCAATTAAACAGGCCCTTGATGTGTTTGTTTAGCGATAAGAACGCCGCATGTGGCACACTAATTGGCTTCATGAGCGACCCAACAATTATCACGTACTACCGGGTAGTTACCCTAATACTGGTAACTGTTAATTGACATTAAGTGACCATTTTATAGTTTGTTAGAAGAAGTTCAATAAATTACTTAATATGATTATCATTTCATGCACATGACGTAATACATGCATTAAAATTTTGAAAACGGTAGTCTTTGTAGTTTGTATTATATAAAAGGGATACGTTTATTATTTGCAGCATATCTATTGCAATATACGGTGTACAGTAGATCTATACTACTCTGATCATATTGAAATCGAGACATATTTATATTAAACTTGCAAAATTGAAGACAATTTACCATTATATTTTTGTGGCCCAATATTTAGGAACAATCAAAAAATCAAATTTCAAAAGTGTCCCAACATTAAAGGACTCAAAAAATAATTATTTTTCCAAAAAATAATTATTTTTCCAAAAAATAGGGGTGTCCCAATATTTAGGGTGTCCCATTACATAGGGTAAATACGGTAATTATCATTTGTCTACTGTTAGAAAGTGACCTTTACCTAGGTACACTTACAGGTTCTGGGGACTCAATGAGACCCATGATCTCCTTCCGGAACAAGCTGGTATCATGGTACTGCTGCTCCAGAATCTTCCACGGTATGGCCGTACTCATCACCCCCTGAAACCAGAAAGACTGAGATCTATTTATGTGAATGAGTGGAGAATACAGTGAATGATAACCCGATCATTTCACTCTGGGTCGAGTGGAATGATAACATCTGATCATTTCACTCTGGGGTATATGGAACTACTTTTTACTTTGTTTTTATTTTATTTATTTTTTTGTTTTTGAAAGTATGTGAATATCCTAATTGTCAGTGTAAACATCGGCCTTTTTAAAAAACATAAAACACATAATAAAACTCAATAAAAATACAATTAAGCAACAACGACACTGAAGGCATGGCACTATTTTCCCAACAGTAAGTGAAAATTTTGGAATCATTATGACGTCATGGTTATGACTTCAGAATTCACAAACTTATGCACCTTGTGCATTTTTTTTATTTACCGTCCAAAAGCATGAAATAAAAATAAAATTTGTTGATTTCAGAGCAAGACGGTATTTTATTTCATTTGTGGTCATAAAAAACTAATACTTTCACTCATGAAAAACGAGTGAAAATATGTTTTAATTGACCACTAATGAAATAAAATACGATCTTACACTGAAACCAACAAATATCCTCCATATCACACTTACATCTCAACATTATTTACTTCATGGCAAATGCAACATCATGACATTGCATTATAGTCAATCTTGTTAAAAATTTTATGAGTCTGACATCAATATTTCCACAAAATTAGTGTAGAAAACAGTATGCTAATATTGTTACACTAACAATACTGAAAACATTCTTTGATAGAAAATACCACACAAAACTATGTCGCTAAGTAGACACATTGCTTTTATGCGTAAGCGTTTGTTTTGGTTATTATTATTACTATTATTCCACCGTTCTGTTGAACATAATTAAGGTATTTTATGATTTTCTTTTGTTTAAGATTTCATACTATACAAAATCTGATTAAATGAATGTGTAACGCTACACAGGATAATGGTGTGACTTTTTAAAGGTATACGACTCAGAACATGAGAGGGTATGACTTACTTGAGTGAACACCCCAGATGCGGTGCTGCCCGCCATGCAGGGTATAAGAGAGACAGGCTTGTGCCAAGTGCAGGCGCCCAATGAGGCCATCTGGAACACAACACATAACGCATGAATCGCAGAAAAATGAGTGGGAAAACTGTCTTCTAATACTCTATAACTCGTAATTTTAACTGCCATATAATTATGTTCTCTTAATTTGGGGGTGATTCCAAAATGCTGATAATAGGCACTACCTGTAATCTCCGGCAGATAGTAAACAAGAGCTGTTTGTAAAACAGGTATGCAGGGGCTAGGTAAAAAGCAATCTTTAAAATATCAAGTTGGATGAAAACTGTTGGACAAAGAGAGCATAAACTGCTAATAAAAGCCAATTTTATATAAATCAAGGGTCATAACTCTGCAGTTCCTGGTGGTGCGATTTAGTAAATCATCAAACTGGGCTGAGATATTACAACCTCAAACATTTTCATTAAGTTGGATGAAGATTGAATGACAACTGTTGGACTTAGAGAGTGGAAACGGCTAAAATGGCTAATTTTAGATAATTCAAGGGCCATAACTAAACAGCTTCTAAGGTGATTTGGTTGATTATTGAATTTGACCAAAATATTATGTCTACAAAGATTTTCACCAAATTTGGTGAAGATCAGATAAAAACTGTTGAATTTAGAGAGCAGTAATGGCTACGGCTAATATTAGAAAATTCAAGGGCCATTACTCCACATTTCCTGGGACGATTTGGCTGAAAATCAAACTTGGCCGAGATATTATACCCACAAACATTATGAAGTCTGGTCATTTGGATTGTTCGAAATATCTGAGCATATTCCAATTTTCGCATACCCATTACTATTGGTTATACAGTACCTTGATGATCAGTAAAATTGCAAAATTTTAAAATTATATTTTTTATACAGTATCTAGACATCACAAAAAGCAGCTATCAACAGTAAAACTCTCTTGATGATACACATTCTGCGTGACATTTATATTTTTATACCAAATTTCACACATAATCACAAGCACAAATAAAATGTATTATTATGCAACTCTGAACTGCAAACGTGCATAATTTACATGAGAAGTTTGACCCAAATTTGTCTTAAGCAACTGCAAACACCAAAGAATAATTTCTTCCACTTTTCGAGGGTTTCAAAGCTGTCCATAGCGAAAAATATGACTCTAACAACACATTATGTGTCAAAATGTGCTGAAATTATCAATGAAAAGATAAATAATTTTTCTTTGTGAATTCCCCAATCATATACAGAGTGAAGAGCGAGGTACATACATATCCTCCCATGGAGACCCCAGTTGCCCCAAGGGGTCCATAGCCCTGCCGGTCCAGCCAGTTCAGGAGAATACTCGACTCCATGATTAGCCCCGCCCCCATCACAAACAGGTCGGTCACGTGGTGGAGGCTGGAACGGCTGCAAGAACAGACAGAAGATATCAAGAAAAGCCATGTATTAGTTATACTACACATTTCTGAATCTTTCATTATGCAATTAATTTAATTCTAATAAATGACAAAAAATTCTCTAAATCTATAAATGATCATATATAGTGAAAGTACTTGCAGAGATCACAAGCATAATTGCATCAGACATTTTGTAATAATTGTTTGTTTTAGTCTCTAAAGCATGAACATTCACTTATTGTCTTACTACCGATGGAACACACTAAAACAAAGAGTTTCACACCATTTGTGTGATAATATCGTTTTATTGAATTTGGCGATATTCAATTATTTATTAAATAATTAGATATCGCCGAATTAAATAAAACAACGAGTGCTGAGCGTGAAACTATTGTATCTGATATAGAAATAGTAAGCAGATACAATAGTTTCACACTCAACCCTATTATACTCTATCCATTTTACAGTATCCTAACGTAAATCCTTTGCAAGAAAGTCTTTATATAATCACTGCTAAAGTCTAGGTCACACTGTCATGATTTTGGCTATGATTAAGCATGATTTGAGGTGCGTCGTGGGAAAACCGGACTTAATGCATGTGCGTAAAGTGTCGTCCCGGATTAGCCTGTGCAGTCCGCACAGGCTAATCCAGGACGGCAATTTCGACCTACAGTGGATTTATGTTTAGAAGAGACTTTCTTGAAACAGAAAATACCATAAAAGAGGAAAGTGCTGTCCCGGATTAGCCTGTGCAGACTGCACAGGCCAATCCGGGACAACACTTTACGCACATGCATTAAGACCGGTTGTCCAACGACGTGCCTCATTTACAAAATCATACGTGACGGCATATGTGTGAATCTTGGGTGAACCTTATCGATCAGGCAGCGCTACAACAGTTTTGAACATATTCAAAACTTTCGTGTCGCATCGTTGCGCCGCTTTGCTTGCACAGTTTGTTGCGATGATACTATGCACTCACTACGTTTGCCTATGTTAGCGCTACAATTACGCATAATGCATAGTGATGTCCACATCACCTGGAAGCGTAGTAAAGCGTGAGAATTGTTGGCTGATTATAGGTCATCGTAAAAAATCTTCGTACAATCTTAAGAGAAATGCTATCAATCGTCTGTAATTGTCTGTTACCATAGCAGATACGTGACGCTAACATATTAGAACCGTAGCAGATTGTAACATATCTTGGTGAAACCGTATTGAATCGGCTGCAGAATCCTACAAGTGTCATTGATATTCGTGGTCTCGTCCTACAACAACCTTCAATATACATAGGAAGATGCAATCGGGACACAGTGCATGCCGACTCATCCTGATGAACACATTCACGATCAATCGTGGACAATTGTTGCCCAAATTGTGACAGTGTGACCTAGGCTTAACTGAAGAAAGACCTAGTATCAGAAAGGTACAGGCTGATGCTGCTCGAAAGAAGCAGTTCCTTCAAATAATTTGGCTTTTAATTATTAAAAATGCTTCTAATGGTAATTAAGGTGCTATTTTGTAACAGAAGCATAGTAATGATCAGTAGGTGCCAGTGACTAAATTATCTGTAACTACATTTAGTGTTTTTGTCTACAAATTTAAGACAATATTTGAGCTATTAGACTAGAAAATTTAAAGTCTTATGTTGAAACAATAGGGCTAGAAGCCATTACTATTCCATAAAGGTTTTCACAGAGGCAAAAGCAGTGCTAGAGAGTAATCATTCAATGACAATGTTGTGTTCAGAATTTTCGTTCTATTATATGATGTTAATCCATAGAATTGAATAGTAAATTCAATTTTTTATTTAAGAAATAATTTTCAATTTAGCGTTGTTTATCGGCTAATAAACAACGATTTGGAGTTCTGATGCGTATGAATGAAACTACGAGTGTGTTAGCCCGAGTTGTTTAATATACCACATTAGAACGACAAATCAGTGTTTATTAGCCAATAAACAACGATAATATGAAAATTATTTTGATTTTAACATGACCCGATAACGTTTTCTGCAACTACAATGCAAACTATATTTTACAGTTTCGGAACTATTTCTTCTGGTTGTTAATTGGTAGTTTAACCGTGGCGAATTTTGTTCTTTGCCTACAGGAAACTCTGCACGTGTCATGTTAGAATATAGTTTACACAAAACATTTTCTATGTATTAATTATTGTCAAAGAACACTTACAATTGGTCCTGGGGTTTGCGGCAGCCATCTGACATTGGCAGTTAAGGAAGATTGATCAGTGATTTCTCTCCTTATTTAACAGGGTCCAGTAAAAAAAAACATTCCCAATGCCATATATGGCAGCTATTTATTTTCCAATTGAAATGCAGAAATTCCCAAATCTCAAGTAAGAAATCCCAAATACATAAGAAAATGTGAATCTAAGTTGTAATACATAAGAAAATGTGAATCTAAGTTGTAATACATAAGAAAATGTGAATCTAAGTTGTAATACATAAGAAAATGTGAATCTAAGTTGTAATACATAAGAAAATGTGAATCTAAGTTGTAATACATAAGAAAATGTGAATCTAAGTTGTAAGTCATGAAATGACTTGTATGGTTCATGGGCAAACCTCATTAAGAAACAAAATTCAACCAACATAACGCTAGTTTAAGTAATTCAATAAT
Source organism: Congeria kusceri (assembly GCA_027627225.1). Taxonomy (NCBI): domain Eukaryota; kingdom Metazoa; phylum Mollusca; class Bivalvia; order Myida; family Dreissenidae; genus Congeria; species Congeria kusceri. The sequence goes on along the minus strand of CM051025.1, from coordinate 15,962,393 downwards.
TACATTTCTGTTTTAAAATTTGGCTAATTGCAAGATTTCACGACGTCAAATTCCCAATTTGTTGCTTACCAGACCAATGCCCGAAGCAGTGAAAAAAATCGCTGTAATGATACAGCAACTATATTCTTGATTTTGCTCGTAATAAAGCAAGACAAAAGACATGTAACAATTCTGTAGGGATACAACTTAACATTTATTAGAAATGCTTGAAAAAAGTGTTTCATAGCTGCTCCTACCATAATTGTTCAAATGTCTTAAGGAATATAAAATCAAGTTCATTATATCTGCGGAATAACATGTCTTAGCTAAAATTTCAATAAATCATTATTCAAGTGACTAGCTGTTTTAACAAACAAAAGCCCAAAAAAAACATTGTTTAAATTAGAAAAAAAAAAAGATTTATGTTTAATTGTTTAAAAGACAAGTGATAGAATGAATTTGACCAAGTAAGTGAAGTGTGGCTGTTGTACTATTAAGAGTCAGTAGTGAACATGATTGTAAGGAAGGATACAGTATGGGTTTTCGAGAATCACAGACGCAATCCCATGTTCCTTGAGCAGCGGCATGGCCATCATCCTCCGCCGACGTCCAAAGCCCTGGATCAAGTTTGATACTATATTATTGCTTTCAAATGTAAACATACATTGACAATTCACAACAATTGCATGCGTACATTAGACTAAAATAATGTTTTAAGTTTAAGTTTGACAAGCAAAAGGGTCAGGTCACAAGTTTTTTTAACATTAGAATTCGACCTTTCCCTTTAAGGCTAAACAAAAATAATGATTTGTTTCTCAGGCAGCGCCGCAACGTTTTTTTTTATGGCCTGCCACAAATTTTTTATTAACTATTGTTTTACGATCGCGCCCGGATTTTAAAGGAGCAGTCCAGAAATATGTTAATAAAAATAAAACTTTGCAGAAAGTGTTTCTAATGGGCATGTAACCGAACAAAATACAAAACCTACGCATTGAAATATATTAATTATTAACATTTTGGTAACTTGCTATCGTCTATTTTCTGTATGCGATAACTGGTGATGACTCGGGAGAAACAAGCATGTACATTATAGTATATTCCGTTCGTACTAAGTGGTTTTGAACAATGCCTTTCGTAAATAAGAAACAGATTTCGGATGAATAAACACCATAAACGTTCATAAGAACTATTACTCAAATTACGATGTAATGAATCAGATCCCATGGACAGTGGCTTAAAATTAAACGAATCCGCATTTTAACATAGCAGAATTAGAGTAACCCAGTGGAGATTTCGGTATTTCCAGTAATCTTCCTGTATGATTTAATCATATAAATTGGATATACATAAATTGTGAAATACTGTGTAAATTTTGAAAAAAAAGTCATATTCGATAGGGAAACTTTATAAATATTTACTATTTGTTGATTTAAACTTTTGCTTGTGTAATAGCATTCCATATTTTTTGAAGAAAATAAGTGTCAATATAAGTCCTGTGGAAACAAACAAAAATGCTAGCTGCATTGACAAGTGTTGATTTTCCTTTCCAAACATTATTAGTGATTTATTGCAAAAATTATTCCTAATTGAGACAGTTATAAAAATATGAATTACGAAAAGTTAAATTCTATAAATAGAAGTACTTTAATGCTGTTGGTATATCAATTAGAAGGCACTTATGTTAATTATGAACATTCAAATTGATTGTCTTTTTACGTCAACTTGAATAAATGACCGTTTGTGATTAATAAATCTATATTTAGAATTTTATAAAAAGGGATGCTTATGTTGTTATTAAAACTGAAAATTGTGTTTTATCTGTACTTATTTAATTGTTTTAATAAGCCATTGCATAGTGCCAATAGAAAAGAGTAGGAGAAAAATATTAAATTACTTAAAAAAAAAAAATCACCCTCCCTCCTGATTTGTTGGAAAAAGCCCCTGAGAAACAAATCATTAATTTTTTTAGCCTTACCGATTTGTTGTGATGTGTATAAGATAATGCGAATATCAGTGTATTTATCTTACCTCGTACTGAATACTCCCTTTTTATTGGTTTCGCCAGGTCATGTGCTGACCGTGCATTATTCCTTACTAAGTCAGTAGCATTTAATATCCAGTCAGTAAAATCATTCTTTCAAAACAAACATAAAGTGACTAATAAAATGTTGGTACATTGATTAGAGAATGCTACTAGGTAAGACAAATTTGTTACAAGGCTTATTACTGACCCCATATGGTGTGTGTGTAGTACATTTTTATCGAGTGCACCGGGATTCTCTCCCATATGGCCATCGCCCCCAGAAGACTTGTTAGTTAGGTTACGGGGAATAGTGCAAGATACAGGAGATGCCCCGTTCCAGAAGGGACCCTGGGTCTTTTAGCGCCCGGTGTGAAGCACCTAGTACACTGCACCTCGAGTTAGTAGGTTAGGGTGTAGCAGGGGCTCGAACCTGCGACCCCTGGGTTGTGAAACCAGTGCGTTACCACTAGACGACGAATCCACCACCCCCATATGGTGTAATACAGGGTATTAATTTATACTGGCCTAGAGCTACACTCTCATCCAATATTAATTTACTGACCGTGTATCACACCATACGGGGTCAGTTAGAAGCCATGTAACTAATAATATTGATTGTGTGAAACCACCCTGGAATAAGATGGCAAATTTAGAATGGGTTGTACCAGGTTATGAGTAAAGTACAATTCAAACATGATACTCTGTAATTTTTCTGTATTATAAGCAAAGAACAAAATTATCGTTGTTAAACTACCCAAAAAGCAAAAAGTAGTCCCGATTCTGAACGGAGCATAGTAAAAAGTAGTTTTCACTACAATTGCAAAAATATTTTTCAAACCAGGTTAGAATATAAATAATTTTCGCATTATCTCTGTTTATAGGTCAATAAACAATGCATTGTCATTCTGATGCATGGATTTTAAACAACTCGGGCTAACGTCCCCGTGGTTTAATCCTACGCATCAGAACTCCAAATCGCTGTTTAATGGCCGATAAACAACAATAAATCGAAAATTATTTCTTAATTCAAACAACATGCACAGCTATTTATGTACACTAAGAACAAAAGCCAATGTAAAATCTGCAATAAACTACCCAAGTTTCAGTTTTTATCAATGAAATGATGTTACAATGAATTTTTATCACTGAATAATATCACTAGGGAGTCGTTTTGATGCACAGTTAAAGATATTAAATTTCTTAATCATAGTTTTATTTCTGTGCATCAAAACTTAAAACAGCGTATGTTTGACATACAAGTACATAAATTACGACGTTCCGCTGAACTGCAGACATAAATTTCAATACATAAATTATGATTGTAGAAAGATCGTAAACATTAATGAAACTCTTCCTGATATCCAGAACTATCCAATTAGTAACAGTAAGCACAGGGGATCACTGGAATCTATGAACTCTAAACTTACATGGTCTCTGATATGGCCCATGTGAAATATGAACTCTTAACTTACATGGTCTCTGATACGTCCCATGTGAAATATGAACTCTAAACTTACATGGTCTCTGATATGGCCCATGTGAAATATGAACTCTAAACTTACATGGTCTCTGGTATGGCCCATGTGAAATATGAACTCTTAACTTACATGGTCTCTGATACGGCCCATGTGAAATACGAACTCTTAACTTACATGGTCTCTGGTACGGCCCATGTGAAATATGAACTCTTAACTTACATGGTCTTTGGTACGGCCCATGTGAAATATGAACTCTTAACTTACATGGTCTCTGATACGGCCCATGTGAAATACGAACTCTTAACTTACATGGTCTCTGGTACGGCCCATGTGAAATATGAACTCTTAACTAACATAATCTTTGGTACAGCCCATGTGAAATATGAACTCTTAACTTACATGGTCTCTGGTACGGCCCATGTGAAATATGAGCTCAAAACTTACATGGTCTCCCATACCACTCATTTGTTATATGGACTCAAAACTTACATGGCTTCCGATACTGCTCATGTGAAATGTGTACTTAAATGATCTCAGGTACTGCCCATGTGAAATATAAACTCTAAACTTACATGGTCTCCCTTACTGCCCATGTGAAATATGAACTCAATCAACTTACATGGTCTCCTGTACTGCCCATGCGAAATATGAACTCTATCAACTTACATGGTCTCCCGTACGGCCCATGTGAAATATGAACTCTATACACTTACATGGTCTCCGGTACCGCCCATGTGAAATATGAACTCTATCAACTTACATGGTCTCCCGTATGGCCCATGTGAAATATGAACTCTAAACTTACATGGTCTCCCGTACCGCCCATGTGAAATATGAACTCTATCAACTTACATGGTCTCCCGTACCGCCCATGTGCAGACACACAGGATGGAGGTCTGTCTTCCACTCATTGGGTAGCAACATCTCAAACCTGTCAAAATGTCCACCATAATTCACAAAAGTCATTATTCATTCAATGTTATAGTTACAAAATATTGAGTAAAATCTTATTGGTTAAGAAGGGGCAAAGCGAGCACCGCAAAGTGAAAGCCTCAAAGCGAGCGCCCTTCTTAACCAGTAAGATTGTTTTTTGTTCTAACTTACTTAGAATATAACCTACATTTGATTGAGTAATGTTTCACTCAATGTTTCACTTAATGGATGCAATCCAGCCATTTTATGGGATCCAGGTTATATTCTAAAACATGATATGACACAAATCTTTTCATATTATTCTGAATAGTCAACAAATATATTCAGCCAAATATATACAAATTGTGGGAAGTGCTTGTCCATTTCTATTAGTTTGTTAGCTAATAGATTTTGATTGCATTACTTCATTAACCTTGTCAATTGCTAACTCTTGTGTATGTTTATGTACACATTCATCCTGATTTACTTTGTATTGCCATCTTTTGCCTATAATGGTCAGTTAATTTTACAATACGAAATGTATGATATGTATTTGTATGATTTGTATTTGTATGATATGTATTTGTATGATTTGTATTTGTATGATATGTATCTGTATGATATGTATCTGTATGATATGTATTTGTATGATATGTATCTGTATGATATGTATCTGTATGATATGTATTTGTATGATATGTATTTGTATGATATGTATTTGTATGATATGTATTTGCATGATATGTATTTGTATGATATGTATTTGTATGATATGTATCTGTATGATATGTATCTGTATGATATGTATTTGTATGACATGTATTTGTATGATATGTATTTGTATGATATGTATTTGCATGATTTGTAATGTGTCTGCATGTATTGTATAAAAATTTACTGAAAGAACAATTGTGACCAACAAAAATTAAAGGCATAAATGGGACATAGATTTATATATAATGCCACGGTATGAAATTGGTCACTAGAGGGAAGAGGTTGTACAGCAGCCCAGTCGGGACAGCACATGCCCGGTAAGCAAGAGGTCCCGGATTCGAGTGCCTGACTGGCTGCAAAATTGTTTCACCCAGTTATATAATAATATAATATAATATTATATAATATTATTATATAACTGGTTGAAAAAATTGTGCAGCCATTGTACATTACATTACATTACATTACATTATATTATATTCTGGAAATAATTTTCGATTTAGCATTTTTTATCGGCCAATAAACAACGATTTGGAGTTCTGATGCAAAGGAATTAAACCACGAGAGCATTAGCCCGAGTTGTTTAATATCCACGCATCAGAACAACAAAGAGATGTTTATTGGCCGATAAACAACGAAAATGTGAAAATTAGTTCGATTCTAACATGATTTGACATATATTTTTCCATTTGTAATTGGAAGTACTTTTTACTTTAACAACGACAATTTTGTTTTCTTCGTTCTTTAACGAGTATCATGTAGAATATTCTATATTATATTAATAAAGACGTGCATATGAACAAGCGGTTCTCTGCATACCTTGCTGTCTCCACTTCCTTGGGCATGATCCCCGGGCAGTGCTCGTTGACGGGAGACAGGAAGTGGCCCTCCAACAGCCGCCCATCGGAACTTTTGGTCTCCTGGCAATGCATCGTAACTAGGTTTCATTCTACCAGTGGGATATTTCTTTACAAAGATTGTAAGGTAACTGCTTTCCAAAACAAGAGCTGTCTCAGGACTGCGCACTCGGCTATTGACACCCCTTTGTCAGAGTTATGGATCATGATCAGTGACCTTACATAATGACCCCGAAGACATGAGTGAAGTTTCAATTGAATATCTGTAGTAGTTACAGAGACATGTACTTGCACAAAACTTTAAACCTGAAGCTTTCCAAGTACAAAAAGGAGCATAATTATGTTAAAATGCAGGTCACAGTTATGGGCCTTTACCAGTGACCTCATATAATGACCAAGGAAGACATGTGTGAAGTTTCAATTGAATACCAGTATCTGTAAAACATATAGAGATATGAACTTGCTGCACCCCAACCTTAACCAGAGCTTAAAAATTGCATGAAAATGTTAAATGACACTAACTGAAATTTCAGATGTTGTTGTTGTTGTTTTGAGCAGAAAATAAATAATGCCTGATTCTGTATTGTAACCCAAATATCTACCAAATCTGCTTTACATTTTGTAGAAATAACAAAATTATGGACATATTTTGAGGTATAGATGCCATCCTCTGGCATAAAATTTTAGCTTTCACTGTAAGCTTTGAATTCTGATCTTAATATGTAGAAGAAGCCTTTTTTGGTTGGTATGCCCACAAATAATGAACTTGCTTTTGCTTTCTAAATGGACAACAATTTTGTAAAAGTACATGTCACATCGTGCCCTATCTCAACCCACCCACATATATAAAACATTCATTTTAGGCGTGTTGTGGAAAAACTGGGCTTAATGCATGTGCGTAAAGTGTCGTCCCGCTTCAGCCTGTGCAGTCAGCACAGGCTAATCCAGGACGGCGCTTTCTGCCTACAGTGGATTTATTTTTAGAATAGACTCTTTGAAACAGAAAATACCATAAAAGCGGAAAGTGTTGTCCTGGGTCAGCCTGTGCGGACTGCACAGGCTAATCTGGGACGTCACTTTATGCACATGCATTCAACCCGGTTTTCCCACGACATGCCTCAAATATTCATTTAGTCTTTCCAAACCTTGTCAATGTAGACTGGATAGTCCTTGGGTAACACCTTCTCAAGAGCTTCACGATTTCCCAGCTGTTTGCGCAGCAGCACTATTCTAAAACAGAAAAGCAAAATAACTAAATTAACTACCTTTAACCATTCACTGCTATTTAATTCAATTTGTATAAAATAAACATATGCGTTATGAAAAAGTGAGCCCTACTCTTTAAATCATCAAACTGTTTACTAAATGTATATCAAAAATGTTGAAAAAAACAACAACATCTTTTTTCATTCTGGACACAAATATGAAAAAAAAGAAAACAAATCCCATATACGTAATGATGGTTTTCACTGTAATAATTTATTTACATACCAGTAAATTTAACATAACCTAAAAATCAGTTATTCTGAACTTGCGCCAAATAAAAGTTGAACGCACCTTTTAAGATCCTCGGGATTCCCCCAGCCTTTCGTGTAGATTTTCGTGACAATAAACCATCTCCAGAACCAGTCCAGTCGGCTCATTATTGCTCACCGCCTGCAAGAAACCAGTCGTAGGAATATAAAAATATGTCTTCTATGCAAATATTGCATATACACTAAAACCCGATTATATTACCACCCTGATTTTATGACCACCCCGCTAAAGCGGACACTTTTTAAAAGACCCGTATGTTTTCATATACATATTTCAAAGTCCTGAGTTTGAAAGCAACGAGTTAAAATCTTAAGTACTCAGATCATGGCAAAAATCAAACAGTATATTTGAGGCGCGTCGTGGGAAAACTGGTCTTAATGCATGTGCGTAAAGTGTCGTCCCGGATTAGCCTGTGCAGTCCGCACAGGCTAATCCGGGATGGCACTTTCCGCTTTTATGGTATTTTCTGTTTCAATGAAGTGTCTTCTAACCATAAATCCACTTTAGGCGTAAAGTGTCGTCCCCCGATTAGCCTGTGCAGACTGCACATGCTAATCCGGGATGACACTTTACGCACATGCATTAAGTCCGGTTTTCCCACGACGCGCCACATTTTAACTCATTTGTTTATGCCATTGTTTCAAGAAACCCTCCTTTGGCAAATGAAAACTGTATTCAGGAAAATTATTAACTAGCAACAAATACAAACTGACTAGTGATTAAAATATAGAAGTACATGAACATGGACAATAGCACTGAAAATATTATCCATTATCCAATATACCTGTGATATTACTTGTAACAGATAGTGACATCATTGGTCTTTTTTTTTATAATTATGTATATATACTCATAAAGGATAATCCTACATACTGTTGAAACCAAAATTCCATGCTTTTTCCATAACATAACTGAGTTTTCCATGATATAATCTGAACATACAGAAGTCCAAATAGTACACTGATATTCACATTTTATTTGATGTACATAAACTACAATAAAATTCAATTATTTATCAAGGCTGATTCGCGCCCTGTAGAATATAATAGAACTGTTTGTAGAGCTGCAATACATGTCTGTCCATCAATACGCTCTTGAATTTGATTATTTGTTTGCTTATATTTCAATGCATTTGACCATTTGTATGCAAAAATTCTAAAAGTATGTTCAAAGATACTTTTTCAACTTTCCATGACATTTTTTGGAAATTCCATGATTTTTCCATGATAAAATCCAAATTATCAAAATTCCTAGGATATTTCCAGACAAAGCCTATTTTCCATGACTTTTCCAGACCTGTACGACCCCTATAAAACTCACGACCTCCCAATCCCAAGGTGGACACCATATCCAGTACATCACTGAGACAAATGTATAATTATTTTTAAAAGAAAATCTTATTTACCTTAGAATTTATCTCTTTAAATAAAATGATTTTATCTGTAAAACTACAACACTGTTTAACTAGTTATATCTTAATGTAAATTGCATTTGCACATGTCCATAAATACTACATGCACAACAGATTCCCCTATCAATGACACGTGTCCAAATCACATCCAGGAAGTGTACCCTGGGGCTTAGTATGGAAGTGTTAAATTAAAACAAAATAAAATGAATGGACAAAAGCAAGGGAATCATGTGACAGATATTACTAATCATGCACCTATCAATATTTTCCCCCAGGGGGGGAGCGGCGGGCTGACCCAGGTGAATTAGACAAAGTTTGTTTTTTGGGGTCTAATTCCCCACCCTAGAGTCAAGCATATTTGTCTAAATCCCCTCAGTGGGAGATGCTATATATCTATCAAATGGCCCGGGGCCTGTATTACCGGGATCTAAAATCCGACCAAAGTCTATTACCCCGGGACCCGGAATCATTCAGAATGTCTAATTCCCGCCTGTCGGGAATTGCGTTCAGTCTAAAGTCCCCTATATGCCTCTCCCCCCCTGGGAGAAAACATTGATAGGTGCATCAATACACAGCAGAAACCAAGCATGTTACCTATGAACAAAGTTTAAACTTTCATTATTTTAACTTGCCACAAATTTTATTTTAAAGGGAGTATGTCTATGAAAATAGATCTCTTCTGCAGCTGTGTAAATGCTGTTATGTTATAGATATGTGCAATACAAAGGCATTTGAATAAAGTAATGTATAAACAATATAATATATGAGATTTTCAATCAAAACATACGTATGTATCAACAAAAATTAAAATCTGAACTCAGTATTAAATTCAAGGGGTGGGAGCCATAAGAACAAATAACAATTGACAGCACTATTACCATCTGCCTTGCAAGAACACACAAGTGCAAAATATATTACTACAAAATACTTCTGATGTCAAAATACAAACAAGAAAAGGTCCAAACATTACCTTAAAGGGACTATGTCATCAAAAAGGGCCTCAAGGGGGCAATTTCTGAAAAAAAAAATGAAATTAAGATATTTATACTGGAACATACCGGTAATAATGGTTAAAACAGGGTATATCTAATGAACAAGAGGGCCCTGAGGGCCCTAGGACGCTCACCTGAGACCTTATAACCCAATTATTTATATCCCAACAATCTTGAACAAACCTCTCGGCCTTGCGGTTTCAGGTAACGATTTTTTAAGTCATTTTTCTATTAAGTCTATATAAACCATGTGACCCCTTGGGATGTGGCCAGATTTGACCCCAGGGGCATAATTTGAACAATCTTTGGAGAGGGCCACTATGCAATGTTACGTACCAACTATAGGAAAGCTGTGGGCCTTGCCGTTTCAGAGGAGATTTTTAAAGTCATTCTGCTATTTAAGTCTATATAAACCATGTAACCCCTGGAGCATGACCAGTTTTGACCCCAGGGGCATAATTTGAACAATATTTGTAGAGGACCACTATACAATGTTACATACCAAATATAAAACCTGTAGGCCTTGCGGTTTCAGAGGAGAAGAATTTTAAAGTCATTTTGATATTTAAGTCTATATAAACCATGTGACCCCTGGGGTGTGGTCAGTTTTGCCCCATGAGGCATTATTTGAACAATCTTTGTTGAGGACCACTATAGGATGTTACATACCAAATACGAAACCTATGGGCCTTGCGGTTTCAGAGGAGATTTTTAAAGTAATTTTGCTATATAAGTCTATATAAATCATGTGACCCCCGGGGCGTGGCCACTTTTGACCCCAGGGGCATAAAAAGAACACTATTTGTACAGGACCACTATAGGATGTTACATACCAAATATGAAATCTCTGGGCCTTGCAGTTTCAGAGAAGAAGATTTTTAAAGACATTTTGCTATTCAAGTTTTTTGTAAAAGCTGTGACCCTGGGGCGTGGCCAGTTTTGACCCAAGGGGCATTATTTGAACAATCTTTGTAGAGGACCACTATAGGATATCACATACCAAATATGAAATCTCTGGGCCCTGCGGTTTCAGAGAAGATTTTTCAAGTTTATACTTTATAAATCTATTTTTAGCTCTGGTGACCTATATATGCAGTGGACAGTAACAATTTGAACAACTTCGAAAGAGGGTCACCCAATTATCATTCCTGTGAAGTTTGGTGAAAATCCGCCAAGTGGTTTAGGAGGAGATGTTGTTTGAATAAAAAGTTGACGACGGACGCACGCACGGAGAACGGTCACAAAATCACAAGCGATCACAAAAGCTCACCGTGAGCACTTTGTGCCTAGGTGAGCTAAAAATGTGTGCACGCATTCTGAGCTAAAAATCAATTTATAATATGGGTCTTGTTTGTTTGGCCCTTTTCATGTTTACATTTTAACATCACAATTGTGAGTATTTTCTATAAATATAGATGGCACGCTACTTCTTACCCAAGCATGATAGCGCAGTTGGTTAAAGCGCTGTCTACTGTCATTTCTTCATATGACATCTAAGAGTGTGATCCCTGCATGGGGTTTTAATTTTTCAGACTTTTTTTGCTAATTTGATTTTATCAAATATCTGATGTATTGTGCATTTAATTTATATTATGTTTTTTTATTACATGAACATGTCATATGGATTCATGAAAATGCGGCCTTGACATAGGTAATTATTCAAGCTGGTCATTACTCTAATAGAGTTCATGAATCATGATTATATAGTTAATGTTTCCAAGCACAGTCTTCACGAATAAATTTTAAAATCAGTGGACAGTCGGTCCACCAAGACATCTAAATAGACTGGACAGGATGACAATTCAATGGACCATAGTTGGTAGATTTTCGTTCACTCTCTTGTATATTCCATGCGTTACAATAAAGCAACCATGGTTTTTACACTTTTATTCTCTTATTAAATAAATGGGAAACAAAGCCAATACTAATGGTGAATCAATAGCTACAAGTACTCAATTTTTTAAGGGAATACCATTTTCATAATGACTGTAGGACTTAAAATTGATAGACCAATGGTAGGACTTAAAATTGATAGACTAACGATAGGACTTAAAATTGATAGACCAACGGTCCAGCTTACTTACAAATTTTGCTGGACCTAGGAATAATTTGGTGGACTGGGTCCATGGTCCACTGATTAATCGTGAAGACTGCGACAATTTGGTGTGAGTCTAGATAAAGGGGACTGAGATCACAATGCCCCTAAGGCTGTTGGAGAGCATGGACAAGATTGATCTGATAGAGAATCAACAGATAAAGGGGACTGAGATCACAATGCCCCTAAGGCTGTTGGAGAACATGGAAAAGATTGATCTGATAGAGAAGCAACAGATAAAGGGGACTGAGATCACAATGCCCCTAGGCTGTTAGAGAATATGGAAAAGATTGATCTGATAGAGAATCAACATATAAAGGGGACTGAGATCACAATGCCCCTTAAACCGTTACAGAACATGGAAAAGATTTGATCTGATAGAGAATCAACAGATAAAGGGGACTGAGATCACAATGCCCCTAGGCTGTTAAGAGAACATGGAAAAGATTGATCTGATAGAGAATCAACAGATAAAGTGGACTGAGATCACAATGCCCCTAGGCTGTTAGAGAACACGGAAAAGATTGATCTGATAGAGAATCAACAGATAAAGGGGACTGAGATCACAATGCCCCTTAAACCGTTACAGAACATGGAAAAGATTGATCTGATAGAGAATCAACAGATAAAGGGGACTGAGATCACAATGCCCCTTAAACCGTTACAGAACATGGAAAAGATTGATCTGATAGAGAATCAACAGATAAAGGGGACTGAGATCACAATGCCCCTAGGGCTGTTGGAGAACATGGAAAAGATTGATCTGATAGAGAATCAACAGATAAAGGGGACTGAGATCACAATGCCCTTAGGGCTGTTGGAGAACATGGAAAAGATTGATCTGATAGAGAACCAACAGATAAAGGGGACTGAGATCACAATGCCCCTAAGGCTGTTGGAGAACATGGAAAAGATTGATCTGATAGAGAATCAACAGATAAAGGGGACTGAGATCACAATGCCCCTTAAACCGTTACAGAACATGGAAAAGATTGATCTGATACAGAATCAAGGCCCGTATTCACCAACCCATTCTTAGACTTAAGAATAAAGAATAGACTCAAACTCAATAAAATATATTTGCAAATATGCTGGTGCCAATGTTGCTTATGTCATTAACAAATCATTCTATACAAAAAAATTGCAATAATTATAGATAGTGAATACCAAGTAACAAAACAAAATTTGTTAGAAGAATATTATTCATTCTTAAGTGTTAAGTCTAAGAATGGGTTGGGGAATAAGGGCCCAGATATGATCAGGGCCCAGTTGTTCAAAACTTTAACGGCCAATTAAGCTAACAACAGTTAACTTTTCGATGAAGTTATTTATGAAAATTAGATGTTTGAGTTTCAACCTGTGAGTTTATTTAAAATAAAATTAAACGCTCAAATAATTTTCAAATGTTTGATAAGCAAGTTGCTGGTAATATTAATTTATTTACATCTAAAGTTAACAGGCTGTTAGCTTAATTGGCCGTTAAACGTTTGAGCAACTGGTCCCAGAAGTGAAGGTACTTAAATACGAATATATGTATACTTAGTAAGTGTAAACCTTATTTGATACAAAGGTAATGTATTTATTATGAATATGATGTTATTAATAATAAAGGATTATTTCTTGCTACCTTACTTTTGTTGCTAGTTAATTTCATTCGTATTATCTAAATATTATCTAAATAAATATATTTTGATGACATTTCCATACAAACATTTTAATATTTACTTAATTTAATTAAGAAGAGAGAATGTTTAATGGAATATAGGAGTATTTTACTTTTTCTTACAGGACGTACAAGGTGTTGTTCAGTACTGATTTTTTTTTTTAAATAAAGGAATACTTTTTTTTTTTTTTTTTAAAAGAACACTTGGCTTAGTTTTATAAATACTGAACAAAGCAAGTCTTCTTTTAGCTTGCACTGAACACTATTAAAACATAAGCCAATCTTTACGCAATCTGTTTGGCATTTCTACCGAGTATTCAGTATATGAATTGAATTTTGTCACTCATTAAATGTTAATTAATTGAGTAAATGAAGTTTCAGAATTGTGATTTACACAAATATGCGCCTTATCTGTTGCTCTGAATCTGGTGTATCTGGCCTGAACTGGCCCAATTGAGCATTATCAAATTCGTTTTAAAGACATTAGTATGGTCATGCACAAACTATGCCAGTTTGGTAAAGTGTGGATACAAAATCTCTATCTTGCACACAGTCCTCTTTTGCATTTTTTTTTAATGACAAGGGCAATAAGTCTGGTGTTTGTGGCCCTATCTGGCACGTCTAGAATTTGTTTGTGGCCCTATCTGGCATGTCTAGAATTTGTTTGTGGCCCTATCTGGCACGTCTAGAATTTGTTTGTGGCCCTATCTGGCACGTCTAGAATTTGTTTGTGGCCCTATCTGGCACGTCTAGAATTTATTCATTTTTTTCAACTAGCAAACATTTGCTGGTGCTTTTATTTTCACTTGCGAAAATTATTTACTTCTCGCTATTCCATTTAGTTATAGTCTAATTAACAACCTGTAAATGTCCTATTCGTTGCACAGGGTGCGGGCAATTTTTAATTCCTGAAAATCTGTCAATACAATAATTTCTGTGGTAATAAAATGTTTTTGATTTTTGTTCAAAAAACATCAAACAAATATTTTTGGACCATAAAAGCCCTGTGGCATACACATATTTTTCACTCATGATTTTGTGTGAGCATAAAAAAAAGATAACTATTAAAATTAATTTTAACTTGCATTTTGCAATTAATAAATTAGAGCCCTGCTACTGGTATCTGGCCCATTATTAGCTCCTTCCGTGATCAGATGTTAGCCAGCTGAAAAATTCCCAAGCTTCAATGGGGATCGAACCCAGGACCTCTGATTCCAAGGCAAACGCTCTACCATATCACTATAAAAGCTAACTCATATAGCAAGGTAATAAAAGTGTCCCTTAAACATCACCCTACTGCATGGTCATGCAAAAACTATGCAAATCCTAATTGGATGGAAAAAAATCATTGAAAAAGGGCAATGAGTGAAAGACTCCATTGTTTCTAGTCGAATCTGACAAGAGTTTATGGCTTGTCTTATTGCCTGAACAAGTCAAAGAAGAAGCTGATAGAGATAATTTTTCATCAGACAATAACTAATAATTGATCGTATGCCATACGGCAGGGCACTCAATATACGATTTTTGCCCAGAATATCGGCCCCACTCCCCCACCTGAAAAGTAAGTTTTTTCCCCTAAAAAATGGAACAATTCCCCCTAGGAGGTCTGCCAAAAAAAAATACAAAAAAAACAACAGAAAGCCTAGTTAAAATGCCAATAATCGTCCGCATCATAAGTATCGCCGTTTTGGTCCAGATCGCTAATATTTCATTGACACATGTTACGTGCGATAAACAATACACCGATCTGTTCAACATCAAAGTGAAACAGTTTGACGTCATCAGCTTATATCGCGCATGCCACCCATGACAAAGTCCTTTCACTGCTGTCGCTTTAATTAGCAGCCAAATTACAAGCTGTCCACGTGGAGGGTGTACACAGTACCTGTATGTCATAAATTAATACTGACCTATCTGAACAACAATAATGTTATCGATACGGCAAAAGTATTTTTTTGTTTGAGAGGAAATGTTAACTGCACATCGATGGTGCTAAAAAAATTTGGTTGGTATGCGCTACGAAGCTTTCATTCAAAAGTAAAGATCTCACAGTTCTCTGCGCTACAAAGATTTTATATGGCCATCAATACACCCACGCTTTCCATGCGGATGACGGGACGTTGTACATGTCAGCATAATTTTCGCGCGCTTTTCTAGCCCAACTAAGGCTTTTCATGAAGTACATGTGTATTTTAACTGTAAATAAAGTTTGTGTTTATGACGTGTGAACAGTAAAATTCGAATAGGCGTTTCGCATTTCGATATAGTATATGTGTTGTGATAACTGATTTACAATCAAATACAAGGAACTATATAATATTTTTATATACAAATAGAATATTTTACATATGGATATAACAGAGTATGGATGTTAACAACAATGAAAAGGTGATTTAATTAGATTTACTGTTTGAGATAGCGAAAATAGGCTTGTGTTTACATGTATATGCACATGAATGACCTGACAGGTTATATCGCAATTGCGATGCATGGACCCCGCGAATTGCGATACAATGGTGTTGTAGTGTATTGCCATTTTCGGTCTTTTAAATGAATACATTAAATTAATCAATAATTTAAAAAGCGGGACTGCAAATTGCTTTTACAAAAAAATATGTGTTGCATATTGATATTAATTATATTAGTTTCATATATCCATTATAAAATCGTGCTGGGCTAGAAAAACGCGCTAACTATTTATTAACGCCCGCTAAATCACAAAAAACTCATGGAAATGATGCGTGTATAGCTGCAATGTTACATGTATACTGTGGCCTTGTCCAAATTTTAAGCGTTATTGGTAGATTCTGAGCTATGTTTTTTTTGTGCTAACAAATAATCAAAGTTATATTTATAGGAGTTTCATTTGCAGTAAAGATTACATGACGTTTTTACCAAACGACAATTAGACGCGAGTTTGTTGGGTTGAGTTAGGTTTTAAATCAGTATGTATAACTTCCATATTAAAATATTCCCCTGGTCAGTCAAAATTCCCCCTCCAGAGGGCGGTGGGCCATTTCCCCCAAAACTTATTGAGGGCCCTGTACTGGCAGAACAGGGTGCTTTAGTGTGTAGATTTGCATGTATTACCCGAAATAACTAACCGATTATCCAGTTTCAGCCATTCCTATAGATTCGGCCACCCCCAGATAATGGAAATTGACTATTATTTCTTATACAACTTGTGTTAGCTATCTGTATTGAGGCAATTCTATCACATAAATATTGTTTTTGGTTTTAAAAATTGTAAATGTTAGATTAAAAGAAATTCCTAAAATTGCTTCACACTTTGTGCATAAGCCAAGAATTTTGTAAGCATTCATTTTCAAACAGTATGCTTGTAATGAACATATTTAGTGAAGTGTAACCTACCATACTTTGTTACCATTTATTGTCGTGAGACTCAAAAAAGAGTGGTTGGAAAATATACGCGGTTGTTGGCAAATTCGTAAAACCCAAATACACAACAATGCTAATGTGTGTTAGTCTAATAAGTAATGCTTCTAATGAATTATATCAAAATTGTAACAAAATTTAAGTGTTTTCTTATCAAAATGATGACTGAACCAAATGATCGGAAACATTCATGGTTGCTAGAATTGGTCAGTAACAGAGTGAATGGCTGATCTATACATTATCTGGCCTTTATGTAGTAGAAGAGACCTTAAATTTATAGACAGTAGTCTCACTGGTGTTGAAATTGTGCTCATTTAGGGTATAAAAGCAGTTTAGCTCTTAAGTGGCTGAATATACAGGAAAAGTTCAAAAGGGGCTACCTACTAAGTACTATCGATATATTTAAACGGAGTTGACATTGCCAGAGCTTGTCAGCTGATAGTGATAAGTATACACAAGTTTTTCATATAATGGGATTTTTATTGTTTTTGTTTGGATCTCTAACACTGTGTGTTTTTAAAACCTGAGTAAACTATTAAAACATGACTCGAAAGTTGACCGGACCTATCACTCTGTTGTTGTTGTTTGTGTTGTTGTTGTTGTTAATGTGGCATGTAAGGACGTCGTTATACTATTGAACACCAAAGCAATAGTGGTGTTCCTCACTTGTAAACACACGGACAAACAAACCAACGCAAGCAGAAATACACATAACCTCCTTGCTGAAATTAACTAGGGAGATTGGCCGAGTGTTGTTGAAGAATTTTGTCAATGTATTGTTATTGACTTTGGGTGTTCAGAGGTGCTTCATTCAGACGGTGCACAGTGTACTTTTAGCATGATTGTCTAGTGCATTTAATTAACAAATTGTTTTTTATTGAAAAATAAAAACTTATGCATCAGTCTTTGAAACAGAGGACATATTTCTGTTGCGAAAAAAAACTGTTACAACACTTCTCTGCTTGTTAGCAGAAATAGCAGCAAGACATTGTAGAGTTTTTCTCATACATTAAGGTAATAATATGAGTTATAACTTTCGGATTCAGCGAAATTGAGGACATGCAGGGCAAATGTTGTCTTTTAAGTATACATTTTCCTATATAACACATATTGAAGAGATTCAATTTTGCTCACAACTGTAACGTGACAGGCTCCTAGTATGTATGCTATGAGACTTCAAACGGCAGCAATAGCGATGATTCTTTCAACAAACAAACATTAACAGTTATAATGAATTTTCCTCAGCCTACCTTGGCATTGATTATTACCAATGATTGTATTTTACAACAGTAATTACTTTAAAATCATTATCACTATGAAAATACAATGCTTTACAATGTTATGTCCTGCTCACGTTATATGTAGCAATAATCAGTTGGGTATGGCTATTGGTTTCATATATTATTGCTCTTTCTAGGACTAAACCTGGCAGGTATGGAACCTGTATGATAATTCCTAAAGCTAACAACCCGGGCATTGGGCAACACCAGACGCCAACTCTGCAATCGTGCTGTACAAGCAGCAGCAATCATGAGTGTCTGAAACGTCTATTAACACCTAAAGTCCCTAGTTGGTTAAGAATTAATATTAATATTTCTGCACCTAGGATTTCTCCACGATGTGAACAGCTCGACAGCTGGCAACAGACTGATAAGAATTATCAGATAATCATGTTAAATGAAGCGGAAAAGTAAAAGTAGTCCTAAGAAATTACAAGTAAGGACAAGCTACAGCGGTTATATACACTATTAAAAAGGCCAGAGAACGGGCCATTGTCGTCACACTACTTTTAATATGCTGAAATCACACCAATCTGACTAAAGTGAATGATCAAGTTTCCTATGCCTACTGGAAGCATATCATATTTTAGGACGTGATTTTAATGAGATTGTAAAGGATCATGCATAATGCATACTTATTTGGCCCTAAATTTTGGGGCCTAAAATTTGACTATGAAAATATGGTGAGCATTACACTGCAATACAAGCCAATAGTCATTTTCAGTCATTTTTATTACAGTTGGAATGCAATACTACAAATAGGTTACTTATTAGGTATGGTTGAAATGGCTTTGTTCATTATGTCATGGACTTACATAAATTTGCTCACCTGTTAAATTTGTTGTTTTTGACTACACTTGTTTGCACGATTTGGCTTTAAGGACTGACTTGGCAGAGCTTTCAAATCTTAGATATCAGAAGGTGTGAACATTCGTTGTGATAATCTGATTTGTATCACGATAATATTCAATGCTAACACTATGATGGGACTGGAACATTTGTTAGTAATTACCGTATTTACCCTATGTATTGGGACACCCTAAATATTGGGACACCCCTATTTTTGGCAAAAATAATTATTTTTGGAGTCCCTTAATATTGGGACTCTTTTGAAATTTGAATTTTTTATTGTCCGTTAATATTGGGATACAAAAATATAATGGTAAATATAAATGTAAATATCTCTCGATTTCAATATGATCAAAGTAGTATAGATCTACTGTACACAGTATATTGCAATAGATATTCAGCAAATAATAAGAGTGTACCCCTTTTATATAATAAAAACTACAAAGACTACCGTTTTCAAAATTTAAATGCATGTATTACGTCATGTGCGTATAATGATATTCATATTAAATAATTTTTTGAACTTCTTATAACAAACTAAAATTGTCACTTAATGTCAATTAACAGTTACCAGTATTATGGTAACTACCCGGTAGTATGTGATAATTGTTGGGTCTCTCATGAAGCCAATTAGTGTGCCACATGCGGCGTTCTTATCGCTAAACAAACACGTCTAGGGCCTGTTTAGTTGACCCGTGGTGCTAACTGTGTACTAACACGCTATACTACCCGGTGTTCTTAATTGACACGCTCCACTCAGTTAAGCACGCGGCATAACGACAATCGGTGTGTGTGTGAAAATACATTGGGTCGAATATTACCCTATATTTTGGGACACTTTAGGGCATTATTTTTTTATGACCCTTTATATTGGGACAAGAAAAATTGTAATTATTTTTAAGTGTCCCAATATATAGGGTAAATACGGTAGGTATCTTACTTGAAATCATGAATTTGTAGGCCTTTTTATTCGCAGTATCCCGTCAATTTGTAGCATCTTGTTTCACAATAATGTGTTTAGACTGCATTTTATTTTTGTTAGTTTTAATCTATTTATTTAAGCTTGATTGTGCCGAAAGCCAGAGGCATACTGGGACTTTTTCGAGTCCGTTTCATGTCTTGAACCTGAACTTGGTGTCTTTTGGGAAAGATCATTTGAACGCTCTCCGATCCACTCGCAACATTCTCCAGGCGGACCATATACATTGGATATTCATAGCATTTTGTTCATTATATTCTGTCTAATAATGATACACTTCATTCTTATTACTTCAAATATATTTCCTAACTTGAACTAACACAAAATATTATAAACACTTGCTGAAGTGTACAGTTATGATATAATGATTATCCATCAACACATGTTAGATTGTAACTCACGAACAGACTTGATCGAGAATAAACGGGAAATAATTCAAGCCTCAAATTATGCAAATAGAGTTCATGATGATTAGGTCTATATGTCTGTGCTATAAACTGTACCTAATATGTCCAATATCATTATAATGTTACAAATTGTAATTGTGTTCTAAATTGTGTTAGTCTGCTTTATTATTTCAATTTAGAAATATTGATTTATTGGAGTCCAGAACTGGGCATTCACATATGCCCTATACATTTCATTGCATCATTATATCTCAGTAAAAAATCTGCAAAAAAAACACATACACTTGTAGATGATTCAAACCTTATTCTGCAACATTTACTTCAGGTTCATCACAGATGTGTGACGTTAACAAGCATAATGACACCCCTTGAACGATCAGTTGACTATGCAGAGGTTAGAGTTCTCTGATGTGCTTAAAATCTCCACTTTTTGACTCATAGATTTAGTTTATACACTCATAGTTCTTTATGTTCAGTTATAGAACAAATGGAAAACCTAATGTGACTATTATTCATAAGGTTAGAAACTATGAACATTTTGTGTCACTCATTTTTGAAAATATGTCTTTTATTGTTCTATGAACAATTTATGAAGCTACTTTTAATGTTTTAATTCACTATTCACTGAAAAAAGATACGAACTTGGTTCTTCTGACTTTATCGACTGATACATATATATCCATTGTACTTGAATTAATGTTTTGGGGAAATTAAGCCAGGTAAGTTCTTATTGTTTCAGTATCTGGTGGAGATGGGACGCCAGAACCCAGCAGCCTTGGCAGCAAGCATAGCATCTCAAACATGCAAAGAGTAAGTGACTTGTAGAGTGTGTATATCACATAGTGACTTTTAGAGTGTGTATATCACATGCTGACTTGTAGTGTGTATATCACATAGTGACTCGTCGAGTGTGGTATATCACATAGTGACTTGTAGAATGTGTATATCACATAGTGACTTGTAGAGTGTGATATATCATATACTGACTTGTAGAGTGTGTATATCACATAGTGACTTGTAGAGTGTGTATATCACATACTGACTTGTTAAGTGTGATATATCAAATACTGACTTGTAGAGTGTGTATATCACATACTGACTTGTAGAGTGTGTATATCACAGTGACTTGTTGAGTGTGATATATCAAATACTGACTTGTAGAATTTGTATATCACATAGTGACTTGTAGAATGTGTATATCACATAGTGACTTGTAGAGTGTGTATATCACATACTGACTTGTTGAGTGTGTATATCACATAGTGACTTGTAAAGTGTGGTATATCACATACTGACTTTTAGAGTGTGGTATATCAAATAGTGATTTATATTGACTTGTAGAGTGTGGTATATCAAATATTGACTTGCTGAGTGTGGTATATTACATATTGACTTGTAGTGTGACAGACGTTCGTGTAGCATCTCATTGACTTGTAGTATCACATAGTGACTTGTAGTATCACATAGTGACTTGTAGTATCACATAGTGACTTGTAGTATCACATAGTGACTTGTAGTATCACATAGTGACTTGTAGTATCACATAGTGACTTGTAGTATCACATAGTGACTTGTAAAATCACAAAGTGAATTGTAAAATCACAAAGTGACTTGTAAAATCATCACATATTGACTTGTAGTATCACATGGTGACTTGTTATCTTGCAGAATGATTTGTTATCTTGCAGAATGACTTGTTAAATTACAGAGTAACTTGCTATCTTAGGGGGTGACTTGTTAAATCACAGAGTGACTTGTTAAATCACAAAGTGACTTGTTATCTTGCAGAGTGACTTGTTAAATCACAGAGTGACTTGTTATCTTGCTGAGTGACTTGTTAAATCACAAAGTGACTTGTTAAATCACAAAGTGACTTGTTATCTTGCAGAGTGACTTGTTAAATCACAGAGTGACTTATTATCTTGCAGAGTGACTTGTTAAATCACAGAGTGACTTGTTATCTTGCAGAGTGACTTGTTAAATCACAGAGTGACTTGTTATCTTGCTGAGTGACTTGTAAAATCACAGAGTAACTTGTAAAATCACAGAGTGACTTGTAAAATCACAGAGTGACTTGTAAAATCAGATAGTGACTTGTTATATCAGATTGTGGCTTGAAGTTACTCATTGTGACGTGCAATCACAGACATTGGTACTTGTGGTATCATAGAGTTGTATAACTTAGTAACTTTAGTATTTCATAGTAACTTGCAGTATAAACGAGAGATTTGCTGTGTCACAGATTCACTTGTAGTAGCATCTTCTGAATAAAAACAAGATTTGATGGTTTATCAGTATGTTATACCTTTTTTCCAGCAAATCCATCCATCAGAAATTATTGGATCTGTACATTGAAGAATCAAGCAAACAACAAGAGGGGCAGGTAAGTGTTTTTAGTTTTTAATTTTGGGAAATCAGATGTCTGATGATTAGATAAAATAGCTGATTTGTTGACATTTGTTTTAAAGAAGAAATAATGACCTTAGTGACTATGAACATTCTTAAACGTAATCTCTATCCAGTGTTTTTTTAGGGCCAATTTGGGGCCGAAATTCGGCCCCATTCCCCTGCTTAAAAAGTATCTATTTTTCCCCTATATTGACATTAAAATTCCCCTCAGAATGTAAGTTTTATTTTGAAAAAAACTTGACCAAAATCGGACAAAAATTGACTAAGATAGAAGAATTTTCGTAAACAATCCCAGTAATTTTTTTATCAAACCAAGTTTGTGCATAATCTAAGTTATCATTTGTAGCAAAACAATTGTTTAATATTTTATAAGAAAGTAAATATAAAAATTTTATAGTGCGTTTCTACAAAAACAATTCCCCTTTTGCCGCAAAATTCCCCGTCTGAACGGCCCTGCCTCCTTTCCCCCAAAGTTGAAAAAAAACTTTAATATCATAAATTCAAGCCAATTAAAAAGCCATATTCATAATTGACAAATATTTTCATTGGTCAATATTGTAAATTTAAAATTTATACATATTTATTTAAACTTTATTGCATCGAAAGCCTTAGGCTTATAGAGACACTCTCCAGTCTGTTTCCTGGGAAGAACCAGTACTTGGTGTCTTTAGAAAGATCTTGAGAACGCTACCGGTGTGGGGATGGAACCCTGGACCTCCTGTGAGGTGGACACCATATCCACTACACCATAATGACCTCATTAAAATTTTATGATCGTGCGGCCTAGTAATTTATGGGGAGCCACATGTTTGGTTGGTTGTATTCAGGCATTGCAGTGCAACACCCACCTGCTGAAGAAGCTGGTACGCAGAGAGAAACTGAGCTGCCTCATCCTGAATCTGTACGCTGGGAACGAGGGATACTCCCTGATGTTGCGCAGTAAGACCGGAGTGGAGATGGAAACATGCAAACTGCCGTATGAGGTAAAGTTTGGTCGGATGTATGCAGATGACATAAGCAGTGGTCACAATTTTGCACCCTGCTTGTTCAGATATTCAGTTTTAAATGGGATGACTTGTAACATTTTCTTTCTCTCTAGTAAAAACATTAGAATTCAGGCTTGCATGGCCAAAGTGCTAATTTTAATATTTACATAAGATATTAATAAGTACTTTCTTTGAATGCTATCACTTAGGCATACAATAATGCAAAACACCTTCCTGCCCATTCAGAGAGCATCGTCACATTTATTTCGATATTTGACATTAGAAAGGCTCAGTCTAAATTTCGTCATGTTGGTCTTATTGCAGGTGACAGAGCTACTGGAATACATCGATGATTCTGAGGTAAGACTTGCAATACATTCAGTAGGTTCAACTGTAGTATGGGGGAGGATATGTTGTACACATAGGGATAATACATCAATATTTCTGAGATAAGTTGTCCTGATTCGCGTTGTAGTAAAATCGGTCTTAATGCATTTTCGTAAAGTGTCGTCCCGGATTAGCCTGTGCAGTCCGCACAGGCTAATCCAGGATGGCACTTTCCACTTTTATGGTATTTTCTGTTTCAAGGAAGACTCTTCTAAACATAAATCCACTGTAGGCGGAAAGTGCCTACCCGGAATAGCCTGTGCGGACTACACAGGCTAATCCGGGATGACACATTACGCACATGCATTAAGTCTGGTTTTCCCATGACATGCCTCAATTATTGTGTGGTTGAGTTCATGTTGTAGAAAAAGGTCTAGGTTGTATGGCTGTTGTTGCTTCAGATAAAATGATCGTGATTATCTGTAATGCAAGAATCTTTTTAAATCCTTATTTTATGTTATATTGGTTGCAGTGATGTAATGGATATGGTGTTTGACTTGCGATTGGGAGATTGGAAGTTGGAGCCCCTACTCTGGGAACGTCCAAGTTAACTTTTTCAAAAACGCTTAGTACTGGTTCTACCCAGAAGACCTGAAATTGTCGTAGTAAACATTGGGCTTTCGACACAATTAAGCCAAAATTAATAGGTTTAAACTAAATCAATATTCTTTTCTCAAATCTGCACGTTGCAATCATATGGTGAGATGCGATCTAAAAGTATACAGTCAGCACTTAAAAATTCCAAATCAATACAGTTTTTGCTATGTAATGTCTTCTTTTGTACTGTTTCTGTTAGTATGCTACTTAATTCTGTTTTTGGTTTAATTTTCAGCTGCCCCCTTTCCTAGTGGATGTATTAGAAAAAGCGCAAGTATGAGAATAATTATTTTTTTTATCCATTTATCTTGCTAAATCATGTACACATCATGTTCGAATTGTTAAAAAAAAGAAGAGAAAATAAAGATTTACCTGTTGTTTAATGACCTAGTTTAATCCTTCTTTGACCGCCCCCCCCCCCCCCGAAATCTGGGGTATTGCACCCCCTGGTATTGGCACCCTGCTGTGGTCACAGTGTGGCGCCCCCTATCTGCTGATATCAGTGCACTTAGCCATTCTTAGTCGGCTGAGCGAAAAGGTTGCAGATAATGATAAAATATTTTATGGTGGACCAATACACAGAGTTGGACACCAGAGTTGAACACCCCACGTAGACACCAGCCAGACATTCGTTAAGCTAACCCTTTAAGTCCATGCATAAAAAAATACTATATATTTTCAGGTGAATGTTTTCAACAGTGGCTGTGTAATTGTCGAGATCAGGGACTTCCGCCGTTCTACAAATGGCACATTTGACATGCAGTATGTGCTGCTGAAACCCAACCCACAGGTTAGCTCCCTTTGTGTTACATGCTCCATTTGTATTGAAACACGTGGGCGGGGAGCATGTTATGAATGTCAGCATTAATCGTAAGTTGGGGAATGTTAAAGCAAACCATAAGCAGTTGTTACATTCACAGTATGAAAGGTTCCATTTATAAAGTTGTTTAAAAATATAAACAAATTCAAATGATTCATGACGTATGTTATTAAAACCCTTTTTTTTTCTGAAATGCTTAATATGTATATGACACCAGAAATGAACTGAGATGAACTGTTAACGAGAATGCTTCTCAGTAAATCAGGAAATGCAAATTTGAATTATATGTATACTGATTTGTTGTTAGAAATATTTCATAGCTTACAGCTGCAGATACAGGATTTAGAGTTAGAGTGGGCGGAAAATTTAAGTGCCTGCCAATCTGTACATGTATACATTACCAGGATGTAATATTCAAAACAATGACAGTTAAATTGCACCATATCATAGTTTAGCTTTATGCAGAGTTTCTATATGTATGGTGACGTTTCATGCAACATAACATGATAAGAGGGCCGATAACTTATGTCATTTTTCGTTGAAAAAATGTGTTTCAATAAAAATCAAATTTTAGACCATCTATGTATTTTCAAATTCCGTCTATGGCTCAAAAACCAACATTATGGTTATTGTTTGTGTGTTGTATGTTTTTGCCTCCACCTCTCTCAGACCCTCCTCTGTGACATCAACAACCTGACGAATGACGGTCACGTGTGGACGCAAGAGGACCTGTATCTCCTGGAGAGCCGGTTGCTATTGGCTACTGAGGAACCGCTGTGTCTGGACCCGTCCCCCGCCGTGCTCCTTGTGGCTAACAAGCAGCAGTATGACCGCAGGAAGATGAACACACCCTTGCTAAAAAGGTTACACTACAACTTGTAAACCTGTTCACGGTTTTATGAGTCTGAGACCATTTTATTTTGGAAACGAACAGTCTGTATAGTTAATTTCTTAAATTAATAAAATGACAGTGGCTTTTTAGGGTGTAGTACAAAAGCCCCTTTCCCAAAAGCCCCTTGGTCTAAAAATGCACACAAGGACATAGGCCCCTTTGTATTTTTAACAGAGTGGACATAAGCCCCCTGGTAGATTTAACAGGGTGGACAAAAGTCCCTTGATGATTATAAATTAGTGGACAAAAGCCCCTTTCTGATATTGTATAGTGTGTATGTATTTCAATAGGAAATTCCATTCCATCAAATTGAACAAAATATAAATTGCAATTAACTGTTGACAAACAGACGAAAAACCTTGCAAAATGTGATAATTAACATTAAATTCATCAAGGGGCTTTTGTCCACTCTGTCATATTTACCAAGGGGCTTTTGTCCACTCTGTCATATTTACCAAGGGGCTTTTGTCCACCCTGTTAAATCTACCTAGGGGCTTATGTCCACTCTTTCAAATATACCAAGGGGCTTATGTCCACTCTTTGAAAATATACCAAGGGGCTTATGTCCACGTGTGCATTTTTAGACCCAGGGGCATTTGGGCAAGGGGCTTTTGTCCGGATACCGGCTTTTTATTATAGGTCTTTTTACATAAATCATATTACATGTTTACTTTGTACATAGAAAAATATGTTGTTCCCAATGCTAGTTTGGAGGATTTAAGTGTTAGCTGATGAAAATAAGTTCAGATGTGGTAACAGCATTTAATGGTCATGTTTACATGTTGGTAAATATTGCTTAGATGTTTCGTATTTTAATTTTACCCTTCAAATATTTTGTCAACAGAAATAATTCGATTTCACGCAAAATTAAATCTGATATGTTTACGTTCGGTGCAATTAAGGAGCTTTGTGAAAACCGGCCCAGTATAGATGACCTGCAGTAAAATTGGTTGAAATCATTGTAAATATTGTCTAGTTAGTATCATAATTGGTTGAAATCATTGTAAATATTGTCAGTTAGTATCATAATTGGTTGAAATCATTGTAAATATTGTCTAGTTAGTATCATAATTGGTTGAAATCATTGTAAATATTGTCTAGTTAGTATCATAATTGGTTGAAATCATTGTAAATATTGTCTAGTTAGTATCATAATTGGTTGAAATCATTGTAAATAGTGTCTAGTTAGTATCATAATTGGTTGAAATCATTGTAAATATTGTCTAGTTAGTATCATAATTGGTTGAAATCATTGTAAATATTGTCTAGTTAGTATCATAATTGGTTGAAATCATTGTAAATAGTGTCTAGTTAATATCATAATTGGTTGAAATCATTGTAAATATTGTCTAGTTAGTATCATAATTGGTTGAAATCATTGTAAATAGTGTCTAGTTAGTATCATAATCTCATAACGTCATTTATGCATTTATGGTCTGTTT
Organism: Congeria kusceri; assembly: GCA_027627225.1. Taxonomy (NCBI): domain Eukaryota; kingdom Metazoa; phylum Mollusca; class Bivalvia; order Myida; family Dreissenidae; genus Congeria; species Congeria kusceri. The sequence goes on along the minus strand of CM051025.1, from coordinate 15,934,289 downwards.
AACGCGTCATTTATGCATTTATGATCTGTTTAACACGTCATTTATGCATTTATGATCTGTTTAACACGTCATTTATGCATTTATGATCTGTTTAACATGAATAAATTGGATGACTTGCATAATATTTCTGTCTTGAGTTAGTTTTGTTGTGTATATATAGATGTCTAGGAAAATATATTCCTGTTGTTAATTTATTGGATATTTTGATACTAAATGAATATTAACAAATTTGTTAAGGACCAGTTATATGTTATGGAAAAGGTAAGAAGTGTGTACATGTTAATTTATTGTTGTTAGATTATTTGGTTGCCCATGTTAAGAGAGATTTGTAAACTGCAGGTCTGTACGGAAGTTCAGCCAGTCTGCCGTCAACCGGAAGCGGAAGATCGCCCAGTCTCCCGCACCGAGAGAGCTGCAACTTCACGACTTCATCGCCAACAGACGGGAGAAAAAAAACACTTCTCTGGGGTCAAAGTTCAGCAGAACTGTGAGAACTCTGCAATGTGCCCTTAATCTTTACTGCTGTTGATTTTAAGAGTCCATATTCACCTAGCTATTTAGTGAAAACTTCAGTAAATTTCTTAAATTAATAAAATTCTGTCTATGGCTGTGTATCTTTTTACAGTAATGTGTTTTAAACTTGGAAATATTTCTTCAATGTGAAATATTATTGTCATCGTTTATAGTGAAAGTCTGTATTCATCATGTTTATGAATATGCTGTATTTTTTTCTATGCTGGTTGTTGTCTATGAAAATGGCGTAGACAATATGAGATTTTTTCACTACTTCATAGATTCAGATGTAACTTATTTAACCTCTCTTGTCTCTGAAATGCCAAAATCTTTCAAAAAATAATTTCAGTTAAGGATCTTACCACGTGACTATGAAAGTTCTTAATCTCAGTCGTTGTTATCAACTTATAATACTGAAACCATATTCTGGAAACATCTGAAGTAAAATCTTATCTTAACTTAAATCTCTTAACATAAAATCACAATTGCTATGCCCCCGAAGGTGGGCATATTCAAATTGAACCGTCGGTCTGTTAGTCCGTCCGGCCAATGTTAAGGTTATTCATAAAGTCCAATATCTTGAATACTATCAAAGGTATTCACTTGAAAATTAATATACTCCTTTACTAATACGACCCTCATAGCTCTGTTGTTTTTATTTTACAGATTTAGGCCCCTTTTTTAACTTGGTTAAGGTTTTTCATAAAATCCCAGGTTTTGACTACTATCAACGGTTTTTACTGGAAACTTGAAATGCTTCTTTACTATCAATGCCTCCACCGGGGAAAGCAACCCCCATAACTGGCAGGGATCTCACTACGATTTTAAAATAGGAGTCCCAAATAGCAAAGAAATGAAAATGTAAGTCCAGCATGTGACGCATGACATTGTATGAATTTTTTAATATTAAACCATATAATACAGTTCTAATAATAATAAATATTATTTTTAATGTATTATTATAAGGTTATGTAATTATAATGATTATATATGATTCTTTAATGATTGTGCCTAATAAAACAATATTTTTACCAATGTTTAATTTTAAAACAGGTATATTCTCGACAACTTGCAATTGATGGTCTAGACTTGTGAATTGCTTTTAATGGCCTTGCTATTTAAAATTTATGATGTGGTGATTAAAGTACATAACAGCAGGCATGCACAAAAGCATAAGTTACTGTCAAGCTTGTAATTGCAAACATGTGAAAAGTGTGGGTTTGCATGTGTTTTACAAATGTTTGTGACACGTAAAATTGGCGACAATAACTTTTGCAAGGTCGCGAAAATATGTGACATGGCAAAATTTTGACCTTACATTATCACCAATATTGTTAATTTTTGTATTGTAATATATGTAATACACAAGAAAGTTCCTTAATGTATGTTTATTGATCAGTGCATTTATAATCCTGTCAAAATTCGGCCCTAGATTTTCGTATGAAATTTCTGTCAAAGACAAAAAGTGTTATCATCATATTATTGACATTTAAGTGATATTCATGAATGTATGTATTATGTAACCCAGTATACCCAGTTAGCAGAAATGCATGCGCCCCAGGACTCTTCGTCTAGTTTTGACAATTGTCCTTTTGAAAAAGTATGCATCCCTATAGGCTTGGTTTTGCGTTTCCGAGATCCCTGACTGGGTTTTGTGTTTTGACAGATTTATGCCCCTTTTTTAACTTATTAAATGTTGGTTACAGTTTGTCATAAAGTCCGGTAAATTGAATACTACCAAAGGTATTTAATTGAAACTTAGAATACTTCTTTTCTATCAACATCTCCACCAGGGAAAGCAATCCCCATCATTCTGTTTTATTTTTTGACGAAAGAGCATTTGGGGGCATACTAGTCTGATACATTATAGTGACAGCACAGTGCCACTTGTTCTTTCATCATCTTATTTCACAGGTATATGACATTGTGAACATGTGTATTGATTATTTAGTCTTATTTTCTCAAATGCAGTGGGATTCACAAATGCATGTACAGTTTATGAAATGTTACATTACAACATTGTCTACTTAAGTGAAAATATGTTTAGATTGACTTGCGATGTTTATGCAATACGGCACCTGACCAGTTAATACCAATGGATGAACTTGTTCATTGGCTGATACTAAACATGAAGACTAAGTCTGAGGTTGAGAACTTCTGGGCCGGTATTCACAAAGCTCCTAAAGGAAATGTGAACTCAAGTTGTACTTGAATGAAAATTTTAGATCAAATTTTCTATGTGAAATCCAATGATTTATGTACAAAGAAGGCTGCAGTACGAAACATATAAGCAATATTTACAAGTTAACAACATTTTAATGTTAACAGACCTATACACCAAACAGCGAGGGACTTAAGGAATTTTACGAATTTAAGGAATTTACTTAAGTTTTCCCTAAGGAGCTTTGTGGATATGGGCCCTGGGCTGGTATTCACACAGCTCTTAAGGAAAATCTTAACTAAGGTTGTACTTTGGTGGGAATTTCAGATGAAGATTTCTGTGTGAAATCTTCTGATATACGTTAAGAAAAGGGTAAAATCTTAAATATAAAGTAATATTTACTAGTTTGAAATATTTAAATGTAAAAAGATCTCTACGTGAAGTAACCACCGAATTTTATAAATTTAGGAATATATTCAAGTTTTCCCTAAGGAGCTTTGTGAATACGGGCCCTGGCCCCGTGTTCACAAATCAAGTTGAGCCTGATTTTCAGGTTCAAGATGAACTTGAGCCAGATATTTTACGATCAGGCTCAAAACTGGCGTTCACTAAAAATATACTATAAATGGTTATGAACTCCTTTCAGTATATGTTTTCTAATCTGTTAGGAACATTCTAATTAAAATTTAAAAAAAATCATGTTAATTTTACTTAGAAGAAAAGTTATTGTGAAACTAAAATATGTTTGAGATTTGGCTCGGTTGAGCTAGAAGATCAAGATCAGCTAAGATTGATCTTGATCTTGCAGTTAATCCTTTGTGAACACATGGCCTGAAGTCACATGTTGTTAGGGATTAGGAAGGCATTCCTTACCAGTGGCAGTGGCTTGTATTTGAAATTGAAGTTTCTTTGCAAACATTTGCAGAATGTGGACTTCTGGAAACAGAAGCAGGTGCCGCTCTCGACCCCGGAAATAATAGACGTGGAGAAGTTTGCCAAAGTTGTCGAGAAACAGGAGAAGTCATTTATGGAGGAGAACACTCTGGTATATATCTTGTAGTGCTAATAAAACTATGAAAAGTGTGAGCTTGAACAATAATATTTGATCAGCTTTCAATGCTGTGACAATATGTAAAATAAATGCTATGACGATATGAAAAATAGAGTTTACAGAATACCGTTGTTGTTTCAGTACAGTTTGTCCTGACCGTCAGAGGCCTTCTTTACGATGAAATGAATTATATCACCCATCCGCATTTTTCGCACTTTTCGTACTTATGAAATGAGCACAATAGATAATGCATTTTAAGTACACATTAATCAAACAATATTCATCACCGCAAATGTTGATCCATTGTATTCACGTCTGCTAAAATTGTATGCTCAATATTATAATCAGCAGTAAAATATTCTTGATTGCCAATATTAAAGGGACTTGTTCACAGATTTTTGAATATTTTTGTTGAAAATGTCATTTCATGTCTTAACTGCAAAAACTAAAGCAGTTGGACTAACAAAAAACAAATCGTGAGTTCGAGCCCCAGCCCGGCTACATGACTTGTGTGGGGATTGGTCATGGTATGAGGCGCGTCGTGGGAAAACCGGTCTTAATGCATGTGCGTAAAGTGTCGTCCCGGATTAGCCTGTGCAGTCCGCACAGGCTAATCCAGGAAGGCACTTTCCGCCTAAAGTGGATTTATGTTTAGAAGAGACTTCCTTAAAACAGAAAATACCATAAAAGCAGAAAGTGCCATTCTGGATTAATACGGGACGATACTTTACGCACATGCATTAAGTTTGGTTTTCCAATGACGCGACTCATATCATTTCTACGGCCATTCTCCTCCTACCTCTGATTCAAGTGGGCAGTTGTCAGTTACTGGCATAGGTATGTGCACTTAGTACTGGTAAACCGCTTAGATCGGCTAAGCTTGACCAGGAAAAGTGTGAGTAGGTTAATTGACCGCGGTGATATGACTGAAATACTGTTAAAGACGGCAAAAATCCAAACAAACAAACAAATATCACATGAAGAAAAAAATCAAATGAAAAAAATGTCTGCTGGGACTTGAACCTACGACCGCCGCGATAAAAAACTTTCGCGCTAACCACTTTGCCATTCTGATTTACACACATAACAATTAACGACACTATATTTCCAATATTATTTCTTTGTCAGTAGTGTTAGTTCGCTTGTTTATATATAATAAATTTTTAGTTTTGGAATCTATGACAAAAAATTTGAAAATTGCCAAATTGCCAATCTGTGAACAGGTCCCTTTAATACATGATAATTACAACTGCGAGCACTTTCTCAGAGTCTGCTGGAGGAGCATGTGCTAGAGAGAGATGGCATGCAGGACAAGAAATTGCTTGCCAAGCTCACCATCTTGCATCGCCCTAGCGACGACGCGCACATCGGTGAACTCTACCTCGACCATGACTACAAGGAGGACAAGTCTGTGGGCGCCACCTGCAGGTTAGGTTACAATGCACTAAACTTGAATGAAATTGCACAGTTTCAAGTTTGTGTGTTGGAAGAAGTCACTGTGATTTTCCACTTTGCCTTCCGCAGTTTTGTTACTTCTCAATGCCTTTTGAAAATTGTAATGTAAAGAATTTAACTTCAAAAGAATGCCTTACAAGTACACAGACTTGTGTTATTGAATAATTCTTTGAAATGATTAAACTTTATCGTAAATTTTTTTCTACTGGGTATTTGTTCCACCTTTTTGATTTCATGTGCCATTCATATTGTTGTTTATTTCAGGTTTTTTCTTGGAAACAAAGACTCTGTCAGAAAGTAAGTAAATTCATACCATATTTTGATCAAACAATTTTTGTATGAAGACAAAACTGTCAGATACAGCGTGTTTGTTCATGTTTATGCCAATGAAAATTGAGTATTGAGCCCTCAGTAAGAAATGTTCTAAGTTCCATATATTTTGTTAAATAAAACAAAAAAGATGGCATCCAGCCATTAAAATATTTTTGGGGGCACAAAATCTACTTCTTGCTTATCATTTCAATCATTTTGTGCTCAATTGTGTACCGTCATTAGAACCTTGTGGTATGTAGAGCAAAAGTTTGTGTACCGTCATTAGAACCTTGTAATATGTAGAGCAAAAGTTTGTGTACCATCATTAGAACCTTGTAATATGTAGAGCAAAAGTTTGTGTACCGTCATTAGAACCTTGTAATATGTAGAGCAAAAGTTTGTGTACCGTCATTAGAACCTTGTAATATGTAGAGCAAAAGTTTGTGTACCGTCATTAGAACCTTGTAATATGTAGAGCAAAAGTTTGTGTACCGTCATTAGAACCTTGTAATATGTAGAGCAAAAGTTTGTGTACCGTCATTAGAACCTTGTAATATGTAGAGCAAAAGTTTGTTGCCATTCACTTTTATATCAAATATTTCAAATAATCACCAGAGAACTTATAATTAATGTTTATTTGTGTTTATATATTATGTATATTTCATTAGGTGTATAAATTATGTATTTTCGAAATATATGTATTTTCTGTTGTTAACCAGATACCTTGACCAGTTCCGTGAGATATTTACTGAGGAAGGTCGTCGCGCAGTGAAGATCACGACCCATCGGCCCGGACAGCGCACGATTGTCACGTGCACACAGACACTACCCACCGACCTGCCGACTGCCACTGTGGGGGCTAACATGGGGGGCAATAAAACTGTGACCTCTACACCACAACAGGTGGTGGTCATGTTTTTTTCTTAAATGTTGATAATTATATAATTATGTCCTAATCAGGCTTTGAATTTAAATCATAAGTTTACACTTTTGAATTTAAATGATAAGTTTACACTTTTGAATTTAAATGATAAGTTTACACTTTTGAATTTAAATGATAAGTTTACATTTTTACTGCAAATAAGTTATCAGCATGCACATTATTTTGTGCTGAATGTCAATGTAAACAAGTTTGAATATCATTATCAATTGTATTTTAGTAAAGCAAACAAAGTCAGATTCATGTTACTGTGTGTGCATAACAAAAGCTGATATATATTATAGAATCAAACATATACCGTAAAGGGCAGAAATAATTAAGCAACTTTGTAATCTCGTACAGCAAAGGCCAGTGGAGAAACTACATGCAGTTTCAGTAAAATTTACCTAACATTTTATTAGCTGATTTTGGGTGAAACATTGACCACTGAAAATCCCATTTTTTTTTAAAATACATGGACTGACATTTATAGTTAGAACGTAAACACTACATATTTGTTGAAGATTAAAGTACAGGTTTCTGTCAACACAAATTAGTGTGACATGTACTGAATATTTGATTGTACATGGAAACTATATCAACATATTTGTGCACATAATTAAAGTTGAAAGATGTCATAAAAGTACATGTTCCCCAAAACTAAAGGTTACTGTACCAAACTGTAATTTTCAAATTCCATGAGCCCAGAAAATATGTTACACACAAGTCAGTTGAAATACAGGGAGGATTTTGAAAGCAATTACGTCCAGAGAAAAAGTACAGTGTATTTCCAGCTGGCCCTAATTGAATTTTGTTTAGTTTTTTCTGCCTTTTACTGTACATGTTTTATTTGAATTGGTCAATATTTGTTATGTTATTCAGGAGATGGCCCCAGGGTTGGGACAGGGAGGGTTGGGGCCCCTGAAGAGACAGATGCCTATCCAGCTGGCGCTGAATGTTCAACCTCCGGGGCTTACAGCTACCCCACCCCCTGGGACATCTATCACACCACAGGGTAACTATCAGCTATGAAAATGTAATAAAAAAATTTCCTGCTAACTTCTTTTACATGGCAGACATTTCAGTTTTGTTTAAAGGCATATAAAATGTAGTTAAATACATGGAAGAACAGAATTATTGTTCAGCCAAGAAATTATAGATTAGGTTTCTTAATATTCCAGCGACATATTCTGCTTATAAAAACTATTAATATTTTATGGTTAGGCCATTTAGCACTGAGTTGATTTATACTGGATCTCAACAGCTGGCAAACAGCTTACAAATCATTTTGGTACTGTCAGTCTTAGTATCCGATTGTCCCCACTTATCCAGGTACCCCCACCCAGTCTCCAGCCCAGATCCAGTTGTCGTTGCCCACCAGTGTAAACCAGTCGCCCGTGGGGCTCTCTCCACGGTTACCGCACATGGCCAACCAGACGCAGTCTGCCTCACAGAGACTCAAGCAGCTTGGATTTCAGACGAGCATCGCATCTCGAAGCAACACTCCCATGGCCAGTCCCGTCACCCCTCAACCTCCTATAGGTTAGAGAATTTCTTGGTTTTATATTTGCAGTTTTCTCAGAATGATGTTCTTCAGATATGATGGTTTCACATTTACATTCAACTCTGTGTTTTATTTCTCTAAGAACGTATGCTTTGTTTATTGTTTCTTTGTTCATAATTCATGCATAAGGTGTCAGAAAAAATACTGTTCAGAAATAATTTCATTTAAATTATGCATATTTAATGTGCTAAATTGCTTATACTTATCATTTTCTACCCCAGCCCAGTTGTTCAGTAACCCGCCCACCCATGGGACTTCGCCCCTCATGGCCCAGCCCCAGACCCCTGGGGGCTCCCTGCCCGCCGGCGCCCGCACTCCCTCGCACACCCCCACCCCCCCTCCACCCATCGTCTCCCCGTCCTGCCAGCCCGCACGGAAACCCAGCCTGACCAGTGAGTCCTCCACCATCCACCACATGGCTCAGACCACTCACCACACAAATATATCCTCATTTGTACCAGGTAAGATGTTTCAGTGTACTCAAAAATAGAAAATAACATAAATATGGAGGCGTGTCGTGGGAAAACCGGGTTTAATGAGTATGCGTCAAGTGTCATCTTGGATCAGCATGTGCAGTACGCACTGTCAGATCTGGGACGACTTTTTCCGCCTACAGTGCAGATTCATTAAGCCCAGGTTTCCCACGACATGCCTCTTATGTATACAATTTTGTGTAGTTATAGTTGAAAGTTGTTGGTTTGCAATTTATACTGAATGTTAGACAATATAAAAAAAAACATTCTCAGTCAAACAGCAAAAAAGAAATTAGATGGAGACCAAAGTGAATTAGAAAATGCGAATTAAATGTTTGATATACACATGTACCTTACATTCCAGATAACCCTTCCTTAGAGTTGAAGGTTTAAAATCTGAATTGTGTAATTGTCATGGCTTGGATCTATTGTTTTAAGCATAGATTCTTTATGCAATGCATCAGTTTCCATGATCTATTGGATTTGATAAACCTTTTATGTTCTTTATGATGAAAGGCTTATCATTCTAACAATTGTCCTTTTTGCAGCCCCTGTTGTGCTTCGAAATACCATAGTAACATATAAATGACCAATGGAAGTAAAAAAAAACACCTTCATACTCTCATCTTTAGGTGATTCCTCAGCCCAGGTGTCAGTAGCTGGTAGTGTTGTTCATCATCATCATCAGCAGCAACAACAGCAGCAGCATAGTGGCATGGTGAACATTAATCTGCCCAGCTCCAACATTACGGGCATTCCGCCGAACATCAACATACAGAATCTCACTGGGCTACCGGGCATGAACATTGCCAACCTGCAGGGGCTTCAGAACATGCAGGTAGGGGCTTCAGAACATGCAGGTAGGGGCTTCAGAACATGCAGGTAGTGCCTTCAGAACATGCAGGTAGGGGCTTCAGAACATGCAGGTAGGGGCTTCAGAACATGCAGGTAGGGCCTTCAGAACGTGCAGGTAGGGGCTTCAGAACATGCAGGTAGTGGCTTCAGAACATGGAACATGTAGGTAGGGGCTTCAGAACATGCAGGTAGGGGCTTCAGAACATGCAGGTAGGGCCTTCAGAACATGCAGGTAGGGGCTTCAGAACATGTAGGTAGTGGCTTCAGAACATGGAACATGTAGGTAGTGGCTTCAGAACATGCAGGTATGGACTACAGATCATGCATCAGAACAGGGAACATGCAGGTAGGGGCTTCAGAACATGCAGGTAGGGGCTTCAGAACATGCAGGTAGTGCCTTCAGAACATGCAGGTAGGGGCTTCAGAACATGCAGGTAGTGCCTTCAGAACATGCAGGTAGGGGCTTCAGAACATGCAGGTAGGGGCTTCAGAACATGCAGGTAGGGCCTTCAGAACGTGCAGGTAGGGGCTTCAGAACATGCAGGTAGTGGCTTCAGAACATGGAACATGTAGGTAGGGGTTTCAGAACATGCAGGTAGGGGCTTCAGAACATGCAGGTAGGGCCTTCAGAACATGCAGGTAGGGGCTTCAAAACATGCAGGTAGTGGCTTCAGAACATGGAACATGTAGGTAGGGGCTTCAGAACATGCAGGTATGGACTACAGATCATGCATCAGAACAGGGAACATGCAGGTAGGGGCTTCAGAACATGCAGGTAGGGGCTTCAGAACATGCAGATAGGGACTTCAGAACATGCAGGTAGGGCCTTTCGAACATGCAGGTAGGGGTTTCAGAACATGCAGGTAGGGGCTTCAGAACATGCAGGTAGGGCCTTTCGAACATGCAGGTAGAGGCTTCAGAACATGCAGGTAGGGGCTTCAGAACATGCAGGTAGGGCCTTTCGAACATGCAGGTAGGGGCTTCAGAACATGCAGGTAGGGGCTTCAGAACATGCAGGTAGGGCCTTTCGAACATGCAGGTAGGGGCTTCAGAACATGCAGGTAGGGCCTTTCGAACATCCAAGTAGTGGCTTCAGAATATGCTGTCATTGGCTTCAGAACATGCAGGCCGGGGCTTCAGAACATGCTGACATTGGCTTCAGAACATGCAGTTTTGATCTTCAGAACATGCAGGTTTCTATTTCAAAAATGACACTACACTTATAATTGTTATACCCCCACAAACGAAGTTTAGGGGGGGTATATAGGAGTGAGCTTGTCGGTCCGTTGGTCTGTCGGTCTGTTGGTTTTTCGTTTCCGGATGATAACTCTAGAAAGGCTTGACATATTCAAATAATTTTTGGTACACATGTGTCATGTCATAGAATACAGGTCAAGTTCGATGTTGGTTACGAACCACTAAATTTTGACAGAGTTATGGCCCCTTTTCGACTTAAAATTCCCTAAAAACATGGTTTCCAGATTATATCGTCGCATGGCCTAAGTTCGTGGATAATGTAAAACATGCTAACTTTCCATTTAAAAACCCGGATGTAACCTTGACCTACTTGTTAAAATACATTAAGTTATAAAATACTCCGTTTAAACAAGTACTCAACCTGAGTACAAATTTAGATATGTAAAATACCTAAAATTTGTAATATCCTATTAATCCAACAATATGATATCCCATATTTCGTAAAATATTTCATATAAAAGTGCACAATTTAGGGGGTCTGCATTGTTGACATGTCGGTTTGCTCGTTTTTCTTTTTTCATAGAGATATTTAAGACCAAGAATATTGTATTGAATGTTGACTCGTACCCTTAAGTAAAATAAAACTTTGGATTTGGAGATGAACCCCCAACATATCAAACAGAAATAGTGTCTACATTCTTCTCAAGTTTTGCAAAATGTCTTTAAATGTGTAAAAACAAGCATAAACATGTAGGCACTAGTGTCAAACTCTTTGGAGTTACAGAATAACATTGTTGAAATAGAATTCATGGTAAAATTCATATTGGTTCTGTTACTACTGGGAGATAGACAGCCATACTTCCCATATTATGTAGACCTTGAGTAAATCATAGGCTGGAAGTAATTTACACCTATAAAACATTAATTTAACTTACTCTTTTACATGAAACACACAATTTTGCTTGGCCTAAGTTGCATTGTCTTGGTCATCTTGACACGCAAGCGCTGTATTTGGAGATGACGTAATTTCCACGAACTTATATTGTGCTAGAATTGTCGTTACAAAAGTGACATAGTACTTGGGTTTTTAGGTTTGCTCAGCCATTTGTTTGAAATTTTCATGGATTTAAACATACTTCAGTATAAAATAAACCTAAGATAATGAGAAAATGGTTTCTCTTTTTGTCTTATGATAATTTTGTCAATTTATTATTTGACAATGTCTTACATCCACGAACTTAGGCAAGTCAAGGATAACTCAAGAAAGGATTGACATATTCAAATAATTTTTGGTACACATGTGTAACATCGTAGAATACAGGTCAAGTTCGATTTTGGTTACAAACCACTAAATTTTGACAGAGTTATGGCCCCTTTTTGACATTAAATTCCCTAAAACATGATTTCCGGACGATATCTCAAGAATGGCTTGACATATTCAAATAATTCTTGGTATACATGTGTAGCATCATAAAATACGGGTCAAGTTCGACTTTGGTTACAAACCACTAAATTTTGACACAGTTATGGCTCCTTTTGGACTTGAATTCCCCAAAAAGTGGACAATTACTACTGAAAGGCTTCACATATTTAAATTATTTTTGGTACATAGGTGTATCATCATAAAATACAGATCATGTTCAACTTTGGTAACAAACCACTAAATATTGACAGATTTATGGCTTGTATTGAAATTAAATTTTTCCAAATACACTGTTGACTATTCACAAATTTAAGCATTCTCTCTCTGTCCATTTCTTTCGAATGAATGCCATAGTTTTGTGACAAGGCCATATTGTGGGGGTATATCCGTCACTCGCGTGACAATTCTAATTATAATTGTTATTATAATTATTTATAGCAATAATACAAAATGTATCAGTAAAATGGCACCAATATTATTATTACTACCATAACTATTGCTACTTCTACTTCTTGAACTAGGACTCATGCTACTATTATTGTTATTATTGTTGTCTCTGCCCCCCCCCCCCTCCAGGTGTCTCTGTCGGTACACGGTGGAGGCAGCATAGCAGTCCCCATCAGTATGATCAGCACCAAACCCCAGGGCATCCTGGTCACCTCCACACAGGTACAGAACAGATAGGTCATTTGAGGCGTGTCGTTAGAAACCCGGGCTGAATGCATGTGCGTAAAGTGTCGTCCCGATTTCTCACGACGCCTCATTAATTAGTTATATGCAGGGAATGGCTGGATCTGTTGTTCAAATGGTACATGTTGAACCCTTTGAAGGAGGGTACGACAATTCATGGGACACTTAAAAATAATTTATATTTTTTTTGTCCCAATATGAAGGGACATACAAAAATAATTATTGAAATTGTGTCCCAACATTTAGGGCCATATATAATACAATCTATTCTGCATATATCTATGCCTTAAACCAGTTAATTAATTTTATTTCTTAGGAATAATAATTGCTTACTTAAATATTTTAAATATTTCATTTTAAATAATTAGAAGATTTTTTTTTTAGTAAACTGATTTTTATAAGATCAATTATTTCTTGCTGGAGACTTAATGGAAATTAATGAAACATTAACTAAACATATCCCTGAACCCCTGATGGCGTACATTATGGTATATAGATAAGTGGCTATGCAACCAGCATAGTGGCAGGGTATGGAATGTTTATACAGTAACAACATAAGGTGTTATTTTGATGTCCCAATTTTGAGGGACACAAAATAATTCAACTTTCAAATGTGTCCCAATATTAAGGAGCGCAAAAAATAATTATGTTTCCAATAATTAGGGGTGTCCCTATATTTAGGGTGTCCCAACACTTAGGGTAATTTCGGTAAGCCCAGTTTTCCCATGACACGCCTCATTTATATAACTTGAACAATTGCAGGTCATTTTTGTATGTAAACAAAATAAAAATGCAATCACATGCATGCCATTGCAAAACTGAACATGTTTGTGCCTATCATGCATCACACATTTGATTGTCTATTCATTTGCCAAATTGCAGTTCTGTGTAACATAGTGTCATTTTATAGTTGTAGTTCATAGTTGTAGTTATCGCTGAAATGATGACATTGTCCATTGTAGGGAGGGGGGAATGTTTCTGTATCAGCATCACAGTGCCAGCCTGTGCAGACGACTCTGGTTTCCATGGTTACCCAGCACCCTACATTATCCCCAGCCACAACGTCCATGACCCCCATCACACACGTAGTTACAGGTATGACGCAGTAGTCAGTAGGACTGGAGTCGTTAAATGCATTCCTTGTATCTTTTTGTCGGCATATATTTATGCTTGGTTTTCAGGATTTTGTTTGTTTGTTTGGATTTTTCACCGCTTTTTAACAGTATTTCAGTCATGTCACTGTGGTCAGTTAACCTACTCGACACTTCCTGTTAAAGCTTAGCGGATATAAGCAGTTTACCACTACTAAGTGCACATACTTATGCGAGTAACTGACAACTGCCCTACTTGAATCAGAGGTAGGGGGGAGAATGGCAGTAGAAATAATTTCATGACCAATTCCCACACAAGTTATGTGGCCGTTGTGGGGTTCGAACTCCCAGCGCTCTACCAACTGAGTTAGGATTAGAAGGCTGTTAAGCCCCGTACTGTTCAGACTGTCATCAAATACATTATGATGGTTACTAGTATGATGGATTGAAATATTACCACAGTGTGTAAAGCGTTTTAAAGACATGGAAAACCAGTGTTTCACATACATGTAGTTGATCTAATTCCCAGTACATGGATAATTGATCAACAGCAGTGTGTTGTATTTCTTGAATTAAACATGAGATACTTGAACTTGACTTTGTTGTGAAAATATATTCATTACATTGTGATATCAGTAATCACATTGTTATTGCATGAAACACTTAAACACTGACTGTTTCCATGGCAACCATTCCTGCATCCCAGGTGTGATCAGTCAGCAGAGCAACGTGTTGCCGGGTACGGGCATGCTGTCCATGCCCATCAGCCTGGGTCCAGGGCTCGTACCCCAGGGCCTCAAGACCGCGGGGCAGATCCGGGGCTCCACCCACGTACCCCTCCAGCTACAGGTAACTAGCTAACTTTAATTTTGACCATTTTACTAGTTACAGCAATCGATCAATCTGGTTTTTGCCATGAATAGTTTAAACTACTCCCCACCTATTGTTAAAGGATTATTGTCCATTCATTGAAAACCACAGAGATTACCACGTGCACTTTGGAATATCACAACAAACTTCACGTGCTCTTTTGTAAGAAATAGTTTAATCGCTAAACACGTGATATCCAAGTGCGATGATTGGTTAATATTGCAGATTACTTTGAATATGATTGACATTTGTGGAAGCGTCTATTGAGACTAGGATAAATTATGACGATTGTAGTGCATCTAAATTGAAGATTATCACTGACTTTGTTCATGTCAATTAACTGAGGTATACCTGTTTCAATTGAGCAAAATCATTAGTTTTAAACGTAGGCATTATCATCATATTACTATTTTTAATAATTTAGCATAAGTTCTTAACCTCAGATGCATGCCTATGTGTTATTATATATTCACCACGGTTTTGTAACCATGTTTATTTAATGCTAAGTAGTGAAATATAGAAAAATATCAGTGAGATATATCCCTATATCACTCACAGTAATGGACTACTTTTTTTGTTTTATTTGATTTGAAAAATATTTAATTGTAGGTGTTGTCACAATTTATCATACATAATTACCAAAAAGAAAAGTAGTGAAGATTTATAACACCAAATGTTAAGAAAACCTCTCTGATATATTGAAGTGTCTTTCCTCTTATTTTCTCTTGGATTTTCTTCAGTCGTTTTGAGCCAAGGAGACTAGAACAGACAATGCCTTGCGGGTACAAGTTTTACCCACAATGCATTGGAGCTCGTCATCTTGGTCCAAATTTAATTTTAGCATCCAAAGTATTTATTTTATCCTTGCACTTTATTCATCCCAGCATATTACACTTGCATGTTGTTTACTGTTGCTAATAACAGTAGTCTCCCTTTGTTTACATAATTGTTGTATTGCCCGTTCTCCAATTCCAAAATATAACAAGAATCCAGTGTACCCTTAAGTAATAACTTATGTTCATTAAGCACATAGTTATATTGTTTTGTGTGTATTAAGTTTTTATATTCAGTAACCACCCTTAAGTATTTAAGTATCCAATGTGTGTTCTTGTAAGTAGTGTTCAGCGTTTAATTCTCCGCCATCTTGTTTTCTTCAAATTCTTGACCGACTTAATCCAAGTGTGTTGTTAAGTCCGAATAATTAATATAGAAAAAACGTTATACGTATAAGTATTCAATTTCAGAACACTCCGAACAGTACATATTTTGTTGTTTTATATTTTAACTCGCATCTACGAGTTTAATCAGCTTAAATTGCTTGCGAAAACACATGTGCGTTTGAATGTCGTGACTGTGTTAACTATTGTTTACATAATAACGCCTATGCACACGCTATTTTTAGAAACTGAATTTCGGAGAACTGAACGCACTTCCACTTTCAATATGTACTTTTATCATAAATATATTTAATGCAAGCAGTGTGTGTTAACTTCTTGATTTAAAAGCTGACCATTATTTAACGACTGCCAGGCCGGCTAGCTCAGTTGGTAGAGCGCTGGACTACAAATCCGAGGATCGCGGGTTCGATTCCCAGCCTGGCCACATAACTTGTGTGGGGATTGGTCATGAAATTATTTCTACGGCCATTCTCCCCTACCTCTGATTCAAGTAGGGCAGTTGTCAGTTACTGGCATAAGTATGTGCACTTGGTACTGGTAAACCAGTTACCCAGGAAAAGTGTGCGTAGGTTAACTGACCGCCGTATATGACTGAAATACTGTTGAATACTGCGAAAAATCCAAATAAACAAACATTTAACGACTACGTGTATCCAATTGTATTTAAACTTAAATAAATTTAGAGACACGGATTCTGCGTTGTCTATGAATATACTGTGTAGCATAGTAGACTGTTGTACTGTAAACAGATTGCCATGATAATGCCTTGAGTAAAAAAAAATCTCCGATTTAAGTTGCTTAACTAGATCTAATCCACGGCACATTTGATCGTAATCCAAGATGGCGCTGGAATGTTTATTACTAATCCCCATTACTACGCATTATGTAGAAAATAGTGCGGACGTAATATTGTAAATATTATGCTGAAAATCCCCTAAATAAAGATCAAATGTAAAGAATATTCAAATACCATTTAAATAAAAAGAAAATTTGTTTGTTTTCTGTGTGATAACGCATGATATTGTCACCGTAAAGGGAGACAATATACGTATTTTAACTCGCGCAAGCGCTCGTGAAAATATTAATTGTCTCCCTTTCCGGTGACGATATCACGCGTTCTCACACCGAAAACAAACAAATATCCTCTATATATGTTTTAGTTTTTCACCACTGGTGAGTAACCGGAGGTGCTTGCCTCTTTCTTTTTTTTTCTTTTTTTTTATCAAAGTATTGCGTTAGTACTACCACCGTTTTATTCTTAAATATTTAAGTCCGTGTATTTATATATGATTTATTTTATGTTTACCCATATAATTTGAATTGTATTCATGTATGCATTGTATATGTTATTTTAAAATCTCTCAATTGTCTTTGTAAAGCACTTTTGAACGTGTTATTTCATGATAAAAGTGCTATATAAATGTGGTACAATAATAATAATAATAATAATCTTTGTATACTAGACATATATATTGTTTTATTGCAAAGCCATTACTAAAATAATGAAATACAATTGATCAGGTATGCAATTTATATGTCGACACACAACTTAAGTGGATTATACTAGGTTACCAGTATTAAGCAATCTGATTAAAAATTGACTGTTATATTGTGTGTTAGCATAACAATTTAGGCCCTGTGCCAATATTAAGCTACTTTTAGCCCCATCTAAAAAGTAGCACTAAATGCACGTTGAATTAGACTAATTGTGTGTATACCTACATGTTCTGCATTTATCACCAATGTGGTTGCAGACAATAAGGTCATGAGTTACAGTCTGGTATCCACTTTTTTAACCTTTGTGTTACAGTTACAGTCTGGTATCCAATTTTTATGCCCCCGAAGGAGGGCATATAGTAGTCGCACCGTCCATCTGTGGGTGGGTGGGTGCGTGCGTTGATGGGTGGGCCCGTCCATCCAGACTTTGTTTCCGCTCTGTAACTTTTTTATTCTTGGATGGATTTTAACATAACTTCAGATTATTATTCCCATGACAAGACAATGTGTCGCGTACAACTCCCATGCTGTCAGTCAAAGGTCAGTCACAATTCAAGGTCAAAGGTCATGAATTTTCGTTTCCGCTCCATAACTTCTAAACGCCTGGATGGATTTTAATATAACTTCAGATTATTACTCCACATGACTAGACGAAGTGTCACGTGCAACTCCCATACTCGTCTGTCAAAGGTCAAGGTCACAATTCAAGGTCAAAGGTCAATTATTTTTGTTTCCACTTAATAACTTCTCAACGTCTGGAGGGATTTAAATGTTACTTCAGATTATTATTCCCCATGACCAGACAATGTGTCGCGTACAACTCCAATGATGGTCGGTCAAAGGTCAAGGTCGCAATTCAAGGTCAAAGGTCAAGGATTTCTGTTTCTCCATCATAACTTTTAAACGTTTGAAAGGATTTTTATATTACTTCAGATCATTATTTCTCATGACCAGGCGATGTGTCGTGTACAACTCCCATGGTCCTCAGTCAAAGGTAAAGGTCACAATTCAAGGTCAAATTTCCATGAATTTTCTTTCTGCTCTATAACTTTCAAAAGCCTTGAAGGATTTTAATATTACTTCAGATTATTTTTTCCCATGACCAGATGATGTGTCACATACCACTTACATGCTGCTCGGTCAAGGTCTGTGGGTCCAAGGTTACAATTAAAAGGTCAAATATTAGAATGAACTTTTTGTAGGAAGCATTATTTTTGCCAACATGTAAGGAATGTAATAACTTGGTGGGAATAAAGATCATTATGAGGCAGTGTGTCACAACAACAAACAGCTGTGTTGCTGAAATCTCAAGATATTTGTCCAGGGCATAATATTGTACTCTGCATTGTTTTGCCTTCCTCTGACAAGCATATGCTTTGGGGGCATATGTCACATCCTGTGAACCTCTTTGTTACAGTTACAATTGGTATCCAGTGTTTGAACCTCTGTGTTACAGTTACAGTCTGGTATCCAGTTTTTGAACCTCAGTGTTACAGTCTGGTATCCAGTGTTTGAACCCCTGTGTCACAGTTACAGTCTGGTATCTAGTGTTTGAACCCCAGTGTTACAGTTACAATTGGTATCCAGTGTTTGAACCCCTGTGTCACAGTTACAGTCTGGTATCCAGTGTTTGAACCCCTGTGTTACAGTTACAGTCTGGTATCTAGTGTTTGAACCCCTGTGTCACAGTTACAAACGGTATTCAGTGTTTGAACCCTGTGTTACAGTTACCGTCTGTTATCCAATGTTTGAACCCCTGTGTTACAGTTACAGTCTGGTATTCAGTGTTTGAACCCTGTGTTACAGTTACCGTTTGGTATCCAATGTTTGAACCCCTGTGTTACAGTTACAGTCTGGTATCTAGTGTTTGAACCCCTGTGTTACAGTTAAAGTATGGTATCCAGTGTTTGAACCCCTGTGTTACAGTTACAGTCTGGTATCCAGTGTTTGAACCTCTGTGTTACAGTTACAGTCTGGTATCTAGTGTTTGAACCCCTGTGTTACAGCTACAGTCTGGTATCCAGTGTTTGAACCTCTCTGTTACAGTTACAGTCTGGTATCTAGTGTTTAAACCCCTGTGTTACAGTTACAATTGGTATTCAGTGTTTGAACCCCTGTGTTACAGTTACAGTCTGGTATCTAGTGTTTGAACCCCTGTGTTACAGTTACAATTGGTATCGAGTGTTTAAACCCCTGTGTTACAGTTACAGTCTGGTATCTAGTGTTTGAACCCCTGTGTTACAGTTACAATTGGTATCCAGTGTTTGAACCCCTGTGTTACAGTTACAATTGGTATCCAGTGTTTAAACCCCTGTGTTACAGTTACAGTCTGGTATCTAGTGTTTGAACCCCTGTGTTACAGTTACAGTCTGGTATCCAGTGTTTGAACCCCTGTGTTACAGTTACAATTGGTATCCAGTGTTTGAATCTCTGTGTTACAGTTACAGTCTGGTATCCAGTGTTTAAACCCCTGTGTTACAGTTACAGTCTGGTATCCAGTATTTAAACCCCTGTGTTACAGTTACAGTCTGGTATCTAGTGTTTGAACCCCTGTGTTACAGTTACAGTCTGGTATCCAGTGTTTGAACCCCTGTGTTACAGTTACAGTATGGTATCCAGTGTTTGAACCCCTGTGTTACAGTTACAATTGGTATCCAGTGTTTGAACCCCTGTGTTACAGTTACAATTGGTATCCAGTGTTTAAACCCCTGTGTTTTCAGTTACAGTCTGGTATCTAGTGTTTGAACCCCTGTGTTACAGTTACAGTCTGGTATCCAGTGTTTGAACCCCTGTGTTACAGTTACAATTGGTATCCAGTGTTTGAATCTCTGTGTTACAGTTACAGTCTGGTATCCAGTGTTTAAACCCCTGTGTAACAGTTACAGTCTGGTATCCAGTGTTTAAACCCCTGTGTTACAGTTACAGTCTGGTATCTAGTGTTTGAACCCCTGTGTTACAGTTACAGTCTGGTATCCAGTGTTTGAACCCCTGTGTTACAGTTACAGTCTGGTATCTAGTGTTTGAACCCCTGTGTTACAGTTACAGTCTGGTATCTAGTGTTTGAACCCCTGTGTTACAGTTACAATTGGTATCCAGTGTTTGAACCCCTGTGTTACAGTTACAGTCTGGTATCTAGTGTTTGAACCCCTGTGTTACAGTTACAGTCTGGTATCTAGTGTTTGAACCCCTGTGTTACAGTTACAGTCTGGTATCCAGTGTTTGAACCCCTGTGTTACAGTTACAGTCTGGTATCCAGTGTTTGAACCCCTGTGTTACAGTTACAGTCTGGTATCTAGTGTTTGAACCCCTGTGTTACAGTTACAATTGGTATCCAGTGTTTGAACCCCTGTGTTACAGTTACAATTGGTATCCAGTGTTTGAACCCTGTGTTACAGTTACAATTGGTATCCAGTGTTTGAACCCTGTGTTACAGTTACCGTCTGGTATCTAGTGTTTGAACCCCAGTGTTACAGTTACCATCTGGTATCTAGTGTTTGAACCCCTGTGTTACAGTTACAGTCTGGTATCTAGTGTTTGAACCCCTGTGTTACAGTTACAGTCTGGTATCTAGTGTTTGAACCCCTGTGTTACAGTTACAGTCTGGTATCCAGTGTTTGAACCCCTGTGTTACAGTTACAGTCTGGTATCCAGTGTTTGAACCCCTGTGTTACAGTTACAGTCTGGTATCTAGTGTTTGAACCCCTGTGTTACAGTTACAATTGGTATCCAGTGTTTGAACCCCTGTGTTACAGTTACAATTGGTATCCAGTGTTTGAACCCTGTGTTACAGTTACAATTGGTATCCAGTGTTTGAACCCTGTGTTACAGTTACCGTCTGGTATCTAGTGTTTGAACCCCAGTGTTACAGTTACCGTCTGGTATCTAGTGTTTGAACCCCTGTGTTACAGTTACAGTATGGTATCCAGTGTTTGAACCCCTGTGTTACAGTTACAATTGGTATCCAGTGTTTGAATCTCTGTGTTACAGTTACCGTCTGGTATCCAGTTTTTGAACCTGCCACAGCAGAGGGCCACGTTGAAGCCTGGAACCAGTTTGCAGGGAACCATGGGAGTCAAGGCCACCACCATGTCACAGGGGCCACTAACTACGAGTATGTGAAATATTGTTAATGTTTCTGATGCAAGCTGATGCATTTTGACATCACTTTTCTCTTCTGTTCGATAATATTATAGATCTACTGAAGCTGTTGTGTTAATGGAATGTACTATTAGTTGGTAAAACAACTATTGTGTCATTTATGACAATAATAAACAAGAGGGCCAAGATGGCCCTAGGTCGCTCACCTGAGTGTAAAGCATTATAATGGCTTTTAACAAAAAGATTGTTTAAGATTTCAAATTAGCCATACAAGGAAAACTTTCCGTCTCCCGGCGGCCATTATTTTTAACCAATCAAAATGATTTCCAGGAATTTGGTAGACGGTCACCCAAGGAAAATGTATGTGAAATTATTTTGAAATCCAGCCTGTGGTTTCAGACAAGAAGATTTTTAAAGTTTTCAGTATAGCCATATAAGGAAAACTGCCCCGCCCCCTGGCGGCCATGTTTTTTAACAAATCAAAATGATTTTAAGGAGTTTGGTAGAAGGTCACCCAAGGAACATTTCTGTGAAATTATTTTGAAATCCAGCCAGTGGTTTCAGACTGCAAGATTTTAAAAGATTTCAATATAGCCATATAAGAAAAACTGCCCCGCCCCCTGGCGGCCATGTTTTTTAACGAATCAGAATAATTTCAAGGAATTTGGTAGAGGGTCACACAAGGAACATTTCTGTGAAATTATTTTAAAATCCAGCCAGTTTTCAGACAAGATTTTTAAAGTTTTCAGTATAGCCATATCAGGAAAACTGCCCCGCCCCCTGGCGGCCATGATTTTTCACAAATCAAAATGACTTGAAGGAATTTGATAGAGGGTCACCCAAGGAGCATTTCTGTGAAAACTATTTTCAAATCCAGCCAGTGGTTTCTGACAGGAAGATTTTTTAAGTTTTCCAGTTTTTAAGCTTTTGGTTGCCATGACACCAGCATTTTCAATATATTTTAATAAATTGAATGAATTTGGTAAAGGACCATCCCAGGAACATTCCTGCCAAGTTTGGTTAAAATCCGCCTAGTGGTTTTAGAGAAGAAGTTGTTTGAAGTAAAATGTGGACGCCGGATACAGACTGACCACAATAGCTCACCCTTGAGCATGAAGTGCTCAGGTGAGCTAAAAACTAAAGTTTGTCTAATTATTATGCAAATTTATCAGGTAGCGAGTTACAATTTTGTTAGTTTTATATCACTTCAATTTTATAACACAAAAAACATGTTTCCTTGCAGCTTTGCTGTCAGCCCAGGGGGTGGGGCATACTGTGTGTGTGAAAGGGGCCACACAGGGGACCATCAACACCACCCTGACCCCGCAGCAGATTGTGTTCCAGCCCCAGTTCCCTGCACAACTACAGGTATTAGCCACAGGGGTGTCTGTAATTTGCTCAGTTGGACCAGGAACACAAGATTAATTCAACCTTTTTAATGAAAAATGCAGAAATTTACTTGTGCCAGATAGAACCTTGCATATAGGCGTGGCTGCTAGGATAGTTGCTAGAAAGCCAATTGAAAGATAGAACCTTGCATATAGGCGTGGCTGCTACGATAGTTGCTAGAAAGCCAATTGAAAGATAGAACCTTGCATATAGGCGTGGCTGCCACGATAGTTGCTAGAAAGCCAATTGAAAGATAGAACCTTGCATATAGGCGTGGCTGCCATGATAGTTGCTAGAAAGCCAATTGAAAGATAGAACCTTCATATAGGCGTGGCTGCCACGATAGTTGCTAGAAGCCAATTGAAAGATAGAACCTTCATATAGGCGTGGCTGCTACGATAGTTGCTAGAAAGCCAATTGAAAGATAGAACCTTGCATATAGGCGTGGCTGCCACGATAGTTGCTAGAAAGCCAATTGAAAGATAGAACCTTCATATAGGCGTGGCTGCTACGATAGTTGCTAGAAAGTCAATTGAAAGATAGAACCTTGCATATAGGCGTGGCTGCCACGATAGTTGCTAGAAGCCAATTGAAAGATAGAACCTTGCATATAGGCGTGGCTGCTATGATAGTTGCTAGAAGCCAATTGAAAGATAGAACCTTGCATATAGGCGTGGCTGCTACGATAGTTGCTAGAAAGTCAATTGAAAGATAGAACCTTGCATGTAGGCGTGGCTGCTACGATAGTTGCTAGAAAGCCAATTGGAAGATAGAACCTTGCATATAGGCGTGGCTGCCATGATAGTTGCTAGAAAGCCAATTGAAAGATAGAACCTTGCATGTAGGCGTGGCTGCTACGATAGTTGCTAGAAGCCAATTGAAAGATAGAACCTTGCATATAGGCGTGGCTGCTACGATAGTTGCTAGAAAGCCAATTGAAAGATAGAACCTTGCATATAGGCGTGGCTGCCACGATAGTTGCTAGAACCCAATTGAAAGATAGAACCTTCATATAGGCGTGGCTGCTATGATAGTTGCTAGAAGCCAATTGAAAGATAGAACCTTCATATAGGCGTGGCTGCTACGATAGTTGCTAGAAAGCCAATTGAAAGATAGAACCTTGCATATAGGCGTGGCTGCTATGATAGTTGCTAGAAGCCAATTCAAAGATAGAACCTTGCATGTAGGCGTGGCTGCTACGATAGTTGCTAGAAAGCCAATTGAAAGATAGAACCTTGCATGTAGGCGTGGCTGCCACGATAGTTGCTAGAAAGCCAATTGAAAGATAGAACCTTGCATGTAGGCGTGGCTGCTACGATAGTTGCTAGAAAGCCAATTGAAAGATAGAACCTTCATACAGGCGTGGCTGCCATGATAGTTGCTAGAAGCCAATTGAAAGACAGAACCTTCATATAGGCGTGGCTGCCATGATAGTTGCTAGAAAGTCAATTGAAAGATAGAACCTTGCATATAGGCGTGGCTGCTATGATAGTTGCTAGAAGCCAATTGAAAGACAGAACCTTGCATATAGGCGTGGCTGCTACGATAGTTGCTAGAAAGCCAATTGAAAGATAGAACCTTGCATATAGGCGTGGCTGCTACGATAGTTGCTAGAAAGCCAATTGAAAGATAGAACCTTGCATATAGGCGTGGCTGCTACGATAGTTGCTAGAAAGCCAATTGAAAGATAGAACCTTGCATATAGGCGTGGCTGCTATGATAGTTGCTAGAAAGCCAATTGAAAGATAGAACCTTGCATATAGCCGTGGCTGCTATGATAGTTGCTAGAAGCCAATTGAAAGATAGAACCTTCATATAGGCGTGGCTGCTACGATAGTTGCTAGAAAGCCAATTGAAAGATAGAACCTTGCATATAGGCGTGGCTGCTATGATAGTTGCTAGAAGCCAATTGAAAGATAGAACCTTGCATATAGGCGTGGCTGCTACGATAGTTGCTAGAAGCCAATTGAAAGATAGAACCTTGCATATAGGCGTGGCTGCTACGATAGTTGCTAGAAGCCAATTGAAAGATAGAACCTTGCATATAGGCGTGGCTGCTACGATAGTTGCTAGAAAGCCAATTGAAAGATAGAACCTTGCATATAGGCGTGGCTGCTACGATAGTTGCTAGAAAGCCAATTGAAAGATAGAACCTTGCATATAGGCGTGGCTGCTAGGATAGTTGCTAGAAAGCCAATTGAAAGATAGAACCTTGCATATAGGCGTGGCTGCTATGATAGTTGCTAGAAGCCAATTGAAAGATAGAACCTTGCATATGGCCGTGGCTGCTACGATAGTTGCTAGAAGCCAATTGAAAGATAGAACCTTGCATATAGGCGTGGCTGCTACGATAGTTGCTAGAAAGTCAATTGAAAGATAGAACCTTGCATATAGGCGTGGCTGCTACGATAGTTGCTAGAAAGCCAATTGAAAGATAGAACCTTGCATGTAGGCGTGGCTGCTACGATAGTTGCTAGAAAGCCAATTGAAAGATAGAACCTTGCATATAGGCGTGGCTGCTACGATAGTTGCTAGAAAGCCAATTGAAAGATAGAACCTTGCATGTAGGCGTGGCTGCTACGATAGTTGCTAGAAAGCCAATTGAAAGATAGAACCTTGCATATAGGCGTGGCTGCTATGATAGTTGCTAGAAAGCCAATTGAAAGATAGAACCTTGCATGTAGGCGTGGCTGCCATGATGGTTGCTAGAAAGCCAATTGAAAGATAGAACCTTGCATATAGGCGTGGCTGCTACGATAGTTGCTAGAAGCCAATTGAAAGATACAACCTTGCATATAGGCGTGGCTGCTACGATAGTTGCTAGAAAGCCAATTGAAAGATAGAACCTTGCATATAGGCGTGGCTGCCACGATAGTTGCTAGAAAGCCAATTGAAAGATAGAACCTTGCATATAGGCGTGGCTGCTACGATAGTTGCTAGAAAGCCAATTGAAAGATAGAACCTTGCATATAGGCGTGGCTGCCATGATAGTTGCTAGAAAGCCAATTGAAAGATAGAACCTTGCATATAGGCGTGGCTGCTACGATAGTTGCTAGAAAGCCAATTGAAAGATAGAACCTTGCATGTAGGCGTGGCTGCCATGATAGTTGCTAGAAGCCAATTGAAAGATAGAACCTTGCATATAGGCGTGGCTGCTACGATAGTTGCTAGAAAGCCAATTGAAAGATAGAACCTTCATATAGGCGTGGCTGCCACGATAGTTGCTAGAAGCCAATTGAAAGATAGAACCTTGCGTATAGGCGTGGCTGCTACGATAGTTGCTAGAAAGCCAATTGAAAGACAGAACCTTGCATATAGGCGTGGCTGCCGCGATAGTTGCTGGAAGCCAATTGAAAGATAGAACCTTGCATGTAGGCGTGGCTGCCATGATAGTTGCTGAAAGCCAATTGAAAGATAGAACCTTGCATGTAGGCGTGGCTGCCACGATAGTTGCTAGAAGCCAATTGAAAGATAGAACCTTGCATATAGGCGTGGCTGCCATGATAGTTGCTAGAAAGCCAATTGAAAGATAGAACCTTGCATGTAGGCGTGGCTGCTACGATAGTTGCTAGAAAGCCAATTGAAAGATAGAACCTTCATATAGGCGTGGCTGCCACGATAGTTGCTAGAAAGCCAATTGAAAGATAGAACCTTGCATATAGGCGTGGCTGCCATGATAGTTGCTAGAAAGCCAATTGAAAGATAGAACCTTGCATATAGGCGTGGCTGCTACGATAGTTGCTAGAAAGCCAATTCAAAGATAGAACCTTGCATATAGGCGTGGCTGCCACGATAGTTGCTAGAAGCCAATTGGAAGATAGAACCTTGCATATAGGCATGGCTGCTACGATAGTTGCTAGAAAGCCAATTGGAAGATAGAACCTTGCATGTAGGCCTGGCTGCTACGATAGTTGCTAGAAAGCCAATTGAAAGATAGAACCTTGCATGTAGGCGTGGCTGCCATGATGGTTGCTAGAAGCCAATTCAAAGATAGAACCTTGCATATAGGCGTGGCTGCCACGATAGTTGCTAGAAGCCAATTGGAAGATAGAACCTTGCATATAGGCGTGGCTGCTACGATAGTTGCTAGAAAGCCAATTGAAAGATAGAACCTTGCATGTAGGCGTGGCTGCCATGATGGTTGCTAGAAGCCAATTCAAAGATAGAACCTTGCATATAGGCGTGGCTGCCACGATAGTTGCTAGAAGCCAATTGGAAGATAGAACCTTGCATATAGGCGTGGCTGCTACGATAGTTGCTAGAAAGCCAATTGAAAGATAGAACCTTGCATATAGGCGTGGCTGCCATGATGGTTGCTAGAAGCCAATTGAAAGATAGAACCTTGCATGTAGGCGTGGCTGCAACGATAGTTGCTAGAAAGCCAATTGAAAGATAGAACCTTGCATATAGGCGTGGCTGCTATGATAGTTGCTAGAAAGCCAATTGAAAGATAGAACCTTGCATATAGGCGTGGCTGCTACGATAGTTGCTAGAAAGCCAATTGAAAGATAGAACCTTGCATATAGGCGTGGCTGCCACGATAGTTGCTAGAAAGCCAATTGAAAGATAGAACCTTGCATATAGGCGTGGCTGCTACGATAGTTGCTAGAAGCCAATTGAAAGATAGAACCTTGCATGTAGGCGTGGCTGCCATGATGGTTGCTAGAAAGCCAATTGAAAGATAGAACCTTGCATGTAGGCGTGGCTGCTACGATAGTTGCTAGAAAGCCAATTGAAAGATAGAACCTTGCATATAGGCGTGGCTGCTATGATAGTTGCTAGAAAGCCAATTCAAAGATAGAACCTTGCATGTAGGCGTGGCTGCTACGATAGTTGCTAGAAAGCCAATTCAAAGATAGAACCTTGCATGTAGGCGTGGCTGCTACGTTAGTTGCTGGAAAGCCAATTCAAAGATAGAA
The DNA here is from genome assembly GCA_027627225.1 of Congeria kusceri. NCBI lineage: Eukaryota > Metazoa > Mollusca > Bivalvia > Myida > Dreissenidae > Congeria > Congeria kusceri. The sequence continues at coordinate 15,906,634 of CM051025.1, read as the reverse complement.
CCTTGCATATAGGCGTGGCTGCTATGATAGTTGCTAGAAAGCCAATTCAAAGATAGAACCTTGCATGTAGGCGTGGCTGCTACGATAGTTGCTAGAAAGCCAATTCAAAGATAGAACCTTGCATGTAGGCGTGGCTGCTATGATAGTTGCTAGAAAGCCAATTGAAAGATAGAACCTTGCATATAGGCGTGGCTGCTACGATAGTTGCTAGAAAGTCAATTGAAAGATAGAACCTTGCATATAGGCGTGGCTGCTACGATAGTTGCTAGAAAGCCAATTGAAAGATAGAACCTTGCATATAGGCGTGGCTGCCATGATAGTTGCTAGAAAGCCAATTGAAAGATAGAACCTTGCATATAGGCGTGGCTGCTATGATAGTTGCTAGAAAGTCAATTGAAAGATAGAACCTTGCGTGTAGGCGTGGCTGCTACGATAGTTGCTAGAAGCCAATTGGAAGATAGAACCTTGCATATAGGCGTGGCTGCTATGATAGTTGCTAGAAAGCCAATTGAAAGATAGAACCTTGCGTGTAGGCATGGCTGCTACAATAGTTGCTAGAAAGCCAATTGAAAGATAGAACCTTGCATGTAGGCGTGGCTGCTACGATAGTTGCTAGAAGCCAATTGAAAGATAGAACCTTGCGTGTAGGCGTGGCTGCTACGATAGTTGCTAGAAAGCCAATTGAAAGATAGAACCTTGCATATAGGCGTGGCTGCTATGATAGTTGCTAGAAAGCCAATTGGAAGATAGAACCTTGCATATAGGCGTGGCTGCTACGATAGTTGCTAGAAAGCCAATTGGAAGATAGAACCTTGCATATAGGCGTGGCTGCCATGATAGTTGCTAGAAAGTCAATTGGAAGATAGAACCTTGCATATAGGCGTGGCTGCTACGATAGTTGCTAGAAAGTCAATTGGAAGATAGAACCTTGCATGTAGGCATGGCTGCTACGATAGTTGCTAGAAAGCCAATTGAAAGATAGAACCTTGCGTGTAGGCGTGGCTGCTATGATAGTTGCTAGAAGCCAATTGGAAGATAGAACCTTGCGTGTAGGCGTGGCTGCTATGATAGTTGCTAGAAGCCAATTGGAAGATAGAACCTTGCATGTAGGCGTGGCTGCTACGCTAGTTGCTAGAAGCCAATTGAAAGATAGAACCTTGCATATAGGCGTGGCTGCTACGCTAGTTGCTAGAAAGCCAATTGAAAGATAGAACCTTCATATAGGCGTGGCTGCTACGATAGTTGCTAGAAGCCAATTGAAAGACAGAACCTTGCATGTAGGCGTGGCTGCTATGATAGTTGCTAGAAAGCCAATTGAAAGATAGAACCTTGCATATAGGCGTGGCTGCCATGATAGTTGCTAGAAAGCCAATTGAAAGATAGAACCTTGCATATAGGCGTGGCTGCTACGATAGTTGCTAGAAAGCCAATTGAAAGACAGAACCTTGCATATAGGCGTGGCTGCCATGATAGTTGCTAGAAAGCCAATTGAAAGATAGAACCTTGCATATAGGCGTGGCTGCTATGATAGTTGCTAGAAAGCCAATTGAAAGATAGAACCTTGCATATAGGCGTGGCTGCTACGATAGTTGCTAGAACCCAATTGAAAGATAGAACCTTCATATAGGCGTGGCTGCTATGATAGTTGCTAGAAGCCAATTGAAAGATAGAACCTTGCATATAGGCGTGGCTGCTACGATAGTTGCTAGAAGCCAATTGAAAGATAGAACCTTCATATAGGCGTGGCTGCTATGATAGTTGCTAGAAGCCAATTGAAAGATAGAACCTTGCATATAGGCGTGGCTGCTACGATAGTTGCTAGAAGCCAATTGAAAGATAGAACCTTGCATATAGGCGTGGCTGCTATGATAGTTGCTAGAAGCCAATTGAAAGATAGAACCTTGCATATAGGCGTGGCTGCTACGATAGTTGCTAGAAAGCCAATTGAAAGATAGAACCTTCATATAGGCGTGGCTGCTATGATAGTTGCTAGAAGCCAATTGAAAGATAGAACCTTCATATAGGCGTGGCTGCTATGATAGTTGCTAGAAAGCCAATTGAAAGATAGAACCTTGCATATAGGCGTGGCTGCCACGATAGTTGCTAGAAGCCAATTGAAAGATAGAACCTTCATATAGGCGTGGCTGCTACGATAGTTGCTAGAAGCCAATTGAAAGATAGAACCTTCATATAGGCGTGGCTGCTATGATAGTTGCTAGAAAGCCAATTGAAAGATAGAACCTTGCATATAGGCGTGGCTGCTACGATAGTTGCTAGAAAGCCAATTGAAAGATAGAACCTTGCATGTAGGCGTGGCTGCTACGATAGTTGCTAGAAGCCAATTGAAAGATAGAACCTTGCATATAGGCGTGGCTGCTACGATAGTTGCTAGAAAGCCAATTGGAAGATAGAACCTTGCATATAGGCGTGGCTGCTATGATAGTTGCTAGAAAGCCAATTGAAAGATAGAACCTTGCATATAGGCGTGGCTGCTACGATAGTTGCTAGAAAGCCAATTGAAAGATAGAACCTTGCATATAGGCGTGGCTGCTACGATAGTTGCTAGAAAGCCAATTGAAAGATAGAACCTTGCATATAGGCGTGGCTGCTACGATAGTTGCTAGAAGCCAATTGAAAGATAGAACCTTGCATATAGGCGTGGCTGCCATGATAGTTGCTAGAAAGCCAGCTGAGGATGCCTGTCTTTGCTGACAAGTCAAGTATATAAAGCACAGTGACTGCAAACATATGTGGCGTGGCGTGGGAAAACGGGGCTTAATTAGTGTGCGTAAAGTGTCAGACGGCACTTTCTGCTTGTATGGTATTTTCTGTTTGAAGGAAGTCTCTTCTAAACATAAATCCACAGTAGGTGGAAAGTGTCGCCTCGGATTAGCCTGTGCAACACTTTACGCACATGCATAAAGCCCGGTTTTCCCACAACAGCCTCATATATACAAAATATTATCAACCTCATGTAATGCTTGACGCCACTACCATAATAATTGCTAGAATTTGTAAACAGGATGCCTCTTTTGGCGGGAAGTCGTGAACTTATGTGTTTTACCGAGATGTACAGCATTGTGCTACAAAATGTATACCGGTATCAGTATGAATGATTTTCTTTAATGTTGCGTGAGGCAATAATTCACTGTGTGCAAGATAGAGTCTAACCTTAACTGAGCATGCATAGTTTGTATATGATGATAAGATCTCAAAAGAAAACAAACCGTGAGCCAGATAGAGCCACAAACATTGGATAATTGCTCCTGGTTTGTGAACAAAATTGCAAAAATGGACTGTGTGCAGGACAGAGACTTAATTGTTTTATACAATCTGTGTCAGAGTTGCATAGTTTGTGTATGACCATAGTCCACCTTTCAGCTGATATCCTTCCTAAAAATGAGGCATGTCATGGGAAAACCAGGCTTAATGCATGTGCGTAAAGTGTCGTCCCGGATTAGCCTTTGCTGTCAGAACAGGCTTATCGGGGACGACACTTTCTGCCTACAGTGGATTGATGTTTAGAAGAGACTTCCTAGAAACAGAAATTACCATAAGAGCAGAAAGTGTCGTCCTGGATTAGCCTGTGCGGACTGCACAGGCTAATCTGGGACGACACTTTACGCACATGCATTAAGCCCGGTTTTTTTTTTACGACACGCCTCACTTACTACTTATTTGCAGAAAATGGCTGGATCTGTTGTTAAAATGGTACATGTTGTTGAACCCTGTGACAGGCGTAGAGTGGTTTAGGTCCTGAAGTGCTTTTGAAATTACACATCTGATTCATTTGAAAATTTCAATGTCATACCTCAGCGACATAGTTTTTGTGTCGCTGATAAGGCGACATATAGGGGTTACTTTATCGTCGATGGGAGCAGCGTCCCTTTAGTTTGTGCATATAATAACTTGGGCATTTTTTTTGCAATCATTATAACATTTTAGGGAAGTGTTAGTAGGCATTATGGATAGGAAGGTTAAGTTCGGTTTTTGGCATAATTGCTCTTATTGTTCTCGAGTTATGCCCTGTCACACATCTGACTCGTGGAGTTAAATAGCTCGTTATTTGTTCTGGTTGATTTTTTAAAAATGCTAACCAATTTATCCCATTTATGCATTAATCTTACATGATACTGATTTTTAAAAGAACAAAATTATCGTTGTTAAACTACCCATAAACAGCGCAAAAAGAAGTTCCAATTCTGAGCGGAGCATAGTAAAAAATAGTTACAATTACAGTTGAAAAAACATATGTCAAATCATGTTAGAATCGAAATAATTTTCACATTATCGTTGTTTATCGACCAATCAACAATTCTTTTTCGTTCTTTTAAATAATGAAACTATTTTCTAAATGCGCATGAATGATTGATGTTCCTTATTGGATCTAAGTCAGTAGTGGAAATTTCAAATAGATGCAAATACAAGTCCTTTCATGTTTACAATTATATACTGAAAAAAACATAATCATGCTCATATATTAAAAATTTTAAGAATTCTAATTATTGCTGTTGTTTTTTTTACAGAATCTTCAGAGACAGACACCAGGTCAACAACAACAGCAGCAACAACAACAACAGCTGCATTTCCACCAGATCCTGAAGCAACAACCAGCGCAGACGACACTTGCATTCAGTGGAAAACCCAAAACTAAAAATCAAACTTCTCTTACCCCACCAAAACAGTGATATGCGAAACAATAGTAACTGCTTACTTACATGACATTGGTGTATTAAATAACTATGTTTCACGAATAATGAAAATATACATCTATTTTGTTTTTGCCTCTATAATGATGTTTTGATCCATAAAACTGTTAAGTGCTCATGTACATACTGTAAAATCATTTATTTCGCAGTGTATAAATTTTGTGCATTCTTGATAAACAGCTGATTCACACGGTCTTGAATCGGCGCATTTTTCATTTTTATCTATATATTTTGTTATAATCAAGCAAACAGAAAATGTGTGCAGGGTCTTAAATTTGCTCTATGTTCAGCCCGCAAAATAATATTTATGCAAAAATTATCTGAACGCAAAATAAAATGAGTTTACAGTACCCCTAGTATTTGACTAACAGCTGTATCTGGCCTGTCCAAAAATCGAGACTTTGTTGATTGATTGTCAGAGGATCTGTTAAGGACATTTGGCCCCATGACTAAGAAAGCTGTAAATCTCAGAATTAGTCGCAACTTAAATTACCGGTACTCTGCAATGGTAATGCTTGTTACATTTGATATTGAGTTTATTGACCAATGAGAATGCTTGTAACATTTGAGCTGCGATTTCCATTGGTTGAATATTTAAGATTAAGACTAAGATTGAGCTTAAGACTGTTCATTGTCATGGGGCATTTATTCTGTAAATACGGTAGTTCTTGTTAAATGTTGAACTTAGTAGACATGCTTAAAAAAACCAACCGCTGTCCGACATAAGAATGTCTAGGTTCTGCGAGTAGCGCAGTGATTGACACCCTCGCTTCTCGCCCAGGTGATCTGGGTTCCATTCCGCCCTGGCACAAGCGAGTTGGTGATCACTATACTGGAAAGGTTGGTTTCCTCTGGGTGCAACGGTGCCCCCCACAGTCACAGCAATATTACACAATATTTCGGTAAAGATAAAATAGCTCGGAAGTCCACTATAAATCGATTTCAAACATCGCTGCGTCTCTGCACGTCTATCATGTGTCAGGGGCCACTCCCCGGGCCTGCACACAATGCCATTGCACAGTTAGAAGACAAAATCCGAACCACCTCATTTGGAGGTATTGAGAAAATGTCCGGTGCTTACTTCCGAGGTGGTCTGGTGGAGGAAAAATAGTTTAAACAGTAAGCACGACGTTCCAATATTGTATTTTGTTCTACTTTTAACCATGCGTTTTCAGAAATTGGAGAATGTCATTGCCAGTAGAAAGTACAAGAACACTCGTAGTTTCGCAAAATATTCTACATAAATTTAAAGCAACTAAAGTTTAAGCATAATACAATCTTGGGGATCAAATTTGATTCATGAATGATTGTCGAATATTGAACTTGGTCAAAGATACGACCAATTTGGTAGAGATTTAATATTCGTTTGCCTCTTTCTTCTCGGAAATGTGTAAATCTAGATGACAATATATATCGTGTTTCCTTTTGTCGAACGATTGTGAATTGCAATTCATTGTAATTGTCTGCAGTATATAATTGTATTGTATTCGTTCCAGTGGATTATAGGGACATATCAATGAAATAAAATTGGTAATTCACTGTTTTTAACAGCGAAAATTTCCACTTGATCATGGAATTCCTTTTAAACCGAGATGTCAGAAAATGCCAAAATAACACATTTTTAGCTCGACTATTCGAAGAATAGATGAGCTATCCTACTACCCCCCGCATCGGCGTCCGCATCTGAATTGGTTAAAGTTTTTATTCAAAAGTCTTGTAACTTCAAAACAACATAAGTTTTTCACTTGAAACTTGGAATACACATTTGTCATCAACTCCAGTATCAGGGGCAACATTCCTCATAACTCTGTTTTGTAGTTTGAGAGAGTTATGCCCCTTTTTCACTTAAATTTTATGGTTCAAGTTTATATTCCAAAGTTTTGTAACTTCAAAACTACATAAGTTATTCACTTGAAACTTTGAACTAACCTTTGTCATCAACTCCAGTATCAGGGGCAACATTCCCTATAACTCTTTTTGTATTTTGACAGAGTTATGCCCCTTTTTCACATAGATTTTATGGTTAAAGTTTATATTCAAAAGTTTTGTAACTTCAATAGTACATTTATATGTATGCTTTTCACTTGAAACTTGGAACTAACCTTTGTCATCAAATCTAGTATCAGGAGCAACATTATTCATAACTCTGTTTTGTATTTTCACAGAGTTATGCCCCCTTTTAACTTAGATTTTCTGTTGAAAGTTTCAATTCAAAAGTTTGGTAACTTCAAAACTACATAAGTTATTCACCTGAAACTTGAACTAACCTTTGTCATCAACTTTAGTATCAGGGGCGACATTAACTCTAGTATCAGGAGCAACATTATTCATAACTCTGTTTTGTATTTTGACAGAGTTATGTCCCTTCTTCACATAGATTTTCTGGTTAAAGTTTATATATAAAAGTTGTGTAACTTCAAAACCACATAAGTTATTCACTTGAAACTTGGAACTAACCTTTGTCATCAACTCTAGTATCAGGGGCAACATTACCCATTAGTCTGTTTTGTATTTTGACAGAGTTATGCACACTTTTTACATAGATTTTGTGGTTAAAGTTTTTGTTCCAAAAATGTATTAACCATACAAGGCTTCACTTAAAAGTTTGTATTTTAACAAATTTATGCCCCTTCTACTATCCAAAACATGTACCAACTGAAATAGTTCAAATAGTCTAGCGCGCTGTCCTCTGACAGCTCTTTTTGAAGACCTAGTTAAAGGAATGTCTCGCCTATCCACAGGGGTAATCCACTTTGTATTGGTCCACCATAAAATCTCTTATCCTTATCTGCAATCTTTTCTCAGCTAACCGAACAGTGGCTGCGTGCACTGTTTTAATAGCATGTTATTAGGCAAAAATCTCGCTGTAAGCTCGTCGTACGTTTGCCGAGAGCTGGTATTCCATGGATGCGTTAAATCATTCGATGTGCGTCTTGCGTCTACGTCATATGTCTCCGATAAAAACGCAACAAAGATATTCATAACGAAGTATTCCATATCTCCGTTTGCGTTCATGCGATCGTGCACGCCAGTAGTGAACAAGGAATTAAAGGGCATAATATATTAACAATTTACATTAATTGAAATACAAAATACAATTTGGATACGATTAATAAAATCATATATAAAATATTATCTTCTGAAACAATAGTGAAACATATTTTCTTTCAGTGAAGTTTATCGAATGTATGCACATTTGCAAACATGCTGTTTTTTTGGAACATGATTTTTGATAAAAAAAATTACCACATCCGCACATGTTGAATGTTTTATGCTCCCCGAAAAATTCGGGGGGAGCATATAGTCGCTGCTTTGCCCGTCCGTCCGTCCGTCCTTCCATCACACTTTCTGGTCCGGAGTATTTCTCAGCAACTACGTCCGGTATACGCTACGGTAACAGACGATTACAGACAATTGTTAACGTTTCTCTTAATGCTATGTTCCCAGTATCACGATTCGCTTCACGACTGAAATCGTGGTCTTAATCGTGGACCAATCGTATTGATCCTATCAGATCTTGAGGTCAATCGTGTTAATCGTATAAAAATTTTGAACGGTTCAAAAATGTCCTACGATTAACATGATCAACTGCTATCGATTGTCTGTCGGGATCATCGTATCAGATCTTATTGCATCGTAACAAAGCACGACAAATCGTATCTAATCGTGCATCCAAATGGTGGTGATCAAGATCAATCGTAGACAAGAAAAAACACCATGCTCTGTTAAGATCTGTTGCAATCTCAAGAAACAATGAAGTCAACAGTCAGTCGTGCTGTAATCATATCATTCGGGTCCAGCTGTTGCTTAATCTCCATCGATCATGGTCGTGAAAGATGTCGCGAACACAATCGTATTCTATCGTAACGGAGCGCTTTTATTCGTGATAAGCGTATCGGAACTTATCTGCACGTACTAAAACGTCTAATTCGGGGAACCCGATCATGATGATCGTGTCAGATCGAGACCCAATCGTGGACTCGATCAAAACTATCCCAACGGATCGTATTTAATCGTATCGAAACTGGAGATCAGACCATGACAGATCGTGACACCTGTAATTGAAAAATCTTGACCAGATTGCAACCGAGCGCAAAACATCGTATCACATCGTATGGACTCGCATCACATCGTATCCAAGCCTGAAATCTCAGAAAAATACCATGATCAGCTACGAGTGGCTCATCGTGGCGTTAGTAACGGATCGCACGATAGTGGGAACCTAGCATAAGATTGTAGTAAGATTAAAGTCGATTCATCACGATGAACCTACGAGCAGCCAATAATTTTCACGCTTCACTACGCTTTAAGGCGATTGGGACATCACGATGCCTCGTGCATAATCGTGACACCAACGTAGGCAAACGTAGTGAGCGCATGCATAGTAATATCGCGATAAACCGTACAGGCAACACGACCCAATCGTCGCGTTGCCATGGTCCATCGTGTACATTCGTGAGTAGTCATGATAGTTGTCGCTAAAGATCCTACTGAAATCGTAAGTGAACCGTAGGGCAAGCGTAGAAATCCGTACCATATACGTAGCAAAACGTACCATAACGCACTACAGTAGTGTAATATATATGTCATAAAATCTGTCACGATTAACCACGATTAAACACGAAAGGCCACGAATGCCTCTACGATGGCTGTAAGAATAAGCCAGACTGAGATACGATGGCACCAGGATTTTCCTACGTTTTGGAAAAATCGTGACGGAGCTACGACGAACATGTTCAAAACCGTCGTAGCGCTTCCCGATCGATAAGGATTCACAAAGATTCTGCAAGATTCAGACAGATGCCAGCACGTATGTGTTCAGGCTTTACCACGCTTCACCAAGATTGTGTAAATCGTGGGCAATCGTAGCCAAAATCGTGACAGTGTGACTGAGGTTTAAAAAACGGAATTGTAGACAGAACACGCGGGACACAAACGCAATGCGCAGACGCGGTCATGGAATAACAGCTTTAGTCGAATATTCCATACAACATGGGGTTAGTTTCAAAACTTTAAAATGAGAAATAGATGATTCTTGATATCAAATTAATCACTTTCAGTTTTTTTTTTTTTTAGATTTAGCAAAATTAATATGAGGCTATAGTAAGTTTTGTGACCATTACTTTTTCCTCCGTGAGTTTTAAGCGCTTGCTGATATATAAATACATATGTCGGAATCTACAAGTATAGCAGTGCCGAGTGGACACAACTGTGCTACGATGTTACTAAAGCAGTGATATGATTACGCGATAAAGGTCTATTTGGGGTTAGCTGCGAGCACATGTGCCCCTAGTGCACCCAAAAGGGGCGGCTCCAGGATTTCGGGTTGGGAGGGGGGGCGTAAACTTTTGATCGTGCAATTATAACCGTTGTATGTGGGTCTGCAGTGATCAGCTACAGATCCGTATCAAAAATATAAAATATATTTTAGTACATCATCATCGCCATCATCATCATTATCACCACCACCATCATCAGCATCATCACTATATTTATATTCATATTCACCAAACGCACTTTGGTTTACTTAATAAATTAATAGTTCACCGTATTATGTTCGAAATACATATTGGTTCATCTGTATGTCATGCACCTGCTTTTTGGCAGTAAATTGCCCTTGTTTGATGTGCCTGTCCACTAAATACTTATTTGACATTCAATGTTATATACATCAGGAACATCTTTAAACATATAAAACCCGTAACTGACTACATTCAAAGTTTCAAACACACATGCATCGAGAATTATTTGCATTATTTATTTACCGAAGTGTAATGGTCTCTTTTGGAAGTGAATGTCATTAAATAACTCGCACGTTCAGAGTCATGCTCATCAATCGTCTTCAAATTTTATCGAAACAAAGTAACGGACAGACAGACGAACACTTTTTTACACAAAATATTGTGAAAGATACTTATAGTATTGCCTTGTGAACTAATAAGGCAAGTATAAATGCCGACCTTGTGTCAATTTATCTGACATATGGTGCCAGGAATTGGAGAAACGTTGTGGACACCCCTCTACTTTATCATGTTATATCTTTCTTAAAAATGCAAAATACAATATGAAATTTGGTGTGATTGCTAATGGGACATTTAACAAAAAGTATGTTAATTAAGATCTTTTTTGGAACTATTCATAGAGGCAAAAATATTAAAACTCGAAAGTAGTCATTGATTTGACTTACTAGTAATTTCGACTTTATATCTTATTTATCCGAAAAGTATAAATGTATTTTAGGCGGTATCATGTGCCAACGGTGTATTCCATCTGAAATCTTTATATAATATGAGATTATAAAAAAAAACAATATCATCCCCAAATAAAGGTATATATACCAATTGTCTATAGTATATCGTTTTCCCTGTACTTTGGCACTGTTGCTACTGTGTACATAAGATATCGTACGCGTAGGGCCAGGTTGGGTTCGTTTTACTGAAGTTTATGAGTATCCTAAAAAAATGAGCGAGTGAAAACATTTTTACCATATGTATCCAGTTTTATATATGCCCATATATGTATGGTCCGGAAGTTTAAGGGGATGCGGGGTGCCCTCCCCCCACCCCCTAGAGCCGCTAGTGCCCAATTCCCCGCTGTGAATGCGTGGCTACGAATTGCCTAAAGGGGTGTCTTAGATTAGCGATAATGATCAGTTTAGGGGCACCACCTGGGCCATTGATTCACAGTACAACATTTAAGAAGAAACATTTAAGCACAATGCGATTTGGGATCAGCCGGAAGCACGTGACCCCACCCCTCATCTGAAACTGTGCCTTATGCGTTCGTCTTGGATTAGTGATATTGATCAGTTTAGAGGCACCGCATATTTTCACAATCCGCCATTTCCTATTTAAATTTCTTGTTAAAGCATATACAATACATAAGCTTTGGGGCAGCTGTAGTGGGGGAGCTGCACGTGCTAGAAGGGCTCAAAACTGCGATACCTGCTAACAGAAGCATGTATGATACTAACGATCTGTTGCAGGCGGGTAAAATAGGAATGTATGTACTGAATGGTTGGCGAATTGGCTTCACTTGCTCCGCGCCGAATTCCGGTTCTGGGTTGAGTTTGGTTAATGTTTAGCGGGTTTTAAACGGAATCTGCCAATTCCACCATAAGTGGGCTCTAACGATAGAAGATTTGTTCGAGTTTGAGTGATTCGCAATTTGTTCGGCCCTGCAAAACCATTGACGGGGAGTCGTCCGCCTTTACAAATTTGACGAGCGAGTTTTTTTCCGTCCTGGAAATAGTCCGGATACCTCGCCATTAACCATATAGTGCGTTGCAACCTTTATTGTTCGGTGTGACTATTCTATAGCCAATCAGAGTTCTTTTTACGAACAAGATTTAGCCTGCTCTTCCGGTATCAACACGGTTTCGAAGATCAACAAATCGAATAAATAATCTAAAAATGGTTTGTAGAAATATTGCTTAAATTGTTTGGATTCTGTGAACAACGCTCCATTTCGTCATTCAAACACATGTTGTGTTGTTTCGTGCTTAAAAGTACAAGTTTGTCATCATAAATTTATTCAGAAATAGTTTATCATTCCGATTAAGAAGTTAGACTGGCCACTGGGTATACCAATTACCGGGAATTTAATTTTCTTCCTGGCTTGCAACATATAACAAAAATGAAATGAATAACGAATGCTGTCTTAGTATAACAATACAATCTTCTATCAAATTAAATCACATTTATAAGAAGAAATCACAAGTTTAAACAACTGTTAACACAGTCAACAAATGTAGCCATCTATGTTCTGGCAATACTACTAATACCGTGAATCTGAATATCAGCCAATCAGAATTCAGAAAAAAATCTTGTTCAGGGCTAAACAAATGATACTATACAAAACTTCAGTTATATTACGTTATATTTGCTTAAATTTTAAATCTATTTTCTTTACATATTGTGAGTACCTGATAATTTATGTTAACAAAGCTGTTGAAAACAAACTTTTACATGACTTTGACCTATACTTGAGTTTATTTACCTTTAAAAACGACATATTTGAATGGAAATCAAAGTTGACTGCAGCCCGCAGCAAAATTTTAACGAAGGGATGGAATTTGACAATTTTTGTTAATGCATGTGAGCCAGGGCATAGCCGTGAAGGCGACATGGGCGATAACTTCGCCCTGGAGCTATTGACATCGCCCACAAATTTCATTGAGGAGAAGTCCACTTCGCCGTCTGTTTAAACTTCGCATAGTAATAATTATTAATCAAACACCAGTCATAAAAGCTTTGAAGTCAACTTCCATAAAAAAGAGAACGTAATCAAAGTAAATTTCAAAAACGCACATAATTACCTGATACGCAAAACACATATCAATCCATACTAGATGTAAATATTCATGTTAATATCCAATAATTTCCCTCGTAATACAGTTTCCATTCTAATTCCAAGACGTTTATTTCATCACCCCATTTAAATATCCATTTTATCCCATGCAATAAAGAAACTGTCTGATTTTGTTCACACCCTTGACATTTTCTCTAGAACGCTAATTCATTAATGCTCTATCAACGGTGCTACAAACTGCTAGACAATGGCTCCAGCGCAGTCACATCAAAGACTTTGAAGTCAAACCGACACCATTGCCATGAGCTGTTGCTAATGGCTTGCAGATTTGAAAGCCCAATCTAATTGATGACATCAGCCATCACTCTTCTTAGATTTAACATGTGTTATTATTAATGACTGGTGTTTTTAACGGATTTCATTGTTTGTTCAAATTGGATAAATAATTGCAAGGTAATTTTAATAAAGTGTTTTATTGATAAAAAAAAAGAATTAATAACAAACAAAATATAATTAATATATAATTATTTTTTCTAATTCCCCCCAAAAAAGTTTCATGATGCATTGTGAATGTTTAGATAAAATTTTTTTTTTAACCTTAATTGATGTGTTTATTGCTATAATGGAAAATTGGAAAAAGAACAACATGGAAACTAGAATAATGGAATACAACTTGAAAATATATTGTTTTTAATTTATGGAGAATATGATGATGATGATGATGGACTTGGTACTATGATAATGATTGACATGGTCTGATGATGGTAATAACAAGCAAAATTATGGTTAAGCGCTTTTTGGAAAACACTTCTCCTTGAAGTGGCCTCACTTCTCCCTAAACTGAACTGAGGGAGAAGTGACTTCTCCCTAAAATTTGTCCCTAGACTGAGCCCTGGTGAGCGATATGTATGTCTTTTGGAAATGACGGGTAATAGGGATATCCAGGTAATAGGTATATGGACTATAATTAATTTATCAAGACTTCATTGTAATTTGTAGCTTCACCAATTTATTATTTAATTTATCAGAATGATAATTTCTTATTTATTGTTCGACCTTGAGCAGGGCATACTCTGGCAGGCAATTTACCATAACTTGTTAGGCGCTGGGGGAAATATTGAGCTACTTTTTATATGGGCAATATTAACCCAGAGCCCTTAATGGCTGAAGGACCATTTCTGTGGTGGAAATGTCTCCTGTATAACACATATTGCAGTGACCAAATTTTTGTTGCTACTGTCATGCGCAGAAATGGCTTGGTTAGCATTAATATTTCTTAATAAAATTTAGAAACCTGCAAAAGAATGTAATCCTCAGTAATGTTTCATACATATTTGTACAATAACACTTCCATCTTGGATGCAACACGAATTTAAACCTATACACATTCATATTTTTAAACAAATCATGATAACTGCCACAGTGTTCTATTTTATCGATCATCTGCTACTCTGAAAGGATTGTCATTTTTATTGGTCAATTGATTCTATTAATAAATTCATTTATCATCTGATTGGTTGAAGCATATTTGAAGGGTAAAACAAGGCAAGGTAAACATGGCAGTCCGTACATAAATATAGATTTATACAAAAGTTTAAATCGGAATTAAATGCACATCCTAGGTAAATTTCAGCACATCTTAAGCAGTTTATGTGTTGTGTAGGTAAAATACATTGATGGATAACTATTGTTGCAAATAATGGAAATTTATTAAAATGTAAATTTTCAGTTTTCCACCACGTAAAATGCCATTTGGCAAATTTAGCCCAATCTAAAAAACACAGTAGCACTCAATTTACGTCAAACGTCTCATTAAGTCATTTATTAGACTAGCGGGCAATTGTCTTTAGCTTATTTTACTTATTTTACCTTGCTTTGTTGAAAAGGGTGACAGATCAGTGGCGTAGCTGGAGGCAAATTAAAGCCAAGGCAGTCTAGGAGGGTCCGGGCATGTCATCACCCTCCCCGCCCCTATTTTTTTTCATAGAACGTCAGGTGCGCTTTCGATGCCACTTGAACCATGTTTTAACACAAAATACTCCGAATCATTGATTAAAATGCGACAATTTCGAAGTATTTTATTGCTTTTTTGGTATGCACAGTTTATCCGAGGCATCTGCCTCAGCGTGCCTCATCATGGCTACGACGCTGCAGATGTTATGCACCACTTTGAGTCTTTATGCGCCACTATTGAATTTGGGTGTGAAATACCAAAGCAGGTTATAAAAATGAATACTTACTGAATTTGGGCGTGAATAACTTAGTCCATAACAACATATTACCATACTTCTTAAAATACATTAATAATTTATATGCATCTATAATATTAATTTCGTGATTTTGATGTAAAATAAATAATAACATTCACAACCTATATACAATTTAATACTGGTGCATAAAGTCGCAAAAAGTGGAGTATAAAGACTCGGTGCATAAAGAAGGTGGCGCATAACGTCCGACATTCCTATTAGTTGAAAACATGCTAATATTTCACTAATCTTTATACACAAAATGTTGTAGCCAAAAAATCTTTTTTAGTCAAATATTCATATTTGTACCCACTAGCTTATTTGACAAATAGAAGTATTATCAGTTTATGAAGAAATACCATAAAACACTGTATTATGTGAAGTTAGAATAAGACGTCAAACATAGAATGGACATGATTTTTGTTCTGTTTTTCACATAAAAATGATCATTTCATGTTGTTTATGTATGTTTTTTGTTATATTCTGTCAAAACTGTTGGTATAGTTATTATTTTTCCATGACTTTTTCATTAAAACTGATTGTGTCTTTGATCATTTTACTGTATCTATATTCAACTGTGTTCATGCACGCATAGACACAGTTAATTTTTTTTGGTGAATTTTGTAATTGCATACAAGTATACAGTTTTGTGGTAAAATCAATTTCACAGTTATATAATTATGTAGGTGTCTATTGCACTAATTACTCTGCAAATTCTTAAATAACAAATAAAAACTGCATTAAAAAATTGCTTCAATAAAACAGTTTATTCTATTTTTGACGTCTTATTCCAACTTCACATAATAGTGTGTTCATAACTGCAATTTGAGATTCTCTGTATAATTGGTTGTGGTAACGCTGTGAAATGGGTTCGGTACCCATTAGATTTTTCCCAATTGCAAGATTTCACAAACTGAAATTCCAAAGTTGATGAGTACATTCCCAAAGCAGTGAAACAAATCGCTGAATAGTGAATACATGTAGATATATTTGAGGCGCGTCGTGGGAAAACCAGACTTTATGCATGTGCGTAAAGTGTCGTCCCGGATTAGCCTGTGCAGTCCGCACAGGCTAATCCAGGACGGCACTTTCCGCCTACAGTGGATTTATGGTTAGAAGAGACTGCACAGTGCACAGGCTAATCCGGGACGACACTTTACACACATGCATAAAGTCCGGTTTTCCCCCGACGTGCCTCATTTATATTTCTAACTACAACTTTTAATATAACATTATTGGTAAATGCTTCAGAACATTATTCATAAATTCCGTATGTTTCAATCAAATTAGTATTAATAAAGTTGCATGTGTTTCAGGCAGCAAACTACAAAAAGACAACACTGGCTGGTGGCAGTCGAAAGAAGACTGGCCCAAAACCTGAACTCACAGAAGAACAGAAACAGGAAATACGAGAGGCTTTTGATCTCTTTGATGCTGATGGCTCAGGAACAATTGATGCAAAGGAGTTGAAGGTTAACAAAATAGTTGTTTGAAAACATTCAACTTTTAAATGTTCAGATGATTCCTTCAGTTGGTTAATAAGAAGTTGCTAGAAATAAACAATTATGTTTGGGTATTTAAAAGTTTGTTTTGTTTCAGGTTGCTATGAGAGCATTAGGATTTGAACCGAAGCGTGAAGAAATAAAGAAAATGATTTCAGAAATAGATAAAGAAGGCACAGGTTTGCTAATTTTATTACTATTTAATTTGAATCGCAACGCTATGAGGTTAATTTTTATTTACAAGTGTGTGATTAATTCTGGGCTTAGTTTGAAATTCGGCATGCTTTTAAACTGGTTTAAACCCCCAATGCTTTGCATTGACCATGCCAAGGCAGTGACCCCAGTTTAAATCATTTTTATGTTTTGTTGTGCATATTGTCCTGTGTTGTATAGGCAATTGGTCACTTGCCTTAAATAAAGGACCAGCGGATGTTAATAAGGATTTCTATCCAGGTGATGTCTCTGGCGTTTCATTATACTTATATTTGACCCTTTTGACTGTTACACAAATGCATGCATGCTTATTGTCGGGCACATCCCGAATAAAAGTTTCGTGATAAGTCCGATTTTGTTACAGAAATTTTGTATGTATCCATTTATGTCCTTTCAGGTACCATAGACTTCAATGATTTTCTATCAATAATGACAACTAAAATGAGTGAGAAAGATGCCAGAGAAGAAATCTTGAAGGCATTTAGATTATTTGACGATGACGAAACGGGAAAAATCTCGGCCAAAAATCTCAGACGAGTTGCAAAGGAACTTGGTGAAAACCTGACAGATGAAGAGTTACAGGTTAGCTAATCAGCATTGTACTAATATTTCAGAAATTGCTAACTCAGATAAAAAATATATTTAGCAGACTTTCATTATTAGATGTGAATCAGCATTACCAGGTAAGAACCAAGACATAATTAAAGTCTCTTAAACACATCTATTTATACAACTTGAAAATTAAACTATTAAAGGTGCATTTTACTTTAGAATCTAGTGATAACCTATGATGGCTTATGACAGCTAGACAGCTTGAGGGGGTCTTGAACACATTTGAGTCTGCAGTGTTTTTTGGGGGCCAATTTGGGGCAGAAATTCTGCCCCGTTCCCCTGCTTAAATGGTATATAATTTACCCCTATATTCACCTTAAAATTCCACTCAGAAATATAAGGTTTATGTTGATAAAAAAAATGACAAAATCTGACTAAGAGGAATTTTTGTAAACAGCCCCAGCAAGTTTTAATCAAACAAGTTTGTGCATAATGTTAGTTATGATTTGTAGCAAAATAACTCATTTATGTTTTATAACAAAGTAGAATATAAAAATGTAATAGTGGTAATGCTTTTCTCAAAAATCAATTCCCCTTTTGCCATAAAATTCCCCATTTGAAGGACCCTGCCACCTTTTCCCCCACAGGTGAAAAAAAAACTGGTCTGTTTCTTGGGTAGAACCAGTACTTGGTGTTAATTGTGGAGATCGCTCTTTGAATAGGGATCTCCTGAACACTATATCGATTACACCACAGCGATTTCTTTCATACCTGAATATTTTCATTTTTATGGTCCAATAATATTTTTGGGGATGCCGACATGCCTTCAAGGAATCCTGCCGGAAACCCTGAATATACAAGTAAAAGTTATAATTAAAATTAACCGGTATATATATTTTAAATTTCTCTGTTGTTTGATAGGAAATGATTGATGAGGCAGACAGAGACGGGGATGGAGAAATCAATCAGGAGGAATTCCTGCGAATCATGAAGAAAACCAGTCTGTACTGATCACACTGCCCCCCCCCCCCCCCCCCCCTGTGTCACCGATATCTCTCTCTGAAACTAGCCATCTTGCTGTTCTCAGTCATGGACAGTATCGTAGATAACGATGTTACTAGTTTGCTAAATAGAAATCCAAGTAATAATCTGCTGTATGTATTTGTTAGTATTAACAAAGCATAGGATAAAGAATACGGAAAATGATTTGATGAGGTAGACCAATTTATTAACATTCCATTTTCATGTTGCTTTTTTTTTCCACATTTAAACTTATTTGTAAACAAAATGCTTATATATGAAATATGTTTCAGTGTGTTGTTTGCACACTCGTTTCAATCTGGAAATGTTACTGTTGTGCCTAAAAGTTTATTGAATTAATGGCATTGATATTTTCCATACACTTACCTAAAATACGTAGTCTTGCATCATTTTGTAATTTATTTATTCAATTTTTATGAGAAATATTGTATGGTTGTATAGTTAGAAAACTGTATATGAGTGTTCAAACAATGTGTATCCTGTTTAAGTCTAAATGTCTGCGTATATAACATGTTTGTGCATTTTTTTTTATGTGGACATTAAACACAAGATCTGATGCATTCTTCTGCTTGTCATGTTTGATTTAAAAAATAGTTATACATGCTTCTGGTAATTGAATTATTAAGCAGACATTTTTACTGAAGAAACTTTATTTTATGAAGAGTCTTAGACAGTTCACATATCTACCAGCTTACACATGTAGTTGATTCCTGATTTTGTACTAAAAATCTGTTTTGCATTACTTTAGGACAAGATGAAAATTGTCGTTCAGTTTATTACGCAATACATGTATTTGTAATCCACAAATGGAAGTTGTGCCACAGTGTTTGCTGTTATCACAGGTACTATTGGTCGATTGTCCACATATATCACAGAGACTTTGAAGAACACTGAACAAATCATCATCAGTAATGTTAATTGTTATAATACAGTGTTGAATTTGCTTTTGGTAAAGGCACCTCATAGTATGTCAATTTGATGAAAGGGGATTTCATTGGCAGGAACCAGTATTCAAAGTTGTAGAAGAAGTAAAACTGGTGGTGCTCGAAGACTTCAATGGCCGCCTCGATAAGGTGCGTCAAGAGGTCCTGGTATGACTGGTGGGACTGGAAATTCCTGTAGAAGTCTGTGATGTTCTGGTACAGGGACTGGTTGCCCTTGACGACCGTCTCGTTGCCGAGGTAGACTGGTTTGTCGGAGTACAGGTTGATCCTTGTGTAATTTAGATGAACACTTTGGTTGAACTTGGTGCCAATGTTGGCCAGTTGTTGAAATGCTCTTAGAATAAAACTTGCACAATCAAAGGAATCGAACCACATTTTTCCACCTGAAAGCAAAGTAACTGAAAATTTACACTAAGCACTGTGAGTATAATTTGTTACTGTTTTTCTTAATACCAACCTGGTATGATAACTATAAATTGGCACTAATTAGTGGGAAATGAGGCATTCAAGTTTGCTTACAAATCATTAACAATGAAAGTTCCATAAAAAATGACATCTGATATGTCTTATGCAAGTTATGGCAGTTTTCTGTTATGCACCTATCAACTATCAATATTTTCCCCCCAGGGTGGGTGGGGGGGGGAGCGGCGGGCTGACCCAGGGGAATTAGAAATTTTTTATTTTTTGGTGTCTAATTCCCCACCCTAGAGTCAAGCATATTTGTCTATATCCACTCAGTGGGAGATGCTATAGGTCTATCAAATGGCCCGGGGCCTGTATTACCAGGATCTAAAATCCGACCAAAGTCTATTACTCCGGGACCCGGAATCGTTCCCAATGTCAAATTCCCGTCTGTCGGGAATCGCTTTCAGTCTAAAATCCCCTATATGCCCGCCACTCCCCCCCTGGGGAAAAACTTTGATAGGTGCAGAATGTGTACATGTATCTTTAATTCTTAGAGTTTATCCACCTTTCCCATAATCGGACGCTTAACACTTATATGATAACTGTGCCTACATAATTTATTTCAAACGCCCCAACCAATGTTTAGTGAGACCAATTATTCGTACCTGGTTTATCCCATACAGTCCAGGTTTCATAATAGATGGCGGTGGTGTTGTCCCATTCAACCCAGTTGGCAAACTTGTTGAATATATCACCTGAAATAATAAGAAAATCCTGCATTGACATTCAGTGATTACTGGTATACACCTATACACATAATTTTTAGATAGGTAAACTCTTGCAACAAGGATACTTTTATAATTCAAATTAAATTTGTTTTCATTTATGTTGGGTTTTCAACATGCAACAAAATCTGACAGATATGATAGCCTGTTGTCTGGTTACGTCATAATTTTCATGTAGCTAGCAATATAGGAATACTGACATTTGCAGTTTGTGATCGTCTGTCGTCCATACGCCCGTCTGTCATCAACTTTTCATTTAAACATCTCCTAAACCACTTGGCAGATTTTCACCAAACTTCACAGGAATGATCCTTGGGTGGACCTCTTTCAAAGTTATTCAATTATGTAGGTCACCAGAGTAAAAAATAGATTTAAGGAAGTCTTTAAATATCTTCTCCTTTGGAACCGCAAGGTTCAGAGCTTTCATATTTGATATGTGACATCCTCTAGTGGTCCTCTACAAAGATTGTTAAAATTATGCCCCTGGGGTCAAAACGGGCCACGCCCCAGGGGTCACATGGTTTATATAGAATATATTGCAAACTGACTTAGAAAATCTCCTCTGAAACTGTAAGGCCCAGAGATCTCATATTTGGTATGTATCATCCTATAGTGGTCATCTAAAAAGATTGTTCAAATTATGCCCCTGGGGTCAAAACGGGCCACACCCTTGGGGTCACGTGGTTTATATAGAATATTAAGCAAAACAACTTTAAAAATCTTCTCCTCTGAAACCGCAAGGCCCAGAGTTTTCATATTTGATATGTGACATTTTCTAGTGGTCCTCTACAAAGATTGTTGAAATTATGCACCTTGGGTCAAAACGGGCCACGCCCCGGGGGTCACATGGTTTATATGAAATGTATTGCAAAATGACTTCAAAAATCTCCTCCTCTGAAACCGCAAGGCCCAGCGGTTTCATATTTGGTATGTAACATTTTATAGTTGTCCTCTACAAAGATTGTTCAAATGCTGCCCCTGGGGTCAAAACTGGCCACGCCCCGGATGTCACATGGTTTATATAGACTTAAATAGCAAATGACTTTAAACATCTTCTCCTCTGAAACCGCAAGGCCCAGAGGTTTCATATTTGTATGTAGCATTGTATAGTGGTCCTCTACAAAGATTGTTCAAATGATGCCCCTGGGTCAAAACTGGCCACGCCCCGGATGTCACATGGTTTATATAGTCTTAAATAGCAAAATGACATCAAAAATCTTCTCCTCTGAAACCGTAAGGGCCAGAGGTTTCATATTTGGTATATAACATTGTATAGTTGTCCTCTACAAAGATTGTTCCAATTATGCCCCTGGGTCAAAACGGGCCATGCCCCCATGGGCCACATGGTTTATATAGAATATATAGCAAAATGACAAAGATTGTTCAAATGATGCCCCTGGGTCAAAACTGGCCACGCCCCGGATGTCACATGGTTTATATAGTCTTAAATAGCAAAATGACATCAAAAATCTTCTCCTCTGAAACCGTAAGGGCCAGAGGTTTCATATTTGGTATATAACATTGTATAGTTGTCCTCTACAAAGATTGTTCCAATTATGCCCCTGGGGTCAAAACGGGCCATGCACCCATGGGCCACATGGTTTATATAGAATATATAGCAAAATGACTTTTAAAATCTTCTCCTCTGAAACCGTAAGGCCCAGATGTTTTGTATTTGGTTGGTAACATTGTATAGCGGTCCTCTACAAAGATTGTTCAAATTATGCCCCTGGGGTCAAAACTGGCCACGCCCCAGGGTCACATGGTTTATATAGACTTAAATAGCAGAATGACTTTAAAAATCTTCTATGAAAGCGCAAGGCCCAGAGGTGTCATATTTGGTATGTTACATTGTATAGTGGCCCTCTACAAAGATTGTTCAAATGATGCCATTGGGGTCAAAACTGGCCACGCAGAAGGGGTCACATGGTCGATAGACTTAAATACCAAAATAATTAGAAAAAATCTCCTCTGAAACTGCATGGCCCCGAGGAGTCATATAAGGTTTGTAACATTGTATAGTGGTCCTCTACAAAGATTGTTCAAATGATTCCCCAGGGGTCAAAACTAGCCATGCCCCAGGGGTCACATGGTTTATATACACTTAAATAGCAAATTACTTTAAAAATCTTCTCCTGAAACTGCAAGGCCCAGAGGTTTCATATTTGGTATGTAACATTGTAGAGTGTCCTCTACAAAGATTGTTCACATGATGCCTCTGGGGTCAAAACTGACCACGCCCTGGGGGGGATGCATGGTTTATATAGACTTAAATAGCAAAATGACACCCCCGGGGTCACAGGGTTTCTATAGACTGATATGGAGTGGGCTTTAAAAAGCTTTTCTGAAACCGCAAGGCCCGGAGGTGTCATATTTGGCTTGAAACAATGTTCACTACAAATATTGTTCAAATTCTGCCCCTGGGGTAGAAAGTGGCCATGCCCAGTGGGTCACACGGGTTATTTAGATGATAAAATTCTTCTCCTGTAACTGCAAGGCCCAGATCTTTATACTCAGGTAAGGGGTTTAGTGCCATTTTGCCCTCTTGTTATAAGCTTTTATGATGCCTTAAGCTCAGGTGAGCGACCTAGGGCCATTGTGGCCCTCTTGTTATAACACATCGAAAATTGAATGAAATTGAGATGACATGAACAGCCAGATCATAGACATTTTAAACAATCACCAGTGATATCCGCCACTTTGACAAAGGTGCCATTTTCAGTCCAATGTTTAGTATCAATCCCGTCGTAGATACAAGCGGCACCCTGGTTACACCAGATCATCGAGTTGTTCTTCAACGTGTGTGCAAACGTGCAGTTGAAGAGCTCGACTAGCTCATACCACTCAAGTGTGTAACTGAACCCAGTGTCCACATTCTTGAATCCAATAGCGTCGTGCATTATGTGCTGTAAACCAAAAGCAAATGTGCAAATAATTTAATCGGTACTATCTTTGTGTATTTTTCCGACAATATAAATGTTGATATTTAGTTTGACAAGTACTTAATAATGAAATGTAGCAAATTTGTTTTGGAAAACATTATTTTTAACCCACTATTGGTTAGCAACAATCTTTGCTAACTGATAACATGTACATTTTATGTTTATTTACAAACTAAAATTTAAGCTGTTTTAGATTCCTATATCTTCAAATTTTAGTATAAAAGAATAATTCCTTAAAAAAAACAAGAACAACAGAACAACTGTTCGTGTATAACACTACTAACAAACTTTCCAAGGAGATCTCCAAACTTAAACTCGAACACTGGGGCTTTCAAGGCATACACCTCGATGTTGTCAAAGTCGTAGAACTGTGGCATGGTGTTGGACGCTCGACCAGTGGGGCAGAATGGCACAACCCCCGCCTGGCAGTAGGAGTTGAACTGAGGTCTCGACTGGAAACGTCTTAAACGTAGCCAAAATTAAATGTATGCTGAGATAACAACATTGCATTAATTTGTATGGTATGTACTTCGTAAGTTTTTAAGTTGTGTAACACTGGAATGTGTTACCATTTATACTAAAGGATATATTTTCACATACTGGTATATATCATTATAATGACATCTAATTTTATAGAATATTACCCATTTGTTTGTCACACTAAAACGATGCATTTCACCACATCTTAATTTAGAAATCAAAAGTTTAAACATCTATAAAATAGATAATAACTATATATAGAGAGAGAATAACTGGTTGTGTATATGTGACCGGGCAGGGAATCTGAGTTCATATTTCATACGATAATTTACAGTATACATTCATCACAACACGCTTCTCTTTTTCCTTTTGTTCCATCAGTTAATTTTACATCCTGCCATGTCCTACTACCAATATGATTACCGCTCCTTTTCCAAAAACTGTCTTCTCCAACTAATCACTGTCCCAAAACTTCCTCCCAATCTGATCCCTTTCTCAGAACTGTGTGCGTGTATTTCGAAGTTTATGAGGTCCTTCCGCGCCTAAGGCTGCATTATGTGAAGACCTGGAGTGTGTCCCAGCACTCCTGCCTAATTAACTTACTGGAGACTCACGAAAGTTGGGACGAATTTTAAGTCATAGCTACAATTTCCAGCTATTTATTTTTTGCTGAAAGATATTTTAATTTTGGTGTGGCCTTGTGCTGTGGCGGAAACCAGAGTACCTGGAGGAAACCCCACCTATCCGGTATGGTGACCACCAACCAAACTCACATGCGCGGGGACTGGGAAGTGAACCCTGGACGCCTAGGTGAGAAGTGAGTGTACCAATCACTGCGCGAGCCGGACAGCCATTTGTCTCAGAACTGACTTTCTTACCAAACTAAAGTCTTTCTTCCCTTTTACTGATAAGCCACACCCACACACACACCACTGACTAATCATATCTATAGGAAAAGATCTAGGATCCAAAAGGTACAGGGTGCTGCATAAAAGGAGCAGGGTGGAAAGCCGGACCAGTTTGTTGACATTATCTAATAATTTACTAAATCCAGGGGTTTTATGAGTCTAATGCTCTCAATTAAGGTTTTAAAGCATAGACCATTAATTTGTTATTGAATATTTGCAAAAATATGTTGTATTTCCAAAGATATTCAACATTTCAGTGTTGACCAGCCCAAAGGGGCAGCAGGGTGGAACCATAAAGGAGCAGGGTGCAGCACCCTGCTATTTTGCTCTAGATCATGCATCCAGCAATCACACATTACATTGATCTCTCTCATTCGACTGGAAATAATTAGCTCCTAGAATTAGTAACTTTAGATCTTTACCTACAGTTGTAACTTGCCACTAAAGCTGATAAGCATACTGTCTGAATTGTGTTGTAACTTATGTGTGATGTATAAGATATGAAAGGGTTTCCCAGACAGTAACTCATCTATGTAATTATTGTCAAGTTCAACATGTGTTCAGAACAAACTTATCACTGCTATACAGTAGACCAAGACATATCAACAATCTGAGCAAACAAATAATGTTCTTAATTATGTTAAGACTTATAGAATATTTTCATGATATGAAATTATACAACATTTATTATAAAATAATCAAAAATCAAAATCATATTTATTACTCTGCGACATATAACCTCATCCTACGGGCCTAGATATTTATTACTCTGTGACATATAACCTCATCCTACGGGCCTTGATATTTATTACTCTGTGACATAACCTCATCCTACGGGCCTAGATATTTATTACTCTGTGACATATAACCTCATCCTACGGGCCTAGATATTGTAGCAATGTAAGTGTCGATGTCTTTGGAGAATAAATGTCAAAAGATATTTAAACAAATGGCAAACTGTTTATTAAGGATGTAAATAGGATAAATTGATAATCGTTTCAATGCAAGCAAATATTACTTCAATATTGCATATACAGTAGGGACTTGAACGTCATAAATATCATAGAAATTTCATCTTTAAACTCATTGACGGTGCTTTTATAACAGATACATGTTTTCATACTGAACCAAAAGGTGTTCAAAATGAAGTAAAGAGTACGGTATATTTTAATAAAATCCTTTTTACCTGTATGGCACAGGCCATTCATTTTGACAGAAGCATGGAACGGCAAACAACAACAGAAATCCGTATTTCAGCATGTCGCCCATGGTATGATCATGTGATTAACTACAGTTTTCCAGAAGTAATGTGATCATCAAATCCAGTAGAGGATTGCAGTTGTTCTACAAACCATGTATCAAGCGTCTGTTCAATTTACAAAATGGCAGACGTGTTGAAAGATGCACCGGACGGTATTTGTGAAGTTTTTTGCTACTTTAAATAAAGAAATGAGCATTGTGTTTTTTTTTTTCAAGATTCTTTTAATGTAAATTTCTACTGGTTGCACACTGATTTTTGAATTAGCAGTTACTAGCAAATCATGCCCCCCCCATAGTGTATCCTAACACTACAACTTAAGTTTAAACTTTAACAGTAACATCATATGTTTTTTTACAGGTTTCACTTCTGCGGTACAGCGGATGAACACACTTCCAGCAGAAACTCTTTTTACTTTGGTAACACCCCTTTAATCATACTAATGCACAGCCAGACTGTCCGATGCGGACATTAGAACATTTGCCACCCTGGACACTTGCACTTCTTTAAGTTCTTAGTCTCCTGCATTGTTACAAATATGCGATAAAAAAACTGTCTTTTGATTAAAGGGGCATGTCAATGGTATGTCGCTAACGTATTGACATATATTAAAACAACATAATTTCTTTCTTTTTTTTGGGGGGGGGGGTATATTTTTACAATTAGTAACAATATATGGATGAAATGGAAAATTAAAAAGTACCTACAAATATAAAAAAGAATTTGGGAGACATTGTTCCAGAAATCGCTCTGCTCTCTTCAGTAATGACTTCCCCAGGCTATTCAAAGTTTATCAATGGCTTGCGTGTGCGTAATGGTTATTAATGTACATTTATATCAATTTTATTACAACTAGTAATTTTCATGTACCCACAAAAGTGTCACCGTTGACCAGGTTTATATAATAAAATGATATATGTTTGTCAAATTATTTTCGAAACAAAGCCATTATATTTATCAGTGATTCAGTATTAATTTTCTGTAAGTGGACTTCATTTTTGCCGTTATTGTCGACCTAAAGTCAATATACGCCCCTTTAAAAGTTTTGATAAAGAAAATTTGATAGTCCATATCAAATTTGTTAAAAGAAAACAGAACTGATACAAGTATGAATAAAAGGATGACAATTAAAGTAAGTGTACATCATTTATTATGATTTATGCTTCATTTCATTATATTTCAAAGTGTACGTTATACAGTTGAAACTCGATACTGCAAAAGGCACGGGAGACACTGATTTTTTCGTAGTTTTGCGCCTTTTGGAAATTAGGGTACGGTAGTAATTATTCTTACGTTAAGTGTAAGGCTAAAAAAAAATTGTGTGTTTCGGGCAACAGTCTCAAACAAGTTAGGTAGGGTCAGGATTGAGGTTTTATATATATATATATTTTTAAAGACACATTTCGGTCAAAATCATTGAAAAAAAATCTGACTAATACAGATTTCATGAAAAACAATAGTAGCTAAAAACTTTAAGGTCGTGGGGTTTTGCGTTTGGTAGGGTCTGGTCGCCCGAAACACAGAATTTTTTCTTTGGGCCTTAATTTGCATCATATTAAAGTATTTACATTTGACAATACACCCGTGAATGTATTCCATTATAAATAAAAAAAGTATGAAATCCTCACACAGTGATAGAATTCGCAATGACATATTATCGGCAAATACGAAAGTCATTTAGTCAAATGCATATCTCACACTGTATCATTTAAAGTGTCTGAAAATGGTATGTAAAAGTGTTAAAAACTGTCTTTGTCCGTGTAGCTAACAAACTGGCAGAGGTGTGAACTCTTGGTCGAGAAGGTGTGAACAGTCTCTGTGACAATATGATTTGTAATATCGCATCAGTACAAACATTTTGAAGGGAAAATTTATTTGTAGTAATGCATCTTTCATCCGCAGAGGCTAATCCAGGACGGCACTCCGCCTACAGTGGATATATGTTTAGAAGAGACTTCCTTGAAACAGAAAATACCATGAAAGCGGAAAGTGCCATCCCGGATTAGCCTGTGCGGACTGCATTAAGTCTGGTTTTCCCACGACGCGCCTCATATATAGTTAATACAGATATGAGAGAGAGATGTTGCTTAATAAAAAAAATATATTCCCATCTTATTATTGACTTGGTTCTTTCTTTTTATATCCAAGTGCCATACAAGTGCCATCGTAGCACATCTTAATACTCATACGTTTGCTACCTATGAAGTCCAATTTTGCAGTTTGTGTCCTTATGCATCATCAATTATTACATTAATAAAGGACTCTTTGTCTGCACATTAATAGCTTTATTAATTCTGTCATTTCTTTATTGTAGTTTGACAATGTTCACACTTTCCTTACAACAGTAAAACATAGTTTAAGGATTTAGTTTAATAACATATTTTAAACATAGTGGGAGAGCTAGTGTGTGGGTGGTAAATTTACCGGAGATTTTATGTCTGGTAAATTTATGGAAGGGCATTTGTCCGGGGTGGAACTGGTCAGGGAGGGCATGTCTTCTCGACTTAAAATGGCCAGGAGCGCATGTCTGGGTGGGCATGAGAGCAGATGCCTTTCACACTGTCTGCCTCAGTGTATCAGCAGATAAACTAATTTACTCGCACCTTAATATACTGCAAGATTTACAGCCCAAATTTTCCGCTGTTGTGATTTATTTATTATTTGGTACCACATGGATCAAAATTACAGTATAAGCAATAGTTAATGATTCTATTACAAGTGTACTCAGGGCAAGTACAGAAAAGTGCTATACTCGTATAGTAATAACATTATCATGCAGTCTTACCAATATGTGTTTCTTTGCATGTAAAAAAAAATCATTAATTTAATACATTTTAATTTTTTCTGTTATTTTTTTCAGAGCTCTGATGTTGCAATGTTTTTGCAGTATAAAACTGGAGTTGTGAATTTGGATAAATTGTACAAGGTATAAAATGCCAGAATGGATAAAATGTTTTAATAACTTGAATATGAGATAGGCACGTACATAGTTGGGAAATTTATTCTTTGACCAGTGTCCAGATTAAGAGCAGGGGTGACAAAATCTTGTATAACCTCACTTGTCAGTATTTGACAAGTGATGTTTTTTTCTTGTCTGTACAGTACATAATAACATAGCTGATTTTGAAAATATTTCACTTGTCCATCATGTTCTTTGACTAGCTGGGGAATACAGACATATAGGATCTGACACGAGTTGTCATTTCATACCATAATTTATTAAACAAGTTCAGGAATTTTGTTAGTAAGCGAGCCTTTGGCGAGCTTACTAACGAATTTCCTGGACGAGTTTAATAAAATATGGTATGAAATGACGAGTGTCAGATCTTTTTTATCACATGCTTTTAAATGAAATAAAACCCTAATAATTTTACCAAAATAAGTTGGTAAATTCTCAAAGTTGTGTACTGACGTGACGTCATTTCATGTTGACGACGTCATTTCACCAAAATAACGTCATGCGATTGGTCAGTCAAAGATTATGTAGCCAATGAAAACGCTCAAAATGTTATCTTACACATGTGTACGATAGAAATATTCGTAATGGTTGTATTACACGGGAAACAAGGTATAGCATGTGATAAAATTGATTTCACCATCCCTGAAGAGAGTAAACAACTCTGTCTGTCATACATTCTGTTGTTTAGACTTGAGCTATTGAATGTATCATGTTGTATACATGTGCCTGTTTCAGATGGTGCATGATGTCAATGCAGACGTTGACAAGAATACACTTCAGAGCATCGTCAGTGCAGTGACATTCTTATTTAGGTATACTGTCATGATCCAAAAAAGGTAGTTTTGGATTACTGCTTCATTTTAACAATAAGTTATTGTGTAAAAATGTTCAGTTATAGCTATTAGTAATTATAATGTTGTGTCTTCCTGTTTTGTCAATACTGTAGGCACTTTTGAAACATACTGCTTTTGAATGCAATTTTACCATAGTATAGTCGATCATACTAAGCATTAACCAAAAAGAAACTAAATGCTAATAATAGAAATGTCACTGTTCTACATTTCCAGCATGATCAGAAATATATCATCATATTTTTGAAGGTGGATTACCAAAGAAAATATTCCTGTGGAGGACTTCTCTGGTATTTTGAAATCTAGTCACATCTTCAGTCCCTCTGCCTGCTCCACCCTCAGCAACGTTTGGTCCCAGCAGGTACCCGCATCACATCCCAGAATAGCCCTCAGGCTCATAGCAGTGAAAAATTGCACCCATATTCATTTCATGTCTAAAGCAACTTGTTCACAGTTTTTTATGCCCCTGAAGGAGGGCATATAGTAGTCGCATTGTCCGTCTGTGGGTGGGTGCGTGCGTGCGTGGGTGGGTGTGTCAGTCCGTCCAGACTTTGTTTTGCCGCTCTGTAACTTTTTAATGCCTGGATGGATTTTAATATAACTTCAGATTATTATTTCCTATGACTAGCCGATGTGTCGCATACAACTCCCATGCTCGTCGGTCAAAGGTCAAGGTCACAATGCAAGGTCAAAGGTCATGAATTTGTGTTTCCGCTCCATAACTTCTAAACTCCTGGATGGATTTTAATATAACTTCAGATTATTATTTCACATGACCAGACGATGTGTCGCGTGTAACTCCCATACTCGTCGGTCAAAGGTGAAGGTCACAATTCAAGGTCAAAGGTCATAAATTTACGTTTCTGCTCCATAACTTCTAAATGCCTGGACGGATTTTAATATAACTTCAGGTTATTATTCCCCGTGACCAGATGATGTGTCGCGTACAACTCACATGCCTGTCGGTCAAAGGTCAAGGTCACACTTTAAGGTCAAAGGTCATGAATTTGTGTTTCCGCTCCATAACTTCTAAACTCCTGGATGGATTTTAATATAACTTCAGATTATTATTTCACATGACCAGACGATGTGTCGCGTGTAACTCCCATACTCGTCGGTCAAAGGTGAAGGTCACAATTCAAGGTCAAAGGTCATAAATTTACGTTTCTGCTCCATAACTTCTAAATGCCTGGACAGATTTTAATATAACTTCAGGTTATTATTCCCCGTGACCAGATGATGTGTCGCGTACAACTCACATGCCTGTCGGTCAAAGGTCAAGGTCACACTTTAAGGTCAAAGGTCATGAATTTTTGTTTTTGATCTGTAACTTCTTAGTGCCTGGATGGATTTTAATATAACAATGTGTCGCGTACAACTCCCATGATGGTCGGTCAAAGGTCAAGGTCACAATTCAAGGTCAAAGGTCAATTTTTGTTGTTTCCACTTCATAACTTCTAAACGTCTGGAGGGATTTAAATGTTTCTTCAGATTATTATTCTCTATGACCAGACAATGTCGCATACAACTCCCATGCTCGTCTGTCAAAGGTCAAGGTCACAATTCAAGGTCAAAGGTCAAGGATTTCTGTTTCTCCATCATAACTTCTTGACGTTTGGAAGGATTTTAATAATTCTTCAGATTATTATTTACCATGACCAGGCGATGTTTCATGTACAACTCCCATGGTCCTCAGTCAAAGGTCAAGGTCACAATTCAAGGTCAAATGTCAAGGAATTTTCTTTCTGCTCTATAACTTCCAAAAGACTTGAAGGATTGTAATATTACTTCAGATTATTTTTTCCCATAACCAGATGATGTGTCACATACCACTTACATGCTCCAAAGTCAAGGTCTGTGGGTCCAAGGTTACACTTAAATGGTCAAATATTAGAATGAGCTTTTTGTAGGAAGGATCATTTTTGCCAACATGTAAGGAATGTAATAAATTGGTGGGAATGAAGGTCATTATGAGGCAGTGTGTCACAACAACAAACAGCTGTGTTGCTGAAATCTCAAGATATTTGTCCGGGGCACAATATTGTACTCTGACATGGTTTTGCCTTCCTCTGACAAGCATATGCTTCGGGGGCATATGTCACATCCTGTGACAAGCCTTGTTTGTATTTAAAAAAAAGTCATAAAATGTCTGTATGCAAAAACTAAGGCATCTGGACTAATTAATTCAAATATAACAAATAACAATGGAAAAAGTGTTATCTCCACTGAGGCTTGAACCTACTATATCCAGATCAAAAGTTTAGGCTAACCACCAGACCAGACTGAATTATGTAATTTGACTGTTGTATTGCAATATAAGTGATTAAATACTATAAATGAAAAGTCTGTAAGTATTCCCCTTGTCCACTCATGCTCCATTACAAAAGCTTTATAATTTTATATATTTCAGTCTATTACTGAATTTTTCATCAGCAATTTTCAAGTTACATTTGTGATATTATATTCCAAAATAAGAGGTCATATCGTTATGAAGCATTTTCTAAACTTGAAATGTTCTAATTAGTTGTTTATTTCTAGTCAGGGTGGAAGGAAAGAAGGAAATAGTTTTAAACAAATCAATTCATGTCTTAAAATGTACTTAGATTATTATCTGTTGCACACGTGAAAGCTAAAGGTATTGTGTCTACAACTAAAACTAATATCATAAAGTCACATTGTGGAAAACCTGGGTTTAATGCATTTTCGTAAAGTTTCGTCTGGATTAGCCTGTGCAGTCCGCACAGGCTGATCTGGAATGACACTTCCCACCTCCAGTGGATTTACATGTATGTATAGAAGTGTCTTACTTAAAACAGAAAAAAACATAAAAGCAGAAAGTGTCGTCCTGATTCCGCAAAGGATGACACTTCACGCACATGCATTAAGCCCGGGTTTCCCACAACACGCCTCATACATATTTGTCCAGCCTGCATTTGTAACTCCCTACCACACAGCCAATGTTTAGAGCATTCCATTTCTGTTTTCCAATATTTGGTCTTCCAAGATACTGATTGCTAACGTAAGCTCCACCTAATCTGCCTCTCAAAGAAATAAAATAGCATTACACATTATATATTAGTACATACATATTTCATTATAGCATGAAGTAAGTTAGTATTTTTCCTTATTTAGGGGTTAGACTTATAATCAAATATGCTTTCACATGAGTAAAGATAGCAAGAACATGGTCATGTATAAAAATTGAGCCATCTCGTTTGTATGGTATGCCAATACACACATATTATCTGAACAACTGTCCAATCATTTATCAGCCACATGGAACTAAACATTTGTAGGCTTGCACTAAATATCCCTCCCTGCACCAGTAGTGCCATTGAACATTATTTGAGGCGCGTTGTGGGAAAACCCGGCTTAATGCATGTGCGTAAAGTGTCATCCTGGATCAGACACTTTCCTTTTTTATGTTATTTTCTGTTTCAAGGTAGTCTCTTCTAAACATAAATCCACTGTAGGCGGAAAGTGCCGTGCGGACTGCACAGGCTAATCCAGGACGACACTACGCACATGCATTAAGCCCTGTTTTCCCATGACACGCCTCATTTATCACATGCTATAACTGGTTTCCCGTGTAATACAGCCATTACGAATATTTGTATCTTACACGTGTAAGATAACATTTTGAGCGCTTTCATGGACTACATATTCTTTGATTGACCAATCGCATGGCTTTATTTTGGTGAAATGATGTTAACAACATGAAATGACGTCACGTCAGTACACAACTTTAAGGATTTATTGACATGTTTTGGTTAAATTTGAAGGTTTTGTTTTTCGTTTAAAAGCATGTGATAAAAAAGATCAGATACTCGTCATTTCATACCATATTTTATTAAACGCGTCCAGGAAATTCGTTATTACGCTAGTCAATGGCTCGCTTAGGCTACTAACAAAATTCCTGAACTCATTTAATAAAATATGGTATGAAATGACAACATGTGTCAGATCCATATATAAACTGCGACATGACTTGTATTTGCAAATGTTTAATCCATTATTGCAATTAAGTATAATGTGTTTTATTGGCAAATTTTGTTATTTTGTTTATTTAACTTGTTTAAGAGTAAAACAACATAGTTACTATTGTTAACAGAAAAGTCTTCTAATGAAATACTATGTTCATGTATTACCATTGTGTCTTGGATGACATTTGTTCTATTAAGCACTCATTGAAATTGCAGGGTATAAGCGTAAATATGATGTTGTGTTGATGTCATGAATGATATTTATTTGCAATCAGTTTATTGCGTATTAAGTGCCAGATCAGCAATGCATGTTTGAGGAAAACAATTTTTGAACAAAAATATCCACAATTTTGTAAAACAAATTTCTCAAAGTGACATTTTAATCATACATGTATATGAAAGAAACCTTCAAGAACATTTGAGGCGTGTCATGGGAAAACCGGGCTTAATGCATGTGCATAAAGTGTCGTCCCAGATTAGCTGTGTTTCCCCTTTTATGGTATTTTCTGTTTCAAGGAAGTCTCTTCTAAACATAAATCAAGTGTAGGCGGAAAGCGTCATCCCGGATTAACCTGTGTGGACTGCGCAGGCTAATCCAGGACAACGCTTTACGCACATGCATTAAGCCCGGTTTTCCCACGACACGCCTCATTTATGCACTTATTTTGCAGAGGTCCATGCTCCAGTTAACTAATGTGCAGAAAAATGTTCTGGGTGTTGGCCAGGTATGTGTTAAAGATTGTCTTGTATAAGGTAGGAGGTATAGTGGAAAAACTAGGGAAACATCAGGCTGTCACCTGAACTTTGGTCATTTACGTGTGTCTGAAATTGGTCCGTGAACTATCAAGAATCTATATGTTGAATTTTTTTGTCACTCACTTCAAACTTAAATACACAGATTATTGTTAGGTCACAGCATGCATATTTCAGTTCCAATTGATTAGCATCTCCTGGTACATGTTTATCAAATGTTTTGTTCGTTTTAAGACTTATCAGGCTAGAATATAATCCCCATTATCGTTACAATGAAGTATTGTGAATACAAATTCATACTTTGTCCAAAAAATTGGCAAAAAGTCCTATATATTTGGTGAAAATATGCCTATTTTTGCTAGGGAACTTTGATGACAGCCCGAAACATCCATAGCATAATTGTTGACAACTGGTCTCGTATATTTTTGAGGATGCTAAATTATATTTTTGAAGGCTGAACTCATGAATAACTTACTCATCACAATAGTTTTTTAGCCACATGTGCACAGCAGATTGTTGTATGATTAGAGTTTATTTATTACAGAGATTAATATTTTATTTCAGTTGCTGGATGTACAGTGGAAATTGGGTATGGCGGTGACCTCTGATCAGTGTCGGAACCTCAACTGCCCCTTTGTCACCTTGACCTTCACAGTGGCTGACCCCGAGGGGCGTGTCAACACACACACAGTGGAGATGACCACAGCACAGTTTAGGGTATAGATGTTCACAATGTTACCGTTCTAAATATGGGATTGTTACAATTATATGATCATTTCTTGAGTCACCATTTCTTTATTGTGTTTAAAAACATTTAAGGTGTCTCCAGTAGGTAAATATTTATCAATAAAGAAATAATTTCACATTAAGTTTCAATATGAGTTGTAAGTAGACAGTATAATTTATCAATGCACATGGTAGAGAATGATCAACACTGCGAACTTAAGGGTATAAACGTTAAATATGTAACCCCAAAATATGTTTTTCAGTTATCTTAACTGATCTCCATGCGTAACCATACCATTCAAATTGTTCTCTGACCATTCTTGTGCCATTATTCATTCCAGAAACTAAACTTCATTTTATGCATGTATTATATCATATAGTATCATGAGTACAGTGAACCCCAAATGGTATTTTTAATGAACAGCTAACCTATGGTATAATACCTACAACTTTGTTGTATCATTTTGTAAAAATGCAATAATGCAGATGAATTTTTGAGAGACAGGAGTAGGTACATGAACAATTTACTTGGTTTTAGTTGTAGCATACAAGTTTGTATGTTTCTTTTCTTTCAGAATTTTTCCCGCCAGTTGAAAGACATTCAAAAGATGCTGGAAGTAGTGTGAACCACAAATAGACCAGGCTGTCAACTGATTTGAATATTCCTATATTTTCCTATATTTTGGAAAGAAATCTTATATTTTGAAAAACCTCCTATGTTTTCCTTTAGTTAAGAATTTTTTCCTAAATGTTTGCGAAATTTGGTCCCTCACGTGTCTGAAAGTGGTCCGTGAACACTGTATCAAGAACCTATATGTTGATTTTTTTCTTGCTCGCTTCGCTCGCATCAAACTTAAATACTCAGATTATTGTGAGGTCATAGCATGCATGTCTCAGTTGACAATTTATTAGTATGAACATGTGTAGCACATGCTTTTTTCATTAAAACACAAGCTGTAACACTTGTCAGGCTAGAATATTATCCCATATTATCCTTATAATGAAGTATTGTTACTATAAAATTCCTAAAGTTTGTCCGAAAAGTAGGCAAAAAGTCCTATATTTTTGGTAAACAAATTCCTATATTGTTCCTACATTTTCTATGAAACTTGGTTGACAGCCTGAATACTCGTAATTTCCCATAATCTTCAACAGCATAGCAGAAATACCACTGCCTGTAAAATGACGAGTTTGACAGACCCAAAAAGATGCCTGTAACAGCCTGCTCAATTTAAGAAGAAACTTAGTAAATGTGTAAGCTACATGCATAGGTCGTAAGAATTAGTTCATAAGGACTGAAATTGTGTAATCATGTATGGTTAGTTCATTTTTAAGACAGAAACGGAAAGACGTGTATTTTATTGTCTCAACATACATGTATGGTCTTGTTACAAGCTTGTTTGTGGAAACACCCCATGTTTATTGTTGCTATTCACTTCTAAAATCTGTTGTTTAGGTATAGTGTTATTTATTTATAATGTATTTCTAGCAGAGCATTCTAGGTGAGTGTAACAAAATGCAGTGATTTTCTTACCCAAGTAATATGATATTGTAAAAAACCCTGATTATTACTTAGAGCTAGTTTATTCCCCATCCTACAATGCTGTCAATGTGTTCAAGTACAATTTATGCATACTAGTAAATGCTTTCTTTACAAAAGCTTAAGTTGATGAAATATCAGATGTTTTGTTGTATGAGTGTATGAAACTCATGGTTAAAAATTATTTGTGTATCTTTTTGATAGCTGTATTGCATCTTGACTGATCTTTCAATTAAATACAGTAGTTTTGTTCTGTTTTTATAAATGTTAAACTTTATATTTATGTATTGATATAATCATGAGAATCTCAATAAATGAAAAACCATAGTTTAAATACTTTTTGTTCAAACCATAGAGTAACAGAAAATGTAATGTATATGATATATAAAGTTAAGCTGATTCAACAAAGAAAACGCAATATGATGCTACTACAAAATGTGCAAGTACCAGTATTTACATTTTTCCCTTAATTTACATGTCGCATTATTTTGATAACGGCATAATCATGTTCTGATTAATAAAACATTAGGTTAACTTGTTTATAACTAGAACTCAGCGAGTTGAATGTGTCGCCAAGCGGGGCATTACTCATAACATTAAGAGCAATTATGCCGAACACCAAACTTAACTTTCCTTTTATGCCTTCTGTCACTACCATTAAGTTTCATAAAGATAGCACAAAAACTGTTAAGTTATTGTCTGCACAAGCCTTAGTTGAACTACTTTTTAGCTCACCTGAGCACAACATGTTCATGGTTAGCTTTTGTGATCGCCTTCTGTCCGTCATGCGTCGTGAATAGTTCGTTGTGAACATTTACCTTGTGAACACTAGAGGATACATTGGTTGCCCAATCTTCATGAATCTAGCTCAGAACATTTGTCCCCATGATATCACGGACGAGTTTGAAACTAGGGTGAGTGACCTAGGGCATTATGGCCCTCTTGTTTTAAAAGGGGCATAACTTGGGTACGATAAGAGTAATTATGCAGAAAATCGAACTTAACCTTCCTATAAAAGTTTTATACCAACTAACACTTCCATAAAGTTTCATAATGATTGCACAAAAACTCAATTTATTGTCTGCACAATCTGATGGGGCCGCCGCTGCCAAAAGAAACCCCTACACAAAAAACAACGTAAAATAATAGCTTCATATTTTAATTAAAATGTTTGCTATACTAATTAAATTCCTATGTATTCATGTTGTAGAAAGCTGAAAGTTTCTCTGCTGAATCCGCAGAGCTTTTTCCACAACAACAGCATCACAATGATCCTCAATATAAATTGTTGCAAGGTTTTTTAGTTTAGGATTCTTAGCTTTTGAAAGTCTCAGCATACATTCTACCACTGGAAGACTAAATATTTCTTCTTTAGTCTCTGAACATATCAAGTACATCAATGTAGTAATGGCTGAAAGAACAGTATCTTCAGAAGGCCTGGATAAGCAGTTTATAACTAACTTCACACCACCATTGTCAATTATATGCTTCTTATTTCTATGATAGTTACATGCATTACATATTCCACCGATGGCAAATTCAACTATTTTGTCATCTGGGTCTTCCAAACCGTCGAGGAACAAATCTAGTACATTCAGTGCCTTCATATATTCATAATTGATTGGATCATATGCAAAATTTGCCAGATTTCCCATGATTTGTGTTTTAGCGTCGTTATCATCTGTGTTCTGGTACTCATTGACGAGGGACTGGAGATAACTCAGTCTACCAACACCATACGGACCTGTCTTTCTTTCCAAGTAGCTCTTACTGCTAAACATTCTTCATATGAATCTGTAAGGACAAAGAATGAATTCCAGTAATGATGCTACTAAAGAGTGAAACACTTAAGGAATTTTTTTATAGAGAATTGTTACAAGAAAAATAATAAGATTGAAACAACCATAAAGCATTTTACCAGAAAAGTATCTATACATATTCTTCTTAATATTTTGAGATCACTATATATTATATATTGGAGTCTGATCATTTAGTACAGAACAGGGCCTTTTCTCACACAGCCCATGAAATTGATGAATGCCTTGTATAATTACATCACTTGGGCAGCATTCCAGTATATGCACAATAAAAATGCAATAATAAGTCTAGTTGTAATTACATAACATTACACAATTAATTAAATTGTATATTGCATAATTATGTTACGCCTTAAAAGTCTTGGTTTTAATGTATATTATAGTAAGCACCAATTTCTTCTTATAGGCAGGAGCATAAAAGATTGTGTCAAGTTACCTTGCTGGTCTCATAGGCGCTAGGTTGTTCAACACATACAAAATCCTTATCCTTTATATATAAAAGCACACGATAGCTCACTCACCATTTTTTATAATAAAGTGGATTGGCAGATCATTGGCTGGTTTCAATGTAAAAAATTACATGTTTGGTTCCTGAAATCTAAGTAGCCCATGCATATAGGACAGGGTACTTCTTAAAATTATAACAAGTCGATCAACTTCCGTTAAGATAGAAAATGGCGAGTGAGCTACCTTGTGTATATTTATAATATAGGGAATAGGATTGTTTTTTATTTGTTAAACAACCAAGCACCTATGCCTGGGCTGGGGCCGTGAAAGGTTGCCAGATTTTGTATTTATTCCAATCTTGCCTTATTGGTTATAACTTATTTAATAAATCTTTAATTAAAAAAATCACGCTGGGATTGAGAAAAAAATATTCAAAATTAAAAAGTAATTAAAACAATAGTATGCAAGTCTCCTATCATTACAAATTATTTAATTGTAAAATAACTCAAAAGACGTAATGTTTTAAAAGAATTAGTTATACTTTATGTCATTATCCGAAAAGAGTTATCCGAATCTATGTACATTTTTAAAGATGGCAACAATAGAATGAACAGTAAATCTTATTAATAATTGCAACAAAGACATAATGCATTGATATGTATTATCCCTTTACCTTATGAAATTCGACTCCAATTAAAACTGGAAAATGCAGAAAACATGATAATTATTTTGATGATGGTGTTGATGCGGTCATTCGGTATGCTTTGGCTTTCTAGCAGAAACGAAAGTAGATTTCTGGGTGGGATTTCCGTTGTGATAACAATAAGCACACCTCACCTGGCAAAATGTCATTTACACGGAAAAGCCACACCAGGTAAGACGTCTTTTGGCAAAGATGGTAATATTTTACATTCATAACTGAACTTGTTATAAACGGAATCAGTGAAGATGCAATTGCAAATAACACAACCAAGCATACTTGTAAATTCATGTCATTTCCTGCAAAGATCTTGCTGCATCAAAAAAAAATCATTTAAATTAAACAAACTGCTCATGAGATATGCATTATATTATCTGTCTGCGCTTATTTAATAATGTTGCATTCATATATTTCATTCCACTTAAAGCTGAACACCATTGTCATGCAGTTTCACATGGCAGTAAATTTTAGCATGAAACTGTTGTATCTGCTCAACCCTCCATTAATATCAGATACAATAGTTTCATGCTCAACCCTCAGTTCATATCAGATACAATAGTTTCATGCTCAACCCTCCATTAATATCAGATACAATAGTTTTATGCTGAATCCTCCATGTGTTTAATGACAAATCGTCTTAAAATTGGCATAGTGTTAAAGTACTATG
Organism: Congeria kusceri; assembly: GCA_027627225.1. Classification (NCBI taxonomy): domain Eukaryota; kingdom Metazoa; phylum Mollusca; class Bivalvia; order Myida; family Dreissenidae; genus Congeria; species Congeria kusceri. The sequence goes on along the minus strand of CM051025.1, from coordinate 15,865,893 downwards.
ACTTTTTATTAAATATTGATCATTCGTAAGAGTTAAATTGTTTATCCGAGCCGCATTTGTTTATCCGAACTGCAGTTCTTGCGTGATGGTTAGTTTTCATGAGTGATTGAGGTATGCTTTAGTAAGAGTTAGTATTTTATTGTGAAAATTGGTCATTCAGATTTGCGCATGCTTTAAGGGGTTGATGGTTTGATGACCAATCCGGTTTATGGCAAAACCGGCCCAAGTTGAAACTGGCCCCAGTCTAAACCGGCCCCAAAAAAGCAAAACCGGTCCCACATGTGATTGCATAATGACTAAACCGGCCCCAAGATACAAAAAGATACTGTGAACGTTTGTAGTTTTATTTTTTATTAGTTTTTACTATTCTCATACGTAATTCGCGCATTAATTATCATTGACAACATGATTGACACAAAATCACCACCACCTATAAAAAGTACCAGTAGATGGAAAGACAATCTTAATTTTGCAATAATATTTCTATATTTCAAATTTTCCATTTTATTGTAGTAATCCAGTTTCTCAAAAAAGGGTAAAAATTCTTTGTAAAGAAGCAATGAGGAACTTGAAATCATTTACATCGACTCGTCAATTTGAAATAAAAATAGCTTGTAACCTATTTCGCAAAATAATAATAATGCAGTTAAAGTTAACTGATTCTGGGTATGCTTCTTAACGTTATTTATAAATTAAATATATTTCACAAATAAACGGCATTTATACATACTTTAATGCATTTTAATCGATTTACAAAATTTATAGCGCATGCGCGTGCTACATAAAGTAACTCAATTATGTTTTCTGTCATAACAGGTTATGAATCAGGTGTTGTATACCTGTTACACATTGATGACATTACCCCGAAATGTGTGAAAAACATTGCATAACATTGCGTAAAAATTTGATAAATCAATTGAAACTAGCCCCACTGCCAAAATGGCACATGTTGCTTTGTTTTATACTTAAATTGTGAATATTATCAAATTTGCAAGAAATGTCTTTTTAAATTATGAAATGATATTTTTGGAGTAATTTGTTTCAAAATGTGCAAGTCAGTATTTAACTATACACTTAATGTTTTATAAATGAAAATGTTATTTCTTCCCAAATCAACGATTCATGTTTTTATTGGTATAGGGGACCTCTCCAGCGTCGTCCGTTGTCTATCGTCCGTATGCCGTCAACAATTTGGACCGTTATGGCGATTTTTTAATTCAATCTTGACCTAACTTGCAAAGTTTGTGTAAGACCATAAAATCTCGGATGGGATTGTTATTGGGTCAGATCACACCAGAGTTATTGCCCCTTTTTCATGCCATAAAAGTGCAAAAGTGCCCTTTTCCAACGTATAGACTTTATTTTCCATCCAATCTTAACCAAAATTTCACAGTTTGTGTATGACAATCAGATCTCAGCAGACGCCAATAATGGGCCAGATCGTGTTTCAAATACCAGAGTTATTGCCCTTTGTTTATTAAAAAAATATACAAAAATGAACATTATTCAGGATAGAGAGCGACATTTTTCATCCAATCTTCACCAGTCTTGCACAGTTTGTCTATTACCATGAGATTACAGTTGAAGTCGAATATAAACAAGATCCGACCAGAAACACTAGAGTTATTGTCCTTTGTGAAAAAAATATGCAAAAATTGACATTTTACAGGAAAGAGACTTCATTTTTCATACAGTCTTCACCAATCTTGCACAGTTGGTCTATGACCATAAGATTAAAGGTGAAGTCGAATATAGGCAAGATTGGACCAGAAACATCAGAGTTATTGCCCTTTGTTTGTGGAAAAAAAATGCAAAAATGGACATTATTCAGGATAGAGACTTCACTTTTCATCCAATTTTTACCAATCATGTGCAGTTTGTCTATGAACGTAAGACTACAGGTGAAATCAAATATAAGCATGATCGGGCCAGAAACACAGGAGTTATTGCCCCTTGTGTTTGGAAAAAAACATCAACAAGTTATCAAGGATTGGCTTGCACACACTATTTTTGATTCAATGTTGACCAAATTTACACAGTTTGCGCACGACCATAAAAATTGATTGATACAATTTGATTTCCAACAGTTGCAAGACTTGCATGCAGCTATTTGTACATGCAACATTGATGTCTTCAGAGCCTTCATTAACATCATTTATTATCATTGGAAAGAAAATTATCAAAGAAAAAGCAAAACATTACCTTATAGCACAGCCATCGCAATTATCGTATTGCAACTACTTCTCCAAAACTGTTTGCGAAAAAGACATCAAAATCTACTGTTTGTGCATTTTCCAGAATTGTCAATGACTTAATGAAAAAGGGTCAGGTAAGAATATCGAGAAAATGATTTGAGAACCATTAGCAAAAAAACGCACATCCACTACCCAACTCATACTTTAGTTAGCCCATTGCATCAACCGATGTCCTACCCCCTCTGTGGATTGTTCAGATACCTTAATTTTCAAACCTGTCACAACAGTATGGTCTTCATCTGTACCAGTTCTCAGGTGAGCGCTTTGGGCCATCATGGCCCTCTTGTTTTCTATTGATATGTACATAACAAATTTACATTACACTTTTACACAATTTCAGTACAGCACTTGCCATAACTTATCATCATTATACGTTGTTATAATACAAACATTATTATTACAGTTAATGTTTTTTTTCAAATTAACGATTCATATGTTTCTTTTACATGTATATACGCTTGAGAAATTGTATGACCAAAATTCAAATTATATATTTTTAATACACATGGAAACACGAAATTTCATCTAATTCTGTATCATACAATAAAGCAATTATCAGGAAACAACTTCAAACATTTTATTTCATCATAATTATATACTAAGTAGTTTCCACTTTATAATAACACAACCTTTTGTATAGTTGCTCTTTAATTAGTTTCTAATTCATGCAATAATTATGCCTTATCTCATGTTAAACCGATACACAACATAACAATTAACCAAACGCCGATCCAAATATTTTATTTTAACATACAACTACATAAAATAATATACATTCAATTCTTAGATAAACAATTTGGGGCCGGTTTTGCATTTTTGGGGCCGGTTTTGCCTAAATGTGGGGCGGGTTTGACATTTTTGGGGCCGTTTTAGACTAGGGCCGGTTTTGACTGGGGCCAGTTTCGCCTGCTCCTGACCGATCCAATCAGATTTAATATTAGTAAAGTAAGAATGATTGCCCTTAATGGCACACCTCCTCACAATATCATATAAAAGCAACCTGTTTCTGTTGGGCAGGATGGATGACATTTTTTACCTGGCTTACACCGTAATATACTTGTACCTTTAATTCTAAATAAGACTCAACCTTGACCTTCTACATTCATATTATGGGCAACTGAATTAAATTGTGGCGCGTTGTGATAAAACCGGTCTTAATGCATGTGCGTAAAGTGTTGTCCCGGATCAGCCTGTGCAGTCCGCACAGGCTGATCCAGGACGGCACTTTCCGCCTAAAGTGGATTTATGGTTAGAAGAGACTTCCTTGAAACAGAAAATACCATAAAAGCGGAAAGTGCCATCCCGAATTAGCCTGTGCGGACTGCACAGGATAATCCGGGATGACACTTTAGGCACATGCATTAAGTCCGGTTTTCCCATGACGCGCCTCAATTATATAACAACCTATGCCAGGGACTTGTCTCTCTATTACACCCTGTGACAAAATGACTCAATGTTCCCATAGATATTATATCAGAAGAATATACACTACAGCAGGATTACCCCCACTTTTTTAGAATCGCCTGCGTTGGTCCATACGTCTGTCCATATTTCGTTTCCGCACCATAACTTAGTAATGACTGAAAGGATTTTAATATTACTTCAGATTATTATTTCACGTGACCAGACGATGTGTCGCATACATGTCCCATGATAATCTGTCAAAGGTCAAGGTCACAATTCAAGGTCAACAGTCAAATATTTGTAGTTTGTTTCTGCTCTATAACTTCTAAATGACTGGGAGGATTTTAATATAACTTCATATTATTATTCCCTCAATGTCACAGTTCAAGGTAAAAGGTCAAATATTTGTTATGTTTTCTGGCATGGAGGGATTTTCGAAGGACTTGGCAGAAATGATGATATTATATGCTGTGCGCAAGAACCAGGCCTGTAGGTTAAAGGTCAATTTCACATTTAGAGGTCAGAGATTTTTTCCATTACATAACTTCTAAGTGCCTAGAAGGATATTAATATTGCTTCAGATTATTATTCAGATGATGTGTCCTGTACATGACACATGCCTGTCTGTCAATAGTCAAGGTCACAAATCACAATCAAAGGTAAAATAGTTTTATGGAGCATAAAATTATCAGGCATTGAGGGACTTTCAAATGACTTAAGAAATGACGACCATTATAAGATGGTATGCTGCATGTAAGAACCAGGCCTGTAGGTTAAAGGTCAGTGTCATATTTAGAGGTCAAAGGTCAAATATGAAAATGTCCATCCATATTTTGTTTCCACTACATAACTTCTGAGTGCCTAGAAGGATATTAATGTTACTTCAGATTATCCCAGAGGTCAGATGATGTTTCACATACATCGCTCATGATTGTCTGTCAAAGGTTAAGGTCAAAGGTCAAATTTTTGTCACAGTGCCACATAGATGTCAAAGGTCAAATATAAGAAATTATATTTGTGTTCGGGCCATGTATTCTTCCTACGAAGAGGCAGTGTTTTTTTCACATTTTGGGGAAAGTTGGCGGGGCCCTTCAGATGGGGAATTTTACCAAAAAAGTGGATTTTTTTTTAGAAAAGCATAATAACATGTTTACATTCTACTTTGTTATAAAATGTTAATAAATCGTTTTGCTTCAAGTGATAACTTAGATTATGCACTAAACTGGTTTGATGAAAAATTGCTGAGATTGTTTACGAAAATTCCTCCATCTTAGTCATTTTTTGTCAGATTTTGTTTTGTTTTTTATTAAAGGGGAAATGTATGGTAAATATAGGGGAAAAATATATTATTATTCCCCAGCAACAGCAAACCTCTTCATCTGTGTCAAAGCGGTATGTGTGGGTATTAATCGCCTTTAGTGATAGCTCTAGTTATATTTTACCTAGCAAACTAGTTTTTGACTCCACATGACCCAATTTCATGAATCACTGTACATTCACTGTGGACAACATTTTGACAACGTTTCTTGGTGATCTGATGAAAATTTGACCTGTAGAATGTCTAGTTTGGATGCCTGACACTGGGTAGTCCCTAATAGTTCATGCGGCACTATGTGCCAGGTGCACTTAAAGTTAGAAAGTAGTCAAATATAACGCAGAGTGAAATTATCAGACGTTTTTCACTCGACCCATGGTGAAATGATTGTGTAATATTTTCCACTGTTTCACTGCATAGCATGAAATAAATTATACCGGTATTATACAAATGCACAATACAGAAGCATCTATAACAACATGTGCTTCTGCCTTGTAACTGAGCTTGTGTCTTGTGTACTATGTACTATCTGTGGTGATTCCAGATACTCACGCTTCTCATTTCAACATGTTAACAAGAAAAGAGCCAGACAAATTTGAACTAAATTATGTAATGCATTTTTTTTCCAAATGTGTAACTTTTTTACTATGATACCTGTTTATACAGTATTGTTTTGTTCTTTTTTTTCTGATATTGTCTAATTGAGACCCAATTCATAGTTAAAGTCCCTTTATTACTAGCTCACCTGAGCCAAAGGGTGATTTTTTTGCGGTCAGTGCTTGTCTGTTGACCTGGGTTGTCCATCATCAAAAAATTTACTTAAAAAACTTATCTGAAACCGCTTGGTGGAAATTAACCATGCTTTGTAAGTAGGTTCCTTGGGTGACCCTCTACCAAAATACTTCAAATTATTTGAATTCGTTAAAACACATGGCCCCCAGGAGGCGGAGCCTTTTCCTTATATGGCTGTATTGAAAACTTTGAAAATGTTCTTGTCAGAAACCACTGGTTAGATTTTTTAAAATAATTTCACACAAATGTTCGTTGGGTGGTCCTCTACCAAAATACTTCAAATTATTTGAATTTGTTAAAACACATGGCCCCCAGGGTGTGGAGCCATTTCCTTATATGGCTATACAATGTATTTAAAACTTTGAAAATCTTGTCAGAAACCACTGGCTGGATTTCAAAATAATTTTACAGAAATGTTCCCTGGATGACTCTCTACAAAATTCCTTCAAATTATCTTGATTCGTTAATAAAACATGGCCGTCAGGAGGCAGGGCAAATTTCTTAATATGGCTGTATTGAAAACTTTGAAAATCTTCTTGTCTGAAATCACTGACTGGATTTTGAAATAATTGCACAGAAATGTTCCTTGTGTGTACCAAATTCCATCAAAATTTTGGTGAGGGGGGATTCTTTAAAAAACATAGCTGTCAGTGGTCAATGTTGTTGACGTCTGTTTTCAACGTTCTGCATTTATCTCTGAACATGCTATTAAGTTTTATAAGCCATTATGTTTCATTAACCTTAGATGAGCGACCCAGGGCCAGTTTTGGACTCTTGTTATCACTTTGCTTGTCAAAGTTATTAAGTATCTCTTTGCCAGTCAGTCATTTTGAACAAGGTCCAATCTTTATCTTGTTCTCAGAGTATGTTATGTGGGGTAAAAAGATACTGATAGTCATAAGTATTGTAAAGTGGTATCTATTAAGTGTCTTTATCTACTTAATATGAGACTTCCAAGAAGTGGTGTAAACAGTTTACATTATGGAACAGGATGTGTAATTAATTATTTTTATGGTTACAGAATAGTTCTTGTTTGTTGTGAATATGGGGAACGAATCATCAAAATCCAGTGAACGTAAGTCATTAAAATTTATAATATGAGGCGTGTCGTTGGAAAACCGGGCTTAATGCAAGTGCGCACAGTGTTGCCCGGATTAGCCTGTGCAGTCCGCAGTCCGCACAGGCTAATCATGGACAACACTTACAGCTTTTATGGTATTTTCTGTTTCAAGGAAGTCTCTTCTAAACATAAATCCACTGTAGGCGAAAGTGCCGTCCTGGATAAGACTGTGTGGACTGCTCAGGTTATCTGGGACGATACTTTGCGCACTTGCATTAAATCGGGTTTTCCCACGACACGCGTCATATTATCATTTTATGCTTCAGAGTTGTGTGGTTTTGATTTCACATTTCAACACCTTCTCGTGCAAAAACAAACTTCTGATGCAATCACAACTTATACTAACCTCTGTTTCAAAAGTGTGTGTTTTTGAGTGAACAAACGATTTCACTAGATTATTAGTTATACAATGTATTTTTGTTGTTTGTAATATATACAGTTATTGATATTATAAATAATAAATTAGAATTTTAGATGAATGTATAGTGCGAAAACATTGACCTAATCCTAACAATAATGTGAGATTATTCATGAGCTGAATACGAAGTCAAAATTTTGTTTCGAGAGAGAACTTTCTGCGTCTGTTTGTGTATATTCATAGATGTTCGTATATTAAGTTATTTTAGTTTTAATTATACATACGACTGAATGTAGTATTAAATCATCAGACCTTGGACAAAAGCCAGTAAAACTGTTCGAGGTCCAGTTAAAATGACCAGGCTGGTGAAAACTTCTGGTCAGATACCTATTTGTAAGCTTAAATGTTTTCGAGGGCCCGGCAAAATGGAGTTTGGGTGAGTAATTATTAATCCCCTGCCGCAAAGCGGGAGGGGGTGATAGGAATGCCCTTTGTCCGTCCGTCCGTCCGTCTGTCCGTAACATTTTCGTGTCCGCTCCAGATCTCCTATACCCTTTAAAGGATTTTCATGAAACTTGGCTCAAATGTTTAGATCATTGAGACGATGTGCAGAAGGCATGAGTCAGTCACGACGGCTCAAGGTCAAGGTCACACTTGAAGGTCAAATATGCAAGCCTCCATTTTGTGTCCACTCCATATCTCCTATGCCTTTTGAAGGATTTTCATGAAACTTGGCTCAAATGTTTAGGTCATTGAGATGTTGTACAGAAGGCATGGCCTTTCACGCCAGCTCAAGGTCAATGTAACACTTGAATGTTAAATTTTTGAGCCTCCATTTTCGTTTCCGTTTTTATTGTCCGCTCCATATCCCCTATACCCTGTGAAGGATTTTCATGAAACTTGGCTCAAATGTTTTGCTCATTGAGACCATGTGCAGAAGGCATAAGCCAGTCACGCCAACTCAAGTTCAAGGTCACACTTGAAGGTTGAATTTTTGAGCCTGTATTTTCATGTCTGTTCTATATTTCCTGTGCCCTTAAAGGATTTTCATGAAACTTGCCTCAAATTTTTTTCATTTTGAGGCAGTGTGCAGAAGGCATGAGGCAGTCACGCCACCTCAAGGTCAAGGTCAGGCTTGAAGGTCAAATGTTTGAGCCTCCATTCTTGTGTCTGCTCCATATCTCCATGCCCTTTGAAGGATTTTAATGAAACTAGGCTCAAATTTCACATTGAGGCAATATGCAAAAGGCATGGAGCAGTCTTGCCACCTCAAGGTCAAGGTCACATTTAAAGGTCAAATGTTAAAGCCTCCATTTTCGTGTCAGCTCCATATCTCCTATGCCCTGTAAGGAATTTTCATGAAACTGATTAAGGTCAGTGTGATACTTCAAAGTCACCTTTAAAATCTAATGAAGGATCATGGCGGGGGATATAGCTGTCCTTTGGACTGCCTTGTCACGAGATTACCAGACCTTGTGGCCTGTAATGGATTTGGGACTTTCGTAGACCCTGAGTTACCGCTAGCTTTAAGCAAGACCCGATTATCTAGTGGTATGCATGTCAAGCTATCAACAAATTGACTCAGGTTCGAATCTTGGGGTAAGTTTTTTACATCAAATGTTTTTTAAACAAAATTGACCATACTGTGCACGAGAATATCATGGAAGTTATGTTTGTGTTTAAAATGAATACACGTAGATCTACATATCTTATTTCAATTATGGTTTTCAAAGCAATAATGACAGACACAAAAAAGACACAAGGGTCCAAAGCAAAAGAAATCATCTATAACACAGGGTGTTCAGTAGACTGTAAATTTCAAGGGTCATTGACCCTTTGACCAAAATTTTCAAGGGTCAAAATTCAATTTTGAAGAGTCAAATTAAAATATTCACAAGTCGCCAGAACAAAAACAGACAAACTCAAGGTTCACATTATACTTATAAATATAATAAATTACAAAATATTACTAAAGTAAAAAATCAACCTGGTATGATCATAATATTAAAAATTAGCCTTTGTAAGTTTGTGTAAGGTGGGTTTTTTTTTTTTTTTTTTTTTCATTCAATGTACAATTGTTTAGAAACACCTAAAAAGGTAAGATTTTGCAATAATTGAACAATATGAATGAAAGGCAAAACTAAATGCTGCTATTTTTTTGTTTTATCAACAAATATCCGAAAGTGTTGTCCAAAATTATTGACAGTTGTAAATTTTCTGCCGATTTTTTTGTTAGTGTTTCTGGTGTTTTTAATCAGTATTGTTTTTATATTATTATATTTTATGTGAAATATTGTTATTATCTAACCCTTTAAACATCATTTCATCTACATTTGAACATGTAAATATCAGAATTATCCGATGAGGCTAAAGGTGTATAATGAAAAATGTCTGTGTTTTCATTGGTGGAAGGGTCAAATACATACAGATCTGATCAGTAAATGCAAAACAGATTAAGATATGGTAGGCCTAATGTGTTAATAACAGACAGTGTCTTGAATGGTTTCAGTTGTAAAGGAAGTGATGACAAATCCAGACATTTACTTAGTCAATATGACTCTTTGGGTGATTTTACCATGCGTCAATTTCATGATTTCAGTGAAAATCACGGGTCAAAACACGGGAGCTCGGGTCATATGAACACCCTGTATAACACATCTGAATGGTTTAGAAACCAGAATAGTTCTTCTTTCCTTGAAATGCACTTGCATGAGCAGGAGTAATGTCGACATTATTATCTGTGATATTATGTTTGCTATTTTCATATCTATTATTGCTTGGTTAAATTAAGTATTTATTAAGAAACACCGCATCTGAACTTAGTTAATTATATTCAAAAGACTTGTATCTTCAAAAGTACATAAGTTATTCTCTTGAAACATGTAATATACCTTTGTCATCAACTCCAGTATCAGGTTGAACATTCCCCATAACTCAGTTTTGTATTTTGACAGAGTTATGCCCCCTTTTCACATAGATTTTCTGGTTAAAGTTTATATTCAATAGTCTTATTACTTGAAAACTACATAAGTTATTCACATGAAACTTCGATTGTACCTCTGTCATAAACTCTAACATCAAGTGCAACTTTCCCCATAACTCTGGTTTTGTGTTTTGACAGAGTTATGCCCCTATTTCACATAGAAATTCTGATTAAATTTATATTCAAAAGTTTCATAACTTCAAAACTTGATAAGTTATTCACTTGAAACTTGGAATATAACTTTGTCATCAACTACAGCATCTGGTGCCACAATCCACATAACCCAGTGTTGTATTTTGACAGAGTAATGCCCCCTTTTCAGGTAGATTTTCAGTTTAAAGTTTTTATTCAAAAGTCTTCAGGAATTTCAAATTTCTGAACTACATAAGGTATTCACTTTAAACTTGGAATACATCTTTGTTATCAACTCCAGCATCAGGTGCAACCATCCGTATATCTCTGTTTTGTATTTTGACAGAGATATGCCTACTTTTCGCCTGATTTTGAGGTTGAAGTTTTTGTTCCTAAGTCTTACAATTTCTAAACTCTATTCATAATGTATTCACTTGAAACTTGGAATAAATTGATGAAATAATAATAATTGCCATAAATCAGCTTTGTATTTCTAAAATGTATGCCTCTTCCACTTTCAAAAATGTGTACCAACTGAAATACTTCGAATAATCCAGCAAGCTGTCCTCTGACAGCTCTAGTTTATAACCTGATTGAGTTTCGAACTACAAACATACAAAATACAAAGATAAGTCTCTTTGACATTACTTACTGCATAAGTACAGGTGATTAGTATACCATCACTTAATTTAACACCTTATAAATTATTACTTAAATAATAGATAATTATATAACCAGAAATATCATTATTTTATTTTATAACCAGAAATAACCTGTCAGCAGGATCAGGTCAATGTTTTCGCACTATATCTTTAAAACTGTTCTGTTCATAAACTATTGTGATGTCAGTCTTTGCATTTTCTAACAGTTTTTTTTTAGCTCACCTGAGCACAAAGTGCTCATGGTGAACTTTTGTGATCACCCGTTGTCCATCGTCCGTCAGTGCGTCTGTCCGTCTGTCGTCAACTTTTCATTCAAACAACATCTCCTCCTAAACCACATGGCAGATTTTCACCAAACTAAGCAGGAATTATCATTGTATGACCCTCTTTCAAAGTTATTCAAATCATTTCGGTTGGCTGCATATGTAGGTCACCAGAGTTAAAAATAGATTTAAAAAGTGTAAACTTGAAAAATCTTCTTCTCTGAAACCGCAGGGCCCAGAGGTTTCATATTTGGTATGTAACATCCTATAGTGGTCCTCTACAAAAATTGTTGAAATTATGCTCCTGGGGTCAAAACGGGCCACGCCCCGGGGGTCACATGGTTTATATAGAATATGTAGCAAAATGACTTTAAAAATCGTCTCCTCTGAAACCTCAAGGCCCAGAGGTTTCATATTTGTTATGTAACATCCTATAGTGGTCCTCTACAAACTTTGTTCAAATTATGCCCCTGGGGTCAGAACTGGCCACGCCCGGGGGTCACATGGTTTATATAGAATATACAGCAAAATGACTTTAAAATCTTTTCCTCTGAAACTGCAAGGCCCAGAAGTTTCATATTTGGTATGTAACATCCTATAGTGGTCCTCTACAAAGTTTGTTCAGTATATGCCCCTGGGGTCAAAACTGGCCACGCCCAGGGGGGGGGGCACATGATTTATATTGACTTAGGTCGCGGTGGCGTAGTGGATATGGTGTCCGCCTAGCGATCGGGAGGTCCCGGGTTCGATCCCGACTCTGGGAGCGTTCTCAAGATCTCCCCCAAAGACACAAAGTACTGGTTCTACCCAGGAAACGGATTTGAGAGTGTCTCTATAAGCCTTAGGCTTTCGATGCAATCGAGCTAAAATAAATAGGTTTAAACTATATAGACTTAAAAAGCAAAATGACTGTAAAAATCTTCTCCTCAGAAACCGCAAGGCCCAGCGGTTTCTTATTTGGTATGTAACATTGTATAGTGGTCCTCTACAAAGATTGTTCAAATTATGCCCCTGGGGTCAAAACTGGCCACGCCCCGGGGGTCACATGGTTTATATAAACTTAAATAGCAAAATGTCTTTAAACATTTTCTCCTGAAACCGCATGGCCCAGAGGTTTTGTATTTGGTATGTAACATCCCATAGTGGTCCCCTACAAAGATTGTTAAAGTTATGCCCCATGGGTCAAAAATGACCACACCCCAGGGGTAACATGGTTTATATAGACTTAAATAGCAAAATGACTTTAAAATTCTTCTGCTCTGCAACCGCAAGGCCCAGAGGTTTCATATTTGGTATATAACATCATAAAGTGGTCTTCTAGAAATATTTTGTTTGTTCAAATTATGCCCTTGGGGTCAAAACTGGTCATGCCCCGGGGGTCACATGGTTTATATAGACTTAAATAGCAAAATGACTTTTAAAATCTTCTCTTAAACGGCAAGGCCCACAGCTTTCCTGTATTTGGTAAGTAACATTGCATAGTGATCCTCTCCAAAGATTGTTCAAATTATGCCACTGGGGTCAACTCTGGCCACATCCAGAGGGGTCACATGATTTATATAGACTTAAATAGCAAAATGACTTTAAAAATCTTTACCTGAAACTGCAAGACCCAGAGGTTTGTTCAAGATTGTTCAAATTATGCCCCTGGGATAAAAATAAGCCACACCTCGGGGATGCAAATTCCAATTGGGTTACAACGTCTCAGGTGAGTGTCCTAGGGCCCTCAGGGTCCTCTTGTTTTGATATCAGAGAATATGAGCAAAAGTTTGTATTTTTAAGGCCGGGCCGGCTAGCTCAGTTGGTAGAGCGCTGGACTACAAATCCGAGGATCGCGGGTTCGATTCCCAGCCCGGCCACATAACTTGTGTGGGGATTGGTCATGAAATTATTTCTACGGCCATTCTCCCCCTACCTCTGATTCAAGTAGGGCAGTTGTCAGTTACTGGCATAAGTATGTGCACTTAGTACTGGTAAACCAGCTTACCCAGGAAAAGTGTGAGTAGGTTAACTGACCGCCGTGATATGACTGAAATACTGTTGAATACGGCGAAAAACCCAAACAAACAAATAAAGTTGGTATTTTTAAGATAAGATAAACTGAAAATGTCCAAAGTAGAAACACAAATAATAGAACTAAGGAAATATATAACAATTAGTGCCTGGTAGTTTTGCTATTTGTCTGCTCACTGTTCTTTGTTTCCTGTCAGATCTTGTTCCCACTAACCTTTATGTATATAAGATAAATCCAGTCTTGTTTACAATTCCAATAGCCTGAGTAATTTCTGTGTATGATGTTTTATAAGTGGAAATGTTAATTCCCTTGAACACGAAGTTAAATTGTAATGTAGGCCAGAGTTTTTTTTATTATTGTGTTACAGAAAATTTCTGAAGAGATTACCATCAGGAGGGTAAATTAAAAATAAAAGTGACAAAAATGGGCTTCGGGAAAAACAATAAAAATAAAATATGAAAAGTAAGAGTTTTTTATATTTTTTAAATGTGTTTATTTTTAGCTCACCTGAGCACAAAGTATAGGGGACCTCTCCGGCGTCGTCCATCATCTGTCGTCCGTATGCCATCAACAATTTGGACCGTTATCGCGATAAATACTACATTTTTAATTCAATCTTGACCTAACTTGGACAATTTGTGTATGACCATAAAACCTCAGATGGGATTGTTATTTGGTCACATCACACCAATAACACCAGAGTTATTGCCCTTTTTCATGCCAAAAAAGGCAAAAATGCCCTTTTCCAACATAAAGACTTTATTTTCCATCCAATCTTAACCAAACTTTCACAGTTTGTGTATGACCATCAGATTTCAGAAGACGCCAAAACTGGGCCAGATCGTGTTTCAAACACCAGAGTTATTGCCGTTTGTTTATTTAAAAAATATACAAAAATGGACATTATTCAAGATGAGACTTCATTTTGCATCCAATCTTCACCAGTCTTGCACAGTTTGTCTATTATCATGAGATTACAGTTGAAGTCGAATATAAATAAGATTGGTGCAGAAACACCAGAGCTATTGCCGTTTGTTTGTGAAAAAAATATGCAAAAATGGACATTATTCAGGATAGAGAGTTAATTTTTCATATAATCTTCACCCATCTTGCACAGTTTGTCTATGAACGTTAGACTACAGGTGAAGTCATATATAAGCATGATCGGGCCAGAAAAACCAGAGTTATTGCCCCTTGTGTTTGGAAAACAGCATCAACAAGTTATCAATGATTGGCTTGCATACATGATTTTTGATTCAATGTTAACCAAACTTACACACAGTTTGCGCATGACCATAAAAATTGATTGATAAAATTTGATTTCCAGTTGCAAGACTTGCATGCAGTTATTTGTACATGCAACATTGATGTCTTCAGAGCCTGCATTAACATTAGTTATCATCATTGGACAGAAAATTATCAAAGAAAAAGCAAATCTTTACCTTATAGCACAGCCATCGCAATTATCGCAACTAGTTTTCCAAAACTGTTTGCAAAAAATACATCAAAATCTACTGTTCCTGCATTTTCCAGAATTGTCAATGACTTAATGAAAAAGGGTCAGGTAAGAATATTGAGAAAAATGATTTGAGAACCATTAGCAAAAAAAACGCGTCCACTACCCAACTCATACTTTAGTTAGCCCATTTCACTAACCGATGTTTTAAATCAAAATTGATCCTATCCCCCTCTGCATATTGTTCAGATACCTTAATTTTCAAACCTGTCACAACAGTATGGTCTTCATCTGTACCAGTTCTCAGGTGAGCGCTTTGGGCCATCAGGACCCTCAGTCAGTTTTGGGAGAAGGGGCCCACCGCCCTCTGGAGGGGTAATTTTGACTGACCGGGGGAATATTTTAATATGGAAGTTTTTACAGATTAACTGATTTGAAAACTAACTCAACCCGAACAAACTCACGTCCAATTGTCGTTTGGTAAAAACGTCATGTAATCTTTACGGCAAATGAAACTCCTATAAATATAACTTTGATTATTTTTAGCACAAAAAAAACATAGCTCAGAATCTACTGATAACGCTTAAAATTTGGACTAGGCTGCGGTATACATGTAACATTGCAGCTATACACGCGTCATTTCCACAAGTTTTTCGTGATTTCGTCGGCGTTAATAAATAGTTAGCACGTTTTTCTAGCCCAGCATGATTTTATAACGAGATATGAAACTAATATAATTAATATCAATATGCAACAGTTATTTTTTGGTTAAAGTAATTGCAGTCCCGCGTTTTAAATTATTAATTAATTTAATGTATTCATTTAAAAGACCGAAAATGGAAATGCACTACAACTCCATTATATCGCGATTCATGGGGTCCATGGATCGCAATCGCAATATAACTTGTCAGGTCATTCATGTGCATATACATGTAAACACAAGCCTATTTTCGCTATCTCAAAAAGTAAATGTACTTAAATCACCTTTTCGTTGTTGTTAACATCCATAATGTGTTATATACATATGTCAAATATTATATTTTGTATGTAAAAATATTATATAGTTCCTTGTATTTAATTTTAAATCGCAACACACATAGTATATAGACATGCGAAACGACCATTGGAATTTTACTGTTCACACATCATAAACACACATTTTATTTTCAGTTAAAATACACATGTACTTCATGAAAAGCCATTATTCGGCTAGAAAAGCGCGTGAAAATTATCCTGAAATGTACAACGTCTCGTCATCCACATGGAGAGCGTGGGTGTATTGATGGCCATATAAAAACTTTGTAGCGCAGAGAACTGTGAGATCTTTACTTTTGAATACAAGTTTTGTAGCGCATACCAACCAAATTTTTGTATCGCCATTAATGTGCTGTTAACATTTCGTCTTAAACACAAAAATACTTGTGCCGTATCGATAACGTTATTGTCGTTTAGATAGGTCAGTATTGATTTATGACATACAGGTACTGTGAACACCCTCCACGTGGACAGCGTGTAATTCGGTTTCTGATTAAAGCGACAGCAGTGAAAGGACGTTGTCATTGGTGGCACACGCAATATAAGCTGATGACGTCAAACTCTTTCACTTTGATGTTGAATGGATCGGTTTATTGTTTATCGCACATAGCATATGTCCATGAAATATTAGCGATGTAGAGATATGGACCAAAACGGCTATACTTATGATGCGGACAATTATTGGCATCTTAACTAGGTTTTCTGTTGTTGTTGTTTGTTGTTTTTTTGAAGACCTCCTAGGGGGAATTTTTCCATTTTTTGAGGGGGAAAAAACTTACTTTTCAGGTGGGGGAGTGGGTCCGATATTCGGCGGCAAAAATCGTAGATTGAGGGCCCTGGCCATCATGGCCCTCTTGTTTACTTATTCTCTGACTTCGATACAAATTGTTCTTCATTTATTTTCTTAATAGTGTTTAATAAAGCAAATTGATGGACTTGGATAATTCACCTCACTTTTAGCTCACCTGAGCACAACGTGCTCATGGTGAGCTTTTAGGATCGCCTTTTGTCCGTCATCTGTCTTGTGGTGTGCGTCGTTAACATTTACTTTGTGAACATTCTAGAGGGCACATTTATTGGCCAAACTTCATGAAACTTGGTCAGAACATTTGTCCCAATGATATCTTGGCCAAGTTCGAAACTGGGTCATGCAGGGTCAAAAACTAGGTCACTAGGTAAAATTGAAGAAAAAGCTTCTGAACACACTAGAAGTCACATTTTTGGCCCAATCTTCATGAAACTTGGTCAGAACATTTGTCTTAATGATGTCTCAGCCGAGTTATAATCTGGGTCATGTGGGGTCGAAAACTAGGTCACTAGGTCAAATTGAAGAAAAAGCTTGTTAACACTCTAGAAGTCACATTCTTTGCCCACTCTTCATGAAACTTGGTCAGAACATTTGTCGCAATGATAACTTGGCCGAGTTTGAATCTTGGTCATGTGGGGTCAAAAACTAGGTCACTAGGTCAAATTGTAGAAAAAACTTGTTCACACTCTAGAAGTCACATTTTTTGCCAAATCTTCATGAAACTTGGTCAGAACATTTGTCTTAATGGTATCTCGGCCGATTTTGAATCTGGGTCATATGGGGTCAAAAACTAGGTCACTAGGTCAAATTGAAGAAAAAGATTGTTAACAATCTGGAAGTTACATTATTTGCCCAATCGTCATGAAACTTGGTCAGAACATTTGTCCCAATGGTAACTCAGCTGAGTTCAAATCGGGGTCATGTGGGATCAAAAACTAGGTCACTAGGTCAAATTGAAGAAAAAGCTTCAATTTCAATAAGTATTTCAAAATTTTGAATGTCTGTTGTTACTTAAGTTTTTCAAACCATGATGATTAGACCGCCTTTCCATCAGTCTGTATCAGTATATCTATATCCGTATAAAAATCTAACACATGGAAAATTGTTTGACTAATGAATCTCAGGTGAGCGACCCAGGGCCATTTGTCCCTCTTGTTAAATCTCATGAGCTTTTGTTTTGCGATTGATTAGATTCATTATTTTGTGCAGAGAAAAGGTTACATTACACCAATGTTTATTTTCACACACAGAATGACGCTACAATCGTCGAAAAAAAAAAATCTATTTCCAGTTATATTTTATTTACCTTTTAGGATATTTAGGACAGAAGGTCCTGTAACATAAGAAATAAAAAACTGGCCTTACTGTAAAGTGTTGCAGTTTTGTTGTTTTATTCTTTGGTAAATATCAATATATTATGGACAGAAATACTGTATATGAGGTATTTTAATAATTTTTATTTTCTTTTATTTTAATGATGTTTTAGTTTGTAAAATAAAATTGAGGTATTATTTTGCCATCGTATCATTTTTATTAAATAATCACATTGTGTAGGAATTAAATTATGAATTCATTTTTGATCATCATAAGAACTTTATTTTTAGAAGTGCAACAATTCACTCTAATGCATAGATATTTCATTTCTCATCAGTTTGCTGTTTTATATGAACCCCTATATTTTCATTTCAATTAATTTTAGTTGTGACATCTCTCACAGAAATGGAAGTTTCTGATTGTAAGCAGTTTACCACTTTGTAAATTGTCAATTTCTTGGCTATTTTAAATGTTGCATCCAACTGTTTACTCCTGTCATGTAGCTTTAAAACCATAGTAAGAATGAAACTGCAAAATTAATGAAGTAACTGTCAGTAATAAACCTGTATCACTCAGCAGCGTTGCTCTTCTATGTAAAGTCAGTACAGAAACAGTACCATTCCCAACTTGTGGGGGGCATATAGTAATCACATCATCTCTCCATCTGTCCGTCCATCTTGCGCGGAGCATAAACAACAGTATTGAAGGGATTAAATGAAACTACATATAATGATAGAGGACAATGAAAGGAAGTGCAGAGTACAAGGACTATAACTCATTCTTCAATATTTAGGGAGTTATTGCCCTTTTTTGCAGATAATTACTACATTAGTATTGAAGGAATTTAATATAAATGCAGAGTACAAGGACAATAACTTTTTTTGAAGGAACAGTCATTTTTGCCAACATGAAACTGACATTGTGTTGCCTTCCTCTGACAAGCGTATGCTTCGGGGGGCATATTACATCCTGTGACAAGCCTTGTTACATTCATTTTGGCAATGTTTGATGCAAGTGATCAGATTTCCCATTAGCTAAAAACAATGCTAAATTGCCCAATTTGAACGGTGCCGGTATCATTCCCAAAGAAGTGATGAAAAATGTGTTGATAAGCTGCTTGGCTATTGAAACCACTCAGGCGAACGCCCTCGTGGTTTAATTCTTACCCATCAGAATTCCAAATTGTTGCTTATTGGCCGATAAACAACAATAAATCAAAAATTATTTCTCAAATAAAACATATCATTTATTACGGGGTACTTAATTATGGTAAGAGGTACAACAAAAATTGTTGTCAGTAGTATTCTTTGCTTTTAATCATGTGCAATTTACTGTTATGTTTTTCTTAACTAAATTCCTAAGCCTATATGGAAAGATATTTGTCTATGTATGTGTATGTATAGTCAGTATATCATGGTTTGCTTGCTTTATAGTGGAATTGTATCCAAATGGTTTTATTGCTTTTGGTATATTGTTTTATCTTTTGTGTGAATATGCCAGGGTGAAATATGGCTTTATGTTAGTTTTCTTTTTAAAGAGGATTGTAAACCTTTTTGACTTCAGCTTGAAACATTCAGATATGAACTGGTACATTTGTACATTGTAATTTATATGGTTTCTTTTACCTATGCCTGTGTTTTCCTTTTTCTGACTTAACCTCAGGTGTATCATAAATAGTCGGTGTAAACAAATGAACAGGTATATTATGTTTTTTTGAGTAATACCCTGTGTATATTTCAATGTCTATTGCTGTACTACACATATCTCAGCAATCCCCCTTCTTGCATGGTTGCTGCATTGGTCTAAAACTACAGATCAATTGTGTGATTCATTATGGTCCATCTGTCATTGTTTCTTGGGCTGACTATAACAGAGTATTAAAATGAATCGGTAACATCTCAGTTCAAATTGGCAAAATGCACTTATTGAACTATTGTATCTGTCACTTTCTGTTCAATCTGGAGGTTTGGGTGTATAAAGGTTATTCAAAATAGACCAATATTACAATTACCAGATGAGATACGCTTGTAAATATTAATAAACCTATTTTTAAAATAGTGGCAAACAGGGCACATTTTTTGGTCATTTTAACAGAGAGTTTACAGCCTTGTTTAATACCTATGTATAGGTTCAATTTATCAGTACATGTATAAATTTTGGCCAATTTTAGTGAAAAAATAATGTGAAGTTTACAAAGTTTATAGACATTTTAAAGAAGGCACACCCTAATTTTTATTATATATTTCTTGTGAAAATATGTTGAACAAGAGGACCATGATGACCCAAAGCGCTCACCTGAGAAATGGTACAGATGAAGACCATACTGTTGTGACAGGTTTGAAAATTAAGGTATCTGAACAATATGCAGAGGGGGATGGGATCAATTTTTATTTAAAAACATCGGTTAGTGCAATGGGTGAACTAAAGTACAAGTTGGGTAGTGGATGTGCACTTTTTTTGCTAATGGTTCTGAAATCATTTTTCTTGATATTATTACCTGACCCTTTTTCATTAAGTCATTGACAATTCTGGAAAATGCAGAAACAGTAGATTTTGATGTCTTTTTTGCAAACAGTTTTGGATTGCAATGCTATAATTGAGATGGCTGTGCTATAAGGTAAAGTTTTGCATTTTTCTTTGATAATTTTCTGTCCAATGATGATAAATGATGTTAATGCAGGCTCTGAAGACATCAATGTTGCATGTACAATATGCAGGCATGTCTTGCAACTGGTGGAAATCAAATTTTATCAATCAATTTTTATGGTCATGCGCAAATTGTGTAAGTTTATAAAAAATCATGTATGCAAGCCATTCATTGATAACTTGTTGATGTTGTTTTCCAAACACAAGGGGCAATAACTCTGGTGTTTCTGGCCCGATCATGCTTTTATTCGACTTCACCTGTAGTCTTACGTTCATAGACAAACTGTACAGGATTGGTGAAGATTGGATGAAAAATGAAGTCTCTATCCTGAATAATGTCCATTTTTGCATATTTTGTTCACAAACAAAGGGCACTAACTCTGGTGTTACTGGTTCGATCTTGCTTAAATTCGACTTCAACTGTAATCTCATGGTAATATACAAACTATGCAAGATTGGATGAAAAATGGAGTCTCTATCTTGAATAATGTCCATTTTGTATATTTTTTTAATAAACAAAGGGTGATAACTCTGGTGTTTGAAACACGATCTTGCCCATTTTTGACATCTGCTGAGATCTGATGTTCGTACACAAGATGTGAAAGTTTGGTTAAGATTGGATGGAAAATAAAGTCTTAACGTTGCAAAAGGGCATTTTTGCACTTTTTAGCTCACCTGAGCACCACCATGCTCATGGTGAGCTTTAAGGATCGCCTTTTGTCCGTCGTGCGTCGTCAGTGTCAACATTTTCATTCAAATGACATCTCCGCCTTAACTACTGGGCAGATTCTCACCAAACGTAACAGGAATGATCCTTGGGTGACCCTCTTTCAAAATTGTTCAAATCGTTCCAGTACGCTGCATATGTAGGTCACCAGAGCTAAAAATAGATTTAAAAACTGAAAACTTTAAAAATCTTCTTCTCTGAAACCACAAGGCTTGGAGCTTTCATATTTGATATGTGACATTCTCTAGTGGTCTTCTACAAAGATTGTTCAAATGATGCCCTTGGGATCAAAACTGACCACGCCCAGGCCACACCAAGGTGATCACATGGTTTATATAGACTTGAATAGCAAAATGACTTTAAAAATCTTCTCCTCTGAAACTGCAAGGCCCAGAGGGTTCATATTTGGTATTTAACATTTGTATAATGGTCCTCTACAAAGATTGTTCAAATGATGCCCCTGGGGTCAAAACTGGCCGCACCCTGGGGCTCACAAGGTTTATTAAGACTTAAATAGAAAAATGTCTTTAAAAATCTTTTTCTCTGAAACTGCAAGGCTTAGAGGTTTTATATTCAGTATATTACATGGTATAGTGGTCCTCTACAAAGATTGTTCAAATGATGCCCCTGGGGTCCAAACTGGCCACACCCCGGGGGTCACATGGTTTATATAGACTTAAATAGCAAACTGACTTAAAAAATCTCTGAAACCACAAGGCCCAGAGGTTTCATATTTGGTATGTAATATCTTAAAGTGATCCTCTATAAAGATTGTTCAAATGATGCCCCTGGATTGAAAACTGGCCACACCCCGGGGTCACATGGTTTATATGGACTTGAATAGCAAATTGACTTTTAAAATCTTCTCCTCTGAATCTGCAAAGCCCAGAGGTTTCATATTTGGTATGTTACATTGTATAGTGGTCCTGTACAAAGATTATTCAAATGATGCCTCTGGGGTCAATACTGGCAACATCCCGGGGGTCACATGGTTTATATAGACTTGAATAGCAAAATGACTTTTCAAATCTTCTCTGAAACCGCAAGGCCCAGAGGTTTCATATTTGGTAAATAACATAGTTTAGTGGTCATCTACAAAGATTGTTCAAATGATGCCCCTGGGGTGAAAACTGGCCACACCACGGGGGTCACATGGTTTATATAGACTTAAATAGCAAAATGACTTTACAAATCTCCTCTGACTCAGCAAGGCCCAGAGGTTTCATATTTGGTATGTAACATTGTATAATGGTCCTCTACAAAGGTTGTTCAAATGATGCCCCTGGGGTGAAAACTGGCCACACCCTGTGGCTCACATGGTTTATATAAAATAACTAGCAAAAGGACTTTAAAAATATATTTGTCTGAAACTGAAAGGCCTAGAGGTTACATATTTGGTATGTAATATTGTACAGTGGTCCTCTACAAATATTGTTGAAATGATGCCCCTGGGGTCAAAATTGGCAACCACCTGGGGGTGACATGGTTTATATAGACTTGAATAACAAAATGACTTTTAAAAATCTTCTCCTCTGAAACTGCAAAGCCCAAAGGTTTCATATTTGGTATGTAACATTTTAAAGTGATCCTCTACAATGATTGTTCCAATCATGCCCCTTGGGTCAAAACTAGCCACACCCTGGGGCTCACATGGTTTATATAGACTTAAATAGCAAAATGACTTTAAAAATCTTCTCCTCTGAAACCGCAAGGCCCAGAGGTTTCATATTTGGTATGTAACATTGTATAATGGTTCTCTACAAAGATTGTTCAAATGATGCGCCTGGGGTGAAAACTGGCCCCCCCCCCCAACACTCACATGGTTTAAATAGACTTGAATAGCAAAATGACTTCTAAAATCTTATTCTTTGAAATTGCAAGGCCTAGAGGTTTCATATTTGATATGTAACATCGTATAGTGGTCCTCTACAAAGTTTGTTCAAATGATGCCCCTGGGAAGAAAACTGGCCACACCCCGGGTGTCACATGGTTTATATAGACTTGAAAAGCAAAAGACTTTAAAAATCTTCTCTGAAACTCAAGGCCCAGAGGTTTCATATGACCCTTGGGTCAAAACTGGCCACACCCCCGGGGTAATATGGTTTGTAAAGACTTAAAAAGCAAAATGACTTTAAACATTTTCTCCTCTGAATGTTCAAGGCCTAGAAGTTTTATATTTGGTACGTAACATTGTGTAGTGGTCCTCTATAAAGATTGTTCAAAAAGTGCCTCTGGGGTCAAAGCTGGGCACACCCCGGGGCTCACATGGTTTATATAGACGTAAATGGAAAATGATTTAAAGACTCTTCTCTGAAACCACAAGGCCCAGAGGTTTCATATTTGGTTAAAACATTATATTGAGACCTCGATTGGGATTGCATATGGGATGAGTGGGGTCAAGGTCACTGTTACTAAAAATAGAAAAACGGTTTCAGCTCAATAACTTTACAACGCATTGAGATATTTTAATGAAACTTAATACATAGATACCTTATATTAACACTTCGCATGGGATTGCATATGGGGTGGGAGGGGTCAAGGTCACTGTTACTAAAAATAGAAAAAACGGTTTCTGGTCAACATCTTGAGAACGCGTTGAGATATTTTAATGAAACTTAATACATAAATACATTATATTGAGACCTCGATTGGGATTGCATATGGCATGGGTGCGGTCAAGGTCACCGTTATTAAATATAGAAAAATGGTTTCCACTAAATATCTTGAGAATGCATTGTGCTATTTTAATGAAACTTAATACATAAGTTCCTAACATTGAGACATTGCTTGGGATTGCATATGGGGTGGGTGGGGTCATGGTCACCGTTACTGAAAATAGAAAAATGGTTTCTGCTTAATAACTTGAGAAAGCATTGCGATATTTTAATGAAACTTAATACACATATCTTATATCGAGACCTCAGATTGAGATATTTTGATGAAACTTCATACGTAGATACCTTATATTGAGACCTTGCTTTACGTATGTGGTGGGTGGGGTCAAGGTCATTGTTACTAAAATGATAAAAACTAGAAAAACAGTTTTCGCTCAATAACTTGACAACATATTGAGATATTTTAATGAAACTTCATACATAGATATCAGGTGAGCGACCTAGGGCCATAGTGGCCCTCTTGTTTTGCATGAAAAATGGGCAATAACTCTGTTGTTACTCATGTGATCTGACCCAATAACAATCCCATTAAGAGAGGTCCCCTATATCAATAGCTCACCCAATACCAATAGCTTCATGCTCAGGTGAGCTAAAAATTGGACTGTTATTGTTATTCCTTAAATTCTAAAATTATTCCCAAAATGTAGACATGATGCACAACCAATACTCCCGTCCTTTACCAGTGCCCTGGCCATAGGCCCATGTGCCAATGAACGGCCCTGGTTATGTTGATATTGCACATGCATTATTACATGTGAGTACACTGAGGACTGTTGTCTGTCACTTTGCAGCTGAAGAGAGACCACCCCCTTTTAGAAAGCCAGCTAAAGAGAGACCACCCCCTGAGAGCAAGCCGGCTACCAAGCAAAAGCGTCACCGAAACATGATGTTTTCAGAACGCAAGAAACTGACCTTGGGGAAAGGTCGTATTAATGTCTGTGTCATCAAGGGAGATCTGACACAAGAAAAGGTATTGTTGCCATGGTGATGTAGGCCTAACATTGCAGAAATAGGGGACTTGATTTCTCTCACATATTTTGAAAACAGTTGTAGAGTAAAATGCAAACATTTATTATAAATACAGTTTACTTGTAATTATGTCAGATAATTTAGAATAAACTGTATTTATAATAAATTTTCATTTAAGTAACTTTTTTTAACTTTTTTGTTGATTAATTATAATTTTGAATTACTTGAAAAAAGTAATTAGTTGAATTAAGTTATACTTGTAAATGGATCCAGGTATGATTATCTGTAATAAAACAGTATCCTTTTGCAACAATTATGCACTGTACAAAATAAACTGTTGTGTCAAACTTTCAAGGAAAAACAAAAGTAATTTGTGCAGAAAATCTAAAATTCTCAGATAAATGTATTTCAAGTCATTTCGGATAAAAATTGACCCATAAAACATGTATACAGGTGGATGTGATTGTGTGCACAGCCAACAAGCCTCTGGACCTCAGCAAAGGTCGCTCCTCCAGGACCCTTTTGGAAGCAGCGGGAGACGGCTTGTCAGACGAGGTCAGGTCCTCGTATCCAGACGGCATCGACTACGGGGAGATAGCGGTTGTAAATTCAGGAAAACTCGACTGCAAGAAAGTCTACTTTGTTGCCCTGCCTGTAGCTGGGACCTCCCATGATGACAAGCAGGTAAGCAGGGCTTTTTTTAAGCAGTGTTTTGGGCCCAGCTTGTGTATGGGGCCCATGCCCTTGGATTTGGGAAAAATATCACACACAAAAATGGGAACAAAATTCCAGGTTGAAAGTCAACTTTTTGGGATAAGTGCATGATTTTCAACAAATGTGGGTCTGACGCCTATGTTGGGCCCCTGCTGTTTAAGGTAAAAAAAAGCCCTGATAAGTTTCCCCTGCATACAGGATGCAACTACCAAGCACGGATTGGACTATATACATATATGTTGTGTACTTCAAAATTAGGACCATTTTTGGTGTATATTTTTAGCTCACATGAGCACAAAGTGCTCATGGGTGAGTTTTTGTCATCGGTCGTTGTCCATTGTCTTCATTGTCTGTCGTAAACAATTTACTTCAAGAATCTTATCCTCAGAAACAACTTGGTGGAAATTAACCAAACTTGGTATGAACGTTCCTTGGGTGGTCCAGATTGTTAGCTCACCTGAGCACAAAGTGCTGATGGTGAGCTTTTGGGATCGCCCGTTGTTCGTTGTGCGTGCGTGTGTGCGTTGTCAACTTTTCATTTAAACAACATCTCCTCCTAAATCGCTTGGCAGATTTTCACCAAACTTCACAGGAATGATCCCTGGGTGGACCTCTTTCAAAGATGTTCAAATCTTTCCAGTCCGCTGCATATGTAGGTCACCAGAGCTAAAAATAGATTTAAAAAGTGAAAACTTAAAAACTCTTCTATGAAACTGCAAGGCTCAGGGATTTCATATTTGATATGTGACATCCTCTAGTGGTCCTCTACCAAGATTGTTCAAATGATGCCCCAGGGGTCAAAACTGGCCACGCCCCGTGGGTCACATGGTTTATATAGACTTATATAGCAAAATGACTTTTAAAATCTCCTCTGAAACCGCAAGGCCCAGAGGTTTCATATTTGGTATGTAACATTGTAAAGTGGTCCTCTACAGAGATTGTTCAATTGATGCCCCTGGGGCCAAAATTGGCCACACCCCGGGATTCTCAAAGTTTATATGGACTTAAATAGCAAAATGACTTTAAAATTCTTCTCCTTTGAAACCGCAAGGCCGAGAGGTTTCATATTTGGTATGAAAAATTGTATAGTGGTCCTCTACAAAGATTGTTCAAATAATACCCCTGGGGTCAAAACTGGCCATGCCCTAGGGGTCACATATTTTATATAGACTTAAATAGTAAAATGACTTTAAAAATCTTCTCCTCTGAAACTGCAAGGCCTAGAGGTTCATATTTGGTTGGTAACATTGTATAGTGGTCCTCTGCAAAGATTGTAAAAATGATGCCCCTGGGTTCAAAATTGGCCAGACCCCAGGAGTCACATGGTTTATATAGACTTAAAAAGCAAAATGACTTTAACAATCTGCTCCTCTGGAACGCAAGGCCCAGAATTTTTATAGTTGGTATGTAACATTGTATAGTGGTCCCCTACAAAGATTGTTCAAATATTGCCCGTAGGGTAAAAACTGGCCACACCCCGGGGGTCAGATGGTTTATATTGACTTGAAAAATCTCCTCTGAAATCTCAAGGCCTAGAGGTTTCATATTTGGTATATAAGATTGTATACCGTAAATATGCAGTTATAAGTCTAGATTTCTCACTAGTCAAGAAGTTAAAATTCATTCCAGAAACGTATTTCTAGTAATAACCATTCTATAAGTCGAGTTAGAATGATCATAAAACACCATCTGAATATTGGCCAGAGTATGCCCTAATAGGTAGGTATTTACAGTCTGCAGCAAATGCCTTGAAGCTGAAATCACTGCCTATCCTATTTGACAGGTTTTGATGTGGACAAAAACCGGTTCTAATCAGTTTAATTAGCAAATCATGGGTTTCGTCTGCAGGATAATTGATTTTTTATTGGTGGCTGACAGTCTAGCTGGGGGCTATAGTGGGGACATTAAGTCAATTCAAATAGAGTAGATAGTTTCATTCACAGTTTGCATCTTATTTAATAATGAAACAGTTATGCTTTTTGTCTTAATTGTCGGTAATTAATAGAAAGGGCAATCTGTGATAATTATGAATGGATTATAGTGTGTGGATTAGCAAATATGAAGGTAAGAAATAAAATGCAATTGACAAATATTTCAATAAAATATGCTACGATTTTTGGTGAACTGCCTCATAAGTCGAATGTACTTTATAACCACGATTTTAGAGGCTTAAAATCTCAACTTATGATTGAGTATTTACGGTAGTGGTCCTCTACAAAGATTGTTAAAATGATACCCCGGGGGTCAAATGTTTTATATAGACTTAAATAGCAAAATGACTTTAAAAATCTTCTCCTCTGAGACTGCAAAGCCCAGAGGTTTCATATTTGGTATGTAACGTTGTATAGTGGTCCTCTACAAAGACTGTTCAAATGATGCCACTGGGGTCAAACTGGGCTACCCCAGGGGTCACATGGTATATATAGACTTAAATAGCAAAATGACGTTAAAAATCTTCTCCCCTGAAACCGTAAGGCCCAGAGGTTTCATACTTGGTATGTAACATTGTATGGTGGTCCTCTACAAAGATTGTTCAAATGATGCCCCTGGGGTCAAAACTTGGCACACCCAGGGGGTCACATGGTTTATATAGACTTAAAAGTTAAAAAGCAAAATGACTTTTAAAATCATCTCCTCTGAAACTGCTAGGCCCAGAGGTTTTGTATTTGGTATGGAACATTGTATAGTGGTCCTCTACAAAGATTGTTCAAATGATGTCCCAAGGGTCAAAACTGGCCCTGCCCAGGGGTCACATTGTTTATATAGACTCAAGTAGCAAAATGACTTTAAAATCTGCTCTGAAACTGGAGTGTTTTCTTATTTGATATGTAACATTGTATAGTAGTCCTCACCAAAGACTGTTCAAAGTATGCCCCAGGGGTAAAAAGTGGCCATGACCCGGGGGTCACATGGTTTATATAGACTTCTATGGCAAGTGGGCCTTAAAAATCTTCCTTGTTGAAACCGTAAGACCCAGAGGTTTTATATTTTGTGTGAAACATTGTGGAGTGGTCCTCTACAAAGATTGTTCCAATGATGCCCCTAGGGTTCACATGGTTTATATACATTTAAATAGCAAAATGACTTTAAAAATCTTCTCTGAAGCAGCAAGGCCCAGTGGTTTCATATTTGGTATGTAACATTGAATAGTGGTCCACTACAAATATTTTTCAAATTATGCCCCTGGGGTACAAAGTGGCCATGCCCTGTGGGTCACATGGTTTATATAGACTAAAAAACTTCTGAACCTGCAAGGCCCAGATTTTTATTCTCAGGTAAGGGGTTTAGTGCCTTTTTGCCCCTCTTGTTATTAGCCATTATGATGCCTTAAACTCAGGTGAGCGACCTAGGGCCATCATGGCCCTCTTGTTTAAAAACATGGTTGCCAGGGTCTGGGCTTTTTTTTTTATCTTCTTATCAGAAACCACTGGTTGGATTTCGAAATAATTTTACAGAAAAGTTCATTGGGTGGTCCTCTACCAAAATATTTCAAATTATTCTTAATGTACGAAAAACATGGCCCCAAACTTTGAAAATATTACAACCACTAACAGGATTTTGAAATAATTTCACAGAAATGTTTCTTGGGTGACTCTACCAAATTCCTTCAGATAAATTGGATGCACTAAAAACATGGCTGTCAGTGATCTATCGTTGACGTCCGCTGTCAACTTTTACATCAAATACCTCTGAACATTTCATATAAGTTTTTCAAGCCATTATGATTAATTAAACTCAGGTGAGCGACCTAGGTTTTTTTGGCCCTCTTGTTATATATAAATGTTTAATTGTGTTTTAAGATATTTGTCATAACAGTCAACTTGGTTTATTTTTCTCAGATACTGCACGATACGGTGACGACATGTTTGGAGATGGCAGATCAAGCCAAGTTCAAGTCTCTGTCCATCCCTGCACTCGGCACCGGCCTGCTCAAGTACTCCAACACCATTGTTGCCGCAGCGACCATACAGAGTGTGGAAGACTTCAGCAACAGTAACCCAGACACCAGTGTCAAATATGTCAATTGTGTTGTTTACTATCAGGATGACCAAGCTTTCACAGTATGAATTATTTGACATAGTTTATACATGAGGCATTTTGTGGAAAAACAGGGATTAATGCACATGCGTAAAGTGTCGTCCCAGATCAGCCTGTGCACTTTCCGCTTTTATGGTATTTTTTGTTTCAAGGAAGTCTCTTCTTAACATAAATCCACTGTAGGCAGAAGTGCTGTCATGGATTAGCCTGTGCAGACTGCACAGGCTGATCAGGACGACACTGTACTTACATGCATTAAGCCCGGTTTTTCCACAACACGCCTCATATATATATTAAATGTAACCGGTAATTTTCGCGCATTGAACTGATCATTGAAGTCCTGAAAAGTATAATTCCACGTGTAAAAAAAAAAATGCTTAAGATTTTAGGATCATATGTTTAAGGTTTTGCAACATCTTTGGTCTCTTAATTAGACAAATATTTAACAAATTATTATAATTAAAAAATTGTTGTAAAGGGAACATACTCTATGTTAGATGGTTTATTTATTAACATTGAGGTGTGATGTCATACTGGCGTGCTGTGGGAGAAACAAGACAATATTCTCTGTAAAGACCACTTTATAAAAGCGTTTTTATTTTTCACTCTATAGTACCTTCCGTGAAAAATATAGCAAAAATATATGACAATGAAAGATAAGTTATACGGTATTATAAGAAAACTATTGACACCAGTGCCTGTATCCATTGACAGTATTATATTACTGTCAAATCCATTAATTTGAATATTGATATTTGATATTTTTCAGAAGTTTAATAATTGATTTAAAAAAATGCACTTTATTGTAAGTGAGGTCCCTTAAATATGAAATACAGTAGTAACATTTTGCTTGCATTAAAAAAAGAATACAACAGTATATTGTTGACACCCTTGTGCAACATTTTTTATTTGGTTTTCTATATATCCGATATTCTTTCATTTATCCATCAAAATATCAAAACAGTTGGGGATTATTCAGACATCTTCATGAAGATTGTACATAGCTACAGTTGAAACACGATACTGCGAATCGCGATACTACAAAATAACGGAATACAATGAATAAGGTGGCCAGTCCGGTCCGTTTTCCATATATATTTAACTACCAAAAGATGCGATACTACAAATTAGTGATTGAACGGAAGATACGTTACTAGGAACACATGTTTCGGTCCCATTATAGCGTTTGCAATGAAATGTGAATGCAATACTACGAATAAGATTGTCATGGAGACTTTTCACACCTTCCGGACAAAGATTTCACACCTCCGGACAAAGATTTCACACCTCTGCCAAGTCATACGCCGAGCCAGTCTGTTTGCACCATGGACAAACACAGTTGTTAACGAGTATAATTACCATATTTATCCACATGAAATGCTGTGCAGTATGAGATTATAATTACAGGACTTCGTGATTAGCAATACGTTTTTGCCAAATTGATTATTTTGTTCCAAATTTTATACTTTATTTTTGCTTCATAATACAAATACATAAACAAATGTATCGTCAAATTAGTTTAAGTGCATTAATTAATGTTATAGCCTCCACATGCTGCAAATTAACGCGAAATGTTACTTTACGACCGGAATTTCCTAAAGATGCGATACTACGAAAAATTCAATATTACGAACAAACTCTTGTCTTTCATGACAATTTGTTTCGACTGTACGTATTCCCTATTTAGTATTTAGTAATCTTGTTGATACATATTTAAATATGTTGTACTTTTGTTTCTCATGTGAACTATAAAGGCAGATATGAAAGTTTAAAATTATTTTCTTTTCATGAGAGTATGAGGTGTGTCGTTGGAAAACCAGGTTTAATGCATGTGCATAAAGTGTCGTCCCAGATTAGCCTGTGCAGTCCGCTGGCTAATCGGGGACAACACTTTCCGCTCTTATGGTATTTTTGGTTTCAAGGAAGTCTCTTCTAAACATAAATCCACTGTAGGCAGAAAGTGTGGACTGCACATGCTGATCCGGGACGACACTACGCACATGCATTAAGCCCAGTTTCCCACGACACACCTCATATATTTGAGAATATGTTACTGCATTTTAGGCTTTTGAAGAGGAAGCCAGAGGTCGTGCTGGTCAGCCAATCAACCACAACGGTGTGATGTCACCTGCAGGGGCAGCATCAGCATCCAGGATGACTGTAGGGGTCAGGTCTATAATGAGGGGTATGGAAACTTGGAATTGCGGAAGTGTTTAATTTTGTTTCGGATGGGGAATATTGATGGTATTTCATATAAATATAAACAAATGTTACGATACAATATTTTTATATTTTTGAAGTAGCAACAAAATCGTGATGAAATCATAACCAAAAAATATCTATACAAAGACAAAAATACTTTTTGTCATACATGATCTACTGTTAACATCACTATTGGTTAATTATTGTTAATAATTATGCATGTATCCCGTAGCCATTCGAATATTCTAATTGGCAAAGTAACGCTCGGAATAAAATTTCACATACATATGAAACCACTTCACTATCTGTCGACCCTATATGTACATGTATCCCATCATCAGGTTGTATTGACGAAATAAACCCCAATGGAATAAACTTAGCTTTGTTTCAACACTGTGGGATAAATCAGACACACGCAGAATGATGACATTATCTTGTTGATTTTCGTGATGTCATTTTGTGCTTTTCGTAATATTTAGAGTATTTTCTTTCTCGTTTTTTCAAACTAAAGACAAAATATGATGGAATAAATAGAATACTAGGTAAGTGTTGAATAAATATAAGTTTATTTGCTCGGCACGAAAATGTGAATCACTCGGCAAGGCTTGTGGTTCAGGTTTTCTAAGTCTCGCTAAATAAACTCACCTTTATTCAACACTAACCTAGTATTCTCTATATGCCATTCCTGTTGAGCTGTTGTTGTTTGCAGGTATCAACTATGGTGGTCCCCAGAAGGCTGGTTGCCTCGGCAACATCAACGTGGAAGTGGTCATTGGCAAGCTAGCAGACTTCAAAGTAACTATTACATTATTAGTTTCTCACTTTAGGTGTCCAAAATTGTTACTAGTATACTGGTTGGCAATTTGTATCCGTGATTTTTTAGTAGTTTTTCTCTGTTTTCAATCGCTTAATACTTTAAAAAAAGTTTGTTACAGTACAAAGTTCTGTTTACGAGGATGTAAATATCTTGTCATGCAGTTATATGGTTTTTCTGCATTTGCGCCCCGATGTTATAAGGGGCGCAAAAAGGGTTTCAGTAAGCATTTATTAAAGCAATAAAACTAGTAGTATCTGTGATTTTTCCTTTAAATTGAAAATGCGATTTTTGTGCTAAACACCTCAAGATTTTAATTGCCCTATACTATTCTACATTCCATTACCTACATCATTATGATATAATATTATCAAATTATATGCCAGATTAGCAGTGATAATGCGACTGCTAATATAAGTGTATGCTGGAAAATGGTCTTTTGGTTACCCCTTTGGCGCCCCTTAACAATTTTCTGATGGTAAACAGGAGTCCCAGAGATAACCATGTTATTATTGAAGTAGTCGCCTCCCCTGTATTTTCAAAATCGTCCTGAAACTAGCCGTATTTTGACTAAACATTTTAAAATTGCAATTCTTTGTTAATATTTTTTTGTAAACATTTTGCAATTGCAATTGTTGATTTGTTTTTAGAAAACCTATTTCACGAAAAATGCGTGCTGAGTATATATGGATGGTGGTGTTTGAAGGCTAATTTGCTGCTTTATGTTAATAACCTAGTGATCACCCTTGGTAAACCCAAAATAGGGAAGTACAAGATAAAAAGAGGGGTCCATCTATAGATTTATGCGCATGCCCAGTGAGGAGTTAAGTTATTTTAGGAATTTTTAAAACAAAAACTTAAATATCTTGAAAAATATGAAGTTTTGGAGACTTTAACTTATTCTGCATTTGGAACAGTTGCTAGGTGATGTGTGAAAACTCTACATTCAATGCTGGAGAGCTTTTACACCTTTTAATATACAAGTCACGGATACTGCTAGTTCACGGATACTACTCGGCAACCAGTATACATGTAAATTGGATGTATAAATCCTCCTGTTAGACGATGTAGGTTGTATCTAAACAACAGATATGCAACAATGTTTGTTATTGCGCGATAGGTACATGTATTTTGAATTCCCTTCTTCATCTAGCAGATTTTACTTATATCTTTACAACTTTCATTGTCTTATACTAGTGTTATTCTGTCTTTTTAACATAAGTTGTCTTGAAACAACATTACCATTTCTTAGAACCTAATAATACATTGCAACTGAAGACTCTGTGAACTGTTATTTTGACATTCTCTATTAATATAAAAATGTTTTGTCAGAAAGTAAATTTACTTTAAACTGTACAGAACAATATGCTACCGAAAATAAAACAAAGTCTCAATAAAATTTATTTTCTATTTTGTTCTGAAATGACACCATTTGTCAGAATTTCAACTACATACCCTTTTTATCGCCTCTGTTTTCAGGCTGATGTGCTAGTGAGCAACTGTAGCAAAGATTTGAACCTGACAAATGGCGGCCTGGCCGAGTCCTTGCTTGAGAAGGCCGGGTCAGAACTGCAGGTATTAAAGGGGGACATTAGCCTGGCTAGACTTGCTTGGCTGGTGGGATTTCATTTACCTTTCTTTATTACTTACTTTAAATGAGGTATGTGGTGAGAAAACCTGGCTTAACGCTTGTGCATGAAGTGTCGTCCCGGACTAATCCAGGATGGCACTTTCTGCCTATGGTGGATTTATGTTTAGAAGAGACTTCCTTGAAACAGAAAATACCGGATCAGCCTGTGCATCCGGGATGACACTTTACACACATGCATTAAGCCCGGTTTTCCCACGACACCCCTCAATATGTCAAGTACCGGTAATGTTTTAGGAAACTTTTTTGTCTCTCTAACACTCAAGTTGAGGATTAATATTTATGAGATATATCGGTACATTTGTGAACTGTATTGTATATGCTTTATTGAAGTGGAGTGACATGCAGTTTAAAGAGAAAACGAGCAGAAAATGATTATTATGTTTGCTCCAATTTGTCCAACAATTGTTCTACAATAAACATTATTATATTTTTTTATTGCAATTTTTTTTTTTTTCAATTTTATACAAGCTTGAATAGGCCAACATTAAAATTAACTTTGTTTGCCATTGCCTATCTACCCTACGAAATAGTCCCAACTTGTTTTTTTTATTCTGAATATTCCATTTTTTCTTTGGATTAAATAAAAGCTCGCTCTTCTTGCATTTCGGTTGTTTTCCATTGGGTTAATAAATTAACTGTATCAGCTAGAACCTTGCTTATATTAGGCCATATCAAAATGCAGTTCTAATCATGGTTTATCAAACTTCTGAAAACAACGGGCTGTTTGTCGGCATTCATTGTCAATTATTAATTGTGGCATTATAGATGATTGCTAGCAAGCTCTTGTTATATCAACAGACACTTGATTATATTATCGAAAGCAATATTTGTTTTATGCGCTATATTTTGAAGCTAAATGGATCATTCATACATTTATTTGCATTTCCCCTCCCCCCCAATTTTTTTTTTTTTAAATTGCCTACCTACCCACCCATTACCAGCAACATTGGGTAGGCAATGGCAAACAAACAACTTTTTAAGGTTGGCCTTAATACTGGTAAGTACCACAATTTTTTTTCGGCCACCATAATTAATATGTTATGTTATCTATACATATTAAGATCTTATAGTATTTGAGGCGCGTCGTGGGAAAACCGGACTTAATGCATGTGCGTAAAGTGTCATCCCGGATCAGCCTGTGCAGTCTGCACAGGCTGATCCAGGACAGCACTTTCTGCCTAAAGTGGATTTATGGTTAGAATAGACTTCCTTGAAACAGAAAATACCATCAAAGCGGAAAGTGCCATCCCGGATTAGCCTGTGCGGACTGCACAGTCTAATCCGGGACGACACTTTAGGCACATCATTAAGACCGGTTTTCTCACGAAGCGCCACATTTGTTAATTAGGATGAGTGTAACCAGACCTACCCTAACGGTATACGTCAGGGGCATGTAGCTGTGACCAAGGGCTACAATCTCAACTGTAAATTTGTGTTCCACGGGTCTCTACCTAACTGGGACAACAAAGGACTCACGGCTAAAAAGGTGGGTCACAAAATAATTTTGGCTGTAAGTGAAGTGAAACTGCATTCATACACGGCTCTCACTCCTTAATAGCGGAATGGGGCTGGGGCCCTGGCAAAGGGGAATTTTTGCGTTGTTTTTGGATTTAAGGGGATTTTTTTATATATTACATTTTTTATGTTCTACTTTGTTGGAAAACATTAATGAATTGTTTTGCCACAAATAATAAATTAGATTATGCACAAACTTGGTTTGATGAAAAATTGCTAGGACTGTTTACAAAAATTAATCTATCTTTATTTCAAATGAAGTTTACATTCTGGAAAAATGTTAAGGTTAATATAGGGGAAAAATTATATTCTTTTCAAGCAGTGGAATGGGGCCGAATTTCGGCCCTAAATTCAGTCAAATAAGAGCCCTGTCGTAATTTTAAAGGATTTTTAAAAAACGTTAATATGTTTTACATTATAATGTTCATGTAATAAGTCCCAAAAAGCTATTGCATTTAAATCTTGTCATAAGACATCTCGCAGGTAATGTAAAGTATCTCACAATATACCAATTACAATAACATTTTGTTTTCTGTTGAAATCCAATTTTTATTCCATTCATGTTTATTGTAATGGAAATATATCAGATTTAAGAAATTATTTTTTATTTATCGTTGTTTGTCGGCCAATAAACAACTATTTGGAGTTCTGATGCCACACATCAGAACGACAAAAAGTTGTTTATTGGTCGATAAACAACAATAATGCAAAAATTATTTTGATTCTAACATGATTTGACAAATATTTTTGCAATTATAATGAGAACTATATTATGCTATGCTCCGCTCAGAATCAGGACTTCTCTTTGTGTTGTTTATTGGGTAGTTTAACAACGATAATTTTGTTCTTTCTCTATAGAAAAATTAGCAAGTATCATGTTAGAATGTGAATTATATCATTTCTTAAATTATTAGATTGAATTTGCAGGAATTACATTGCAACAGCATTTGAGGCGCGTCGTGGGAAAACCGGTCTTAATGCATGTGCGTAAAGTGTCGTCCCGGATCAGCCTGTGCAGTCCACACAGGCTAATCCGGGACGGCACTTTCCGCTTTTATGGTATTTTCTGTTTCAATGAAGTCGCTTCTAAACATAAATCCACTGTAGGAGGAAAGTGCCGTCCTGGATTAGCCTGTGCAGACTGCACAGGCTAATCCAGGACGACACTTTACCCACATGCATTAAGTCCGGTTTTCCCACGACGCGCCTCATTTGTTTTTTTTATTCAGGCACTGTGTCGGTTCATCTGCAATTGTTTACAAGAAGCAGAAGATAAAAATTTAACCTCCATTGCGATTCCGGCTCTTGGGACTGGCTCCATGAAATTTCCCGCCAAAGTGAGTGCGGAGCAGACGTTTCAATGCATTAGTAAGTTCGTGAACAGCCACCAGCAGGGAACCAAGGTGAAGCGTATCTCTATCATTGTGTATGACGGAGCCGCCGACTGTAAAGTGGTGAAACAGGTACGCCTTAAATGATATTATTATTAATTTTCTTGATCATGATTAAGCCTTTTTCAGTCATTGTTGAACTGCTTTATGTAATGTAAATTTGTGTACAACTTGTTTTTAGCTCGACTATTCAAAGAATAGGTGAGCGTTCCTACTACCCCCGGCGTCGGCGTCTGAATTTGGTTCAAGTTTTTATTCAAAAGTCTTGTAACTTCAAAACTACATAAGTTATTCACTTAAAACTTGGATTATACCTTTGTCATCAACTCCAGTGTCAGGGGCAACATTCCCCATTACTCTGTTTTGTATTTTGACAGAGTTATGCCCCTTTTTCACTTAGATTTTCAAAGTTTATATTCAAAAGTTTTGTAACTTCAAAAGTACATAAGTTATTCACTTGAAACTTCGAACTAATCTTTGTCGTCAACTCCAGTATCAAGGGCAACATTCCCTATAACTCTATTTTGTATTTTGACAAAGTTATGCCCCTTTTTCACATAAATTTTCTGGTTAAAGTTTATATTCAAAAGTTTCGTAACTTAAATACTACAAAAGCTATTCACTTGAAACTTGAAATATACCTTTGTCATCAACTCCAGTATCAGCACATTCCCCATAACTCTATTTTGTATTTTGACAGAGGTATGCCCCTTTTTCGCATACCCGGTAGATTTTCTGGTTAAAGTTTATATTCAAAAGTTTGGTTACTTCAAAACTACATAAGTTATTCACTTGAAACTTGGAACTAACCTTTTTCATCAACTCTAGTATCAGGGGCAACATTAACCATAACTCCATTTTGTATTTTGGCAGAGTTATGCCCCCTTTTCACTTATATTTTCTGTTTAAAGTTTATATTCAAAAGTTTGGTAACTTCAAAACTACATAAGTTATTCACTTGAAATTGGGCACTTACCTTTTGTCATCAACTCTAGTATCAGGGGCAACATTACCCATTAACTCTGTTTTGTATTTTGACAGAGTTATGCCTCTTTTTCACATAGATTTTCTGGTTAAAGTTTATATTTAAAAGTTTTGTAACTTCAAAACTACATAAATTATTTACTTGATACTTGGCACTAACCTTTGTCATCAACTCTAGTATCAAGGGCAACATTACCCATAACTCTGTTTTGTATTTTGACAGAGTTAGCCCACTTTTTACATAGACTTTGTGGTTAAAGTTTTTGTTCCAAAAATTTAGAAACTATACAAGGCTTCACTTAAAAATTTTGTATTTTAACAAATTTATGCCCCTTCCACTATCCAAAATATGTACCAACTGTAATACTTCGAATAGTTGAGCACGCTTTCCTCTGACAGCTCTTGTTCCATAATAGCCTGATTTACTTTTAATATATCGTAATCGTTCAAATAAAAAAATATTACATATATTATATTGATCGAAAATGCATGTTTTAAGCAAATATTTGGATGGAAATGTGCAAATAAGCTTTTCAGGTAAAAATATGTGTGTTACATCTTATTTGAAAGATTACAGTACTAATGATTTAGACATAAGCATAATGCAGATTTATATTAAACATGGTTTGTCCCTTAGTAAGAAGCTGGTTTTGACAGTGTACTACTAAGTATAAGATGTCGGTCTGTTTGCATCCTACATTGCAGTATGTGACAGCAGAACCAATTTCTTTCCTAATTTATCTGGCGAATACTGATCTCATTAGATGCATAACAAAGGTCAATCTCATTAAAATCAAATCCAAACATTGTTAGGATCTGAAGA
This sequence comes from Congeria kusceri, assembly GCA_027627225.1. Classification (NCBI taxonomy): domain Eukaryota; kingdom Metazoa; phylum Mollusca; class Bivalvia; order Myida; family Dreissenidae; genus Congeria; species Congeria kusceri. Next base: position 15,826,833 of record CM051025.1, on the reverse strand, counting down.
CATCGTATAACAGGTTACGTTCAAATGACCTTCCGAACAATAAAACATCAGCCCTGCTGCACTCAATTAAATTGCCTTTTGCACAGCAATGTTTGGCCTCTGTTTTTGAAAAGTGATGCATTTCCAGCTGATCCTCGGGAATAAATCATTTACAGTTAATGTTCACGGGGATAACAATGGATATAGTGGTACCTTAGGCGGGTAAACATCCAGAGTTCACGTTAATTTTGTGCATAGTATTCGTAGTTTATATATAAAGTTATACCGCAAGATTTTGAAGGCAACAGTTTGATTGGCTCCTAAAAAGGTCATATGAACGTGACACCTAATGCGAAGTCATCAGATCCAGTCAGCGGATTATATTGTACTGTCAGACTGGAGATGATTTTAATGAGATTGAACAAAGGCATACTGCAAAAATTACTGTTTGAAGTTGGATATTGCCAAATGGGGTTATTTGCTTATTGAAAATACCAAGTAATTTTACTAGTTTGTATCTTTTACAGGCATTTGAGGAAGCGTTAAAAGAAACTTTGCAAGAAAATGGTAAGATTTTAAAAAGGACTAAAACCAATGGTATCATCTAGTCAGTTCTGAAACCGCTTTATTCCACCAGGTCATGCATTGATTCATGATGGCAAACTTCGGGTTTTCAGTTTTGAAACCACTTTATTCAACCAGGTCTTGCATTGATTCATGATGGCGAACTTTCTGGTTTTCATATTTTTCAGTAATGAGAAGAAAAAATAATTGCTTTTTTAATGAATTTATATAATTTGTAACTTGACTATTCACAGAATAGTTTGAGCTAATCTAATCACCCGTGCTCAGCGTCGGGCGTTATGCTCTGGTTAAGGTTTACATGCAAAAAGTTTATATCTCTATATCTACTGCATATATTCATTTTTAATTTCACACATGTCTTCAGGGTCATTATATAAGGTCACTGACCAAGGCCAAAAATTGTGACTAGCATTTTAGCAGAATTATACCCCTTTTTGTACTTGTGCAAGTACATATCTCTGTAACTACTACAGATATTCAATTCAAATTTCATGCATGTCTTTGGGATCACTGACCAAGGCCCATAACTCTGACCTTAATTTAGCAGAATTATTTCCCTTTTTATGCCCCCACTTTAGAGGGGGGTTCATATAGATTTTCCCTTGTCCATCCGTCAGTCCGTCAGATTTTTGTGTCGCGTGTAACTCAAAAAGTATAACTGCTAGAGTGATGAAACTTTATAAGCATATTCATCTGCATCGGGGCTTGTGCACCTGGGTATTTTGGTGAAGTTTTCTGACATAAGCGGAGTTATGGCCCTTTTTTATGAAAAATACATTTTTGGACTTGTGTCGCGCGTAACTCAAAAAAAATTACTACTAGAGTGATGAAACTTTATAAACATATAAATCAGCATGTGACCTTGTGCCCACGGGTATTTTGGTGAAGTTTTTTCCGACATCAGCGGAGTAATGGCCCTTTTTTTAGAAAAAAGAGACATTTTGGGACTTGTGTCGTGCGTAACTCAAAAGTATTACTGCTGGAGTGATGAAACTTTATATAAACATATTAAATCAGCATGTGAACTTGTGCGCCTGGGTATTTTGGTGCAGTTTTTTTGGAAATCATCAGAGTGATGGCCCTTTTTTAGCAAAAAATGTCATTTTTGGACTTGTGTCGTGTGTAACTCAAAAAGTATAACTGCTAGACAGATGAAACTTTATAAACATATTCATCAGCTTGTGAACTTGTGTACCTGGGTATTTTGGTGCATAATTTCCGACACCAGCAGAGTTTTGTGACAACCAGCGGAATGTGGGGGCATCGGTGTCCTACGGACACATGTCTTGTTATACTTCGAAAATTCAGGTTGAAATTTACAAGCAACAAGTTCATATCTCTATATCTACGACATATATTCAATTAGAACTTCACACATGTCTTTGGGGTCATTAATTTGAGGTCACTTACCAAGGCCCATAACTATGACAAATAGGTATGAATAGTTTAGCGCTGACCTGAGACAGCTCTTGTTTAGAGTCATTGTAACAGAGTAGTTGTTCAAATTGTTGTAATATTTGATGCCATGCATCAATTGGACCATTTATTTAAAAGGTCCTCTGAAGGGAAGTTACCTCCCTTTGTGTTTATGTGTTATTTCGTATAGTGTATATTGTCGGTGTTATTGATGCCTAATTAATAGAAGGTCTGTATATTATCTGTTATACAGGAATAGTTTAAAAAACAAATTATAAATATATTTTCAAATGTTCCATATAAAGAGGCAAAAAACATTTGAAGCGTGTCGTGGGAAAACCGGGCTTAATGCATGTGCGTAAAGTGTTGTCCCGGATTAGCCTGTACAGTCTGCACAGGCTAATCCGGGATGACACTACGCACATGCATTAAGCCCGGCTTAAATAAAAATGCAAGAGTGATAGTTCACAGTGTTGTTCTTGCAGTTGACAGCGATGCCGATGAAGATGACAATGATGCAGTTCAAAGGAATGTGCAGATGAAACTCCTTCAGATCGCTGCCAAGAACTCCCTAGAGCGCACGTGTGCCGCAGATCGCGGCACCCAAGACTGGTTCAAGTTTATGTACAAATCTGAGCCAAAGTCGCCAGGTTACTGGGCTGTATTCCACAGCAGGAAGACGCTGAAGGACTGGGGCCTAGAGGCCCACTCACGGCCCTTCATCCGTGTACCCCTTCAAGGTGAAGCGTTGCACGATGTTGAGAGGCTCGTGCTGGACACCTGGGATGCTCAGCACGTGGGTCACGGGCGCGATGCCCAGGGTCTCGGGGGGCTAAACTATACCAACATTAGGGTCACGAAAGTTGAACGAATAGAAAATTACGAACTTTTTCATAAATATGCAGTTAAAAGACAAGAGTTATTTAAGAAAGCCTTGAACAAGGGCGGGCCATTTAAAACAGTAGAACATTTGAAAGGTTCTAAAGGAAAAGTATTAACCACTAGTAAAATAGGAAGCAACTCTGTTCTGTCCAATGAAGTGTATGATGAAGTTAATGAATATTACATGTTTCACGGGACGGATGTGGTGGATAAAATAGTGGAACAGGGGTTGGACTGCAGACTTGCCGGTCAGCATGCAATGTTTGGACAGGGCGTCTATTGTGCCGAAAGTTCTACAAAGTCTGATCAATATGCAGGTATGTTACATCAGCAGTTCAGTGAGAAAATTGTCTTGTGTATCTAGAACAACAGGTCAAATAAAGTAAAAATTCATTTTTTTGGCGCTCTAGAAATCACACTTTTCATCAGAAATGGTCAGATTGTTGTGCTTCATAAAATCAAGGTTCTGGTAAAATATGGGTCAACTGGAGTAAAAAACTAGATCACTAGGTCAAATGATATAATTTCCTTATTTGCAACATTTTGTGTAGCATTCACACTCTGGCGGCATCATTTTCTATTTGATAAGGTTGAAACTGATGCTCGTGAACCAGGTGAAAGATAAAGTCATCTTGGCCCACTGACCAGCTTGGCCCTCTTGTTGCAAAATCATGTTTCACCCATAACCATTAAACCCTGAGTTTCCATCGATTTAATTGCACATATCATGAGAGAAACGGTGCAGTTTACCTAACAAACAATTCTTGTAAGCCTCATTATTAATTAGCTTTAAAGTATTGCACACAATATCAGTGAAAATGCACGTATTATATTAGTTAGCACTAGTAAATAAAACAATCAACAGTTTCCTGTTCCTGTATGAAATCGACTGTTCCTATATGGGATCTAAGCGTTGTGATTTCCTAAGCGCGTGCCTGTATGCAATTTCGATGCCTTTATGAGATTTAGCGCTCTTGTTGGCTAGTTGTGGCATTACAGCTAACTCCGACAAATAACAGTGACTGTATGAAATCACTTATATAATAACGTTATCTAACTGAAGTGTTTAGATATTGATACCACTGTTTATAATTGAGTAAGTTCATGTTATTCCTCTGGTTGCTTATTATAGCTTTTACATTCTGCAATATATTCATTTTAATAATGTAAATTATTGTTTGTTTATGTCAGATCCAAAGGGTATGCGGTCGTTGACAGACAGGAAAATGCTGCTAGTGCGGACCTGTCTAGGGGAACCCTTCATCACTTCGACCGGCAAGTCCTATGCACGACCCCCTTGCAAGTCATGTCAAGAAGACAAATGTCAGTGTTCAAACAACCAGTTTTATGATTCCGTCATTGGAGATGGATCGTGGAATTTCCGTGAATTTGTTGTATACAGCATGAATGACGTATATCCAGAGTACATTATCACATACAATCGCGTTTAGTGCCTATACATTTGACATTTATTATTTAACCTTCTTGTTTTCTTAAAATTCATGATGTTTTAACAGATAATTATGCATAATTATTATTGGGTACACGTCCAGGAAAATTTGGTCATTGTGATTTTATTCTTGTGAATTGTGTGTTTTTCAAGATCCATTTTTGTCCTTATTTTCATTCAACATTTAGTGTTGATTCTTGCTGAATGACAGAATTGTCATGATTATTTGAACAATGAGGTTTCCAATTATAGATTTGTTTGCTTAAAGCAAAAACAGAATACCGCAATCAATATGATAATTATCTTTTCCATTTTGATAGAGTTATTTCCCTTCCTATGTTGTTTGAAACATTACGGCATTGTTATTGAAAAAATGCCAAATAAACGTTTATGTATTAAAAGACAGCATTGCGAGTAATAAGGGAGTAGGAGGGGTACAAACACTCAATTATCCTATATAAAATAGAGCAGTTGTCTGTCACAGTTTATGTCAATATTTTTGGTGACATTTGTCATATTCACATTGACCTTAGTCTGTATTCACGAAGCTCCTAAGGAAAAACATAACACAAAATCTTAATATGTGGCACGGTGTGGGAAAACCGGACTAAATGCATGTGCGTAAAGTGTCGTCCCGGATTAGCCTGTGCAGTCCGCACAGGCTAATCCGGGACGGCACTTTCTGCCTACAGTGAATGTATGTTTAGACTGCACAGGCTAATCCGGGACGACACTACGCACATGCATTTAGACCGGTTTTCTCACGACGCGCCTCAAATAGTAAAATTCCTTAAGCCTGACAGTGTCATTTATGGTTAAATTTGCATTGTAGCATCACACGCGCAGAGTTCTCTACGGACAAAGAACACTATTCACCATTGTTAAAATACCAATAAACAACCCGAAAAAATAGTGCCAAAGTATGGTATGCATTGAAATGGCAGAAAATGTGGTCAGGTCATGTTAGAATCAAAATAATTTTCTCATTATATATGCATGCTGCTTACGTTACCATTTTGTTAATATAAATTGTTGAACTTCACATTCAAAACAGTTGATCTGAGTATTACACTTAACGTTACACTTAAGTTGAGATTTCCCATAGGGGCTTTATGAATACCAGCCCAGGCATGCCCAGACTAGGCCATACAAATTTGATTCTGTTTAGCGTCCCCATGATTTTTTGAGACCTACCAACCAGGTAGGAAAAAACAAGGAGTCAATAAAAAAACATTTTTTCTTTCATAACTTATTTATGACAGCTAAAGCAAATGTTTACATGCTAAACTGTTATATATCATCTTCATATTGGGAACCTACTTTAACACAGTAGTTTAACTGTGTAAATTGACTGGTTGCACCTATCGGTAAAAACACCTAAAATCTTTTCTTCAAATTGTATATACTTTCCAACTCGATTTTTCACATGGTCAAAATTGTTCTTTTTTTCATTCAGGCATCCAAAAGCCTACCAGCCTGAGGACATTAAACATACAATCACATTGGCATGGCCTTAGGTATATTGAACTGCATGTAAAATGTTTCAACGCCTCCAATCAAAGAAACTGTACCTTAGACCTGCCGTCCACTACAGTCCCGATGCTTTGTGTAAGGGTTGCCGATAAAAATGTGCTAGTTTCGGGAACCATTCGGAATAAAATGGGCGGAGCTTGGTCAACGTGCATGTTTGGCATGTATTTGCGGAATGGCATACAACAGGTTGCGGTATAAACCCCGAAACCTCTCCGAAGTCACCGAATGCGACGTGGAAAAATGCAGACAGTTTCGGAATTAGAGTCCGAACATTTCCAATCGTGCGAAAGATTGCGGTAACATTGCAGGACATGCTGAAATGTTGCCAATTGGAAGTTTGGGGTATATTAACGACGCCGAACTATAATCTGATCATCAGTTGCTAGTCCAATCTTTAGGTGCATTCTCATTGCCCTTGGTGTGATGATTGTCTTGGCATTTCAACTGACACCGAGAAGAAGACATCATCGATTGTGGATCAAACAGTATTTGAGGATCGCGCCAGCAATTTTGGATGACATACGCCAGCGTCCAATGCCTCGCATTCAGAAAAAAATGAACAAGGTTATGTAAAGCCTTTCCTGCTGGCCTAAAGCTTGCGAAGGCACTGAGTTACATGACAACTGTGGTCACGTACACCTCCTTGGTGTACAACTTGTGGAAAGTGTATGTCATTTTGTCACAGATGTGTCTTCTCCCCAGCTTGAGGAGTATAATGATGAAGTTCTGGTCATTCCAAATACTCCAAAGGCCCGACGTGAAATGGCCGCCCAATTATAGACCAGGTGAAACATGTCCCATACTATTGGCTTTCACTTGTCATTGCCTTCTTTGATAGCAAAAAGAGTGGGATGGTTATGAGCATCCCTTAGAGACTTTTTTATAGTTTTTTCTTCTCAACTTGGGCTTTCAGATAAAGGTTTTAGCCTTCAAGACCAAGACTAAGGATCATACCTTCTGTAATGTCCAAAGGCTGGCTGACTAGTAACCTCACGCCGAACTTCTTCTTGGGTAGCTTGTGACTTGCACCATAATAAGTGTTTGATTCACAAGAACAATGCCGATTTTGTCACATCAAACACTATCAGCAAATCGATGGCATCACTTCTGCTGTCGCTCTTTTATAGTTGGGGAAACACGACTAATGCTCGGCGTCCCTTTCACTGACAATCGGCTTCTTCAGCGATGATTCGGCATCTTTTATTACATGATCGGCATATCTTCCGCGTGTACACGCGAACAGAACTCTTCCACTTGTCGTCTTCGGAGAGCGTTTGACATTGATTAATTTTCCTTCAGGGACCGCTCGGGGTGGCTAAACCGATTACAAAGCCTCACAGAAGGCTTTCCGAAGATGCCGAATTAATGGCGGTGGATTCCCGCACATCCAGAATGGTTGCCGATGGTTTGCAGAAGACCCCAAAGCCTTCCCGAATGAAATATTTGGCGTCCAAATTAAAAAAGTTATCAGATTTGGATGCCAAAGTTTTTTCAATCCCGATCGGGCCTTGAAGTGCCAAGAAGGTTCCAGAATTGTTAGACACAAAGGTTCCAAAGGTTCCAGAACATCAGGCAGACATGCCAAAACACCCCGATTTTGCCAAATTTGCTTTCGGGAACCCTTCAGGGGCCAAGTGGACGGCAGGTTTTAATGTATGTCATTACCAAGAGCGCCTGTCGAAATTAGAAATCTTGCTAATTACCGAAAAGTTGCATATGGCGAAAACTGCTCTTTTTACTGAGTCAGAAAATGTAACTGATCGATAGGCAAAACATTAGGGGGGGGTATGGTAAGCGGAAACCAACTTCATTTACGCCTTATAACCCGTTGTGAAGCCACAAACATCCATATCGATCCTATCAACACGCATTATAGATTTGTTAATGTTCATGCTGTTTTGTGAAGTTTTTTTTTACGTATTAATTAGAAGTAGATCTATATGTACAATGTGCTCTTTTTTTCTTTTTTTTTACACAACTGGATAATATTTAGGAATTTATTTGTGTTCTTGTAAATTGGTACACATTTATTTGCGTTTACATTTGATTCTTAATATTGATTTATTTTTTGTTTTGGACATTAAACGCAATTAACTTTAGCTTATTTGTAATGTTTTTTTTCTACTGACTAGTTTTTGCAACTAACATTTTGAACCCAGTCATTGGTGTCCGATTAATTTCCATACATCGAACTTCACATGCTTTACAGCTCGCTCTTTGAGTTAAAGGTTAAGCGGTGATATCCAATAGCAATGGTTGGATATAACGCTCAGTTAATTTGCATAAATTGACATTAATGGGAACGTGTATACATGTGTGGTCTAGTGGTAACGCACTGGCTTCATATAGCCCAGGGTTGGCAGGTTCGAGCCCCCGCTACACCCTAACCTACTAACTCGTCTTCCGCATGAGAAGTTAGACCGAGGTGAAGTGTACAAGGTGCTTTACATTGGACACTAAAAGACCCAGGGTCGCCTCTGGAACGGGTGTCTCTTGTATCTTGCACTATCCCCCGTATCCCAACTAACAAGTCTACTGGGGGCGATGGCCATATGGGAGAGAATCCCGGTGTACTCGATAACAAGAGGGCCCTGAGGGCCCTAGGACGTTCACCTGAGACCTTCTAACCCAATTGGAATTTGCATCCCCGAGGCCTATCTTTATCCCAGGGGCATAATAACAATCTTGAACAAACCTCTGGGCCTCGGGTAAAGATTTTTAAAGTCATTTTACCATTTAAGTCTATATAAACTATGTGACCTCTCAGGGTGTGGCCAGATTTGATCCCAGGGGCATAATTTGAACAATCTTTGGAGAGGACGACCATGCAATGTTACGTACCAAATATTGGAAAGCTGTGGGCCTTGCCGTTTCAGAGATTTTTAGTCATTTTGCTATTTAAGTCGATATAAACCATGTGACCCCCAGGCCATGACCAGTTTTGACCCCAGGGGCATAATTTGAACAATATTTGTAGAGGACCACTATATGGTATTATAAACCAAATATGAAACCTCTAGTCCTTGCGGTTTCAGAGAAGAATTTTACAGTCATTTTGCTATTTAAGTCTATATAAACCATGTGACCCTTGGGGTGTGGTTAGTTTCGACCCATAGGGCATAATTTGAACAACTTTTGTAGAGGACCACTATTGGATGTTACGAACACATACAAAATCTCTGAGCTTTGCAGTTTCAGAGGAGACGATTTTTAAAGACATTTTGCTATTTAAGTTTATATAAACCATGTGACCCTCGAGGCATGGCCAGTTTTGATCCCCAAGGTCATAATTTGAAGAATCTTTGTATAGGACCAATATAAAATGTTACATACCAAATATGAAACCTCTGGGCCTTGTAGTTTCAGAGGAGAAGATTTTTAAAGTCATTTTGATATTTAAGTTTATATAAACCATGTGACCCCCGGGACATGGCCAGTTTTGACCCATGGGGCATAATTTAAACAATCTTTGTAGAGGACCACAATAAGATGTTACAAACCAAATAATAAACCTCTGGGCCTTGCGGTTTCTGACGAGAAGATATCAAAAGTAATTTTGCTATTTAAGTCTATATAAATCATGTGACCCCTTTGGCGTGGCCAGTTTTGACCCCCAGGGGCATAAATTTGACAATATTTGTAGAGGACCACTATGCAATGTTACATACCAAATATGAAACCTCTGGGCCTTGCGGTTTCAAAGAAGATTTGTAAAGACATTTTGCTACCCTCGAGGGCGTGGCCAGTTTTGACCCCAGGCGCATAATTTGAAGAATCTTTGTAGAGGACCAATATACAATGTTACATACCAAATATGAAACCTCTGGGCCTTGTGGTTTCAAGAGATTTTTAAAGTAATTTTACTATATATTGTATATAAAACATGTGACCCCCCGGGGCGGGGCCCGTTTTCACCCTAGAGGCATAAATTGAACAAATTTTGTAAAGAACCACTAAAGGATGCTACATACCAAATATGAAACCTCTGGTCCTTGCAGTTTGAGAGGAGATTTTTAAAGTCATGCTATATATTCTATATAAACCATGTGACCCCCGGGGCGTGGCCAGTTCTGACCCCAGGGGCATAATTTGAACAATCTTTGTAGAGGACCACTATAGGATGTTACATATCAAATATGAAACCTCTGGGCCTTGTGGTTTCAGAGGGGGAGAATTTTAAATTTATTTTGCTATATATTCTATATAAACCATGTGACCCCCAGGGCGTGGCCCGTTTTGACCCCAGGGGCATAATTTGAACAATCTTTGTAGAGGACCTCGATAGGATGTTACACACCAAATATGAAACCTCAGAGCCCTGCGGTTTTAGAGATTTTTAAAGTTTACACTTTTTAAATCTATTTTTAGCTCTGGTGACCTACATATGCAGCAGACCATCACGATTTGAACAAAATTGAAAGAGGGTCACCCAATGATCATTCCTGTGAAGTTAAGTTAAAATCTGCCAAGTGGTTTAGGAGGAGATATTGTTTGAATGAAATGATGACGACGGACGGACAAACACACGGACAACAGGCAATCACAAAAGCTCACCATGTGACCTTTGTGCTCAGGTGAGCTAAAAATGTACTACACACACACACACACACACACACACAAAATACTCCTGTATCTTTGTTGAAGGGTGAAACACAGAGCTTCTTAGCGTTTCTTAACTAAGTAATAGCATTACTGATAAGTAACGGTAAGATCTCTGTTACATTGCAAGGTTAAATGAAACTTTTTTTCAACTATTCGTCAGTTTGACCTTTGTCCTTATGATCAATAGTGATCTACTTGGAGTCATAACCATCCTACCTACCAAATTTTACGAACCAAGGCCTAAGGGTTCCATAGTTATTGCCTGGACAAGATTTTATAAGTTTGACCCTAGGACTCAATTATCAACTGGGATCCTTTACTAGTCATGACCACCCTACCTACCAAGTTTGAGGAACCCAGGTGCAAGGGTTCTGTAGTTGTTGCCCAGACATGGCTGTACATCTTTTAGTCAGTTTGACCTCGACCTTTGAACCCATGACCCTAAAGTTAATTGGGATCCTCTGCTATTAATGACAAATCTACCTACCAAGTTTAAATAACCTAAGCCTAGTGGTTCGATAGTTACCATTATTTTCTGGACATATATTTAATATTTTTATTAAACATCTTTAGGTCTGTTTGACCTTGACCTTTGACCCTAAAATCAACAGGTATTCTCTACATGTCATGACCAACCTACCTAAAGGGTACCACGTATGAAAGAACCTAGGCCCCAGGATTGCAAATATAAGAACAAGAGATGTTTGTAAAACGTATGCCCCCTGACTTGCAGCCAAGTCGTGAATATGTGCAATTGTTAAGACATTTTTTTAATATTATATGTGCACATTAACACATGGGGAGGAAATTTTAGATGATGCTTTAGAAAGTAAATATAAAGCTGAAAAGAAAGATAGAGTATAATTATCTAATACGGATTTATTTTTACAGTCTATTATATAAGGATACCTGTTTTCTGTTTGATTTAAACGTCAAATAGGCCAAAACATCTCTAGATATCCTGCGGAAACAAAATGGTCTACAGAAAAAAACAACAGTTTTCATGTTACAAGCCCTGTGACCTTGACCTTTGACCTGCTGACCTCAAAATTGATAGGCGTCGTCCTTTCCTCCCGAGTAACCAGCATACCAACTTGGATGATCGTATGTCAAAGCGTATTCTACATATCATGCGGAAACGATATGGTCTACAGATGAAACAGTTTTCATGTTACAAGCCTCTGTCACTTTGACCTGTTGACCTCAAAATTGATAGGCTTCCTTTCCCTCAAGTAACCAGCATACCAACTTAAATAATCGTAGGTCAAATTGTTCTCTAGATATCATGCGGAAACGAAATGGTCTACGGACAGACCGACCGACCGCTGGATGGACAGGTGCAAAGCAGTTGAGCAGAAATTGGGCATGATTATTGAGCAGAAACCATTTTTGTATTTTTAGTAACATTTACCTTGACCTTGATCTCATCCACCCCATATGCAATTTAAGTGTGGTCTTGATACAAGGTATCTATGTATGAAGTTTCATTCAAATATCTAGATGCATTATAAAGTTATTTGAGCCATTTTTCTATTTTTAGTAATGAAGACCTTGACCTCACCAACCCTATATCTATATATGCAATCCCAAGCGAGGTCTCAATATATGGTATCTATGTATGAAGTTTCATTAAAATATCTCGATGCATTCTCCAGTTATTTAGCGGAAACCGTTTTTCAATTTTTAGGAACGGTGACCTTGACCTTGACCCCACCCAACCCATATGAAATCCCAAAATAGGTCTCAATATAAGGTATCTATATATGATGTTTCATTAAAATATCTCGATGTGTTCTCAAGTTATTGAGCGGAAACCATGTTTCTATTTTTAGCAATGGTGACCATGACCCCACCCACCCCATAAGCAATCCCAAGAGAGGTCTCAATATAAGATACCTATGATGAAGTTTAATTAAAATATCTCGATGCGTTCTCAAGCTATTAAGCGGAAACAATTATATATTTTTAGTAACTGTCACCTTGACCATGACCACACCCACCCCATAAGCAATCCCAAGATAGGTCTCTATATATGGCATCTATGTATGAAGTTTGATTAAAATATCTTTATGCATACTAAAGTTATTGAACGGAAACTGTTTTTCTATTTTTAATAACGGTGACCTTGACTCCACCCACTCCATATGCAATCCCAAGCGAGGTTTCAATATAAGGTATATATGTACGAAGTTTCATTAAAATATCTTGATGCGTTCTTAAGTTATTGAGCGGAAACCGTTTTTTCTATTTTAAGTAACAGTGACCTTGACCCCACCCACCCCATATGCAATCCCAAGCAAGGTCTCTATATAAGGTATCAAATGTATGAAGTTTCATTAAAATATCTATGCGTTCTCAAGTTCGTGAGCGGAGACTGTTTTTTTAGGAACGGTGACCTTGACCTTGATCCCACCCACCCCATATGCAATCCCAAGCGAGGTCTGAATATAAGGTATCCATGTAAGAAGTTTCATAAAAATATCTTGATGCGTTCTCAAGTAATTGAGCGGAAACCGTTTTTCTATTTTTAGCAACAGTGACCTTGACCCCACCCATCCCATATGCAATCCCAAGTGAGGTCCCGATATAAGGTATCTTTGTATGAAGTTTCATTAAAATATCTCGATGCATTATCAAGTTATGGAGTCGAAACCGTTTTTCTATTTTTAGCAATGGTGACCTTGACCTTTGACCTGTTGACCTCAAAATCAATAGGCGTCTTCCTTTCCTCCCAAGTAACCTGCATACCAAATTACATTATCATAGGTCAAAGCGTTCTCTATATATCGTGCAGAAACCAAATGGTCTATGGACAGACTGACCATCCGACCGACGGACAGGTGCAAAGCAATATACCCCCACTTCTTCGAAGGGGTGCATAATAATGAAACTCCTGAGACATTGCCAGGAGAGAAACCCCTGCCAGGATAAGATTTTATAATTATTGGGTGTTTTAAATGACCTTTTGGCCTGTTTGAGCTAGACCTTTGACCCAAGGACTCCGAAATCAATTGGTATCCTCTACTAGTCCTAACCAACCTAGCTACCAAGTTTAGAGAAACTAGGCCAAAGGGTTCTGTGGTTATTGCCAATATTAGGTTTTACAATTACTGGCTGTTATTTTAGTACCTTTGGTTGGGTTGACCTCAACGTTTGACCCAAATAGCGATCCTCTAATTGTCATGCCCAGCATATCATGAAGTTTATAGAACCTTGGCCTAATGTTTGCATAGTTATCGTCCAGACAAGGTTTTTAAACGTTTTTTTAACATATTTTGGTGGTTTGACCTTTCACCCAAAGATCCCAAAATCAATAGGGATCCTCTACTAGTCATGACCAACCTACCTACCAAGTTTTCAGAACCTAGGCCTAAGGGTTGCAAAGTTATTGCCCAGACATGGTTTTACAATTATAGTTTTTTTTTTAAATCTTGTTTGGTTTGATCTTGACCTTTGACCCTAGGACCCCAAAATCGATGGGGTGCTTTACTAGTCAAAACCAACTTACCAGCCAAGTTTGAAGAACCTATGCCTAAAGGTTGTAAACTTATTGCCCAGACCCAAGGACCCCAAAATCAATAGAGATCCTCTTCTAGTCAAACCCAACTTACCTACCAAATTGAAAGAACCTAGGTCTAAAGGGTCTAAAGATTCTGTAGATATTCCCTGGACACGGTTTGGTCTACCAACAGACAGACATTTGCAAAGCATTATACCCCCTCTTCTTCTTAGGGATCAAAATAAACGAACACAAGAAAGTCAACTGATTTTTAAATATGTTTACATTATTCATATTTGAATTATTCAAAGTAAAGAATGTAGTATTTAACCTTTGATAACACCATGATATCTTTATGTTACAAGTAAACATATGCATCCTAAAGATGCATAACACAATGGACTGCGTAAGTGCACTGGGTGTTAATCCTACCGCCCCCACTTCACTTTGGGCTAGTAGTAACCAGCATAGTATGTACTGCACAGAAGTCATGTCTATCATCAGCCAAGAAACCAAGAAGCATGTATTGACCTTCAGTGCACACAGATGTGGGAATCCTTTCCATTACAAAATGCAGTACTGATCTAAACTGACAGAAGAAAAGATGTAATATGCAATGTTCTCAGACAGTATTCAAACTGACTAAATTATTCAGATACAAAATGTATTTGTAAAGAAGAAAGTAGTTATATCATATGCAATGTTCTTTATAGTCAATATTCAAACTAAATTACAATGTTTTAGTCTTGATTTCACAAACCAAACTTTCCTGCTATTATTGTTCCATATTCCAATATTAATTTCTGTATCCTCTTTGTCTGAAATCATCTGCAGGGTTTCCATGTCAATGACATCTGTACACAAGTGGACCAGAGGTATTTAACCTCTACCATTTCACAATTACAAAACTATTTCCTGCTACAGTCTTTTCTTCAGAAGATATCAGCAATTCCTTCTTCCAAGAAGCGTTTATAAATAGCCATAAACTTGGCGACAAACGCCTCTAGGTGGTATATAGCCTTCTGTCCCATCTGCAGTCGGTGTTCGTAATACGCTGCAGTTTGGATGACCTCTGTTTTCAACTCGCCGTCACAACTGTTGATCACATTTTGTAGAAGTCCCTGACGAATAAACATAAAAATTTCTTTTAAATGTTGACATTATGGAATAGTTTAGTAGATGTATGTAATAACAACTTTTCAACACGTCTTATTTCATATGCCATAAAAATTTATGAAACGGGGACTCGTTTCCAGTCTGCCAAATAAGCAAAGAACATTTTTGTTTGGTGCAACGCTTTCTTCTTTATTGGAATTGAGTCTGCTTGAAATGTACATTATTTCAACAAAGTTAGAAACTGTGTGCTGTTGACTACAGGTACAAGTTAAGAAAACCAACATTTTTGTTTGGTGTAACGCTTTCTTCTTTATCGGCATGGAATTTGCTTGAAACGGACATTATTTCAACAAAGTTAGAAATAGTGTGCTGTTGACTACAGGTACAAGTTAAGAAAATCTACATTTTTGTTTGGTGCAAATCTTTCTTCTTTAATTGGCATTGAATTTGCTTGAAACTGACATTATTTCAACAAAGTTAGAAATAGTGTGCTGTTTACTACAGGTACAAGTTAACAAAATCAATGTTAAGTCAGAGTTTCTACCTTCATGATCACGTCTGCTGGGATGCAGTGTGTCAGCAACTCGTACAGTCTCCCTCGCACCTCAAACAGTCTGAAACACAGCAACACACATGCGAGGAATTGAGAGTTGTTAAAATATAGGATCTGACATGAGTTGTCATTTCATATCATATTTTATTAAACGAGTTCAGAAATTTCCTGGACGAGTTTAATAAAACATTTTATGAAATGACGATTGTCAGATCTTTTTTATCACATGCTTTTAAACGAAAAAAATGCTTCTAATTTTACCAAAGCATGCCGATAAATCCTAAAAGTTCTTTACTGCATTGATGTCATTTCATGTTGAAGACGTCATTTCACCAAAATAATGTCATGCGATTGGTAAGTCAAAAAATATGCAGCCAATGAAAACGCTCAAAAAAAATGTTATCTTACACATGTGTAAGATAAAAATATTCGTAATGGTTGTATTACATGGAAAACAAGGTATAGCATGTGATAAAATCTCATACATAGCACATGAAGAGCAATAAAACAATAAATAAGAACTGCTGCAATTGGTATGTCAATTAAAATTTAAGATGGTACAAATATCCCCTTAAGATAGCCACATATGAGCTATGTTTACATGGCAAAATCCCACAATCCCATATGGGCGCGAGATACAAACCTTAACCGAAAATTTCTTTTGAAATCAGACATATAAAACACCAAACCAAATGCACAGGTAGATGTATGGGCCCATCCATGATCAATATCAACCAAAGCTCTGGTAGTATTTACACTGCTGTGGTGCCTACCTCTTAGGGCTCTGTTGCTGGACTATCATGTGGGCCGTCTCCCGCAGGTACACCTCCCAGTCGGGCTCACTGACGGGCTGGTCTGCGCTGAACGGGTACCTGCAACCAGCCAGTCAAGCAGGAACGTGAACATACGCAGGAAACATATAATGGCATCATGCTACAACTACAATTGTTTACAAATCAAACCTGGGCTGGTATTTCTAAAGAATCTTAGTTGAAAATTAAGAAAAATCTTGAAATTCTCAAATTTAATTATTGGATTTTCTGACAAAGTTATGCATTTCTGAAAGATTTTGACACATAATTTGCAATATAATTCAAAGTGTATTAATATCTAGCATTAGTCATGCAAATGTTCCAAAGCATAGTGTTTTAAACACAAATTCTAATTTTGACTTATGTTGAACTTAAGTTAAGAATGGCTTAAGAATCTTTCTAAATATGGGCCCAGAACACTAAGTTTTAAACCACGATTTTACTCCAAGTGAATGATTAGGGTCCATATCCATAAAGCTCCTTAGTGAAAATTTCCCAAATTCATAATATTCCCTAAGTCCATGACTGTTTCATTTAAAGTTTATTTTGAATTAAATGTTTTAATTCCAGTAAAGAATTATCAAACGCCTCCTATTAAAACCATATTTAAAATATAACATTGATTTTCACACGGAAAATGTTATTTGTATTTTTCACATAAATATGACTTAAGTTCAGATTCTCCTTAGCAGCTTTGTAGATATGGCCCCAGCACCCTTACTGTTGGACCCGGCATGCCTCACACAGGAGCAGTGCGCGGCGCATGTTGCGGTTACTCTTGTCAGCGATACGCCTCGCAAGCTCCATGGGTAGGTTCAGGCCCTCCTTCTTACAGACTGTTTGCAGTATCTGACACACCTGCAGGTACATACACGTTGGAGTCCGCATCAGAAACAGCAAACTGAACTAGACGCACTCGACATTTGAAAGCAAATCAGGAGGAACAAACATCCTTAAATCTGATATTAGTTCCTCTTAATAGGGGCATGTTCCTGCATCACAATTAGATCACTATCATTCAGTCTGCTTTAGCCTTAAAAGTCATGGAAAATAGTTGGCAGCAAATAACTATGATTATCTTATGAGACTACCAGTTTATAGTAATCTGCTTTTTCTGTATGCTAACAAAATGCAATACATATAATGTCATGTTTTCTTGCAAATATAAGTTAACAGTAAACATACATATTTTCAATACTTCCCTCAAATTCACAAGAAAACAAGAGCTGTCAGAGAACAGCGCGTTCGACTATTCTAAGTAATTCAGTTGGTACACATTTTGGAGAAGTGGAAGGGCATACATTTTTTAAAATACTAAACTTTTAGGTAAAGCCTTGTATAGTTTATACATTTTTGGAACAAAAACTTTAACCACAAAATCTATGTAAAAAGTGTGCATAACTCTGTCAAAATACAAAACAGAGTTATGGGTAATGTTGCCCCTGATACTAGAGTTGATGACAAAGGTTATTTCCAAGTTTCAAGTGAATTATGTTGTTTTGAAGTTACAAAACTTTTGAATATAAATTTAAACCAGAAAATCTATGTGAAAAAAGGGGCATAACTCTGTCATAAAACAAAACAGAGTTATGGGTAATATTGCCCCTGATACTAAAGTTGATGACAAAGGTTAGTTCCAAGTTTCAGGGGAATAACTTACGTAGTTTTGAAGTTACCAAACTTCTGAATAATAACTTTAAACAGAAAATCTAAGTGAAACGAGGGAATAATTCTGTCAAAATACAACACAGAGTTATGGGGAATGTTGCCCCTGATACTGGAGTTGATGACAAAGGTATATTCCATGTTTCAATTGAATAACTTATAACACACTATTATGTGAAGTTAGAATAAGACCTCAAAGATAGAATAAACTGTTTTATTACAGCAATGTTTTATATGCAGTTAACCATTTGCAATTTCAGAATTTTGCAGAGTAATTAGTGAAGTAGACACCTGCATATATAACTGCATCAGTAAAATTGATTTTGCCACAAAACTGTATACTTGTAGGCATTTACAAAATTTTCACAAAAAAATTTAACTGTGTCCATGCGTGCATGAACAGTTGATAAATACGGTAAAAATGATCAAAGACACAATCAGTTGTACTAAAAAGTCATGCAAAAATGCTAATTATACCAACAGTATTGACTTGGGATGTCAACGGCTACCAAAATTGGTATCCGGTTATTTGTATGTAATATCCGGATACTATCCGGATAACCGTATAGATCGGCATTGGCGGCCGGAATCTGGCACATGTTAAAGGTGCAAAATTAAGTTCACATCTAGAAAATACTTCTATTTTGAAAACACAATACTATTTCATTATTGAAAAAAAGTACATGTAACAAACTACGTCGATATCTGATAGTAAATTGTGCGTTTTGTTTGTTTTGTGTAGCGTGCAATGTTGCTATGCCCTTCAATTAAAGTACCCCAATTAAACATTTGATTTGCGTAAAGGTAAGTAGGTGTTAAGGCTGACTGGTGTATGGTAAACCCGTAAATTGCGATGTTTGAGTAAAACACGGAATGTGCTAATAAACACAAAAACAAAAAAAAAAGGATGGATCAATGTTACTATATATTTTATTTTAATTGGCATTGTTAGCTGGTAGAGAACCATCTCTTATCAAGAGGGACGCACCTAATTGGCATAATCGATTGTGACATCTTGTTTGTTTAATAGTCCTGTCAAAGTTAGTGTGGCGTGAAAGCACCACCTGTTGTTTTATGGTAATTGTATTCCGACCGAGTGGTGTGTTTATGACACGTCCGCAGTACGCGGTGGAGACCTCCTGTAGAGGCCTATAACTGTGTTGTGTTAATAATATGCATGCAAGAAGGGCGTTTGTATGCCTAAAAAAACGAGAAAAATCGGATTGTCAATTTTTATACGAATATTCGGTTACTAACTTGGTAACCGGATATATACATAGTAACTGCATAACCGGTTATCCAGATATTCGTTGACATCCCTAGTATTGACAGAATATAACAAACATACATAAACAACATGAAATGCTCAGTTTTATGTTAAAAAAGGAACAAAAATCGTGTCCAATCTATGTTTGATGTCTTATTCTTACTTCACATAATACAGTGTTCTTATGTAGTTTTGAAGTTACAAGACTTTTGATGAACTTTAACCAATTCAGACGCGGACGCCGGGGTTAGTAGGAAAGCTCACCTATTCTTAGAATAGTCGAGCCAAAAAGAACAAGAGCTATTGAGTTTCGGGTGCTGGACGCGCGGCCTTCTGGTATTTGAAAATATTCTGGCCTTAATAGTAGTATGGGTTCATCACTGTGATGAAGTGTGTTGAATTTCAAGCCAATACCTATTACAGATATGGAGAAATTTGACCTATAACTGAAATTCTAAGTTGAAAAAACTACAATAACTCCACCAAAATTCTTGAAAATGTTACCTCATCTTATCTACAGAATGGGTTTATAACTGTGATAAAGTATTTTGAGTTTCAAGTCAATACCACTTACAGTTATTGTGAAATATTCAAAGTTGTAAGTCCAAACAAGGGCAGATAACTCTGGAAATACAAATCACAGGGTTACTTGTCTTGTTGTAATGAATTACGCTTTTGATAGTGAACAAGTATTGAAAGTTTCAAATGGATACCTTAGATAGTCTTTGAGAAATGGACTCTGACAGAATACTTAACCAAAAAACTGAACTAACGCAGACGACAAAACGATGACAATAACTCGACTTTTTTTCTTCAAAACGTCGAGCTAAAAAATGCACAATTTAAATGCTTCACACGAGAGTTCCACCCACAGTAGTTAAAACTACTGCTGTCAATGGGCATGGCAGATACAGGACCAAGTACCAGAAATATGCACACAGATGTCTTTACACCACAACCCTACCAACCACACCGTTCTCCTCACCTCATGTGGAGGGTGCGGGGACTCGGATCCCTAGGACAACCCTGCCAACCACACCGTTCTCCTCACCTCATCGGTGGAGGGTGCAGGGACTCGGATCCCTAGGACAACCCTACCAACCACACCGATCTCCTCACCTCATCGGTGGAGGGTGCGGGGACTAGGATCCCTAGGACAACCCTACCAACCACACCGTTCTCTTCACCTCATGTGGAGGGTGCGGGGACTCGGATCCCTAGGACAACCCTACCAACCACACCATTCTCCTCACCTCATCGGTGGAGGGTGCGAGGACTCGGATCCCTAGGACAACCCTACCAACCACACCATTCTCCTCACCTCATCGGTGGAGGGTGCAGGGACTCGGATCCCTAGGACAACCCTACCAACCACACAGATCTCCTCAACTCATCGGTGGAGGGTGCGGGGACTCGGATCCCTAGGACAACCCTACCAACCACACCGTTCTCCTCACCTCATGTGGAGGGTGCGGGGACTCGGATCCCTAGGACAACCCTACCAACCACACCGATCTCCTCACCTCATGTGGAGGGTGCGGGGACTCGGATCCCTAGGACAACCCTACCAACCACACCGATCTCCTCACCTCATGTGGAGGGTGCGGGGACTCGGATCCCTAGGACAACCCTACCAACCACACCTATCTCCTCACCTCATCGGTGGAGGGTGCGGGGACTCGGATCCCTAGGACAACCCTACCAACCACACCGTTCTCCTCACCTCATGTGGAGGGTGCGGGGACTCGGATCCCTAGGACAACCCTACCAACCACACCGATCTCCTCACCTCATGTGGAGGGTGCGGGGACTCGGATCCCTAGGACAACCCTACCAACCACACCGATCTCCTCACCTCATGTGGAGGGTGCGGGGACTCGGATCCCTAGGACAACCCTACCAACCACACCGATCTCCTCACCTCATGTGGAGGGTGCGGGGACTCGGATCCCTAGGACAACCCTACCAACCACACCGATCTCCTCACCTATGTGGAGGGTGCGGGGACTCGGATCCCTAGGACAACCCTACCAACCACACCGATCTCCTCACCTCATGTGGAGGGTGCGGGGACTCGGATCCCTAGGACAACCCTACCAACCACACCGATCTCCTCACCTCATGTGGAGGGTGCGGGGACTCGGATCCCTAGGACAACCCTACCAACCACACCGATCTCCTCACCTCATGTGGAGGGTGCGGGGACTCGGATCCCTAGGACAACCCTACCAACCACACCGATCTCCTCACCTCATGTGGAGGGTGCGGGGACTCGGATCCCTAGAACAACCCTACCAACCACACCGATCTCCTCACCTCATGTGGAGGGTGCGGGGACTCGGATCCCTAGGACAACCCTACCAACCACACCGATCTCCTCACCTCATGTGGAGGGTGCGGGGACTCGGATCCCTAGGACAACCCTACCAACCACACAGTTCTCCTCACCTCATCGGTGGAGGGTGCGGGGGCTCGGATCCCTAGGACAACCCTACCAACCACACCGTTCTCCTCACCTCATCAGTGGAGGGTGCGAGGACTCGGATCCCTAGGACAACCCTACCAACCACACCATTCTCCTCACCTCATCGGTGGAGGGTGCGGGGACTCGGATCCCTAGGACAACCCTACCAACCACACCGTTCTCCTCACCTCATCGGTGCAGGGTGCGGGGACTCGGATCCCTAGGACAACCCTACCAACCACACCGTTCTCCTCACCTCATCGGTGGAGGGTGCGGGGACTCGGATCCCTAGGCACCTGCTCCTGATGGCGGGGATCACCTTGCTGGTGGAATTGCAGCACAGGATCAGACGGCACGTCGCCATGTACTTCTCCATGGTGCGGCGAAGCGCGTGTTGTGCGTCCTTCGTTAGTCGGTCAACCTCTGTCAGTACCACCACTTAAGGACACAGGCATATGTAAATACAAACAAGAATATAGCATTGTATGACAACATCAGGTTGTCATAATAATGTAACCCTTCAAAACAAGAGTGAGGGGGTCAAGTTTATTTGTTGTTTAATCCATTTAACCTATGTTAAGGATGCTGTCTGCTGATAAGCCACAAAGTAGTTTGAAGAAATGTTGTTAATAGACTTGTAAATTTACCTGGATTTCCAGCTACATGATTGTTTGTTTAAATCAAGATTTTTGTAAAGCTATCGGACACATGTTTACATAGTGATGTTTAACCATAGGTGGCGTTGTAACAGTGTATGACGTCATTGATTCACGTGAATAACAAACTGCTGTCAAACTTGTCATTGTAATTTATGTCGTTTTAATATTTAATACTTATTGGAAAAATTGTTATAATGCAGGTAATTGATTAATTATGTTATTTATTGTGTATATATAGTAAAATATTGTATACTTTCATTCAAAAATCGACGGTTTGAACTGTTTATATAAGTCTTCTGCTGTTCCCATTGTAACATTATAAATTTTAGCAGAATTCTGCAATGGCAGAATTTCTGGAGGTAGTATAAGAGGCCGAGATTTTTGTATTAGAACTCAGAACGGTTTGGTACATAAGATGACATGAAAAATTATGAACAAAATATTGTTGAGAAAGACAGAGAAACATAATGATTTGACATTTTAGACTATATAGAGTCTTGCATAAAAACTGAAAAGGAACTGGCAGAATTTTTGCAGAATTGTCCTACTTGTTTATTGTCAACTTTATGATTGCACATTTTAGCTGGTATGACATTATATTATTGATATATGAATGAATTCCTTATATCTGTATATATGTGAGATATTTGAACTCTATAATACAATAATGAAATTTACATTATGTCTTTATTCTCAATTAGTTAAATAAAAACTGAATTCTAAAATGAATTCTAGATAAATAACTTGCTACTGCCTCCGAAGGTATTCTCAAAGTCAGTGTTGTGACAATAAGATTTTTTTATTTGTACATTTTATTCATTCAATAAACTGTCTCTACATTAACCAGAGCTATAACTAAAGGTCACTAATACCCCACATACTGCTTTGACACAGATAATGACCTTCAACTGTGACCTTGACCTTTGTAAGAACTGAAGGGTCTAAAAACACAGTGTATCATTTAAAACAAGAGGGCCACGATGGCCCTAGGTTGCTCACTGGAGTTTAAGGCATCATAATGGCTAATAACAAGAGGGCAAAATGGCACTTAACCCCTTATCTGAGTTTAAAAAACTGGGCCTTGCAGGTTCAGAAGTTTTTTAGTCTATATAAACCATGTGACCCACAGGGCGTGTCCACTTTCTACCTTAGGGGCATAATTTGAAAAATATTAGTAGTTGGCCACTATTCAATGTTACATACCAAATATGAGACCACTGGGCCTTGCAGGAGAAGATTTTTAAAGTCATTTTGTTATTTAAATGTATATAAACCATGTGACCCCCAGGGGCATCATTGGAACAATCTGTGTAGAGGACCACTCCACAATGTTTCACGCAAAATATAAAACCTCTGGGCCTTACAGTTTCAACTAGGTAGATTTTTAAGGCCCACTTGCAATATAAGTTTATATAAACCCTGTGACGCCCGGGTCATGGCCACTTTTTACCCCAGCGGCAAACTTTGAACAATCTTTGTCGAGGACTACTATACAATGTTACATATCAAATACGAAAACACTCTGGTTTCAGATGAAATTTTTTAGTCATTTTGCTTTTAAGTCTATATAAACAGTGTGACCCCCAGGGCAGGGCCAGTTTTGACCCCTGAGACATCTTTTGAACAACCTTTGTAGAGTACAACTATACAATGTTACATACCAAATACAAAACCTCTGGGCCTAGCAGTTTGAGAGGAGAAGATTTTTAAAGTCATTTTGCTATTTAAGTCTATTTAAACCATGTGACCACCGGGGTAGCCCAGTTTGACCCAAGTGGCATCATTTGAACAATCTTTGTATTGGACCACTATACAACGTTACATACCAAATATGAAACCTCTGGGCCTTGCAGTTTCAGAGGAGAATATCATTTTGCTATTTTGCTATTTAAGTCTATATAAACCATGTGATCCCCGGGGTGTGCACAGTTTTGATCCCAGGGGCATCATTTTAACAATCTCTGTAGAGGACCACTACCGTAAATACTCAGTCATTAGTCGACATTTTAAGCCTCTAAAAGTGTAGTTATAAAGTACATATGACTTATCAAGCAGTTCACAAAAAATCGAAGCATATTATATTGAAATATTTGTCAAATGCATATTATTTCTTACCTGCATATTCGCTAATCTATACAGTATAATCCATTCATAATTATCACAGTTTGCCATTTCTGGCCGGGTCGGCTAGCTCAGTCTGTAGAGCGCTGGACTACAAATCTGAGGATCGCGGGTTCGATTCCCAGCCCGGCCACATAACTTGTATGGGGATTGGTCATGAAATTGTTTCTACGGCCATTCTCCCCCTACCTCTGATTCAAGTAGGGCAGTTGTCAGTAACTGGCATAAGTATGTGCACTCAGTACTGGTAAACCAGCTTACCCAGAAAAAGTGTGAGTAGGTTAACTGACCGCCGTTACATGACTAAAATACTGTTGAATATGGCGAAAAATCCAAATAAACAAACTTGCCCTTTCTATTAATTACCGACAATTAAGACAAAATGCATAACTGTTTCATTATTAAATAAGATGCAAACTGTGAATGAAACTATCTACTCTATTTTAATAGACTTCCCCACTTTAGGGCCCAGCTAGACCGTCAGCCACCAATAAACAATCAATAAACCTGCAGACGAAACCCATGATTTTTGTGTATAGCATATTGCTAATTAAACTGGCTGGAACCGGTTTTTGTCTACATCAATACCTGTCAAAGAGGATAAGGCAGTGATTTCACACTTCAAGGCATTTACTGCAGACTGTACCGTATATACCTACTTATTAGGGCATACGCTGGCCAATTTTCAGATGGTGTTTTATGATCATACTAACTCGATTTATGGAATGGTTATTATTAGACATACGTTTCTGGAATAATTTCAACTTCTTGACTTATGACTGCGTATTTACGGTATACAATGTTACGTACCAAATATAAAACGTCTAGGCTTTGAGATTTCAGAGGAGATTTTTAAAGTCATTTTGCTATTTAGGTCAATATAAACCATGTGACCCCCGGGGTGTGGCCAGTTTTTACCCCAGGGGCATTCTTTCAACAATCTTTGTCGGGAACCACTATACAATGTTACACACCAAATATAACAATTCTGGGCCTCGCGGTTTCAGAGAAGATTTTTAACGTCATTTTGCTTTTTAAGTCTATATAAACCATGTGACCCCCGGGGTGTGGCCAATTTTGAACCCACAGCAATCATTTTAACAATCTTTGTTAAGGACCACTATACAATGTTACCAACCAAATATGAAACCTCTAGGCCTTGCAGTTTCAGAGGAGGAGATTTTAAAGTAATTTTGCTTTTTAAGTCTATATAAACCATGTGACCCCCGGGGTGTGGCCAATTTTGAACCCAGGGCAATCATTTTAACAATCTTTGTAAAGGACCACTATACAATGTTATCATCCAAATATGAAACCTTTAGGCCTTGCAGTTTCAGAGGAGAAGATTTTTAAAGTCATTTTACTTTTTAAGTCTGTATAAAACATGTGACACCCAGGGTTTGGCCAGTTTTTAATCCAGGGGAATCATTTGAACAATCCTTGTAGAGGACCACTATATAATGTTACATACCAAATATGAAACCTCTGGGCCTTGCAGTTTCAGAGGAGAATATTTTAAAAGTAATTTTGCTATTGAAGTCTATATAAACCATGTAAACACTGGGGTGTGGCCAGTTTTTACTCCAGGGGCATTATTTCAACAATGTTTGTCGGGACCAACTATATAATGTTACATACCAAATATAACAATTCCGGGCCTCGCGGTTTCAGAGATTTTTAAAGTCATTTTGCTTTTTAAGTCTATATAAACCATGTGACCCCCGGGGTGTGGCCAATTCTGAACCAACGGCAATCATTTTAACAATCTTTGTAAAGGACCACTATACAATGTTACCAACCATATATGAAACCTCTAGGCCTTGCAGTTTCAGAGGAGAAGATTTTTAAAGTCATTTTGCTTTTTAAGACTATATAAACCATGTGACCCCCGGGGTGTGGCCAATTTTGAACCCAGGGCAATCATTTTAACAATCTTTGTAAAGGACCACTATACAATGTTACCAACCAAATATGAAACCTTTAGGCCTTGCAGTTTCAGAGGAGACGATTCTTAAAGTCATTTTACTTTTTAAGTCTGTATAAAATATGTGACACCCAGGGTTTGGCCAGTTTTTAATCCAGGGGAATCATATGAACAATCTTTGTAGAGGACCACTATATAATGTTACATACCAAATATGAAACCTCTGGGCCTTGCAGTTTCAGAGGAGAAGATTTTTAAAGTAATTTTGCTATATAAGTTTATATAAACAATGACCCCCTGGTGTGGCCAGTTTTGACCCAAGGGGCATCATTTGAACAACTATATATGTCGGGACCAACTATATAATGTTACATACCAAATATAACAATTCCGGGCCTCGCGGTTTCAGAGAAGATTTTTAAAGTCATTTTGCTTTTTAAGTCTATAAAAACCATGTGACCCCCGGGGTGTGGCCAATTTTGAACCCACAGCAATCATTTTAACAATCTTTGTAAAGGACCACTATACAATGTTACCAACCAAATATGAAACCTCTAGGCCTTGCAGTTTCACAGGAGAAGATTTTTAAAGTCATTTTGCTATTTAAGTCTATATAAACTATGTGAACCCTGGGGTATGGCCAGTTTTGACCCCAGGGGCATCATTTGAACAATCTTTGTAGAGGACCACTATACAATGTTACATATCAAATATAAAACCTCAAAGCCTTGCAGTTTCAGAGGAGAAGATTTTTAAAGTAATTTTGCTATATAAGTTTATATACACAATGACCCCCTGGTGTGGCCAGTTTTGACCCAAGGGGCATCATTTGAACAATCTTTGTAGAGGACCACTAGAGGATGTCACATATCAAATATAAAAGCTCTGAGCCTTGCGGTTTAATAGGAGATTTTTTTTAAGTTTTCACTTTTTAAATCTATTTTTAGCTCTGGTGACCTACATATGCAGCAGACCGGAAAGATCTGAACAAAGTTGAAAGAGGTCCACCCAAGGACCATTCCTGTGAAGTTTGGTGAAAATCTGCCTAGTGGTTGAGAAGGAGATGTTGTTTACATGAAAAGTTGATAGCGCACGCACGCACGCATGCATGCTTGACGGACAACGGGCGATCACAAAAGCTCACCATGAGCACTTTGTGCTCAGGTGAGCTAAAAATATGAGGAAAGCCATAGCAACACACTGAGCGCAAGCGACAAGAATGAAGTAGTGCAAACAATAACCTGTCACTGTAAAACAACAACAATCCCAGCATGAAGGTACATTTGAATTTTTTCCACAATGTGAGATTGTCACTGTATTTAATGAGTAAGTGTACACAATATTTACCTGTCATAGTATGTGCTCAGGCAGTGTACGACAAGAACAATGCCAACATGGAGCAGAGCTCTTTTATACCAATTTTATAGCCGTTATTAGATCATATTCCCAATGGCAAAAGGTACCTTTTTTCCCAAATCGTGTTCATAAATTCCCAATTTATGGTTTGACTTTAAGATGTTTGGAAAAAAGAGATGTTCACTGTGAAATAACGATAGTTGAAGTTGTAATAACTGTTTTACCATTTTTTTATATATAAATTTTCCCTGTGGAAGTACCTTTGAAGTCGCGCTGGGTGGAGGACTCCAGCTGGTTTACCTGGGCCACTGTCTTGATCAGCTCCTGAATCACCACTCGGTCGTTGTTCCCCACATCACTGAAAACATTGGCATTCATCAAGACCAGACTAGGCCAAACCTTAGTCAGCTGTCAGACAACTTACTTTGTAACTTACATTTCATATATACACAACTTAATTTACACTGTTATATCAATGATAATACAGCAATAATTTGGTTAAACAGATATAAAATAAACTTACATATCATGTTTTTAGGGATAATATCAATTATGTATGTAAATAAGTCAAACTAGCATAAAATATAAATGGGCTTTGTTAAATTTTTTGTCAGACATTAGTGTTTAATCTAGAAGGGCAGAGGGGCATGGCGCTTGACTTTGAAAAAGGGCATTTCTGTGCGCTGTGACACAGTTAATAAGGGCATATCAGGGGTTTTTTTTTGTCCTGAATTAATTCTTCAAGTCAGTTATGAAATTGTATATTACTGACTGATTCATTTTATCTGCTTAATGATTTTTTCAAGTCAAACAAGTACATGTATTAACAAATTTTAATTTTCCAATAGTATTGCTGTTTATTATTGTTAAGTTATATTGTTGTTGCATTATTTATTTCAGAAAATTTATCTATTCACTGTTCATAAGTATTTCCAATGTGCAAATTGGGCAATCATACATGAAAAACTTTTGAACAACTGTCAAACTAAAACTGTTTATGGGCATGTCAAAATCATGCTTATTAAATACTTATAAGTTCTAACCTGCTATTATTTATATATATTTTTTACCCTTTTTATTAAAGGAAATATTTGCATTTTCACCTTCATTTGTTATATGTTGTTGCTGTTGATGATGACATTGCTACGAATATTTAGATTAATGATCAAAACTTAAATCATGATAGAAAATTTTGAAAACAAACATTGCAATTCGGATTGAAATGATGTATCTGAATATGTTTGTCCGAATTAATAGTAGTTCTGCAATTCGTTTTTCAGGGACATTTGTTTATGATTTGAAAAAATATTGTATAAACATGTTTTCTTTTTCATAATTAATTATTAAAGACCACATTGAGTCTGCATTGATGTGCATTCTGCCATTTATTATTACGTTTATAATAAAATTTGACGAAACAAAAACATTAGAAATTGCATATGAAAACGAGGCTGCTAAAAGCAGGCAATTTACGCTCATTTTCAAATCAAAATTCAGTATGTTTTATTGTATCTGGACACAAACTCGTAAGCTGATTGCCCCTACAGGTGATCTTATCAGTTGATGACAGATTAATATACGATAACATGCCATCACAAAAGGCCCTAGTTAAGGGCAATACAGTCATTAGATAAAAGGGCACAAGGCGCTAATTGCCTTTGAAAAGGGCAGAGTGGTGGCTCAAAAAAAAGGCGTGGCGCGGCGCCGCACTGATTAGGTCTGGATAAAACACTAGACATGTCCAACTGTGTGTCAGGTTATATTTCCTCTAATTATTTCTACATAAAAGCTATGGTAAGACAAAGCCTGGTGTTATACCCTTTGAAAGGCAAAAATAAAAATATAGCAGATATACAAAGTAAACATTTTTTTTTACAGAATGCTTTCAAATATCAATGCAGGACACACCGACTGTTTTAAAAGAAAATAATTACTGTGGGTTGCATATTTTTCATAAATGTTAAAAATGCTTGACAAACTATTTATCGTATAAGAGCCACACTTAATTTAAACTGTAAAGTTCCTAAGAGCCACACTTAATTTAAACTGTAAAGTTCCTAAGAGCCACACTTAATTTAAACTGTAAAGTTCCTAAGAGCCACACTTAATTTAAACTGTAAAGTTCCTAAGAGCCACACTTAATTTAAACTGTAAAGTTCCTAAGAGCCACACTTAATTTAAACTGTAAAGTTCCCAAGAGCCACACTTAATTTAAACTGTAAAGTTCCTAAGAGCCACACTTAATTTAAACTGTAAAGTTCCTAAGAGCCACACTTAATTTAAACTGTAAAATTCCTAAAAGCCACACTTAATTTAAACTGTAAAGTTCCTTCGCTTGACAAAAACTTCTACAGCATCTCATTGCTCATACCTTGGGTTCACTTCTATGTGGTAATTGCTGGAGACGGTTGATATTTCCAACTTTTTCTTGGACGGTGTGGTGAAATTGTGCTGCTCAATACGCAATTTCTCCACGCCAGAACCATATAGCTCCTTCAAGACGCACATGATGCGCGTCTTCTTGCCTGCCCCCGACGGTCCATACACCAGCAGATGTGGGAAGTCTCCACCCGCCACCTGAAAACGTGTTAAACAATATTAAATCACAACTGATTTGGTGGTTATATTCCTCATTTATGAACACTATATACGATTTGGAAGCTGGTCAAAAACTCAAATTAATTAGGGCTCACTCTGCCATTCGCCAAATAGCCAATGGCTACAAACTGAATGATTTGGCTACAGAAATTCCCATTTGGCTACAACTTTTTCTTCATCAAACCCCATAAAATACCCAAAATAAGAACAATTTCAACTTACAAAGGAAAATTAGGCTAAAGAAAATTTCCAGCCAGAGGAAGCCCTGATGATGTTCATCATTTTTCAGACACAAACACTCCATTTTGAAGCTCTATACTTTGTTAAAAGAAATACATTTGTGGAGCGTCGTGAGAAAACCGGTCTTAATGCATGTGCGTAAAGTGTCATCCCTGCGGACTGCACAGGCTAATCCGGGACGGCACTTTCCGCTTTTATGGTATTTCCTGTTTCAAGGAGGTCTCTTCTAAACATAAATCCACTACAGGCGGAAAGTGCAATCCCGGAGTAGCCTGTGCAGACTGCACAGGCTAATCCGGGACAACACTTTACGCACATGCATTAAGTCCGGTTTTCTCACGACGCCCCTCATTTAAAACCAGTCAACATTCACATTGTGTATCTCATGATCATTCTTACTGGCTCATATATGCCATCTGTGATTCATCATTGGAGTTAGCATTACTTGTTAGGGCCTAAAATAAAATATTGTTTGTTTCCCCTCTTGCGACCGACCCAGCAAAATCGCCGCGACCTAAACAATTTTATAGACCAAATAAAACAATATTTTATTTTATTTGTGTGTAAAAATGCAGGGTGCGAAACCTTAAAAAGAATCCAAAAGCGTGTACAAATCTTCCTTTCAAAAGACGCTTATAACATGACTTTAAACGGACAGTTCTTGGTAACGCGTAATTCCGCATATTTGGCGCATGCTTTTACGAAAAGGACGCCATAACATTCACAGGGCTACCGCTGCCTATCGCAATTGTCGCCAAATGCGAAAGTATTTGAAAAGTGGCGACAAGATCTTTCAATTTGCGAACACTAGTGGCAAAAACGTATTTTTATAAATTTTTGGTAAACAAATGGCGTAAGCGACTCGACATAAATAGACCGGAAACATGTGTCTCTGTGCGCGCATCACAGACATGTTACTAGCACATGCATTCCTTAGCTGCAGTCAGTCACCATGTAGATCCGCCCCCCCCAGGCGGAGTTTAATCGCTCAGAAAAATCTTCATTATCCAATTAAAACGCAGTGTTATTTACACTTGCCAATGACGTGAACTATCGACCAATCGGCGTGAAATACATGTATGCACACATTAGTAAGTGTAAACAGGCGTCCATTGAAAGCGTGTGCGGCTATCCCCGACCATAAAACGTAAAACAATTGACTTACGCGTTTTCGTTGTTCATCATATCCAAATTTAGTTGAATTCCTAAACAAGGCACTGTTTTAAATTACTTTCCTGTAAAATTTGGTAGAATATGGTTCCAAATCCGATTACAACGACTTTAAATTTTCACATAACACATTCTTATATCCAAAATCTGGTAAACACATTTTTGTATGTCATGTAAAACCTTTGTTGTGCTAGAAAAGCGAGCGAAAGTTATGTTGACACAAACGACGTCACGTTCTACGCATGGAAAGCGTATTACCGACAAAGAAATAAAACATTGTTAATAATTATAATTAATTGCAATTAAAATGACCACCAAATAAAAAGCGTAACAAATTGTTACAAATATAATGTTATCTATTGACTGAACAGCATATGGATTAAAAATGGCTACAAATTGGCTCTTAATTTTAAAAAATGGCGAAAATGGTGGCGAAAGATTATTTTTTTCCAGTGAGAGCCCTGATTCAGTGTCAGATTCTAGGGCGCAACCATTTCCGCTCCATATGCATGTTTTTTAAAGACAAAGAACGCCCACCGGCAATTAACAAACTCGCCTTTATGCACCAAGTGTCCATTATCGATAAAATCTTTACGCAGCGGGAGTCAGCTTAACAAGAGCCAAACAGTCAGCCAATGAAAACGCATACAATTTCCTACATGCAAATGAGCTTCGTCATTAGAAAGTTTTATCACGCCCTCATTCTAATTTTAATTGGTAAAGGTGCTAGTAATTTGTTTCACATTTGCATTAGGTATGTGTTTTGTTATAGATATGCGTGTTTTTAACAGCCGCGTTTGTAATAAATTACTACAAATTAAAATAGTAAATAAATAAATAATCATAAATAAATATTATAATTTTGGTGATATTTGGTAAAAGGAACCGTTTACTAAGAATATTAATTACGACGTCATGTAACTCGACAAACTGATCGCGTCAAACGTCTTATTTTGTTAAAAAAATACAATTACTAGATATAGTAATAATTAATGAAAGTGTTATTCAACCTAATCAATGCACACGGATTAGAATTATGCAAAAACTTTGGCTGTGGCAACATTTGAATGAAAGTTAGCGGAACTAAAGTCCTTGTCAAAAATGAAAGTAAATAAACTTCAGCGTATTTTCTTTTTATTTTAATTTATCAAAAATGTTCTGTTGCTTTCTTTTTATTAATGAACAAAGTCCTATCTCTTTTATTTCCATAGAATGCTAATTCATTCATGCTCTAGCATTTGCGTTGTTCAGATACAGTATTACAGATTGATGCTTTTAAACACTATCCGCGTGCTAAGTGTGGAACACGCTTTTCAGCTACAAACTGCTAGCTGCAGTTTGACAGTCAGCGTTGCTATGGCTGTTGCTAACAGCTTTCTGTTTTGGATGCCCGGCACATTGCAACTTCACGCTATTACTCCTTAGTTTTAAAAGGTTTTTATTATTAACGCTATTGTTTTCAAAGTATGTTATTGTTTGTTCAATTTTGATAAGTTATTGTAAAGTAATTAGAACATAGTATTACGTAAATAAGCAAAACGTTATTAATCTACTACAACAAAAATATTAATAATTTATACTATAACGTAACATTTCGAACATATAAAAATAAAATATTTTTCCCGACCTACCGACCCACCCTTTATTAGCATGGGTCGCGGGAGGGGAAACAAACAATATTTTATTTTCGGCCTAGCGCTGGGCGAATATTGAGGTATTTTGAGGTATTTTTTATACGGCAATATTCACTGCAACGCATAACTGGGGAAGGACCATTTCTGCGGAACAAAGTTTTCCTTCTTTGTCTATATTGTTCCGACAGGATTTTGATCGCAACTTTCACGCCCCGAAATTACATTGTTATTGTGAACAAATTGCTATCAGGGCTTTCCTTAGACTTTGAAGTTTAAGAGTCAATGACTCTTGGGGTCAAATTTTCAAGAGTCAAAATCAAATTCCCCAAGAGTCAGATATAAACCTTCAATAGTCATTGCTTTGTGGGTAGTTTCCATTCGTTTTCTATCTTTTTATTATTATTTGTTTTAATTATTTTTATGTTATAATTTAATAATATTATTTTAATTTAAAATATTTTTATTAACTTATTTTCTTTTTAATTTATTTAATTGTTTTTCTTCTTATTATTATATTTTTTATAATAATATTATTATAATATCTATTATTATTATTATTATTATTATTAGATCTATTCTTATTATTTATTATTATTATAATTATTAAGACGATTTTAGAATATTCTTTGCATACTAAAAATACAAATAAATTTTTTTTTACGTCATCGCATACGATGTACAACAATAAACAGGCTTTCCTTCCTAAAAAAATATACGTAGTTACGGTTCGCAAATATTGTTTTACTGTTACAAAGTACATTAATAAACTGCAATAAAATAATTATTCAAATGCTAAAGATCTAACGTTTTTGCACTACGAAAGTTTTATAAAAAAAGAAGATTTCAAAGTTCTTGCACGAAGTTTTTATTCCCAGATGACATGTATATAGTTGGTCGATACACGCACTCTTTCCATGCGTGGAGCGTGACGTCATTTGTGTCAGCATAACTTTTGCGCGCTTTTCTAGAGAACAAAGGATTAACATGAAATACACAAACAAAATGTATTTATGACACTCGAACACTAAAATTGCATGTTACATATTTCAGATACAAGAAATGTTACGTCAGACAGATTTTTCGCTGAAATCGGATTTCAAATTTTGAAAATATATTAGAAAATCTAATAATTTTACTCAAGATATAAAGGAAATTAATTTAAAACAATGCCTTTATATTTAGGAACTAAACTAAATGTGGATATTATCAACAGCGAAAGCAGTGAGTAACTTGAGTTTAAAACGTTTAATGGTTTGGAATAAACATACTCTTACGAACTCATGTACATGAACTAAAGCTGAATACATGTATATTACTCCGATAGGTCGATTGTTCACGTCATTGGAAGCGTATATAATAGACGCTTCCACAAATGTCAATCATATTCAAATTAATCTGCAATATTATCCAATCATCGCACTTGGATATCATGCGTTTAGCGGTTAAACAATTTCATACAAAAGAGCACATGTCAAATGTTTGTGATATTGAAATGAGAACGTGGTAACGTTTGTGATTTTCGATGAATGGAAATTAATCCTTCAACAATAGCTGGGGAGGAGTTTCAACAATTTAAACCTACACAAAGTCAAAACGTTGATATTTTCCTTATATAAAAGGGTCCGGTAAACAGATCCATTCCCAAATGCCAAATATGGTTTATTTTTCCCAATTGGAAGAAAAAAATTCCCAAATCAGAAGTAACAAAATGCTAAATACTTAGGCAATGTGATTCTAAGCTGTAAATCATTAACATATTAGTATATGAGTAGAGAAACACCATTAAAATACCAAAGTGAACCAACAAAACACCAGTTTATGTTGTTTATTTAGCTTTCCACCCTGCTCCTTTTTAGCAGCACCCTGTACCTTTCCCTATTACCGGTATTAAATTTCTTTCCTAATCAGTGTTATTTTTAGGGCCAATTTGGGGCAGAAATTCAGCCCCATTCACCTGCTGAAAAAGTATATATTTTTCCCCTATATTTAACTTAAATTTCCCCTGAGAATGTCAGCTTTATTTTGAAAAAAACTTGACCAAAATCGGCAAAAATTGACTAAGATCGAGGAATTTTTGTAAACAATCCCAGCAATTGTTTTTTCAAACCAACTTTGTGCATGATCTTAGTTAGCAAAACAATTGATTAATGCTTATAACAAAGAACAATATAAACATTTCATAATGCTTTTCTACAAAAACAATTCCACTTTTGCCGTAAACTTCGCCGTCAGAAGGTCCCCGAAACCTTTCCCCCAAAGGTGAAAAAAGACACTGTAAATTTTTCCCAAATGCAAGGTTTCACGTTGCGAAATTCTCAATTTGATTCCCTAAGCAGTAACATAAATCGCAGCAATATTGCATTTTTAAACTAACCTCCACTGTCTAAACTGTAATCGATATTCTGCTATGCTGTAGAAGTGTTCTGTTATTCTATTGGTCAATATCAG
Source organism: Congeria kusceri (assembly GCA_027627225.1). Taxonomy (NCBI): domain Eukaryota; kingdom Metazoa; phylum Mollusca; class Bivalvia; order Myida; family Dreissenidae; genus Congeria; species Congeria kusceri. The sequence goes on along the minus strand of CM051025.1, from coordinate 15,790,860 downwards.
GATAGCCTCACTCTGATTGGTTTAAAAGCTAAACGAGTCTGCCATTTTGGAAATTCCTACATACATGTAATTGATTTATACACAAGTTTAAATCAGAATTAAATGCATATATTGGGTAAATTTCAGCACATGTAAAGCAGTATAAGTGTTGTTTATGTAAAGTACATCGAGTAACAACTTCATTGTAGCAAATTATAGGGATTTATGAAATTTTAAACATTCATGTTTCCACCACATTAATGGTCGTTCGGCGATAAGACGTTTTAACTAATTTAGCCCTATATAAAAAGTAACACTAAATTTGCACAGCTTATAAATAAGACTATATTGGTCAAGAACATATACTTATATCAATGATTCTTTTGTTACTACTAACTGGTACTTGCGTGTCACACCTCGGGGCTTTTTGGGGTCGATTTTAAAGCCGTTAGTGGGTCATATTCCCAATGGCAATAAGTATCTTCTTTTCCCGAATCCAGTCCCAAAATTCCCAATTGAAAAATCCAGTCCCAAAATTCCCAATTGAAAAATCTAGTCCCAAAATTCCCAATTGAAAAATCCAGTCCCAAAATTCCCAATTGAAAAATCCAGTCCCAAAATTCCCAATTGATGGTTTGACTATCAGCTGGGCCCAGTTGCTCAAAACTTTAACGGCCAAATAAACTAACAGCCTGTTAACTTTAGATCTAAATACAATTAATATTAGATGCAACTTTTTAATCAAACATGTTAAAATTGTTTAAGCGTAACAATTTGTATAGAATAAACTAACAGTTTAATATTATTATGTTTATTTTTACAGAAATATCTTCATCTAATTTTAACACCCGTTAGCTTAATCGGCCGTTAAAAGTTTTGAGCAACTCACCCCAGATGTTTGGAAATAATGTGTTCAGTGTTATAATTTTTCTAATTTGTTTTTGTTCAGAACATTATATTTTACGTAGTATATCTATAATTATTTAAATTCAAGAAATTATCATTTTTCCCAGTTTTCGATGAATTTATGCTAAAATTCCCAATTTCATGGGTATAGGTCATCTTCCCAAAATGGTGAAAAAAAGCCCTGCACCTGCATACCATAACTTAGCAGTGCTCCAGCCAGGATTTCAAAAGGGCAGGGTGCTAAATCCTGGAAATGGCACTTGTGTGCATTCTTATTATTTTCAAGGGGATATACCAATATATATGCTTTAAACAATGCACAAACATAGGTTATATAACAGTTTCATTTATAAATAATTATTGTTTTGATACTTTATTTTGAATAATTACACTAAATTATGTGTACTAAGCAATACAATTATTGTGCTATTATATAACTTAAAAATTTCATTCTATATATAAAGCATAATAAATGGTTAAAAAGAGTATTCATTATTCTTCTAATACAACATACAATCATATTTTCAATCAAAATTATTATAAGTTTTTTTTTATAAGAAACTTCAAATGTATTTATTCAAAATAACATATCATTTATATAACCCCAAAAAATTATCAATAGCATTTGAATTTCAAAGTTTTAACTATAGCTAGTATAAATATAATCAAATGCATTGGGTTGTATCTGCTATGTAGAAACATACGTCCGAAATGAAACATCCAAAAACATGTACATTTCGTAAAATAATCAAACTGTTCAATATGTTGGTATTTCAATATAAAACTTGAATATGTGACTGGAAACTTATTAAATACCTTTAAACAAAATGGAAAACATTCATTTTATTACAAAATACAGCTTTTGAACCCACACGAACTCTCGCTAACCGCCCTTATGTAAATAAACTTGCATTTACATTGACATTACGGCACATTGTTAGTTTTTAACGTGATATTGTTGCAGGACACGGTTGTGGTTAATATTATTAATGTACCAATGCGTTTACCAGCAGCTGTACACACACGCTTTCCACGAGTATTTTCATGACGTCGCTGGCATTTTCCACGAGTATTTCATGACGTCGCTATTGTTAGTTCGCGCGTTTTTCCAACGTAACACAATTTGGCCATGGAGGTATGCAATTCTTATTAATATACATGTAACTGGGCAACAAAATATTTTTGATGAAATTATTTTATTTTGATGTCTCACTTTGGTTATCAACGTGAAATTCAAATTTCACAACGGCTCTTTAAATATATCAAATTAATAAATACCTTCATTTCCATTAAAAATCAAATTCAATTTAATTCTTTACACATTAAATTCAACTGTTAAAACATGTATTGTTACAATTCACACTTTGGCATTTACTCCCTGACCCTTCTCAGTACTTCGAAGTCCTTTTTACACAATTTTAATTTAATACTAGTAAGCTGCACACGATTTTGTTTGAGCATCAAAGTGCACATAAAGCCTTTGATATAAAGCCGATATCTGTTGAACGAGTTACTGATCAAAAATGTAAAATATGTCGTCAGCAAACATGAAAATGTTTTAGTGTTTGTGTGCCGTAAATAGGAAAATACAGAATTATAATACAATTTGTTGTGTTTCATATTGAAATGGATGTCGTTTTCTATGTATGGATAATTTAGATCAGATACAAATATATTATAATACGGTAAGTGTTTAACTTATTTTTATTAACGTACGGTCAATATGTGGGTTTGATGCGCTTCATTTGTAAATGACATCTCAACTGCTCACGATCGATTTTAGTAATATGTTCTCATTACACGAACACGTGTGTACCGTATTTCTGACATGAATCTCCATGACAAACGTGTTTTGCAAGAAATGCGCGCCAAATTCTGCAAGGTCAAGGTTTCCTCATAGAAAACGTGCGGCCATTTGATAGACATATAGCATCTCCCACTGAGGGGATTTAGACAAATATGCTTGACTCTACGGTGGGGAATTAGACCCCCAAAAAAACAAAATTTGTCAAATTCCCCTGAGTCAGCCAGCCGCTCCCCCCCTGGGAGACAATATTGATAGGTGCATAATTTTGTGTACGGATACGTCCAGTGACGATATGGTTTATCAATAGCCATTGTAATTGACAGCGTCTGAGGTCATGATCGCCAAAATTAGCGAGCACTTTACTTGATCAAAGATGAGATAAATTATGTAATATACATGTATCCACAGATTTTGTCAGTCGGTATTTACTCAGGAGATTAAGGGGACGCAGCGTGCATCCGTTTTGGTTCATTGCGTAGAACACGTATATAAGCACAAAGGTTCAATAAACTAGTATATGATTGTATAGCCGAGATCAAAGAGGGCAGGGCGGGGTCGAGGGCGGAAGGGCGGGGGGCAAAGAGGAACCGGCGCTGCGCCCTGCTATTTAGGCCTAGCTGGAGAACTGCTTGAGAAATATGATTTACAACAGTATCAGGAAAATATGGGACTATTTTGAATTTATTAACTTTCTTTATAATGACCCTATGACCGGTGTAAAAGTATTACTGGGGTATTTTAATTTCCGTTTTTTACCAAGCCCGGGATAGTCATATCCGGTTTAGTTTTTAGACAATCGTACGTGCCAACTGTTATCTAACAAACAAGAGGGCCCTGAGGACCTTAGGACGCTCACCTGAGACCTTGTAACCCCAATAGGCATTTGCATCCCTGAGGCATGGCTTATTTTTATCCAGGGGCATAATAAATCTTGAACAAACATCTGGGCCTTGCAGTTTCAGGTAAAGATTTCTGAAGTCATTTTGCTATTTAAGTCCATATAAACCATGTGACCCCTCGGGGTGTGGCCAGATTTGACCCCAGAGGCATAATTTGAACAATCTTTGGAGAGAATCACTATGCAATGTTATGTACCAAATACAGAAAAGCTGTGGGCCTTGCCGTTTCAGAAGAGAAGATTTTGAAAGTCATTTTGCAATCTAAGTCTACATAAACCATGTGACCCACAGGGCATGACCAGTTTTGACCCCAGGGGCATAATTTGCACACTATTTGTAGAGGACCACTATACGATACTAAATATGAAACCTCTAGATCTTGCGGTTTCAGAGGAGAAGAAATTTAAAGTTTTTTTGCTATTTAAGTCTATATAAACCATGTGACCCCTGGGGTGTGGTCATTTTTTACCCATGGGGTATAACTTGAACATAACTTAAACAATCTTTGTAGAGGACCACTATAGGATGTTTCATACTAAATACCAAACCTCTGGGCCTTGCGGTTTCAGAGGAGAACATTTTTAAAGACATTTTGCTATTTAAGTTTATATAAACCCTGTGACCCCCGGGGCGTGGCCAGATTTGACCCCAGGGGCATAATTTGAACAATCTTTGTAGAGGACCACTATACGATGTTACATACCAAATAAGAAACCTCTGGGCCTTGCGGTTTCTAAGGAGAAGATTTTAAAAGTCAGTTTGCTATTCATAAGTCTTCATTAATCATGTGACCCCTGGGGCGTGACAAGTTTTGACCCTAGCGGCATATATTGAACAATATTTGTAGAGGACAACTATAGGATGCTACATACCAAATATGAAACCTCTGGGCCTTGCGGTTTCAGAGTAGACGATTTTTAAAGACGTTTTGTTCAGTTTTTATAAACCATGTGACCCCCAGGGCGTGGCCAGTTTTGACCCCAGGGGCATCATTTGAACAATCGTTGTTGAGGACCACTTTACACTGTTACATACCAAATATGAAACCTCTGGGCCTTGTGATTTCAGAGGAGAAGATTTTTAAAGTCATTTTGCTATATATTCTATATAAACCATATGACCCCTGGGACGTGGCCCGTTTTGATCCCAGGGGCATAATTTGAACAAACTTTGTAAAGAACCACTAAAGGATGTTACACACCAAGTATGAAACCTCTGGGCCTTGCAGTTTCAGAGGAGAAGATGTTTTTATGTCATTTTGCTATATATTCCAAATAAACCATGTGACCCCCGGGGCTTGGCCAGTTCTGACCCCAGGGGCATAATTTGAACAGTCTTTGTAGAGGACCACTATAGGATGTTACATACCAAATATAAAACCTCTGGGCCCTGCAGTTTCAGAGAAGATTTTTCAAGTCTAAACTTTTTAAATCTATTTTTAGCTCTGGTGACCTACATATGCAGCGGACCGCAATGATTTGAACAACATTAAAAGAGGGTCATCCAATGATCATTCCTGTGAAGTTTGGGGAAAATCTGCCAAGTGGTTTAGTAGGAGCTGTTGTTTGAATGAAAAGTTGACGACGGACGCACGGACACACGTACGACAGACAACGGGCGATCACAAAAGCTCACCATGAGCACTTTGTGCTCAGGTGAGCTAAAAATGGAAACAGTGTTGTCCTAAAATGTAAATAAATAAAGAAATAACAATAATTAGTTCAAGCCTTTCTATTTTTGCCCATAATTATTGTGTTTTCAGGCATAAAATTTCTCCATTTTTACTAAGTACATGACAAAACACCACGTCTCAAGCGTTCCAAATTTATCTATCACGTAATCAAATTCCATAATGCACTTATCTCATTTGCATAAAGCTGCTTATCCTACTGCACTAAACTTCGGACCATTCGCACAAATCAATTAAATTTCAATTACAAATGTCAACTTGACCACGGAAAGGTAGGAAATGATATTATGTTTGTTTGTAGTTGCAGCATATAGCTATTGGAAACAAATTAGCACCCCATCAGTTGAGTCTGTACAGTGTAGATTTGATTTCATGGGCTTATTTAGAACACAACCGTCAGTTGCGAGTGTCTGGTTTTCCAGAAACCACATAGAGGGACAAAACCTTTTCAACCCATTTATTCAACAAGTCATTTTTTTCTCCATTAAAGGTCACAAATATACATTCTAAATGATACATCATAATATTAGTTGTTTTCTGCAGTATTCTAAATGTGTCAGCATGCAGAAGTTTAGTGCAGTAGAACTGTGTGTGTGAATTTTATATATGCACCGGTAATAGGTAAAAACAAAAATGGCAGCCATGACATGGTTAGAAAACTAGGTCAAATAAACAAAATACGATAGAATATACATGTAAACAGTTTTATTTAATAAATTAAACATATTTTTTCGGCTTAACTGTCTAAGATCACTTTTGACCTAGATTTCTTGCAATAATTATGCAGCAGAAAAATTGAATGCCAATACAATTGGGCAAATTTTCTAATTTTAGGGAATGCAAACTTACAACACTGGTTTAATGTATACCAACAACTGTTGCATACTTTTGGGGTTTAAAATGTACATTATTGTTTACATTAGCGGTTAAAATAAAGTTTTAAACATATAATCGATATACACTCTAGAACTCAGCATAAGTATGAACGTATTTTCTCATTGTATGTCATGAACAGACTATTATATTCATTCCCAGAATTAATCCACTGTTTTGTTTAGCCTAGCGGCACGCTCTAGAAATAACAATTGATTCTAGTGAGTTCAACACACTCACGATCATTCTAAAAATAGCGCGCGTTAAGCCGCCGGTGTACAGCTGTTATAATATACATTCATCAATTAGCGTCCAGAGAATCATAAGAGCGAATATTTCTATAAATGGGCAATTTATGTTTATAAACTTACTGTGCATGTTAATTTGAACTTGAATTGCGGTTGCGTTCAAGGAACAGAGTCAAAGTTAAGAATTAATTAGAATTGCACATTAGGTTATTCATGTATCACTGGTGAAAACGTGGGGCGGTATGATCGGTTTATTCACGGTACAAATATTAACAATTATTGAATTAATAGCACATTAATTTTGGTTTCCAGAAGTTTTCTTAAGGTGTCCGAAAAATCTCGGGTCCGAGAAGTCTCGTTATATAGGTGGGGACCGAAAAATCTGGGATCTGAGAAGCCACGTAACCGATCATCTTGGCCCTCTTGTATTATGTTTAGGGTAAACATGATATCTAAATATTAATGTCAACGCCGATTGTCATTTTTAAAGACATTTCTTGTTTGTTTTAAAATAGGTAAAAATTATGTAAATTATAGGACCATACAAATCACAATTTATGCCACGTCGCCCTAATTTCGTGGGTCTTATTTACGATTGTGGCGCATGCGCGTTAACACATTCTGTTATCTCACCACTGAGTTGGATAACACAATTTGCAATGTGCTCTTTGCAAACAAAGTAATTAAAATACCGATTTGTGTTGCTATTTCATGTATATGTTATGTTAATGTACCCGACCCTGCTGATCTGTATTGTCTGGAAGCTTCTCATAATTTCCTGGATTCTGATTGGCTGGCCTACTTTGGTTGGGAAAGAGTGTTTACAGCAGCAATTTACTTTCACATTGTTTGTGCTAGAGCATGTGCTGACCACAGAACAAAAATCTTGGTGAAAACTAGTGTTTTTGAAAATTTTATCATTAAAAATACACAGTCCTTAACAAAATTTTTAAAAGGTAACAATATGGGCATGACGAAATCAACACAATAAATTTTCGTTGTGCAGGTTTCAATAATCTATAAATATTTATATAGTGTTAGTTATTGTTCATAAATATTAAATAAATGATAAAATTGAACGCAGCGATTCGTGGGTAGGAATGCTAACTTAAAGTTAACAGTATGAAAATGTCAGTCAAATTTAGGGAAGGGGCACTGTTTACAGGGGTGTCGTTAAGATTTTTTCATGAAGGCGCAATTACAGATTGAGGAGGCCAGAGCTTCAAACGTGGCGTGAGAGATCTAGGGGTTCTGGGTATGCCCCACCCCCATCCCCACCAAATTCTTTGAAATTAAGATGCAAATCCTAGCATTTGAGTGATTTTAGACACATGATTCATGATATATTCAGTGTTTGACGTATGAAATTTACCCATTTTTACTTAATTAATTTTAGTAGTTAAGATTTTGTATAATTAATTTTAGAAAAAAAAAAAAAAAGGAAAATACACTACAGCTGTTAACTTTTGTGCAATTTTGTTTGACTTAACTTTTGTGCGATTTTGCATTACTTGTCTTCTTAAATTCGTAACTCATTTTAAAATGATTTTTAAAAATCATTTCCGGGATTCTGCCCGCGAATTTACGGGATTTCTACTGATTGTCCGGGACATGTACGTACGTTAATTATTTTTCCAAATAAGCTTTCTTATTTGGCGGGAAAATTGTTTTGGCGGGAAATACGGGTGTGTGTTCATGTATTTATTCCAATCCAAGGCAATGTACTTTTTCATGAAAACGAGTTTTATTGTTATAAGTACTCGTAGCAATACAAATATTCATTAAAATGCTAAAGATCGCATAGTTTTTCCACCACGATACTCATATACAAAAAGTAAAGATTTCAAAGTTATTTCACTACGAAGTTATCACCAGTTGACACGTAAATATTTAGCAAAGCACATGGTTGGTACAAGCACGCTTTCCATGCGTGGAACGTGACGTCGTTGGTGCCAGCAGACATTTTGTGCTCTTTTCTAGCAAAACACGGGTTTTACATGGCATAAAAAAAAAAATGTTTACGACTATTTTACCCGAAATTTCAAGGAAAGTAATTAAAAACTGCCTTATTTAGGATGCAAACTAACTGCGGATATTGTGAACAATGCAAACCATTGAGTAAACTGCTTTTACTTATGGTCAGGATTGTGTGTGTATTTCGAAGTTCATGAAGGCCTTCTGCGCCTGAGGCTGCTTTATGCGAGGACCCGGAGTGTGTCCCAGCACTCCTACCTAATTAACTTACTAGAGACTAACTAAAGTTGGGCGCATTTTGAATAATAGCTGCAATTTCCTGCTATTTATTTTTTACTGAAAGGTATTTTTTTAATTTTGGTGTGGTCTTGTGCTGTGGGGGAAACCGGAGTACCCGGAGGAAACCCCACCTCACCTGTCCGGTATGGTGACCACCAACCAAACTCACATGCACCGGGAGTGGGAAGCGAACCCGGGACACCTAGGTAAGAAGCGAGTGTATCAACCACTGCGCTAGCCGGACAGCCATTATGGTCGGGATTATAAGTACTCTTTACTCTTTCGTTATCAACTGATGCATGTATACACTTACTAATGCGTGCATAAAAATGTGCTACGCCGATTGGTCGATCGTTCAACGCATTGCCTTGGGGACAAATTAGGTGATTAGTGGTCTGTCAAACGTTAATCTAATATAGGTATGCACAGTTTTTATGATTTCCCGGACATATGAACTAGTTACTACATGTAGATCTGATTAATAGTCTAAAACGTTTTCGGAAATTGAAAATTTAAATTATATATTTATTATATTTTGTTAATTATTAATTCATGTTACTAATTTATAAAGTATTGTTTTTTTTTAAATAAAACACTGGGTTCAAATTACCTTGCAATACTACTGTACCTAAACAACACAAGCACTGTTGATAGAGCATTAATGAATTAGCATTCTAAGAGAAATTTTTAGGTTGTCAAAATATATTAATGTTGTTTTGTTACATTTGATAAATTTGAGATTTTAATGGGGGTGACGAAATATACATGTCTTGGAATTAAAATGAAAACTGTGTTACGAGGGAAAACTTATTGGATATTAACATGAATATTTACATCGTATATGGATTAGTGTGTGTTGAGGTTAAAGACTGGCTTTCAAAACAAGGTACTCAATAGTTTAGTTTTATTTCTTTGAAAATTTAAACCGGCCCATATCTCGTTTAAAACGGTCAATTTGGCCGGCTGCCGTCTCTTAATGACAACCCTGGTTTATATTTTTTTAACCGAAAATAGCAAAATTCTAGTGAGAAATAAACACAAGGTTGATAATCATACATGTGCAATTATCCTTCGAAAACTGTTCTTAATATACGATTTTTAGAACAAAATTGAATGAATTTAATTGCAAAATAGGTATCAGGTAGTGAATTATTTGTGTATTTTATGTCATACATTGGTGATTTAAATGACCAAGTCACTTACTGGTTGACATTTAATAGGATTTCGTTTTCAGATACTGCAAAAATGTACAATTCACTTAACAGTTATAGTAATTCGGACAATGTTTTCGGATGCACGAGCAAAATTCGATTAGTTTTAAACTGCCACAAAATTATGGTCTCTCTCTGGTTTTGGGGAAGAGTACCTGTACCCTCAGGCGGGGGAATTTTAGCGTCTTTTTACACAAAAGGGGAATTTCGAGTTAGCAAACGAGTCAAAAATAAAAACTATTAAATATATTTTTCAAATCACTTTATTCAGTCTATCTCTTCACCTGACAACTTTATTCATGATAATTATCAATTTTAACCATCTACCACTTGACCATTATAGGAGGGCTTTACAACTATGTCACTGATATCTGTTATGTGTACTACATGTAAACACTTTCCTGTAAGGTCGGACAAACAACTGTTAAATGGGGCTACTTCTGATAAGATATTTGCTGTAACATTAACAGAAAATGGTATACCTGCAGGGCCCTCAATCAGTTTTTGAGGGGGAATTTTGACTGACCGGGGAATATTTTAATACGGAAGTTTTTACAGATTAACTGATTTGATAAAACTAACTCAACCGGAACAAACTCGCGTCTAATTGTCGTTTGGTAAAAAGGTCATGTAATCTTTACGGCAAATGAAACTCCTATAAATATAACTTTATTTTTAGCACAAAAAAAACATAGCTCAGAATCTACCGATAACGCTTAAAATTTGGACTAGGCTGCGGTATACATGCAACATTGCAGCTATACACGCGTCATTTCCGCGTGTTTTTCATGATTTCGCCGGCGTTCATAAATATTTAGCGCGTTTTTCTAGCCCAGCACGATTTTATAAAGGAGATATGAAACTAATATAATTAATATCAATAAGCAACACATATTTTTTGGTTGAAGTAATTGCAGTCCTGCGTTTTAAATTATTAATTAATGTATTCATTTAAAAGACCGAAAATGGAATACACTACAACTCCATTATATCCCGATTCGCGGGGTCCATGGATCGCAATCGCGATATAACTTGTCAGGTCATTCATGTGCATATACATGTAAACACAAGCCTATTTTCGCTATCTCAAAAAGTAAATGTACTTAAATCACCTTTTCGTTGTTGTTAACATCCATAATGTGTTATATCCATATGTCAAATATTATATTTGTATATAAAAATATTATATAGTTCCTTGTATTTAATTTTAAATCAGTTATCACAACATACATAGTATATAGACATGCGAAATGCCTGTTGGAATTTTACTGTTCACACATCATAAACACACATTTTATTTTCAGTTAAAATAGACAATGTCATGTACTTTATGAACAGCCTTTGTTCGGCTAGAAAAGCGCGCAAAATTATGCTGACATGTACAACGTCCTGTCATCCGCATGCAGAGCGTGGGTGTATTGATGGCAATATAAAAACTTTGTAGCGCAGAGAACTGAGATCTTTACTTTTGAATACAAGTTTCGTAGCGCATACCAACCAAATTTTTTTATCGCCATCGATGTGCAGTTAACATTTCCTCTTAAACAAAAAAATACTTTTGCCGTATTGATAACGTTATTGTTGTTCAGATAGGTCAGTATTGATTTATGACATACAGGTACTGTGAACACCCTCCACGAGGACAGCGTGTAATTTGGCTGCTAATTAAAGCCACAGCAGTGAAAGGACGTTGTCATGGGTGGCAGGCACAATATAAGCTGATGACGTCAAACTGTTTCACTTCGATGTTGAACGGATCGGTTTATTGTTTATCGCACATAACATGTGTCCATGAAATATTAGCGATGTAGAGATCTGGACCAAAACGGCTATACTAATGATGCGGACAATTATTGGCATCTTAACTAGGTTTTCTGTTATTTTTATTATTTTTTTGGCAGACCTCCTAGGGGGAATTTTTCCATTTTTTAGGGGAAAAAAACATACTTTTCAGGTGGGGAAGTGGGGCCGATACCCGGCGGCGAAAATCATAGATTGAGGGCCCTGACCTGGAGCAAAGTATGCTCATCTGAAATATCTGAGCATTATATTGTTAAACTACATAGATAGTTGAGAGTGCTTAGGTTTAAAATCATCTTAAGAATTTTCTCTATTTGATTGTTTGGCTAAGATAAGCATTTTCTTAGTTTTTCTCTAACCAAGTTCTTTGAGAAATTTGTTTTAAGAAAATAATTTAGGAAATCATTCTGTATATAATAGAATTTAGGAGTTGAAAATTAAAACATAGACATTGGGTCTATATTTCTGATATTTTTTATTTATTATTTAATACACTTTCATTCATTTATTTAATGGAATATTCTAAAGTCGACAACTAGAATTAACAGGCGTCAAAGCATAATCTAATACAGATTTTGAAAACGATTTACTGACAAATTTTCATATTTTTGGAAAAATGTCCTACGTTTTCGTATCAGAAAAAAAAGCCTACAAATATATTTAAAATGTTCCTTTAAATGTTGTTTTATTGCAATTGACATATTTTATATCCATATATTAGATACAATGTTTATTATGTAATTTGTTAACCAATTCAATGACATATAAAATGTACTATTGAACAAGTTTTGTTTTTTTTAGACAAATGTTATCTTTTTTTTTAAGAAACTATTTTAGATAAAAACTTAATGATTTAAAAGGTAATTAACCTAGCTTAAAGTAAGATATAAAAATGTCTAAGAAAGTTTCAGAATACGGATCTTCTACAAATAACAAAATTTATACACTTATATTGTCATAGAAAATTCTATTAAATAATGTAATTTTCTAAGACAATATAAATTTTGTTATTTGTAGAAGAGCTGTTGAACACTGTTTTAACATTTTTAAGATTTACAAAAAACAACTTATTCTTAGATTTATCTATATTTTAACTGTTACAATAGTAACAGTAAACAAAGAAATTTCTTAAATTTCAAGACACATTTGACTAAATCTTATAAAACTAAAACTTATTAAATCTAACTTAAAATAATTAAGTGTAAGAACGTTCAGAATACCACCCCGGAACTGACAGGTAAGGCAATTCTTAGTCACTGTTAGATGTTTAGATTACAATGACTTAAAGATTTATATTGTAAATTCATACCCAATTCTGTAACAGATCAATGGTGAATAGAAGGTAGGTCGGACAAATTTTGGTACCAGCTATCGTTGCTATGGTCAGTTCGTATCAGTGAAACTATTTTTAGCATATTGGCTGATTCCCTCCTATAAGGTGGAGCAGTGCAACAGATAATTTTTCATGCAATTTAAGTTTTTCACTTCCGATTTTTTAAATTGTTTAATTTCCAATTTTTAACCTTACTTAAATTTTTCAAACTACTTATACTAATTCTGATACAGTAATAAACTGTGTTTTCGACTGTAAGACACGGTATTTGTGCCTTTTTGCTTCACCTGTGTTGATAACTTTTAAGCAGAAGCCATTTTCCCAAAACAGAAATTACGGTTCCCCCCAAATAAGCTAGCAGTTAACTGTATATAAATGAAGTTTTATTATGGTTACATACCAGTAATTCCAATTCCCATAGGGTCCCATTATAAAACGGCAAACTTTCCAAGCATTTTTCTAGCATTTCCTTTATTTCAGATTGTGCAAGCCTGGTATCAATATAAAGATCAATCTGTCCTCTTCCAAAATTTGCAATAAAAAAGATATGTCATGTTACTTCTAAGAAAATGCATCTCACTTGAATGCAGGCACCAGTAGAAAACAGGGTTTCGGCAGTCCTATTTCAACAAAAGCCCCATACCACAGTAAACACACCCCAAAAGTTCACCTTTCAAGTTAGCCTCCAATGAAATGCACCAAAATGTTGCAGACATGCACAGGATATTAGAAATAACCACAAAAGGCATGTCTGAGATACATAAAATGCTTTTATGCCAGAAGAGAAGAGGAACTCTTTAATAATAGGCACTACTTTTGAGCACGGAGGGATACACAATGATTTACTGGTATCTAACCTTATGAAAGCACAAATAATCGGGAACCAGACAAGTCAAAACGGTCATTTAACAGGACCATGTGGTGTTCTTCGGATTTTATCGTTAACCGTTTGTAACGGTGCTTAAGTAAATTTGATTCCTGAAAATTACTCCCATAAGCAAAACAAAAACAAATTCAATGGCAGTTCATTTAGGGGGAATTTCGGTCTGAAATGGGGGAAAAATATATACTTTTTCGTTGGGGGAATGATGCCGAATTTCGGCATCAAAATACAGAGATCGAGACCCCTGGTTACCCACGAAAGTATGGTAATTAGGCATAATTCAAATGTTAAGTACACCTGTAATAGGGTCAAGCAGCATAATTAAAAAAAACTATTTTTTTGTTCATTGCTTCAAAAGTAATAATACTGTTTAACAAAGAACAAACTTGAAAAGAGAAGCAATCAAATTTAGGCTGCAATTACACTGAGGACTGTTTTAGTTTTAACTTGTTTTTTCTCGAAAAACATTTTGTCGATATTTAAAGGGTGTTGACTGTTCTTGGAAACTAGTTTATCACATGCTATACTTTGTTTCCCGTGTAATACAACCATTACGAATATTTCTATTTTACACATATTTAAGATAACATTTTGAGCGTTTTCATTGGCTATGTATTCTTTGATTGACTAATCGCATGACGTTATTTTGGTGAAATGACATCGTCAACATGAAATAACGTCAATGCAATAAACAACTTTTAGGATTTATCGACATGCTTTGGTAAAATTAGAAGCATTTTTTTCGTTAAAAAGCACATGATGAAAAAGATCTGACACTCTTTGTCATTTCATATCATGTTTTATTAAACTCGTCCAGTAAATTCGTTAGTAATCTCGCCAAAGGCTCGCTTACTAACAAAAGTCCTGAACTCGTTTAATAAAATATGATATGAAATGACAACTCGTGTCAGATCCTATATTTACTCTTAGCATATTAATTTAAATTATGGATATTAAAAATAACGAACACGAATGGCAGATATTATGGAACATGTGCATAATAGACGGTGGGCCAATAAACTGGGTACGAATGTCGGATTTGGTACGAACATGCGTGGTACGAATACGAAAAAAATCTGAAAACAAAAATAGTCAACATATGTGTGAAAGTTTCAATGTTACCAATTTCTTTAAGTGCTGCGCCTGTTCTTTATGATAGTCTAGTTTATTTAATGATGTTGGTCGATGCTTATCCACCCAGAGACTCATTTTCGCTTGCCACAAATATTTCGCGGACTTTTACCGTCTCTTATGAATAGGTTACGTCCCCTTGTCGGTGCGGTACGGTCGACGAAGTCGAATCGGTTTATTTAGGGTTAGATTTCTTGTTAAAATAAAAAAGGATGTAAAGGGTTTTGCACATAATTCAAATTTCGAACGAATAATAGATCTATCTTTACGTTTTAAGGACACTGTGATATGTGTCTGAACTTTGTAGATCTAAATCTACCTCTTAACACATCGTACACTTAAATGGACCCGCGTGTTAAAAAACAGGCCTACTGCTCGTTGATAGTTGACGCAATTTCCAGTTTTTTAAACGTCTTTCTAATAAAAAAGGTAGTTTTGAATCGTTTTAAATATCATGTATACCTGCCCAATATTCAACGACTTTAACGATTAATATATACTTAAAAACTATTTAGTATGTTTCAAATTATCACTTTTTATAAGCAACGCAATTGTCATGGCGGAAAAAAAACGTTAGAAACGTAAATGTATTGACGTCAATATGATGCTTCCTCTCCGGTCCGTGTCCGTCATATAAAAGGTCTTTACGGAAATTTTCGGCATTTTTTTTATTTTTTACGATGACTGGAAGTAAGTCTAGATCGCGATCGAGGTCCAAGTCGAGGAGCAAGTCTCCTGCGGCGCAGAAAGCAGCGTCTCCGAAGCGAAAGACGCCATCAAGGAGTAAATCTCCCAAGCCTGCGAGCAAAACCAGGAAGCGCAGCAGGTCTAGGAGTAAATCCGCAAAGCGTTCGAAACGCAGGAGGACCGCTTCAAAGAAACGCAGCAAGTCCAAGAAGAGGTCCGCTTCAAAGAAACGCAGCAAGTCCAGGCGAAGGCGCAGCAAGTCTAAGAAGCGCAGCAAGTCTAAGAAGAGGTCCGGTTCCAAGAAGCGCAGCAAGTCCAAGAAGAGGTCCGCTTCAAATAAGCGCAGCAAGTCCAAGAAGAGGTCCGCTTCAAAGAAGCGCAGCAAGTCCAAGAAGAGGTCTGGTTCCAAGAAGCGCAGCGTGTCCAAGAAGAGGTCTGGTTCCAAGAAGCGCAGCGTGTCCAAGAAGAGGTCCGCCTCAAAGAAACGCAGCAAGTCTAGGCGAAGGAGAAGCAAGTCCAAGAAGAGGTCTGCTTCAAAGAAACGCAGCAAGTCTAAGAAGAGGTCTGGTTCCAAGAAGCGCAGCGTGTCCAAGAAGAGGTCCGCCTCCAAGAAACGAAGCAAGTCTAGGCGAAGGAGAAGCAAGTCCAAGAAGAGGTCTGCTTCAAAGAAACGCAGCAAGTCGAGGCGAAGGAGAAGCAAGTCCAAAAAGAGGTCTGGGTCAAAGAAAAGGAAGAGCAGGTCCAGACGCAGGAAGAGCAAGAAGCGAAGCAAGTCTGGCAAACGCAGAAGCAAGTCCAGAAGGCGTCGCAGCAGGTCTAGCAGGATGGGCGCCGTCATGAAGATGGTGGCAAAGGCCATTGCCGCTCATGGTACCAAGAAGGGAGCTTCCCCGCAAGCCATCCGCAAATACGTGGCTGCTCACTGCAAACTGCGTGGCGGTTTCCTGAACTTCGTGGTGAGGCGTGTCCTTGCCGCCGGATTAAAGAACGGCATGCTGGCTCATGGAGGTTCCGGCTTCAAACTGAAGAAAGCCCCCAAGAGGAAGAGGAGCGCCAGGAAGGCCAGTAAGCGGGGTGCACGCAGGAGGAAGGCACCCAAGAAGGCCGGAAGGAAGAAGGCCAAGAAGGCAAAGAAGGCCAAGAAGTCCAAGAAGGCGAGGAAGAGTCGTCGCCGCATGAGGCGGCGCGCCTCGCCCAAGGCCGCCCATAAAGCCATGCACAGAGCATCCAGGAGGCGCAGAGCTGTCAAAGCCAAGTAAGCTGTACAGGCACAGCTTAACAAAACGGCCCTTTTTAGGGCCCCAAGAAGTTCGAGAGAACTATCTTGAAATTGTCAAATATTGTTTGTCCCATACCAGTCGCTCTTAGTAATAAATTTACAAATAGACGCGGCAAATCTCCTATTTTTAAAGCAACAGTTTCACTGTTTCATTCTTATGTTTTAATAGACACATACGATTTTCTCGGACATGCTTCTCCTGCCCTTATGTTTAGCAAGTCTCTTTGAAGCCGAATTCATCTTCGAGGACTCTAATTGGACTTGCTGCGTTTCTTTGAAGTGGACCTCTTAATAGACTTTCTGCGCTTCTTTAAAGCGGTGCGCTCATCGAGCAGTCATACAAACAACAGAAAACATAATAGACGCGGTAATACAAAGAAAACGCAGCGCGTCTATTCAAACTTTAAAAAAAGTAACAAAAGCGCGTCTTAAGAAATACATTTTCTATGAAAACGAACCGCAGAGACTCTGATATGACGATAATCGGAGATGCATATCAAGCCCAATTAACAGTATACAATTTTTGTATTTTGAACTTTGCGATTTGAAAACAACAACAACAACAACAAAACAACAAACGTGTTTAATATAATGTAAACAAGTCTAATAATCTTAATGCAGCATTGATGAAGTCATACAGACGACGGTATTCTGAAATCACCCAAGCGGTTTTATCAAAACGGCGAAGCATGAAACACGAGGATCAACGCAGCAAGTCTATCTCGGAAACTGTTCCGCTGCATGTAGTTTATTTCGTCAGTGCCTAACGTAATAAACATTCATAAAACATATATGACCGTAAAGACTACCACGTATTTGTACACGTACATGCATGTGATTATTAAGAAGTACTAGGGCGAACTTGTAAGCAAAATGAGCACGTTTTAGTTGAATGTACAATTCGACATCTTTATAAATTATCATAGGGTATTACCAATGAAAACTCCCGACCATAATAAATTATCATAGGCTATGACAACTCCCGACCATAATAAACATAAACTGATTAAGTCGAACATCAGTAGCATGCTATTAAGCCATTGTCAGTTGTATTACTAAGTAATCTATAATTATTAATTTGTCAACACGGCCGGATATTAAATAATACAAAGAATCAACACGTGCATTTTAGCTACATTTTTATTTTAAGATGATAAAATGAATACCTGCTAAAGAATGTTTAAAAAATCGGGCTTAGTGGTACAAACTATAAAAGTTATATGAAATATTGAAAGCAACACATATATAGCGTCATGCCTTGCAATTTTATTTTTTTTTGTACGTTGACGTCAAATGTGTCGCGTTTTGGCGCCGTAGCAGCAACGTCACACATAATAACACAATTTCGTGTGTGCGTTTAAAGCAGCTCAAATGGCAATCGGAAATTACTGTTCTTGTAAGTCTCCAATATGATGAAAGTCGCTGTCTAGCTCCAATTTATACGACAGATAAATAGTGTATACGGCGATTTTCGTTTCGTAATGCAGGTGCATGGTTTCTATATCGCATATTTTAACAAAACTTTACTGTGTGACAATACCAAAACTGCAATCTGAATCAAAATCACTTTTTGAATCCGATACGTTTTTATGACGTCCGGTGTTTTGCTTACATAGTGTACACTTGCAACCATTTGAATGTTGTGCCAGATACGGATAGCTTATTGTCTGGTCAATTCACAGGCTGGTTTGATTTCCCAAAGTCCTCATTCTGACTTATATAATAAATATATTACTCTATTACTTGTACCCCACCCCCACCGTCAGTACACTTCAATTAATATGGAAATATGAGGTATTGAAACCATGCACCGGCATTAAGAAATGCAGCACGCGCATATGTTAAGAATCCATATGTTTATGAACGCGATTAAATATATTGTCATTAATCAAATAAATATGTAACTATTTTGTCAATAAGAGAATGTGAATGTGCCCACTGAATGTGAGTGTGCCCACTGAATGTGAAGAAGTTCTATACCCACAATCCCATGAGGATCCTCTACCACCAAGACACGTCTTGGGTTCTCCGAAAAGTAAGCGGAAGAATCTATACAAATACAGATGACATATTCTGTCCACTACATATATTAAATTTGAGGCGTGTCGTTGGAAAACAGGGGCTTTATGCATGTGCGTAAAGTGTCGTCCGCACAGGCTAATCCAGAACGGCACTGTCCGCTTGTATGGTCTTTTCCATGTCAAGGAAGTCTCTTCTAAACATCAATCCACTGTAGGCAAAAAGTGTCGTCCCGGATGGTTTATGGCAAAACCGGCCCCCGTCTAAACCGGCCCCAAAAAAGCAAAACCGGCCCCACGTGTGTTTGTATAATGACTAAACCGGCCCCAAAATACAAAAAGATAGTGATACATAGGAGTTTGATTTTGTATTACTTTATTATTATTTTCATAAGTAATTTGCGCATATAAATTATCAATAACAACATGACTGACACACAAAATCACCACCACTACCATCATTATAAATAACAATAATAAATATAATATGTGATTAATTAATTAACATGTTTAAAAATCTAAGCCTAACGCATTTAGCGTAACGAATTGATTTCCAATTTGAAATAAAAAATATTTTTGTAACTTTTCGCAAAGCAATAATAAAGCTGTTAAAATAAACCGATTCTGGGTATTCTTCTTAATATTATATACGAATAATATTGCTTAAAATACAATTGAAAGATTCTAGTTAAAAAAAAAAAAAAAAATACAATTCGCAAATAACAGCATATGGGCAATTCTACAAAAAGTGGTTAAATGAGTAAACGGGATGCACATAATCAGAAATCATTTTTTATTATTATATTCAACATAAAAGATATGTTACAACATCCTTGTTACAAAATATAATGACCGCAAATTATTCACAGCACAGCATATTGAATAACTGGGTCCAGCTGCTCGAAACTTTAACGGCCAATTAAGCTAACAGCCGTTAACTTTTGGATGATTTTCATGTAAATTAAATGTTAAAATGTTAAAATTTGCATTTATTTTAAATAAATTGATATGCTCAAATAATTGTCAAATGCTTCATTCGCGAATTGCTTGTAATATTAGTTTTATTTACATCTAAAGTTAACAGGCCGTTAGCTTAACCGGCCGTTAAAGTTTTGAGCAACTGGACCGTGGTCCTTTTATTAGCCCGAGTGTGCACATTGGTCATTGAATTACAATAAATATACATTTTTTTCGTACTGAAAACGTGAACAATATGTAAGGGTAACAATATAGTCAAAATAGTCAAAACTTGAAACCCGTGCACGAAACAGCAGAGCATAAATTCAGCAAACAAATGAAGCATTAATGCTCACAGACTTTATGAGTGTCAGGTCAATTTGTCACGGCTATATATGCAAAAAACGTTAACATCATTTTAAGATGTACAATTCATAAACAATACTTTACACTGAAAACGTTTCGTGAAAAGAAAAGAAACGAAAATAGAGACACAACGCCTGATTATAAACACAACTTTGGAACTTGCAAACTGTGAACGGCATGGGACAACAATTGCATTTCAGGCACCAAACCCGCACTGAGCATAAAATAAATACGTCAAAATGTAATACTTTTTTTGTATCCGTTAAACAAACACTGATATTATTTATTGGTATTATACTATATTAGGCTGTGAATGAATTATACACTATTCAAACCTTATACCCACTGATTTTTCTATAGACAATTAACAAAATTATCGTTGTTAAAGTATCCAATAAACAACGCAAAAAGTAGTCCCGATTCTGAGCGCAGCATAGTAAAATGTAGTTCTCGTTACTATCGCAAACATATTTATCAAATCATATTAGAATCGAAATAATGTTAGGATTAGCCTGTGCGGACACTTTACGCACATTTTGTTCGTTAAAATAATCGCATACTATTGTATTTTGGCACTGGGCTTGTAGTATGCTTCGGCAGTGGTATGTTTCGTCCTGCACTCATATTGTAGACCGTACGTGTTATGCTGCTGCTTTCAGGCCTTTTAAAGGTTTATTACGCACACACACCATTGAATTACAACATTATTATATTCCGTTAATTCCTTTACCATGATCACACGTAAAATAGATACACCAACACATAGTATGTAAATAATACGTATTTCTTCAAAATGCATAATTCAAACATATACACGTATACACACATACAAAACTAAATTAATATTTAATTCTTAATAACACAAATAGGATAATAGTTTTGCAAAACAATGGAATGGGAATAGGAGATGGTCCAAAAAGCCATCAAAATCTGAATTACACATGCACATCCAATTAACTTGAAAATAAATATTCATATTGACTATGCTGGCATACATTTGTCATTATAAACCTAGTACAAAATAAATCCATGTTATATTAGATCGGCCACAGGGGTATTCACTGTGACAAATGTACGCTAGTGCACAGTCAACATTTTCATATTGTTTCCGCAAGTCCTACGATTTCATCACTAAGCTAATTTCTGATTGGTTTCCCACCATTACATAGACCGTACTGGCTGACTGTGCGATAACCACGTAGAATGACTCCAAGGGTATTCTTTTTAATTCATGCACTGGAATGTAAAATATTAATATTAATATTATTTTAGCCTAAAAAGTCTGGTTTCAGTCCGTTATAGGGGTTTGTTAACGAAAAAAAAAGCGGTCGGTTATCGTCAAACAAGGTGTATTATTGAGTGAATTCACGCACCGATAATGACTAGCTGTTACTTAGGCGCTAACTAGGGCTCCTTGTTACAATTAATAGTCCATTATTAAACGTTTGCAAGTTTGTACTTTTGGTCGATATCAATAGCACACGATATCATGATCTTTAGACTATTTACTAAATAAGTGATGCATGCTGAAATCCATGTAAAATCCATGGGCTTTTACCCATTTTCGGGCCTATGCGGATATTAATGACCTCAAAAAAGTATATTATCTCTATAGTGCACACCAGTGATTGTTCAAACATATCAAGCATACAAATGTATGAATTTTAAAAAACAGAAAAACCATTCTTTCACCATAATATGATTGTCTTATAGATGTGTGAACCATATACATGTACAGGTTTCATCAAGAGCAACATAATACTCTAATGAATTTATTATCGACATGCTTGAAACACCAATATGAGACAAGGTCTGGAAGAAAGAGATTTGAACTGGCCTCATACAGCTCTAACAGTTGGTGTTTTATGATTATTATGATTATTGGACATGAGAATATTCGCAAACTGTTGAAGGAATATCTTCAAACATATGCTAATCTGTCTAAATTCTTGAGATAGCTTTCAATCCTACACAGCAGATGATTGCTTGTCCGTCTTCTTGACTGGCTTATGCCCTCTGCCACCCTTCTGTGGGGCTCGTTTGCGGGAATTCTTGCTTGTGAAGGCAATACACTGAAACCAGTCAAACAATCTGCCTTTATTTCTAATGATTAAGTTTTTGGCTGATCTTTTCCATAAGTCCCTATAGACAAAACATTGCCAGTATAAAAACCAACATTAATACAAACCCTTACACAAAAAGAACACTGAACACACACTGCAGGATTTAACATTCATTAAAGTAGTGATCCTGACCTTGAAACACGGTATACTTCTTCAATAATACTCAAGAAAAAAAAGAGTTTAATTCTTTCGCAGTCATCATAACACAACAACAATGACGATAATGACAGTCGATGACAAAAACAACAAATATTACTTAGTTACCCGTTCATCAAGAAAGTCCATGAGTTTGTCCATGGAACATTTGATGCCAACAGCCTTGATATCAGACTTCAGTATGTCCAGCTCGAGTGGCTGGAAGAGAAAACACATATTTACCAATGGAAACTTGAGAAAAATATCTCTGAACCTGGAAAATCAAACTCGCTGATTCCTATTGTGATAAATTTTCTAGGACTTCAGTGTACATGTATTTAACAGTAACACTCAGCTTGATTTTAAGAATGTCTGTCAATGGTTAAAAACAGCGAAAAATACAAACAAACAAACAATGGGTTTAGATAGGTACACTATCTGTAATTGATAACAAAATGATTAGATGAATATATTTCTACATCACAGATCAGTCCAACACAAGCATGGTGTCACTGACCTAATTGATATATTATTGCCAGTTGAATAATTCAGCAGATGAAGTGTTCAACAAAGGATGGGTATATTGCATTTATGTTTAGAAGAGACTTCCTTGAAACAGAAAATACCATAAAAGCGGAAAGTGTTGTACCAAATCAGCCTGTGCAGACTGCACAGGCTGATCTGGGATGACACTTTACGCATATGCATTAAGCTCGGTTTTCCCACAACACGCCTTATATTTATTTATGGGCACACTATTTTTTGAGAGCAGAATGACAGGCTGCACTACCTCATACATCAGGATCCGTGTGTGTAGCACTGGGTGCTGTTCAATGAACTCTGTCAGCTTTCTGGGCAGATCGGCATTCTTCTGTTCATACAAAAATATTAATTGATGTAAGATAGATAAAATTTGTTATATATTTTTTTTGTACACAGAATTACTTTCTTTATAATACAGTCTGACTTTTATGAACAGACCAGTCTTAATGATCCCACAAAGTGGTCTCTTAACCAAGGTGGTCTTAAATTGAGAATTATGTACTAATTGAAATTTTATTTTAACTTAGAAAACCCATTAATGATACAAGAAAATTGTAAACAAGAGGGCCCTGAGGGCCCTAGGATGCTCACCTGACACCTTGCAACCCAATTGGAATTTGCATCCCAGAGGCATGGCTTATTTTTATCCCAGGGGCATCAGTTGAACAACCTTGAACAAACCTCTGTGGTTTCAGGTAAAGATTTTTTTTAAGTCATTTTGCTTTTTAAGTTTATATAAACCATGTGACCCCTCAGGGGGTGGCCAGATTTGACCCCAGGGGCATAATTTGAACAATATTTGGAGAGGACCACTATGCAATGTTACGTACCAAATATAAGAAAGCTGTGGGCCTTGCGGTTTCAGGTAAAGATTTTTTAACTCATTTTGCCATTTAAGTCTATATAAACCATGTGACCCCTCAGGGATGGCCAGATTTGACCCCAGGAGTATAATTTGAATAATCTTTGGAGAGGACCACTATGCAATGTTACGTAACAAATATAGGAAAGCTGTGGGCCTTGCCGTTTCAGAGGAGAAGATTTTTAAAGTCATTTTGCTATTTAAGTCTATGTAAACCATGAGACCCCCGAGGCGTGGCCAGTTTTGACCCCAGAGGCATAATTAATTATTTGAACACTCTTTGTAAAGGACCACTATACAATGTTACATACCAAATATGAAACCTCAAGGCCTTGCAGTTTAAGAGGAGAAGAATTTTAAAGTCATTTTGCTATTTAAGTCTATATTAACCATGTGACCAATCGGATGTGGTCTGTTTTGACCCTATGGGGCATAATTTGAACAATCTTTGTAGAGTGCCACGATAGGATGTTAAATACAAATTGTGGTTTCAGAGCAGAAGAGTTTTAAAGTAATTTTGCTATATATTCTATATAAACTATGTGACCCCCAGGGCATGGCCTATTTTGACTCCAGGGGCACCATTTGAACAAACTTTGTAAAGGACCACTAAAGGATGTTACATACCAAATATGAAACCTCTGGTCCTTGCGGTTTCAGAGGAGAAGATTTTTAAAGTCATTTTGCTATATATTCTATATAACCATGAGACCCCCAGGGCGTGGCCAGTTTTGACCCCAGGGGCATAATTTGAACAATCTTTGTAGAGGACCACTATAGGATGTTACGTACCAAATATGAAACCTCTGGGCCTTGTGGTTTCAGAGGAGAAGATTTTTAAAGTCATTTTGCTATATATTCTATATAAACCATGTGACCCCCGGGCCGTAGCCCGTTTTGACCCCAGGGGCATAATTTGAACAATCTTTGTAGAGGACCTCTAGAGGATGTCACATATCAAATATGAAAGGTCTGAGCCTTGCAGTTTTATAGAAGAAGATTTTTAAAGTTTTCATTTTTTAAATCTATTTTTAGCTCTGGTGACCTACATATTCAGCGGACCGGAAAGATTTGAACAACTTTGAAAGAGGTCCACCCAAGGATCATTCCTGTGAAGTTTGGTGAAAATCTGCCAAGCGGTTTAGGAGGAGATGTTGTTTGAATGAAAAGTTGACGATGCACGCAAAACGCACGCACGACGGACAACCACAAAAACATATCAAATTGTACATACTGACTGACAGATGTGTGCAAGAATAAACTGTATAATTGAAGCTATTAACTATGAACCATATTGTGAACTACAACAAGATCTGGACACAACATACCGTTGGGGAACTCTGTGAGTCGCTGTCATCAAAGTGTAGACAACTCTCCTCTAGTACGTCACTGAAACATCCAGAGGTATAGTTAGTATAAAAGGCCAAATACATTGTGCAAAGCATTGACTTAGAGTAAAATGGCTGGGTGCTGCACACTGCTCCTTTTTGGTTCCCCCCTGCTGCCCCTCTAGGCTGGTCAACACAGAAATGTTGAGTACCTTTTGAAATATAATATCTTTTGCAAATATTCAATGACAAATGAATAAACTATGCTTTAAAACCTTAATTACAAGCATTAGACTAATAAATACCCTGGATGAAGCAAATTATTAGAAAATGTCAACCAACTAGTCCGGTTTTCCACCCTGCTCCTTTTTAGCAGCGCCCTGTACCTTTTGTGATCGTAGATCTTTCCCTATTTGACTGTAACACATATATTATATCGAGTACATTGCAATGCCAGACTCTGCAAAATAGTTCTTATTATTACATGCTTTTCAGTGAAATATAGAATTTTATTGGTGAAATCAACTTTTATAAAATTTTATATTTTCACTGCAGTGATGTCTTTTTTATGATGTCATATTACACAAACAAGTGACGTTAAACCTTATCTCACGCAATTTTGTTACTTCTTCTCCAAGAGCATAAAATAAAAAACAAGAGCGCCATGATGGCCCAAAGCGCTAACCTGAGAACTGGTACATATGAAGACCATACTGTTGTGACAGGTTTGAAAATTAAGGTATCTGAACAATACGCAGAGGGGGATAGGATCAATTTTGAACTAAAACATCAGTTGGTGCAATGGGCTAACTAAAGTACAAGTTGGGTAGTGGATGTAGGTGTTTTTTGCTAATGGTTCTCAAATCAACTTTCTCGATATTCTTACCTGACCCCTTTTCATTAAGTCATTGACAATGCTGGAAAATGCAGAAACAGTAAATTTGTATGTCTTTTTCACAAACAGTTTTGGAGAACTAGTTGCAATGCGATAATTGCGATGGCTGTGCTATAAGGTAAAGTTTTGCTTTTTCTTTGATAATTTTCTGTCCAATGATGATAAATGATGTTAATGCAGGCTCTGAAGACTTCAATGTTGCATGTACAAATAACTGCATGCACTTCTTGCAACTGTTGGAAATCAAATTTTATCAATCAATTTTTATGGACAAAACCAAACTGTGTAAGTTTGGTCAACATTGAATCAAAATCATGTGTGCAAGCCAATCATTGATAACTTGTTGATGTTTTTTTCCAAACACAAGGGGCAATAAATCTAGTGTTTCTGGCCCGATTATGCTTTTATTCAACTTCACCTGTAGTCTTACGTTCATAGACAAACTGGACACGATTGGTGAAGATTGGATGAAAAATGAAGTCTCTATCCTGACTAATGTCAATTCTTGCATATTTTTTTCACAAACAAAGGGCAATAACTCTGGTGTTTCTGGTCCAATCCTGCTTATATTCGACTTCAACTGTAATCTCATGGTAATAGACACATTGTGCAAGATTGGTGAAGATTGGATGAAAAATGAAGTCTCAAGCTTGAATAATGTCCATTTTTTGTATATTTGTTTAATAAACAAAAGGCAATAACTCTGGTGTTTGAAACACGATCTGGCCCATTTTTGGCGTCTGCTGAGATCTGATGGACATACCGAGGGTTGAAACTATTGAATCTGATATAGAAATGTTAGGCATATAAAACAGTTTCCCGCTCAACCCTCGATACACAAACTGTGAAAGTTTGGTTAAGATTGGATGGAAAATAAAGTCTAAACATTGGAAAAGGGCATTTTTGCACTTTTTTTTGCATGAAAAAGGGGCAATAACTCTGGTGTTACTGGTGTGATCTGACCCAATAACAATCCCATCCGAGATTTTATTATCATACACAAACTGTGCAAGTTAGGTCAAGATTGAATAAAAAATGTAGTCTTTATCATGATAACGGTCCAAATTGTTGACGGCATACGGACGATGCCGAAGAGGTCCCCTATACCAATAGCTCACCGTGCACTTTGTGCTCAGGTGAGATACTAAAAATAAAACATGCAAAATCATCAGGCCCGTATTATTTTATTGGGGTAACAGCAGTGTGAGTTAAAGCTGTAGTTCATGCTATTCAGAACATGTAGTTTTAAATTCAATTCGACTCACGTTGAAATAAAATGTCAATCAAGCTAAGAAAACCAACTAGAATCTATATGATTCAAGTAGTTAATATAAACAGAGTAATGGCAACTAACAGCTGATACAAGAGTAGTCAATACAAAGACGAGTCACTAAAACATAACTCAGCCTCACTTATCAGAGTCCGCAGACCTGCTTCCCTGACTGGGGGTCACATCTGCATCCTCTCTGCTGGTGGCGCTGTCCTCTGCACCCTCGGTCACATGACCACACGACTTCTCACCCTCGTCCTCCACCTCACTGTCCGTCTCGTCTGCAACAACCACAGCAACACTGCATGCACACTAGACACACTGGATCAAATATTTGTATCTCCAATGTAACTGTTAAGTGTGAGAATAAACTGTTAAGGCAGGGTGGCCTGACCAGAATTTTTTATATTCCCGTAAATGTGTACTCAAATTACTGGAAAAATTACTCGCAAATGGTGATTGTGTACATAGATAGACAATCAACATTCTCCTTTTTAGAAATGTTTACAATACAACTTCTTATTCTAAACAGATATCAAACATATATTGTTTTATTGTCAAATTATTTATTATATTCTAGAATTTTTGGTAAGTTCACTGTATTTTCCCAGATTTTTGCAACATTTTCAATTTCCCAGATTTTTTTTCTACAGGTAATTTTTGTCCACTTTTTCCTAGTTTTCCCCGTTGTCCAGTCAGTTGCCTCCCTGAAAGGGCTCATCAAGGGCTGTCAGAGGACATCCCATTCAACAAAAATTTTGTTAGACGTGAGAAAGAATCAATACAAATTTGAAGAAAACACTGCAAGTTTTAATTGAATGTTTTGTAGTTCTGAAGTTGCCGGACCAATGGAACAAAACTTTACCTCGAAATTCAAAGTTAATAAGTAGATCTTACCACAAATTTAGCTCAAACCACTAGATTTGTTGAATGTCATAAATACACATATTATGAGTCCCTGAAAAGGGTAATACAAAGTTCATCATCACAGTTCAATCTAGATGATTGTGTTCATAAAATTAAATAAAAGTTTAATTATTTTGGAATACTAGTATCCTATGCAGTGGTAGTCTTTTGCAGTAATTTTTCAAAGCAGTACTTTAAAGATACGGAAGTTTTTAAAAAAATTGAAGCTAAAGTGTTCCAGCACCTGTGATGTTAATGGTGTGATACATACACTGGTGTGTCTGTTGGTAGATGTCGACCAGCACTTTGATCATGCGCTTCTTGCCCACTGGTTTCACCCCAAATTTCTGCACCTCTTTCTGCAAGTGAGATAATTGTACACATCAGCGGTCAAGAAAGCTAGACAAATTTATATGTGTTACAAATATTTTCTGAATATGGAAAATTTTGCAATAAGCATAAAATACCATTACCTTCATCCAAGTAATCATATGTAAAACAAGAGCTGTCAGAGGACAGCGCGCTCGACTTTTCTTGTGCTTGTCAGAGTTACTGGCATTTTTTTTCTATAACACAAAAAGCAAATGTTTCTAACGAAATGCATTTAAGTCAGCACATCAATAAAATTTTTAGTAAAAGTGACTGCCCCCCCCCCCCCATATGCAATCCCCAGCGAGGTTTCGATATAAGGTATCTATGTATGAAGTTTCATTAAAATATCTCGATGCATTCTCAAGTATTGATCGGAAACCGTTTATATATTTTTAGTAACAAGTTATTGATCGGAAACCGTTTTTTCTAGCTTTTAGTAACAGTGACCTTGACTTCATCCACCCCATATGCAATCTCAAGTGAGGTCTTGATATAAGGTATCTGTGTATCAAGTTTCATTAAAATATCTCAATGCATTCTCAAGTTATTGAGCAGAAAGCGTTTTTCTATTTTAGTAACATTGACCTTGACCCTATATGCAATCAGAAGAGAGGTCTCGATATAAGGTATGTATGTATTAAGTTTCATTAAAATATCTCCATTTGTTCTCAAGTTTTTGAGTGGAAACCGTTTTTCTATTTTTAGTAACAGTGACCTTGACCCCACCCAACCCATATGCAATCCCATGCGAGGTCTCAATATAAGGTATGCATGCATTAAGTTTCATTAAAATATCTCAAAGCGTTCTCAAGTTATTGAGCGGAAACCGTTTTTCTATTTTTAGTAACAGTGACCTTGACCCCACCCACCCCATATACAACTCGAAGCGAGGTCTCGATATATGGTATCTATGAATTAAGTTTCATTAAAATATCTCACAGCGTTCTCAAGTTATTGAACGGAAACCGTTTTTCTATTTATAGTAACAGTGACCTTGAGCTTGACCCCACACACCCCATATGCAAACCCAAGTGAGGTCTTGATATAAGGTATCTATGTATTAATTTTTATTAAAATATCTCAATTTGTTCTCAAGTTACTGAGCGGTAACCGTTTTTTCTATTTTTAGTAACAATGACCTTGACCCCACCCACCCCATATGCAA
This sequence comes from Congeria kusceri, assembly GCA_027627225.1. Lineage (NCBI taxonomy): Eukaryota > Metazoa > Mollusca > Bivalvia > Myida > Dreissenidae > Congeria > Congeria kusceri. The sequence goes on along the minus strand of CM051025.1, from coordinate 15,760,941 downwards.
TCCCTATCGAGGTCTCGCTATAAGGTATCTATGTTTGCATTTTCATTACAATAGCTTAATCCGTTTTTGAGTTAGGGAGTGGAAACGAAAAGTTGAGAAACTAACTTACCGAAAAACTTTAACCTGTCCATTTAGCTTATATGTAAAATTTCTAAGTGTAAAAAGGCCCATAATTTTGAATAATTTCAAACTAGAGTTATCAAAATTAGCCCATTTTTATTTTAATATAGGGAATAAGTATTCTAAAATTGAATGAAATCCCTTAAGCCATTCCTGAGAAACCAGTTTACCGAAAAACTTTAACCTGTCCATATAGCTTAGGTAAAATTTCTAAGTGTAAAAAGGCCCATAATTTTGTCAAATTTCAACCTAGAGTTACCAAACTTGGCCTATAGGTTCATTTTAATGTGGGAAATAAATGTTTTAAGTTCGAATGAAATCCCTCAAGCCATTCCTGAGAAACTAGCTTACCAAAAAACTTAAACCTAGCTCGGACGCCGACGCCGACTCGAGTAGAATAGCTGAAAAAGCACTATGTAAATGTGAAAGAAACAATCAATGACAATGGATGGCAATCAATGACAATGGATGGCAATCAATGACAATGGATGGCAATCAATGACAATGGATGGTTTTATTGTTTGTTTGTTTGTTCTGCAACATTATAAATTAAAAACTCACAGACACTTTCTTCTAAAGCAACTCACTACAAAAAAGGTAACAACAATTTCTTCTCAAAGATTTGGCAAGTGAACTAATAAATGTATTTAACCTATGTTTTCAGACACTTAATCTGTGATAATGGTGTAAGTTTATTGACGGATTTGATAATTTATGAGACAGTATATCGAAGAAATTGTATAGTTAAAAGCCTTTTCACTTCTCTGCTATGTGGTGTTGCAAATATTTTCGCAATATCAAACTGATAACCAATAGTGACGAAACCTGTTAAAAACCACTTTGCTCTCATTGAATGAGTAACTGTTTGATCGGAACATTGATCGCATTGTAATTCTTTTACTGAAAGTGTCCAAAAACATGGTGACACAAAAAATAATTATTACATCCCATTTTGGGGGTGTCCATATACATAGAATAAAGATAGTATTGACATTTCCAGACCTTCCAGTGTTTCAGAGTGTACCTTCAATGCAGGTGTGGCCATCCCCGGGTAGTTGGGCATCGGTGTGAAAGGGGAGGGCGGCACCCACTGCTTCCCGACTGCTGACTTCTTCTCCAGAGAGGGCGTTGCAAAAGATGACACTGTCTATAAACACATCATATCATTTGAACACATGTCTTCAAACAAAACTTTTTGTTCAATAAATTTTAGGTATAAACAAGAGGGCCACGATGGCCCTAGGTCATCACCTGAGTTTAAGGCATCCCAGTTTTGAACCCAGGGGCATCATTTGAACAAACCTGGTAGAAGACCAGTATGCAATGTTACATACCAATATGAAACCACTGGGCCTTGCGGTTTCAGAGGAGAAGATTCTTGAAGTAATTTGCTATTTAAGTCTATACAAACAATGTGACCCCAGGGCATCATTTGAACAATCTTTGTAGAGGACCCCTATACAATGTTATCAACCAAATAACAAACCTCTGGGACTTCAGAGAAGAAAATTTTCAAAGTCATTTAGCTATTTAAGTCTATATAAACCATGTGAGCCCTGGGGCGTGGCCAGTTTTTACCACAGGGGCATCATATGAACGATCTTTGTAGAGGACCACTATGCAATGTTACATACCAAATATGAAACCTCTGGGCCTTGCAGTTTTTTTAAAGTCATTTTGCTATTTAAGTCTATATACCAGTAATCCATGTGACCCCGGGGCCTGGACAGTTTTGACCCCAGGGGTATCATTTGAACAATCTTTGTAGAGGACACCTATACAATGTTACCAACCAAATACCAAACCTTTGGGCCTTGCGGTTTCGGAGAAGAAGATTTCAAAGTCATTTAGCTATTTTAGTCTATATAAACCATGTGACCACCGGGGCGTGGCCAGTTTTAACACCAGGGACATCATTTGAACAATCTCTTTAAAGGACCACTTTTAAAGCTATTTAAGTCTATATAAACCATGTGAGCCCTGGGGCGTGGCCAGTTTTTACCCCAGGGGCATAATTTGAACGATCTTTGTAGAGGACCACTATGCAATGTTACATACCAAATCTGAAACCTCTGGGCCTTGCGGTTTCAGAGAAGATTTTTAAAGTCATTTTGCTATTTAAGTCTATATAAACCATGTGACCCTGGGCATGGCCAGTTTTGACCCCAGGGGCATCATTTGAACAATCTATGTAGAGGACCACTAGAGGATGACACATACCAAATATGACATCACTAGGCTTTGCGGTTTCAGAGGAGAAGATTTTTGCAGTAATTTTGTATTTTAAGTCTATATAAACAATGTGACCCCTGGGGCGTGGCCAGTTTTGACCCCAGGGTATCATTTGAACACTCTTTGTAGAGGATCGCTATACAATGTTACCAACCAAATACCAAGCCTCTGGGCCTTGTGGATTCGGAGAAGAAGATTTTTCAAAGTCAATTAGCTATTTAAGTCTATATAAACCATGTGACCAGCGGGGCATTGCCAGTTTTAACACCAGGAGCATCATTTGAAAAATCATTGCAGAGGACCACTATGCAATATTACATACCAAATTTGAAACCTCTGGGCCTTGCGGTTTCAGAGGAGAAGATTTTTAAAGTCATTTTGCTATTTAAGTCTATATAAAGTCTATATAAGTCTATATAAACAATGTGACCCCCGGGGCATGGCCAGTTTTGACCCCAGGGGCATCATTTAAACAATCTTTGTAGAGGACCAATAGAGGATGCCAAATACCAAATATGAAAGCTCTCAGCCAAGCACTTTCAGAGAAGATTTTTAAAGTTTTCACTTTTAAAATCTATTTTTAGCTCTGGTGACCTACATATGCAGCGGACCAAAACGATTTGAACAACTTTGAAAGAAGGTCACCCAAGGATCATTCCTGTGAAGTTTGGTGAAAATCTGCCCTACAGTTTAGGAGGAGATTTTGATTGAAATGAAAATGCTGACGCACGACGCACTACGAACGACGGACAAAGGGTGATCACAAAAGCTCACCTTGAGCACGTTGTGCTCAGGTGAGCTAAAAATGTCTTCAAGTCAGCTAATAACAAGAGCTAGTCCAGAGCAATCTTTAAATAAAATATCATGTTTGATGAAGATCAGATTAAAACTGTTTTACTGAAACCAAAAATGACTACAACAGCCAATTTTTCAATAATTCAACAGCCAGAACTCTGCTGTTTCTAGTGCGATTTGGCTGATTATCAAACTTGGCTGCGATGTTATGCTGCAAACATTTTCATTGCGCTGTTTGGAGAGGATCGGATGAAAACTGTTGGACTTGGTGAGTAGAAAAGAATGTGGTATACTGACAAACAGACTGAACAACCAACATTTGCAAATCAATATATCTTGTCATCTTTGATGGGGGGGGGGATATAACATAGATGCACCAGAAATAAGATTTTTACATAAAATTTTAAGATAAAAGCACTGAATTAATGTAGTAAACAGATTAAGATGATACAAACTTATTTTCTTTTGTTAAGATAACTACATAACCACCTTAGTGTTAGCTGCAACTGGCTGGTTCATGTTTGTAGGAAAGCTGTCCACGGCAATTTCATCTACTTTAAACACGAAGCTATCATCATCGTCTGAGAACTGCACGCCCACCATGCTGTCATCCTCCTGGTATGACTGCCCATCGTCCACTTCATCTGTGTCCTGTATCAGTGAAAAACGCCCTTGTGGTTTAATTCCTACACATCAGAACTCCAAATCATTGTTTATTAGTCGATAAACAACAATAAATTGAAAATTGTTTCTTAATTTAACTACAAAACTGCTTACTTTGACCAAAATACATACACAAAATGTTTACTCCCTTAGCTAAAAGCAATGCCTTTCTCCATTCTGATAATGTTTTCATACACTATTTGTTATTATAACCAGATTGCTGACCTGATCCATTTGACTCTGGGCAGGGGGTTCGTACCCTACATCATAGTCATTTCCTGGGCTTTGCACAGGGGGCTCATAACATACACCAGGGTCATCCAAGTCATCCCATACCCCTGTGAATACAAAAGCAACTTGAACAATAATCACTATATTGAACTTTTCATCATTTTAAAATTATTTAAATTAAAAAAACAACAACACTTTTATTGCTTTTATAGACAAAATATCTCAACGAATTCCAAGACCATATTGTATGCAGTTTGCTGACACTACTTAGTCTCATTATTTATTATCATCAATAGATACAATTATATATGGCTGCAGGAACGGTGGGGGGGGGGGGGTACCTCCAACACAACTTAATTTGTTTCCAGTGATTGATAATCCATTTTATCCCCTCTATCACCCCCACCCCCCAAATTTTAATACATCTGCATTCCACCACCTCTTCATCTTTTTTCCTGGAAGATCCCTTACCAGTAATACTATTGAACATACCCATTAATTACAAAAAAAACAGGCTCAACAGGACTATGTACAGTATTCCTGCATATTGCCACCAGATACGTGATCTTACCAGCATCTTCATTGGTAAATGTTGCATTGCCGTCATCAATGAGTACATCATGATCTTCAACTTTTTCAGTGTTTCCATGGCAACTATCGGTCTCCCCCTCTGTATCAATCAGCACTACTTCACTTTTATCGGAGTCGGAATCGTCAGTTTTACACACATTTCTTAATTGTGAAGAATACTTTCTGCTGACCGATGAATCTATTGTAGAGTGTAATTTTTGTGTACAAGACTTGCTGGTGTCCTGTCCTGGGTTTCTATAAACATCTCCAGGTTGATGCTTGTTAAAAGTGGGGCTTGATGAATTATCTTTATTGTCAACTGATTTTTTAGATGGTGAGTATGATATTAATCCTGAATTGTCAAGATAACTCACATCATCTAAATTGTCATCAATAATCTCCACCTCATCTTCAGATTCATCGTGAAGTTCTGCACAATTGCTGCCATCATGAGAATATTTATCATCGTCTGATTTTTGCTTCACACACTTATAATCAACTTCACCAAGTTTTTCTTTATTGCCTACAAATTCGTCCATTGTGGTTTCTTTACCAAGTTTTTCTTTATTGCTTACAAACTCGTCCATTGTGGTATCAAGACCATGACTTTCCAAGGTATCAGAATGCAGGTGCTTGTTCGATGTTGGTGTGAAGGCATGAGGTATGGTGGACAAACGGCCTTTCCAATGCGGGGCACGATCCGAGGCCTCCACTGGCGTCGAGAACTGAATGGTTGGCTTATCAGGTGATGTTACTGAAGACAGTCTGAAATTGTTTAACGAGTCCTGGGCAAAAGAACCTTTCGGAATTACAGATGTCCGCTCCCTGGGTGGAGAAGGACTCGCAAACAAATCAATGCTTGACTGTTCGTACATGGTGCTGGTGTTTTTAGAGGTTTCTACTGGTTCATCATCGTCTACACTAAGATCTATCACAGTCTGTGGGTCCACGGTGTTAACATACATAAGCTTTATTCGTTTGGGAGACGGTAAATTGTCTGCATTATCAATAACCCACTTTTCTGACAAGTTTGACAAGTTACCTTCATTTAAAGTGTTAAATGCTTTTTCATTTACTTGAGAATTCACTGCAAAATTATTCTTTAACACATCTTCACTTTTTACAGCACTAACATCACCACCTCCTCCTTCAACATCACAGACACCACCATCGACATCTGCATGCCCACATACAACAATAGCACTGGTTTCCCTGATATCACCACTGCCATCACTAAAATCACTGACATCACCGTCCCCACAACTGACATGACCTTCCCCAAAATTGACATCAGTTTCATGACCAGTATCCATATCAGATGCCTCATTCTCCGAGCTCACCTCTGTCCCAGCCGTAGCCTCATTTCCAACCCTATCCAGAGACCTACTGGCAGCATGTTTCCACTGACTGCATGCTACGTCTCGACAGTCTTCCCTGTCATAATCCCACTCCTGACAACTCTGAGCACTGGCGTCGCCAGTGTCCACTGACTTGGCTTCATTGACTGTGTCATCATCAGTGTCTGACTCACCCCAGACTTCCTTCAAGTCTATCTGAGATTCAACAAATTCCTCATTGTCATTATTTTGATCATCATCAGCAGCACCACCAGTTACCTCCTCCAGGGAGAGTCTACAGCATGTAGCTCGGAGTTCCTTCAAGTTCAGTGTATCAGCAAGTGTACAAAACTCCTCACAGAGGTGTGGAGTCAGACTCAGCTCTCCCACGTAGAGATAGCGCAGAAACTTGAACACTGTCGCTGATGATGCTGACAACTTAATTACACCATCGTCAACCATCTGGAAATACGAAAATCTACTGTTGTAAAGCTGAACCAACACTTGCGTTTTTAATATTCAATAATACTTGGCTTTATATTCTGTCAAATACCTTCTTAAGATGGCTTAACAATATCGAATGGTTAATAGTTTAGACTAGAACTCCGCAAGTCGGATGCATTGCCTGACGGGGCATAACTCAAGTACGATAAGAGCAATTATGGCGAAAACCAAAATTATTCTTCCCTTTATGCCTCCTAACACTTCCATAAAGTTTCATAATGATTGCACAAAAACTTCTCAAGTTATTCTCTGCACAAGCCTTATTTGAACTTTTTTTTTTAAAGGGCAAAACTCAAGTACAATATGAATATTTATGCTGAAAACCAAACTTGAACTTGCTTTTATGATTACAAACACTATTGAAAAATTTATGATGATTGAACAAAAACTTTTTCAGTTATTGTCTGCACAAACCGTATTTGAACTAAATTTTTGTTAAAAGTGGGCATAACTCAAGAACAATAAGAGCAATTATGCCCAAAATCAAACGTAAGCTTCCTTTTATGCCTACTAACACTTCCATATAAAGTTTCATAATGATAGCACAAAAACGTCTCAAGTTATTGTCTGCACAAACTGAAGGAGACACCGCCAATAACACCGCCTCCAAAAGTAACCCCTATATGTCGCCTTTTGAGGCGACACAAAAAAAAAAGTTGATATGCAAAATGTTCAACAATTAATACTACTCAATTATAACAAGGCAAATTAAATTACCGGTATATATTTTTGCATAAATTGTGCGATATCAGGACTTACAAACTTTCAAACACAATAGCAGCCCAAAAGATCGCGTAGCCAAATAATTAATATTATAAACAATAACTATCAAAATTAATTCAACGAATAACAATAGCATAATGGTATAGACTCAGAGACAAACCTACCTCTACCAGTTTTCTGCATCTGGCACCCAGGATGGCCAGGTGGGCGTGAAACGTCACTCCCTCTGATGACTGAACCTTCACATCACTGAACTCTTGGTTGTTAACGAGAGACGACAACTCCTCGCACAACCCTCTAACAAGTCTCTCCTGATCATCGGGCTAAGTAAGCAATTGGAGAACAATCATTACAAGCCAGATTTTGCCAAACACAGCATATGTTCAAGCTGTATGAAAATGTGTGTAATTTAAAAAGATCAGTATTCTGTTGCAATATTACACTCGGACACTCTGGTGTAATACAAGTCAACAACTATTACTATTAAGCATGGCAGCAAAATATTTACAAAATTTAAATTGGCAAGACAAAATATCTGTCTCTACTGTTATATTCAAATTAAATAATTTTAATTAAAGAAACCATTCACAGACATTTCAAAATAAACCTAACAATACCTCCTAAACTAACCTTGAGAACCAGCTGCTGTACACAGAACCCACTGGCCCCGAGGTCTCCTTGACTACAGTCCCCACCCTTAGGCAAGCCAGGTGACCCCCCTGACCCATGGGCCCTCCTTGGCCCGCCCCCAGCCCCTGCAGGTCCGGACCGGGAGAGGTTACACACCACCTGGGAGTCCCCAGCCAGCTCGGCCAGTACAACTGCTGTCTGGGTGGAAGCTGTGATGATCTCAACCCCTGGTGCACCAGTCAACTACAAGAACCACAGGAATACACATGCATTGCTGTTGTAGTTTGCAAACCTTACACATGCTGATTTACTACGAAAGTTATTATTTTGTTGCTACATCATTTACATGAATGCAAAAATACTTTTGTATGTATGCAACACTTTGTTGACTATATGTACCTGCCTTTGTAAGAAATTTCTAAGAAACACTGGGGACAACTGTTTTAGAGATATAAAGCATGTGTTCTTGAAAATTAAATATCAATATATTAAGCCTTATGTTAAAAATAACAGCATGTACCTATATGACTAAATCTGTCATACTGAATTTATCTGTATAACTCAACTTAAAGAAAAAATAAATAAAAAATTATTTCATATGCAAATTTCTCCTTCAGCATATTAATTTTGCACACATTTATTAAATTCAGGCCAGTTAATAATTGGCGATGTTTAGACGTTTAGAGTTTATGTTAAACATGCTTTTAGTTAATTTCAATGGGCAAAAACATATTTTCAGCCCATCATGTGGAAGAAACACTCTCCAGTCACTCACCTCAGATTCCCATTGTACACTGTCCTGCCCTGTGGTAGAGGGTGGTCGCAGTTTGGGGCCTGTTGCCATGGTACCTGCAGTCACTGGAGGCATGAGGGTCCCCACATAGAACTGCTCCATGGGCAGGGACTCGCTACCCCCACGGTCCCATAGCCCCTCCCCCGGGGTGGGGCTGGGAACACGAAGGCAAGAGGGCGGCAGGGTATCTGCTGGTTCAAATGGGCAGGGCTGTAAGGGAATATCACTTTTAGCAAAGGTTGATTGTCTAATTGTTAAGCATAGACAAGGAAAAGCTTTACCTAAAACATTTACATTAAATAATTTAGCATTAGCATACTAGTTTAAATATATGCTCAGAAAAACTGGCATGCTGTTAATCTTTTTTTTTTTAAATTGCACTGAATTTAGTAATCTTTAATGACCAATCGCTGTCAAAAAACAGTGCTTGGCTATTTAAACAACCATTCTGAATAACCTACGAACTACAAAATCTCATATGGGATTGGGGGAACGTGTCTGCTAGAATTTGAATTTGTAGCTTTTACAGTGAACAAGTAATTTCAACCAGACTTACTTATTGCACGACAATAAACTAGACTCATTTAATGCAATGAAAGAGCACAGATAAAATAAATATATAAACATGGTTGTTGCAACACAAACAACAGCTTAAATATGTATGGGGCGTGTCACGAGAAAACCGGGCTTAATGCATGTGCGTCAAGTGTCGTCCCAGATTGGCCTGTGCAGTCAGCACAGGCAAATCAAGGACGGCACTTTCTGCTTTTATAATATTTTCTGTTTCAAGGAAGTCTCTTCTAAACATAACTCCACTGTAGACGAAAAGTGTCGTCCTGGATTAGCTTGTGCGGTACCCTTCAAACTGGGAATTTCCCGTCATGAAATCTTGCTTATTGGGCAACATTTTAGAAAGTTATTTAATTAAAGTGTGTATGTACGATCTTACAACAGATAAAGTGGCATAATATAATTAGCCAAATAAAGTTAATTAGCATATATTTCTATTTAAAATGGAATAAAAGTTAAGAACAAACAATGCTTATAAATGCACAATAAGCCAAGTTTTAATCACCGAATAGTTTAACCAAACAATTTGTCAATAAGTTTCATGATTTACAACGTAGATTCATATTTTGCATGTATTTAGAATTTTGTCACTTCTGCTTTGGGAATTCTTATTGGGAAAAATCAACCATATTTGGCAGTGGCATGGTCTGTAATCACTGGCGCCCACCTCTTTTTGGAGATGCATTGGAAAAAGAGCCAATTATACTTCCGAGGTGGCGCAAATGACAGGAAGTAGTAGGCAAAAGTAAACAATGATAAAAGGTGAGTTGGTTTTATATGCTTTATGAACATTTTACACACTGTTTTAAAAATCGGTCAATGTAGTGCGATTCAGACACAATTATAATTGGCTCTTTTTCCAATGCATGTCCAAAAAGAGGTGGCGCCAGTGATTACAGACCGTGAAGGGAATGGGTTCTTTTACCAGACCCTGTTAAAAATGAAAAAAAATTCACCAAGTCCATTTTCCCGACAGACCAGCAAAACCAGTCAAGGCCTACCTGCTGAGAAAGAAGACTGGACACCTTCTGTTGTATCCGAGCCATGCGTTCATCGTCTGTTGTCAGCAGCAGTGTATATACATCCTCCTTCCTGGAATGGTGTTTGTATGAAATACATGAGTGGCGTGTCGTGGAAAAACCGGTCTTAAGGCATGTGCGTAAAGTGTTGTCCCGGATCAGCCTATGCAGTCCGCACAGGCTGATCCAGGATGGCACTTTCCGCCTACAGTGGATTTATGGTTAGAAAAGACTTCCTTGAAACAGAAAATACCATAAAAGCGGAAAGTGCCGTCCCAGATTAGCCTGTGCGGACTGCACAGGCTAATCCAGGATGACACTTTACGCACATGCATTAAGTCCGGTTTTCCCACGACGCGCCTCATGATAAGGTTTGTTATATAATGTTACCAACAGATTGTATAGTTGTGCAACTAAGGCTTGCATTTAACCACATAATGAATATTTTTCTTGCATCTCATCAATGTGTGTCAAAAACAATACATTAAAATATTTATGCGATTTATTTGCAGTCCGAAGTTCTACACAAATAAAAGTGCATTTTATCTCCGTTTTGTAGAAAAACAAAATCAATGATCAATGACTACATGTTGGTATGTAAAAATTGCATACACACTCATCTTCTTTTTCATATTATAAGTTATTAAAGCCTATAAAATGTCACCATTGTAATAAACCATAAGAAACAAATCTGGACATTTTACAGTGAACTCACGCTTTCCCTTTTTTATTCCTCCCGACAGGACCTCTGTCTGACACCTCTGTCGCCATCTGTTCTGTGAGGGACGATGAAATCGCCATGGCAACCTGCACATCTTCTTCAAACTGACTGGAATGATAAGAATGGACAATGTTAGCCAGTAGCTTGATGTAAGAAATACACAAATGATCTATTATTTCAATTTCATCACAATCCAATAGTTTAAAAATGCAATCTAGCAGATGGTAAATATTAAACTAGCAGTTTCTAAAAATCTCTAATCTATATTATAGTCTGATTACATAAAATCTCATTTTTAACAATAAAAATAATGTTATTAAAAAAGGCAAGTACATGTAGTAGCAGCATACTTTTTTGGCTCCTTGAGTTTTCTTTTCTTGGATGCAGATGCTTTTGGCAACTTGGACCTGCATATCAGAGCAAAGAACATAATTATGCATAAATGTTTATGGGTATTTGAAACACTAAAATGTATGATCACATCTAATAACACAAACCTATTTAGACATATCTGCTAAAGTGTAGTGAAGAACATTAGGAAAGTTGACCTGTAATTCTGAAACATAACACGCACTAAATAAGAGGGCCATGATGGCCCAAAGCGCTCATTCGCAGAGGGGGATAGGATCAATTTTGATTTAAAACATCGGTTAGTGCAATGGGATAACTAAAGTATGAGTTGGGTAGTGGATGTGTGGTTTTTTTGCTAATGGTTCTCAAATCATTTTTCTCAATATTCTTACCTTACACTTTTTCATTAAGTCACTGACAATTCTGGAAAATGCAGAAACATTGGTTTTTGATGTCTTTTTCGCAAACAGTTTTGGAGAACTAGTTGCAATGCGATAATTGTGATGGCTGTGCTATAAGGTCAAGGTTTGCTTTTTCTTTGATAATTTTCTGTCCAATGATGATAAATGATGTTAATGCAGGCTTTGAAGACATCAATGTTGCATGTACATATAACTGCATGCAAGTCTTGCAACTGTTGGAAATCAAATTTTATCAATCAATTTTTATGCTCATGCGCAAACTGTGTAAGTTTGGTCAGCATTGAATCAAAAATCGTGTGTGCAAGCCAATCATTGATAACTTGTTGATGTTTTTTTCCAAACACAAATAACTCTGGTGTTTCTGGCCCGATCATGCTAATATTCTACTTTACCTGTAGTATTTCGTTCACAGACAAACTGTACACGATTGGTGAAGATTGGATGAAAAATGAAGTCTCTATCCTGAATAATGTCCATTTTTGCAATTTTTGTTTACAAACAAAGGGCAATAGCTCTGGTGTTTCTGTTCCGATCTTGCTTATATTTGACTTCACCTTTAATCGTATGGTCATAGACAAACTGTGCAAGATTGGTGAAGATTGGATGAAAAATAAAGTCTCTATCCTGAATAACGTCCATTTTTGCATATTTTTTTCACTAACAAAGGGCAATAACTCTAGTGTTTCTGGTCCGATCCTGCTTATATTCGACTTCAACTGTAATATCAAGGTAATAGACAAACTGTGCAAGATTGGTGAAGATTGGATGAAAAATGAAGTCTCCATCCTGAATAACGTCCATTTTTGTATAGTTTTTTTTAATAAACAAAGGGCAAATAACTCTGATCTGATGGTCATACACAAACTGTGAAAGTTTGCTTAAAATTGGATGGAAAATAAAGTCTATACGTTGGAAACGGGCATTTTTGCACTTTTTTTGCATGAAAAAGGGGCAATAACTCTGGTGTTACTGGTGTGATCTGACCCAATAACAATCCAATCCAAGATTTTATGGTCATACACAAACTGTGCAAGTTAGGCCAAGATTGAATAAAAATGTAGTCTTTATCGTGCTCAGGTGAGCTAAAAACAACAAAAATGAAAATGAATATGGAAATATTTAGAAAAACAAAAATTTCACCAGTTGTTAGGCTGGTAAGGGTTTGTATGTGTCTTAAACCCTTTTTAACCTAAACTACCAATATTTTGAAGGACAAAAATATACCATTTCCAACAGGATATTCTTTTGAAAAAGAGTTACATCTACATGCAGGTAAGACCGAAACAATGTGGCAAATTCAAAATACCTACATATAATTACAATCTATAATATACCTCCAAGATTAGCATGAAGAACAGCTTACATTTCGGGCAGACATAAGACAACATAATATAGGTCCATTGTAGAGAGTAAGTGAAGTTGGCATACAACACACATACATTCAGTTTCGCCTATAAATCAATTCCTGTGTACCTGAGGTTGGGAGGTATGACTCCAGTCGTGAGCAGAGTTTCTCTTTCCAGCTCTTGGTCCTTTACAAGTTGAAGCATGCGGTCCGTGGATACGCCCTGGTCAGATCTGCACTTCTTCAAATGACTCTTACGGCTCTGTTACAAGGAAACGTATAAGTAAAATTCTGCAATTGCATCCAGAAATAATATCTTGCTTAATACCATGAAAGCATTGTACTGGCAGATAAGTATTCAAACTTTATTGTGTCTGCGCATGTAGGACTTTTGTATGAAGTTTACTATTCTGTTTTCAAAATTTAATGAAAGTTCATGAACATTTTCTTAAAAGGGTGTTTGAAACAAAGGATGCTTAGTTGTATCTCAACATGCAAAACACATTTAATAAATAATAACAACATACACATAAATAACAGCATGACTTATCTCACCAGTTCTGTATTACAGACTTTCCCACATATGGGGCAGTCTAGTATGAGATTCCTCGCCAAATTCAACAGCTGTTTCTCCTTCTCAACACTCTTCTCCCCCTCCTCCTGACGGTCTATACACCTACACCAGATACAATCAAATATATGTTTAATGCCTCAAAGCCTTCCCCTTCTTCTAGATCTGATTTTTATAGTTTAATACACAGAAACCAAACAAAATCACATTAATGCAAGTACTGCAATCATTGAATGATAGGTACTTATTTTATAACCACATATACCCAGTTTGAGCTAAAAAAAAAACCTTTACAGAATTGTAGTTACTTGTACACCTTTTTCTCCAAGATATCACAAATAAATAATGTAGTCCTTTTTGGCTAAATGCACTGTGGACCAAATCTTATTAAAATGTCAATAGTCACGAGATGTATAGTGTTGTATGCAGTTTTTTTTTAGGGCCAATTTGGGGCCAAAATTCTGCCCCATTTCCCCGCTAAAAAAGTATATATTTTTCCCCTATAGTTACCTTAAAATTCCCCTCAGAATTAAGCTTTATTTTGAAAAAAAACATTGACCAAAATCGGACCAAAATTGACCTAGATAGAGAATTTCTGTAAAACAATTTTTTATAAAACCAAGTTTGTGCGTTATCTAAGTTATCATTTGTAGCCCAACAATTGATTAATGTTTTATAACAAAGTAGAATATACAAATGTTTAAATGCTTTACTTTAAAAAAATCCCCTTTTACCGTAAAATTCCCCATCTGAAGGGCCCCACCACCTTTCCCCCAAAGGTGAAAAAAAACACTGGTATGTTCTTCCCTAGAAATTTTAAACTATGATGTAAATATTACATGTAACTATAGAACATTTAGCTAGAGATCAGTTACATGTAGGACTGGTACATATCATACCTGTTCACATGCTGCAGTTGCCGCTGAGAGTTCATGTGAGAGAGATCCTTGCTGCACACTTGACACGACACCTTCTTCAAATCACCGACATTTTCTGAGAAAAATAAGTATGTGTATTGCAGTACTATACTGGTGCTTAACACAGTGCCTATGCAGCCTAAGCAAATTGTTTGACATATCTTCAACTTTAACTTCAATGCGGGTGCGACATCAAAATCCGTGTTGGACATATTAATGAAGTGTGCGCGGTGCAGGAAGCTCCAAAAAATATATATATGTCAATTGTTGGTTAAATCTTGCTTATGCATCTCTACAGAAAAATTATTTTTTTTTAATGAGCATACATTGTTTTTCAAACACATAAATCTGACTAATCAATAATACTATATAAATAGGGATTTAGCCAGACTAAAAAAATGGCCCTGAAAAAGGCCAAGGGGGCCTGAAAAAGGGCAGGGGGGCCTTTTCGCGAAAAGAGCAGGGTTATAATATATATATATTATTAAATTAATAATAATATTCATAATAATATTTAGCAATCCTTACTTTTCATTTCAAAAGATAGAAATACAGTTATTATTATTATTATTAAGACGATTTTAACATATGTATTATTTACATACTTAAATGCCACTGGAATGTTTGTTTTTGTTAATTTAATTTCGTATTTATTTCATATTAAATTCATAGTTATTTCATTTAAGAAAATCATTGCATCAATTCCTATAATTACCTTGCAATCATATTTCCAATTTGAACAAACAATAAAATCCGTAAAAAAATACAGTCATTGACAATGACACCTGTTACAACTATGATGAGTGAAAGCGCGACGTCATAAATTAACCAGGCTTCTAAATCTGCAAGCTGTTAGTAACATCCGTAGCAACGGTGTCGGTTTGACTTCAAAAGTCTTTGATGTGACTGCCAAGCTGGGGCCATTCTCTAGCGGTTTGTAGCAGTGAACAAAAGCATCAATCAACACTACTGTACCTGAACAATGCAAGCACTATCGATAGAGCATTAATGAATTTTAGGTGAAATGTTAAGGGTATCAAAAGAATCCAACAGGTGTTTTGTTGCATGGGATGAAATGGATATTTAAATGAGAGTGACGAAATATACACATATCGGACTTAAACTGGAGATTGTGTACGGCATAAAACTTATTGAATATTAAAATTCAATTTGGATTAATATGTGTTTTTGCACGCAAGGTAATTATGTATGCGTATCTGAAATTTAGTTTGCATTGATAACGTTTTTTAAGAAAGTAAATTATTATAATAAATAGAAAATTCCAGAACACCAACAACAATAACATGGATAAAATTT
Organism: Congeria kusceri; assembly: GCA_027627225.1. Classification (NCBI taxonomy): domain Eukaryota; kingdom Metazoa; phylum Mollusca; class Bivalvia; order Myida; family Dreissenidae; genus Congeria; species Congeria kusceri. The sequence goes on along the minus strand of CM051025.1, from coordinate 15,745,110 downwards.
GGTAAAAAAACATAATTAGACATTAACAAACAACAAATGCATACAATCCTTTACTGAAGCACCGCAATCGGCACTAAATTACCATTAATTCGGTAACTGATAATTGATGTCGCATGATAATGACGAGCTGATTAATGATACATGTAGCGACGAGATGTCAATGATCATTTAGGCCACGATGTGTTTGCCAAGATGCGCAAGTAACCAATTAAATTGCGGTAGGGCGTGTCTTTGCTGACAAGGACACAGAAGGGCGGGCTAATTCTTAAAATGGCGGAGGGAAATGGCAAGAGGGCGGGGCTAAAAAATGGAAAGGCGGGCCGCCCTGCCATTCCACTCTAGCTAAATCCCTATATATAAATAACACATGGCTGAGTGGGTGATATAAAATAATATGTTGTACATATTACACAGTCTGATGAGGATTCATTTTCCTGTACAGACTATTTATGAAGCAATTCAACATACCTTTTGCATCAACAGCTGATGCAAATGGAGTAGCTTGAATGAGTCCTTTTCCCTTCTTTGGCTGCACGAATTCGCTGGATTCATTAAGAGACTCTAAGTTTGGAAGGACACCTGTTGCAGAACTTTTAGAACTGTTTTCCTTTTTCCTTAATGAGAGCTTTTGTCCTCTTTTCTTATTTGCCTGATTGGAAGCCATTGATTATCAAGTTAAGTCTACACACAATTCTGTACTCTCCCATACGTATTTAATTATTTAAATTATATTCATAAGATACACATTACTAAACAGTAACGACAGCAGTCATCCGAAATCAATCTTCGTCCGAATTTCTACACAATCACGGTCTATTACCAATTACATGGTACATGGCGAGTTATAAGCATCAAAAGACTAAATTTTCGTAAAAATATAACATCATTATTTTCATAATTATTGAAATAAATCACTCAATTTACAACGAATGCGCTGAAATGTATTTCTTAAAATTAAGAAAATAAATGTTGTTAATGTTGTTTTTTAAGTTTCATACTGCCCCAAAGCAAAATAAAATGGAGGAAAGAAAATTATATATATTCAGTAAATGTTCGAATGTGTTACAATAACACTATTTGGAGAACACCTTTCTCTTTAACACGAGTTAATAAAGAATTGTCTCACATTTATTTGTCTGTAAATAGCCAGAAATTAGAGATATTTAGACAGATTGAAAAGTCAAATTTGTGCAAACATGCAAAATAACAAGAGCTATTTCAGGACAGCATGCTCGACTATTCAACCGTCTTGTAAGAGTTATTGGCCTTTACCACTACAAAAAAGGGGCATAATTCTGCTTAAATGCTGGTCACAATAATGTGCCTTGGCCAGTGACGTTATATAATGACCTTGAAGACATGAGTGAAGTTGTAATTGATTATCTGTAATAGTTTTACAGATATGAAGTTGATGCACGCACACTTAACCTTAGATTTCTAAGTATAACAAGAGCTGTCTCAGGACAGCTTGCTCGACTATTAAATCCCTTTGTCAGAGAAATTGGCCTTTATCACTAGAAAAATAGGGGCATAATTCTCCTAAAATGCTGGTCACAGTTATGTGCCTTGGCCAGGCTGATCTTACATAATGACCCCAAAGGTATTTGTGAAGTTTCAATTGAATATCTGTAGTAGTTACAGAGATATGTACTTATTGCACGCAAACCTTAATCTAAATTTTCTAAGTACCAAAAGGGGCATAATTGTACTAAATTGCAGGTCAGAGTTATGGGCCTTGGTCAGTGATCTTACATAATGACCCCAAAGATGTGTGAAGTTTCAATTGAGTATCTGTAGTACGGGTAGTTACAGAGATATGTACTTGTTGCACGCAAACCTTATCCTGAATTTTCTAAGTACAAAAAGGGGCACAATTCTGCTAAATCCCAGGTCAGAGTTATGGGCCTTGGTCAAAGACCTTATACAATGACCCTCAAGACATGTGTGAAGTTTCAATTGAATATCTTTAATAGTTATAGAGATATGGAGTTGTTGCATGCAAATATTAACCTGAATTTCTTAGTACAAAAAGGGGCATAATTCTGCTAAATTGCAGGTCAGAGTTATGGGCTTGGTCGCTGACCTTATATAATGACACTGATGACGTGTGTGAAGTTTCAGTTGAATATCTGTAGTAGTTATAGAGATATGGAGTTGTTGCATGCACACTTTAATCTGATTTTCTAAGTACAAATAGGGGCATAATTCTGGTAAATTGCAGGTCAGAGTTATTGGCCTTGGTCAGTAACCTCACATAATGACCCCAAAGACATGTGTTAAGTTTTAATTGAATATCTGTAGTAGCTGCAGAGATATGATCTTGTTGCACAAAAACTTTACCTGAATTTTCTCTTGCACGCAAACCTTAACCAAGTACAAAAAGGGACATAATTGTGCTAAAATGCTAGTCACGGTTATGGGTCTTGGCCAGTGACCTTATATAATGACCCTGAAGGCGTGTTTGAAGTTTCAATTGAATATCTGTAGTAGATTTAGAGATATGGAGTTGTTGCATGCAAACATTAACCTGATTTTCTAAGTACAAAAAAGGGCATAATTCTGCTAAATTGCAGGTCAGAGTTATGGGCCTTGGTCAGTAACCTCACAAAATGACCCCAAAGACATGTGTAAAGTTTCAATTGAATATCTGTAGCAGTTGCAGAGATATGGTCTTGTTACACGCAAACCTTAACCACAGCATTACACAGACGCTGACGAACGGGTAAGTAGTACAGCTCGCACTATTCGGTGAATAGTCTAGCTAAAAATAAACAAACTTTTCTTGCAAATCTTATTAGAAAAAACACATTCTCTATTCACCTTTTATTTACAGCTGCATACATTAAACAAGAGCTGTCAGAGGACAGCGCGCTTTACTTTTTTTGTAGAGGCCAATAAAACAAAGTTAATTTCATTCTCAAGTTACTGATTGGCAAGCATTTTTATAATTTCCAAAACATTGACCTTGACCTTGATCCCACCCACCCCTTGTGCAATCTCATGTGATGTCTCGCTATACGATTACTATAAATTATTATTATTTTATTATTATTAACATTTCAATTTGTTATCGAGTGATTGAATAGAAACTTTTTTTTTATTTTAGTAACAGTGACCTTGACCCCACCCAGCCCATCCCAAATGCAATCCCAATTAGAGTATTACTGTAAGGTATTGTAAGCACCCAGGGGGGGTGTTTCTTAGTCGAGCGGTCCTAATGTCGTGAATAAACAAGGGAAACGTCAGGAATAAATTGTCATAACGGCTTTATTTCATACATCGTTTCATTAAAACACATATTTGAGTACCGATTTCTTATAAGATGCATAAATTACTAACAACGACGTAAATTTAGTGACGCGCAGTTCTTCAAAAGATGGTGTTCAACCTGTCAATGGGGCCAGTTGCATTGGTTGACAAAATAATAGATATCATAACTTTTACATGTGCAAATAAATAGATTTATTACCATTGACAATTCTAGTTGATCTGAACATGAAGCTGGAAATGAACAAGGTTTAAGAATATTAAGATTTTAAATATCCGCGAGCGAATCTGATGTCACTGACTGGCCCCGATTGACTGTTTTGAGCGCCTTATATAGGCTTTGGATGCTGGAGCTGGATGCTGGCAGCCAATCAAATCACAGTATGCAATTTACAATGCTGGAAGTACCTTGGCGGTACTTCGGTTAAACTACTGCATAAGCTTAAATAGTGTCAAAAGTATTAAATCAAACATTATTATATGCATGAACAGGCATCTGCATTTTGCGCAGATTATAATAAGACGAAAATCATTAACAATAACAATATAGAGGAAAAGAGGCTTTAAAGATTTGAGGTGTCAGCATTACTCCAGCACTAAGCCACACAACAATGAAATAGTGCCTCGAATCACGTAACATTAACATACATTTAAGCGTTAAGTTAATGCATTATATTAATACATATTAATAATATTAACTTGGCAACGTGTGTACATATTACAAGTATTTATGTTTTAGCTATTGTATATAAAAATATTGCAATAAACTATATATTCCTATGTCAAAGATATGGAATGCAAACGGCGGTCAGATACAAAATTTTAAGCCCCAGTATGAGATGCTGGAAGTCAAAAATTCATATTATAAACAATGGATAAGCAATTTAAATATAAGCTGGATAAAAATAAAATGCAGCAAAGAATCAAATTATTGGAGGAATGATAACAGTCATAAATTGTAAGTACTATGTAACTTCAATGCAAACTATTGTATAATTATTCGGACAGCGATAAGTTCGGTCAAGCCAGGCTATTACAGTATCTATGTATGAAAATTCATTCTCGAGTTAGAGAGTGGAAATCAAAAGTTGACGCCGCCAACCCACCTGCAAGAATGTAAAATTTCGAAGCATAAACAGGACCATAAATTTGACAAATTTCAAAATGAAGTTATCAAAATTGGCCTATGAGTTCATTTTAATTTAGGAAATAAGTGTTTTAAGTTTGAATGAAATCCCTCAAGCCATTCCTGAGAAAATAGCTGACGGAAAAACTTTAACCTACCCAAATTTTTTTATGCAAAATTTCTAAGTGTAAAAAGGCCCATAATTTTAACAAATTTCAAACTAGAGTTATCAAAATTGGCATATGTGTTCATTTCAATATGGGAAATAAGTGATTAAAGTTTGATTTAAATCCCTCAATCCATTCCTGAAAAAACTAGCTTATTGAAAAACATTTAACCTAAACAAATAGCTTATATATAAAATTCCTAAGTGTAAAAAGGCCCATAATTTTGACAAATTTCAAACTAGAGTTACCAAACTTGGCCTTTTCCATTTTTATATGTGGAAAAAGTGTTTTAAGTTTGAATGAAATCCCTCAAGTCATTCCCGAGAAACAAGCTTACCAAACAACTTTAACCTAGACCGGACGCTAATGCAGACGCCGGGGCAAGTAGAATAACTTGCCTTTTCTTCGAAAAGTCAAGGTTAAAAGTCAGAAGACAAAAAAACAAAATTGCATTTTTCAAAGTACAATTGTGTGTATAATATATAGCTTGGACAAATTAATCTGACACACACAAACTCTTTTAGCGTAAAAAAAAATGTTTCAGGTTACATGCCTAAAAAAATAGGGTAGGTAGGTAGGGAATTATTGTTTTTATTATTATTTCTTTTATTTGGTAAATGGTCAACTTAAAGATTCTAAAACTAAATAAATATTCAAAACATGTCTTTTATATCATAAAACATTGTTTTGAAGTAGATGCTATCAAAACAAAACACTTATTTATCGAACAATTATTTATTGGAAAAAAATAAAATCAGCAAAAAAAATAATATATGAAACACCCAATAAAATGTTCTAGGTCGGGGCTTTTTTTAGGGTAAGTCGGGTAACATGAAACATTTTTCTTTACACCTAATTACATGCTTGAATTTCCTCTATTAAATTTACATTAGGCTTTTTTTGTGCACATGTTTCACATGTTTATTGATACCAATCACGTATTTTTAATGGAATACTCTTACTTAATTAATGTAACTCATTTGAAAATGGAAACTAATATATTCATTTTAACAGATTTATAATATATTCATTATATTCATGCATAAAGGTCAGTGTCAGATTAATTTGTCTCAGCTATATAGATTTTTTTCTTGTTTGTACATTTCATTGATGAAAATTTGCCACTCTTTTGTGTATGTGACTCATGTGCGAACTAACAGAATCAAACCTGGGTCCTTTATAAACTGAATCTTGGTGTTGATCTGACGAATCAATACGGTAACTAATTCACATTAAGTTTTAACATAAATTTTTGATTACTCAGCTGTAAGCATAATGCCAGCTTGATAATAGGTCTATGGACACTTGGAAATCTGTCAGATTACCCAACATGTCTGTGTGTATTGATATTACATGTGTGTAGTTAAGATCATATTCTTTATCATGTATTCTTTACAACAATATAATGTATGTAATATGTGCAATGTCAAACAAATATGATATAATTATAGATGCACCAATAATAGCCTAGACAAATATATTCTATGTACACTTGGAAATGATTAATCCGTCAGATTACATCCTATGTCTGTGTAGTGAATACTATTAGTGACACTACACGTGTGGTGTTAAGATCATATTCTTTTTTGTTTATTCATTATAATAACTTATTGCATATGTTATCATATATAGTAACACATTTACGTTAAAAAACAGGCATTATGTGGTTGATTTTGACATCATAATATTAGGTGTGCCAATTATGGATAATCGGCACACTCGAAAGGTGTGCCAAAAATCCAGAATGAGAAAACACGCGCCTTTGTAACTCAATCTAGCGTTATTTTCAGATAAGCAGAATTCAGTATTAAGAATTATTTTTAATTATTTTAAGAAGATTTTGTACTGGGAATCAATTAGAAAACATTAAAAGGGACTGTTTATGCAATTTCTTTATTTATTGTACTAAATGGAAAGAAAAAGGTTAGGAAAAACATATTTGATCTACCGTACTTCAGCAATTGAATATCTTGGACCCGTGATCAACATAAACTTGATTTTCATTCATCGATTGAGAAGCAAGTATGAACATAATAATTATTAATATAGATCTTTTTCGTATAAACCACAATTTGTATTATAAACAATATCATACGCCGCAGAGCCCTAGCCATATAATTATGCGTTTTCGGCAACTTTCTTTATGAATTCAAAATAAAGGAATTACATGTATAGCCATTGCTTTGATAATTTAACAGGTTTAATGACATAGCACCAATACAAATAATACAGAAACTATTTTATTTGACATATGCAATAAACTAAAAAAATGAATGATAAGTAATGTCCCTCGGGCTAAAGCACTTGGGCCATAACTGATTAGGTGTGCCATTATGGACAGATGTCACACCCGCGCCATTTATTAACCTCTAAATATAAAGTAATATGTGTAATGTCAAACAAATATGATATACAGACACTGGGAATTCTGTCAGATTACCCTACATGTGTTTATTGACACAACACATGTGTTGTTAAGATCATAGTCTTTATCATTTATTCTTTATAACAATAAACTGTATGTAATATGTGCAATGTCAAACAAATATGACATATAGATGCCCCAGCTATATCCTAGCCATACTATTCTTGACCCCACTACTGGCATTGAACCAATTAGGTAGACCCATCCATTGTAATGTCAAACAAATATGATATATAGATGCCCCAGCTATATCCTAGCCATACTATTCTTGACCCCACTACTGGCATTGAACCAATTAGGTAGACCCATCCATTGTAATGTCAAACAAATATGATATATAGATGCCCCAGCTATATCCTAGCCATACTATTCTTGACCCCACTACTGGCATTGAACCAATTAGGTAGACCCATCCATTGTAATGCAAATGTTAAGAATAAGAAAGAAATACTGTTAAAACAACTACACAATACAAAATACCTATTTTAGCTGCTTTCATATTTATTTTTCTTTAAATGCAGAACACACTTCAACAAAACTTGCATACAATATTCAAAAACAAATAATGCCATATTTAATATATTTAACTGCAGAACACACTTCAACAAATCACAACTGCTATTCCAAAAAATTGCATACAATATTCAAAATAAAATATGGCCATAATACTTAATGTATTTAACTGGTATTTTAAAGTTTTGCGAACGCAAATAACCAGGGATCATAATATTCTGGAAAGTCAATCTGTCCCGAGGCCATTTAAAAGATGCGTGTTTTGTGTACTGAAATCGGGATTATCACCCATTTCTAAAGTAGAATGAATAATTTAAGAAAACTGGTCTGAACAAATATTAGGCATTTTAATCGGTCTTTTTCAAACCCGATTGGTCTCAGACCATCAAAGCTGAAAAACAGTATGATCACTGCAAATAACAGTGAGCTGTGACCACTAGCTAACACCAGCACCTTTATGATGTAGCAGTTCAATATAATCAACAAATGGTATACAGGTCCCTGATCAAACATTGTTGCTCAAGACATATTGCTGTATTTACAGCAGTTATCTTAAATCAGACACAGAGTCAGATTTGTAATGTAAAAGACCAAAAGGGTTAGACCATACATTTTGGAAGTTGTGGTCCACTGAACCAGTTACCTTCAGAACCGAACCATTGTTCAGAACAAAATAATATTTAGCACAAAATATATATATGGATAAAACATTTTACACGACCAGAAGCAGTCCATAGAAAACTGGTCTCGGACAGACGAACCAAACTCTGAATCAAGTACCCGCAGTCGATGCTCACATGAAACAATAGCATTTTAAAACGTTAATATTTTCATACAATGTATGATGTACAACACAACAACGTAGCACAATTTGAGCATAGGCTTCAGCATATGAATGCTTACTCTCTCTGTAAATTTCATGAACTGATCATTCATGTCGTTGATAAGAACATCTTAGGGAAAAAAGACATTTTCATGATCTGAATTGTACAGTATTATTTTGTTTTCACAATTAGTATATTCTCACATATTGTATGTATCACAGTTTTGAAGGAAGAATTCATTCGCTGCCTTTCGAATGTCTATCCTTTAAAATTCTCCGTCTATCTTCAAGTTCCACAACTCTGTCAGGACTAGGAGAGTACTGGAATATCCAGCCATCAGGACTAAAGGTCCACCGTCCAGTAGCAGCGAGATACCTGAAATTGTCCAATGCCTCATCATTAATTGGAATAGCATAGCATTTATTGGTGGTTGGATGCATTATTCAAAATAATAAGGCACATCTATTGAAAACACCACTACAAACTAAATAAGGCGTGTCGTCGGAAAACCGGACTTAATGCATGTGCGTAAAGTGTCGTCCCGGATTAGCCTGTGCAGTCCGCACAGGCTAATCCAGGACGGCACTTTCCGCCTAAAGTGGATTTATGGTTAGAAGAGACTTCCTTGAAACAGAAAATACCATAAAAGCGGAAAGTGCCGTCCCGGATTAGCCTGTGAGGACTGCACAGGCTAATTCGGGACGACACTTTACGCACATGCATTAAGACCGGTTTTCTCACGATGCGCCACAAATATAATACTTCTTTTGTTTTTGATCAATAACCTATACTTTCTTTAACTAAAGGATTATTTTAAATAACATTGTATTTCCACTCTAAAGACTTGATCCCAGGTGTTGGAAATGTGCTAAGGAACCAAGGGAACAGAGAAAGCTCTTTAGATGTGACTTCAAACTCAGGCATCTCAAAGGAAGCATTCAAAACCAATACACAATTTTAAAATTTTGAAAAATTTACTTGATATTCAGTAAAACAAGAAACGTAGAAATTCTACGAAAACCAAATTTTCCTAATGAAATGCATAAAAGTCAGCACAATAATGAAAGAAAGTTTTGGGTGCCATATGCATTCCTAAGCGAGGTCTCGTTATAAGGTATCTGTGTATGAAGTTTCATTAAAGTATGGCAATGCATTCTCAAATTATTGAGCAGAAACCGTTTTTCTATTTTAGTTACATTGAACTTGATCTCACCCACCCCATATTCAATCCCAAGCGTGTTCTAGATACAAGGTATCTATGTATAAAGTTTCATCCAAATATCTTGATGCATTCTAAAGTTTTCGAGTGGAAACAATTTTTGTATTTTTAGTAATGGAGACCTTGACCCCACCCACCCTACATGCAATCGCAAGTGAGGTCTCAATATAAGGTATCTATGTATGAAGTTTCATTAAAATATCTCGATGCATTACCAAGTTATTGAGCGAAAACCGTTTTTCTATTTTTAGTAATGGTGACCTTGACCCCACCCACCACATATGCAAATCCAAGAGAGGTCTCAATATAAGGTATCTATGTATGAAATTTCATTAAAATATCTTGATGCATTCTCAAGTTATTAAGCTGAAACCATTTTCTATTTTTAGTAACTGGCACCTTGACCTTTACCACACCTACCCCATATGCAATCCCAAGCGAGGCCTCGATATATAATATCTATGTATGAAGTTTCATTAAAATATCTTAATGGATTCTGAAGTTATTGAGCGGAAACCGTTTTTCTATTCTTAGTAACGGTGACCTTGACCCCACCCACCCCATATGCAACCCCAACCAAGGTCTCAATATAAGGTATATATGTATGAATATTCATTAAAATATCTCGATGCGTCCTCAAGTTATTCAGCGGAAACTGTTTTTCTATTTTTAGTATGGTGACCTTGACCCCACCCACCCAATATGCAATCCCAAGCGAGGTCTCCATTAAAGGTATCTGCGTATGAAGTTTCATTATAATATCTCGATCCCTTCTCAAGTTATTGAGCGGAAACCGTTTTTCTATTTTTATTAACGGTGACCTTGACCTTGACCCCACCCACCCCATTTGCAATCCCAAGCTAGGTTTCGATATAAGGTATCTATGTATAAAGTTTCATCAAAATATCTTAATCCGTTCTAAAGTTAGATAGCGGAAACAAAATTTTGGAGCCGCCACCCCGCCAGCCCAACAACATAACCCAATCTAACAACCAAAATTTTTCTTCCATAAATTTGGTTAAAAATCTATGATCAGGTATAATCACATACAAAACATATATTACCTTAACATAAATATTCACCTTGAATTCGGACTGTTTTTCACAAGCATATTAATTACACACCTCAAAATAAATACTGAACAAGAGCGCCATGATGGCCCAAAGGGCTAACTTGAGTACTGTCAAAGCTGAAAGCCTTACTGTTGAGACAACTTGAGAAATGTGAGAATCTACACCATAATTTCCTTAAATAACTTTTTTGCTGATTAACACTCGTACGTTTTTCTTTTGCTCCATGGCTTGCCATTGCTTGCCAAAGTGGAACAAAAATCTCATGGTGAAAAGCAAGTCAGGACCTGGGTATATTTTCTTTACCCTGGTATCCAACTTTTTGCAGGCAATTTTGGAGGAATAGTGTTAATGCTGCAGTTCTGAAAGATAATGGCAACGGCTGCGCAAAGGTCATGTCATGCTTGCCGGCTTGTTCCAAAGAGTTGAAACACAGTATTATATGAAGTTAGAATAAGACGTCAAACATAGAACAAACTGTTTTATTACAGCAATGTTTTATAAACAGTTTACCAATTGTAATTTAAGAATTTTGCAGAGTAATTAATGCAATACCTGCATATACGAGGAAAAAAATAAAATTAACTTTGTTTGCCATTGCCTACCTACCTGACGAAAAGGTCCCTACCCAAAAGTTTTTTTCTTTGTTCAATAAAACCTTTTTTTTTAAATTCCGAATATTCTTTTTTTCGTTGGGTTAAATGAAAGCTTGCTCTTCTTTCATTTTAATCGTTTCCATTGGGTTTATAAATAATATTAATAAATTATAGGCCATATTAAAGTGCAATTCTAACAATGTTTTATCAAACTTGTGAAAACAACGGGCAGTTTGTCAGCATTCATCGTCTAATTAAAGATGATTGCTAGCAAGCTCTTGTTATATCAACAGACACTTGATTATATTATTAAAAGCAATGTCTGTGTTATATGTTATATTTTGACGCTATCATTCATAAATTTGATTTTAAAAAAGAAAGAAAAAAAAAGCCTACCTACCTACCCATTACCAGCAACCTTGGGTAGGCAATGGCAAACAAACATTTTTTTAAGGTTGGCCTAACTGCATCAGTAAAATTGATTTTACCACAAAACTGTATATGTGTATGCATTTACACAACTTGCACAAAAGAATTGAACTGTGTCCATGCGTGCATGAACACAGTTTATAAATACAGTAAAACTGATCAAAGACACAATCAGTTTAAAGACGTTCGCAACAAAAAGGAAATAATTGGGTTAATTTCTCCTTTTGCTTCATTTTTTCTTTATTGTATATAGGTTACAATATACTAATTTCATCTCTAATGTCCATTCAAAATAAATATTTTTAATAGTAAAAGTTCATAAAGCATATATAATAATCAAAAACACACTATGCTAAGTATTTCCAAACAAATTTAGTTCAGAAATGATCCATTAAATATCTTCATACTATTGATACGTTGTTTATGTATGTCAAAATGAAACAGGAAAAAGGCTACACAGGTACCCTATATGAAATATTCCCCAAACAAGTTTGGTGAGCCATTCTTTTTATTAATGTTTTGGTGTAAATATACATTGGTGCATGTCTGTGCGAAATTTTAAGAAAATCTGTCGTTTAGAACAAAATATGCACTTGATAAAAATGAAGTTTCAGAAAGCATTATTAGTTCCCATTTGACACACGTAAATGTCCATTCAAATTCATTACTTAAGCAGTAAATGTAGGTAAAATGTTTTATTATCAACATACACATGTATATTGCCAAACAAAGCATGTACAAACAAATCAGTTGAAAGAACCATAACCTTGTCTGAAAAATAAAAATCCTATATACTTAAAACATTGATAAAAATCCGAACTGAAAAAGGGGCTTCGACAGGTACCGTATTCAAAACCCAATATTTCCGGAACAAGGACGGTGACCCCTATTTTTTAAGACTGTTTTAGTTTCAGTATACAATGACGCATGTATGTGGGATCTATTAACAAAATCTGTCATTTGGAACAAAAGATATTTGTGTATATGATAAATTATTGATGTTTTCACAGGCAAATGTAATGCAAAATTCACCTCGTTAAGCGTCCATTACCAGTCATTTGGTTAATGATAACTGTAGATAAAGCACGTTTTATCAGTAAACTGCACGTGTATATTACCAAACGAAACATTTAAAAAAAGATGCATTAAAAAATCTCCATCTTTGTTAGATTATAAACGCTTCATATTATTCAACATTCTAAGTAACACAAACTGAAAAAAGGCTTCGACAGGTACCATATTCAAAATTCAATATTTCTGGAAAAAGGCTGGTGACCCCTATTTTTTAAGACTGTTTTAGTTTTAGGATACATTGATGCATGTTTGTGCCAAGTTTTAAGAAAATCTGTTGTTGGAAAAAAATTGAAGGAAATTGTTGCGAACATCTTTAAATGAAAACGTTATGGAAAAATGCTAATTATACCGAAAGAATTGACTGAATATAACAAACATACATAAACAACATGAAATGCTCAGTTTCGTGTGAAAAAAGAACAAAAATCATGTCCATTCTAAGTTTGATGTCTTATTCTTATTTCACATAATACAGTGTTTGGAGTATTTTGCCATTTACCATTCCTATATTCAAATTCACTTTAGATCGTATGGTCATAGAAAACTTGTGATTGGTTAAAATGAAGTCCCTATCTTGCATCAAGTTTATTTTTGCATTAATCTGCACATTTAAGGGGATATAACTCAAGTGTTTGTGGCTCATGTGCTGCTTGTGCTGAGATCATATGGTCATACAAAACCTGTGGAAGTTTTCTCAAGATTGAATGAAAAATGAAATCTCCATGCAGGAAAAAGCCAATTTTTACATATAACTCCAGTGTTTGTGACCAAATCTGGCCCATTGTTGGCTTCTGCTGCGACTGTATGATCAGGCTCAAACTGTGTAAGTTTGGTCAAGATTGGAAGAAACATTAAGTCTCTATGAACAAAAGAGGCAATTTTTCCACACACAAGGGGCCATAACTCCGATGTTTGGGGCCTAACCCTACCCATCTTTGGCTTCCACTGAGATTATTTTGGGCACATACAAACTGTGAACGTTTTGTCAAGATTGGAAGAAAAATTATGTCTCTAAAAAGGTAAAAAGTTAACTTTTGCCTATTGTTTAAAAAAGGGGCATAACTCCGGCATTCATGGTCCACTTCGGCTCATTGTTGGCTTATGCTATGGCTTATCTTTTTATAATACACAATCATTGGAAGTTTGGTCAAGATTGGAAGATAAATAAAGTCTCTATGAACAAAAAAAGGCAATTTTTGCATTTTCTCCCACAAAAGGGGCCATAACTCTGGTGTTTGTGGTCCAACCTTGCCCATCGTTTTCTTCTACTGAGAACTGTGAAAGTTTGGTCAAGATTGGATAAAAAAAAACTTTATTGGAAAAATGCTTTTTTCCTTGAAAAGGGGTCAACAACTCTAAGGTTTATGGTCTGATTTAGCCCATGATCGATACCATCCGAGATTTTATGATCATACACAAACTGTGTAAGTTAGGTCAACTTTGAATAAAAAATTTAGCCTTTATCGCGATAACAGTCCAAATTGTTGACGGCATACAGATGACAGACGCTTGACAACGGACGACGCAGGAGGTCCCCCGTACCAAAAATAAATACATAAAACCCATTTTTGACCAAAGAAAGCCTGAGGACTCACACAGCAGATCCAAAGATGGCTGTTGCAAAGGACATGCAGGCCCCTAGTATCCCGTACTTCCACTTCCAGAGCTTGGTGCCCTTTAGGAACCCCTCTCCATCCTTGCGCTCTCTACCCCGTCTGGCTGTCAGAGGACGTCTATCCATAGACACTTCTCACAATAAGGTTTCTGAAATCATTTAATCTGAAAAGCGATTAATGATACCGTTAAGCAGTTATTATGTCTTATTTCAAGTTTTAAATTAATGTGATTTTTTAATAAGTTTATTAAAACAATAATAAGGCAACACAAGTAAGACATAACAAACAAAAAAACACTCTAAGGGGTATTGTTTTTGCAAGTTAGAGCAAAAAAACAACAACAACTTTTTGCAATTAAACAGTCTTAATGAGCGAGAAAACTGCACAGTCAGTTTGAGACCTGAACCCTGGACACATTGGATTCCAAGTGTAACAGAATGAACAAAGTGGAGAAAATTGTGCAGCCAGTCAGGGATCGAACCCAGGACCCCGGGCTTACAGGTCGAGACGGAGTGCCTTCCTACTGAGGTTACCGGGCTGCTACATAACCTCTCCCCTTTAGTACAGGCTGTAAGGCAGTTCTTGGTTCTGTCATGGCCCAGCGTTTGGGACAATTGTCAAAGGGCGAGAAAATTGTGCCAAACTGTTACAAAACATCACTCCTTGGCTTTAGCGTAGTTAAAACCTATATCTGTAAGCTCAACAATTGTCAAAGGGCGAGAAAATTGTGCCAAACTGTTACAAAACATCACTCCTTGGCTTTAGCGTAGTTAAAACCTATATCTGTAAGCTCAACGGCGTCGAAAGCCCAATACTTATTGAGACACTTTCAAGTCCGTTTCCTGGGAAGAACCAGTACTTCGTGTCTTTTGAGAAAGATCATTTGAACACAGGCGTGTAGTATATTTATGGCTATTTCATTGCACATGTGCGTGATTGACCGTTACCCGGCACTAGCCACATGCTTCTCAGTAGTAGAATAAAAGTGCTAGAAACAGCACGCTTGTGTTTGTTATTGACTCAATTGTCTTTAATCTAGGAGTTTGTACGTTTGAACGTAAACACTACAATACAACATGGTGTCAGAATAAAACTAATTTCACAAAAGACTCAGGAATAATTTTCAAAAATGGACTTAAGTGGCATTCCACCGCCAGTGTTTAATTGGAACTCTTCTAATCTACTAGAAAAATGGGAAAAATTCAAATTACATACGGAACTAATTATCAAAGGACCGCTTAAATCAAAAAGTGAAGAAGAACAAGTCTCTTATTTACTTCTCTGGATTGGAGATGAAGGTCGAAATATCTACAAATCCTGGTCATAAGTCAGCAACGAAGAGGCGAAAAAGCTTCAAACATATTACAAACGTTTCAAAGCCCACGTGCAGCCGATATTAAATCTTATCTTTGCTAGATACGTATTTAATAATGAAATTCAGGGGCAAGAGAGCATTGATACATTTTCAACGAGACTCAGACTCAAAGCTTGCAACTGCAATTACAACGAAGAAAATGAAATGAATCGTGACAGAATTGTTTTTGGCTGCAACAACAAAACAGTTCGAGAAAAGTTTATCAACCAGGGCGAAGCACTGACATTAGATAAAGCAATTCAAATTGCCCAAAGCTACGAATACAGAAACAACTGCACGTTATGTCAAAACCAAACAACGTTGATGCAGTCAACAAGCGCAATGCAAACAGAACCGGAAACCAGACCCACAACCAACAGCAGCCCCGGAAACCCACATCATGTGGAAATTGTGGACGTTCAAATCCGAAGAACAAGTGTCCTGCCTATGGAAAACAGTGCCACACGTATGGAAAGCTGCATCATTTCCAGAAACTATGCCGACTGAGTGCAGACTCAAGTGAACAAAATAACTACTTGTAATATGCAAGACACTAACACTGTTTGTAATAGTGGTGCTTGTGGATCTTCATTCGATTGCCAGGATAATATTGCCAGGATAATAATTATTATGCTATTGACATGGTAAGCGCTTCTTTTTCACTTTCTCCAGACCGTGCATTTGCCAAATTATTCGTTGGTCCACGCAAACTCCCCATTGACTTTAAGGATGACACAGGAAGTGTAGCCAATATTTTGCCAAAGTCCCAGTTTGAGAAACTCAAAGTTAGTCACCCGTTGGAGCCCCCTAAGCATAGGTCAAAGAAAATGCTATTCCCACGGTCAACCCTCCGAGCAACATACTGGAAGCGCTAAAGTTGCGACTCAAATCTGAGCTTGACAGAATGGTCAATGACCAAATAATCGCGAAAGTGACCGAACCCACTGACTGGGTTCATTCAATCGAAGTCGTAGAAAAGCCTAAAACAGGAAATCTCAGGATTTGCCTTGACCCACAAGCCCTAAATGCCGCCATTAAGAGGCGGCACTATCCTATGCCGCCGTTGGATGACATAACTTCCAAGTTAAGCGGTGCGACAGTATTCAGTATACTGGATATCACACATGCTTACTGGAGTATTAAGCTTGAGGAACAGTCCTCTTACCTGACAATGTTTAGTACAGTGTTTGGACGTTGTCGCTGGCTGAGACTTCCGTTTGGTATCTCTACGTCTAGTGATTTATGATGAAAGTCGATGAGATATTTCAAGGTCTGCCAGGCATAACTGCCATTGTTGATGACATTCTGTGCTACGGCCGAAACCGTGAGGAGCACGATGATGCATTGCGCACGAGAAAAGGGCATCCAATTTAACCCAGATAAGTGCACCATAGGAGTCACAGAAGTGCCTTACTTTGGTCACAAAATAATTTGCGCCAAATTTAGCTGAGGTCACATCCCCCCCTTGGTGCCTCTTGAAAAATGACACAGAAATTGTCTGGGATGAACAGCAAACAAAGGCGTTTCTAGAGGTCAAACGCATTATTACGCAAGCACCCGTGCTGGGTTTTAATGACCCTAAGGAACCACCGGTTCTTGAGGTGGACGCTTCTAAACACAGAATAGGCGCATGTCTTATGCAACGAGATCACCAGATCATATTTGCATCAAAAAGCTTGACTCAAGCTGAAATAAGTTATGCACAAATTCAGAAAGATATTCTGGCCATACTCTTTGGTTGCAAACGCTATCACCGGTACACGTACGGTAGACCCGTTACAGTGCATTCTGACCATAAGCCATTAGAGGCGATCATGAAAAAGCCGCTTTCTGCAGCCCCTCCGACACTGCAGTGCATGCAGCATTGTTACTTCAATTGCAGACGTACAAACTAAATGTCTGACATGTTAGGGGAAAAGATATCCCTGTTAGCGATTGCCTTTCGCGCCAACCTGCTTGCAAAACGTACCCGAATTTGATTTTAAATGGTTGGCCGGAAACGCACGCCGGATGCAATCCGTCAATACTTGATTACTGGAACCATAGGGATGAGTTATTCTTTGAAGGTGGTCTGATATTTCGAGGTCAAAAGCTAGTTATTCCGAAATGCTTACACTCGGGAATGTTGGCAAAAGTTCACACAGGTTACATAGGAATAAAAAAAAACAGAACAAGCGAAAGACAATTTATTTTGGCCAGGCATGTGTAAGGAAATCACGGAATACGTGTCTAGGTGCGCCACTTGTCTGACTCATAAAGATTCAAATGCCAAAGAACCACTCATGCCCAGTTTCCGGTAAGGCCCTATCAAAAATAAGGGACAGACATATTTCATTTCGAAGGAAAGAATTATTTGCTGACAATAGATTATTACAACCAATTTTTCGAAATACATCAGTTGCCTGACACGTTAGCACGAACAGTCAGTCAAAAATTAAAACAACATATGTCTCGCAACGGGATATGCGATACTTGCATCAGCGACAACGGTCCGCAATACTCCTCTGCCGAGTTTGCTCAGTTTGCGCGTGAGTGGGGATTCAAACACAAGACCTCCTCCCCATTGCATCCTATGACTAAAGGCCTTGCAGAAAAGGGAGCGTCTATCGCTAAGAAAATTCGTGCGAAAGCCTGTGATACCCGTCAGGACCCATACATATTCCTGTTGGAATATAGAAGCACCGCGTTAGAGTGTGGATACACCCCTGCACAGTTACTAATGGGCTGAAGAACAAAATCTGTCGTCCCAATTTCAAGATCCCTCTTATTACCAATAACTATAAATAGAATAACTGTGCAAAACAAAATGAATCAAGCCAAACAAAACCAGAAACGATATTTTGACCGCAACACAAGGTCAATACCAGAACTTCAAGTCAAGGATTCTGTTCGATTACAACACAAAGGTAAATAGATACCAGCAAAAATCATAAACAGGCAAAACCATATGCCATACACCGTGCAAACAAACAGTGGTACCTTGTACAGACGCCTTCTCATGAAAACCAACGAAAAAACACCTGGCTCTGTTGATTTCTATGCGAATCCATTCAGTGTTTTTTTAGGGCCAATTTGGGGCCGAAATTCGGCCCCATTCCAATGCTAAAAAGGTATATATTTTCCCCTATATTGACCTTAAAATTTTCCTCAGAAAATAAGCATTATAAAAAAAAAAAAGACCAAAATCGGACACAAATTCACTAAGATAGAGGCATTTTCGTAAACAATCCTAGCTATTTTTTATCAAACAAACTCAGTGCATAATCTAAGTTATCATTTGTAAGTGATATTTAAGTGCCTGTAAATTAAATTTTAGTAGTCCGTAGATTAAGATTGTGAAAAAGATATATGGGTAGTTCAGTGGGCTTTTATGTCATTCGACTGTAGTATTTTCGATTCACTATTTTTGTACCATGCTAGGCTACATAATCTATATACACATGAACTATAGCTATTCTACAAAAATAATTCCCCTTTTGTCACAAAATTCCCCATCTGAAGGGCCCCGCCACCTTTCCCCCAAAGGTGAAAAAAAACACTGCCATTTCACAACACATCCCCTCTGGGGCCTCCTAATGACCCCTGAGGTAACCACAATCAATCTGACCTGCCCCTCCTAAACATCACTGACCCACATAAAACACGGTCTGGGAGAGTTGTGCTTGATTGAAGAAATCTAATAGTTAATGTATGCAGAGCATATTATCTAAGCATGAATGTATATTAAATTAACAGTAGTTAATGATCGCATGCATAATATTGGACATTATTTAGTTATTATTATTAATTTTGACAATTAATAATTGGAATGTTGATTCATGCGAGATTTTAATACTTGTAATTTTTCATTGTTAAAGAAGGGAGATGTAGTATAGTTATGGCTATCTCATTGCGCATGCGTGATTGACCATTACCTCCCCACTAGCCAGATGCTTATCAGTAGTAGAATAAACGTCCTTGAAACAGCACGCTTGTGTTTGTTATTGACTCAATTGTCTTTAATCTAGGAGTTAGTACATTTGTACGTGAACACTACAACACAACATGGCGCACATCATATCTCCTTGGCTTCAAATACCAGTTCATGCCGTGACATTTTACATTTTGGAATTCGTGCAAAAATACTTCACAACAATATTCACGACAAGAAATTAAGCATAACATGCGTAACTGTGCTGAAGACAGTTATACCTAAAATAAACATGTGTTAGATAACATAGAACTCGCACATTAAAGGGACTTGTTCACAGATTTTCGTATTTTTGAAAAATGTCATTAAATGAATTTACTTACAAAACTGTCATATCTGGAATAGTTTTAAATAATTATAATAACAAGGAAAAAGATAAAAATAAAAAATGTGCCTGCCCTGGGGTTCGAACCCGGGACCCCTAGAAGCAAAATCTAACGCGCTACCACTACACCACGCAGGCTTTTGATTTTGGATGGCAGTTTAAACGCTATGTCGGTAATACACGTTTTTGCTAAATTATCTATGAAAAGCGTTACAAACGCTTTATTATTTTTCCAATTTCGATTGATGATTATAAATAAACGAACATATCTTTTTAACATTTTTCTTAGTCAGGAGTGTTATTTTGCTTGTGTGAATATAATGCATACATTCTTTTTTGAATCTATGACAATTTTTTTGAAAATTGTCATTTTGCCAAACTGTGAACAAGTCCCTTTAAAATTATAGTTTAACATCAATTAAACATCTCCAATGCGAATGCAAATCTAAGTACCTGGATCTGGGAGGAATGAGAAAACGATCAGCCAAAGAAAAGGAAACAAGTTGTGGTGGGCAAACTTTCAGATTAAATACTATTTACCATAGATCAATGCATCATGTTTGTGATTTTCAATTCATGAATGACCTTACTGAATGTATTTGGGAAAAAGTATCTGATTGGTTGCATGATGTCGAATATACCAATCGTAAATCGTTTTACTTGTAAACCATATTTTACATTCCGGTCTGATTATTGCTAATGTATAGCCAACAGGGGAACCAGAAAACAAAATGTCAGCGCCCACAGAGAGCATAGTGTCAACATGAAATTCATAGTAAATTTTGCAAAGACAATTAGAAATAATTGGAAGAAATCTGTTGTAATTACTGGAATTTGTGCTTATGGGGTAAAATTTGCACATGAAGCATATGAGTAAGTAATCTGCCGCTGGTATATTGCGTGTCACTTAAAAACAAATTTCGGACATCTTATTCGGATAATACCAAATCAGACCTTAATCGGTGATTAGAAAGTCTGATTGAAGTCAACAGTGATATGTACACCTCTTCATTGCCTGATGCTTCCCATAAGGTTTATTGAAATATGGCCAGTAGTTACTGAGAAATAGCCAGGACAAGAATTGTGCACTATATATCCTCGATTACCGTAAATTCGCGACCCTAACATTTAATGTCAATTATCAAAATATTTCAACAATTTGAACATAATAATTAGAACAAATATTTGAAAATATATATATATACCGCAATTTTTTTTAACTTATTTATCCAAAACAACGTTTAAAACTTTTAGCAGGTCAACATTGTTTACGTAAGTGTCAAGCAGTCGCCATGTTATCTAACTATCATTGATTCGCGGATATGACGTCATCCCGTCATTCCTAGAAAATAATCTTCAATTAGGCCACATGTACAACAAGTTTTCGATTATCATATTAAACAGTGAATTTTATTTAAAAAAAGATATCTGAAATGTAATTCTTTCTTATCACAAATGCACATTTAAGTAATGCTATACCAGTGGGGAAAAACGTTTTTAGGTAAATGGATTTTTTCTTTTAAGGGGGCTTACAGAATCTAAAATCCATGATGATTTAAGTTTAAGCAAAAAGAACATAAACAATTACTGTTTTAATTTTGTTTTCAGTATATCATTGTAGGGTGTGTTTTTAATTTGTGATGAATAGAGCCTGTACAATTTCCTAAATGCCTCTTGTGTAACCATATTTCCATATAAAAAAAGGCTAAACTTCACTTAAAATTAAGGTACTGAAAAACACAAGAAAAACTTTGCTCGGCCTTAGTTACGATACACTGACGAATCATGTCCCATATATGAAAGTTCTACTGCAACATCGGACAAAAACAACTATTTCGGTTTGTATTTTTATTGAAAAAAACAAAATGTAACTTCCTGGTGTTTTGGGAATAAGAAATCATGGTGTTTTTATATCAGGTATCATGTCCAGTTCTTTTGTCTGTTTAAAATGCAGTATATTCACACAATATTCGGTCACATGGTCCATTGGACATGTACAAAGAAATTCCCGCGGCCACGTTTGCGCATGCGCAAATGCCAAAGACGATCACGTGACAATAACAACATCTGCGAATCAGTGGTAGTCGCGAATTTAGGGGAGTTGACGATAGTATACAATCAAAGAAGATCTATCAATAAACAAAGATTCATGTTATCGCGAGTTACCGTCGATTCTCGCAGCCCCCGAGATTTTAATCACGTGATAAACCACATGATCGGATCTATAATTATAGCAGAGTATATCGGCTTTTTTCTTAAAAGTTGTTCGAAAGACTTGTAATATAAATATTTTACAATAAAATGAAATAAACTTTATATTATGTACTGCCTACATATTCTTGTTTGTTGCTTAATCATACTTCTAATAGAATACTGGAATGATGATGGATAAACAAAAGTTTTTGATCCGCAAAATCGTATTTAGTGTAATCAAACTAAACATATATTTGCGATAGGAAAATACGTCTTGTTTTCCATTATACATGTGTTTTGACATTCTATGTTATATACATCAGGAACATCTTTAAAGATGTAAAATCCGTAGCTGGCTACATAAAAACACACATGCATCGGGAATTATTGATTGTATTCATTTACCGAAGTGTAATGGTCTCTTTTCGAAGTGAATGTCATTAAATAACTCACACGTGCACAGATGCTCATCAATCATCTTCAGCTGCGCTATGCACTGTGTCTTTTTTGTATCAAAATGAACTAACGGACAGATAGACGAACATGGATATTTATGCCCAAAAAGGGAACTTTGGGGGCATATAGTTATCGCATTTTTCGTCTGTCTGTCCAACTGTCCGTCTGTCCGTCCGTCACGCTTCTTGTTTGGAGCATAACTCCATGCGTTTGAAGGGATTTTCAAATGAAACTTCATATAATAATAGAAGACAATGAGAGGAAGTGCAGAGTACAAGGACCACAACTCTCTTCAATATTTACAGAGTTATTGCCCTTTGTTTGATTTTCTTGTGAGGAGCATATCTCCATTAGTATTGAAGGGATTCAAATGAAACTTCATATATAGATAGATGACAATGAGAGGAAGTGCAGAGCGCAAGGAACACAACTATTTCTTCAATATTTACAGAGTTATTGCCCTTTGTTTAATTTTCTTCTGCGGAGCATAACTCCATTAGTATTGAAGGGATTCAAATGAAACTTCATATAATGATAGAGGACAATGAGAGGAAGTGCGGAGCACAAGGGCCACAACTCTTTCTTCAATATTTATGGAGTTATTGCCCTTTGTTTTATTTCCCTATGTGAATAATTAATTTTCTTGTGCAAACCATAACTCCATTAGTATTGAAGGGATTCAAATGAAACTTCATTTAATGATAGAGGACAATGAGAGGAAGTGCTGATCACAAGGACCACAACTCTTTCTTCAGTATTTACGGAGTTATTGCCCTTTGTTTTATTTCCGTATGTGAAGCATTAATTTTCTTGTGCGGAGCATAACTAGATTTGTATTGAAGGGATTCAAATGAAACTTCATATAATGATAGAGGACAATGAGAGAGGTGCAGAGCACAAGGACCACAACTGTTTCTTCAATATTTAAGGAGTTATTGCCATTTGTTTTATTTCCTTATGTCATGCATTACTTTTCTTGTGCGGAGTATTGAAGGGATTAAAATGAAACTTCATATAATGATATAATGATATGCTCTTGTGCAGAGCATAACTCCATAAGTATTGAAGGGATTTTAAATAAAACCAAATATATTGATAGAGGACATTGAAAGAAAGTGCAGAGTACAAGGACCATAACTCTTTCTTCAATATGTGTGGATTTATTGCCCTTCAGTTAATTTTCATGTGCAGTGCATAACTCCATTAGTATTGAAGTGATTTAAAATCAAACCTCATATATTGATAGAGGATGTTGAGAGGATTTGCAGAGTACAAGAACCATAAATCTTTTTGTAGGAAGCATCATTTTTGCCAACAAGTAACTGACAATGTGTTGCCTACCTCTGACAAGCATATTCTTCGGGGGAATACTTCACATCCTGTGACAAGCCTAATTTTACACAAAATATTATGAAAGATACTCGTATGATTGCCTTTTGAACTTTCAATTTGGTGCCGGGAAAAATATGAAATTGCTTATGAGACATTAATCAGAAAGTTTGTAGATTTATATTTTTGGGAACTATTTATGGAGACAAAACTGTTTAAACTCGACAGTAGTCATTGATTTGACTTAAATTTCGACTTATTTATTCGAAAAGTATCAATGTCTTTTAAAATATGTTGTATCCTGTGCCAACATAGTATTGCATCTGACGTCTTTACATAATATATGAATTTATAAAAAACAAAATAATCCACAAATAAAGGTATATGTACCCATTGTCTACAGTCACCGTTTTTGCTGAACTTTGGCAAGTGTGCTATGGTGTACGTAAGAAATCATACGGGCCGGGCTAGGTCGGGTATGTTCTACTGAAGTTTATGAGTATCTTTAAAAAGAAACTGAGCGAGCAAAGCGAGCGAAACAAATTTTAGCATATTCAGTTTTTACCGTTTTATATATGCCCATATACGTATGGTCCGGGAGTTTGAGGGGGGGGGGGGGCGCGCGCTGGGTCTGCTAGTGCGTTGATTTATGTTTTTTACAAATTGCTGTATGAACAGTAAAAGCACAATGTGTCTTTCTTGGTGTACACATTTAGATAACCTTCAAAATGCGACTTTATTTGGGAAAATCTGTCCAGAAATAACAAAGTTTTAGGCAAAGACAGGTTAGATACAATAAAAAAATCTTGCTGTCTAAGCCTGAAATCTTACAAAGACTCCTGTCCAGAAATAACACAGTTTTAAGCGAAGGCAGGTTAGATACTTTTAAATAAAAATCTTGCTGCCTCAGTCTGAAATCTCACAAAACCTTACTCTGAACATTTCCTGATCTATTTAAGATAAAATCACATTGTTTGTTTCATGTTGTTCAGTTTTAAATTTCCTTCAAAATTAGACTTTAGTCAGCAAAATCCGTCTAGAAATAACAAAGTTTTAGGCAAAGGCAGTTTAGATACCTTTCAATAAAATATCTTGCAGCCTTAGTCCGAAATCTTGCAAAGTAAAATTTAGATCGAAAGAGTAGTAATAGTGTGTTTATTTGTTTTTTTTACAAATTGAAAGAGTAGTAATAGTATGTTAATGTTTATTTATGTGTTTTACAAATTGCTGTATGAACAGTAAAAGCACAATGTTTCTTTCTTGGTGTACACATTTACATAACGTTCAAAATGCGACATTATTTTGGAGAATCCGTCCAGAAATAACAAAGTTTTAGGCAAAGACAGGTCAGATACTTTTCAATAAAAATCTTGCTGTCTAAGCCTGAAATCTTACAAAGTCTCGCTCTGAATATCTCCGGAACTATTTAAGATAAAATCACAGTGTTTATTTCTTGGTGTTTTAAATTTTCTTCAAAATGAAACTAATTCAGCAATATCCATTAAGTAATAACACAGTTTTAGGCAAAGACAGGTTAGTTGCTTTTCAATTATAAACCTTGCTACCTCAGACTGAAATCTTACATAGCCTCGCTTTTAATATGAATAACTCCGGAATTACTAAAAAATAAAAATAAAACTTATTAATTTCTGAATATAAATTAATACAGTCGAAACCCGATACTACAAATAGTCAAGGGAGATACAGAATTGTTCGTTGTATCGCATCTTTCGTAGTATTGCAAAAAATCTTTTAAAAATTTAGTGTTGTGCACTCCTGTGCGGCAAGACTAAATTTACAATGAATAATAGTAACCATGAATTAAATAAATTTTAATATATTTTATTTAATAGTTTATGACAACATTTTAAAATTATACATTCATGCAGAATTTGCGTTTACATTCTAGTGTGGTATTTTAGTTTACAGTATAAATGACTGGGCCTTTGTTTATAACGCCGTTGACCATGAGCGATATCCTTTCAACTAAAAGACTGGCTTGGGGTAGGTGTGAAAACTTTCTCGATAAGGTGCGAAAGTCTCAGCTGCAAACTTATTCGTAGTATGAATTTTGAATGAAAATCTAACGATCGGGCCAGAAAATCAATTAGTAAAATCGCATCTTTCGTTTGATCGCGATTTCGTAGTATCGCATCTTTTTTATAGTTAAATATATAAGGAATTCGGACGGGACCTGCAGCCTTATTCGTTGTATCCCGTCATTTCGTAGTATCGTGATTCGTTGTATCGCGTTTCGAATGTAATATTTATTTTTGCGGAAACGATTGTTGTGTATTTTGTATGGTTTCTATAGATATGTTCTCGGTATACTTCGGATTTATTCGTTATGTGGAATGCTTTGCACAGGATGGTTATTAAACATGACGTGTACATCATTCCACCTCGTGTAAATTTTGTTACCATAAATACATTACAGAATTCCTCGGCCACGTGCATCATTCGGAATACTTTGCATAGGATTGTTATAAACTGCGATCAACGTAATTTCCGCCTTTTACGAAAACCAGAGCTAGCTGATACAGCACAAAACAATACTTTAAATAAATCATAAAACATCTGCAAGTATGCCTCGCGGAAGGAAACGGAAACAGTCTGAAACATCAAATGAACAGCTGGAGGACGAATCCAGACTATTGCAGCCCGACCCAGGAAATGGTATTATCGATTTTGAGTAAATTTTACGGGCCGCTAACATTGTCCCTACCAGTTCTAATCTGAATAGCAATGAAAGGTGCGATGTAAGTGGGGAATCTTTGCAAGCTTCCAGTCAATCATCTGACCAATCGTATTCTGTTAGTAGCAATTTGAATTCTTCGGCCAATAATTTGGTAAATATTGGTAGAATGTTGAGTAATGGTTCTTCGCACGAGACTAGACGCTTAACAAACGATGATTTAGCGGCACACGTGCCGTTCTCGCTCAAACAGCAAATTTCGAAAGGTGAATATGTAAACCTTGCATTACTGCTAAAAGGAGCCATTGATATGTCGGATTTTTGTAACGGTAGTGTCCTTAAACTTTCTTCGCAGGGTACAATTGAGGAGTGTAAAGAAAAAAATTAATCTATTGAAAAGTGGACTGATGCCTTCTTGATATATGCATCAATGTACCTAACGACGCAGCCAGATAAAGTATACGAGATATTGCATTACATGTGGACTTTTCGCGAATGTGCATCACGCCAAGGGGGAATTGCATGGCGTGAATATGACGAGCAGTTTAGACTCCGTCAGGGCTTACAACTGCAGTCTTGGGCTTCAATAAACAATGACCTTTGGTGAAGGTGCTTGCAGGTTAGGGGCCCCGAGCTTCAGGCAATGCCTGAATTAAATTACTCGTGCCACCATTACAATGAGGGGTACTGCGCGTGGCCAAACTGTAGGTTCTTACATGTATGCTCAGAATGCGGTTCCCAGCATCCACTCATTGAATGTCCATTGAAGGTCAGGCCACCTACTTTTTCAGGGGGTTCTCGTTTTCAAAGGGGAAGAGGGTCTTTTCGATTCAGACCACATGGCCGCGGGCGCGGACACTTCCTCAAATAGATCCTAAAGCTGGTTCTAATCCTTGTAACAAAGACTTGAATAACCTTGCAACTTCTCCGATTAATATTGAGAAATTACGTGAATATTTAGCAATTTACAAATCTCCAGATAGTCTAGAGCTTTTAAATGGTTTTGAACGTGGTTTATCAATGCATTACAATGGTCCTCGATTAAATCGTTCCAGTAAGAACTTAAAATCGGCTTTAGCGAATCCGGATATTATTCGGGATAAAATAAATAAAGAGATCAAAGCTGGAAGAATGGCGGGTCCTTTCTAAGAAAAACCCTTCCCGAATTTTATTGTATCCCCCATAGGCTTGGCTCCCAAAAAACACCGGGAGAATTTAGAATGATTCACCA
This sequence comes from Congeria kusceri, assembly GCA_027627225.1. NCBI lineage: Eukaryota > Metazoa > Mollusca > Bivalvia > Myida > Dreissenidae > Congeria > Congeria kusceri. The sequence goes on along the minus strand of CM051025.1, from coordinate 15,717,231 downwards.
CTTATCATTTCCGGAAGGAGAATCTGTGAATGACTTCATTGACAAAAAATACTGTTCTGTGCAGTACACTAATATTGATGAAGCTGTTCATATGATTCAGGATTTAGGTCGAAATTGCAAACTCTTCAAAATGGATCTAAAATGCGTTTCACCTTTTGCCGGTGCGGCCTGATGAATTTGAAATTCTTGGGATACATTTTAACAATAGGTATTATGTAGAAAAAGCGTTACCTGTTGGTGCGTTAGTCAGCTGCAAAACATTTGAAAATTTTTCTCAGTTTTTGGAATTTTGTGTCAAGTTTAAAATGGCGTCTGGCAGGTTAATGCACTATTAAGATGATTTTTGGGGTGGCAATAAATCAAAGCAAGATTGCTATAAACTTATGGATACATTTATGAATTGCATGAAAGAACTTAACGTGCCATTAGCAGATGAAAAAACAGAAGGCCTGAGTGAAATAATTGTATTTTTAGGTTTGGAATTGGATTCTGCTAACTTAGTAGTGCGTATTCCTACAATAAAAATAGCAGAGTTAGATGAAAACATCCATTGTCTAGTACATAAAAAGAAAACTAATTTGAAAGAAATGCAGTCACTTATAGGATCCCTTAACTTCTGTTGCAGGTCAATCCCAGTCGGGCGGCCATTTTGTAGGAGATTAATTAACACTACTTGTGGCAAAACAAAGGCTGTCAAGCAAGACCTTGAAATGTGGTCAACGTTTTTGCGAAATTACAATTACACGATCGATATTGGATATCTAATGAGGATACTCAGTTGTTTACAGATAGCGTGGGTGGTACTGAGCTTGGGTTTGGAATTTATTTTCAAGGTCATTGGTGTCAAGCACGTTCGCCTGAAAAATGGCCTGAAAAACATTCATAAAACATAAATTGTATGGCAGTCTGTAAACGTCGGTGTAAAAATGTGAACATTTTCCCATATTTCTTTCAGGGAAGATTTGCTTAGAAGAGAATATTGTACCAAAGCAAAGGTGAGTTTGTATGTGTTTTTTTAAATGAACGAGTAAAATAAATGTTAGTGCTTTTAATTTGAAGTAGAACTATTAAACATTTACAATATACTAGAGTAGAAAAGAAATCTATTTCTAACACTAGACAAGAAAATAAAACCTCAGAGTAGAAATATTTGTTATTTGAGATGTTTTGACGGTTCTATGTCAGTGTGCGAAATTAGAACAAGCCGTAAGCCGTGCACTTGTAAATTTTGAAGCGGGCTTGCTCAGAGTCTCAGATTTATGCACCTGTCAATATTTTCCTCCAAGGGCGGAGCGGCGGGCATATACGGGACTTTAGACTGAAAGCAATTCCTGACAGGCGGGAATTTGACACGCTGAATGATTCCGGGTCCCAGGTAATAGACTGTTCGGATTTTAGGTCCTGGTAATATTGGCCCCTGGGCCATTCGATACACCAATTAAGCATCCCCATTGAGGGATTTAGACAAAAAGGAATTAGATCCACAAAAATATAATTAGTCAAAATTCCCCTGGGATTACCCACCGCTCCCCCCCCCTCCCTGGGGGAAAATATTAATAGGTGCATTATATAAGCGGGCTTGTAACACTTTCATGCTCTCAAGTAATAATATTAGAGTTTGGGCCTGCTTGGCCAAACTGCTAATTTTGATGACTGCTCTGTGGGAATTTAGTTCATGTTTAATGCACCTAATGTTTTCCCCCGGGGGGGGGGGTGCGGCGGGCATATAGGGGACTTTAGACTGCAAGCGATTCCCGACAGGCAGGAATTTGACATGCCAAGTGATTCTGGGTCCCGGGGAAATAGACTTTGGTCGGAATTTATATCCTGGTAATATATGCCCCGGGGCCATTTGATAGATATATAGCATCTCCCACTGAGGGCATTTAGACAAATATGCTTGGCTCTAGAGTGGGGAATTAGACCCCCCAAAAAACATTTGTCAAATTCCCCTAGGTCTGCCCGCCTCTCTCACCCTGGGGGAAAATATTGATAGGTGCATAAGTAATGTTTTATCGTAGATATTGATATCCTGTTTGTTGCTGTGCACTACATTGACTGATTGTTATACAGGAGTATGGGGACCAGTCAGCTGTGTTTGGTGAGAAGAACAGAAGGATCACAGTGTTCTTGAACCCTGCGGCTCGCGGCGGGTAAGTAGAGCAGACTGCAGGCTTGGTTGATGGACATCGGGTTTGTAACATCGCTATGCTATACAGTGGTTTGTGCAACACGTTTTTAATTTATGAAAACATGCACAGCAATTCAGCCTCGAATAAAATTGAGTAGTGCTCCATGTGTTGAGACCCGCAGCATTTTTGTGTTGTCTTGTCTAGATCTTCATGTACAAAAACAATTTATACATTTATAAAAATATTAATATTTATTTAAAAATGTTATTGTGGAAGTGTTTGGTATTTCAGACGAGGGAAAAAAATGTTTGAGAAGAATGCGGCTCCACTTTTGTACCTGGCAGGTATTGAGGTCAACATCGTTAGGGTGAGTCAAATACTGCCCCTTAATATTAGGTGTGGTCGGTAGCGTGTTGAGATTTAAAACTTCTTTGCATTGCTGACAGTCAATATGTGAGTGTGGATTTGTTTAAACCAGAAAATGAAATTGATTTGTATAGTTAAATCTGTGAAGCTGTAAATTTTGTAAGTGATATTTAAGTGCCTGTAAATTAAATTTTAGTAGTCCGTAGATTAAGATTGTGAAAAAGATATATGGGTAGTTCAGTGGGCTTTTATGTCATTCGACTGAAGTATTTTCGATTCACTATTTTTGTACCATGCTAGGCTACATAATCGCGAACTGTGTATTTTCTAGACGGAGTACGAAGGGCAGGTCAAAGAATTTTTCCAATTTCTGATGCTTTTATGTCATTTGGCTGTAGTATTTTCAATGTTCACTATTCTTGTACCTTGCTAGGTTACATAATCGCGAACTGTGTGTTTTCTAGACCGAGTACGAAGGGCAGGTCAAAGAATTTTTCCAATTTCTGGAAACTCAGCACGTGGACGGCATCGTTGTAGCAGGTGGGAATGGCACACTTATTGAGGCATGTGTTTTGAATGTTTATTTGGTGAAGCATGTTTTTTTGCTTATTTGTTACAAAATTAAAAAAAAGCTTGTTTCTCACCATATCAAGATGTAAATACTTTAAAATTGTATCGGTATTTTAACTGACAACAGCATTATATGTTTAATAGTAGTCTTTAATATTTTACTGTTTTGGTACAGTGACATGACAAAAATAAATTGCTTACTTGGTCATCTGTGAAGATTATAGGAAGAGTGAATAATTATTTTATGATGATGATTTTAATTACAGCTTTAAAAAAGGTATAATATCATCCATGATTTCAAGGGAAGTTTTTCTTGTCTTGCAGACTGTAACAGGAATGCTGAGGAAAGGGGACCAGGTTTGCTCGTGTATCCGATATTCTAACATGACATGCATAGAGTTTTCTATAGACAAAGAACAGAATTCACCATTGTTAAACAACCAATAAACAACCAGAAAAAAAGTTCCGAAGCTGTAAAATATTGTTCCCATTAAAATGGAAGAAAATGTGGTCAGGTCATGTTAGAATCAAAATAATTTTCGCATTATCGTCATTTATCGGCTTATAAACAACAATTTTTCATTCTAATGAGGTATTTGAAACTTCTTGGGCTAACACCCTTGTGATTTAATTTCTACCCATCACAACTCCAAATCGTTGTTTATAAGCCGATAAACAATGATAATGCGAAACTTATTTCTTAAATCTCTTAATTTCTTGAAATAACTTTGTATTTGCGTCATTGGATTTAGTAAATAAAAGGCTTTGTTTTAGATGACACAGTGCAAACAATTGCACTTCAGATTTGTGAAATTTTAAAATAAATTAACTACATTTTACCAGACATTAGTCCATTGAAGATTGAGTTCATTATGTCGTATCTCTGAGATTTATGTTCATAAAAAATGTCATGGTGTAAGGCCATCATTAATTTGTAAGTAATCATGTATAAAAACAGTTTCTGGTTGGGATAAGAATGTAATCAGTAAATACCCCCAATGCTTTGCATTTACCATTCCAAGGCGGTGACCCCAGTTTAAATCATTTTTCGCTCGATTTTTTAATTGAAGACAAGGCAAGCTATTCTACTCGCCCTGGCGTTGGCATCCAGCGTTTGTTAGGTAAGTATTTAGGTAAGCTAGTTTCTCAGGAATGGCTTGATGGATTTCATTCAAACTTACAACATTTATTCCAAACTTTCAACATTTATTCCCCATATTAAAATGAACCTATAGGCCAAGTTTGGTAACTTTAATTTGAAAATTATGGGCCTTTTTACACTTAGAAATTTTACATATAAGCTATTTGGATAGGTTTATGTTAATACATGTATAAGCTATTTGGATGGGTTAAAGTTTTTCTGTAAGCTAGTTAATATTCAGGAATGGCTTGAAGGATTTTATTCAAATTCATTCAAATTTTAAACACTTATTCTCTATATTAAAATGAACCCATGGGCCAATTTTGATAACTCTAGTTTGAAATTTGTCAAAATTATCGGCCTTTTTACACTTAGAAATTTTACATATAAACTATTTGGATAGGTTAAAGTTTTACAGTAAGCTACTTTCTCAAAAATGGCTTGAGGGATTTCATTCAATCTTCAAACACTTATTCCCTATATTAAAGTGAACAAAAAGGCCAATTTTGATAACTCTGGTTTTGAATATTACATTCCCAGTGGTGGGGTGGCGGCGTCAACTTTTGATTTCCACTCTCTAACTCGAGAATGAATCTTCATACATACACAATATTAAATACTTTACTTGGGATTGCATTTGGAGTGGGGTGCATAGGTCAAGGTCATTGTTACTAAAAATAGAAAAAAAACAGTTTCTGCTCAATTACTTGATAAAAATTGAAATATTAATAACAATGAAATAATAATAACTTAATTTATAGATACCGTATAGCAAGACATCCCATGAGATTGCATATTGGGTCGGTGGGGTCAAGGGCACTGTTTTGAAAATTAGCAAAATGCTTTCCACTCAGTAACTTGAGAACAAAATTAACTGTTCAATTGGCCGCTACTATCCATACAGTTTGTTTTAGAAAGAAACGCCAGAAACTCTGACAAGCACAAGCATAGTCGAGTGCGCTGTCCTTCGACAGCTCTTGTATGTTTTGTGCTGTGTTATGTGTATTGTACTGTGTTGTATTGGATATTCTAACATGACACGCGCGAGTTTTCTCTCGACAAACAACAAAATTCACCGTTAAACAAAACTACCATTAAACAACCCCCCAAAATAGGTCCGAAACTGTAAAATATAGATCACATAGTAATTGCAGAAAATGTTGTCAGGTTGTGTTAGAATCAAAATAGTTTTCGCAATATCGTTGTTTCATGGCTAATAAACACCGATTCATACACATCAGAACTCTAAATCGTTGTTTATTAGTCGATAAACAACTCTTAATCAAAAATTAATCCTTAATTAGTCATTTATCACAAATAAAGGACCATGTTAATAAGGGTTTCTTGCCTGCTGGTGTTCCTGGGGTTTCATTTATCTTATATTGAACTTTTTCAGACATTCGGTCAGAAAGTTCCGGTTGGTGTGATACCGGTGGGTGAGACCAACGTATTTGCCAGCTACTTCTATGGCAGTGACAAGACGGAAGTCAGGTCTGGATTTGGCTGTCGTTGCTTCTTTTATATGCATATCTGGCCAATGCTCCTTAGAGATGTTCAGAAATATCGGAGGCCAATGTAACTCCCTTCTTGAATAAATGTATTTAATATGCATTTAACGTGTATTAAATACATTTATTTGAGAAGGGAACCCAATGGGAAACGACCAAAATGAAAGAAGAGCAAGCTTCTATTTAGCCCAAACAAAAAATGGAACATTCCTAATTAAAAAAAAAAACTGGTTTGACTTAACAAAGAAAAAACTTTCGAGTCGGTACTTTTTCATCGGGTAGGTAGGCAATGGCAAACAAAGTTAATTTTAATGTTGGCCTAATCTATTAGTTCTAATACATGTATGCATCTTATTTCATACGGTGCTTGTTTTGCAGAAAGTTTGGAATTCAGAAAATATATTCCATCACTAGTTAGTCATTTATGAATGAGAGAAAATATATTCCATCACTACTTAGTCATTTATGAATGAGAGAAAATATGTTTAGCTGTTTAATTAGTGTTCATCATTTAATCATTTAGTGCAAAACATTTGTTTTGTTATGTAAATGATTGGTTTACTGTAATATTGATAACAAAGCATGTCTTTCTGATTATAATGCAGTTTTACATAGACTTGTAATGTTAAATGTTAAATGTTTTATTTTAAAAGTTTTGTTAATATTGATCGATTAGGCCTCGTTCAGTTTGCAAATAAATAGGAGACTAATGCTGGACGCATCCACAGTGGCTTTTTAGCTCACCTTAGCACAAAGTGCTCATGGTGAGCTTTTGTGATCGCCCGTTGTCCGTCGTCCGTGCGTGCGTCCGTCCGTCTTCAACTTTTCATTCAAACGACATCTCCTCCTAAACCACTTGGCAGATTTTTACCAAACTTCACAGGAATGATCATTGGGTGACCCTCTTTCAAAGTTGTTCAAATTGTTACGGTCTGCTGCATATATAGGTCACCAGAGCTAAAAATAGATTTAAAAAGTGTAAACTTAAAAAATCTCTGAAACCGCAGTGCCCAGAGGTTTCATATTTGGTATGTAACATCCTATAGTGGTCCTCTACAAAGATTGTTCAAATGATGCCCCTGGGGTCAAAACTAGCCATGCCCCGGGGGTCACATGGTTTATATAGAATATATAGCAAAATGACTAAAAATCTCCTCTGAAACCACAAGGCCCAGAGGTTTCATAGTTGGTATGTAACGTCCTATAGTGGTCTTCTACAAAGATTGTTCAAATTATGCCCCTAGGGTCAAAACTGGCCACGCCTCGCGGGTCACATGGTTTATATAGAATATATAGCAACATGACTTGAAAAATCTTCTCCTCGAAAACCGCAAGGCCTAGAGGTTTCATATTTGGTTTGTAACATCCTTTAGTGGTCCTTTACAAAGTTTGTTCACATAATGCCCCTGGGGTCAAAACAGGCCACGCCCCGGGGGTCACATGGTTTATATAGAATATATAGCAATATAACCTTAAAAATCTTCTCCTCTGACACCACAAGGCACAGAGATTTCATATTTGGTATGTAACATCCTATAGTGGTCCTCTACAAAGAGTGTTCAAATTATGCTTCTGTGGTCAAAACTGGCCACACCCTGGGGGTCACATGGTTTATATAGACTTAAATAGCAAAATGTCTTCAAAAATCTTCTCTGAAACCACAAGGCCCAGAGGTTTCATATTTGGTATGTAACATCCTATAGTGGTCTTCTACAAAGATTATTCGAATTACGCCCCTGGGGTCAAAACTGGCCACACCCCGGGGGTCACATTGGTTATATAGAATATATAGCAAAATGACTTTAAAAATCTCCTCTGAAGCCGCAAGGCCCAGAGATTTCATATTTGGTTTGTAACATCCTTTAGTGGTCCTTTACAAAGTTTGTTCAAATTATGCCCCTGGGGTCAAAACAGGCCATGCCCGGGGGTCACATAGTTTATATAGAATATATAGCAATATGACCTTAAAAATCTCCTCTGACACCACAAGGCACAGAGATTTCATATTTGGTATGTAACATCCTATAGTGGTCCTCTACAAATTATGCCCCTGGAGTCAAAACTGGTCACGCCCTGGGGTCACATGGTTTATATGGACTTAAATAGCAAAATGTCTTTAAAAATCTTCTTCTCTGAAAGTGCAAGGCCCAGAGGTTTCATATTTGGTATGTAACATCCTATAGTGGTCCTCTACAAATATTATTCAATTTATGCCCCTAGGGTCAAAACTGGCCACGCCCCAGGGGTCACATGATTTATATACACTTAAATAGCAAAATGACTTTAAAAATCTTCTCCTCAGAAACCGCAAGGCCCAGAGATTTTTTATTTGGTATGTAACATCGTATAGTGGTCCTCTACAAAGATTGTTTAAATTATGCCCCTGAGGTCAAAACTGGCCACGCCCTGGGGGTCACATGGTTTATATAAACGTAAATAGCAAAATGTCTTTAAAAATCTTCTCCTGAAACTGCAAGGCCCAGAGGTTTCGTGTTTGGTATGTAACATCCTATAGTGGTCCTCTAGAAAGATTGTTCAAATTATGCCCCATGGGTCAAAACTGACCACACCCCAGAGGTCACATGGTTTATATAAACTTATATATCAAAATGACTTTACAATTCTAATCCTGTGAAACCGCAAGGCCTAGCGGTTTCATATTTGGTATGTATATGTGGTCCTCTACAAATATTGTTCAAATTATGCCCCTGGGGTCAAAACTGGTCACGTCCAGCGGGTCACATAGTTTATATAGACTTAAATAGCAAAATGACTTTAAAAATCTGTTAAAATTATGCCCCTGGGATAAAAATAAGCCACACCTCGGAGATGCAAATTCTTATTCAGTTACAAGGTCTCAGGTGAGCATCCTAGGGCCCTCTTGGCCCTCTAGTTTTATATAGACTTGTTATGTACAGCAAACAGTGTTATGATTTTATTATTGATCAGACAAATGCTGGATGTAGCCATGGCAGTTGTTTTCGTTTTAAACTAAATTTTTAAGCTCGATTGTGTAATCATCAAAAGCCAGAAGCTAATTTTTAAGCTCGATTGTGTAGTCATCAAAAGCAAGAGGCTAATTTTTAATCTTGATTGTGTAATCATCAAAAGCCAGAAGCTAATTTTTAAGCTCGATTGTGTAATCATCAAAAGCCAGAAGCTAAGTTTTAAGCTTGATTGTGTAATCATCAAAAGCCAGAGGCTAATTTTTAAGCTTGATTGTGTAATCATCAAAAGCCAGTAGCTAATTTTTAAGCTTGATTGTGTAATCATCAAAAGCCAGAGGCAAATTTTTAAGCTTGATTGTGTAATCATCAAAAGCCAGAGGCTAATTTTTAAGCTTGATTGTGTAATCATCAAAGCCAGAGGCTAATTGAGACATTTGTGAGTCTGTTTCCTGGGTAGAACCAGTACTTGGTGTGTTTTGAGAAAGATAATTCGAAGGCTCCTCGAGTAGGGATCGAACTCACAACCTCCCTATGGCAATTACAGAGACGTCATATATTTACCAAAACTGTTATCCGTTAATTATTGATCAGACGAATGCTGGATGCAGCCATGGCGGTCGTGGAGGGACACACAGAGAGGCTGGATGTGTTGAAGATTGAGGGCGACGAGGGGAAGACGATCTTTGCACTGTGTGGACTTCAGGCAGGGGCGTACAGGGATGCAAAGGAACGCACATCAAAGTGAGATACTTTCTCCATATTACCATGGCAACTGATTAGCTTCTGCTTATTAGAATATGATCAGATCCTGTTTCATCTTAGATATAGAGTATTGAGGGCTAGTGCTGGTTTAAAAGTGAGAATAAAAAACAACTACACATCAATCTGAGTTGTTTAATATTTGAAAAAGAAATTGAAAACTAAATAATATGGGTTGGAATAAGTTCTTGTCATGATTTTGTATGTACCATTTTTATTGTGCTTAAGTGTGTACTACATGATGCTAGGTATTGCTCAGTCAAATTCCTGCCCATTGAATTTATATGTTGGTGGTAGTCGTAGAAGATTATTTGTCTATCAATAGTTTATTTAACTGTGCTTACTGAACATAACATTCTGCTTAAACACTCCGCAAAGACATTGTCAGACACGTGTGAATTCATTTGACATCCCATTTGGTGTTTTATGTATGAATTTCCAATAATGAACAGCTTTGTTGTTCCATTGACAGGTATTGGTATTTCGGACCCTTGAAGCACCGGTTCACGTACATGCGTTCAGCGCTGCGTGCATGGCCCCCGACCATAAAAGGCGAACTGGAGTACACGGAGGCACGAGACACGGACATCCCTGTGCGGACACAGAAGCTGGATCCAGTACCCAGTCCGGAGAACCGGGGCTTTCTCCTGTTTGTATTGTCACTGTTCTCTAGACGGTTCAGGTCCCGAGTGACGCGTCCTGGTAAGTGGAGTCTTGACGTGTTTGTTTCATATTCCTTATTATGCCCCCTTATCAAAGATGGTGGGGTATATTGGGCTGATAATGTCAGTCCATCAGTCTGTCTGTCGGTAGACCAATTTCGTTTCCACTCTCTAAATCCAACAGTTTTAATCCGATCTTAACCAGACTTCATGAAAATGTTTGTGGCCATAATATTTCAGGCAAGTTCAATAATCAGCCAAATCACCATAGGAATTGTTGAGTTATGGCCCTTGAATTATCTATAATTGGCATTTTTAGTTGTTTCCACTCTATAAGTCCAACATTTTTTTTCCAATCTTCACCACACTTGCTGGAAATGTTTGTGGCCATAATATCTCGACCAAGTTCAATAATCAGCCAAATCGCACAAGGAATTAATGAATTATGGCCCTTGAATGATCTAAAATTGGCATTTTTAGATGTTTCCATTCAACAGTTTTCTTAAAATCTTCACCAAACTTCAGGAAAATGTGTGTGACCATAATATCTCGACCAAGTTCGATAATCAGCCAAATCACCCCAGGAAGTACAGAGTTATATCCCTTGGTTTATCTAAAATTAGTATTATATACTCTATGTCCAACAGTTTTCATCCTATCCTCACCAAACTTGATATTTTAAAGATTGCATTTAACCTAGAGAAGGCATAACTGTTTTTCAAACAACTCTTGTCATGCATCTGTTGTATGAAAGTTAGACCATTGTCAGATTTATTGTGTACCATAATTAAATGTATAAATTGTAAGAAAATCAGAACGGAGTGTCTTATCCATACAGGTACTCTGCAAAAAACTTGCTTAAGTCTTCTAGAGAAAAATAATGTAATATTTGTCCTCTTCCTCTATTGTTTCCATTTGATATGTGACCATACAAACTACCAGAAAATGCTAAAATTACTAAAGTTAAGTAACCTTATATAACATCACAATGAAACCAAATTTACATTTAATGCTCTTCAACTGTAATAGTTAGCTGTAAAAGATGCATGTTAGGTCAAGACACTGCTAAGGTGGAATACTTCTTTGTATAGGCAAACCAGTTTAGTGATACCTCTCATTCTGGTAAAAAAAAACCCGCAAACTTTCAAACAAGAATTCATTTGAGGCAAGGGTTGTGCTGATCAAGATGAAGATTTTAGCGTCAGTGTTTTGTTGCCAGGGTTACAAGAGGAGGAGGAGGATATGGAGTATGAGAATACACGGGTGGTGAACACCGACCTCAACACCATTGAGTTCACCGTCTCCTCAATGTTCGATAAGGAAAAACAGGTGGGTTTTTTACTCAAGAAAGAACTACCTATTGTTATTAATTTATCTCAGTGACTGAGAATGAAAATTAAACATAGCTTAATGGACTTTTGAAACTCTACTTTTGTGGATCTTCATATATCTCACCTCCTACAAAAAGAACACAATCTGATTGGCTAAGAGCAGTCACATGACCATGGAGTATTTTTCATACACCATGAGTATTATTTCAATACTCCATGATAGAAGTCTAATGACGCAGTCCAATGACGTCATTTTGTTTATTTTGTGAAGTCATTGTATGTTTTGTGTTATTTTGGAAGTTTGTCTTTTGTTAATTTTAAAGTGATATAAATTAAAAGAAACCAGTGAAAAGTAGTCTGTGAGATATATTCGTTACACTGTTAGTAAGTGAGAGTGTATGGGATATACACCCTCAGCGGCTTCATACCATACGAGAGCGAAGTTGGAGTGTGGTATGAAACCACTGAGGGTGTATATTCCATATACCCTCAGTTACTAACAGTGTAACTAATAATACTTACTTAAGATTGCATGAAATGGGCACATCAAATGTCGTAAGCACTAGTAACCACATGTACAGACTTAACTTACTGAGAGGTTTTACTTTGTATCAGAAAGATGTTGTTTCACCAAATGCTTCAGTTCCTAACTAGTTCGGCATATGTAAGCTTCATTTGTATATAATATTTATATATTATACTATAATGTTTGGCACTCAAAAGGAGGAGATCATTTAAAAGGAGGAAGTATCACACGCTTATTATTACTTGTTATTGATGACTACTTATTTGATCATATTTTAACTGTGGTGTTCTTGTCTAGAATCTTCGCGGGGTCACACTGGGGCTGGGACCTGCAGAGATCGGCAAGGGAGATTTCATCAAAGAAGGGTGAGTGACACCAGGGCCCGTATTCGCAACCCATTTTTAGACGTAATACTTAAGAACATTATTAAAACTGTTCTCTCGTAAAAAGGCTGTTAGTTTGAATCCTGCTTGGTCTTCATTTGAGGCGCGTCGCTGGAAAACCGGACTTAATGCATGTTCGTAAAGTGTCATCCCGGATTAGCCTGTGCAGTCCGCACAGGCTAATCCAGGACGGCACTTTCCGCTTTTATGGTATTTTCTGTTTCATGGAAGTCTCTTCTAAACATAAATCCACTGTAGGCGGAAAGTGCCATCCTGGATTAGCCTGTGCGGAAGGCACAGGCTAATCTGGGATGACACTTTACGCACATGCATTAAGTCCGGTTTTCCCACGATGCGCCTCATATATTCTAATTATAGCATGCTTTGTTTACAATTTGTTAATGTCACAAGCGACATTTGTACCAGCATATTCGTAAAAACAAGTTTTTTTTTCTTGAGTTTAAGACTATTTTTTATTCTTGAGTCTAAGAATGGGTTGGTGAATACCGGTCAATATGATGTTATAACATTGTAGGCATTGTGTATAATACACACTAGTGATGAGGGAGGTTACATCATACAAGGGTGAGTGACGTCTGAACGTGTCGTAAGTTCGTAACATTGTAGGTATTGTGAATAATAACAACATATACCGCAATAAACACTGCAGATGAGATTAACTTGGGTTATAATGATTGTGCTTAAAGAAGGATTTATATTTAGTTAATCACTATATATAGAAGTCAGTATTCTAAAACAATGATTGTTGTCAATTTCTGTATAGAATACTGTTGGATCAAACATATTTTACCTAGTATACCACACTCTATGATATGATGGCAGTAGTAAAGCTCCAGAATGTATGTCATTACTTCTTTCAGGGAATTTTGATAACCATATATAATTGAGGCATGTTGTGCGATGACACTTTCTGCTTTTATTGTATTTTCTGTTTCAAGGAAGTCTCTTCTAAACATCAATCCCACTGTAGGCTGAAAGTGCCGTCCTGGATTAGTCTGTGCAGACTGCACAGGCTGAACCGGGATAACACTCTACACAAATGCATTAAGCCTGGTTTTGCCATGACACACCTCATTTAAATTTCAAATGACTAAGCAGTTGTAGTTACTAAGCATATACCAATCAAGCTTTAACCAATGTATTTCAAGTGACATTATAAGTGAACACAATATCACAGGGCAAGAAAATTGTGCAGCCAGTCTGGGACTCGAACTCAAGACCCCTCACTTACCGAGTACTCTCCCGACTGAGTTTACTGGGCAGGTGCACAACCTCTCCCCTTTAGTGACTCAATTTCACATCGTGACATTATAAATCCTCAATGAAATTCATTACCATTTCCAGTTGGAGTCGTCTAGGTTTGCCCAGCTGGCAGATGGATATGCCCAGCAATAAACATGTGCTCTGTAGAAAAGTGAAACTGCAGCCCGCAGTTCCTGAGGTTAGTGGATGAATACTCCGAATTGTTTTTCCTTGTAGTTTTACTTATAGGATTTGTTTCTATAATTTTCTTTTTAAGACCTTGTTAAAAAAATGTGTCTTTTGGTCTCTACCGTTGTGCATAACATGATTAAAAATAGTATTAAAAAGATTTTATTTAAACTTACACCGGTATTTACAAAAGTTGTATGGGCTAAAACTCCTTATGTATGGAGTTTAATGTTTGTTCGATTTTGTTTAGTATTGTAAAGTTGTAAGTTAGTAAACTAATAAATGGATATCATTGTATATTTAGAAAAGACATTTAGAGAAATGAATGATTTAATAACCAAAACTTATTTTGTATTCTTACCACCCATTAATTTTGTTGTGTTAAACATTACTTGTTTATTATTCAATTATATCCTGTTAAACTTTCTGTAATTATGCTCCCCGAAGGGGCATCATATAGTCGCCGCTTTGTCTGACCGTTCAATTCTAATTTCAATGCCATTCACTTTGTCTGTGTGTAAAACGAATTCCCCGACAATTTTATCCATCATACTCGATGTGCCTCCTTCCGTCCGGTATTTCGTTTCCACGCGAGATCTCATGAACTAATTACTCGAATTCAATGAAACTTTATATGAGCATCCCTATAGTGTGGACATGCACATATTGTCAGATCGTTCTGGTCTGATGATTTTTCAGGGAGTTATTGCCCTTTGATTATAAATCGGACATTTTAATAGGAAATTTTTGTTTCTGCGCGAGATCACATGAACTAATGACCCGAATTCAATGAAATTTTATATACAGCATTCTTACCAAGGGGCCGTGCACATATTGTCAGGTCGTTCTGATGCAATGATTTTTCAGGGTGTTCTAGCCCTTTGATTACAAATAGGGCATTTAAATAGGAAATTGTTGTTTCCGTGTGAGATCTCAAAAACTTATGACCCGAATTCAATGAAACTTGATATGCTGCATCCCTACAAAGGGGACATGCGCATATTGTCAGGTCATTCCATTCCAATGATTTATCAGGAGTTATTGCCCATTTTATATAAAAAATAATACATTTTAATAAAATATTTTCTTTTCGGCACAAGATCCCAGAAACTAGCAACTTAAAGACGTTCGCAACAATTTCCTTCATTTTTTTCCCAACGACAGATTTTCTTAAAACTTGGCACAAACATGCATCAATGTATTCTTAAACTAAAACAGTCTTAAAAAATAGGGGTCACCGGCCTTTTTTCGGAAATATTGAATTTTGAATACGGTACCCGTTGGAGCCTTTTTTCAGTTTATGTTACTTAGAATGTTGAATAATATAAAGCGTTTATATCAAAAAACGATGGAGATTTTTAAATGTATCATTTTAAAATTTGTTGGTTGGTAATATTCAAGTGCATTTTAATGACAAAACGCGCTTTATCTACAGTTATCATTTACCAAATGACTTGTAATGGACGCTTAACGAGGTGAATTTTGCATTAAATTTGCCCGTGAAAACATCAATAATTTATCGTATATACGAATATCTTTTGTTCCAAACGACAGATTTTGTTAAAAGATCCCACATACATGCGTCATTGTATACTGAAACTAAAACAGTCTTAAAAAATAGGGGTCACCGGCCTTGTTCCAGAAATATTGGGTTTTGAATACGGTACCTGTCGAAGCCCCTTTTTCAGTTTGGATTTTTATCAATGTTTTAAGTATATAGGATAGTTATTTTTCAAACAAGGTTATGGTTCTTTCAACTGATATGTTTGTACATGCTTTGTTTGGCAATATACATGTGTATGTTGATAATAAAAACATTTTACCGACATTGACTGCTTAAATAATGAATTTGACTGGACATTTAAGTGTGTCAAATGGGAACTAATAATGCTTTCTGAAACTGAATTTTTATCAAATGCATTTTTTGTTCCAAACGACAGATTTTCTTAAAATTTCGCACAGACATGCACCATTGTATATTTACACCAAAACATTAATAAAAAGAATGGCTCACCGAACTTGTTTGGGGAATATTGGATTTCATATTAGCCTATATAATAGGGTACCCGTGTAGCCTTTTTCCTGTTTCATTTTAACATACATAAACAACGTATTAATAGAATGAAGATATTTAATGGATCATTTCTGAACAAAATTTGCTTGGAAATACTTTACATAGTGTGTTTTTGATTATTATATATGCTTTATGAACTTTTACTATTAAAAATATTTATTTTGAATGGACATTAGAGATTAAATTAGTATATTGTAACCTATATACAATAAAGAAAAAATGAAGCAAAAGGAGAAATTAACACAATTATTTTCTTTTTGTTGCGAACGTCTTTAAAAGCAATTAAACTTTATATGCTGCACTAAGAGCAAATGTGCATATTGTCAGGTCGTTCCAGTCTGATGGTTTTTCTGGGAATTTGCGTTTCTGTGCTAGATCTCAGGAACTAATCACTCGAAATCAATGAAACTTTATATGCAGTATCCCTATTTAAAGGACATGTGCATATTGTCAGGCTATTCCAGTCAAGTGATTATTCCCAGAGTTATTGTCCTGTGATTATGAATTGAATGTTTTCTTTTCCACACTAACTTGGTTATGGATGGAGGGATTTTAAAAGTACTTGGCACAAAGGTGTGCTGCCATGAGTTGGTGTGTACCACTCATGAATCAGGTGTCTAGATCAAAGGTCAAGGTCACCTCTAGAGGTCAAAGTTCAAAATTGGCACTTTGCTTGTTTGCGCTTTACCTAGTTATGGATTTTAAAGCTACCTGGCACAAATGTCAACCTGAATGAGACAGCATGAAGTTTAAATGAACCAGCTCTGTAGGTCAAAGGTCACACTTAGAGGTCAAAGGTCAAAATCAATTTTTGCTTATCCGGACTTACTTGGCCATGGATTGAAGGATTTTCAAATTACTTGGCACAAATGTTTGCCTAAATGGGACGGCATGTCAGGTACATGAAACAGAACTGTAGGTCACAGGTCATACTTAAAGGTCCAAAGTCAAAACTGGCTTTTGCTTGTATGGACTTATAACTTGTTGAATGGATTTTGTTTTACTTTATATATTTTTAATGACAGCGTGTCTCCATATGAATCAGGTCCTTAGACGTACCATCAAGGCCACAGTTAGAGGTCAAAGCGGCATCGGGGAGCATCCATCAGTTCTACCGATATTCTTGTTTTACATATAGTTGGCATGTTTAAGTGTATATATATTGTAATTAATTTTGGACCAAGTGTGAGGTTCGCCATAACTCTAAACCAGTTTAAGCTTTGCATTGACCATTTCAAGGCAGTTATCATAGTTTAAGTTTAAACCTAGTTTAAACCTATTTATTTAAGCTCGATTACCTCAAAAGCCTTAGGCTTATAGACACTATCGAGTCTGTTTCCTGGTTAGAACCAGTACTGGGTGTCTTAAAAGATCTAGAGAATGCTCCCTGAGTGGGGATCGAACCCGCGAGGTCCGGTCCCAAGGCGGACTGCGTATCCTTTACACCATTCGACCCTATCCTACGAAGGTTGAGTGTGAAGCTATTGTATCTGCTTAACATTTCTTTATCAGATACAATAATTTTACGCTTAACCCTCGCCTAGTTTTAAGTATTTCATGTTTCGTGGTTGTTTTGTGTTGTTTGTGTTGTATTGGCAATTGGTCATTTCACTAAAGTAAAGGACCATAGGATGTTGATAAGGGTTTCTCTCCTGCTAATGCTTCTGGAGTTTCACATGAGGCGTGTCGTGGGAAACCCGGGCTTAATTAATGCATGTGCGTAAAGTGTCATCGCGGATTGGCCTGTGCAGTCTGCACAGGCTAATCCAGGAAGGCACTTTCCGCTTTTATGGTATTTTCTATTTCAAGGAAGTCTCTTCTAAACATAAATCCACTGTAGGCGGTACGTTTCGTCCTGGATTAGCCTGTGCGGACTGCACAGGTTAATCAAGGACGGCACATTACGCACATGCATTAAGCCCGGGTTTCCTACGACATGCCTCATATGTATTCTGTTTGTTTGCAGGCCAAGGAGCTCTGGTACACGATAGACGGTGAGCAGTTTGAGGCCATGCCAGTACAGATAACCCTTCTCAAGAACAAACTGAAGGTGTTTTCTCGTGCACAGTCTAATACTAGTTGATAATAAATATTCAAATAAACTGCCGGCTTGTTTTGTTGCTATATTCTGTTTCATGCAATTGCACAAATCTTTCAATGATGTCTTTCAGTGGTGTCAAAGATGTGAAGTTGTGTGCGGGCAACATGTTAATACATTTGTGGTGTTGATAAGTTCGGTTCACATCATTATACGGGTGTTTCGTAAATATGTTATTAATTCATTGAATAGTATTTGGTAAAACATGGTTTTCATGTTTCCAATTGCAACTGAACATAAACAAATCATGTTCTTACTGTATTCAATGAGTCTTTCTTTTTTTTTAAGTGTATGTGATTATATCTAGAGCTGTCGGAGGGTCGAAGGACAGCATGCTCGATTTTTCTTGTACTTGTCAGAGTAAGTGGCATTTTTCTACAACAAACTGTTTTGATAGTAGGCGCCAATTAAACAAAGTTAATAATCAAATTTCATTCTCGAGTTACTGAGTGGAAGCATTTTCCTAATTTTCAAAACAATGGTCTTGACCTTGACCCCACCCACCCCATCTCAAGCAATGTCTCGATATACAATATCTATTGAGTTTCATTAAAATATTTCAATTTGTTCTAAAGTTATTGAACAGAAACTGTTTTTTTTATATTTTTAGTAACAGTGACCTTGACACCCCCCCCCCCCAAATGCAATCCCAAATGAAGTATTGCTTTAGGGTATCGACGCATGAAATTTCATTCTCGAAATAAAAAGTTGATGCCGCCACCTCACCCATCGGAATCTAATATTTCTAAGTGTAAAAAGGCCCACAATTTTGACAAATTTCAAACTAGAGTTATCAAATTTGGCCTATTGATTCATTTAATGCAGGGATTAAGTGTGTAAAGTTTGAATGAAATTCCTCAAGCCATTCCTGAGAAACTACCTTACGGAAAAACTGTAATCTAGCCCGGACGCCGACAAGAGTAGCTTTTTCTTTGAAAATTCGAGCTAAATATCAGTTTGAGATGGTTATTAATATGCGACCTACAGCTGGTCTGTTAGGTTTTAGTAATTTTAAACCAGACATACAGTCACTTTGCTCTGGAATACTAGTAGCAGCAAAATGTAGGAGTTACAACCAATCTTATTTTTCTAAGTATTTTGAAGAAAAATTTCGGTTAAAAGATTGGGGTATGTCACTAGGCAGACGGGTCGATTTGGGCATAGTGGCGGCATCAACTTTTATTTCTGCTCTCTAACTCGAGAACGGATCGAGCTATTGTAATGAAACTTCGTACATAGATACCTTATAGCGAGACCTCACTTGGGATTGCATATGGGGTGGGTGGGGTCAAGGTCGCTGTTACTACAAATAGAAAAACAGTTTCCGTTCAATAACGTGGGAGCATTGAGATATTTTAATGAAACTTAATACATAGATACCGTATATCGAGACCTCGCTTGGAATTGCATTTGGGGTGGGTGGGGTCATGGTCACTGTTAATAATTTTTTTTTTAAAGTTTCCGTTCAATAACTTTAGAACGCATTGAGATATTTAAATGAAACTTAAAACATAGATACCTTACATCGAGACCTTGCTTGGGATTGCGTTTGGGGTTGGTGGGTTCAAGGTCACTGTTAATATAAATAGAAAAACGGTTTCTGCTCAACAACTTGAGAACACATCGAGAGATTTTTATAAAACTTCATACATAGATACCTTATATAGAGACCTCGCTTGGGATTGCGTATAGGGTAGGTGATGTCAAGGTTGAGGTCACCGTTTTTTTAAATAAAAAAAAACCCGGTTTCCTCTCAATAGAACACATTGAGATATTTTAATGAAACTTCATACATAGATATAATATCTAGACTGCGCTTGAGATTGCATATAGGGTGGGTGGGTGTCAAGGTCACCATTACTAAAATTAGACAGTTTCCGCTCAATAGCTTGAGAAGACTTTGAGGTATTTTAATGAAACTTCATGTATAGATACCTTATATCTAGACCTCACTTGGATTGCATATAGGGTGGGTGGGGTCATGTTCACCATTACTAAACATTTGATTTTTGTGCTGACTTGAACGCATTTCGTTTGAAAAATTAGGTTTTGTGGAACTTCCATGTCTTGTTTGTACTTTAACCCCATATTTAATAGCTTTTCCTTTGATAGCAATCATTTCTTAAAGAACCAAACTTACAAACTTAAAGATCTACTGATAAATAAATACTCATACATATACACTAGACATTTAGACATGCACTGATGATAGTCAATAAGAACTAACAAAATAATACTTTACTATCCATTTTTATTTACAGCCCTATGATAACAAATAGATGCACAACCAATGTATGATATAATTGCGAGGCAATACAATATTTAATCTAATCAAAGTGCTGCAAAAGAGTCTAAAAAATCTATTGATAGAAGTTACGATACATATGTCAATTAAAAATGGTATAAAAATGTGTTTCAGCAATAAATGTACATATATGATGAACTGTTCTGATGATTTCATAGCATGATTGAGATCAACTTTTTAACACTTATTTCAAAGGAACAGAGACGCTTGACAAGTTTAAATTGGCACATAGAAGTGCTGACAAAACAGGAGAAACAAACAATAGCAATGCACTACTAGTTTCAATATACATAGCACCACACAACATGCATAAAATAAATTACTGAACTCGTGCACATGTTACAGATGAACAAAATACAAATGCCATTTGATAACTCGGATACTTGATAAGCAAATAAAAGTTGTATACAGGGAATTAAAACAAATATCATAACGTACTGACCTAAAACCTAACATAAAAATTTTGATATTTCTTATTTCGTTATACAATCAACAATCTGTTTCATATCTGAAAAGTATCCAGGGACTACATCACAAAGCTCCTTAGTGAAAATGTAAGTAAATTTCTTAAAATCATAACATTCCCCAAGTCTGGGGTTAGTTCATTTAAAGAGTTTGTCTTAAATGATTTTCAGTTGGTAAAGAATCAACAGATGCTTCGTATTTTACCATATTTCAAATATATAATATTGCTTTTCACAAGGGAAATTTTATTTGAATGTTTCCCTCAAATGTGACTGAAGTTAATATGAGGCGTGTCGTGGGAAAACCAGTCTTAATGCATGTGCGCAGTGTCCTCCTGGATCAGCCTGTGCAGTCCACACAGGCTAATCCAGGACGGCACTTTCTGTTGTTATGGTATTTTCTGTTTCAATGAAGTCTCTTCTAAACATAATCCACTCTAGGCGGAAAGTACCGTCCTGGATTAGCCTGTGCGGACTGCACAGGCTGATCCGGGGCGACACTTTACGCACATGCATTAAGACCGGTTTACACACGACGCCCCGAATATGTTCCTTAGGAGCTTGCGGATATGGACCCAGATGAGCATTCAGTTAGTTTGACTAGAATGCTTTGCTAGGTTGGGTAACCCGGCTGTTCACTCACAACACTAACACATGAGCACATTTCCGTGTCTGAGGGTCTGGGCCCTTACAGTAGCCCCTACACCCCGGTCTGCTGATAGTTCCTTATCCCTAGGGGCTTCCTAAAAGCATCCTGAAATACAGAGCAGTCAAGTATTAATAAATGGAAAGGTGCAACTAAAGCAAGGTACAAATTCTGCTTTTTCTTCTTTCACATAATTTTACCTATTCTTAAAATATTTTACACCCAATAAATTATTTACTCTTAAACAATTCTTGTGTTCCTGATATGAATTTTTACTGATGTTCAAGCTACAAAACAGTTGTAGGATTCTTTTGAAAAATTTTGTTGCACACATTGTTAGAAGCAAACAATTAACAGGGTTAGTACAAAGTAACTATAATCTGCTCATTTGCAGTATGCAATCATGCTTTCAAACAAGTGATCTGATGAAAGTGGTGAAGCAGAAACTTCATTATAAGCACAAACTTCAACACTTTAATAAGAACAAGTGTATCGAGATGTTAAGATTGTGCTACAGTGATCATGTGACCTGTGTGTGTGCGTTTTCAATCCGTCACGTACCGTGCTATCTATAACTGGTGCGTCTATGGCACTATAGGGAGACAACAGTAAACACACATGGGGCAGTATCGAAAGATACTGATAGGTCACACAGCACTAATACTGACGGCACTATCATTAAACTGATACATCTTGTAACAAAGTGTTACAAAAAATTAAATAAATAAATATTTACATCTATAAACTGAATTAAAACTGATCATCATCATCATTTTTTGTTATAGTAAACTTTCTCTTTGGAGTTTTCTTGATTTTTGAAATCAAAGAACTTAAAATCTTTCTGGGTGTATTGCCAGCGGGAACTTTGCTACTCATCGGAGGTCTAGATAGGATCTCATTTTCCTGGTCATAGTCTCTGAAGTGGTTAGGAGTCTGACCAAGTCTGTTGTCTGAGAAAGAAGGCAGAAGTCTTTGTCTCTTAGGTGGAGTGGGACCGTATTCATCTCCGGTCAGTTCCAGCGCCCGCACGTTTGGAGTTGACACGGGTTGGCGAGGTCGCTGCCTCGGAGTGAACGATCGTGAAGACTGCCTGAGAAAGTCTGGCGAGTTGTCGATGTGTCTGATATGGGAGCCAGATAGGTTAGATATTGCGTCCGACTTATCCAACACCCCAGGTGCATCTACATTTTGAGAATGTTCATCTGCAAACAGTCGGACACCGGCTGGCGTACTGACATTTGGTCGGAAGAAGTCGGGAGGGGAGATGTCTTCATAGATGTGATTATCATATTCCTGCTGTTCTGCAATGGGCTGTGCAGGTGCTGTCACTCGGAAGGACAGTTTACGTTTGCTGCTGTGGGACTGGAGCGTCTTGGACTGGGCCTGTGAGCCAGGGTATCTGAAGTCAGTGTCTGACTCGGCACGACTGACAGTTTCACTGGCTGAGTATGGTTGAAGAACTGTAGCACTGGAGGTTTTATTGATCGCATTAACAGGGTTCATCCCAGAACTCACTTTAATTGCGGGCAATCTGAAGCTTGGGGGCTTACCATAAGATCTGTCACCAACTTTTGGAGTAGGATGGCGCAGTTCTGAATTCTTAGTCTGAACTCTGTATTTTTGTTTTGAATGTTTTACAGAAGTACCGGGTTTAAATTGATTGTTTTCATGGTCACTAAGCTGAGCCTGTGATTCTTGCACCCGAGAACTACTTGAAAACTTTTTATTGAGAAAGGGTGTGGATGTTGCAGGCATTTCAAATGTGGACTGCACAAGGTACGGCTGGTCCCCAATATCCTCATACAGGGTACCAATGGAAGGTCTGGCCCTTGTGATGTCTGTCAGACTCACAGACCGCTCGAGGGACGCATGGCTGCTGACTGCTGGGGCTGGACCATCAACCTCATCGGGAATACTTCTCATTGAAGGGACAGGAAGTGGGGGACGCATTTCAAAGTCTTGAGGTCGTAGGTCTGTTTCTGACATTGCTGTGTTGGTAATGTTTTTAGGGTGATTATAATTGCTTAAACCAGTTTCACTGGGACACTTTGTAAGCTTGGTCTTACTCTGGGAAACAACAAAAGAGGTCTGCTGGAAAGAAGCAATCCTGGCCTGCACCAGGTTCCTGTTAGCACTGCTGACAGCAGATGTGTCCATAACACCTACACTGGTATTTGGTGTCATTTTCAGTAACGCTGAACCTAAGTTCTGTCTAGGCGTGGCTACAGTATTTTGTGTTTGTCTAACTGCACTGTTGGTGGGGGTGATAATGGACTCAAAGCGACTGACAATACTACCCACCTTGCTGGCTGCCGCGGGCTGCTTCTGAATGAAGCCCTGCTGCCTGGTCAGACGGGACGTGGAGCGACTCATCGACAGCGGGCTAAACCCAATATCATAGGCCAGGCCCTGCAAGCACAACCATGCGTAACAGCACCAACACACACACATCGCCAGATAATACGCATACCAGGGGTGTGACTTCAGATACACTTCAGGGGCGGAAACTTTCCTATCCCCCTCGACAAAGATTTTACGAAAGCTGATCATTTCTAAACTTATCCTGCAAACTAAGCATGCTTTATAGATAATGACGTTCAAAATAACGAAAAACCAGCTGAAATAGGAAGAATCACACCCCTGATATACACAATGTACTTCTTAAAAGACTGGTGGTTGTATACACGATCATGTTAGTTTGTCTTGTAATTTTAAGATATTTTTTAAAAGTGCACAGTTAAAAACAATCCACACCTCAATAGCCTGTTTATTTACACTTCTGTACATATTTACAACTACAGATAGTTCAATTCCATGAACCGAATATGAAGTCAAAAACTGACTTCCCAATCGAGGCTGAAATGTGCTGCAGTACCTTATTGCCCGAGCTGCCATTCTCAACATTAGAGTTGCGGCGAGGAGTTGAGCTGTTAGGTGTTCGTTGCGGTGTTCGTCTGCTACGAAGCGACATTGGAGTGCCAGGCGACTTGGCAGTCTTAGAATTGCGTCTGTTGCCAGGCGACCGAGAGCCTTTAGAATTGCGCCGAGTGTTGCCTGGGGTTGGAGGACCTGGCTTTTGATACACACATCCAGTCTTTGCCTGGGAATAAAATGTTTATTAAAATATAACTATAAATAAAATTATTATTACATAAAAATGGTTGAGCAACATAATTAAATATTAACAGTATTCTGATAAAAGCGTCTAAAACTTCCTTTATTATATGAGCATGTTTATTTGCTAAAGTGTAAGCAGCTCACCTGTTTATTCTTGCTATCAGAAGAGTCACTGCCGGAGTCCGTGTCCCAGACCTGCTTCCTTTTCTTCCCACTGGCTGTGGGCTGGGTGGTCCCGATGGTGCTCTCCCGCAGGGCGTCATCACGGAACCTGTTGGGGTTGTAGCGCTGCGTCTCCACGGGGTAGGAGGTCTTCAGATGGGAGGGGCACATCGTGTTACGCCTTGACAGCTCCCCGATACGCCCCCACTCCAGCTCCATGGGCTCATCCTCACAGTTAAACTTGCCACCGGTACCCCCTGCAGATAACACACCAAATAACATTAAATTTAAAGATTTTTTTTTTGTGTTAAAATAATAAATAGTAATAGATAATAGATAAGCAAATTCACTTGCACATACGCTCTTTGTAACTGTAAGTTTGTGCCAGCAGACGTAAACTAACTATGAATAGTACAAGACATAAAATAGACTCAAACAGTCTCCACATACTTGGTACGGAGGCGTTGGACCTGCAGGAATCGTGGCTAGTGATGCTTCTATTCAGGGTTGCCGTGGATTCTCGAGACCGCAGCCCGTACGCCAAAGAAGTCGCAGAACCGATACTCGCAGTGTCCACATCATCACCACTGCAATCATACATACACATAGTTTACACACAGTGCAAACATTATGAACAAGACCATATTAGAATTAATTCTTAACGTTTTTGTTTTAATTGTTTTATGTTCAACAGGCATGTCATTTCAGTGGGAAAAAACACCCTTTCATTCTTAAAGGGTTCACCAGAATCATCATTTCCAAACAGATCCCGAAAATATTAGCACTATTTCCAAATATAAAATTTCGCATTCAAATGGGGAACATTAGTTCAAAAGAGCAATAATCCCAATCCTGAATTTAAGAAATCTGATGGAAATTTAAGATATTGGCATGAATATGAAGAAGTGCCCAACCTAAAGGTGGTTTCTAACCTGGCTACAGTGGAGGCACTGACAGACTTGGATATCCTCCTGTGAGTGCGACTCAAGCGAGTGCGCGGCGTGAGGGTCTGCTCAGAGATGCTCTCCAGGGAACTGTGCCGCTTCTTCTCAATCACCGTCGACTCTCCACCAGGTATCGAGGACGGTTGGTTCTCTGCAATAACAGCAACGGTCATCAACATACTGGACCCGTTTTAAAGAAGATGCGAATGAATGACTGCAATCATGGTTATTCAAATCAATTTGTTTGTTGAAATCATTTTTTATTGTCATTTGAAAACTTATGTCAGATTCAAGGAAAAATAGCATCAAATACAATTTCTGAAAATGAACACAATTTGGTAAGTTGTATCCTTAACTATGTTGTACAATTGTTGATGATACCAGGGTGAGGTCTGTGACGAAGTGTGGCTACTCAGAGTTCAAATGTGGCGCGTCGTGAGAAAACCGGTCTTAATGCATGTGTGTAAAGTGTCATCCCGGATTAGCCTGTGCAGTCCGCACAGGCTAATCCAAGACGGCACTTTCCGCATTTATGGTATTAAATATGTGTCAAGGAAGTCTCTTCTAAACATATATCCACTGTGCGGACTGAACAGGCTAATCCGGGACGACACTTTACGCACATGCATGAAGTCCGGTTTTCCCACGACACGCCTCAAATGATGACCCACTCACCCATGAAGCTGGCATCAGCAGCGCTCTCCTTGTCAGCAATCATCTGCTCGAAGTGTGACGGGTCCCCGAAGTAGAGGGAGGAGCCCTTCTCCAGCTGTTGTTTGTACTCGCGCAGTTTCCTCTCTGCCAAGTCTAGCTGGGTCTCCAGGGAACGCGTCTTAGAAGCTGCAAGCAAACACGATGTAAATATTAAGAAGACAAAACAGCCACTTTGTGTCAATCACTTATAACTTGATGTTGAAAGTTGTTATTAATCAGGACTCGTCTGGGCTAACCATTTTTTAGCCCAATGTACTGTTCTTCACTGACACATTCAAAATTCATTTAAATTTAGCTATCCAGGGCTGGCGGAAAAATTTACCTTGCTTTACTGAAAACTAGTAATTTTGACTTAATTTGACTAATATTGTAACCAAATGTATGTTTTCTTTTGCCAAATATTCACCTTTCTAGCCATTGGCCAATTTTGCGCGAGACCTGCTATAAAAACACTTCAAAGAACACATTCAACATAGCTATAGCTAGTTCATACCAAGATTTTTGCTCTTGGCCATTTCGAGGTTCAGCTGGTCCCTGAGTGGCGCCATCTGGTGTGTGTACTTCTCCTCCAGGGCCCTGGCGTTATCGAGAGCCTGGTCTCGAGACTTCACCTGCGCCTGGAGGTCCGAAATGATCGTCTTCTTCTTGTTGTAATGGATGTTGTACTGCTCGTTGATTGCCTGAAGGTTCTCACGCTCTTTCTGCTCCTGGGATAGCTTCTCCTTCACCTATGTGAAAATGAGATATTGTTTAAATTCAAAATCAATATTTATTTGAAACAGAAATTACTAACGTTAGCCATGAGCCAAAATAGCCATGACTACCAACATTTTGGAAATAATTAAAAATTGAGGCATATTTTCGTAGTCTCTAGGGATCAAACCCATAGCTATTTTTCAAAACTGGCAAAATTCTTCAAAACAAGCAGCATTGCATAAACTCAGACGATGAATAAATATAACATTCATAGAAATGAAACAGCAAATCTCCGGACTATTAAGCACACCATGCTGACCTGTTCCAGCTCTACACTCATGATCTCCTGGGCAGTTTTCTCCTCCCTCAGATCCTTCTCATACTTCTGAGTCATTGTGCTCAACTCCTTCTGCATTGCCTCCAGCTGCAGAAAAATAGTAGCCTACATAAACACTGCTTACAAATCGTCCATTACATGAATTTGTACATGAACTTTTTATACAAAAGTGGTCATTTCTTCTTTGTAGGGTTAATATCTTTGCAATCTACATTATACTGAAACATAATTTACTAATTTACAAATGAATGTACTTAATTAAAGAAGCAATTCAATGAGAAGCAATGCGATGTTCATGTCCCGGGTCCGTACCTGTGAAGCCCCTCGGGAGTTCACCTCGGTCAACCTCCGACACTCGTCGCTCGTCAACACCATCTGGCCGTTGAGCTTGTTCAGCTGCTCCCGTGTCGCCGTCCCCTCCTCCGCCATTTGTCTGGACGCCTCCTGAGCCGCGTGCAGTTTCCTCTCCAGCTCCAGACAGCGCGTCTCTAGACGGCCCTTCTCTCCCGTCAGTGTCTCCACGTGACCCTCTAGCTCTGTCTCTGACTTCTGAACAGCATCCTGTAATCAAAATTTGTTAAATCAGCATATGTGCATAACCGAAGAGAATATCAGTTATTAACATCAATATATTTAGCAATAAACATGCAGCAATATTAAGAGCTGCAGTGCTGTGATGGATATTGTGTCCGCCTTGTGAACGGCTGATCTTTGGTTCAATCTCTACTCGGAGAATATTCAAATGATCTTCCTAAAAAGACACCAAGTACTGGTTCTTCCCAGATAATTAACTCTGAAGTGTCCCAATAAGCCTCAGATTGTTTACACAGTCGAGCTAACTTAAATAGACATTCAGATACCCTACAGACTACTCACATAGCATTTCTGCGTGGCCTGCAGTTGTCTCTCCAGTTCCATCTTCTCCACGTTCCACATGCGGGCTTCTGTCTCGCCTTGTTCTCGCAGCTGACTGGTTCTTGAGTTGATTTCCTTGGCCAACTGAGTCAGCTGCATCTCCATCTGTCGTTTCTCCTCTTCAACTGCAGCCAACTGTAACAATCATTTCGAACATATAAAAAAATGAGTAACAAAACAATTAAAAATATTAAATTATTCTTTTTATGTTTTCTAAGGTTAGGATTAATAAATCAGGAAAAAATTCATCAATATTATCAAGAACTAACCTGTTGCTGATTACTGGACAGTTCTGCAGTCAGTACATCGTTTCGCTCCCTGGTGTACTCCACCTGGCGCTCAAGTTCCGACCTATCCGCTCGCACCTGGCCCACATCCTCCTGTGCTGTCGACACTGCCTTCTCCAGCTCCGATATTCGCTCCTCCCTTTCCACTTGCAGGCAGTTGGACTCAGAGATCATGCCCTCCAGCTCTGATACCTTGGTATTCAGAGCAGCCAGCTCCGCTTTTAAGGCACTCACATGTTCTCTCTCAGCATTTAACTCTTGTTCCAGAGCAGACCTGGCTTTCTCCAGTTGCCTGATTTTGTCTTCCAGATCATGCACTTTTTTCCTGGTCTCCTTCTCATTTGTTTCCAGCATGGTCTCATACTGGCACTTAAGCTGTGACATCCTGGACTTCAGGTCTCTCACTTCTCCACTGAGCTTCTCCTCCATCTCACACATCATCTGCCGGTAATTCACATTCTGCTCATCAAGTATCACCTGAAGGTTTTCAATTTCAGTTTTCTTGTCCGCCAACATTTTTTCCAACTCTTGCAACTTTGTGTTACAAGCCTCTTCTTTGTTTGTAATAGCGATATCTTTTTCACTGGATAGTCTTAACAGTTTGTCTTCGTATTTGGACTCCAGTTCCTCCAGCTGACTCTGCAGTTCTGCTTTCTGATCTTGTGTTCCTCTCGTATATTCCTCTTCCAGTTCCTCACACTGAGACCTCCAGTAACTCTCTGTTTCAACTAGTTTGTCCTTCAGTTCAGCTATCTGTGACTCTTTATCAGTGACAGATGCCTGTAGCGCTTCCACATTGGATTTGAAATTAATCACACTGGCTCCTTTCTCTTCAGTCAGCTTAGCAATATGCTGTTGTAAAGAATTCATTTCAGATTCTTTGTCACTGAGTTGTGCACTGAGAGAATTAATCTTTCCTTCATATTCAGTCTTTTCTGAACTCCGTGCAGATAAGTTACTATTGATAGTTTCTTTCAATATGTTTATTTCTGACTCATATTCAGACCTACAGGCCAAATGTCCCTGACAATCTGCTTTCAACTGTTCAATCTGTGACACAAGGCTGTTCTTCTCAGACACTTTTTCAGTACTTGTCATTTCTAGACTCTTTTTCAACACGTCTATTTCCGCACTATTTTCAGCGATAACTTTCTCAAGATTTTCTTTAGTGATGCTGAACTCCATTTTCACTGACTCATACTCCTGTTTCAGAGTTTCCAGTTCACAACTGTACTGGTCAGCTTCCTTTGTCATGGCCTCGTAGTTCTCGTCCATTTGTAGTTTAAGTTTTGCTATTTCAACTTCCTTGTCAGAGATGACTTTATGCAGATCTCCTTTGACCTGGTTGCCTTCAGACAGCAGGTTCTTGATAGCCATGTTATCAGCCTCCAGACAGGTCAGTGTTGACTTCAGAGTCTTCTCAACACCCTTCAAGTACTCAAGCTGGGTCGACATGGAAGAGGCCATTGCTTCTTTCTCTTTCAATGCAAATTCTAGTTCAATAATTTGTCCCTTTTGTTTTTCTACTTGGGTCTTATAATCACTTTCTTTAGCTTCAAATGACCTTAAATGTTCATTTGAAAGATCTTGCACTTTCTTTAATTCAATTTTCTGTTGTTCTATTTCTTTTGTAAGATTCTTCACTTCTTGTGCATGAGTTTCTCTGATTGATGCAATGTTTTCTTTGTATGACTGATCACTGTTAGCCATTTTCCATGTCATTTCTTCAATTTCTTTCACTTTTTCAAGGATTTTGGCATTAAGACTGTCTTTTTCTTTACTGAACTGTTTCATCATATTGTCTATCTGAGATTCAAGGTTATTTCGTGAAGCAGCATCACTATGTAAACGTTCATTGTACAACTTCACTTGATTTTCAAACGCCATAATTTTCCTAGCAGCATCTTCCACCTGACACATCAGTTCATTGTTTCTACAATTGAGCTCTTTCACGTGTTCATTAGTTTGCTGCAACTCGCTTTTCTTCTTTTCAAAAGATGTGTTTGCCGTCTGCAGTTCTTTCTTTAATGTCTGACATTCTTGAGAGATGTGCTTATTTTTCTGCTTCAGTTCACAAACCTCCTCTTGGTGACCCTTCTCCACTTCCGAGAGTTTACTTTCAACACTTTCCACTTTTGTTTTACAACTAGCCGTCACATTTTCCAACTCCAGCCCAAGTCTATGAACTTCCCTCTCCGCTGCTTTCTTTTCCTTTGTCATCGAGGCCAGACTACATTTCAGATCCTCCACAGCAGCTTCACTTGTCTTCTTGGTGTCTTCCAACTCCTCCTTTGCTTTCTGCAACTTATTAAGTCTGTCTTCTGATGTTTCTTTGACATCTTTCAAGTGAGCCTCATAATCATTGAACTTTTCTGCATGTTTCTTCTTCAACTTCTCCGAGCTGGCGACCTGCTTCTCCAGATCTGCCTCCAGGGTCCTAACACGCTCCACGAGTCGTGTGCGCTCACTCTCCCCCTGCAGTCTCAGAGTCGTCAGTTCCTCTTTCAGACATTCCTCCAACTCATGCTTATCACTCTTCAGAACCTTCAGGCGATTTTCACTCACCTCCTTTTCTACTTCAAGCTCCTGCAAATATACAATAAAACGCTTATTTATATGTACATATTACAGTTATCCTCTTTTCACAAATACATAGTTTTATGAACCACATGCGTTGGCGTGTTGAGTATTACTACTATTGAGATGACTATATATAATACATAGACACCCACCTTGCTGATCATCTGCAGCTGAGTGTTGGCCTGACTGATCTGGGTCTCCAACTGCTGTACTTGAGACTGCAGTCCTTCCTTCGCCTGCGTTAGACTGCTTTCACACTCCTCCAGTCTGGTTCGCTGCTCTGTTAGACTGGTCACCTGACTCGCCAGGCTGCGACTCTCCTCCTGACTAGTGGCCAGTCTAGACTCCAGACTTGCTACAGTTGACTGCGCAGCGGTGAGAGTGAATTGTAGCCTCTCCAACTGGTCTGATAGCGACATCTCTCGCTTCTTAGCCTCAACATACTTCTCCTACAGAATAAAGAAACATTATTGTCTTAAGTCTATGTTACTAATATCCAAAATTGCCAATGGCTTCTAAAATTTCTGATATTATTATATTATTAACATTTTCTGGTAAATACAGTTCAAAACAAATGGTCTTTTTGCTTATATTACAATATTTTGTCATAACGTTTTATTTCTTACTGCCAATCTAGCGTGAAAACAGAAAGATTAAAAAACTTCCTAGGCATTAAGCATGAAAAGTGTAGAGAGTATTACATGCATTATAGCATCTCTACTCATAAATTTAAATATCAATAAATGCCTCGACCAAGCAAGTGTCTATTCCTACCTCAAACGTCTGCTTGGTCTGCTGCTCCTGTGCAAGCTGTTTGCGGATGGAATCATGCAAGCGAGGGTCGATCCACGAAGAGCGGATCTCCTCGTACTGCGCCTGTACCTCAGCAAGACGCTTCTCAGTCACGATGTTCATCGATTCTCCACAGAATACTGGTACAGAACCGCTCATACCTGCTGCAAATGGATCAAACGAATTTATTGACAAATTAAATTATGGGGCCATGATTTCAAACATGCATGCACCAATATAAAAGGAACAAATGGTGAAAACTATTCCAGCTGGTCTACAAGTATAAGCTACCAACCATTGAAAACTATTCCAGCTGGTCTACAAGTATAAGCTACCAACCATTGAAAACTATTCCAGCTGGTCTACAAGTATAAGCTACCAACCATTGAAAACTATTCCAGCTGGTCTACAAGCATAAGCTACCAACCATTGAAAACTATTCCAGCTGGTCTACAAGCATAAGCTACCAACAATTGAAAACTATTCCAGCTGGTCTACAAGCATAAGCTACCAACCATTGAAAACTATTCCAGCTGGTCTACAAGCATAAGCTACCAACCATTGAAAACTATTCCAGCTGGTCTACAAGCATAAGCTACCAACCATTGAAAACTATTCCAGGTGGTCTACAAGCATAAGCTACCAACCATTGAAAACTATTCCAGCTGGTCTACAAGCATAAGCTACCAACCATTGAAAACTATTCCAGCTGGTCTACAAGCATAAGCTACCAACCATTGAAAACTATTCCAGGTGGTCTACAAGTATAAGCTACCAACCATTGAAAACTATTCCAGCTGGTCTACAAGCATAAGCTACCAACCAGTGAAAACTATTCCAGCTGGTCTACAAGCATAAGCTACCAACCATTGAAAACTATTCCAGCTGGTCTACAAGCATAAGCTACCAACCATTGTTAGCACCGAGCAGTTCCTCAAGCTCCTCCTTCTCTTTCCGCAGCTGGTTGCAGTTGTTGATGGCCACCTGGCGGCTGTTCTCCGCCTCCCGCAGGCTGTCCCGTACCCGCTGCACCTCGACCTCCCAGTGCTGGATCCGAGTCTCCAGGTCCAGGATGCTCACCTGCTGTTTGTGGCACTGCGCCCGGTACTCCTCGCTCGCCTTCTTCAGCGACTCCAGGAAACTCAGCTGCAATGGAGTAATGGTTAGTTTAAACCTATTCAGGGCTCACACAGCCATTCGCCAATGGCTACAAATGTCATTATTTGGCTAAAGAAATTTTCAATTGGCTACAACCTTTTCTTCATAAAACCCTATAAAATGCCTCAAATGAGTAAAAAGTCAATGTCGAATAGTAACTTTGGCTAAAGAAAATTGTACGCCAGGTGGAGCCCTGCTATTTATGACACTCAACTATGTAGAACGCCAGAGGCTTATTGAGTCACTAGAGTCTGTTTAACGCAATTTGTATACAAAGTTTTCGAACTGATTTAACTTACGAAACTTGGCTGCATGGAAAGAAAGATTGGTCTTTGTAGCAAAACATTGACACATGCAATTATTTGTATAAGAATCGATTAAACTCATAACTCTTGGCTGAAAGGCAGGAAAGATTGGACTTATATATTTAAACCTGTGACAAACATGTAACTTGCATAACAATTAATTACAACAAAATCGCAACACAAAGCACTAAAACCTGTGGATAGATCACAAGTAAAATATAAACACAATATTTCGTAAATCAGTCATTTATGAGAGAAGTCAGCAAGCATACCTCCTCCCGTGCCCTGGCCAGATCACTCAGTGCCTCTATGTTTTCTCTTTCCAGCATAGCGTTCTGTTCCCTCACATCTTTCTGTTCAGTCAACCGCATCTTCATACTGGAACAAGAAACCATTTAAAAAGATATAACTGTCTAATCCTGGATTTAAATCAACTGATGATCAAGCAGGCTGTCCAGCCACCTTCCTTAAAAAAGTAGGGCAAAAGTAGGGTCAACATTTTCAGAAAAGTAGGGCAAAAGTAGGGATTTTAAATCCAAAAAGAAGGCAAAGTAGGGATATTACTTACCTTTGAAAGGAAGATAAAAAGAAGTAAACCCTGTATTACACAGTATATGCGACATCTGTGCTTCATGCAAAGCTGCTATTGTGCTGGAGAGAACCATAAGGTCCTCTTGTTCAGGGTTGCCACTGAGTTGAGAAGATAAAATGCCCTGACATTACCTTGAGTAAACCATACTTTTCACTGACCAATACGACCATATTTTTTAGGCCTCATTTTCTCCGACAACGGTCTAATCTACACTTTCATTTTTTTTTCTGTTTCAGATATATCAAACTTTCATTAACAAATGCCAGAAATATACAAGAGAAAATATGATAATGATAATATAAGTCAGTGATGATAATTGACTAGACTGGACTTGGCTATAAACACACATATTCACATATATAACTCTGCTGTCGGTTCGACACCGTGGGTGCTACTAGGGTTAATATCATTTACAAAGGCAGAAAGAATGTTCTTCTCTGTTATCACCTTTGATACTAGTGGAAGTGCTTCTGTCCTTTGGCATGGCTTCTAAGAGCCCGCTTCCCCGTAAGCAAAATCTATATATATATTTTTTGACATTTGTTTAGTCCTTTCTTACCCAGCCAGTCAACATCATTAAATATTGTTTGTTTTGAAACAAAAATATACTCCAGAATATATATCTTTATATATCAGTAAGTGAAACCTGCATATACATGTAGAAGCATGCTTATTTGATTTATAGTATATAAAACCATTTTATCATCTGTTTGATAACTTAATGACTTAATAACACACTGTAGAGTAAGCATGTGCAGTGATTTCTGTAGATTTTGAAAACCAAAAGTCAAATAACTCTACTTGAAGTGTTGAAGGGTCAAAATGAAGATATAAATTTAAAATATTGAAATCACAAGGATTTTGTTTCTGCATATTTGCTGTGTGTATATAAAAATGATCTGCGGATGGTAGTTTGTGTTAATAAAGATTTAGAACTTTGCACAAAACACTATTAGTATGATAAAATTATTGTTTTCTAGCGCTTTTGAAGTTGGCAAATGGAGAACAACCGGATCATAATGATTTGCCGATTGCTTGAGTCAAAAATGAGTAAATCTGAAGCTTCTGCATCTATTGATTTCAGTACTGCCTCTGAAACAAATCAACACTGCTTTAAATACTGAATACGTCATGAACGCACAGCAACTGCAGTTGCATCCCAGAGGCCTCCACAAAGCAAGAAAAGTATAGGATGAGTCTGCATTGCAAGCGCAGGTTGCAAAGCCTTTCAGTCTTCAAAAGTCTATAGTTAACATAAAAACAAAATTGATTAAAACACATTTAAATTATGTTTATACACAATCAAGCCAAAATATTTTGGAAATACTAATAAATACTACTTGAAGACTGCCATAACCACTGAACATTTTACTGGCCATGGAAAAAATAATTTCCCTGACTTTTCAAGTTAAGTGGCAACCCTGTTGTAGTTTGGTCAGGTTATCTCCAACACACAACAGCACTCCATACGTCCTCTAAATTAGTGGTGACTGTCACATACAGAGGTCTAAAATATATTTAAGATAGACAAATTCCACATAAAGACAGTCATAAAGACAGTTACAAACTCAAATATTCACAAGAGTAATTGAACAGGATAAAAGATTAAAATTAACGTGATTTTACGCAAAAAACAAACATTTTGGCAAATAAAAAGTAGGGATAATAGGGCATTTTGAAGAAAAAGTAGGGAAAAAGTAGGGAGAAGGTAAAAAAGTAGGAAAAAGTAGGGCCCGCTGGACAGCCTGATAAAGATACAAAGACTTCAGTTCTTGAACTTCCTGAATATTGCAATAAAAGTGAATTCTTCTTCATAAAAATTTCTTATTTTTAATTCACTGACCAATCCAAACAAACAAGTAAGAAATACATGTACATTTTGTTCAAATGTTTAAATACATTGTGTGATGGTTGCAATGCCCCCACTGCAGACTTACTCTCTGATGTCCCTGGTGAGCTGGTTGTTCTCCTGTCTCAGGGAGTCAAGCTCGTCCAACTGATCTCTCATCTTCCTCGCCTCACCGAGCTGCCTCTCGAGGTCTCGCAGGCGCACATCTGAACAGGAACATACACAGGAAGGGGAATTATTTGGCAATGGTATTTTGTCATCATTCAGACTCAGATTGTTTAAGCAATTTTCACAAGATTTGTAATTTTGTTTAACTTACAACCTTAACCACTATAAGAAGAGACAGACATTTTTTTATATGTTTAGTTCAAACAGTTAATTTTTTATTATATTAAAAACATAGATATTTTTTTATTTTAATTCATATTACTACAATGCAAAGCCACGATGAGTAGCTAACTTGATGGCAGCAGTACTCACCCTTGTCTTGCAGCTGTGCGGTGCGGTCTCGCAGGTCCAGCTCCAGTTCACTGCGGAGATGTCTCTCATTCTCGAGGGCCGCCTCCAGTCGCCTCTGCTCCTTGTTCTTCTGTCGCAGCAGAGCCTGAAATACACACGCCATTGCATACAACTAACAGTAGGACAATTTTAAGTTATCTAGCTCTGGGACTTTGTGTAAAAACAAATGCCCGAACAGGTCCTATGCAGATTGGATGTATACATGTAATTGTTATATGACGATTTCGGTCAATGACGTTCACACAGATGAATTCACTCATGGTACAAGATAACCAGTCTGACACCCTGTTCCAAGACAAAGCATACAAGAGGCGTGTCATGGGAAAACCGGGCTAAATGCATGTGCGGAAAGTGTCATCCGGGATGGCACTTTCCGCCTACAGTGGATTCGTGTTTAGAAGAGACTTCCTTGAAACATAAAATACCATTAAAGCAGAAAGTGTCGTCCCTGATTAGCATGTGCGGATTGCACAGGCTAATCCAGGACGACACTTTACGCACATGCATCAAGCCCGGTTTTCCCACGACGCGCCTCATATTATAGTCAGCATATGATATGAAGCAACCGCTGACCCTGGATATGCATAGTGTTTCTGTAAATAATGTACATGTGTGAGTTAGATAGCAAACTAATGCGTCCCTGCAATCCTTAAGCGTAAAATGGCGTAGATATGGCTTGTCAAGCTAAGCACATGAAAGCACTGTGAAATTGGTACAAAAAATAGCAAAACCTAGTCTGCAATAAATACATGTACAAGGTTGTTAGCATCCGGAAACCAGATAAATATTATTGTTAATAAAGCATTACACAGCCACCAGTCTAACAGTCAAATGCCTGGGAGAGCTTTGACATTATTGAGTATTTTATGTGTAGCTGTCACTGTCCTTGTGTTAACGGCAAACATATTGCCATTGTTTTGTTTCAACCAAATTACTGCGCAAACAGGACTGTGAAAGTATTTACAGCCCAGGCATTTATGTCATTGACTGGTTGTGTGAAAAGGAAGAAGACGCTGTTCCCACCTGGGCCTCTTTGTTTTTCTCTACTTCGCGATTCAAAACCTACAAACACACAAACAGCAGTCAGTATGTACGCATGCAACAACATTCAGTAATACATATAATACACAGTAATTTGCACACACAAAAATAAGACAAAATTAATTATCTGATTTACATAATGATGTAAAACGATGTTCGCTAAACTTCGTCCAAGGAGGTATAATACTTATAGCATATTTTGTACAAATATATTTTCATATATTGAGATTAATTTGGTATACTTTTTAAATTTATAATCTGTATTCCAGTTTACTGAAATGAAGCATCAGTTCTAAAAGTATGTTTCAAACTTGTGTCGAAGTTGTATAAATTGGTTTTAAGTTGGCCAATAAAGATCATGTACTTAAGTATCGACAAGATTAGCATACCTTTTGAGCCAGCTGTGGAGACTGCATCAAAGCACCGAGGGGAGTGACAGGGGAGGAAAGGGACATCACCCTCATAGGGCTGGAGATGTCACGGATGCTGATTCCACTGGTATTAGCTCCCGCTGGAGAGTTGGTGTACATTGCGTATGGCAGGCGCTGAATATCTGGAATAACAATAAGGCTTATGGGTTGTTTGTATTTTTGTTTTTATTTTTTGTCAAATTTAAACAAATTGTTGATGCTTTTTCTCAATATTGAAAGGAGCAGAATGCTTTTATTACAATTTAAATGAATATGAGGTAAAATGTAAAAAAATGAAGTGAACTTTAACTGGAAACTTATGTTTGAATATAAACAAAGATGGTTATGGCAGTAATCATGATATTAATATGATGTTATGTTACTAAATTATCTATAATATCAGAAGAACAACACTTACATCCAACATAATATTCAAAGCACACCCACACAATACAGAATAATCTTCCAAACTAATCCAATGTAATAAAAGCAATAAACAACACAATGAAAAGATGACACACACAACGCTTTGAATGTCAACACAAAACACAGAACTTTCTCATAATACACAGAGATGATAGTCTACAGCAATATGACAGACATGTATGAATATACAGCTTATTTATGAAGTGTAGTCTGTATGCCACTGAGATAGCATACAGAGTGACATGAAGTGCTTAACACCTGGGGTTCAAACCTGCCCTGGTGATAATGGTCCTGCAAACCCTGGGGACACAAACTAATTATCTACAGGAAATGATAAGAGCTGAGTAAATAATTGTAAAGTAGAGATTCAACCTAATTAGACTATTAAATATAATTAACAGGTGATTAACTCCTGGAGTAAACATTTTTATCTTTACAATGTTTGTGATACTAATCAAGATTTAAACAAAAGTGTTGAGTAATTAATTAGTTAATTAAATGTAATAATATGTCACTGGAATTAAAATCCATTTGAAATTTAGAACATTATATTGAAAAATTTCTTTTAACAAAAGACTTACTTAATTATATTTATAACATGACAATATTATGGATGTAAATCATGCATGTAAGAATAATCTAGTAATGTTCAAAACATAGATAATATATTTGAATATTTACAGGTATTGCATAATTATATATTTTTATATTCCAGTTATATATAACGAGATACATGTACATCAGGATTTAAATATGCCTTAAGGTACAATATTTGGCTAAATATTCGACTTATACAGAGAAATGCCCATTAGGGAAACATTCAGAATCACAAGAAGTGATGGGTGCTGACTAAAAGTAACAGTGGCAATCATTATTCAATTATGCTGAATAATTTTCCAGGGTTGTGATCCTTAATATATAGACCAAGTTTATTTTAGGGTTTTACATCAATTCGAATTTGTAGGGTTCCCAGGACTGAGGTGGATGATTTGCAGGGGTCGTGTCAATAAAAGTGGGGGTCCCAATCATTGCATTTGCTTGCTTTTACTGTTAATTTGTTTTGTGACCTGCGGCAATTGAAACATACTTTAGAGTGTTTAAACATGACATTTTACATTTTGGGAATGCAGTTGAAAGGTGGAAATATTTACTTGCAGGCCATTTGAATATAAAAGAATCCATGATAAATGTTTATTGTTATATTTAAACCCAACTGAAACATTAATGTAGTATTTTTTCTGTAAATTATTTACATGTACGCCAAAAAAAATCATTTTATATCGATTGCCTTTTGTTCCTTCTTCAATTTAGCACCAAATGTATAGCTTACAACGAAACACACTACACTTGCGAAATAAATATCGAAGTATTCTGAATAAGCGACTAAGTGCCTAGCAACGACAGGTGTGCGAGCATACAACTGGTCAATAGTCAACAAGAAACACAACTCGTACAACGCTGTACAAACATGACTAACTGGAGTTATCTTTCTTGTAATGATCATAGTACCGATGCGTCAGAAAAATTGTGCATCTGATGGGACGCAGATTTACAAGAATGATGGGTCCTGACAGACAATATAATATTATGCGTATTTGACGCAGAAAATCGCGTCCTGTAAATCTCTGTTATTTAAAACAAGTTTAAGAAATTCATTAAGCAGATATTTAATATCGTATTCTTAACTAGTACATAGTGGCAGCAGGAGCAGCGTGCAGCACCCAGCTATTTCAGTCTGAATCTTTCCCTATAAACATGCCGATAAACAGGCAATAAACAAATCTAGCGAAGTAATAAATGCTAAAGTAAAATCGAGATAACTTGCCAGCCACAGCACATTGTGTACGTAAAATTACACATTTCAAGACCATGCATACTTTAAAGCTGTCAACAATAAAGTTGTCATATTTGAAATTCTTGATAATCTTTATGTAATTCTTGATATTGTTAATGAATGCTCTATAAATTCTTTGTTCTCACAGTAAAAAAGTAAAATCACATGCTTCCTCTGTAGTATACAATTTCCTCACTGACCAAGACATCAACTTTATCTCTCATTTTCTTACCAATTCCCAGTTTATAATAGACATTTTGTTTAAACTGCACAAATGTACCACAATTGAGAAAGATCAAAACAAGTAACTTATTTTCGGACTAACACGAAAAATGTCATTGTTAATTGTCAGTATAGTTAATAGTTTAATAGTTAGATGAGTGATAAGGGATGAGACAATGGAGCGAGTCAAGTGAGGTACAAATGAACGAGTGAGTGAGTGATGGATGAACGAGTGAGCGACTTCATTACTCTACCATGGCAGTTCTTGTTGGAGGGGGTGCTGGTGTGCGAGTGGTCGGGCGATACGAGCAGGTGGTCCCCCGAGGCAACTAGTTTGAAGAAAGGAACAGCGTCGCAGTGAGAGCCACACTCTAACACGCAGGAACAGACAGGGCAAACATGTGTGAGTAGCAGTTGCCATAGCAACCTCTACATACGATCATCTCATTCATGCACAAAGCTACACTTGAACAGAACCGCTCACAACATTGTATGCATAATTGTCACATACACTTCAAATTAGCTAAATTATTACATATTAATTATTAAAACT
The DNA here is from genome assembly GCA_027627225.1 of Congeria kusceri. Classification (NCBI taxonomy): domain Eukaryota; kingdom Metazoa; phylum Mollusca; class Bivalvia; order Myida; family Dreissenidae; genus Congeria; species Congeria kusceri. Next base: position 15,676,413 of record CM051025.1, on the reverse strand, counting down.
ACCTGTGGGCGAGAATGAATGCAACATTTTGTAAAGAAATAATAAGCTATGAAATATTCGCACAAATCTTTATATCATATGAATTGTTGCGAGAAAGCTTAAATAAATAGTAGCACGCTTAAAATAATAATAATTTTAAATTGGAAGCAATTAAAATCTCAAATACAAGAGTGGGCATCTAATGTACATCAATGTTTATTGTAAATAGCCATGCAACACATTCTAACTAATCTAATACTTTTATTCACAACACAAATCTGTTTTATGGCACTCAGCTACAAGACACTATAGAGAGGTATCCAGGCTTGTCATTATTAACCGATTGCCGATCAAATTCATCGTTTAAAATCGTGAGAAAATCGGCTATTTTTGTCAGGAACTTTAACATTTTGATCAGCAATATCACATGGGGGTCCCCTAGTCACTGGCCAAATCGCTTACATAAGGATAACAAGATTCTGTGTTTGATAAACACACATGCCCCCGGTTGGTGCTGGGTAGCCCATTTCTTAGTCCAAATTAAGTCAAGGTCAAAGTGAGGTTGGGTGATATGGGTAGATTGGGAACGGTCATAAGTAACAACTGTGTAAATATCTAGGTGTTGTAGTAAGCGGTGTTGGTGCTAGATGAAACGGTAAAATCTAGTTAACCAAGAAATGGCACTTTTGAATTATTATAAGTCCAAATTAGGTCAAGGTCAAAGTAAGGTTGGGTGATATGGGTGGATAGGGAATGGTCATAAGCAACAACTGTGTAAGTATCAAAGTGTTGTAGTAAGCGGTGTTGGTGCTAGACGAAACGGTAAAATCTACTTAACCGTGTCACGGACGGAAGGACGGACAGGGCGATTACTATATGCCTCCTGCATCAAGATACCGTGGGGCGTAAAAATCGCTTGTTTCATTTGATAATGACAACCCTGGGTTTCAAAGCGAGGCTTCACCTGTGGGCTGCTTCAGGACCTGTCCGAACTCCGGTGTTAGATGGTCTGAGGTGCTGAACACGATGCACTCTACCATCTCCTTTACGTGCAGCTGGTGCATGGGCTCCATGCTCATGGCCGGGTTGATGAAGCGCGTGCGGCACTTCTCCTGAACCAGGCACCCCAGCAGCGCCAGCAACAGCTGTATGGGAACATTGGGGGAGTCAGGTGGGCAGTGATCGAAAATTAGAATTTCAAAATGAAAGCCCTTCCGGCTTGTATTCTTGAATAATGAACAAGCTCGGAAGACAGTACAAGCCAGAATGTTCAAACCATTTGTTTGTGTTATTTCCATTATGTTATTTTTGTTTATTAATATTAATTATTTTCATAAATAGACAACATATTGTTAATAAACCTATTTACTAGTGATTTGATTTTTGAAAGTGAATTACTATGACAAAACACAATTTCATATGACAATGTAGACATCTAATGATCTATAAGTCAATATACATTTATTGCACAAATTAATAAATATTCTTATGACAAGGCAATCATAACTGCAGGTAGTCGGTGCTACACTGCTTTCTTGAATTCACTTAAATTCTGTATTTTTTTAATTAGCAGTTGAAGTCATTGTAATTCTACATAATGAAAAAGTCCGTGCCGAATTTTACCAGTCTCGGGCATACGTGCTTGTGCTAGTTTCGATCACTGCAGGTGGGATGTTTTGTTAAGAATGATCTAAAGAACCATATAACCGATATGGGTACAGACATTTGTGTAGTGCATAAGCTATAATATATGTAGCACATAATAAAAGTGTCAACAAGTTTAGAGATTCATTTTTGATCTTTTTTGAAATGGCATTTATTCTTGTCTGTTTTAAGCACAAATGTAACAGATACAGCAATTGCTATCGAAGCTAATGTGGAGATGAATGTCTTTCAACTTTAAACTACCGGTAATTGCTTTTACACTGAAATAAAAACCGTGCAATAATAATGTTTTTAAGTCTCATTAAAGGCATTTTTGTAATTATGTTTACAAAATGTGGCAATGTTATATTTTTTTTAATCTTTTTTGGCGGCAAAAGGTTACACAAAATACGGCAATAACAAATCTGGAATTACCAACCTTTCCCATTTCAAAATCATACATGTCCCCATGCAGTGTTCCTCTAGTGAATCCATCAAAGTTAATGAGCTGATTGTCATCAAAGCTTTGACGATAAAAACCTGATGGGAAAAGAACAGCAGAACATACACATTTAACTGCCGCATGAAGTGACTAGAAATACAATTTGAAATACTGTCTTTAATCCCTGAGCTAAATATTATTCTAGGACTGTCACATATAAAAATCTTATAAAAATACCAATAATACCACATAAAAATCCTACTCATTTTGGTTATTTTATTAGTTTTATGAAATAAAACAGTAGTAGCCAAACAGAATTTTCTTAAGCCAGATGTTCACTTAATATTGGCTAAAACTGGCATATGTCAGAATGAGGCCAGTATTCTCTATAATATTCCTGGCAATCTGGCTTGTTGTACAATGTACAGAGCATAGACTTGGTCACTAGATGCTAAAATGTTTGCACCAACCTTCCAAGTAATTCTTCAGTGCTGTGACTCGCTGCTCATGTGTGTCCAGTACAACATCAGGGGGCAAAATATCACCGCTGGAAAAGATCATAACTTCTACAACTCAGAAAACGAGCTAGTCTTCAATGACATAATTTGTCCCTTTGTGTTACTTACTGTATCAAGTTAAACTAGTTAAGTATATTACAGAATTCTTAATGACATTCTATAACATATTTAGTCTTTCCTTTAATTAAACAAAACATCAAAGTTAACCTAAATACATTTCACATTTATTAAACATGCTCAAATGTGATGTTTTTCTACATTAAGTTTTAGTTTTAAATAAGCTAACCATTAATTAGCCACTGGGATCATAAGACTTAAAACATATTGACAAAAACACGCTAATGACACATGCACACTAAAGTTAAATTTTCAAAGCATACCATGAAAGTAGGAGTTTGACAATGTGGACCCCATCTCTCAGGTCATCCAGGGATCGGATGTGGGACTCACTCACTGCATTGAACTGGAACATATGAGTCGCATCATGGGAAAACCGGGCTTAATGCATGTGCGGAAATAGTCCCAGATAAGCCTGTGTCATCCCAGATTAGCCTGTGCAGTTCGCACAGGCTAATCCGGGACGACACTTCCCGCCTACCGTAGATTTATGTTTAGAAGAGACTTCCTTGAAACAGAAAATACCATAAAAGCAGAAAGTGCCATCCTGGATTAGCCTGTGCGGACTGCACAGTAAAATGCGGGAGGACACTTTACGCACAAGCATTAATGCTGGGTTTCCCATGACGCACCTCATATATAGTAAACCAACACATCAGGGGATTCCTGTGCTCACAATTCCATCCTAACAATGACAAAACTGAACACTAATTATTACAGGGTCGACTCGGGGATTTCAATAGAATTTATTTTGAGGGGTAAAAATGAAAACTTCAGGGGTCAAAATACGGAACTCACAGGCTTTTTTTCTCTGCATATTAGGTAAATGCTCTGTTAATGGCAATTTGTGATCATAAAGGTTAAGAACTTAGCAAAAACACCTTTAGTATAGGTAAAAATATTATTTTCTAGTGCTTTTGAAGTTGGCAAATGGAAAACAAGTGCATCAAAATGATGCAAGGCAGAATATTTGCTGGAGTCAAAAATGAATACATTGAAATTTGCTTGCATCAAAATTCTTCATCTATTGAAATCCCTGGGTTGTCTTATCAAATGTAAAATTTAATTATTTTTATATCTTAATGTAAGCAATTTGGCCAGGGGTCTAGAGAACCCGTTGTGATTTGAGGTAATAAAGATCACAATTTTAAAGTTCCTGAAAAAAAGCAACAATGATTTTCTCACTATTTTAAACGACGAATTTGATCGGCAATCAGTTAATAATGACACCCTGGATTATTACCAACTTGTCTAGTGTAATATGATTAAATGATTAAATATGATATCTGCATCTATCGTGTTACAGTACAGTCTTGTTACTCTTTAAGAAACCTGCAGGCCAGGGCAAAATACTAGGTAGAAAAGCTTTTCTTCAGTTTCTTAGAAGGCAATAGGCAAATTACATTATGTAACTAAATGAATGGTAAAACTGCATTTTGTTGTGTACAGTACTACATACATTCAGATTACAATAATACTATACTATAATAGTTATTACATCAGTACAGTTTTACACTTAACATGGTCCACATCTGAACCTGCGTTTTGTTACATGTACACAAGTCATAATAAGTAAATTGCTTTGATATTTAAGAAAATAAAGTCATAGTAAAATAATTATATTATTGTATGATTGGGCAAGTGCTAACAGGTTTAATATTGATTATTCAATGAAAATTCAGAAACTGTAGGATGATAGATCATGATTCTGTTAAAAATGTATATTTAGTTAAAATAGTTGCCATTGATCAGTAATCTAAAATTAATGCTAGGCAATAAATCTTACCCAATGTATCAGTGTTGTCTTCTTGTCTGGATCCATATTCAATGTTGTGTTTAACAATACTGAAAAACAAGCAAAAAATGAGTAGTTGCAAAGCTGATAAAATGTTGACCCAACACAGTGACACAAAACTAGAATTTACGATCAAAAGAAACTTGACCCAACACAGTGACACAAAACTAGAATCTAAGATCAAAATAAACTAGAAAGCACTTACAGACGAATTCAGGACTTTTTGCCCTGAAACATGTTTCGCAGGGGAAATTTTGTGTCAATCTACGTTTCGCCCTGGGATGTATTGCCCTGAATATTTATTAGTCGTATATCACAATTTGCACCAATTAAGAATGTCTAATCTGAATGGTGGATTAAAATAGCAATAAATTACATATGGACACATTTGCTTAAATAATTAATTAAAATAGCAAAATCAAGTTATTTATTTAAATACATTTTGACCTGCATGATTTTTCAGTATGAGATTTATATTGATTGAGTGCCTAAATGGTGTATTAATGACAACTTATGCACAGTCCAAAGCATGTTTATCAGTAGGAAATTCAGTTAATACTTACAAATAACTGGTAAAACTGTTATGAAGTGAATTATAAATAGCTTAAACAGTTTATGTCTTTGTTTTGTTGGTGATTTTTTATTGATTTTTGTGTGTGTCACTGGGTAGCACTAACATTCTGCTGTTACAGATTCCTGCCCAAAATCAATGTTTACTTCCAATAATTCAGGCGAAACTTCCCCCCATTACATTGCACTTTGGTACGCAGCACTACGCTTGATCCAAGTGACATATATAGCCTCCCTTTTATGTTTCTCTGCCTTGATTTTAATTTATTTTTTTATCACAGTCTTATTTATAAGACATGCAACAAATTTAGTGTCACTTTTTATACAGGGCTAAATTTGTTGGAACTTCTTATCGCCGAAGGACCTTTTATGTGGTGTAAACCTGTAAGTTTACATGTTCATCAGTTCCTATTATGTGCAACAGTAAAGTTATCCATCGATGTAGTTTACATAGACAGCACCTAAACTGTTTAACATGTGCCGAAGTTTAATTAGGACATGCATAAATTCCGATTTGAACCTGCATTTTTATCTTATACATTTATGTACAGACCGCCATTATCTTGCCTTGTTTACACCTTCAACTTTATTAATAGAATCAACTGACCAATAGAAATGATCCAATGACCTGAGTTAGCAGATTTATCGATAAAATTGAACAAACTGATACACAGCAGCGGTTATCAAGATTTATTTAAAAATGCAAAGGTGTGTAGGTTTAAATTGTTTGTGCATCCAAAATGAAAGTGTCATTATACAAATATTTTTTTATGGAACATTAATTAGAAATGGGTTATCAGCCCAGGTATGCAACTTTTATTGCAATCCGTTCACAATAAAACGTGAAAGTTGCTATCAAAATCCTGTCGGAACATGGTAGGCAAAGAAGGATTATTTTTCATCACAGAAATGGTCCTTTTCCCGGTTATGCGCTCCAGCGAATATTGCCCATATATAAACAGTAGCTCAATATTGGCCAAGTGCTAACAAGTGATAATATTTTGTCACATAGATCCAACTATTTTCAAAATAATTGATAATCATATGAGAAATACACACACCCAAAAAGGAAAATAGCAGTAAGATATCTTAATTGGTGCATTTAGATGGCAAACATAAATTACAAAAAAACAACAACAACATAAAGTAGCCTCTTTTCCTGTATATTCGGCCACTTAAGAGCTAAACTGCTTTTATACCCTAAATGAACAGTTTAACACCAGTGAGACTTTTACCTATAACTTTAAGGTCTCTCATACTAAATAAAGGCCAGATAATCTAGAGATCAGCCATTCACTTAGTTACTGACCAATTCTAGGAAGGTACCCTAGCAACCATGAATTCGTCAGATGTTTCCTATCATTTGGTTCAGTCTTCATTTTGATAAGAAAATGCTAAAATTTTGTTACAATTTTCATACAATTCATTAGAAGCATTCTTTATAAAACTAACACACAATAGCATACAGTTTGAAAATTAATGTTTACACAATTATTGGCTTAAGCACAAAGTGTGTAGCAACTTTGGGGATTTCTTTTTAAAATCTTAACTTTCTCAGACAAAATCTAAAATTCGCAATTTTTTAAGCCCAAAACAATATTTATGTGATAGAATGGTCTCAATACAGATAACTAACACAAATTTAATAAGAAATAATAGTTTATTTCCATTATCTGGGGGTGGCCGAATCTTTAGGAATGGCTGAATCTATAGGAAAGAATGATACAACAAAATTAGCGGTTTATTTGTTGACATTTGATTTGTATGGCAGAGTTTTTATTACTAGCATTTTTAAGATATATAGAGGATTTTTTACACCTACTTCAATTATTTTTATTTCAAAATTTGACGAAATTGAACATATTTATTTCTATATATTTTCATGCAACTTAAGAGCAACATAGCAAACAACTTACCACCAGACAAAACGGCAGATATGCTATTTTCACATATAAAAACAACAATTAATAATACTACATGTTCATTATTACAAAATTTATTAGCATCTTGTTAAAATAATTATCTGTCATTTCAGATATTTTGAATTTCGAGGTCGGCCTCGATTCAAAAATAACTTCCGGTACAGATGAAACCAATTCAAAACGGTCAGAGTAAATTACAGTTAAACCGGTCACAAGTTATACCGGCCCACAAAGGCCTCACTAACCGTTTGAGCAATTCTATGCATTAAATACAGCAAATTATGATAATTATTTATCTGCAACAAATTAATTTATATTTTTGTAAATAAATGAAATAATGACAACGAAGATATTTATCTTGTGGTATTTTATGGCATTTGTTTCAAAATACAAGTTACAACATAAGAATTGTTTGCATTTAATACAAATGTACAAGATATAAAAATAATCAATTCTTACAATGACAAAAATACTATCATTTTTAACTTTGATCTTAAAACAGATAGGCAAATGTATTCATTATACAATTTATTGACAATATTTTCAAGGTTGGCCACTGTTGTTCAGATTATCAATATATTTGTTCCATTGACCATGCAACGGATTTGAAGAAACTTGGAATATATGTCAGAAGAGTAGATTTTCTGAGTTATTTTCAATAATCCTTCTCCTGGACAGACCTTACCTGCTGTTGTATTCTCTCCATTGAATACGTTTTAGTTTCATTATATAAACAATGCGGAACTCCAGCTGCATAATCAGGAGCGAACTGTTATATTAGCATCACAAGGTCGGCCAAGGCAAGTGACCAATTGCCAGTACAACATAGCACAATACGAAAAATATGTAAAAAAACACAAAACACAAATATATCATATCATAAGCTACATATGACTTTTGGTTGAAAGGCGTCTTCGTGAAGAAGATGAATGAATATATAAACCCGACGTATGACAACAACTTAAATTACTTTCACATTTAGTCTGCTATTTCACCCTGATTCATACTTAATGTTTACGTGATCTGTTTACATAATCTAGATTGTTATAAATTCAATAACCGAAGCACATGCAATATCTGCAGTATATAATCTCTAAACTACAGAAACGCTATTTACCATCAATACCATGACTGGCGCGTATCGACCCTCAGCAACTGTAACTACATGAAAATGTATATGTCATACCCCATAATCACATCTCATACATTTAGTGCGGAGTTTGTCGAAATTTACAAATGGAACTCCACACATGTTCCAAAAATAATATAATTAAGTTTCAATTAACATAGCCTAGAAGTAATTCGCCTTTTGTATAAACCGGAGGCTTATGTCAATAAACAGGGGCGTCGGCAACTTTTCAACATTGGGGCGGCGAGGGGGGTGGCTTCCAGATTTAGTCTTTCTGTGCATTTCAATATCAAAAGTATAATATCGCATTTTAGACTATTCCAGGGACTGTATTAAGGAATTTATTGGACGCAATAACTACACGAATATAATATTATCGCATTTATTTTATTGGTGCAATTTAAGAATTATGTACATGAACTCGAATTTATAAACTGGTAAACAATCTCAAGAATTGTTGGATGCACATACAAATATAATATGATAAAATATGAAATATCCACACAATTATAATACCAGTCTATGAAATATCAACATTAGTTTGTAAGTTGCAAATCGCTGAGGGTTGACTGAACGTTGTTCTGGAGGTTTCTTTCCAAACGAACGTTTATGAAAATTGAAATTATATTCAATGACAATAACAGAATGCGACATGATTTCAGTTGCCTTGACATTCGAGGTTAAAATTTGAGTTATAGCTGTTATAGAATTATTAATATCTTTAAAGTGTTTTCCGACAAAGACGTTTTCTGTATATTGTTTATAACACTTACCGTGTACTTTATTAAAGTAATTGTCATTGTCATCGTTAAATGTGTTCCAAATTACTTTTCATTTTGCTGCACCAGATTGAAAAAAAAATCGTGGACTATTTATTTTCACGGAAAAGGTATTGATTCAAACTTTTGACATTACATATAATTCAATTACACGATGGATAATCAAAACGGATTATATACGTTCAAATGTGCGTTCTGCGGCTTCTATGCACCGGAAACGGATAAACTATCAAGAGCCCTGTATTTTACCTGCTCGTTTTATGTTATTTGATAATTCGGATTATAACAGAACATCTAATGCATTTATGTAACTGATGTGTCACTTCATTTGCCAGAAAAGAAACTGCATGACTATTTAAAATAAACCATGAGCCAAATACATTTCGCTGAAACTGCGTCAACGTAAACATACGGTTTTCCGTTATGGCCATCGTTATTGTGAAAATAAATCCAAACCAGATGATGGTACGAGATGGCATGATGACGATGGCACCATTGTTCAATTGTGGGGCGATGATAAAATGACGATGGCATGATGATAGGATGGTACGATGACGATGACACGATGGTACGATGATGGTACGATGGCGATAGCACGATGACACGATAGTGAAAGTGCAATGGACCAATCTAAGTTTATTTCAGTTGGTGCATTTCTGTTTTAAGTGGACGGGAGAATTTAACCTTTAACCTGAAAATGTATGTTAAAAGGGGTATAACTCTGTGTCAAAATACAAAATTGAGTTATGTGAAATGTTGCACCTGATGGTAGAGTTGATGACAAAGATATATTCCAAGTTCCAAGCGAATATCTTGTGTAGTTTGGACTTTATAAGACTTTTCAATAAAACAATTAACCTGAAAATCTATGTGAAAAGGGGGAATAACGCTGTCAAAATAAACAGTTAAATGTTGGTAAATGACGTGTGTTATGTAGTATATATTTGATGAAAATAGTACATTTCAAGTTTCTAGTGAATACCTTATTTACTTGAAAAAATATAGGACCAACGCTTTATCTTGAAAATCTAAGTCCATGTACAAAAGGCGCAAATTTCTGTCAAAAATACAAAAATACTTATGGGAATTGTTTCACCCAATGCTGGTACAGGATGGTACGATGACGATGATACGATGACATGATTACGATGGAACGGTGGTACGATGACGCTGGCTCGATGATACAATGATGATGGTACGATGACGATGACACGATGTCGATGGTACGATGACACGATGACGATTGCACGAAGAGGATAACACGATAATACGATGACGATGGTGCGATGATACTATCACAATGGCACGATGGTACGATGAGGATGGTGCGATTGTACGCTAACGATGGCACGACGTTACATCGCACTATCACCATCGCGTCATCGTGTTATCACCATCGCACCATTGCACTATCATCGTCATACCATCATGTCATCTTCATCGTGTTGTCGTATCATCGGGGTTTGGGATTTATTTCCAGAATCACGGTGAGAAAAAGAGCGGCGTTGTGGAAAACCTTACCATTTCAATCTCGATATAAATGACGTGTTGCAGCTCTCATGGGAGAAAGTTTATGTTACATAATATACACAAATGTTATTGTAAATGTTTCGTTCTTTAAAAATCACTATAATTTTTAATTAAAATCAAAGTAGGCTTGAATTTATTATATGACCTTTCTGGAGTTGGCCTTTGTGGTGTTTTTGGATTTTGGTTTGTCCACAGAGTATGCCAATGGCCAGGGCTCATATTCTTTGTAGCATATCTTGTTAGCGCAGGGCGTATATTGAGCTACTTTTATATGGGCAATACACGATGCAGCGGATTAAGCCCTACATAAAAAATAACACTTAATTCGTTGTCTGTCTTATAAACGTGACTAATATTCTTTGGTGCGCATGCTTTAAAGTTTCCCAATTTTTTCCAGCAGCGCACGTGTTGCATTAAACATGCTTGAAGACCTGGACTCCGCTCCACACATACATCCCCATATTCCACGCACGTGTTCGGGCAGCGAGTTGTGGTCGATAGAAAGCTGGAGCATTTGAGGGCAGTCAATGCGCACAAATCATAATTAGCACTTATAAAAATAAGTGTGAAAATTGCACTTCATCAACACATCTTTATAACGCAAGAAAACAAACGAGGACGGTGTAACTTTTTTTTTCAAAATTATTTTGTGGCCGGTTTGACTTGTGTCTGGTTTGACTGTAATTCTCTGAATTGACCTATTGACCTAGGGGCCACTATCCCAAAATCATAAAAAATACATTATTGTAATAACCGCAAGTTAAAATTTTAAAAGAAAAACTTAAACAAACATATACAGACGTTTTTGTTGACAGTTCACTGTATATAAAAGTGTGATCATATACTAGGTCATGGCAGATTCATATTCATTCGTAAAAGGTGGGAAGTTAAAGCTGAAAGGCAGTAAACACAAAAAGTATGGACATACCTACATAAATTAAAACATGTGTATACAATATAACTATAAATTCGGATATTGATAATCGGATATTTTGTATATAATATTCGTAAAAATATATTAAATTGATACATATTGCAGCACCTTCAGAGGGCTATGACTAAACACCGAACACCTGTGCAAGACCGCACAATCCCACAGAAACCTGCTTATAATAAACAAAAACCAATCTTAATACAACGAAATCCTTTACAACCATATCAAAACAGCAAAACCCCATGGAAAACTACTTAAACAAATGAAAACCATTACTAAACGGGCAAAACCCTAATAAATATAAATAGCCTCCATAAAGTCTATTGATGATTTTTTTTTTGGCAGACTCGGCCAGACTTCAGATTTATACTGAACACATTATAATTTCAGGTACCCAAAGGAAATATACTTCATATACCTATTGTCGGGATATCCCTATTACCAGTAATTTGCAAAAGACATAAATTTCGCCCACATGCGCAAACAATTTTGTTCAAAGTCCATCCCTTTGTTAAAATTTTGCTGCTAGCTGCAGTCAACTTTGGTTTCCATTCAATAATGTCGTTTTTAAAGGTAAATAAACTCATTTAAACGTCTAAGTCTTGTAAAAGTTTGTTTTCAACAGCATTGTTAACATAAATTATCAGTTACTATAAATATGTAAAGAGAATAGGTTAAAAATTTTAGCAAATATAACCTAATATGACCGATGTTTTGTACAGTATCATTTGTTTAACCCTGAACATGATTTTTCTGATTAGCTGATATTCAGATTCACGGTAATAGTTATTGCCAAAACATAGATGGCTAATGACATGATGTACAAATTGTTGACACAACAGTTCTTGTGATCTTTTTTTGATAAATTTGAATTATTTTGATGGAAGAATGTTGTATTGTTACTATATGCCAGCAGTCTTTATTTATTTCTTTTTTGTTATAGGTTGCAGCAGCAAGTCGCTAAAAAATAACATTCCAAGTAATTGGTATACCCAGTCTACATTAAACTCAACAGTGAAAACGCTTTGAAAGATACAAAAACCTACTTAAACTTACCCAAACCTTTGAAAACCCAAGGAAACCTAATAATACTACCGGAAACCCGCGAAAACCAGAGGAAGCACATGAAAACCAATGGAAACATTGGAATTGTGCACAATTAGCAGGTTTTTGCCATTGAATTATAGTTTTCAACCGTGTAGGTTCACGTTGCTTTTCGTATGTTTCCAAAGTTTAATTTAGTTTTTGAGTGGTTTTCTTTTTAACTAGGTTTTTGCGGGTTTCCAGTAATTTTCCACAGAATCTGGGTGTTTAGTCATACCGTCATCCCTAGTTAAGATTTTATTCTATAATATATCTTGACTTGTTTTTACAGGAGTGTTAGAATTGGTGACATAAAACTGGCATACGCATGGTAAATTTATGACTTCAATTTTGAAACAGACACAAGAAAAGCAGCAAAAGAAAGCATGAAGATGATGGTGAAAAGGCTGGAGCAAGCAGCATTGACCGAACAGATGTTGATCTACATGGTTTGTGTCTTGTAATAGTTTTACGTGTTTTGTTATCACGTATTGTGTGAAACACTAGTTACTTATATGTAATCTTTTGATATGCACTTTTGTAAAATGCATCATATTATGGGAACTCCGAAGCGGGCAGTTAGGCGGGCTGGCGGTGGAGATCTTTTTCCAGAGCATAACTTTGTCCAGCATGGATGGATTTTCAAATAACTTGGCGGAAGTGATAAGCATGGTGAGATGAAGTGTCACGCGCAAGTGAAGAACCAGGTTCCGAAGTCCAAGGTGAAGGTCAAAATTCTAGGTCAAAGGTCAAATATAAGAAATCAATCCTTACCACTTTATCCGGATCATATCTTTGTCAAGCATGGATGGACTTTCAAATAACTTAGCAGAAGTGATAAGCATGGTGAGACTGAGGGTCATGCTCAAGAACCAGGTCCCAAGGTCCAAGTTCAAATATAAGAAATCAATCTTGACCATTTAGCCCAGAGCATATCTTTGTCAAGCATGGATAGATTTTCAAATATTTTGGCAGAAATGATAAGCATGGTGAGATGGAGTGTTGCCTGCAAGAACCAGGTCTCTAGTGCCAAGGTCATGGTCACAATTCAAGGTCAAATTCAATTATAAGAAATCAAGCCTTACAACTTTTGTCCGGAGCATATCTTTGTCAAGCATTTATGTATTTTCAAATAACTTGGCAGAACTGATAAGCTTGGTGAGACAGTGTCACCTGCAAGAACCGGGTCCCTAGGTCCAAGGTCAAGGTTAAAATTCAAGGTCACATATAAGAAATCAATCCTTATCACTTTGTCCGGAGCATATCTTTGTCGAGCATGGATGGACTTTCAAATAACTTAGCAGATGTGATAGGCATTGTTAAACTGAGTGTAACACGCAAGAACCTGGTCCTTATGTCCAAGGTCAAGGTCACAATTCAAAAAAAGATCAAAGGCAGGGGTGTGGAAATATCAAAATTGTTTACTTGTCCATGGACAAGTTAATTGCAAAAATATACTTGTCTGCAAGCAAATTTCACTTGTCCAAACAAAAATATAGCTTTTATTCCAGACCTTCCTGATATATGTTTTCATTAGTAATAAATAAAACACAAATTGTTATCCAAATGTAGATCTATAAGTATATAATAATATGATTAACTTCCAACTTTTACATCATTTTCACACACTGAAATTGTACTTGTCCATGGACAAGTACACAGGAACAATTGACTTGTCGGACAGTAAAATTACCTGCGTCGGACAAGTCTGGCATAGGATTTCCGCACCCCTGTCTAAAGTCAAATATAAGAAACCATTTTGTCCGGAGCATATCTTTGTCAAGCATGTGTGGATTTTCAAATATTTTGCCAGAAGTGGTAAGCATGGGGAGACAGTGTCATGCCCAAGCCAAGAACCAGGTCCCTAGGTACAAGGTCACATTTCAAGGTCAAAGGTCAATATAAGAAATTAATCCTTACCACTTTGTCAGGAGCATAACTTTGTCAAGCTTGGATCTTTCGAATACCTTGGTAGAAGTGATAAGCATGGTAAGACAGAGTGTTGCGCGCAAGAACCAGGTCCCTAGGTCCAAGGTCAAGGTCACAATTCAAGGTCAAAAGTCAAATATAAGAAATCAACCCTTTCCACTTTGTCCGGAGCATGTCAAATAATGGATGTATTTTGAAATGTCTTGGCAGAAATGATAAGCATGGTGAGATGGAGTGTCGAGCACAAGAACTAGGTCCCTAGGTTCAAGGTCAAGCTCACAATTCAAGGTCAAAGGTCAAATATAAGAAATCAATCCTTAACACTCTGTCCAGCACATATCTTTGTCAAGCATGGATGGATTTTAAAATAACTTGGCAGAAGTGATAAGCATGGTGAGACGGACTGTCGCGTGTGAGAATCAGGTTCTTAGGTCCACGGTAAATGTCACAATTCAAGGTCCAATATAAGAAATCAATACTTACCACTTTGTCCAGAGCATATATTTGTCCAGCATGGATGTATTTTCAAATGTCTTGGCAGAAGTAATTAGCCTGGTGAGACAGAGATTCGCATGCAAGAACCAGGTTCCTAGGTCCAAGGTCAAGCTCACAATTCAAGGTCAAAGGTCAAATATAAAAAATCACTCCTTACCACTTTGTCCAGAGCATGTCATTGTCTGGCATGGATGGATTTTCAAATAACTTGGCAGAAGTGATAAGCATGGTTAGACGGAGTTTCGCGCGCAAGAACTAGGTCCCTAGGCCTAAGGTCAATGTCATAATTCAAGGTCAAAGATTAAATATAAGAAATTAGTCTATACCACTTAGTCTGGAGCATATCTTAAAAGACTTTGTCAAGCATGGATAGAGTTATAATTTGGCATAAGTCTTCTTCTTCTTCTTGTCGATCACTCAGATGGACACGCCGGCTCTCTGCGCAAAGGTCGCCGTGCGCCGCAGGTCCTCCAGACTGCCATAGAGCTTCCCTTGCATCGTGGTCTCCTCCGCCCAGATCTGGCGCCTGAGGCCATTGTGTAGTGGGCAGGACTGCAGCAAGTGTTCTGTTGTCATGCTATCTGTCTGACAGGGGCACTGGTCTGACTGGCCAAATCTGAACTTGGTGAAAAGGTGGTGGTTCATACGGTTGTGGCCTGTCCGCAGCCTGAATATGAGGACCTGCTCAGATCTTGAGAGCAGGTGGTATGGGTCATTTCGGTTGTATCGTGGGTGCTGTTGTAGCCACTTGGTGTGTTGCTTTGCCTTGATGATGGTCTTGGCTTCTTTGAAGGTGGTTGACCTGTCATTCTGTTCTTTTGTGGTGCCCTCCTTTGCCAGAGTGTCTGCGGCTTCATTGCCTAGTATGTTGCAGTGAGAGGGGACCCATTGCAGCACGACCGTGTGGGCTCTGCACAGGGAGGTCAAGGCAGATGACAGGTCGTTCAGTTCTTTGTCTCTGGCAGTGTCTAGGGCCTGCAGGACTGACTTTGCGTCGCTGAAGAACACAACGTTGTTGGAGGAGAGTGGACTGTGCTCAATGTGGACTGCACCTGTCTTGAGCGCTACTGCTTCAGCCTTGAAGTTGGTGGAGTAGAGGCCAGTAGCGAGGGAGATGTGTTGTTCTCTACCTCCTGGATACCTGATGTAGATTCCGGCACCACCACTTCTGACAGCCTGGTCAGCAGACCCATCAGTGTAGACATGAGTCCAGTTGTGTTGTGGGTAGGAGTTGTTGATGTGTTCCATGGAGATGGACTTCTTTTCAGCATCGCTCTGGGAGTCTTTCTTGCCAATGCCAGGAATACTGCTGTGTATCTGGGGTCTTTCAGCATCGCTCCAGCCTGGGTTTTCAAGGTACGGGGGGATATCTTTGGGTTCTTGATCCAGGATATCTTGGCATTTCCTTTCCAAAACCCTCGTCTGGTGGATGAAGCTCCCTCTCTTCAGTCTTCCTTTTGTTGGTTGGCACAGTCTGTCTTTCATGGGATGATTTGGCAGTCTTTTGAACTTTGCTGCCTGGGTGAGGAGTTTGGTGTCCCTTCTGTCTTCTATGGGCTCAAGACCCGTGATGGTTTCCAGCTCTTGAATAGGGGTTGACCGCATGGCGCCTGTGATGATTCTGGCCGCCTGGTTCTGCACCTTGCTGACTCTGTCAAAGTTTGACTTGCTTGCTGTGCCCCATGCCGTCACCCCATACTCAAGGACTGGTCTAACGCTGCCCATGTACATCTTCTTGAGGATTGCTGCATCTGCCCCCCATGTTGTGCCGGTTAGCTTTTTCATGAGTGCTAACCGCAGTTTGGCTCTAGCTTCGACTTTCTCTGTCTGCTGTTTCCAAGTGAGTCGCCTGTCGAAGGTCACGCCAAGATACGTGGGGGTGTTGTCAGCTTGCAGCGTCTGTCCGCAGAGCTTGAGGTTGGCCTTCACTTCTTTTGGGGAGAGGCTAAAGATCGTGTAAGTGGTCTTCCTGTAGTTGATGGTGATGAGCCACTTCTTTGTCCAGTCCTCAAGAACTTTCAGCGCCTCTTGCATCCGGTAGTTTGCGGTTGTGATGTGTTCTTCTGAGCACCAGAGTGCAAGATCGTCCGCATAGATGGCCCCATGGACATTTCGAGGGAGGTCCTTGACGATGTCGTTGATGAAGACTAGGAACAAGGTGGGGCTGAGGACTCCGCCTTGCGGGACTCCGTCTTTCAGTGTCTTCTTCCGGCTGTACTGTCCACTTACATGGACTCTTGCTTTCCTGCTGTTCAAGTACTGGCAGATCCATTGGAACATACAACCGGTCACACCACTTTTCTGGAGCTTCAGCTTCAGCCCTTCCTTCCAGACCTTATCGAAGGCCTTCTCCATGTCAATCCAGATCGTCAGGGTGTTTTTCTTGTCCTGGAAGCCATCTTCAATCTTCTGGGCGATATACGTCACCTGGTCCTCAGTCGAACGATTTTGCCTGAATCCTGCCTGCTCTGGGGAAATAGTGTTGTTCTTCTCCAAATGCCAAGTGAGCCTGGTGTTGATTAGCCGTTCCATGAGTTTGCCCACACAGCTGGTGAGACTGATGGGTCTGTAGCTGTCCACCTTTGCTCGGTCTTTGCCCTTCTTGTGGATGGGGACCATATCAGCCTCTCGCCAGATTTGTGGAACATGGCCAGTCTTCCAGCTGTTGTTGAAGATTTTCAGTAACTGTGTTTTTGCCCTTGTGCCTAAATGTAGAAGCATCTCATTGGTTATTTTGTCTGGCCCTGGGGATTTTCTTTCTTGCAAGGCTTTCATGGCGTCTGCTAGTTCATGATGGTTGAACGGCTTGTTCATGTGTTCCTCTGGCTGATACTCCTTGGAGGTTCTTCTCTCCTCCTGTACCTGGGCCTTTCTTTCTTCAGGTACAGTGATGTTGCTGACTTCCTCATAATTATCTATAAAAAGGTTGGCAGCTTCTCTCCCTGTCAGCAACTCTTGGCCTTGTGAGATGGTAATTGGCTCTGCCCTTGTGTCTTCACCATTCATCGCTTTGGTCAGCTTCCACAGCTTGTTTCCGTCCCTATCTAAGTTTAGCTTCTCGGTTTTTTCTCTCCAGCTAGATCTTGCTGCTTGAAGGTAGGCTCTTCTGTACTTGGCAGTGGCTGCTTTCAGGGCGATGTTGTTGTCAACAGAGGGATTCTCCTCTACTTCCTGTCTGCTGCTGCTGACTTGGTCCTCAAGTTCTTGAAGCTCTTCCGTCCAGTAGGGCCTGTAGTTCTTACGTGCGCCCCGTGGGATTGTCTCGGAAGCCGCTTTCAGAATGGCCTGATTGAAGTTCCTGGTGACTCGGTTGATGTTAAGGTCGTCTGTTTTTAGGCCCCTGGTGTAGAGGTCTGTGAGGCTTGCAAACATGTTCCAGTCTGCCTTCTTGTAGTTCCACCTTGGGAACGTTGTTGAGTTCTGTGGTCTGTACTGCAGGTTGATGGCCAGCTTTACTGGTCTGTGGTCGCTGCCTCCTAACTGGCTCAGTACCCCTCTGGTGGTCTTCTTGGAGAGATCATCAGTTGCAAAGGCGAGATCTGGGGTAGAAGTTGACAGCCACCTGCGTGAGAAGAAGGTGGGTGGGTCTTCTGGATCATTCAGCAGAACCATTTGGGTATCAATCTGCCAGTCCTCCACTTCCTCTCCTCTTCTGTCCGTCTCTTCATAGCCCCAACAGGTTGAGTGGCTGTTGAAGTCTCCAACAACCAAGCAGTTCTCAGTGGGTAGGTTTTCCAGGTACTGCAGGGAAAGTTCTTTGTCTTGGGGGCAGTACAGATTGTATATTGTAATTACAGACCTGTCCATTGTGATATTGACTCCTTGGATTTCAGCTTGTTGGTTAGTGACTACTTTAATTTCTTGTGCTGGGATATTGTTCTTGATGAGCATCAGCACTCCTCCTTTGTGTCTTCCTTCTCTGTCTAGCCTGAAGGTTTGGTATCCTCTGATGGTGAACCGGTGGTTTGAATTCAGGTGGGTTTCTTGGATACAGGCTACATCAATATTGTCGGCGTGCAGTCTTTCAGTGAAAGGAAGCTTTTTGTTGTGTATTCCCTCCGCATTCCATTGAAGGATGTTCAGCGGTCGAGGGGTCTCTTGAGTGCTTGGTGTTCTTTCTTGGCCAGCCGCATTTACCCTCCGCCTCCGTAGCCTGGCTCCTCGCAGCGGGACGGGGTGACCTCCGGTAGCTTGGGTTGGACCCCTTCGAGGCATGGGGTCCGGCACTCTACCAGCCCGGGGGGACTCCACAGGCAGAGCACCATCACGCAAAGATCCATTGTTGTCCATCATTGGAGTGGAAAGCGTTGCACTGTCGTTATGCGCACTCTGGCCCAGTGCATCCGTCTTCAGCAGTGGTTTATTCTCCGACTTTTCCTTGTCGTAGGAGACTTGCCTGCCATGGCTGTCTCCTGCCCTTGGTTTTTCTGTCTGAGTGATCCTTCTCATACCCCTTAGCCTCGAGGAGAGGTGACTGATATTCGTCTGTCCTCTACCCTTCGACCTGTCCAGCTTGGGAAGCCCTGCCAGGAGTTTACACTCCCGCTGGCGTAGCTCGCCGGGTCATCGAGGCACTCAAACCACCACACCACGTTAAGGAATCAGCCATGTGGTAGTGGCATAAGTAATTAGCATGGTGAGACAGAGTGTCGCACGCAAGGTCAAGGTCAAAATTTTCAAGGTCATAGGTCAAATATAAGAAATAAATCCTTATCACTTTATCCAGAGCATATCTTTGTCCGGATGGATGGATTTTCTCACTTTAGTCACTGAATCTTTACCCCTAAAAATGCTCTTTGACGGGGGTATCTTTGTGACAATGGCACTCTTTCTTGTTTGGTAATCTTTTATTCTTATTACAATTTTTTACGTAGCTCTGTCAAATATAAAACATTTGTCATTCACTGATTAGGAGCATTTATGTGTCATTGTTCAACTACTTCAGGTGGTTGGTGGACAGTAACAAAGTTTGGTCAGGTAACAGGAAATGTATGTATCGAATTGGCTGACAGGCGATACATGTTTGCCAAGGACAATGGCCGCTTTGTGCTGGGCCCACAGAGGGAAGGTAAGATACACTGTTGAGACAGTAGGCAAGGGTTTCGCTGTCAATCGCCGTGGTCGCCAAATGCAACAATTTAGCGAAAGTGGCGACAGTTTTTTCAAAGTGGCAAACTTTATTGGTGACAATATAATTGTAGACAGTGCTAAATCTGGTATGTGACATCTTAATTGCAACAAAAGTGGGGGCAGATTCAGTTACCACCGAGCCTCCAAACATGGCCTTAGGGCATTGTTTGTTATCAGATAAAAAATTAGCCTGTTGTTGCAGATGAGCGATCTAGTATTGAAAAAGGTGCAGGGTGCTGAGTTAAAAGAAACAGTGTAGGAGATATATGTAAGATTTTCATTGACATTTAAAGGCCTTGTTTAATCCTTCTTTATTTGACCCCCCCCCCCCCCAATCTGGGGTATTTTTCCCCTGTGTATTGGCACCCGGCTGTGGTTACGGTGTGGACACAGTGTAATGACCCTTAATAGCTGATATCAATACACGGCTGCAGAAGAACAGTGCACTTAGCCATTGCTCAGTCAGCTGAGAGAAAAGATTGCAGATATTGATACGAGATTTTATGGTGGACCATAACACAGAATGGAATACTCAACGAAGACGCCGGACATTCCTTAAACTAGGCCTTTTATAGCTAATAGTTTGACTTGAACATTACATATATATCATCATTTGATAAATCAGTTCACTAGAATAACTAGTCAGATTCAAACAAATTGTTTTAAAAATGACTGAAAACATCAACTTGGATATAAACTGAGTGTGTTACAGTGTGGGAAAAGATCTAGAATCACAAAAGGTAAAGGGCGCTGCTAAAAAGGAGCAGGGTAAAATACGGACCAGTCTGTTCACATTTTCTAATAATTTGCTAAATCCGGGGTATTTATTAGTCAAATGCTTGTAATTAAGGTTTTCAAGCATAGTTTATTTATTTGTTACTGAATATTTGCAAAAATATACAATTTCAAAATATATTCAACATTTCTGTGTTTACCAGTCCAGAGGGGCTGCAGGGGGGAACCAAAAAGGAGCAGGGTGTAGCACCCTGCTATTTTGCTGAGGATCTTTCCCTACAGTGTAACTATACATTTTTCCCAATCAAGCAGACAACTGACACTGTGTTGTAAACTTTATATAAGTACATACAGTATGACTAAACACCGAAAACCTGCGAAAACCTACTTCAATTAAAAGAAAAACCACTCAAAAACCTAAACTAAACAGTAGATACCTGCGAAAAGCAACGTCAACCTTCTTAAAATAACGAAACTGTGTTGTAAACTTTATATAATTACTCACAGTATGACTAAACACCGAAAACCTGCGAAAACCTACTTCAATTAAAAGAAAAACCACTCAAAAACCTAAACTAAACAGTAGATACCTGCGAAAAGCAACGTCAACCTTCTTAAAATAACGAAACTGTGTTGTAAACTTTATATAATTACTCACAGCATGACTAAACACCGAAAACCTGCGAAAACCTACTTCAATTAAAAGAAAAACCACTCAAAAACCTAAACTAAACAGTAGATACCTGCGAAAAGCAACGTCAACCTTCTTAAAATAACGAAAACAACGAAACTCACAATTTAACAGCGAAAACCCACGAATTGCGCACAGTTCCAAAGTTTCCATTGGGTTTGGTATGTCTCCTCTTGTGTTCGCGGGTTTCCGTTAGTTTAAGTGGGTTTTTGCGGGTTTGCGTAAGTTGAAGTATGTTTTTGTATGTTTCAGTGGGTTTTCGCTTCTGAGTTTCATGTGTTTATTTGGGGTTTTGCAGGTTTCGTTAATTTAAGTATGTTTCCATGGGTTTTCGCAGGTTTTTGCTGTTAAGTTATTTCCCATTACTCACTTGTCTGTCGCTATAATTCTAATAAAGAATCTGACTATCATGTCATGTTAAAAGGCATAGCGGCTTTTTAAAGTGCCCCAGATTTGCATAAATTAAAAATTCTTAAACTAGATTTAGCATTGTGAAAACTATGTTGTCTTCAATAAAGTCTGCCACTATAAAACTTGTTTGCCACATTTGTACTTGGCAATTATGAAAATTGCCAGAAGAACCACTGTCCTGATATTCATTGACTGTTTCTCCACGCATGATTAAATGAGAAATTTATCATTGACTGTTTCTCCACGCATGATAAAATGAGAAATTTATCTTCAGCGAAACTCTTAAAATAATACAATGTGTATCCAGTTCTCTAGATAAGAGGAGTATTAGAGTAAAATGGTGGTACCAATAGCATTAAAAATCTTGATGGAAACCATGCTTGATTTTGAAGCAACACATATTGAATTTGATAATGAGTTCTTACAGTATTTTGATGGAAATATAGTACACATTAATGGAATATGAAAAGCTATTGTTGTTTCACTATTTATACATCTTTGAACCTTTAAACAGGACATTGTTTTGTAGTTTTATATGATATAAATGAGTAAATACCACATTTATATTTGAAATCAAGAAGTACGAGTACCCTGTAACGAAAATCCTTTAACGAAAATCATATCTAGTGCACTGTGTATCTCATGTACAGGTGGACCAGAGCCAGAGGAGATATTGACAGCGGTGAAGATTGATGAGACCAAGGTGGCGTTCAAGTCCGGCTACGACCAGTACATTAGCGTCGACTCCGGTAACACGGTCATCGGACGATCGTTGGCTATCGGGACGAAGGAGCAGTGGGAGCCTGTCTTCCAGGACGTAAGTAGCGCATGTAGGATGTGGCGATGTGCAGTGTAATGGTATATTGCCATCTGCATTCAGAGTCTTGTGTTTTGCTGACTGATTTATATAGTTTGGTTCACAGTTCAGTTTACTATTGTATAGTATAAAGCAGTTGTAATGTGTAGTGGTATATAATGCCGTCAAGTTTGTAAGGTTGGTTCACAGATCAGTCCCTTATTGTATACCGTCGAATGCTTTAAATTCAAGAGGACGAATTTTCGCGGTTGCTTTCACCCAAAATGTTCCAATTTTTTTATTTGCATGTTCTTGAATTCGCGCCTTCAGCGTAACACGAATTCAAAACTGAAAATAGATTGACCATACAGGAAAGCCTGATATATTACACAAGACCAGGCAGTAACCTGTTTTTCTATTTATCATACCACATTTTTCGTAAAATATCACCAAACGAGCTGATTTTTCTATATTTAAAAACTAAGGACGGTGCTGATTTCGCTGAGCCGACTTTTACACGTTCACGTACATGTAGTTATGGATTTCTAAAAGTTGACTGAATAATACCGTATTATTAACATTTCGTGAACTTGTTTCACTACAAATACATAGATTACACACATGCTCATTCATAAAATACTGAAAATGCTACCTGAAATGGATTGCAACAATCAATTTTATCGGAGAACAGATTTTCTTGAGTTGGTAGGGTTATCCCAAACAAACAATTTTTTAAGGATGGCCTTAAACACACAACGCCGAATTGTTTGGAGACGCCATTTTGGAGTTGTGTATTGAAATTGACATTTCCAAGATCGTGTCAATATTGACAGTATTTTACTATAGTGTGTTCAATTTTTGGTAATAATGTTTTTGGTTCAACATAAACTGATGCTGTGTAGTGACTTTTAGTGCATTTATTATGAATGTATTGAAATAAATGTGTATGGATGATTTATTGTGTTCCATAGATGACGTCATATCACTACCAAAGTGCGGGTTTATGTGAATATTTAAAAAATAAAGTTTTTGTGATTTATGGCGATTAAAAATAATAAACTATATACGTTCTTGGTATCAAATTGTTTGTTTTATTTAATCTTATATATTTTTACTGAAACTGTTGACGTTATAGTTGTTTCCGAATAATATGACGTACCTCAAAACATTGACTGATATAAATGCTACGGACCTGATATAAAAAAATATATCAACCTCCTTTGTATCAGGCCGATGTCAGCATAGTGGTATGATAAATTGCACTATTACATGCATTAAAGGAACGCTTTTTTTTAAACAAGGTTTTGCAGAAACATTTATTTGTATTCCTTTATGGTAAATCTGTCATTTAAATTTTAAACACTGTTTTACAATACATTTACTCATTGATGTTTATTAACAGTTGCCACTTTCAATAAAATAATAGTTCAAGTTTTATAAAACAATTCTTTGCCATGAGTTATTTCCACATCTCTGATACAAGTGTGCATGCACTATGCATTAATAATTAATTGGATATAGCGAAAGCTATGTTTGCCCGTCACATAGTTACTGTTATGGCAAAATATATGTCTATACATGAAGTTTGGTTAGATTTATTTTATTGTTGAAATGTTAAATTTTTCTGTTTCTGATACAGGAATTTATGTTGATATAGATTTAAATACGGGGTAGCGACCGTGATATTTAATGGTCATGTGGTATAAGTGCTAGCGCAGCATGCCTATTGAACTGAGTTCAATTTCGTCTTTTTTAAATGCTATGAGTTATTCTTAAAATATGCAGATCATAAGATATTAATTAAAAAGTGTGCTGGCCAAGGCTAGCTCAGTTGGTAGAGCCCGGCCACATAATTTGAGTGGGGATTGGTCAAGAAATTGTTTCTACGGCCATTCTCCCCCTACCTCTGATGCAAGTAGGGCAGTGGTCAGTTACTGGCATAAGTATGTGCACTTGGTACTGGTAAACCGCTTAGATCGGCTAAGCTTGCCCAGGAAAAGTGTGAGTAGGTTAACAGACCGCCATGATATGACTGAAATTCTGTTAAAAATGGCAAAAAACGACAAACACAATTTAAAAGTGTGGAATATTTTATTGTGTTACTATTATTTTTGAAATTATGTTTATAGTAAGTACATTTACCAATCTTTCAATTACAATCACACACTCAATGGATAAATCGTGAATAAACATGAGTACTTACCCTCAACAAAATGTGTAAAATAAAATGTTTATAAAATGTCGATGCCGAGACTCAAACTCAAACTTTCCAACGCAAGCACGGCATCTTTCCCAATACACCATCTGCGTTTTACAATATCTAATAAACCAATACGATATCAATTTACATTGTAGATTTGCCTAAGCTACGCTCAATACATGTTGTGGTATCTATAAATAAATCACGATTGCGTACAGAATATTCATGAGTGTCAGGTTAATCATTTCACACTATAATACCAGGATGTTTGCCACTCAAATTACAATGTCTACCAAGTTTCATATGTTGTTCTCTCACCCAGGGTGAGATGGCCCTCAATGGCTGCAATGGGTGTTTCCTCTCTGCAGACGAAGATGACGACGTCGTGTGCACCAGTAAAACTGTCGGAGAGAGGGAAAAGATACACGTAAGGGGCTGATGAGACATTTAAGCTGTTTATTGCTGTTCTTGTTTCAGTCTGACAGTTAAAAACTTTTGTGTAATTCTAAGCTTTTAGAGCAAATATATTAATATGCAGCAGCAATGTATGGTTTAACTCTGTTTTGTATTTTGACAGATTTATGCCCCTTTAAAAGTTATAAATTTTGGTTGAAGTTTTTCATTACGACAATTAGCTTGAATACTATCAAGGATATTTACTTGAAACTTAAAATACTTCTTTACTATCAACGTCTCTACCAAAAAAAGCAAACCCCATACCTCTGTTTTGTATTTTGGCATATTTATGCCCCTTTTTTAACATAAAAAAACTTTGGTTGAAGTTTTTCATACGTTTTTCCAGAGCAGCCATTTTGACTGAAGTAACTTTTATTTACAAAGATTCATTTTGGTGTCAATGTGGCACTTACTAAATGCGCCATGGGGGGCAGAAGTCACAGGTCAGCAGATAGTTGTTTTAGTGTATGATTGTATTGAAATGCTTTCAAAGAGTTATTAATGTGTTGTTCATTTTGTCGTTGACACAGAAAACGTAAGTCAATGAAATGGTATTATGGTATTATGTGGATATGTGTTTATTGTGCAGATCCGATGTAACCTGTCTTTAGATGTAGACCCAAAGGCAGCCATTCCGATGGAGGAGAGGGGGTCATTGAAGGAAGCAGAAATAAACTATGTGTATGGACTATTGTTTCAATTACTGTGATTTTCTGATGCAAAATACCATTTGTAATGGTTTTCCATTCATTTCATTACTATTACTAGTATATGTATTACTGAATGCGCCATGGGGGGTGGGGGCAGAAGTCACAGCACAGCAGATCGTGTATTACTGAATGCGCCGGGGGGGGGGGGGGGGGGCAGAAGTCACAGCACAGCAGATCGTGTATTACTGAATGCGCCCCGGGGGGGGGGGGGGGGGGGGGGGCAGAAGTCACAGCACAGCAGATCGTGTATTACTGAATGCGCCGGGGGGGGGGGGGGGGGTGGCAGAAGTCACAGCACAGCAGATCGTGTATTACTGAATGCGCCATGGGGGGTGGGGCAGAAGTCACAGCACAGCAGATCGTGTATTACTGAATGCGCCGGGGGGGTGGTGGGGGCAGAAGTCACAGCACAGCAGATCGTGTATTACTGAATGCGCCGGGGGGGGGGGGGCAGAAGTCACAGCACAGCAGATCGTGTATTACTGAATGCGCCGGGGAGGGGGGGGGGGGGGCAGAAGTCACAGCACAGCAGATCGTGTATTACTGAATGCGCCGTTGGGGGGGGGGGGGGGGGGCAGAAGTCACAGCACAGCAGATCGTGTATTACTGAATGCGCCGGGGGGGGGGGGGGGGGCAGAAGTCACAGCACAGCAGATCGTGTATTACTGAATGCGCCGGGGGGGGGGGGGGGGGGCAGAAGTCACAGCACAGCAGATCGTGTATTACTGAATGCGCCGGGGGGGGGGGGGGGGGGCAGAAGTCACAGCACAGCAGATCGTGTATTACTGAATGCGCCGGGGGTGGGTGGGGGCAGAAGTCACAGCACAGCAGATCGTGTATTACTGAATGCGCCGGGGGGGGGGGCAGAAGTCACAGCACAGCAGATCGTGTATTACTGAATGCGCCGGGGGGGGGGGAGGGCAGAAGTCACAGCACAGCAGATCGTGTATTACTGAGTGCGCCATGGGGGGGGGGGCAGAAGTCACAGCACAGCAGATCGTGTATTACTGAGTGCGCCATGGGGGGGGGGCAGAAGTCACAGCACAGCAGATCGTGTATTACTGAATGCGCCGGGGGGGGGGGGGGGGCAGAAGTCACAGCACAGCAGATCGTGTATTACTGAATGCGCCGGGGGGGGGGGGGGGGGGGCAGGTCGTCACAGCACAGCAGATCGTGTATTACTGAATGCGCCGGGGGGGGGGGGGGGGGGGCAGAAGTCACAGCACAGCAGATCGTGAAAGCAAATGTTTTGGTGTATGATTATATTGTCATCTTTATTTTTTGGAACTTAAACCCTTGCTTCTTAGAATTTAACGTTCTTGCTTCTTTAAACTTTAAATCCTTTCTTCTCGGAACTTAAAATCCTTCTTCCTTGGAACTTCATACCCTTATTCCTTGCAATATAAAATAATTTTCTTCTTGTAGCTTACAAACCTTATTTCTTTCACCTAAAATCTTTATTTCTTAGAAAAAAATAAAATCTTTACATTCTTGCCACCTACTATACATGTCTCAGATTCGCACACCTTTCGCAGAAAGAAGTTTCAGAGTTTCCAGGACCGCCATCTAAAGGTTTCCAGCCAGGACAGGTCGCAGTTGAAGAAGGCACGGGTGGAAGGCACTCTGCACGAGACGTTGCTGGACAGGTGAGCACCCATTCTTGTTAATATATACTCATATTAAGCCTTTCCCCCCGCTGTCTTGTTAATTGACCTTTATTGCTTGTTATACATGATGTGTCCTTGCCAAGTGAAGTTTACATATGGTATATGTCTTTCATCTATTGCGAAAGGTTTTGAAGAGTACATTCTTGCAGTTTAAAGGGACCTGTTCACAGATTTACAAATTGAGAATTTTTCAACTTTTTGTCACCAATTCCAAAAATAAAAGAACAGTGTATACAAAGGAGCAAAATAACACTGCGGACCTAGAAATATACTTAAAAACCGTTTCGTTTATGAGTAATCATCTGTTGAAATTGATAAAATTATAAAGCGTTTGTAACGCTAAATGATGGAATAATTTGGAGTGTTTCTGTTGTTTATGTTTAAACTGTTGACATCACGTTGAACACTTACATAAAGTAATTAATGCAAGGTGAAATATAGAAGTCGGAATGGCCGAGTGGTTAAGGTGATAGCCTTTTAATCCGGAGGTCCCGGGTTCAAATCCCGGTGGGACCATTTGTTTTTCTTTTCTTTTTTTTTCTAAATACTTTTCTTGTTATTACACTTGAGCTTTTTAGTTCAAATGCTTAAATCTGTCAAGTTAAGACATTTATTGGCATACTTCAAAAAATGCAAAAATCTGTGAACAAGTCTCTTTAAAAGTACTTCTTGAAACTAACCATTTCACACTGTGTTTGTTTCCTGCTGTGGATTTGTTGTCACCCTACTGAATGAGGTGAATGGATCTTATCTCACTGACTAGTCAATTGTTATTGAAGATGGTGGAGTATATTGGTGTACTAATGTCTGTCGATCCGTAGACCACTTTCCGCTCTCTAGGTGCAACAAGTATTATCCGATCTCCACCAAACATGAAAATGTTTGTGTACATAATATCTCGGCTAAGTTTGATAATCAGCCAAATCGCCCCATGAATTGTGGAGTTATGGCCCTTGATTTATATCAAATTTGCCTTTTTAGCAGTTTCCGCTAAGTCCAAGAGTTTTGTCCAATCTTCACCAAACTTGATATCTCAAAGTTTGTTTTAACCGAGAGTGGGCATAGCTTTTTTACAAACAGCTTTTGTTAACTGTTTGACCTCATGCTAGTATTCAATGATATCATATTGAGAAGAATTGTCGTGGCATTGGAAGTACATTCATATAGTGACCACCGTGACCCTGACTACTGGATTTTTCATCCAAATCAATAACTGCTTTTCAAACAAAGGTACTCGTTGTTATTTTCAGGCGTTCAAAAATGAAGGCAGACCGCTACTGTAAATAGCATCAAGTAATTGGGAGACGACTGTTTACTTGAATGTGGGGCATTACTACATGTCTCGTCCTTGCGTCTAGATGGCTTTGATATCAAAGGCAGCACTTGACAGTTATTTGAGTGGCCCTTGTGAAAAGGGGTCGCATACATGGTAGGCAAATGCTATTCATTTGCTGAAGATAATTTCACTGAGGCTTTTAATATCAAAAGTTGGATTACAGCTGTTTCACCAACATACTTCCTGTATTGAATCTTAATGAATGTAAGGTTTGCTATAAATACAACAAGCATAGAGCATCCTTATAACTTTGTGTTTACATGCATGATGTTATTTTTTATTCACATTTTATGTTACTCTGTGTGGGTAAAGTAATGTTATTTTAAAACAACAACTCAAACAACAGTATTTGAAAATGGCAAAGAGACAGTAAGAATATTTGGTTAAGGTGTTTTACTCCTGTGTAAACCTTGCTCTTGTTCTTTCTAGTTTGAAATACAAAATTTTTGTTATGCCCAAATGTAGATGTTTCATGTTTTTTAAATCTTGAGTCTGTTTGTGCATGTTTAACATTTCAACAATAAATAGAGGAATAATGAAACTCCAGAGACATCATCAGGAGAGAAACACTCATTACCATCCGCTGGTCCTTTATTTGAGGCAAGTGACCAATTGCCTATACAATACAGGACAAAACATTCAACACAACACAAAACATAAAAATGATCAAAACTGGCGTCACCGCCTTAGCCATGTGTACGGATTGCGGTAAACTGAATTATTTATCCAAAATGAAATAACATTTTACATCTGTTCTGATTTTGAAACTTTAACAGGTAAATTTTTGGTTTTCATATTTCAAGATGTAAAAATTGAATTTGATATTTAAACCTGTAAGTAATTAAACAGTGTAAATACGCTACAAAGTTTATGTAAACTAATAAACTGTTATAAAAGCAAACTTTAATGTCAATGTGTTTTCTGTACTTTGGAATGCATTAGTGCATTACATATTATGTGATTCTGACTGAAAATGTGACTGACTTAGTGTACAACCATCCTCTTTATTCACATACTTGGGCGTTGACATACAATAAAAGACACGGCACAAATAAATACCACATATACAATAAAGGCATGTGTGAAACTTCTATTATACACTATATGCACAAAAATACGGCAAACGAACGCAGAGCAAACGGACCCAGGACGAACATGTAATCAGGGCGAACGGACCCAGGGCGAACATGTAATCAGGGCGAACGGACCCGATACCTTTTGATGTTGCCGAAGGATTGTTAAGTTCCACTCAGCTGTCAGTTCACAGGCGCGGGGTGGGAAAACCGGTCTAATTGCATGTTCGTAAAATGTCATCCTGCACAGGCTAATCTGGGACGACCCTTTATGCTTTTATGTTATTTTCGGTTTCAATGGAGTCTTTTCTAAACACAAATTCACTGTAGGCGGAAAGTGCCATCCCGGACTGCACAGGCTAATCCGGGACGACACTTTACGCACCTGCATTAAGCCCGGTTTTCCCATGACGCGCCTCAAATATTAATTCAGTATGCACAATCCTCTGTGTCTTGAGTATGTAATCGAGCTATATAATATATAAAAATGTTTTCTAAAACCGACGACGTTTGACTGCATAAGGACCGTCCGCGCAAGGGAGCGTGTATTTTGGTATTTCTTACAGTATTACTATCCTCTTCAATGATTATAGACATTCCTATACTTCTGTTCCATACAATAACGTAAAAAATTCTTTGTTGTGGAATTTTGCAGAAACATCATTTGTCGAGATAAATGTTAACTAATATGCAATGGAGACCAATTGAAAACAAGTGCTCATTTGTTTTAATGCAAGGAGCTAAAATGGCCTTGAAATGCAGACAGCTAAAAAGACATCTGTGCAGGTACAACAACAGTCACCACAAATCAGCTTATGCCATTTTGCTCGAGGTCATTTCGATATGCGTTTGTTTTAAATCGAGGAAATTGATTTTAACTCTACACATTTTATAACAATTTAAAAATTTGACATACGCTGTCGCCAAAGAAAAATCAAATTGGAAATGGTAAAAAATAAAAAAAGGACTTCTAAGTGCTTTTACTAATATTTGTAAAACATAGCATGCAACCAGCCATTTTACACAGTTAAAATACTGGGTTACAGTAGGTTCCCAATATGAAGATGATTATATAACGGTTTTGCAAGTAATATTAGCTTGTACTCGTACCACTGCCATGAATAAGCTGTGAAAGAAAAATGTTTTTTGATCGACTTGTTGTTTGTTTTTTCCTGCCTGGTTGGTATGTTTCGTAAACTCACGGGGACGCTAAACATAGAATCGAATTTGTATGGCCTTACTTGAATGCTTCCCGAGCAGGGAACACAGTCTCTCGATCCCACTATGTTTATTGCACATCTTATTCAATGAATTATGATTACTGCGTTTTCCCACTTGTCTTTCTGTAGATTGTCTGATACGTAGAGTTGAAGCAACCTGTGAATCGAATTCACCAGGACACAGTCGCTCTCATTTTGTGGATATGTTGACATTTATGATTGTATTAAATGCAAGACACACAAAAAACTGGAAATATTCAAAACTATTGGCAGCATTTGCAATTATTCAAATTTCTTACAAACTAACCAATACAAGTTAAGAAAGTGCTAAAACACACGAGTGTTTTCCGACGTTTACCGGTACATTTTACGTTTTTATTTGATTATTGAACTATATTAATAAGTCCGATGCATTAATGTCAGATTTTACCGAAATCATAATGACGTATAAGCGACTGATTTCGTTGGAAATATTAAGACCATATTTGACCGTTCGACATCATTTGTGAACCAAATGACCCTAATTTTTAGCTCACCTGAGCACGAATTGCTCAAGGTTAAGCTATTCTGGTCAGTCACCGCCCGTTGTCGTCTTTGTCAAGAATTTACTTGAAGAACTTCTCTGAAACCGCTTAGCGGATTTTAAACAAACTTGGCAAAATTTGTCCTGGGATGGGCCTTTAACAAATACCTTCAAATTCATTTGAATATCTGAAAAACTCTGGTTACCATGACAACCACAAGCTTAAAAAGTGGAAAACTTTAAAAATCTTGTCCGAAACCACTGGCTGGATTTCAAAATAATTTCACAGAAGTGTTTGTTGGGTGACCCTCTACCAATTTTCTACATGTTATTTCATTTGTCAAAAAAACATGGCCGCCAGGGGGAGCGGGGCAGTTTTCCTTCTTTGACTATGATGACAACTTTAAAAATCTTCTCGTCTGAAACCTATTGCTGAATTATGAAATAATTTCACAGCAATGTTCCTTGCTTGAAACTACCAATTCTTTCAAATCATTTGGTTCTTCAAAAAAACATCGCTACCAGAGGGCAGGGCAGTTTTTCTTATGACTATATACACTGTAGTAAACTTTTAAAATATTCCTATCTGAATCACTGGCTCGATTTCAAAATAATTTCACAGAAATTTCCTTGGCTGACCATCAACCAGATTTCTTTACATAATTTTGATTTGTTAAAGAAAAACATGGCTGCCAGGTAACGGGACAGTGTTCCTTATATGGCTTCTTGTCTGAAACCACTTGCTTGATTTCGTTCCTTT
The DNA here is from genome assembly GCA_027627225.1 of Congeria kusceri. NCBI lineage: Eukaryota > Metazoa > Mollusca > Bivalvia > Myida > Dreissenidae > Congeria > Congeria kusceri. The sequence goes on along the minus strand of CM051025.1, from coordinate 15,643,839 downwards.
TTGTTCCGTAGCTAAAAATCTAAAAATTCAAATTATTTTGATGGGCTGAAAAGCATGGCGGTTAGTGGTCCATTGTTGATAACTGTTGGCAACTTTACTTTAAACATCTTCTAGCACGCGATTAAATTTTTACAACCTAATAAACTCAGGTGAGCGATCATGGGTCATTTTGGCCATCTTGTAGAATCAAATTTACATGTGTTTGTATTGTAATTAATTTTTGGCAATGTGTACGATTCGGTGAGCATTAACACGGGTTTAAAACCCAAATGCAGAGCGTTATACAATGTGATACCCCCAGTTTTAATCTGAGTGTTTCGTTGTTGTTGTTTTCGTGTTGTAAATTGTTTTGTATAGGTAGTTAGTAGCTTGTATAAAATAAAGGAACGATAGGCGATATGTTTCTCAACTTTTATGCAGCTATAGGTTCGATATATATTCAATATTTAATTTGGAACTACTTTCAAAATTCAAAAACATAGTGGAAATGTGTTATTTATAAAGATCTGCAAACTCTAATTACCATCAACAGTTATAAAACCAAACAAAAATTCTGACACTTTTCAACAAAGTACTTTGAAACCACCGATTGCTGTACGTGTTGTGTTAGCAATAAATGTTAAGCGTACACGTATGACAGCAGCTGCAAGTGCGCTGCCTCTTAATGACGATATGCCCTGCGAATCGACCTTGAAGACAGCTCGACGGGTACGTTTCCTGCAACTTAATTGCAGGCCTCACAACTGGCTCTGGGGTGTCGAGTGTACACTTAGCCATGTTGAACTCGTGTAATGACGGACAGATTTCTACCGGGCCCGTCATCGTTTAGGTAATTATTGATGTCAGTGAGCGGCTTCTTTAGTCTTGAAAGTGCCTACAATTGCTTGTCTTTGACCACAATCCATTTGTATGCATCTTTTATTCTAATTATTGAAATACAATTTGTGTGTTACTGTTTCGCCTCTTCTAGTTATTGAAATGATGCGTGTCGTGGGAAAACCGGACTTAATGCAAGTGCGTAAAGTGTCGTCAGGATTAGCCTGTGCAGTCCGCATAGGCTAATCCGGGACGACACTTTCCGGATTTATGTTTAGAAGCGACTTCCTTGAAAAAGAAAATACCATACAAGCGGAAAGTGCCGTCCCGTTTGAACTGTTTGACGACTTCAGACGAAGTAGACAAAGCCAGCTCTGGAAAACTTGAATGCGCAGTGAACAGGTGGATGAAATGTTCTCGTTAATTATCCAGTGCATCTTCTTGGTCATAGCAGGCGCTTCCGACCATTAAGCGTTCATTTTTGCAACTAAACGATTAATTGCAAGAACTGTGCATGTGCGTTTGGTTAAAGGTAATTAATAAATTCCAGGTAATTTATCGTGCTTTACGTAAACGGGTCTTATTGCGTTTTAAATAAACAAATGAGATGTGTCGTGGGAAACCCGGTCTTAATGCAAATGTTTCATTATTTATTTGTTTTGCCATGTGTTCTATTCGACTTCGTTGCCACAAACAAAAATTTAGAACAATTCCAGATGCATGAATACGGTTTTGAAAGTTGACCTTGGAATGTTCATTGCATTTTGTGTTGCCTTAACCAAATTTAAAACAGAAAACAAATAAACCATACATACTGTTGTTGTTGTTGTTAACTTCCATCTAAATGAAAAAAAATACAGGTTTACTGAAGATCCTTGCGTGCGATATCATTAGGTTTCCCGATAATACAATTTAAAGAGACATTCCATTAAACAAAATTAAATTGTCATTAATCATGTAACTTTCGAGACATACAACAATTCCCTTACAGTCCAACAGAGTTAAATTGCATAGAAACATCATTGGGGCATTATTGCATAGAAACATCATTGGAGAATTGTGTATTGCTGCTTCAAGCACAACACTTAAATCAGTAAAGCGAATAACGCGTTAAGTAATAACACGTGTTGACCTTTTCATTTTCAATTGTAATAGAGTTAATTTTTTTAATTACAATCGTACGAAAAATAAGATTTTAGAATGTCAGAATTGTGTTTCCAAAAATTACTACAAAATGTTGTTCTGTATACTAATAGTAAGGGTTTGCTGAGTACATATAGTGATTTACCACAAACGTTTGATACAATAATGAGGTCAAGCGTATCGTGGGAAACCCGGGCTTAATGCACGTGCGTAAAGTGTCGTTCCAGATCAGTCTGTGCAGTCCGCACTTGCTGATCCGGGACGACACGTCGCCTACAGTGGATATATGTTTAAGAGAGACTTCCGCTTTTATGGAATTTTCTGTTTCAAGGAAGTCTCTTCTAAACATAAATCCATTGTAGGCGGAAAGTGCCGTCCTGGATTAGCCTGTGCGGACTGCACATGCTAATCCGGGACGACACTTTACTCACATGCATTAAGCCCGGTTTTCCCACGACGCATCATATTGTTTGTCATGTCGTCGATATGTTTTTAGCTGAGCTATTGGTATAGGGGACTTCTCCTGAGTCGTCTGTCGTCCGTGTGCCGTCAACAATTTGTTTCGTTCTCACGCTGGAGACTTCACTTTTTATCCAATCTTAACAAAACTTGCACAGTTTGTGTAAAGTGCAAAAATGCATTTTTTTCCAACATATAGACTTTATTTTCTATCCAATCTTAACAAACTTTCACAGTTTGTGTATGACCATCAGATCTCGGCGGACGTCAAAAATGGGCCGTATTGTATTTCAAACGCCAGAGTTATTGCGCCTTTGTTTATGAAAACAAAAATATACAAAAAATGGACATTATTCAGGATAGAGATTTAATTTTTCTTTCCATCTTCACCAGTCTTGCACAGTTTGTCTATGACCATGAGATTACAGTTGAAGTCGAATATAAGCAAGATCGGACCAGAAACACCGGAGTTATTGCCCTTTGTTTGTGAAAAAAAGAAAAAAAAGGACATTATTCAGGATAGAGGCTTCATATTTCAACCAATCTTCACCAATCTTGCACAGTTTGTCTATGACCATAAAATTAAAGGTGAAGTTGAATATAGGCAAAATCGGGCCTGAAACACCGGATTTATACCCCTTTGTTTGTGTGAAAAAAAAATTATAAAAAAAGGACCTTATTCAGGATAGAGACTTTATTTTTCATCCAATCTTCACCAGTTGTGCACAGTTTGTCAATGAACGTAAGATTACAGGTGAAGTCGAATATCAGCATGTTCGGGCCAGAAACACCAGCGTTATTGCCCCTTGTGTGTGGAAAAACACATCAACAAGTCATCAATGATTGGCTTCCACACACGAGTTTTTATTCAATGTTGACCAAAATTACACAGTTTGCGTATTACCATAAAAATTGATTGATACAATTTGATATCCAACAGTTGCAAACCTTGCATGCAGTTATTTGTACATGCAACATTGATGGCGTCAGAGCCTGCATTTACATCATTTATCATCATTTGACAGAAAATGATCAAGAACAAGAAAAAGCATAACTTGATCTTATAGCACCGCCATCGCAATTCTTGCATTGCAATTAGTTCTCCTGTCTGCCAAAAAGTCATAAAAAACTACTGTGTCTGCATTTTCCGGAATTGTCACAGACTTAATGAAAAAAGGACAGGTAAGAATATCGAGAAAAATGATTTGAGAATCATTAGCAAAAACACCGCATATCCACTACCCGACTCGTACTTTAGTTAGCCCATTGCACTAACCGATGTTTAAAATCAAATCGATCCTATCCCCCTTTGCGTATTGTTCAGATGCCTTAATTTTCAAACATGTCACAACATTATGGTCTTCATTTGTACCAGTTATCAGGTGAGCGTTTTGAGCCATCATGACCCTCTTGTTTTATAATTATCGGGATGAGTTGTAGTAGTATTTCAAGTCTCTATAATATTAGGAACAATACGATTACGCTATCGTGCTCGTTTCCTTTATTATTTTGATTTACTTAATAAATGCTGATATGAATGCCAAGATAAGCGATTGAAATCAATGAGTGTTTCTTCTGCAAATCATTGATAATGCACCTATCAATATTTTCCCCCGGGGGGGGGGGGGGGAGCGTCAGGCAATCCCAGGCAAATTTGACTAATTGTAATTTTGGGGATCTAATTCATTCTAGATCACATAGGCTACTGATACGCTCCTCTTTGTTGATATAATAACAACCATACATCAGTCATTCACAACTAAAACAACGGAAAACTTTCAACAATATCAATAAGAATATATGTAGTATTCAATTATATAACTAGGACATTAATGTATAACTATAACGAAACGAACGGTCGTTTGTGTCTGAAACAGGAAATTATTTCTTGGAACTTTAATAATCAAATAGGATATGTTTTGCGTTGATTGCCATGGGCGTAGCGCGGCCAAAATCGTTGTTACTCGAAATCTAATTAGCATAGAGGCTGTGGGCCAGGGAGGCGCTAGGGCCCCCGGTGGGTCCAGGGCAAAGCCCAGACTAGGGGACCAGGGGCCCGGAGGCCCCCGGAAGCTCCTGAAAGATAGCGTTTTATAACCCACTAAAAAGCCATTCCTGACATTTGGCAACCTTATACTTTCTGACAAATTTAGAATGTTACTTTCATATTCCAGCGTCTGTATTCACAAGATTATTGTTTACCCCTAACCCCCCTTTGGCACTGATTTTTATTCCATTTTTTGAAGTAAAATGCCATTTTATTTTTTGAGATTTTAGGTTCAATCTTTACTCGAACGAGTAAACGAGTATGCGGCGCTAGGCGCCTGATTGCGTGTTTAACGACTAATGTGAATCGTCTCTTTCCACACAGAAGTCAATCATACAAACATTTTAGCTCTACTATTCGGAGAACAAGTGAGCTTTCCACTCGCCCCAGCATCGGTGTCCGCCTCCGCGTTCGACTAGGATCCGATTAAAGTTTTGGTTCGAAAGCCCTATAACTTCAATACTATATATACAAGGTATCCACTTAAAACTTGAAATATATCATTGTCATAAATAGCCACAATCCTCTTAACGATTGTATTTTGACAGAGTTATTTCCCTTTTTAAAAAGTCTTCGAAAGTCATATAACTTCACTGATATATTTGGTATTTACTTGAAACTTATTAAACTACCATTGCCATCAACTATATGGCAGCATCAGATACAACAATCTCCGCGACTCAAGTTTATATTTAACAGACTTATGCCCCCTTTTCACGTAGACTTTCCAGAAAGTCGCGACCCGCAAGTCGGGTTCATAATAGTCAAGTCGCGACCCGCAAGTCGCTGCTTCGGGTTCATAAAAGTTCTAAACCTCAGTTGAGGTCTAACTTAATATATAAAATTATTATAATAACTGTGTTTTCTGGCTTGTCTGTTCTTCCTGAAGAATATCTGATATAGGTCACAATACACTAAATAAATAAGTGATGTAGGGCTGTACTCTCTAAATAAATCAACAAATTTAACTCGAAGACATATTTTTAGGTTTAGAAACTTGCTTTTATATTATTTTGTCTGGAGATGTTGGTAGGGTAAGCATTGGTATGCACAAATAAATCACTGATATGTTTTAAGATTGGATACAACAGTATGACACAATCGTGATACATCGACTATCTCCGGAATGCTCCGTAATAAATCGTCTGCTGATCCAGAGTGCAGTATGACACTTGCGCTGAGGCGGGTTACATTGAACTAGTCAGTAGCCGCTAAAATGGTGGCGATAAAACAGTCAACTTTGTTTAGTGTCGAGTTCTTTCTTACATAATACATGACATACCCTTTTCATTGCTTAAATCAATTCAGCTTAGAATGCTCTGAAAGAAAAGGTTGGTAATGAGGGCCCCTATGTGCAAACTGTTGCATTTGTTATCGCTTTTACGTTAAATTACACAAGGATTGGAATTAGTATATTGTAACATATATATTCCACTGAAGCCACATGTGAACCTAATTAAAACAGGTGGTGTTGCCATAACCCTTGGAGTTAATGTTAATGGGGCGAATGTGCATATCTTCAAAACTTTCATAAATAGTTTTCCCGCAGAGTAATGCTTTTATAGTTAGCTGCAGATTAAACGAAAAAGTCCAAAATGACTCCCGACCGGAAAACGCAAAAAGTCCGAAAAAGGTATCCCGACCGGAAATTGCAAATAGTCATAAACAAGACACCCTAACGAAAAACGCAGAATATCCCAAGAGTGACTCCCGACCGGAAATCGCTGTAAGTTCCAAAAAGGAATCCCGAGGGGAAATCGCACATAGTCCTAAGCATGACACCAGACCGGAAAGCGCACAAAAACCAAAGAGTTACTCCCGACCGGAAGTCACCGGAAGCCCCGAGAATGACTATGAAAGAATGTTAAATATGATGGAGAATTTAACAAAAAGAGTCAGTAATGTCCAGGACTCACTAAAATCGTTTATTATGGACACCGCCAGAAACTTTAATATCATAAAAGATGACATTTATAGCATAAAGAAAACTACACGTATATGTCATTCGACTACATCAAACCAAATAAACGAACTAGAAGACAAACTCGCCGTCATAAAACACGATGTTGAGAATGCCAACGAAACAAGTGGAAACAAACTAAATTAATTGACAGACATTATGAAGAAGACTAAAAAAACACAGATTCAGCAACATTATCAGCAACCGTAAGAATCACAACCTCTCACAAAACTGTTGAAAAATCAACATCTTTTAAAAACGTGAAAGAACATCGATCATTGGAGATTCCATAGTGAAGGGAATACAACAACGGGGCTTAGACAGCATCATCGATATCAACAAGCTGAGTGGAGGTCGTATAGCTGATGTACGTAACAAACTAGAAGACACTGATTTGCGTCGGTATAAAAATATTATTATTTACATTGGCGGAAATGACATTAGCAACGGGACATCTGCAAAAGCTGCTTCAAATGAGTTACAACGTCTGGCGCGCCCTCTCCAGGACCAACAGTGTAAAGTGCACATATGCACATTATGTCCAAGAAATGACTGTAACCTTATACAAATGAACATTTACATACGTGCAATGTGCCGAGAACACGGAGTGACATTAATTGATTGTTACAAATCGTTCGTGTACGGGGACGACACTGCTGTAAGGCACTATTTCATGAAAGACGCAATGCACCTCAGTGATAATGGATCCAGAACATTAGTTTCAGTATTTAACAAATCGTGCCAAATTATTAAAAAAAACAACCCATCGCAAGAGAGACGAACACCATGACGTTTCCAACTCAAACAAGAAACAATATAAAGAATAAACCACATGAAAATCAACTATATTGCAACAACTGTCAACTGACAAATCACAACACCAGAGACTGTAGAAGCCCACAAAACAATCCTTTCGACAGAAGTAAGTATCCCACCTTCAACAACAATCGAGTAATGATATTGCTGCAGATGAATACAGTCCGCTCAACAGACGTTCTACTAGAGACACGATGAACAATTTCTACACCCCTTACTAGTGCCGACAGACGTGCTATATATAACCAAACCAATATCTACGACTGCCTACGAAACATTTGCTGCTGTTGTAATGAGGTAATGCAATTATGTGAGTGCAAAACGATAACTAAACATATTAATGTATTTAATAACAATCGATGTTTACCGGTATATATAAATAATGAAATAGGTAATAATATTTCTAAATTAGATAAAATAGCGAATTAACCACTGACACTGACACAAACGACTCTAGCAACTTAATTAACAACACCAGTCAATCTCTGCCAAAAATAAAAACACAGCACATGCATGCAGTAACAATCTCCATAACAACAACGCCGCTGACAACAACAACATTATCAACACCAACACAATTAACATCCAAAAGAGCACATGCAACAACAACGACAATGACGTCATCAATATAAACAATATTAACAACGTCATCATAGCCAATACGTGGAATGAAAACTCTACAACGGAGGGTGAGAATGAAAAACAAATAACTCTAAGAAGTAGTAGTAATATAAATAATAATCCAATGTCAGGGTTCGGATTTGAAGGGAAAGGATTATTTATTATACATATTAATATTCAACATTTGTTACCAAAGTTCGATGAAATTGAACATCACTTGTATAATGAAAATGCACCACATAGATCTATTCTTGGAATGTGTGAAACTTTTCTTAGCGAAAATGTTTCAGATAACATTTTATGTATAAATGGATATGTGTTTGAAAGGAAAGATAGGCATGATCAAAAAAGGTGGTGGAATATTAGTATATATCAGAGAGGATGTATCATATAGGCGACGTTCCGATATTGAAACTAATAACATTGAATCAATTTGGATTGAAGGTGTATGTAATAATTGTAAACCATTTCTGGTAAATTTAATTTATCGCCCGCCTAGTTCATTGCAAACATGGATAGATGATTATGAGGAGCAACTTGAAATTTCTGATCTGTTAAATATAATTACATTGGCCTAGGCGATATGAATTTCAATTATAACCCAGACTATAGCAACTTTAGCAATACAAAATGGAATGATACTGTACAAAAATATAACCTTTATCAACTTATTAAAGCCCCTACAATAATTACTAAACGTAGCACAACAATTATTGACCATATATATGCCAATTGTACAAAAAACATAATCAAAACATTTGTAGCAAATTTAACAATTAGTGACCATAAACCTATTTGTGTTATTCGATCATTTACAAATAAAATTAAGAAAACGGGTGAAGGACATAAAGAATTAACATACAGATGTTTTTAAAACTTCGATGAATACGCTTTTCAAAATACACGTATACATTTAGGCATTGATAATGTTGAAACATATCATGACTCAAACGAAGCACTTAATGTATTTTATGAGATTTTAAATTTTGCCCTAACCAAAACGCGCCTATAAAAACTAAACGTATTAAACGCGACTGTCAACCAGACTGGTTTACTGATGAAATAAAGGCTATGTTATTTAAACGAGACTTGTTTAGAAAAAAGGCGATTTTGCACAATACAAACTGTTGCGAAATCAAGTTACATCAAAAATAAAACATGAAAAGAAACATTTCTTTAATAAAGCTATTCAGAAAAAGAAAGACAGTTCATTTCTATGGAAAAATTTGAAAACAATTTCACATTTGGAGGAATCAAAGCATATCAAAATTCCAAAGAAACTTGTCATCGCCAATTCTACAATGGTAAATGATGAAATTGACATTGTTAATGAATTGAATAAATACTTCATAAATATATCAGACATCATCAACGAAAAATCATACTCAGACGAATGTTTTCCTAATTTAAAGGAACTCTGGATAAGCAAATACACAAATATGAATTTGACATTGAGTGTATTAGTTCATATGAAGTTAAGAAGATAATAGAAAATCTCAACATCAATAAATCTGGCATTGATGGCGTTAGCGCAAGGATATTGAAACATTGTGGGGATATTATAACTCCAGCTATTGCATCAATTATTAATAACAGCATTTCATCTGGAGTATTTCCAGATTCACTAAAATTTGCTAGAGTTCTGCCAATATTAAAATCGGGCAACCCTGAATCACCTTGCAACTATCGTCCAATATCAATTTTGCCAACTATTTCAAAAAATATATGAAAGGCATATTTCTACACAAATACATTCATATTTTGAACAAATGAACATTATTCATTATGCTCAATCTGGTTTTAGAAAACAATACTCATGCCATACAGCTCTTATTAAACTAATAGACACATGGCTAAAAGAAATAGATAGTGGTAAATTGATTGCTTCGGTATTTTTAGACCTACGAAAGGCCTTTGATCTCGTAGACCCATGACATTTTACTCAGAAAATTAAAACTGTATCACTGTTCACAACGTTCAATTAAACTTTTCAATTCCTATTTAACTGACCGAAAACAATTGTTAAAATTGGGAACACAATCTGAAATGCTATCGATCAAATCTGGTGTTCCACAGGGGTCAATACTTGGGCCGTTACTATTTTTGTTATATTATATAAACGACATCGCATTTGTATGCCCTAATATAAATATAGATATATATGCTCATGATTCCACTTTACATGAATCTGGAACAGATACATCCGATATACAAACTGAACTGCAATTTAAACTTAATAGTATAAATAAATGGTGTTCACTTAATAACATGTCATTGAATCCAGAAAAATCAAAATGTATGTTGATCGGGACTCGTCATAAAATAACCATTTCTAGTCCACTTAATATCAATATAAATGGAAATGACTTAGAAAATGTATGTAGGAAGAAAATCTTAGGAATTTATGTTGATCAAACCTTGAATTGGCATGATCAAATAGATCACGTTTGTAAACAGCTGAACAGTAAAATTACATATTAAAACACATCATATACTTTCTCAGTGATGAAATGAAAGAAATGTTTTATAATGCATATATTTTACCTATTTTTGACTACTGTTGTACTATTTGGGGAAAACCGAACAATTCGTATATAAACAAGATTTTAGTACTACAAAAAAGAACAGCTAAAATAGTTCTTAATAAACCTTCAAGGGCTGCTTCTGTAGAACTTTTTAAAACATTACGTTGGATGAAATTTCATGACAGAGTAAAATACCACACTGCTATACAAATATATATAACCGTTTGCAATTTGGTGCCATCATATATAAAAGATTTATTAACCTTTTCAAACAAGGAATCCCACCATTTACGGTCAGCTATGCACAAAGATCTTATTTTGCCAATTAAAGCACGAACAAAATACTACAAAGATACATATACATACTATTGCATAATCGTATGGAACAATTTACCACTGGAATTAAGAAATAAATCTTCATTACCATAATTCAAACGAGCATATAAAACATATTTACTTGAACAAGTCAAATAGATGTAACACATATATCACAATTATAGTACTGATATAGATATATTTATTGAAAATTAGCAAATGTATATTGAAATTGATGTTGTTAGCAAATAATTATATTTGTTTTGTATATGGATAATGTTTATATGAAAATTTAACTTTTGTATGAGTGTATCAATGCATTGTGCATAATTTCTATTTTCTATTGCTGTCTGTCGATGCTTTGCAATTGTTTTTTTTTATTGAGAAAATTATTATTATTATTATTATTATTGCCATTATCATTATTATTATCACTATTAAATTTACTGTGTGCTTGTTTTGTAATTATATGTTAAATGTGAATTTGGTTGAATGTTTGAATGTGTATGAAGGCCAAATGAAAATAAGGTATCTTTTTGTCATGACAATACGATGTCTTATATGTCACCTTCGTAAAATAAAGTGATTATTATTATTATTATTATTTGCAAACAAGTCAAATACCAAATACAACGTCTCACATGCATTGAACGAACACTTGACCCGTAGTGTTGTGCCGATTAACCAATTCGTCGATTAATCAACGACTAATGGGTAATATTGACACCTTGCAATCTAGGGTGTATTTCCTTTACATTCAAGAATCCTGATTAATCGGTTATTCAGTCAGAACTTATTGCTGATTAATCGACTAAAATTTTGGACACTGATTAACAACACTACTTGACCCGTAATTGCTAGCACTAAATTAAATTATTTGAGGCGCGTCGTGGGAAACTCGGGCTTAATGCATACGCGTAAAGTGTCGTCCCGGGACGACACTTTCCGCCTACAGTGGATTTATGTTTAAAAGAGACTACCTCGAACCAGAAACTACCATAAAAGCGGAAAGTGTCGTCCTGGATTAGCCTGTGCGGACTGCACATGCTTATCCGTGACGACACTTAACGCACATGCACCGAGCCCGGGTTTCCCACGACGCGCGACATTTACATTAAATATTACGCATAACAGCAGCTACAAATGTGCTGCATTGCATCCATGAAATACCTTGCAAATCGATGTTGATGACATCTAGACAGACATTTTCCACTAATTTGAAGGTCTTACCGCTGGTTCTTGAGTGTCGAGCGTACAATTAGCCATGTTGAACTCAAGTGATGATGGAGGAATTGCTACCAGTTGTGACATCCTTGAGGTGATCATAGATCACAGAGTTTTTATCGTTAGTCTTGATTGTGCCTATCAGTGCTCGTCTCTGACGTAGGAACCATTTTAAATGTTTTTCAATTTATTGAAATACATGTATAAATAGTTATTAATTATCCAGTGCAGAATATTTGTCTTGACATACGTTTTTATCTGTGTTACGTTCTTGTTGGAACTAAACGATTCACTGTAATGACTGTGCACGTGTATTTGAATAAAACTATAAAGATTAGTTATAATGTTGATGTAGCCACGCCTCAAATAACTGTCGATTTTTAAGCATTACATAAATCATATTGGCATTGCTAGGGAACAAACTCTATATGGATTTTGAAATTTATTTATGAATAATGTTTTAATTATCTGCAAAAATATGTCACATTGAAATAAAACAAAACAAAACACTAATTGTCCCCGAAGACCCGGTCGTGAGAGAGAACCATTAAGACTCCTGATCGTGCAATCATATGATGTGGGTTGTCTAAAATAGCATGGAATTGTCATTGTTATAATGAAACTTAAGCGACAAAATAATTCCCCTGCACAGTCTGGTTCACGTAAATAAAATAGACGTATTGAAAGTAAAGTGCAAACGAAGAAGACAAAATTATAACAGTTTACTTTGTGCATGAATCAAAGGAAAATAATGGCATGCAATCGCTGTGCCATGAAAGTTATTTAGAAGAGTTGTTTACCCGGAAGTATTATTCACAAATCTAGAAGATAAAGAACATAATACACATTCTGGCGTGTTTACATTTTGATTTATTAAATCTAAGACGATTGGATGCTACGATAAGCGATTGAAATCAACGAGCGTTTCTTGAGCATATCAAATATAAGGTTCGCTGCAATTACTGCACACAGGTGTTTGATATTGACCTAGCAAATTGCGGGTATAATCGAACACTGGCGCCATCTCTGGTTTTCATGTATTGACAACAACAACCGTTGTGCTATATTCTTGAAATACTGAGTGATATTTTCGAGAAATTAGTGTTTTCTACTACAATAGTTACTGGTATATGTAGTTGCATGATTCACCATGACACTGTTCTACTGGACATAATAATTGATTAAGATACGTATAATGCGGATTTATAGTAGTTTCTTATATTTGTCAATAGTTGTTGTTCTGCAAACTGCAAACTATCTTCAGCTGTTTAATGAAAGTAAAAATAAAAGGTCACACCATACAATTAATAATTAAGATGTTTTATATCGTGTGATAAAACTACAGTGAAAAACTTTGGTTTTAACATGACATATGTAACGTTAAAGACGTTACTAACGTGACATTATTTAACGTTTCGCGAAGAGCAATCTGTACAATTAAATCCTGTTCTAATACAGTTGATGTTTTGTAAATACGTCTTGCTGAACACAAGATATACATGTGTAATATCCTGTATAATTATTTTACAAAAAAACATGAATTGAAGCCATTTAATACCGTCACTGTTTGCAACTAGATTTTACATACGAAGGAATTTCGATTTGAATGAGTAGCAAACCGTATATACAAATTAAGAAATCCCTTACACATACATAAACACTATTGTTTAGTGAATTTGAGCAATAAGCGACTTTTTAATGTTTTGTGTAAAATGTGATATGTGGTCGTTTTGATTGGCCAGATTCGTATTTGAATGTTCTTCGAAAACACCATTCCTAACACAAAGCATGTGTCATTTGTATTATAGCATGCATTTTTTTCACGAAAGCTTTACATTTAGATTTATTGCTTTCTTCTGACCTAAATGAGTCAGTAATTAGAGCTAGAGTCTGCAATTATGTCTACTGGCAATAATATGTCAATAACAAATGGATGTGAAATCGTCTTATAGCGTGAACGTCGGTGATAACACAAGGCATGCTCCATTATCGAAGCACTGAATGAAAATATTACAACTGCGGCAATTAAAGACATAGTCCAAACATATATAAGAACCAAGTCCGTGTGTTTATTTAAACGTAATACAGAAAATCAAATTAAGGAAGATAAACTCGTTGTTATTCGGCACATTTAAATAAATAAAAGCTGTTGTGTAACAGGGTAAACTTTATACTCAGTTTCTATACCTTAAATGAAAATACAAGCATCGCAAATTCAAAATTAGTTATAAAAATACCAGAACAAGTTGTAACGGAAAACATTAAAGGCACACACTTAGCACCCTGCAATTAAAGTAACCAGTTTTACCAGTTGTATTTATGTTGTGTTTATGTTGGTTGCGATAAAAACAACGTGCCCATGTGTAAGGCAGCATCTGCAATAGACTTCGTTGTATTGATAACAATTCTCTGCGAAACGACCTTGAAATTTTGTTCACAGACCAAGGCTTCACAATTGGGTGAAGAATTTCCAATTAGCCATGTGAAATACAAGTGATGACGAACAAATTACTGCCGACTCAAGTGACGTCATTTTAGTTGTGATGTTTGATTGGTCCGTCGTCTAGTTAGTCAAGAATGTCATGCAAACATTTCCAACGTTTTTGTTCAACATCGTTTTACCAAAGCCATGTTATATCCAGCCAAATATGTGTCCAAGAACAGTCGCATATATTTGTACCACTTAAATTTCCTGAGTGATGCAACTGCATGACTACAAGATTTGACAGATTTTTTCTTGGATCTACAATGATTGATTAGTAACCCTTTTTAATAAACGTCTGCTCGTTTTGGACAATTATATGACATGCTTTTTGCAGCAAGGATCGATGTATTTTGCATAATGATGTAGAGCGAGGATTACTACTTATTCATTCACCTGATTGTATAGAAGTACATGATTGTGTTCCCATATTGCTGGTGGAAGTGCAATAGTTCACTGGCGGTACTCTAACAGTCTTCATAAATCATAATTATATATTCAAATTTTCTGAGGGAATCATCGTATTATTGTACATGGTTACCATCTGATTATCTGACAACACAATTTACACAAATGCGCCAATGGTAGTGATTATGATACAGGAACAATTACCAGCGCTATGAATGGAAATGTATCGTCTAACGATAGTCATTTACGGATTTAGAGGGGGCGGGAGCGGCGTACGCCCCTCTAAAATTGTCCCTTATTAGATTTTTAAAGCTTACATGAACTAAATCATATGCGTGCTGCATTTCGATTCAATAACGTGTTCGTCACTCAATTTATTGCAAATATGTTTACCCGTTCTGTGGTATTGTCGTTTCATTGTTCCGTTTTTACGATATTGCATCGTTCCGATGCATGCATCTTAACATGTAAGAAAGAACAGCAGTTGGTTGGCAGTTAATTAATATCCCCTCTATCTCAAAACATCAAAATCCGCGTTGGATAGTTGTAGAATAATTTAAATTATTTTATGTTACAGCTGCATTGTCAATTCACCGTTGTGCAATAATGTTGCTCCAGATTCAGAATTCACCAAACATTGTGCCATTCTGGTGATTTGTCTCTATAATTCATTGGAACGCCTGTAACACCAACCACTCCACAACGTTTACCGAGTCTCAACACGAGATGGAATAAAGGCTGTTTCTTTTATATAATTATTTATTTATTGCGCTAGGAATACCAAAATTAAAACTAAACTAATATAGCGACAATGATTTATGCAACTACTCTACTCAGTTGCTAGAGATGACTTATTCCAAGGAACACCGGCTTCTGTCTGACAGGGACAATTTTATTACATCTAACAGATAAGCAGATATACAATATTTCAAATATAGTAATTTGCACTTTAACTGGAATAATAACACTTCAGGATACTGTACGAGGTTATATAATAGAGATGCATTCCGTAACTGCAAAGTACCAGTAACAATAAAAAGGTATTAAAAAATCGCAATATTCAGCAATTTACTTTTCCGTTGACGTATATCATGATACTTTTCTCTAAATATGAAATTACAATGCGAGTGCGTGCAGTTGCTTTCAATTGCAAGGTAGTTATCTGACATCAACTATAATGCCGCAAACAATGTTTACATAAAAAGAAATTATTATGTACAAGACCACGTTAAAATATATGAAGTTGAAAACGAACTGAACGATATTGCAAACTGAAAATGTTTGAACAGAAAAAAAAGAAAGAATGATGGCTGTTATGGACGTTTCCATCTTTGCATTTTCTTTAAAATACCATTACGTTATGTCGATGTTCTATATTGTATTGAATTATTTTGAACTAAATGCGTTAATATCCGTTATTAACGTTTTACAAATGGATGTGGATCGTTTAATAACATAAACGCCGTCGCTAAAACAAAGGGGTGCTTCCATCATCGAATGTAAACAGTGGAACTGCTGTCATTAACAACAAATACCAGAACCCTGCTACACACGATTTTGTTCAAGTGTGTGTTTATTTTCACATATCTGTGTGCCAGCTAAATTCTTACATTGAATTTTCTTCTCTTCTCTATTTGTACATTAATGTACCAACAACAGAAAAATGGTAACCGCATTATACAAATCCAACAATTGCTGATTTTGGAGCAAGCTTTGCAAATCGCGACCTTAGGATTACAAGGGCCCATCTGATATGTGTTGAATGAGCAGATAGGATTACAGGGGCCCATCTGATATGTGTTAAAGGAGCAGATAGGATTACAAGGGCCTATCTAACATGTGTTAAAGGAGCAGATAGGATTACAAGGGCCTATCTAACATGTGTTAAAGGAGCAGATAGGATTACAAGGGCCTATCTGACATGTGTTAAAGGAGCAGGTTGGATTACAAGGGCCCATCTGATATGTGTTAAAGGAGCAGATAGGATTACAAGGGCCTATCTGACATGTGTTAAAGGAGCAGATAGGATTACAAGGGCCTATCTAACATGTGTTAAAGGAGCAAATAGGATTACAAGGGCCTATCTGACATGTGTTAAAGGAGCAGATAGGATTACAAGGGCCTATCTAACATGTGTTAAAGGAGCAGATAGGATTACAAGGGCCTATCTGACATGTGTTAAAGGAGCAGATAGGATTACAAGGGCCTATCTAACATGTGTTAAAGGAGCAGATAGTATTACAAGGGCCTATCTGACATGTGTTAAAGGAGCAGATAGGATTACAAGGGCCTATCTAACATGTGTTAAAGGAGCAGATAGGATTACAAGGGCCTATCTAACATGTGTTAAAGGAGCAGATATGATTACAAGGGCCTATCTAACATGTGTTAAAGGAGCAGATAGGATTACAAGGGCCTATCTAACATGTGTTAAAGGAGCAGATAGTATTACAAGGGCCTATCTAACATGTGTTAAAGGAGCAGATAGGATTACAAGGGCCTATCTAACATGTGTTAAAGGAGCAGATAGGATTACAAGGGCCTATCTAACATGTGTTAAAGGAGCAGATAGGATTACAAGGGCCCATCTGATATGTGTTAAAGGAGCAGATAGGATTACAAGGGCCTATCTGACATGTGTTAAAGGAGCAGATAGGATTACAAGGGCCTATCTAACATGTGTTAAAGGAGCAGATAGGATTACAGGGGCCTATCTAACATGTGTTAAAGGAGCAGATAGGATTACAAGGGCCTATCTAACATGTGTTAAAGGAGCAGATCCTATCTAACATGTGTTAAAGGAGCAGATAGTATTACAAGGGCCTATCTAACATGTGTTAAAGGAGCAGATAGGATTACAAGGGCCTATCTAACATGTGTTAAAGGAGCAGATAGGATTACAGGGGCCTATCTAACATGTGTTAAAGGAGCAGATAGTATTACAAGGGCCTATCTAACATG
Source organism: Congeria kusceri (assembly GCA_027627225.1). Lineage (NCBI taxonomy): Eukaryota > Metazoa > Mollusca > Bivalvia > Myida > Dreissenidae > Congeria > Congeria kusceri. Next base: position 15,626,062 of record CM051025.1, on the reverse strand, counting down.
TGTTAAAGGAGCAGATAGGATTACAAGGGCCTATCTAACATGTGTTAAAGGAGCAGATAGGATTACAAGGGCCTATCTAACATGTGTTAAAGGAGCAGATAGGATTACAGGGGCCTATCTGACATGTGTTAAAGGAGCAGATAGTTTTACAAGGGCCTATCTAACATGTGTTAAAGGAGCAGATAGGATTACAGGGGCCTATCTGACATGTGTTAAAGGAGCAGATAGGATTACAGGGGCCTATCGAACATGTGTTAAAGGAGCAGATAGGATTACACGGGCCTATCTAACATGTGTTAAAGGAGCAGATAGGATTACACGGGCCTTTCTAACATGTGTTAAAGGAGCAGATAGGATTACAAGGGCCTATCTAACATGTGTTAAAGGAGCAGATAGTATTACAAGGGCCTAACTAACATGTGTGAAAGGAGCAGATAGGATTACAAGGGCCTATCTAACATGTGTTAAAGGAGCAGATAGGATTACAAGGGCCTATCTAACATGTGTTAAAGTAGCAGATAGGATTACAAGGGCCTATCTAACATGTGTTAAAGGAGCAGATAGGATTGCAGGGGCCTATCTAACATGTGTTAAAGGAGCAGATAGTATTACAAGGGCCTATCTAACATGTGTTAAAGGAGCAGATAGGATTACAAGGGCCTATCTAACATGTGTTAAAGGAGCAGATAGGATTACAGGGGCCTATCTAACATGTGTTAAAGGAGCAGATAGGATTACAGGGGCCTATCTAACATGTGTTAAAGGAGCAGATAGGATTACAAGGGCCTATCTAACATGTGTTAAAGGAGCAGATAGGATTACAAGGGCCTATCTAACATGTGTTAAAGGAGCAGATAGGATTACAAAGACCTATCTAACATGTGTTAAAGGAGCAGATAGGATTACAAGGGCCTATCTAACATGTGTTAAAGGAGCAGATAGGATTACAAGGGCCTATCTAACATGTGTTAAAGGAGCAGATAGGATTACAGGGGCCTATCTAACATGTGTTAAAGGAGCAGATGGTATTACAAGGGCCTATCTAACATGTGTTAAAGGAGCAGATAGGATTACAAGGGCCTATCTACCATGTGTTAAAGGAGCAGATAGGATTACAGGGGCCTATCTAACATGTGTTAAAGGAGCAGATAGGATTACAAGGGCCTATCTAACATGTGTTAAAGGAGCAGATAGTATTACAAGGGCCTATCTAACATGTGTTAAAGGAGCAGATAGGATTACAAGGGCCTATCTAACATGTGTTAAAGGAGCAGATAGGATTACAAGGGCCTATCTAACATGTGTTAAAGGAGCAGATAGGATTACAAGGGCCTATCTTGCATGTGTTAAAGGAGCAGATAGGGTTACAAGGGCCTATCTAACATGTGTTAAAGGAGCAGATAGGATTACAAGGGCCTATCTAACTTGTGTTAAAGGAGCAGATAGGATTACAAGGGCCTATCTAACATGTGTTAAAGGAGCAGATAGGATTACAAGGGCCTATCTAACATGTGTTAAAGAAGCAGATAGGATTACAAGGGCCTATCGAACATGTGTTAAAGGAGCAGATAGGATTACACGGGCCTATCTAACATGTGTTAAAGGAGCAGATAGGATTACACGGGCCTTTCTAACATGTGTTAAAGGAGCAGATAGGATTACAAGGGCCTATCTAACATGTGTTAAAGGAGCAGATAGTATTACAAGGGCCTATCTAACATGTGTTAAAGGAGCAGATAGGATTACAAGGGCCTATCTAACATGTGTTAAAGGAGCAGATAGGATTACACGGGCCTTTCTAACATGTGTTAAAGGAGCAGATAGGATTACAACGGCCTATCTAACATGTGTTAAAGGAGCAGATAGTATTACAAGGGCCTATCTAACATGTGTTAAAGGAGCAGATAGGATTAGAAGGGCCTATCTAACATGTGTTAAAGGAGCAGATAGGATTACAAGGGTCTATCTGACATGTGTTAAAGGAGCAGATAGTATTACAAGGGCCTATCTAACATGTGTTAAAGGAGCAGATAGGATTACAAGGGCCTATCTAACATGTGTTAAAGGAGCAGATAGAATTACAAGGGCCTATCTGACATGTGTTAAAGGAGCAGATAGTATTACAAGGGCCTATCTGACATGTGTTAAAGGAGCAGATAGGATTACAAGGGCCTATCTAACATGTGTTAAAGGAGCAGATAGGATTACAAGGGTCTATCTAACATGTGTTAAAGGAGCAGATAGGATTACAATGGCCTATCTAACATGTGTTAAAGGAGCAGATATGATTACAAGGGCCTATCTAACATGCGTTAATGGAGCAGATAGGATTACAAGGGCCTATCTAACATGTGTTAAAGTAGCAGATAGGATTACAAGGGCCTATCGAACATGTGTTAAAATAGCAGATAGGATTACAAGGGCCTATCTAACATGTGTTAAAGGAGCAGATAGGATTACAGGGGCCTATCTAACATGTGTTAAAGGAGCAGATAGTATTACAAGGGCCTATCTAACATGTGTTAAAGGAGCAGATAGGATTACAAGGGCCTATCTAACATGTGTTAAAGGAGCAGATAGGATTACAAGGGCCTATCTAACATGTGTTAAAGGAGCATATAGGATTACAGGGGCCTATCTAACATGTGTTAAAGGAGCAGATAGGATTACAAGGGCCTATCTAAAATGTGTTAAAGGAGCAGATAGGATTACAAGGGCCTATCTAACATGTGTGAAAGGAGCAGATAGGATTACAAGGGCCTATCTAACATGTGTTAAAATAGCAGATAGGATTACAATGTGTTAAAGGAGCAGATAGGATTACAAGGGCCTATCTAACATGTGTTAAAGGAGCAGATAGGATTACAAGGGCCTAGCTAACATGTGTTAAAGGAGCAGATAGGATTACAAGGGCCTAGCTAACATGTGTTAAAGGAGCTGATTGGATTACAAGGGCCTATCTAACATGTGTTAAAATAGCAGATAGGATTACAAGGGCCTATCTAACATGTGTCAAAGGTGCAGGCAGATAGGATTACAAGGGCCTATCTAACATGTTTTAAAGGAGCAGATAGGATTACAAGGGCCTATCTAACATGTGTTAAAGGTGCAGATAGGTTTACAAGGGCCTATCTAACATGTGTTAAAGGAGCAGATAGGATTACAAGGGCCTAGCTAACATGTGTTAAAGGAGCAGATAGGATTACAAGGGCCCATCTGATATGTGTTAAAGGAGCAGATAGGATTACAAGGGCCTATCTAACATTTGTTAAAGGAGCAGATAGGATTACAAGGGCCTATCTAACATGTGTGAAAGGAGCAGATAGGATTACAAGGGCCTAGCTAACATGTGTTAAAGGAGCAGATAGTATTACAAGGGCCTATCTAACATGTGTCAAAGGAGCAGATAGGATTTCAAGGGCCTTTCTAACATGTGTTAAAGGAGCAGATAGAATTTCAAGGGCCTATCTAACATGTGTTAAAGGAGCAGATAGTATTACAAGGGCCTATCTAACATGTGTTAAAGGAGCAGATAGGATTACAAGGGCCTATCTGACATGTGTTAAAGGAGCAGATAGTATTACAAGGGCCTATCTGACATGTGTTAAAGGAGCAGATAGGATTACAAGGGCCTATCTAACATGCGTTAAAGGAGCAGATAGGATTACAAGGGCCTATCTAACATGTGTTAAAGGAGCAGATAGGATTACAAGGGCCTATCTAACATGTGTTAAAGGAGCAGATAGGATTACAAGGGCCTATCTAACATGTGTTAAAGGAGCAGATAGGATTACAAGGGCCTATCTAACATGTGTTAAAGTAGCAGATAGGATTACAAGGGCCTATCTAACATGTGTTAAAATAGCAGATAGGATTACAATGTGTTAAAGGAGCAGATAGGATTACAAGGGCCTATCTAACATGTGTTAAAGGAGCAGATTGGATTACAAGGGACTAGCTAACATGTGTTAAAGGAGCAGATAGGATTACAAGGGCCTATCTAACATGTGTTAAAGGAGCAGATAGGATTACAAGGGCCTTTTTAACACGTGTTAAAGGAGAAGATAGGATTACAAGGGCCTATCTAACATGTGTTAAAGAAGCAGATAGTATTACAAGGGCCTATCTAACATGTGTTAAAATAGCAGATAGGATTACAAGGGCCTATCTAACATGTGTCAAAGGTGCAGGCAGATAGGATTACAAGGGCCTATCTAACATGTTTTAAAGGAGCAGATAGGATTACAAGGGCCTATCTAACATGTGTTAAAGGTGCAGATAGGTTTACAAGGGCCTATCTAACATGTGTTAAAGGAGCAGATAGGCCCTTGGTATACTATGGTGGCGAAATTTAACTTTATTAATGTTCATGTTCACTATAACAGTAACATATATGTGTAAATTAACCCATAAATATTTAGCAGCGATGATATGTATGTGTGTGATATGGGTATAACAGCATGCACTGTGGTTCGGGTGTAGTACAATCGCATATTCACCTCATGCATTGATGCTCCGGCGAGACCAATTTCTACTGCGATATTTATTGGACGGGGAATGGGAACCTAGCTGATTTTTCTATCCATACATATAACATGTTGGTAAAGGGCAACACTATAAGTTGAAATATCTACAGACACTGAGTACATGTTTGATGTGCCACTTTCATCAGCCACTAAAATTATCTTTATTGAAATCTGGTTTAATGCATGATCATTGTATCCGTAAATAGTTAAGCAACAGACACTTTTTTAAAATATCAAACTGCAGACGTAAGCAAGGTAACAGAAGGAAATATAGCCTTAAATTATAAACGATAAGGTCAAGTTAGATAACTTATTATGCTATTATGTTTGTTATATATACATACTAATGCTATAGATAATTTCCTTAATAGGCGATGGTTTTTTATTAAAAACTTGTACAGTGATCCATGCTATTACTTTTGTTTGATATGGAATGTTCGTATATATTTGGAAGCAAGTTTTCTGGTATAATATACTGAAATAATAACAAATACAACATAAGTATCGAGGTCATATTAAAGAAGCGATATAAAAGGCGGGTTCTGTCCCTGAAACTTGGTGGTCGTAACAAGGAATCAAAATATTCAGTAATTCAGTTTTTGCTTGATGGATATGGTTTGTTATTTTTGGATGGAAAAATACATAGAATGTATTTCTTGTATTGCAGGGTTATATGAAATTACAATGCGAGTGCGTGCAGTTGCTTTCAATTGCTCTGGCTATGGCTTCAAATTAGCAAACTTATATTTACAAAGGAAGTGTTGAAATTCCGAGACATCTATTTTGGTAAAAAAGCAAAATGAAATTATGTAAAATATTATAAATCACTGAACAATACTGCAATATGATAATAATGTTTTATAGAAAAAGAATGGCAGTTAAAAGTGACTTTTCCATTTTCATGAACAGAAACAAGTTAAATGTACGTAGATGTAATTGCATCCTACTGACCTAAATGCGTCCTTATCTGTAATCATGTCTTCGAAACTGGTGGGAAATTTGTTATAACTAATGGATAGGGGTTCGTTTTATAACGTGAACATCGCTGATCAAAGAAGGGATATTTCCATCGTTGCATGTAAACATTTGAACTCTAGCCAGCAATGTAGCCCCGACATATATCAGAACCCTGCTAATTAGTTTGTGTTTCTTTACTCAAAGCGAAAATCCGAATGCCAGCTGAATTCTTTGATTGATTTTTAGTACATTACAGTAATGGTCCAAATAATCGGAAAATTAAAAATGCCCACCATAGAAATTTGAACAATCTTGTATGATACCAGGAGATGCAACAATTGTGTCATATTTTCAACAATGGCACAACACAAGCCCTGCCACACTTTGACAGCGAGGTGTGTTTGTTTGGCTGCGGGTATGAAACGTCTGCTAACCTCGTGTTTTGATGTACCACGGTCCTGTGCCTCCGAGACGAGCAGACACCCAGGCCCCACCGTCACCGAACACCTGAGCTTGTACAGTCAAGCATTCACAGGCGCTGATGATATAGGTGCTTGATTCCATGCATGCTTCTTGTGTTTCAGATCATAAAATGTCTGCCAACAGGTATTTTATTGTTTTGGCATTGTTTTTGTGAAAGTAGGTAATATATAATGTCTAAAACAATTATTCACCGAGTTGTGCAATATGCAGTATTTAAAAGATCAAGTTTAACTCAATATGTTCTATACGTAAATACATTAAATAATAAATATTGCGAAACATGTTAAACATGCAATATTTTTTAAAATAAAAAGCAGTTGCTATGTTTTTGTTGTTTACAGTACTGAAAACATTGTATTTCCTGATAAAAGTTGTTCACTCTTCATGACCGACTCACAAGTGAAATGGCAGGTACAGAAGTGTTAGTCTGTATAAAACACCCACTTTATGTGAATGCACATAAATTCTGTTTGATGTTTTATATATATTAAGGTTTAATGATCAATTTAATTATGTCTTTTATGGGTCTATATGCTTGCTGCTAGACAGATCAATTAGCAAAATGAAATCGTCTTTGGGAGCAGTACAAAATTCACTTAATGTCTGTGTTATGTGCATGTCTAACTACCTATGAGAGAGCAGCTTTAAAACATGTGAACCCAGCTTTCAATACCAGCCAAGAAGCAGGTTTACATACCAAACCTCGTGAAAAGCTTTTTTGTAATTTATAGAGGCATTTAGTGCAGTTTAATTAATAGGCATTCACTACGAATGTGGCTACCCGCTTTGACAGCAATAGTGTGCACATCTATAATTTGAGCGTACATTCATTTAAACTGTACCTTAGCGCTGTACCACTAAAGGTGTTCGATACTAATTAGGGCCTTTATATCTGCAGTGGGACAGTAATGGTCCAATAAACGGAAAATTAGGTTATTTACCCAATAAATAGAAATAAACAGATGTGACGTCAATTCTCATTATTAGAGTAAGCTTGGGGAAAGTCAAGTTGTATTTACTTTCATTATTGCAGGCACATAATGCGTGTAAATTAACACATAAATATTTAGCAGAGATGATATGTTTGCGAGTAACGTTCGTATAACCCCATGCAGTGGATCATTTGATTTGTTCATTTGGATATTTCGCCGTTTTTAACAGTATTTCAGTCATATTACGGGGGTCAGTTAACCTACTCACACTTTTCCTGGGCAAGCTTAGCCGATTTACCAGTACCAAGTCTAAGCGGTTTACCAGTACCAAGTGCACATACCTATGCTAGTAACTGACAACTGCCCTACTTGAATCAGAGGTAGGGGGGGGGGGGGGGGGGAATGGCCCGGTAGAAATAATTTCATTACCAATCCCCACACAAGTTGTGTGAATGCAGTGGATCAGTCACAATACAATCGCATATACAACTCATGAACTATTACTTTAGCGTAACCAGCGCTGTGTTTATTTTTACACAAAACATTTCCTATTGCACAATAAATGATATTATATAATAGAAATGCGCTATACTAAAGACATGCGCATTAAATAAGTAATATAAATATGATACATAATGAGATATTTGATAAAAACAAATTAGGAAAAGTTAAAAAAATAAAACTCCAAGCGGGTATCGAACTCATGACTTAGGAGCCGTGTAGAAAAATGACAGTAAACAGGGCTTTAACCAGCTGCGCTATTCAGCTTTGTACGGGCACGTGTGCATACTATATACATAAACAGTACTCATAGCTCTGATGTCAAAATGCAAACATCAAAAGGGCTAAACAAACACAACCTATTTATAATTGTAAATTGATTTTTATCTCAGAATATGTACACTCTTTTCTCATTATATATACTCTTTTTTGCCCGTTATTATATGCCAGCATTAATATATAAATTTCAGATTGTTTAAAGAAATTACCTCCTTCTGGCCCTTATCGATAACATAGTCCCTTTAAATGAATTGTCTTTTCTTGATGTTTAGTACATTAACGACCCAGGTACAAGAAATAGGACACCGATGTAATATAAAGAATACGTCCATCTACCGTCTTGCACCTATCGATGTTTTCCCCCATGGGGGGGGGGGGGGGAGCGGCGGGCATATACGGGACTTAAGACTGAAAGCAATTCCCGATAGGCGGGAATTTGACACGCCGGATGATTCCGGGTCCCGGGAAATAGACTGTTCGGAATTTAGGTCCCGGTAATATTGACCCCCGGGCCATTCGATACACCAATTAAGCATCACCCATTGAGGGGATTTATACAAAAAGGCTTGGCTTTAGAGTGGGGAATTAGATCCCCCAAAATACAATTAGTCAAATTCCCCTGGGATTGCCCGCCGCAAATATTGATAGGTGCATAAAGAATACGTCCTTCAACCGTTTCTACTGGAGTCTGCCTTGTACATCTAAATTATAGCAGTCACCTATTATGTTCTTTTCTGTAAATTAACGAATACTCAGAATGGATGATATTTATGTTTGTGACATTCGTAAAACACCATGAAGCGGATCTGTAACAGTATGCTCGTATAATGGCATATTCCACTCATATGGCATTATTGTTCCAGCGAAACCAACGCTGGGGATTAATTTCCACTGTGGTATTTATTGGATGGGAATGGTAAACTAGATGATACACGTATTTATATTCATAAATAATTCATGTCTGAGAATGACAACTGAATTAGCTGAAATTGCTTTATATTCAGTGCATGATTCTTTTTTCACAAGTATCAACAGATGTTATAGCTAAATCCAAACATTCGTTTGCATTGGCATATCGTGCTCTTAAGGCCCTGTCACACTGCAGCGAATAAGCCATTGCGAATGCGAAGCGTATGAAAAACGACCAAAATATTTTTATATCGCTACTCGTTCGCACTTATCGCTCCCAACACGTTCGGCATTCGCATCAATGCGTTTCTCGTGCGTTCCTGTTCGCCGTCATTCGCTGGTACTCAATTAATTCGCTCGCACAGTTTTGGACTGACCAAAATAATGCGAGCGATTAAATAAACGATACTCAATCGCTTTCATTCGCTATACATTTGCTACTCAGTCGTTCGGTATTCGCCGCGTGCGCTTCTCAATCGTTTCTTGTACGCTCCACATTCGGTGATACCCTTACCTAGCGTATAGGAAGCGGATGAGTAGCGATGAAGTAGCGATGAAATAGCTATTGCGTAGCGTTTGAGTTGCGATTAAAGCGATCGTGTTCCGATTATGTTCCGACCGAGTAACGCACTTGCCGCTTTAGAGTATAAAAGAACAAGCATCCTCTGGATATCTCCATTGCAAATCCAGCCTCCACCGAGTACACATCTAAAACTATTGTCACCATGATCCAGCCAGAAGGGACCTCCTGCTTGCTTTAATTATGAATCAGAGCAATCTGCAGATTATGAATGTCCAACTCACGGTGAGAAGAAGAAGGCTAAGAAGGAGGCAGCGTGCCCATTGGGTGAGGCCATGGATCGTAAAAAGACCCCAGCTTGGTGTGTTCAATCAACTCATGGTGGAGCTCAGGAGAGAAGATCCTACCTCTTTCCACAACTTCCTCCGCATGACCCCAGCTTCGTTTGATGAGCTGCTGCAGAGACTGGCACTGAGGCTGACGAAACAGGACACTCGCTACAGGGACGCCCTGGAACCAGGTTTGAACTTCGCCACTTAGCCTCGGGGGCAAGGTATGCTGATATGAAGTTCGCTTGGAGGGTCCCCCACAACACCATCTCCATTGTGGTCCGTGAGGTCTGCCAAGCCATTGAAGACGATTACCTGGCTGAGCTGTTGACGTGTCCCACTACCGAAGAAGGATCGAGAGAACTTGAGACAAAAGGTACAAGAAATGGAATTTTGCCCACACCGTGGGTGCCATTGATGGCAAACACGTAGCGTGTAAAGCGCCCCCAAAGTCTGGCTCAATCTACCATAGCTACAAGGGGTTTTTCAGTGTCATCCTATTTGCTATGGTTGACGCTGACTACCGTTTCATGTGGGCCGATGTCGGTGGAGTAGGGTCCTGCTCTAATGCTCAGATCTATAACGCTAGCGAGCTGAGGGAAGGACTCGAACACGGCGATATACCCGGTAGCTGGCTGGCCACAACCGGAACCCCTCCCCGACCGCACTCAAGATGTACCGTACTTCATTATCGGGGACGACGCCTTCTCCCTCAGAACATTCCTCACGAAACCATACAGCACCAAAAGGATGAGTAGAGACGAACTTATATTCAACTACCGTTTATCTCGAGCAAGAAGAGTGGTTGAAAATGCCTTCGGTGTCCTAGCGAACCGTTTCCAGGTCCTCCTCACCACCATGCAGCACCACGCAGAGACAGTAAAGCTCATCGTCAAGGCCTGCATGCTGCTGCACAATCTCATGCGGACAAGGTACCCGGTCCTGGAGAACCAACTAATAGACAGGGATGCCCCCAATGGCAACGTGGTGCCTGGAGGCAGAACCAGATCTTGGTGGATACCGTGGAAGTGCAGGCACCTAACCGAGCTTCAAGAGAAGGCAAGCTGCAGCGAAACCTCATCAAGCATTGGTGCAACTCCCCTGCAGGATCCTTGCCCTGGCAAGATAGCATGATTGACGTGTAGATTACGGAGAACTCTCACGTGGATTACACACAATACTGTTCATATGCATTATTTTTATTGACTCATTACACACATATTAGTATTTAGTTATTTTTCTATTGTATGAACATGTGTACTGTTAAATAAAGTGTGTATTTATTATTTGAATTATTACTTGTAATAATAACATGTGATTGTCATATTAAATACTAGTAAATATTCTCTCTGTACAAGATATTTATTTGAATAACTGTTTATTTTCAACAAGCTTGTAGCAGCCGACTTACGACAGAAGCCATTCCCTTGTGCATTAGAGAATAAGTTCGCCAGTCAACTGAGACAATCATGTTGGCATTAAACATATATTTTATAAACCTATCGGTCAGACATATACATATTAAACAAACATATATGAATAATATGGATGGGTGACCCATATTGTTGTGTGTGTTACCTGTTTTGTTGGCTGGAGCTGCAGACAGGTAGGAATGTGATTGCTTTCAACCTGTCTCCAACTCAACAAAACTGGTAACAGACACACAACAGCATGGGCCACCTTTCTATATTATTATGGCTAAAGTGCTAAGGGCCCAGTGAAAACAATTCATGGTTCACAGACACACAACAACATGGGCCACCTTTCTATATTATTATGGCTAAAGTGCTAAGGGTCCAGTGAAAACAATTCATGGTTCACAGACACACAACAGCATGGGCCACCTTTCTATATTATTATGGCTAAAGTACTAAGGGCCCAGTGAAAACAATTCATGGTTCACAGACACGCAACAACATGGGCCACCTTTCTATATTATTATGGCTAAAGTACTAAGGGCACAGTGAAAACAATTTATAGTTCACAGACACACAACAGCATGGGCCACCTTTCTATATTATTATGGCTAAAGTACTAAGGGCACAGTGAAAACAATTCATAGTTCACAGACACACAACAACATGGGCCACCTTTCTATATTATTATGGCTAAAGTACTAAGCGCACAGTGAAAACAATTCATAGTTCACAGACACACAACAACGTGGGCCACCTTTCTATATTATTATGGCTAAAGTGCTAAGGGCACAGTGAAAACAATTCATAGTTCACAGACACACAACAACCTGGGTCACCTTTCTATATTATTATGGCTAAAGTACTAAGGGCACAGTGAAAACAATTCATAGTTCACAGACACACAACAACATGGGCCACCTTTCTATATTATTATGGCTAAAGTACTAAGGGCACAGTGAAAACAATTTATAGTTCACAGACACACAACAACATGGGTAACCTTTCTATATTATTATGGCTAAAGTACTAAGGGCACAGTGAAAACAATTCATAGTTCACAGACACACAACAACATGGGCCACCTTTCTATATTATTATGGCTAAAGTACTAAGGGCACAGTGAAAACAATTCATAGTTCACAGACACACAACAACGTGGGCCACCTTTCTATATTATTATGGCTAAAGTGCTAAAGGCACAGTGAAAACAATTCATAGTTCACAGACACACAACAACATGGGCCACCTTTCTATATTATTATGGCTAAAGTACTAAGGGCCCAGTGAAAACAATTTATAGTTCACAGACACACAACAGCATGGGTCACCTTTCTATATTATTATGGCTAAAGTGCTAAGGGCACAGTGAAAACAATTCATGGTTCACAGACACACAACATGGGCCACCTTTCTATATTATTATGGCTAAAGTGCTAAGGGCACAGTGAAAACAATTCATGGTTCACAGACACACAACAACATGGGCCACCTTTCTATATTATTATGGCTAAAGTACTAAGGGCCCAGTGAAAACAATTCATAGTTCACAGACACACAACAACATGGGCCACCTTTCTATATTATTATGGCTAAAGTGCTAAGGGCCTAGTGAAAACAATTCATAGTTCACAGACACACAACAACGTGGGCCACCTTTCTATATTATTATGGCTAAAGTGCTAAGGGCACAGTGAAAACAATTCATAGTTCACAGACACACAACAACATGGGCCACCTTTCTATATTATTATGGCTAAAGTGCTAAGGGCACAGTGAAAACAATTCATAGTTCACAGACACACAACAACGTGGGCCACCTTTCTATATTATTATGGCTAAAGTGCTAAGGGCACAGTGAAAACAATTCATAGTTCACAGACACACAACAACATGGGCCACCTTTCTATATTATTATGGCTAAAGTGCTAAGGGCACAGTGAAAACAATTCATAGTTCACAGACACACAACAATGTGGGCCACCTTTCTATATTATTATGGCTAAAGTGCTAAGGGCCCAGTGAAAACAATTCATGGTTCACAGACACACAACAACATGGGCCACCTTTCTATATTATTATGGCTAAAGTGCTAAGGGCACAGTGAAAACAATTCATGGTTCACAGGCACACAACAGCATGGGCCACCTTTCTATATTATTATGGCTAAAGTGCTAAGGGCACAGTGAAATATTCATAGTTCACAAGTTATGAAAAATCTAATTAAATATAAAACATGATATAAACATTCTACAGCAAGACCTAAAAGGTTCACATGTGTTGCCCGATTGTAAAAATATTCTTTCAATTCTAAATCCAAAACCAACCAACATATTTAATATAAAGATGGTATATCTGCGCCTCGCTAAGAAGATCTATACTGAAATAACCCCAACGAAACCAACGGAAGCAGAACCCTTTTCAAATCTGTTCGCATTGTACGCACATGTTATGTGTAACTTTTTTCAAAGTATTTAGTACACATTTCATTCGTAATTTACTTACAAATCAGAGACAGCAGTCTAATTCTTAGTATACTTCAAAGTATTTAGCCTGGCCTGCTATTAACTTTTGCTTCAAATAATTGAATATAAATTTTTTTTATCACAAAAATAATGTGCATTCAAGTATTTGAACAACCAGCGCGACAAGCATCCAAACTAAGGCGTAAAAAAAATATGCTTGTTTCAGGTAACCCGATCTGCCCTAAAAAAAATGCCCCAACCCTAGAACATTTCATTGGGTTTGTCAGATTGATTTTGGTTTTATTTACCTTTTTCAATATTTAAATGTGTTTTGGATAAATAAGTGTTTTGTTTTGATAGTATCCACTTAAACAATGTTTAAAGATATTACAGATATGTTTTGAATATTTATTCAGTTTTAGAATCTTCAAGTTGACCATTTAGAAGCTACCAAAAAAAAACAAAAAAAACCCTAGATCTACCTACCCTAATTTTTTAGGGCATGTTACCTGAAACAAACATATTTTTATGCCTAATCAGAGTTATTGTCCACCGCCTACAGTCCTGGGGCCTAATCAGAGTTATTGTCCACCGCCTACAGTCCTGGGGCCTAATCAGAGTTATTGTCCACCGCCTACAGTCATGGGGCCTAATCAGAGTTATTGTCCACCGCCTACAGTCCTGGGGCCGTATCAGAGTTATTGTCCACCGCCAACAGTCCTGGGGCCGTATCAGAGTTATTGTCCACCGCCTACAGTCCTGGGCCGTATCAGAGTTATTGTCCACCGCCTACAGTCCTGGGGCCGTATCAGAGTTATTGTCCACCGCCTACAGTCCTGGCGCCGTATCAGAGTTATTGTCCACCGCCTACAGTCCTGGGGCCGTATCAGAGTTATTGTCCACCGCCTACAGTCATGGGGCCTAATCAGAGTTATTGTCCACCGCCTACAGTCCTGGGGCCGTATCAGAGTTATTGTCCACCGCCTACAGTCCTGGGGCCGTATCAGAGTTATTGTCCACCGCCTACAGTCCTGGGGCCTAATCAGAGTTATTGTCCACCGCCTACAGTCCTGGGGCCTAATCAGAGTTATTGTCCGCCGCCTACAGTCCTGGGGCCTAATCAGAGTTATTGTCCACCGCCTACAGTCATGGGGCGTAATCAGAGTTATTGTCCACCGCCTACAGTCCCGGGGCCGTATCAGAGTTATTGTCCACCGCCTACAGTCCTGGGGCCGTATTCCAGAAACTTCTTAAGTTTATCTTAACATATTTTCACTTAATTTCCAATTTTTGTATGGTAATAGTTTTGAAACTACATATAAGTTAATGAATCCATTTACAGTTAAGTAAATAGTAGTTAATAAGTTGACAATTAGTGAACACATATTTTAAAATTCCATGTATAACGGAATAAAATGCTTGACGATTTTCAAGCTAAGGATTAGATTTCACTTACGACGTTTCTGGAATACGACCCCTAGACCTTCGTATTCGTGACCTGGTTATATCCTTCCGCTCAGATAGAGAACTGCTTGACTATTGTACTGACATATAATGGTACATATAGGATCTGACACGAGCTGTCATATCATACCATATTTTATAAAACGAGTTAGTACTAACGAATTTTGTTAGTACTAACGAATTTCCTGGACGGTTTGTACTGACGTGACGTCATTTCATATTATCATGTCACCAAAATGACGTCATGCGACTGGTCAGTCAAAGAATATGTAGCCCATGAAAACGCACATAGAGAATACTAGGTTAGTGTTGAATAAAGATAAAATTATTTAGCGAGGCTTAGAAAACTCGAACTACGGGCCTTGGCGAGTGGTTCACATTTTCGTGCCGAGCAAATAAGCGTATCTTTATTCAATGCTTACCCAGTATTTTATTCATCCCATCATTTTCTGTCTTTATTTTAAAAAAATTAGCGAAAGAAAACACACTAAATATAAAGAAAAACATAAAATGACGTCACGAAAATAACACGATGACGTCATTATATTAAAATAAAGCAAAGTTTATTCCATGAGGGTTTATTTCGTCAATGCACGCCTGGTGATGGGATAAAAAATGTTATTTTACACATGTGTAAGATAAACTATTCGTAATGGTTGTATTACATGGAAAACAAGGTATCGCGTGTGATAAAATACTATTTGTGAAGGTAACATGCTCTATAATCAGAAACGTGTCGACAATTCCAATTCTATTTTATTATATCATCGTACATCAGGGGCGTACTGGTTAGCGAGTAGTATCCGTGAACTAGCAGTATCCGTGATTTGAATACTAAAAGGTGTAAAAGCTCTCTATCATTGAATGTTCAGTTTACACACATCACCTAGCAACTGTTCCAAACGCAGAATAAGTTCAAGTCTCAAAAACTTCATATTTTCAAAGATATTTACATTTTTGTTTAAAAAAAAATCTCAAAACAACTTAACTTCTCGCGGGGCATTCACGCGCACGTCTTTGCGCATTAATCTATAATTGAACCCCTATTTTTATATTGTACTTCCCTATTTTCGGTTTACCAAGGGTGATCGCTAGGTTATTCACATAAAGCAGCAATTTTAGTATTCAAACACCACCATCCATTTACTCAACACGCATTCTTCGTGAAATAGATTTTCTTTTTAAAATCAAGAATTGCAATCGTAAAATGTTAACTCAAAGAAAATATTAACAAAGAATTGCAATTTAAACATGTTTACTAAATTATACGGCTACATGCGGCTAGTTTCGGGACATTTTGACAAAATGTCAATGCAGGGGAAGCGTATATTTCGATAATAACATGGTTATCTCCCGTTTACAGTCAGCAAATAATTCAGGGGCGCCAAAGGGGTAATCAAAAGCCCATTATCCGGCATCCACTTATGTTTGTAGTCGCATTATCACCGTTAATCTGGCATAGAATTTAAAAATATTACATCATTATGATGTAGGTAATATAATGTTCAATAGTATAGAGTGATTAAAATCTTGAGGTTTGTAGCACAAAAATCGCATTTGCAGTTGAAAGGAAAACTCATGGATACTACTAGTGTTATTGCTTCAAGTAATGCTTATTGATTACCCCTATGGAGCCCCTTATATCTGGAAAAAAAACATATGACGTCATGACAAGATATTTACATCGTTGTGAACAGAAGGAGCCAAACTTTGTACTGCAACAAGCTTTTCTTTAAAAGTATTACTTACGCGATTGAAAATAAAGAAAAACTACTAAAAAATCACGGATACTACTCGCCAACCAGTATCTAGGGCAAAATCGAATGTACGCTCGTGTGTATGTTTATACACCTATCAATGTTTTCCCCCAGGGGGGAGCGGCGGGCATATAGGGGACTTTAAACTGCAAGCGATTCCCGACAGGCAGGAATTTGACATGCCGAATGATTCTGGGTCCCGGGGAAATAGACCTTGGTCGGAATTTAGATCCTGGTAATATACGCCCGGGGCCATTTGATAGATATATAGCATCTCCCACTGAGGGGATTTAGACAAATATGCTCGGCTCTAGAGTGGGGAATCAGACCCTCCCAAAAAAACATTTGTCAAATACCCCTAGGTCTGCCCGCCGTCTCTCCACCGGGGGAAAATATTCATAGGTGCATTATAGTGCAGGTAATTGTCACTATCTCGGTCCTTTATTATGTACATGAAATGTGAAAGTACCGGAACAATACTATTAAAAGGACCTATTCACGTATTTGCAAATTTACATTTTCAGCTTGCATGATCAGTAATGTCATTTAAAGTTTAAATTCGATTTGAAAGACACATGCAAAATAATGGAACGAAAACATACATAAAATTTACATCAGATAAATTGTAATAAGTACTTAGTAGTAATTTCATATGCAATTTACATGTTATTGAGCAATAAATCTGCCGGTTTGAAACGATGATGCATTCCATTCCTTTCAGGTTACCGCTTTTATATGCGTACACTAAAAATAATATGCAGGTGCAAATTTACTGACTGTCTCTTGAATATTTTTATTTTATTACAACATGCTTAAGAAACCGAAGAGAATATTTTGAAGCGTCATTATGCGTTACCTTACCACATACAATTACGTTGCAGATACAATCCATACACCTCTACCGAATGTCCTTTCAAATACAGTATATTGCCGGCAACGTGGTTACGCACTCAGCAGATAGTGTACAAATTTAAAGAAACGCAGAACTCGGCCAATAAAGTCAGTCACTGTTCACACTGAGATTAATGTGTGCATTTTGCACGAAACAGTTATAAGAGCAATAGATGATATGGGGCCATATTCCAATAGATGATCTGGGGCCATATTCCAATAGATGATCTGGGGCCATATTCCAGAAACATCTTAAGTAACATTGTATCCTTAACCTTTAACATTTTATTCCATTTGGAAAAGACATTGTGCTTAGTGTTTATTAGTTATCAACTTATTATTAACTACTGTGTACTGAAATATAATGGAATTCACTAATTTATGTGTAGTTTTAAAAAAATAACAATACACAAATTGGCACTTAAGTGAAAATATTTTTAATGCACACAAAGATATAAGCCCCTGAGTTGACTATCCCATTTACGATTGTCAATTTTAATGATGTGGCCATAGTTCTTCAATGTTAAATATTAGTACTTGACATATAGTACTTTTCACACTACAACATTTTATCCAGTTTGTAGATCTGGAGATTGGGCACATATCGACAGAGCTCCTAAATTCTTTACAGAGTTTAAATAATTTAAGACATGGTAAATTTTAAATGAACAAGCCACATATTTAAGGAATTTTATGAGTTTAAGGAATTTAATTAAGTTCCCTCTAAGGAGCTTTGTGGATATGGACCCAGCGGTTCGTATTATATAAACAATATTTTTGAGAAAATAAGGACACACAAGAAAGAATTCAAACTATATGCGAACTCTTTTACAGTTACGATTGTATGGTTGAGTTACTAGATGCGTATTTTTATTACTAGCCGTTTATACTGAAGCATAGGTCGGAATATATGTAGTGAGTTAATAAAATAAAAATCATTAAGTAGACATGAAACCATTCCAGCTAAGTGAGATGTCGGTTTTTTTTCTGAAAATTTACATAGGATCACAAGTGTGCCTTACACTGGTTAGACATCAGATTTTCAGTCACTTGTCGGGTATATATCTTATTTATTTAGTCATGGCATTGTTTTTGTACGCCCGGGCGTACAGGAGTACGCCTGAATACGCCACTGTACAATCATTTAATTACTTAATAAAATTCACGTCTGGCATGAATGTCGATTATATTGTTCCTACATACATTTCATGAATCGGATAAATCGTAAGCCGTCTGGACAATACAAATATTCGAATGAAGTTCCACCCGGCATGAAATGAAATTCTCTGAAACAATATAGTTGCTTCTCTGAGAGTTAATGTACGCGATGTAGCAGATGTTAAACCTAAATTGTTACGATTTCATCTAAAATGTGTCTTCTTGTATTTAAATCAACTATCCAGTACTTCTAGCAACAATCAACACGAGATGGCTAAAATCATGTTTCTTTTACATTTTATGTAATGCGTCAGGAATGCAAAAATAAAAGCAATACTTACATGGCTACAATATATGGCTACAATGATTGCTGCCATGTTGCTCGAGGTAACATATTCCAAGTGGCATCGGCTTCTCGCAGGCGTCATATAAGTGCATCTAATAGATTGGCAGCACTGGATAATATGCTTTATTCCAGAAATCTCAATTATGTGTAGTATTTACCGGTAAACCACAATAACTGTTTTGATATTATCATTGTTCTAATATAGTTGGTTGCATTTTACAGGTGTAATAACAAATGCAGGACATGCATACACCTCGAGGCCATATACTGGGGAGGTATTTTGTCACTGCTGCCTTCCTGAAATCAGAATGAGGTATCAAATATAGAAATATTCAGAGTGACATTTCTGCCTGATGTTTATGTTTTGTTATTTCAGCCGGCTGACAAAAATGTAAAGAACTCATTTCTTCGAAGTATTTAAGTATTATTTTCTCTAAATATAAAAGTACAATTCGAGTGTGCGCAATTGCTTTTAATTACAAGGCAGTTATCTAGTTTCAATGAAGGAAACAAAATTTGCAACAAAGAGGTATTCAAATTCAGAGACAATATTTTTTTTTATAAAAGTCCTCGTGAAATTATGTACCAAATGTAGAAAGCACTGAACGGTATACAGGTTAAAGGTGTTTAAAAGAAAAAAGAATGGCCGTTTCAAACTTAGTATTTTAAAATAGCATTCCCGACTAGAAACACGTTAAAGCTAATTATGTGTATGTTTTCTGGATTTAGTAACATCCTACTGACCTAAATGCGTGATCATATGTTATTTACTCTAAGCACCTAGTGGTAATTGGTTATAACTAATGAATACTTATTCGTTTTACAATGTGAACATCAATGAGGATGTTTCGATAGTTGCAGGTAAATATGTCAATTCTAGCCATCAAAAACAGGCAAAATTTAACAGAACCCTGCCGAATATCTGTGTTTATTAACACAAAATATTTATCCGTTTACTATCCTACATTTTTTGTATGAAGTTATTTCTCTTGACGTTTAGTACATAAACGAACCAGGATCGCGAAATAGGTAACCGCCGAGACACAATGAATACGTCCATCAACAGTCATTACTGGAGCAAGCCATGTACATCTACATTATCACGGTCACATATATGTTCTGTTCTGTAAATTAACAGAATACTCAGCCTGTATGATATTTATAGTTGTAATATGCGTATACCACCGTGATGATATTTATGTGTGTGACAGTCGTATAACACCATGATGATATTTATGTGTCACTGTGTGACAGTCGTATAACGCCATGATGATATTTATGTGTGTGACAGTCGTATAACACCATGATGATATTTATAGTTGTAACATGCGTATAACACCATGATGATATTTATGTGTGTGACAGTCGTATAACACCATGATGATATTTATGTGTCACTGTGTGACAGTCGTATAAGACCATGATGATATTTATGTGTGTGGCAGTCGTATAACACCATGATGATATTTATGTATGTGACAGTCGTATAACACAATGATGATATTTATGTGTGCGACAGTCGTATAACACCGTGATGATATTTATGGTTGTGACATTCGTATAACACAATGATGATATTAATGTGTGCGACAGTCGTATAACACCATGATGATATTTATCTTTGTGACATTCGTATAACACAATGATGATATTTATGTGTGTGACAGTCGTATAACACCATGATGATATTTATGTGTGTGACAGTCGTATAACACCATGATGATATTTATGTGTGCGACAGTCGTATAACACCGTGATGATATTTATGTTTGTGACATTCGTATAACACAATGATGATATTAATGTGTGCGACAGTTGTATAACACCATGATGATATTTATCTTTGTGACATTCGTATAACACAATGATGATATTTATGTGTGTGACAGTCGTATAACACCATGATGATATTTATGTGTGTGACAGTCGTATAACACCATGATGATATGTATGTGTGTGAGAGTCTTATAACACCATGATGATATTTATGTGTGTGACAGTCGTATAACACCATGATGATATTTATGTGTCACTGTGTGACAGTCGTATAACACCATGATGATATTTATGTGTGTGACAGTCGTATAACACCATGATGATATTTATGTGTTTGACAGTCGTATAACACCATGATGATATTTATTTGTGTGACAGTCGTATAACACCATGATGATATGTATCTTTGTGACATTCGTATAACACAATGATGATATTTATGTGTGTGACAGTCGTATAACACCATGATGATATTTATGTGTGTGACAGTTATAACACCATGATGATATTTATGTTTGTGACATTCGTATAACACAATGATGATACATGTATTTACGTGTGTGACATTCGTGTAACACCATATGAAGTGGGTCTGACGCAATATAATGGCATATTCCACTCAGGAATTATTTCTCCAGCGAAACCAACGCTGGGGATTAATTTCTACTGCGATATTTATTATTCCTAGTCATACATTAAACATGGTGGTAAATGGGAACACTTTTAGTTGAAAATTCTACTGACATTATGTGCATGATTGTTGTGTTTAGTAAGTTGTAACCAAAGTCTGTTAAGCAGAATCAGTCGAAACATTACTTATAATTATGACATATGCCGAATGTGCCGGCACCCAAGGAATAGAGATCCACCAAGTCAATTACGCGTTTACTTCCATTTATTCTTCACACAATATCAACAAACGGACGAATGAATGAACGAACGAATGATACACAGTCCTGTATTAATAACACAACAAATCATACATGACAATAAAATAATGTGAACATAACATTAAATTTCTAGAAATGCACATTCTCACTCACTCACAATCCAGTTTCAATATTATACTTAATACTATCATAATTATGTGATTTTCTTATAGAAAACTAATACTGATTCAACAATTTACTGTACAAAAATGTAACCACAAGCCTAACGCTATATTGAACAAAAACTGTTAATTATTTTAACCAAATCAAGTAATTTTACTTACTGAACATTGGTGTCGCTCAAATTCTTAATATGTCAACAAATATAACTGCATCTATACTCTAGATTCGGCTCTGGACTGATATGATTTCACTAATTAGCGAGTAAATACCTTTCTTGAGAATAAACATACAGAACTGGACTTGCAAATCAGATAATAAGTGACATGTAAAAAGAAAGTATTCATCCCCACACCATTAAATACACCTGGCCCCGTGTTCACAAAACAAGTAGCCTGATTTTCAGGTTCAAGATGAATTTGAGCCAGATATTTGAGGATCAGGCTAAAAAATGATGTTCACTAAAATGAGGATCAATTTTAATTTTTGGTCAAATATATATTATATAAACGATTTTAAACTCTTAGCAACGTACATTTGCTGTCTGATATGAAGAATTTAATAAAGAAATAAAAATAATTACGTGACTTTATCAAAAAGAAAAGTTATTCCGAAAAGAAAATATGTTTGATATTCCGCTCCGTTGAGCTACAAAATCACGATCAGCTAAGACTGATCCTGATCCTGTAATTGATCCTTTGTGAACACGGGACCAGATGGTCCCGAGCGCTCACACCGAAGGAGTAAGGCAAGACTTGGTAGAGTATAAAACATTGAATTGCAGTCTCTGCGTGTTTTATCATACTAATCGACATATCCAAGCAACTAATGAATAATATGTATTATTATTAACCAAACAAATAGTAACTTATGAATAGACGTACCTTAGTTGACTATCATGAACAGTTTAAAGCAACCCAGGTCCTGGTTAAAACTGAATACAAACTACATGTATATAACAGAAACGTAGACAATAGTAATACGTATATATGGGTGCAATAAACAGTGCATGTTTTTGGCTTATTTTTGCTTTTTTACCACCAAACTTTGGTATAACACGAGGTCAAACAGTAAAATACAATAATAACAAGGCAATAAGGCTTTGAGTATGTAACTAAAGCTGTCCAATAAAGGCAAAGTTAAAACATAATAACTATGTACATTAAAGTTGCCGCTAATGTAGCAGCGATCCCAATCTGTTAAGTATTTATATGCCTGTCTTGTACTCCACATAACTGGTAAAATATTCTGGAATGTTTCCATGCATGAAGAACTCCCAATACTACGCCGAGTACAGGTAAGCAAGCGACCGGAAGTCAGTATCTGAGCGCCGGAAGTATCAGTTATATGGGGATAATCGTCCCCTTTCTGACCAGCGCCCCTTTGCTGTCCACCACCGCCGGCCACACTGTCCAGTCACACACATGACCGGTCCGTTTGCCCACTACCTCGAATTTCTCATGATCTATAGGGTCACCCTTCGGCAGCCAGTAAATGGCCATAGGATGCTTGGAGGCGGTCATGTCGTGCACGCGTTTGATACAAGCGTGTATGAACGACCGGATGGGCTTGGTGATCTGATCTTTGTTCAGGGTTCCCGGAAGGCGCTCCTCCAGAAATTCCTGAAAACAAATATATTAATGTTGGCTGTTTAATGTAATCTGCCATGCGTTTAACATCGACCAACAGCGTATAAGAACATAACTTAAGCTATTTTAAAGTGAACTAATCGAATACAGTAACATGGTAATGTCCATACTCAGGTATATAAGGCGTATCAACTTAGGGGCAACTATATATATTTGCCGTCAACAAAAAACATAAGTGGCGCGCATTTCATAATAAGTGTGTTATTAATCTTGAACTGAATGTGCTTTAATTCAGGCATTGGTGGAAGTCACGTTAGAAAACCCAATGTTACCTCGAGATCATCCTCGGACGGCGAGTGTTTGTGTGTGTGGTGGCGCACCCAGGCATCCTCTGTACACATGTCATACACCGACTGAAACACGGAGCAGACGTGAAATATACACATGTCGTACACCGACTGAAACATGGAGCAGACGTGAAATATACACATGCCGTACACCGACTGAAACACGGAGCAGACGTGAAATATACACATGTCATACTTGGAATGAAACATGGAGCAGACGTAAAATATACACATGTCGTACACCGACTGAAACATGGAGCAGACGTGAAATATACACATGCAGTACACCGACTGAAACATGGAGCCGACCTGAAATATACACATGCAGTACACCGACTGAAACACGGAGCAGACGTGAAATATACACATTCCGTACACCGTCTGAAACACGCAGCAGGCGTGAAACATACACATGCGTACACCGACTGAAATACGGAGCAGACGTGTGAAAAATACACATGCCGTACACCGACTGAAACACTAAGCAGACGTGAAATATACATATGCCGTACACCGACTGAAACACGCAGCAGACGTGAAATATACACATGCCGTACACCGACTGAAACACGGAGGAGACGTTAAATATACACATGTCATACACCGACTGAAACACGGAGGAGACGTGAAATATACACATGCCATACACCGACTGAAACACGGAGGACACGTTAAATATACACATGCCGTACACCGACTGAAAAACGCAGCAGACGTGAAATATACACATGCCGTAAACCGACTGAAACATGGAGCAGACGTGAAATATACACATGCCGTACACCGACTGAAACACGCAGCAGACGTGAAATATACACATGTCATACACCGACTGAAACATGCAGCAGACGTGAAATACACACATGCCGTACACATGTGACATGTGTATATTTCACGTCTACTGCGTGTTTCAGTCAGTGTAAGACATGTGTACCGGTATATTTTGCGTCTGCTGCGTGTTTCAGTCAGTGTACAGAATGTGTATATTTCACGTCTGCTGCGTGTTTCAAGTCAGTGTACAACATGTGTATATTTCACGTCTACTGCGTGTTTCAGTCAGACTGAAACACGCAGCAAACGTGAAATATTCACATTTCGTACAAGGACTGAAACACGCAGCAGACGTGAAATATAGACATGTCGTACAAGGACTGAAACATACAGCAGACGTGAAATATACACATGTTGTACACTGACTAAAACATGCAGAAGACTAAAATATACACATGTCGTACACGGCCTGAAACATGCAGCAGACGTGAAATATACACACAGCAACTGTGAAAATAACGTTAAATATACACATGTAGAATATAAATATGTACAATCTCGTGCGTATAGAATACCGTTGACGAAAACATAAGATATACACAGGTAAATAGAACGTACTAAGAATTTTCGAAACAATCATCAGATGATTAGACATCAACCATTTCCCTCCATGACAATCATCAATCACTTATGCCGAATTCAATCACACTGAGTATTCAACAGTTACCCTCATCATAAGTACTCTTATCAATCAATCATACAATCATCGACGATACCAACAATCTTTCACCACACTGACGATGCTTGAGAATCAATCATGATCCATCCTTACGATCGCCAAACAATCACTCTAGAATCAATAAATCAATCATGCCTCACCCGTACGATCCTCATCAGCAGGTAGACGATTTCCTCCTCCTGTTTGGAAGAGCTCAGGGCTGCGCGCGCATCCTGCCACTCGTTCTTGTAGATCTTCGCGAACGCGTCCGCCATGTGTTTCTCCTGATCAATGCAAAGCCTGGGGAAACTACAACGAACAGAATACAGACGGTTTTTAAGTGACCTACACGTTATTAAGCGAAATGAGGTATGCAAACCCCATATTGGCATATTTGAATAAAATTGGATTGTCGCAAAAACACTAAAACGGTTCCTTAAGTTGCCCAATCAGTATGTGGATTGCAGAATATCATCTGAATATTGTTTAACCCATCTGAACTACAGGAACTTTTATTATATGTTTAAGGTTTTTACCGACTGAAAGATATGCCCAAGAATAAAGTATGTTAAAGGGACACTGAAAAGCTTACTGCAAACGAAATGCTAACACGAGCTGTTTGTAAAACAGGTAGGCCCTATGCGCCCTCTACGTTACAATCTATTTTTATCGAGTTTGGTGAAGATCGAATGAAACGGTTCGACATAGAGAGGGGAAACTGCTTCAACGCAGTTAGATTAATCAAGGGGCCATAACTCTGCAGTTCCTGGGGCGATTTGATTGTTATCAAACTTTGCTGAGATAAACATTTTTCATAAAGTTTGGTAAAGATCGGATGAAAACTGTTCGACTTACAGAGCGGAAACGGCAAAAAGGCTAATTTTAAGAACTCCAGAATTCCTGGGGTGATTTGATTGATTATCGAATTTGACCGATATATTATGCAAACAATGATTTTTATTTGTTGATCGGATAACGGATAACAACTGTTGGACTTAGAGAGCGGAAACGGCTAAAACGGCAAATTTTAGATATATCAAGGGCCCAAACTCCATAATTCCAAAAGCGAATTGGCTGATTATGGAACTTGGCCGAGATATTGTGCCAACATACATTTTCATTAAGTTTGGTGAAGATCGGATGATAGCTGTTGGATTTAGATAGCGGAAACGAAATTGGTTTACCGACAGACTGACCGACAAACAGTAGCAAACCAATATACTAGTACCCCGCCATCTTCGATGGAGGCATAATTATCAACATATCTCGCATAAGTCTGTGTAAGGCTGAATTAAGTTCAAGGACGTTGAACGCTATCGTGGGCTCTGAATATAACTGATTTCTGGCAGGGATTAGTGTTCGACACATACCGACCCATCACTATGGCAACTAAATAGGCGCCTGCAGCAGCGGTTTTGTTTCAGAGGTGACGGGTTCAAACAAACAGGAACCGCGTTCTCATAATTAATCAAGGTTTCACCTAATAAATCGTGATGCCTGATTACGTTTTGTCTCCACTTGGGACAGCCTATTTGCATATAATCTATTGTATAACGAGAGATTTAATCAGCGTGGCGTTTTGTCTTTTTTTGGGGGGTGGGGGGATGCTGGGTTCTGAGGAATAAGTTATGAATACCGTTGCACATTCTATATACACTGTAAACGTATATATTATGAGACTCGTTTTAATTAAACGATTCTATGTGTGGCCTCGTATCATATTAATAATGATACGTTCGACCCTTTACACATACATTGTATTTTGTACTTGCGAGAAATTTAATGTAGAATATGACACGATGACATTTATTTTTACTTGTCCTTCATTACAGGCGGTCATTAATGCCATTCAAGCAATCTACAAACGCCCCATACCGTGACAGCACCCAGCGTATTATCTGCGCTATAGGTGTATGTCACTATCAACCGAATGTTTTACGTTCATTAAAGGGGCATGCCGATTGTACGACTCATCCCAATTACGGCAATTAATGCCATTCAAGCAATCTACAAACGCCCCATACCGTGACAGTAAGCACCCAGCGTATTCTGTGCGCTATAGGTGTATGTAGCGATCAACCGAATGTTTTACGTTCATTAAAGGGGCATGCCGATTGTACGACTCATCCCAATTATAGCAATTAAAGCCAACCAAGCAATCTACAAACGCCCCATATCGTGACAGTAAGCACCCAGCGTATTCTGTGCGCTTTAGGTGTATGTAGCGATCAACCGAATGTTTTACGTTTATTAAAGGGGCATGCCGATTGTACGACTCATCCCAATTATAGCAATTAATGCGAATCAATCAATCTACAAAGTTCCCATTCATATAGTGACGATTAGCATACTCAGTGTATTCAGCGCGATGTTCGTATAGCAAGCGCTCATTACAATAATGGGGCATATACAATAAATCTTTTCAGAGAGTTTTCAGATATTGGTCTACACATCTCTTATATAAACATCTGTCAGACAAAAGATACGTAGTTAAGTAAGTTCGACTAAACAGCCCATTAATATTTAAAATGCAACGCCTGGTTCAATTCCGTCGCATCGAAGTAGGATTTAAACAAACTGTCAAACCACAGATACCGCAAAAACATACAGGACATCCTGAGTCTTTATCGAGACTGTAACTTTGTGAACCGAGCAATCTGGGCGTATATCCGCACTGAGTCCAGTGTCGGATATACAGGACAGCATTACATAAACGGCTATAATGGAATAACGGATCGATTGGTCGTTAACAGCCAAACCACGGGACAATGAAATTCTGAGGCATATAAATCTGCCTTTATATGCCTCGCAAATCACTGTATGAAACTTGAAATGAGTTTTTGAAGAAACGCCTGTTATTCTGTTTTTGCAACACACAAGCGGTGGAATATACGCACGACAATTACTGAAATGTCACTCTACTGAAACATACCCGATGTGGAACTACATGTATATGACAAGTATAAAATATATGAGGCGAGTCGTGGGAAAACCGGCCTTAATGCATGTGCGTAAAGTGTCGTCACAGATTAGACTGTGCTGTCTGCACAGGCTCATCCAGGACGGCACTTTCTTCTTTTATGGCATTTTCTGTTTCAAGGTAGTCTCTTCTAAACATAAATCCACTGTAGGCGGAAAGTGCCGTTCTGAAATAGCCTTTATGCACATGCATTAGCCCGGTTTTCCCATGACATGCTTCAATGATACAATACAAACATATGCGATATGTTACAAACACACTTACGTTCTCTGTACCTTGCGTTTTCTTCAATTATCCATTACAGTCCGTCAAAGTTCTGTATCTGTCCCGCCTTCTATTGTCTTATTTAAACGTCACTAGTTTTCCTGAAAGTTAAATATGTTTGTATAAATTACAAATAACGAGCTAAATTATACGACTACTGATCTGCAGTAACATACTCCTATAGACACCACAAGCTACAGTCGAATTGCGGTTATACGAATAGTCACCTAAATTAACTATAGTTTATCGTTTTACTCAACTAAACCACTATTCCCAACATTGGATTCCTACTTTCGTTGCTGTCATGTTCTAGCGGCTGATTGTCACTCTCCCCTGTATTCAATCATTCTACAAGACGACTCTGGCGCTATCAACGCTGGACTGAATACGTCAATAGTTCGTTTGCAGAATTTTCGCGGAAACTTATTCACAACCACAGAAACTGAGCAAGATTGAAAATGTGAACAAAGTTTCACTCCTTTGTATAACTGGTAACTCACAAATAATTTTCACATCGTTCTAAGAGTTAAACACAGACTTGTGTAAGCACTCAATTGTTGTTTCAATGAAGACAACGAACGCTACTTTTTTCACTGTACCTGACAAAGTCAGAGAGACGCGTTAGGCCTCTCTTGTAACTGTAGGCTGAAATAGTTAAACTTTCAAGTAATTATTGCCACGCGGACGATAGGCCGATGTGTGTAGGATCGAAATGATTCAAATTATCTCCGGAATAACAACCGGCGTAAAGCTTATGTTATTGCGCCAATAAAACGCGGCCATGTCCCCCATTTATGCGAAACATGCCAAGGCGTTCCATTTCCACAATTGTTTCCACTTATATGGCCTCCTCCCAAAATAGATTGTTTCTGATAATAATTATTATACGTGTTTTGTGCAAATAAAGTGTCTCCCAAAAGAGCATATTTTGTACAAAACAACGGTGTAAAAGAAATGTCAGAACTTTAAATACCGGAAGAATGCATTGAAAAACAAATATAAATTTAAAAGTTCGCAGCATAAAGCCAGTGCGGAAAACCGGACAATATATAGATATATTCCACAATACAAGCGATAATAAATGATTGGAGTACATAGAAATGAAAATGTTAATTGTTTCGAAATGAGGCGCGCGTTCATAAACTTTGAAAATACTATTCCTAAACGCACATTTCTACGAGAAGAGCATACTGACTCGATGTGACAAAGGGTTCCCAAACAATTAAACATAACAAGATTAGGAATCGTTTATAGGACCTAACAATAAACGTACGTTGTAGTACTAAGTATATCGTATTTTGTATTTTATATATGAATGCAATTAAAACATATGGGCTTGTAACAAATTCTGACCATTACGATACACACTTAATTAAAACGCAGACTGGTGTACGACCACGTAATATAAATGCAACGTCAATACGCACAGGTAATAGTTGATATCTCTGCCGCGCATACTTAGCGTTGTCCTAGGCACCTGCCACCGTCAGGTCGCAGACGAATCCGACAGCATGTGCCAAATACACAATCCGTAATCAGGGCAAATGTCTGATACACACTGATATGACAGTCTATGGGGTGGCGCTTTTTCCAGTTATCGAACCATTATATAGACTAATGCCACCTTCATTCATTTCCATATCTGCCTTTTACAATATGTTTTTACACCCGCATACTATATAATACACCGATGTGCTTATATGCCAGTTATTTTCCACGTTACAGGTAATTTATTTTCCCAGATGCAAGATTAATTTAGATTTATTCGGCGGTAGGCGGGGTGGGTTTGTTCTGGTTTCTGTGTACCAATAATAGAAATCTTACCATTCATAACGAAAAACTCACGAAATTATTATCAATAACTTACATTATCTATGACAATTTAACAATATTCAGAACATTCGTATAGGTTTGTCGTATCTATACCTACTTACATCAAACTCTGGTTTAACCGGCACATTGTATTTATAGACTGTCACAAGTTCGTCTTAAATGTGAATTACACTTTACAAATTGTTATTTCTTTATAACGACGGTTTGATACCGGTAATCTTGTGAATATCATATTTGTATCTGTTTTTGTTTTTGTCTTGAAAGTCAAATCATTTAAAATTTAAACCCTGAAAATCCTAAATTTACATTGCTTATTGTTAACGCTTAGACCTTGTTCGTTGTAACCCATACTGTGCGTATGCATTATAAAACATACACTTATACATGTGTGTTAACCCGATAAAACGCCTTAGAAAATTAGAATTGAGGCGTGTCATGGGAAAACCGGGCTTAATGCACGACACTTTCCGCTTACAGTTGATTTATGTTTAGAGTGACTTCCGTGAAACAGAAAATACCATAAAAGCAGAAAGTGTCGTCCTGGACTAGCCTGTGCGGGTTTCCCACGACACGCATCAATTCTGTTTTTGAATACCTATAGTTTGATCTAGATCTACACGTAGTTTAGGATGTTACGGTGGTCGGCTATACATACCGGCAGCAGTTCAGCTGAGTTCTGATTTGAAGTATCCGCGAACAGGAAGAGACTATAAAAGATAACATCAGATAGCAGTGATCGAAGTGTAACTGGTAGTACAACGTCGACATGATGTAGTATTTACATCTAGTTACTTAGCATCAACATGCTAAACCTAAACATCTGTATTTTTGGTTCATTAAATTACAATGAATCAATTATCTTCACAAATGGCAACAAGCAGACATTGAACTGCAAATGTATATGTATATGCAACCAAAATGATTTGTAACCTTAATTGGACGATGTTATCGTGTTATGTGAAAAAAAAATACACCAGATTTTGGATATTTTGCCAGATATAATTTTATTACAATGTAGATCTATAGTCCATAGTATAAATAAATCATTAATATGTAGGCCTAAATGTACACGATGTTATCGTGTTATATGAAAAAAATATACCAGATTTTGGATATTTTGCAAGATATAATTTTATTACAATGTAGATCTATAGTCCATAGTATAAAGAAATCATTAATATGTAGGCCTAGATGTACAATGTTCATAAATCATTTTGCTAATGGTAATTTATATTCATCATAATCGTCGACTTTGGGTTGCACTTGAATACATATATATACATGTTATTAAAATAGTTTTAAATTGTACTTGCATAATAAATGACTCATTTCACGTCAGATTTCATTCCCAATCTGCAATAATAAGCTCAGTAGTGATGACCTTCATACTAATTGGACACATACCAAACTACAATCGTATCTTACCCGGCCCTGTACAGTATACGGTAGTGAAGAGCATTGTTTGATTGCACCCAAAATAAAGTTCAGTTTAGCAAAGTCTCCCGTCGGCGTGGATGTACATTTTATATTCATTTCGATTTTAAGGAGCTATTTCAAACTTTTATTTCAGCTGCTATCATTATCAGTCTGTTTGTAATTCAAATCACTGCCACGTGTTACAATAGTCGACTATTGTAACATGTAGCAGTGATTTGAATTACAAACAGTACACACACTGGTATAGACACACTGTAACCAAACATACATGATACTGATTGCATTTAAGAGGTTTTTTTTATTAGTATTTCACCTTTGCTGCACCGCATTGATTGAGTAACTTATAAATGATGTTTCATTGTCAATAGACTGCAGTACTTCTTAGTGGTGAGTTGAAAGTGTATGACAGTAAATACCAAAACTAGATCAAAACAGCATGTACAATAACTTGCAAGCAAGGTTAAAAATAATATTGACAGGAGATCTCAACTATGCAGACTGATAAGTTTCGTTTTGAAAAATACTAACCGTGGTAAACCAATCACATTTGAAACTACCTTAAAACATTCCAATAATTGTATTGTCAAATGTAACCTAAATATAAGAAGTAAAACAACACAAATCCACAAAGAAACTTTAACCTGAGTATAACAACACGGGTTTAAAACATAACAGATCCAGAAAGGTTTACAACGAAATACACAGCACGGTGTGTAAATATTAGCAGCATGTAACTGTTTGGATATCCAACTGGATTTTTACCTAGTTATTTTTAGCGAAGAACATGTTACTGTCGAAATGATTATTTACCTGCATCGCAGAAAATTTCGAAGGCATGAGGGACATGCGAAATATTTTATTAAATAGCTATCACGTGCGCACGTGATAAATAAAATATTTATAACGCGCACGTGGTAAATAAAATATTTATCATGTCTCCTCTATGCGGCCGTTGTAAAAAAAACTTATTCTGACAGACATTGACTTAAATGGAGTCGGTGTATTATAGATACGCAGTAAATTATTGTATTGTTACGATTATTAAAGCACCATATAAACACGTACAATTATATGAATTATACCGATGAGTAATATCAAATCTAATTCTGTGAGAAAGTAATTGTATCCCATGCCTAATTTCTGAAGTATATACATGTACATGAGTGCATGAATTGCAATTATAATATAAAGTATATGTCGTACGTGTAAGAAGACTTAGAAATATTAAAATATGCAAACTATAAAAAAAAAAAAAAACATATCACACACAGACGGATGTTAACTAGGACGCTACCATAAATGATACATTCCACAGTTAACATGCAGTACATTACAAGAAGAAGACAGATACATCTAAATGCAATTGCTTATATACTGTATTGTTTTGGGGCTTTCTTATATGTTAACATGTTACTTGTATTTATTGTAAATTGTTTAAACGGACATAATCACAGATCGGCTAATTGACAATTTCATATTCTTTGTCCCAGAATCCAAAAATAGTTGTACATAATTATGAACAGAAGCAAAATGACGCGCATGACACATACATATATTAGACATACTGTGTTAATTGATAACTAAAATGAATAACCTATACTAAAGCGTTTCAAACGTTTTTCGCCTTTAATTCTAAAACACGTGTATTATTTACACAACGTTAAAAATAAATCCTTACAGCGTTAGAAAACTGTTATAGTCGTTTGATCTAGAAGTCGTAGGTTAGAGCCCTGTCGGATGCAAACTTCTTTTTCATATTTATTTTTTTCTTTATATACTTTTGTTTGGTTAGTCTTTTTGATTTAGTTTTGGCATTTATAATATTGTACTACATTTTTCAAAAGTAAGGCAATCTGTGAATAAGTCCCTTTAAATATGATAGCTTGTGGATTCCAGACGAGAAGGCAAATAGTAGTATCTAAACAACCACTTACAGTTTTGTCTCACATGTCAGATTACCGATTAACAACATAAACAGTACGTCGCTTGATTTGCTGGATACGACAGTATCAATCTAGTGATGGGATGTTGATCGGGTAGAGCTATAAATATGGGTAATGGTAGTGGAGGAAGGGCATGGTTAGGCGTAGTAGGTGACACACGGTTCCATAGCCCTGTTAGTAACGATCATTCATTTGTGATTTGTGGAAGTTATTGTTTTGTTTTCTAAATAATTGATAATATACATTGATGGCAGATGCAATAGGAGTTGGCACAGAAAATTTCATGATAAATAATGCTATACTTTTCAAATGAAAACTCGAAAGTTGACATTAATTTGACACGCATTTCGCATCCTTTTGAAAAGTATATCATTCTATATGTGTGCCAACTCTTTATTGCCTCTGACACCCATGTATAATATGAAGTGTCCTGTATAACAAACAAAACAATAACTTCCACAACCACTACTACTACTACTACTACTACTACTACTACTACTACTACTACTACTACTACTACTACTACTTTTATTATTTATTTAACAGCTGTCAGTTAACATACAGTTTTCATGGGCAAGCTTAGCCGATCTAAGCGGTTTATAAGTACCAAAGGCACATACTTATGCCAGTAACTGACAACTGCCCTACTTGAATCAGAGGTAGGGGGAGAATGGCCGTAGAAATTTTTCATGACCAATCTCCACACATATTATGTGGCGGGCTGGGGCTCGAACTCACGAAACCCGGATTGACAGTACATCGCTCTACCAATTGAGCTAGCCGGGCCCGGCACTACTACTACTACTACTACTACTACTACTACTACTACTACTACTACTACTACTAATACTAAATATTTGTACCATTTTGTAGAATTAATGTATGTAAAAAGGCCAAATAACGGAAATGAAGTTTGTGATTTTAACTTTGGCTTACACCGAAAAATGTACCAAGTATATACCTTATCATTTGTTTACATTGGTTAGTTCGTTGTGCCTAGTTGTTATACAGTAGGGCGTTGGATTTATTGAATATTTTATGTTGGTATCCATTTTGTTTCAATCTGTCAGTTAAAGGTCTGGACAACAAAATACAACAATCTCCTTGTCCATCTATTCGCGATGGATAGAAGTAACATTCGTTATGAAGTAGTAAGTATTTACTTGTAGATTTACCAATTATAATACGTACAGATAATACTTTAAACATCAAATTTTCGAAAACGACAGGTCTACAAAATGGTGACACTGACAGATCAGCTGATGAGTGATGTAAAATTGTCATGACAATTGGTGCTTTTTTTTCAGTCTTGTTTTGTGACAATACCTATACGATCTCAGAAAAGTATGAGAATTAATAAATCAATCAAAAATAGTATAATGAAAACTTAATAGCTTGTATACTTTACAGCCCTCAGAAAACATTGAGATTCTTATGTAGGCTCAGGGTACCGTCTACCGGTGTATACTGTCTATCAGTATAATCCGAGATATGCCTAGTATGGTCGAGGCGGGGCAGTCATTTATAATGTCCCCATTGCTCTGAATAGGCTGTTATTATTTGGCAAGATTCCTACAGATTGTGATAGTTTTAGTCTGTGATAGAAATACTTTAGATTTGTGAATTGATTACATGAGATTTTGTCATATTGTTCATATCTAGGGATTTAGCTAAAGCGGAATGGCAGGGCGGCCTGCCCTTCCATTTTTTAGCCCCACCCTCTTGCCCTTTTCCTCCGCCCTTTTAAAATTTTGCCCGCCCTCCTGTGTACTTTTTGTCATTTGTGTCAGCACAGACACGCCCTAACGCAATTTAATTGGTTACTTGCGCATCTTGGCAAACACATCTTGGCCTAAATGATCGTTGACATCTCGTCGCGACATGTATCATTAATCAGCCTGTCATGACCATGCGATATCAATTATCAGTTACCGAATTAATGGTAATTTAGTGCCGATTGTGGTCCTTCTGTAATGGTTTTTTTGCAGCTGTTGTTTGTTAACGTCTAATTATGTTATTTTACCAAATTTTATCCATGTTATTGTTGTTGGTGTTCTGGAATTTTCTACTTATTATAATAATTTACTATATAAAAAACTAAATTTCGGATACGTATACATAATTACCTTGCATGCAAAAACACATATTAATCCAAATTGAATTTTAATATTCAATAAGTTTTATGCTGTACACAATCTCCTGTTTAAGTCCAATACCTGTATATATTTTACTCCCATTTAAATATCCATTTTATCCCATGCAACAAAACACCTGTCTGATTCTTTTGTCACCCTGGACATTTCACCTAAAACGCTAATTCATTAATGCTCTATCGATAATGCTTGCATTGTTCAGGTACAGTAGTGTTGATTGATGCTTTTGTTCACTGCTACAAAACGCTGGAGAAATGGCCCCAGCTCGGCAGTCACATCTAAGACTTTTGAAGTCAAACCGACACCGTTGCTAAGGACGTTACTAACGGCTTGCAGATTTAGAGGCCTGGTTAATTTATGACGTCGCGTTTTCACTCTTCTCAGTTGTAACAGGTGTTATTGTCAATGACAGGTGTTATTTTATTGTTTGTTCAAATTGGAAATATAATTGCAAGGTAATTAGGCATTGGTGCAATGATTTTCTTTAATGAAATAACTATGAATTAAATATGAAATAAATAAGAAAATATAAATAAAATTTAAAAAAAGACAACACATTCCACTGGCATTTAAGTATGTAAATAATATATACGATAAAATCGTCTTAGTTATAATAATAATAATAACAACAGTATTTCTATCTTTTGAAATGAAAAGGAAGGATTGCCAAATATTATTATGAATATTATTATTAATTTAATAATATTAAGTAATAAATAATAATTATAATAAAATATATAAATAAATATATTATATATATTTATATAATAAATATTATAACCCTGCCCTTTTTGGCGAAAAGGCCCCCCCTGCTCTTTTTCAGGCCCCCCTGCCATTTTTTTAGTCTGGCTAAATCCCTAATATCTATAATTATGTGTACCTGATTTTGATGTACGGGTATATATATATATATATCATCCTGATTATACCTTGAAAAAATAGAAAAAGCAAAGTCAAATATATTCAAAAACAACGTTTTGTGGTTGTCAATAATAGCTTTCAGGTAAGTCATCTAAACAAAAGGTTTAGTACAGCAACTGATCATGAAACAAGGGAAATAATTACAGTTGCACCGGTAATTGGTACATTCGTCGTAAAACAAAAAAAATGACCCTAGGTTCAACAAAGAGGTCACTGTCGCACTTACGAAAATATAAATCGTACGAAAGTGCCAAATTATGAGCTGTAACATTATTATCGTAAATATCATTAACTTTTGTACAATATAAATATAATTTTAGTAATATTTTATCGTGTTTTAAAGCTTAACCCTTACTGCGCGGGAACCGGGTAAACTCGGGTCCGGAATTTAGTGCAGTACGAACGGGAACCGAGTATACTTGTTTTCAATAGTGGTCTAATTTTAGTAGTTCCGGGAGTTTCCCCGATTTACGTCATCGGTATTTTTCAGTATTAACCAATAAAAAAAGGTCTTCCCTAATTTGAAACGATATGATTGGTCTTTATTTTTGATTTTATGACGTCGAAATGTAAAATCAACAAGTCTCGAAATTCAGACCAAAACGAGACAAAGAAAATGGCGGACGTTAGTTTTGATGCAGAACTATTCTTTGGTAATTCGGACAGCGATTGTGATTTTGAGGAATTTGAAGGGTTTGATGAGCAAGATATACGTGATGTACAGCCTGGACAATTACCAGAATACGATGCTAACCAGTTTGAAGGCGACAGAGAGTCTCCAGGTGACATGTTAGCAAATTGGTCGTCGAGTGTTGTTGAACCTTTGGTACCACCATTCGTTGCAGAAAGTGGTTTGTGCGTTGATTTGGAGATCGATTCAGTTCCATTAGACTATTTCTCGTTGTTTCTGAATGATGGAGACATGGATCATATTGCATTCGAAACGAATAGGTATTTTGCACAGCAACGAGCCAAAAAGCAGCCGTCTCGTTTTTCGAGAATGAACTCTTGCATGACACTACTGGGCCTGAGATACGAAAATTTCTGGGCATGACCATTGTTATGGGACTCATTGACAAACCTGCACTCAGCAATTACTGGTCTACTGACAAGCTGGTCTGCACTCCAGAGTTCAGCCATATGATGCCACGAGACAGGTTTCTGTCTTTGTTGTCATTTTTGCATTTGGCAGACAACACGACAGCACCCACTCGTGAACAAGAAGGCTTCGATCCGTTGTACAAGGTGTGTATATATTCATAACTAAACACTTTACATGTATATTTTATTTGCCATCTTGAAATAAAAACATACCACAAGTTTATACATTTATTCTGCATATATGTGTTTACAACAATGTTACATATCTACATTCAAATTTGACACAAGTCACATGAACAAATTGTCAGCCTATTTCAATAACCGAACGGTACCTAATTATTGTCTCACATTTTGTATGAAATTTTCTTTTAAAATTTTTAACACATAAAGCAACAGATACAATCAGTTCAACAAAGTAAAACAATAAAGTAACATATTTGTTATTCTGTCGTTTCAGGTGAGGCCCATCTACGACGTGGTAACAGCTCGCTTCAGGAACACGTACACTCCGGATCACAACATCGTGGTGGACGAAGGTATGGTGCCATGGAAGGGACGACTATGGTTCAGACAGTACATCCCAAACAAGCCCGACAGGTTTGGAGTGAAACTCTATGTGCTAAGTGAAAGCAAGTCAGGCTACATGTGTGACTTTGACATTTACACAGGAGCAGATTACGACCCCGATCCTAATGCTGAGGACAGCGAACTCACCCTCGGACATTCTTACGGAGTTGTAATGTGTTGTGCCATGCTTCATGAGGTATCACACTCTTGTGAACTACAAGATTGAAGACTCTGACTGAAAGTGAAACTGCTGAGCACTGTTTTTGTTGTGTAACAAAATGAACTTTATATGGAGTATAACCAGTACATATCATAACACACCTGTATTTACCTGTAATTACCTTGCATACCTGTTAATAATGAAATAATCAAATCTTTAATAAATAAAAACAAATATTAAACAATTATTTGATGTAATGATGCTCTACAGAGTAAACTGGGTATTTTGTAATATGCATTGTTCAAGAAAAATGTTGCTACTCTTTACCAATAATGGACAGTCAAAACAATTTACCTGTATTGTTAATTAGGCAGTATTTTTGTCTATTTTATGTCAAAATTTAACAATTACAAGCTGTTGTTGTACTCTGACATTGTTTTATTATTTATTAAATAAAAAAGAGAGATTTCTAATAATAAAGTTAATAAAATCGTTCATTTGTTGAATTTTACCTGTATTTATAAGTTTATCTCACCTGTACTGGTGTAAAAATAACGACAGGTGAAAACAAGTTGCGTCAAAATGTCCGTCTTTCAATTACCTACACATATTATATAGGTTTTATATATCAAAGATAAACATATAATGGTGAAAATGAAGGTCAACTAACATGACTGTAAAACCAGGAATTCTCCAAAAAATAATCAGTACCAGGCTGCTGATAAGCCAAATACATATTCAGCGCAGTAAGGGTTAATGCACCGGTAGACGGTACACCCAGTATATAGCTATGGGCAATGTTTTCTGGCCTGGCTACTGGTCGAAGACTAATAACCTACGGAAAATACCTCATAAATATATCTGATGTAGTAAATACACAATTTTATGAACTGAAACTGCAACTGAATCAAGGTCAGTAGTTCTTCTTTCGATTTCACTAACTTACCAGATGTTATGATTTTGACTCGACCTTTTAGTGAGACCCAACTTGAGGTCTTAAAATTACAAAACAAATGCAAAACGGTTGACCAATTACCAAAGACAATATTTTTCCGCGAAATTCTCAAGAAAATATACACACGTTTCTTTTTTAATATTTTATACCTAATGAATTGCAAATTAATTTATTTGTTAGTGTTTTTGATTAACATGTTATTACCATTGTTTCTGAATGTAGAAATTTTTCCCATTGTATCTGAACAATGTGCATATTGCATATGTCACAATTTGACAATTTAGCAGATAAATGGACGTTTATAACATATTACAATAGCAGATTTGCTATGCAGCATATGAAATGGGTAAAAATGACAATTATGCGGAATGACTGTTCGTTCATTCGCAACAAGGATATAATGAAGCCCACGCAGGGCCTCACACATGTTGACTTCGTGCGCATGTGCACTTGAAAACGGAAATTCCCAGCGAAGTTTTGTACCTATCAATATTCTCCTCCCGGGGGCTGAGCGGCGGGCAATCCCACAGGAATTTTACAAATTGTATTTTGGGGTATCTTATTACCCACCCTAGAGCCAAGCATTTTTGTCAAAATCTCAACGGGGATGCTTTCAGGGATTTCAGTAGATTTTGAAAACCAAGAGTCAAATGACCCATAGCCTGAAAATTCCAGGGGTCAAAATGAAAAATTCAGGGGTCAAAATACTGAATTCACAAGAATTTTGTTGCTGAATGTTTAAATGCTCTGCAAATATAGTTAATAAAGGTTGAAACAAAAACATCATTAGTATTTTCTAGAGCTTTTTGAAGTTTGCAAATGGAAATCAAATGTTTTAAAATGATGCAATACAGAATATTGGCTGGAGTCCAAAATGGGTCAAGGGCAATTTGCTGGCATCAGAAAGCAGGATTCTGCATCTATTGAAATCACAGTGCTTACTTGGTATATCAAATGGCCCGGATGCCACAGCAATCTAAAATCCAAACAAAGTCTATTTCCTGGGACCCGGAATCATTCGGCGTGTCATATTCCCGCCCATTTCAAGTCTAAAGTCCTGTATATGCCCGCAGCTCCCCACAGGGGGGAAAATATTGTTGGGTGCATTTGACAGAACACATGTAAACAAAAGCTTTTAAGCGCTGCATTTTCATAAATACCAATTAGAAACAAATGAAACTTTGCAGCATTCAAGGAAACATTTGAATGCATCAAACTGTTTGTTTGATTAACATGATCGAAAGGATTTTAATCGATTATACTGGTTCTTTGGGTATTGGTCCTCTTCCATTATTGGAATTAAAATGGTGGTCTGTACATAAATGTAGTAGATGAATATACAAGTTAAAATCGGAATTTAACGCATGTCCTAGGTAAATTTCGGCTCATGTTAAGTTCTTTAGGTGTTGTTTAATTAAAATATGTTGATGCATATTATCTATATTGTAGCGAATAATGGAAATTTATGAAAAATTTAATATTTAGTTTTCCTCCACTAACATGGTCTTTAGGCGATTAGACATTCCAGCGAATGTATACAAAAAGTAACACTAAACTCGTTACACAGCTTATCAATTACAATAATTAGAATACATATGATACCTGATGGTGTTTTAATAATATCCATTAATCAACCAACCAATAAAATAACATTACAAAATTTAGTTCTGATTGCACTGAATTTTTTTTAAACATTTGTCATTCAGCTCTCCGGTGAGGAGGAGCGGGTCCCGGCCGAGCCAGTTGTTCTAGCCATGGTTATACCACAAGTTGGGAACCAGCATCTGGGCCAACCCCCAAGCGGTGAGTGGAGTGTCATGCGTTCTGCCAGGGCATAACTTTCCTTGCATTGATAATGTCTGAAATGACTTTGCATATAATATTATTAAATTTTGTTATTGGCATGCGTTGAAACAAATTTGGAAACGTGGTCCCTGTTTTTGTTTATCAACAACATATTAATAAAAGTGTTCAAATTTTATATTTTGTTATTGGCAAGTGTTGAAACAATTTTGAAAACATGCTAGCTGTTTGTCTCCAACATATTAATAAAAAAGTGTTCAAATTTGTGGCGCGTCGTGAGAAGACGGGTCTTAATGCATGTGCGTAAAGTGTCGTCCCGGATTAGCCTGTGCAGTTCGCACAGGCTAATCCAGGACGGCACTTTTCGCCTACAGTTGATTTATGTTTAGAAGAGACTTTCTTGAAACAGAAAATACCATAAAAGCTGCACAGGCTGATCCGGGATGACACTTTACGCACATGCATTAAGTCCGGTTTTCCCACGACGCGCCTCATTTATACTTTGCAGAAGTTTGAGTTACTAAGATTGTAGGCTCGTTGTTATCAGATAATCATATGCTGGCAAAATTTTCGACTTTAAATTGTTGGTTAAAAGTTGGTAATACCCCTAGAAGCTTATGTTCTTTCATAGTGTAATGAAACATGAAACATTAATTAAAATGCAGTTGTAGTAAAACTCACTGTTTATTTACTTGTACATGTATGTTGATGTGTGGTAATTATATGGAATCTATTATTCACACATATTATATTGTATGTGTATGTTACTACTGCAGATGACATTCCGAACACAAAACTTCCGAGCTACCAGGAGGCAACAACTCTGCCGAGTTACGAAGAGGCAGAGCGCTTAAAGGCTGCCGAGGCGCTCCGGGACTCAGAGAGCGGGAGTCAACGTGACCTAGAGGCCAGCAATCTGTCCGAGGTGGCGGTGGGGACCGATGGCATGTTCCTCTGTACTTTCATTTGTAAGTGGAATGTTAGGATTTTGTCTATTCTGCATTGAAGTCCATACTAGATATTAATGACACTGTTTATTTTGTAACTATATTACTAAATATGGTTAACAGGTGGTAATGTGTAAGGTATCACATTCCAATAAACATTTTACAAATGTTTTTGTTGGATTATTGGCAGTAGATATTGAA
This sequence comes from Congeria kusceri, assembly GCA_027627225.1. Classification (NCBI taxonomy): domain Eukaryota; kingdom Metazoa; phylum Mollusca; class Bivalvia; order Myida; family Dreissenidae; genus Congeria; species Congeria kusceri. The sequence continues at coordinate 15,583,615 of CM051025.1, read as the reverse complement.
ACTAAACAGAAATTTATTTAAAAGGATGTTAATAGCGTTTAGATTTTTTGTTTACTACAAAATAAAGTACCTTGAAATGTTTGATTTGGCCCAAAGAAAGAATAAAAAAAAACATTAGTGTCACTTTTCTAGTCATTCTGTCTGTTAATGCTGCATTCTCATCCAGAGATTTCTTTTCAATCCATGTTTTCATTCTAATCTGGACATTTTTTCTCACTCTGCATACTGTTACCTGCAATGTTGAGTTTGTTTCTTAGTGGGTACCGATGCGTTTCTGTGTGCTTTCAGTGTCATTCCTGTTCAACTGGATCGGATTCTTGTTTTCCCTCTGCCTCGTGCAGACTATAGCGGGGCGTTGTGGCGCCCTCTCTGGGCTCGGCCTGGGCATCGTCAAGTGGGTTGCAATAATAAAGGTAAGAATAGGTCAAAGTCACTGCTGTGGTCTCAGATGTGGTTGAAAGTGAGCTACCAGACATTTAAAGTGATTCGCTGTTAGCAATTTATACTTTACAGTTTACGAGACTCTAGTGACTGGGCCTGTCTGTTATTGTACTGCAATTTATATCCTACTAAACTTAATTTTGAGAAGTCCTTAGATTACCGGCAGAGATCATATAATTTTCAGTTTTGGACAGTTTTCAGAGACAGAATTGGGTTTGAAAAAGACCAGTTTTCTTAAATTATTCAGTCACTTTACAAATGGTGATAATCCCATGATATCAGTACACAACACACGCATGACCTCAAGAGCGATTGACTTTCCAGAAAATTATGATCCCTGATTACCGATATGTCAAATAGTTGTTTGTTGTACAGTGGCTATATAACTTCAGCATTGATTATAACAAAATTTGCATGTTTTTCATTTTGCAAGAATACCGATATATTTGAAATATTTTCCTCGGAATATGTGAACATTCTCCTCCAGGGGTTCCCCTGGCTGACAATTTGTATAGCCAAAATTACTTTACTTGATTGAAAACATGATACTTTTGACTAAATTGTATATTATTGTGAAGAAAATGTTTGCATACTTATCAAAATTTTCATTACTTAATCCCCAATTTGTAGCCATATCTTTACCCAAATCTCCAATTCATAGCCATTTCTTTACCCAAATCTGCAATTTGTAGCTGTTTCTTTACCCAAATCTGCAATTTGTAGCCATTTCTTTACCCAAATCTTTAATTTGTAGCCATTTCTTTGCCCGAATTGTATCCATATATGTACCGAATTCTCCAGTTAAATTTTTTAGCCGTTACTCTACCCAAATCTCCAATTTGTAGCCATTTGTTTACCCAAATCTCCAATATTTTTTGCCATTTGTTTACCTAAAATCTCCAATGTATAGCCACTTCTTTACCGAAATATCCAATTTGTAGCTATTTCTTTACCCAAATCTCCCAATGTGTAGCTTTTTCTTTAACCAAATATTCAATTTGAAGCCATTTTTAACCCAAATATCAAGTGGTTGTCATTTCTTTAACCAAATATCCGATCTGTAGCTGTTTCTTTACCCAACTATCCAATTTGTAACCATTTGTTTATCCAAATATCCAATTTGAAGCCATTTGCTTATTCATTTGTTCCGTTTCAGCACAATCAGTGGGCAGACGGGTACGCAGACCAGGACTCCTGGGTGTGGTGGCTCCTCATATTCTGCGGTAGGCACATTGATGTGTTGAATTATTGTGTATCTGCTTGAAAACATTATATGAGGCATGTCGTGGGAAAACCAGGCTAAATGCATGTGCATAAAGTGTCGTCTGGGATCATCTTGTGCAGTCACTTTACACTTTTATGGTATTTTCTGTTTCAAGGAAGACTCTTCTAAACATAAATCCACTGTAGGTGAAGTGTTCTCCTGGATCAGCCTGTGTGGACTGCACAGGCTGATCCGGGCCTGGGTTTCCCATGACACGGCTCATATTAATATAGGTTTCCACGGGTAGGTTAGTAATTTGAAAAGTATGGTCATTTGTGCAGACATGGTTTTTGTTACTTTTAATTGATAGTAAGCTTTTGCTCTCTGCTATGTGCTTTACCATTGTTCAGATTAATTTTTCAGATAATTTAAATGCATGTATTTGTGGAAGAAATGATTGAGTTATTTTGTATGATAGTCTAAACTCACAGCACATAGTAGAAGCTGGTAGATGAATTAAATCTTTCAGTCAAAATATATTCTTCACATATCGTTGCCTTTAACCATGCGATAAATTAATGCATGCAACTAAATAATTATATACTCTGTTGTGTTTTCAGGGTTCATGATTTTCATTCGCGGTGCAGTGGAGTATGCCAGGTTCAAGTTCGAATGGAACAGGGTGCGCATCCAAGTACGCCGCTACCACCTGTTCTAAGTCGACAAAGCCGTGTTCAGCTGATCACAAATGGAGCCAGCAACAAATTATAAACCAGACCTTCCCTGTAACTTTTTTTCATACACAGTTTATAACCTCATATTGCATTGTACTAACTTGCACCTTGGTTATCTTATGACATGAAATGACAACACTTATAGATACATTGTACAGATTTAATGTTGGATTTTTTCTCATTTATTTAACAAAAATATTCACCCCTCCACACTTTTTTCGCAATGTTATGTTTGTAAGTTTATAAAATTTTGAAAAGGAAGAATTTGAAGTGTTTCCTTGGGGGAAGGTCTGCATACAAATGTTTAATGGTTGTTTTTATATTTCTTTTAATGGGATTTTTTGGTGTTTGGATATTGTAAATAGACCAAAACATGCAGATTTAACAAATTTTAAATAAAAACACAGAACCAGTTAATAATTGGTTATGTGCTAGGGCGTATATTCAGAATTCAAATTTTTGGTAGGTTGTGATAGTGGAACAATTACACAAAGGAAATATTATTATTCTGTATATACGCAACATGTATTTATTATGATTAAACAGATTTTGGCTCAGCTAGGCTGTGTGTTTAACCAATCTTACAAAACTTCCCACTTTGTATGTATTGTATGTGTGATTACAAAATCAAGTGGTCTTTTTTACTCTTAAAAAATAAATGATTTCTCTTTGTTTTATAAATCATGTTTTTAATTTCTTTTAAGCATGAACATGAAATGTAATTTTTGTGTATTAATACTCAATTTTTTTATTTATTTTTTTTCAAATGTAAAATTATTCTTTTGCTATCAAATCTTATGTTGACGCATTTATACTCAATGTTTATAAATAAATATCTTAATGATATTCTTAAATCAATTCTATTTAAGATTCAAACACATTACAATATGGTTTATTCATTTGATAGAATGTGTTAATTATTTTCTGGAACTTAAGTATTTATATTGGTAATTTTGTTGTATTCACGTCAAAGGTTTTGTCTTAATGTGTTGATTATTTTTTGGAACTTAAATATTTATATTTGTAATTTTGTTGTATTCACGTCAAAGGTTTTGTCTTTTATTGATCTTCATAAGATGTTTACAATATAATCCCTAGTCGTTCAAAATTAGTAAATTGTTTATATTGTATCTTGTGGTCATTTAAATAAATATGAATTGTTCATTTTCTCCTGCTTTCTTTTTTGCCACAAACAGATTCAACATTTTAACAAAATTTGTTTCCCACAAAATCGTTACATGACTATTAGGCATCTTTTACAAAGATAAGTCATTCCTTTATTTATTTCTGTTCTTTGCAAATACATGCAATTTAGAGAATGCAAATCATCTTCAGAGTTAAGGCGTAAAAAATGTGTTTGTTACAGGTTACATGCAAAGGCGTAAAAAATATGTTTGTTTCAGGTTACATGCCCAAAAGAATTAAGGTAGGTAGGTAGGTAGGGAATTATTTTTTTATGCCCCCGGCATCTTGATGCGGAAGGCATATGATGATCGCCCTGCCGTCTTTCCCTCCGTGACAAGGTTAAGCAGATTTTACCGTTTCGTCTAGCACCAACACCGCTACAACACTTTGATACTTGCGCAGTTGTTGCTTGTGACCATTCCCTATCCACCCATATCGCCCAACCTCACTTTGACCTTGACCTTATTTACAATTCGAAAGTGCCATTTCTTGGTTAGCTAGATTTTACCGTTTCGTCTAGCACCAACACCGCTTACTACAACACTTGGATATTTACACAGTTGTTACATAGACCATTCCCAATCCACCCATATCACCTAACCTGACTTTGACCTTGACCTAATTTGGACTAAGAAACAGGCTACCCAGCACCAACTGGGGGCAAGTGTGTTTATCTAACACAGAATCTTGTTTTTAATTTTTTTTTTATTTGGTAAATGGTCAAATTGAATATTCTAAAACTGAATGAATATTCAAAACATGTCTCTAATATCACAAAACATTGTTTTGAAGTGGATGCTATCAAAACAAAACACTTACTTATCCAAAAAACATTTAATTATTGGAAAAAATGAGTAAAATAAACAAAAAAATATCTGACCCACTAAATAAATTGTTCTAGGGTCGGGGCTTTTGTTTAGGGTAGGCCAGGTAACCTGAAACAAACATATTTTCTTTTACGCCTAAGTAAAATTAGGCAATATGTGTTTTTTTTTTACGCCTAAGTAAAATTAAGCAATGTATATTTCAGAATCCGGTGTTGCATTTACACTGGTCAAAAGCATTCATTTAGTAACTGAAAATTATTCACTCTACCTGCATACATAAAATGTGATGTTAACACAATCTGCAGCAAACCTTAGCCATTGAAATTACTGTTACAAATTAGAACGTTGCAGACCCATTTGAGCGGCAATCAGCAGGTCTGATTCCTGTACAAGGATTGCAAACCCTTCACAGTTGAAGACAATTTTCAATGTGAATGCGTACACAGTCTCGCAACCATTCTGACATGTGCCCCACCATGTCACAGAATATCACTGCCCAATATAAAAACCTTCAAAAATGAATGAATAACCAGTACGAGCTTTTTTATGAAAAAAGACTATTGGTCCAAACTGTCTGATCTAGGATCGATTGATCATCCAAAAACTGGACAAGACATTTCAGAGTTTCACCTATTAGGCTCTTTCGTCTGCGATAATCAAATTACAAAATAATTATTCTAACAATCCACATTGTTGAATAAACAAATGATTACAAAATTATTTTAAAAACTATGACTTGAAAAACACATTAATATTAGTCACTCCTGTATTTTAGAAGGGAGACCAGAGTAATCCAAAAAACTTCAGACCACTTTCCCTAACAACATTCTGCTGCAAGTTAATGGAGCATATAGTGCATGAAGTTCCTCGATGACAACATCCTCTCCCATAAGCAACACGCCTTGTGGAAGAAAAGGTAATGCGAGATGCAGCTCATCACCACTGTCCAGGACCTAGCAGCAGATCCTATTGGACTTCTCCAAGGTGTTGGGTAAGGTGCCCCACCGATGCCGTTCAGCAAAGCGCAACTACTACGGGGATTCTGGGGTGGATCAACAGCTTCCTTGCCAACAGACAACAAGTAGCACTAGATGGAAAGACTTCAAACCTAGCTCTTGCTACATCTGGAGTCCCAAAGGAAACCATGCTAGGACGGTGCCTGTTCTTGGTTAACATCAACAACATGCCAGATACAATCTCATCCACTGCACGCCTCTCTGCAGACGACTGCCTACTATACAGGACCATTAACCTGGACAAAAACACCAATGCACTACAAGGTGAGATGGTTTACCTACTACAAGAATGGGACAGGGACTGATACATGCAAAATGTTCCACATTACCAATAAGCTGAAGACTATAGACGGCTCAAACACCATACACGGCCAAAACTTACAACACACCAACATGGAGAAGTACTTGGGCATCACACTTAACAACACACTTTCCTGGAACAGTCACATTAATGCAACAGCAAAGAAGGCAAACAACACACAGCCTTTCTACGCAGAAACCTGACCACATGACCGAAAGACATCAAGGCCGCTTGCTACAAGTCCTTGATAGGACCCTAACTGGAGTATGCTGCTACAATATGGGACCCACTAGGACCAATGTCATCAAGCTTGAGAGAGTACAACGAAGAGCTGCTCGATTCTGCACAGATGATTACAGACACCAGCAGCGTCACAGCAATGATAGTCACTTGACTAGGACACACTAGAAGCCAATCGCCAGCACTCCAAAGCCATCATGATGTACATGATCCTTAAGACATACAAGCGCAGCACATACTAACACAAGTTGGAGTACATACAAGAGGCCATGCCAACAGGTTCCTGGTACCATTTGCAACTGTCAAACTCCTTCCCTCATGGCATCCGCATCTGGAAAAGCCTACCTGAAGTGAATCACAGCCCCAGCCCTAAAAGTCTTCATAACTAGGATGGGGGCGCCAAAGCCTTAACTCTTGAGCTATGTTTTTATCCTGATTTTAACGGTTGTTCACCGCGCTTTCTACTTGCGCATGTACATGCTCACACATGTGCGACGATGCTCCAAACGGAATCCAGCATACTATCCAGAAGAAGAAATTCATCGGTTGATATGTTCAGATAAACGAAAGGACCAAGATGACCCTATATCGTTAAGTAGCTTGATGTAATAAAACCTGATTTGGAAAAATAATTAACCTGCCAAAGGTTCAGCCTAAAAAAAGGCGACACCTCACGAGTGTAAAGGCCGCTTAAAAGTCAGTAAATGTGCGATTGTCATTTGACATTGTAAAGTTGTGTTTTCTTACCGCACACAACCCATGTTTGCCAAGAACCTAGATGTCATGGAAGGCTATAATCTGAATAAGTTTAATCTAATCTTAACATCATTTGTTCCTTCAGTGTTAAAAATCTTTGTTTTTAGCTCACCTGAGCACAACGTGCTCATGGTGAGCTTTTAGGATCACCTTGTGTCCGTCGTCCGTTGGCGTCAACATTTTCATTCAAAGAACATCTCCTCCTAAACAGCTGGGCGGATTTTCACTAAACTTCATAGTAATGATCCTTGGGTGACCCTCTTTCAAAATTGTTCAAATCGTTCTGTTCCGCTGAATAAGTAGGTCACAAGAGCTAAAAATAGATTTAAAAACTGAAAACTCGAAACCACAAGGCTTGGAGTTTTCATATTTGATATGTGACATCCTCTAGTGGTCTTCTATAAAGATTGTTCACATGATGTCCCTTGGGTCGAAATTGGCCACACCCCGGGGGTCACATGGTTTATATAGACTTGAATAGCAAAATGACTTTAATAGTGGTCCTCTACAAAGATTGTTCAAATGATGCCCCTAGGGTCAAAACTTGCCACACCCTGGGGCTCACATGGTTTATATAGACTTAAATAGCAAAATGACTTCAAAAATCTTCTTCTCTGAAACCACAAGGCCTAGAGGTTTCATATTTGGTATGTAACATTGTATAGTGGTCCTCTACAAAGATTGTTCAAATGATGCCCCTGGGCCAAAACTGGCACACCCCGGGGGTCACAATGTCGATACAGACTTAAATAAATAGCAAAATGACTTTTAAAATCTTCTGTTCTGAAACTGCAAGGCCCAAGGCAAGGTTTCATATTTGGTATGTAATATTTCATGGTGGTCCTCTACAAAGATTGTTCAAATGATGCCCATGGGCAAAAAACTGGCCACACCCCGTGGCTCACATGGTTTATATAGGCAAAATGATTTAAAACTTTTTCTCCTCTGAAACCACAAGGCCTAGAGGTTTCATATTTGGTTGGAAACATTGTATAGTGGTCCCTAACAAAGACTGTTCAAAAGATGCCCCTGGGGTCAAAACTGGCCACGCCCGGGGGTCACATGGCATGTATAAACTTAAATAGCGTAGCACTTTTCATTTCCGCTCTCTAACTCGAGAACAGATTGAGATATTTTAAGGAAACTTCATACATAGATACCTTATAGCGAGACCTGGCTTGGGATTGCTAATGGGGAGGGTGGGTTCAAGGTCACTGTTACTAAAAATAGAAAAACGGTTTCAGCTCAATAACTTGAGAATGCATTGAGACATTTTAATGAAAATTAATACATATATACCTTATATTGAGAACTCTATTGGGATTGCATATGCGGTGGGTGGAGTGAAGGTCAAGGTTACTGTTACTAAAAGTAGAAAAATGGTTTCCGCTCAATAACTTTAGAATGCATTGAGACATTTTAATGAAACTTAATACATAGATACCTGATATAACAATCTCGCTTGGGATTGCATATGGGGTGGGTGGGGTCAAGGTCACTGTTACTTAAAATAGAAAAACAGTTTCTGCTCAATAACTTGATAACGCATCGAGCTATTTCAATGAAAACTTGTACATAGATACTTTATATCGAGACCTAGCTTGGGATTGCATATGGGGTTGATGGGGTCAAGGTCACTGTTACTAAAAATAGAAAAACAGTTTCTGCTTAATATCTTGAGGATGCATTGTGATATTTTAATGAAACTTAGTACAAATATCTTACATTGAGACCTCACTTGGGTTTGCTTATGGGGTGGGTGGGGTCAAGTTCAAGGTCACAGTTATTAAAAATAGAAAAACGGTTCACGCTCGATAACTTCAGAACGCATTGAGATATTTTAATGAAACTTCATACTAAGATATGGAGACCTCGATTTGGTTTATGTATGGGTAGGTGGGGTCAAGGTCATTGTTACTAAAAATCGACAAACAGTTTCCGCTCAATTACTTGAGAATGTTTTGAGATATTTTAATGAAACTTCGCGCATAGATATCTTATATCAAGACCTCGCTTTGGATTGCATTTCGGGTGGGTGGGGTCAAGGTCAACATTATTAAAAATAGAAATTTTATGCTGACTTTGATGTTCTAAAAATTGGGTTTTTCATGGAATTTCCATGTTTCTTGTAATTGGTATGTAACATTGTATAGTGGTACAAAGTTTGTTCAAATGATGCCCCTGGGGTCAAAACTGTAAAAAAAAAAAAAAGGCCACGCCCTGTGGGTCACATAGTTTAAGTAAATTTAAATAGCAAACTGACTTTAAACATCTTCTCCTATGAAACCGCAAGTCCCTGTGGTTTCATATTTGTTATGTAATATTGTATAGTGGTCCTCTACAAATATTGTTCAAAATATATACCTGGGGTAGAGTGGCCACGCCCTGTGGGTCACATGTTTTATATAGACTGTACAAATCTTCTCCTGAAACTGCAAGGCCCAGATCTTTATACTCAGGTAAGTGCTTTAGTGCCATTTGGCCCTCTTGTTATAAGCCATTATGATGCCTTTTACTCAGGTGAGCGACCTTGGGCCATTTTGGCCCTCCTGTTTTACCTTATTTGACCTATTGACCTAGTTTTGACCATATATGACCCATACTTTACCGGAATCTAGACTGCATGGTAAACAAGGCTTGTCACAGGATGTGACGTATTCCCCCTAAGCATATGCCTGTCAGAGGAAGGCAACACAGTGTCAGTTACATGTTGGCAAAAATGAAGCTTCCTACAAAAAGAGTTATGGTCCTTATACTCTGCACTTCCTCTCAACATCCTCTATCAATATATGTGTTTCATTTTAAATCACTTCAATACTAATGGAGTTACGCACTGCACAATAAAATTGACTAAAGGGCAATAACTCCTTAAATATTGAAGAAAGAGTAATGGTCCTTGTTCTCTGCACTTCCTTTCAATGTCTTCTATCTTTATATTTGCGTTTTTTTTAACCCTTCAATATTGATGGAGTTATCCTCTGTACAAAAAATAAACAACGGGCAATTACTCCATAAACATTGAAGAAAGAGTTGTGGTCCTTGTGCTCTGCACTTTCGCTCATTGTCCTCTATCATTATATGAAGTTTCATTTGAATCCCTTCAATACTAATGGAGATATGCTCAGCACAATAAAATTAAACAAAGGGCAATAACTCTGTAAATATTGAAGAAAGAGTTTTGGTCCTTGTGCTCTGCACTTTCTCTCATTGTCCTCTATCATTATATAAAGTTTCATTTGATCCCTTCAATACTTATGGAGATATGCTCAGCACAATAAAATTAAACAAAGGGCAATAACTCTGTAAATATTGAAGAAAGAGTTTTGGTCCTTGGACAAACTCCGAACGATTTAAGAAACGTGACGGACGGGCGGTCAACTCGATCATGACGAACAGACAGTTAAAAATAAAGACACACGCATCCATTACTGGATGCCCCAAAATAGTTGTTGAGGGTGCATAAAATACAAATCACTGCATACCTGTTGACCCAAGATTTTCTAACGCTTGGAAATAAAAAAAAACGAAAGACCGTGTATCATTTTCAAGCAAAGAAAAGTCTCCGTGTTCCCCACAATGCGTACAAAGGAGAGCTTCGAAAATAAGTCTCAGCCATCTTGCACGAGCTGCTGCCAATCAGTATCAGTGCTAACAAGTTATGCAATGATTAGCTGGAATGGTGCAGTAGTAGTGGTATTGAAGCAATGATTAGCTGGAATGGTGCAGTAGTAGTGGTATTAATGCAATGATTAGCTGGAATGATGCAGTAGTAGTGGTACTGAAGCAATGATTATCTGGAATGATGCAGAAGTAGTGGTATTGAAGCAATGATCAGCTGGAATGGTGCAGAAGTAGTGGTATTAAAGCAATGATCAGCTGGAATGATGCAGTAGTAGTGGTATTGAAGCAATGATCAGCTGGAATGGTGCAGTAGTAGTGGTATTAAAGCAATGATCAGCTGGAATGATGCAGAAGTAGTGGTATTAAAGCAATGATCAGCTGGAATGCTGCAGCAGTACTGGTATTGAAGCAATGATCAGCTGGAATGGTGCAGAAGTAGTGGTATTAAAGCAATGATCAGCTGGAATGGTGCAGTAGTAGTGGTATTAAAGCAATGATCAGCTGGAATGATGCAGAAGTAGTGGTATTAAAGCAATGATCAGCTGGAATGGTGCAGAAGTAGTGGTATTAAAGCAATGATCAGCTGGAATGATGCACAAGTAGTGGTATTGAAGCAATGATCAGCTGGAATGGTGCAGTAGTAGTGGTATTAAAGCAATGATCAGCTGGAATGATGCAGAAGTAGTGGTATTAAAGCAATGATCAGCTGGAATGATGCAGAAGTAGTGGTATTAAAGCACTAATCAGCTGGAATGGTGCAGAAGTAGTGGTATTAAAGCAGTGATCAGCTGGAATGATGCAGAAGTAGTGGTATTAAAGCAGTGATCAGCTGGAATGATGCAGAAGTAGTGGTATTAATGCAATGATCAGCTGGAATGATGCAGAAGTAGTGGTATTAAAGTAATGATCAGCTGGAATGGTGCAGAAGTAGCGGTATTAAAGCAATGATCAGCTGGAATGATGCAGAAGTAGTGGTATTGAAGCAATGATCAGCTGGAATGGTGCAGTAGTAGTGGTATTAAAGCAATGATCAGCTGGAATGATGCAGAAGTAGTGGTATTAAAGCAATGATCAGCTGGAATGATGCAGAAGTAATCAAAGCAGTGATCAGCTGGAATGGTGCAGAAGTAGTGGTATTAAAGCAGTGATCAGCTGGAATGATGCAGAAGTAGTGGTATTAAAGCAATGATCAGCTGGAATGATGCAGAAGTAGTGGTATTAAAGCAATGATCAGCTGGACTGATGCAGAAGAAGTGGTATTAATGCAATGATCAGCTGGAATGGTGCAGAAGTAGTGGTATTAAAGTAATGATCAGCTGGAATGATTCAGAAGTAGTGGTATTAAAGGCCGCAGTGAAGAAACGGATGTGGTGTCTCGCCTTGTGATCGGGATATTGTGAAGTCAATTTGGTCAACAAGAAATATTCTCACTTCTACCAAGTATTGAGGTTGTTTTTTTTTCTCTCGAGGAAGAATACTCGATCCAATAGCCCTCCGTTCTTGTCGCAAGACTGGTTTAAAGTAGGTAGTAGTATTGAATGCACTTTTCCGTTTGTTTATGTTTTTATAATAGTGTTGTTGTTTTTTTAAATCGGCATACGAATAAGTAAGGAAAAGATTGGACATGTGATAGTTTGCTTTTTACATATACATAACTGAAAGAAAACAACAATGAAATAAAAGCTACAAACCACAGACTAAAAATAGATGACAGTTGGCAACATGTCGTGCCCGCGGTGAACATTTGTGCAAAACTATGTCAAACTCCACTCTCAAATGAAGAACATCTGGTCCGGGCCGCCACGCTGTATTATGCCGATATTTGACCTTTGATCTCTTATTGTGACCTTGACCTTTGAGTTAGGGAAACAGGTCTTGCGTGCGACATGCCGTCTCCACATGGTGAACATTCAAGTGTCAATTTATTTTGAAATTCCCTGATGGATGATGAAAAATTAAAATCCACACAAGTTGTACCATCTCCATATTTGACCATTGACCTCTATGTGTGACATTGGCCTGTGTGCGAGATACACGGGTATTGCGTGCGACATGCCGTCTCCAATGGTTAACATTCTAAATTCCCTGGTGAATGATGAATTAACAGTCTGGAGAAGTTGTATCGTGCCCATATTTGATCTCTGACCCCTATGTGTGACCGTGACCTTTGAGCTAGGTACACAGGTCTTACGTGCGACACGCCGTCGCCACATGATGAAAATTTGTGGCAAGTTATTTGTAAATTCCCTGATGAATGATGAATTAACAGTCCGGACAAGCTCCCATATTTGACCTTTGACCTCCAAGTGCGACCTTGACCTTTGAGACAGGGACAAGCAGGTCATGCGTGCGGCATGCCGTCTACGCATGGTGAACATTTGTGGAAAGCTCCATGGTGAAGGATGAATGATGAATTAACAGTCCGGACAAGATCGTCCGGGCGCACTTACGGACTGACGGACGGACGCATTTTGACAAATAGGTCTCGACAAAAGCATTGAAATCTTTTCCAGTATAGACCATGTATAGAATTTGAGGCCGACTTGGTCTGGTTCGTCAACATTATGGACCGTCTCTGAATTTGAGCGTTATGGCCAATTTCATTGCTGACAACAACGTAAATAGTCGCAACATTTGACCCGGAAGTAAAACTTTACATGGCTGTAAAGGTGACGAAACACCATATGCTGAAATAAAGTTTAATTTCTGTTGTGAAATATCTTAGACAGTTGTATAAATAGAACATCAGGTAAAATAATGGGTAAACCGAAAAACAAGTCGAAGACGAAAGGAGTGTAAGTGACACTTGTTTATTTGTTAATAAAATCGTTTTGACACTTTATAATAAATCAACAGAGAATAACATTCGCTGTTGTCGTTTTCATTATATATATGTATTATTGTATAGTCTTCGTTTATAGTTATTGTATGTCATTGTCTTTATGTATTAAAACCTTCCCAGCAAATTATATTACAAGGTGCCAAGAATGCATGTTGACATTTTTATTGATCATTTTTGGATGGTTGACAGGATTATATATTTTTTTATTTTTTTTTGGGCACTGTACCTGCTAGAATTCATTGTATAGCCCTGGGCAAATATTGAGATACTTTTTACATGGGAAATGTTTACTTTACAAAACTTACCACGGAAAGACCATTTATGTGGTGGAAAGTTTTCCTGTTTATATCGTCGCATGGTCTAAGTTCGTGGATTCTGTAACTTCGTGGATTTCTTATATTAGGTTACGTAACCAAAACAATGTACAGAACATGCAAACTTTCCATTTAAAAACTAGGATGTAATCTTGACCTACTTGTTAAAATACATTATGTTTTAACATACTCAATTTTAACAAGAAAGCAGTTTGAAAAAAAATTAAGGTATGTAAAATATCACAAATTTGTAATATACAATTAATCATTTTGATATCTCATATTTCGTAAAATACTCCATATAAAAACTACACAATTTAGGTTTTCTGCATTGTTAACATGTCTTTTTGACAGCCTCGTTTTCAATTTTTCACTGAGATATTGTAAGGCCAAGAATATCTTATTGAATGTTGACTTTAATAAATGTACCCTTTAATAAAGTAAACTTTTGGATTTGGAGATGAACCCCCAACATGTCAAGCAGAAATAGGGTCTACATCCTCCTCTAGATTGGCAAAATGTCTTTAAATGTAGAATAGAATTCATGTCAAGTTTCATACTGGATATGTTACTACTGGGAAATAGCCAGCCATACTTCCCATATTATGTAGACCTCGAGTAAATCATCAGCTAGAACCATTCAACACCTATACAGGGCCTTCCCCAGGCCATTTTAGCGCCTTGGTGCCGGGGCGCTTAAATTTTAACTTGAACATATCCGGGGCTCCTAAAATTGCTGTCGCCCAGGGCACATATATTTTATCAATTAATGTGTTGTTTTGACTGCAGCTGACGGACAAATTCCTGCTGTGAAAGCTAATCTCTTACGTCACGATGGCTGTTTTTCACTCCAGAATCATGTACACCAACTCAATCAAGTTGGTGAATGATCAGCGCGAGTGTCACTTCGCTGAAAATTTAAACAATTTACAGTTATTCTAAGGGCTATGGATCGGTGGGTAAGTTACGATCCGATCCACGAGCCAGTGTTTATGATTCACAGATCGAACCATGAATCAGCTGTTACAAATTGTGATACAGGAAAACACTCATGAGCCATGAAGACTAATAACTGTATCATATTAAACCAACTTATCACCTTCTTCTTGTCATTTTTAGCTTGACTATTAGAAGAATAGGTGAGCTTTCCTACTACCCCCGGCGTCGGCGTTCACGTCCGCGTCTAAATTTGGTTAAAGTTTTTATTCAAAAGTCTTGTAACTTCAAAACTACATAACTTATTCACTTGAAAGTTGGAATATACCTTTGTTATCAACTCCAGTGTCAGGGGCAACATTCTGCATAACTCTGTTTTGTATTTTGACAGAGTTATGCCCCTTTTTCACTTAGATTTTCTGGTTAAAGTTTATATTCAAAAGTTTTGTAACTTCAAAACTACATAAATTATTCACTTGAAACTTGTAACTAACCTTTGTCATCAACTCCAGTATCAAGGGCAACATTCTGTATAACTCTAGTTTGTATTTTTACAGAGTTATGCCCCTTTTTCACATAGATTTTCTGGTTAAAGTTTATATTAAAAGTTTTGTAACTTCAAAACTACATAAGTTATTCACTTGAAACTTGGAACTAACCTTTGTCATCAACTCCAGTGTCAGGGGCAACATTCCCCATAACTCTGTTTTTTATTTTGCGAATTGATGCCCCTTTGTCACTTTGCCCCTTTGTCACTTAGATTTTATGGTTAAAGTTTATATTCAAAAGTTTTGTAACTTCAAAACTACATAAGTTATTCACTTGAAACTTGGAATATACCTTTGTCATCAAGTCCAGTATCAGGGTGAACATTCCCCATAACTCTATTTTGTATTTTGATAGAGTTAAGTCCCTTTTTCACATAGATTTTCTGAATTGCTTTGCTACAAATGATAACTTAGATTATGCACTAACTTGGTTTGATGAAAAATTGCTGGGATTGTTTAGGAAAATGCCTCTATCTTCGTAAATTTTTGTCAGATTTTTTTCTTCTTTATTTCAAAATAAAGCTTACATTCTGAGGGGAATTTTAAGGTTAATATAAGGGAAAAATATATACCTTTTCAGCAGGGGAATATGGCCAAATTTCGGCCCCAAATTGGCACTAAAAAAACTGTTGCCTCAAAGTCACCTTTTATATTTAACAAAAAATGAACAAAATGGGAAAAAAATTGACTAAGATAGAGGAATTTTTAAAAAATATCCCAGCAATTTTTCATCAAACCAAGTTAAAGCAAAATCTAAGTTATCATTGGTTACAGCAAAATAATTGATTTATGAATGTTTTATAACAAAGTAGAATATAAACGTGTAAATGTACTAAAAGTGCTTTTCTAAAAAAAATCCCTTTTTGCTGTAAAATTTCCCATCTGAAGGGCCCCGCCACCTTTCTCCAAAGGTGAAAAAAACACTGTATGAAAGTATTTTCACACTGGGGATGTAAATTTTGCTGATGGTTTGCTGTATTGTTGTTCCGCCATGCGTCATGTACTTGAATGTGTGTACGACGCCATTGTTTTAATAGGAGTTTCGCATTCATGTTTTCTTATTTTTTTAATTGATGTGGGATTACGTGCACAAGCGCATATATAAGCTAACTTGGGGCGTGTTGGTGACTTGAAAAACGCAGGTTTTGAAAAAACATACAAATGTAATGCTCCCGATATTGCAGCTCTACTTGTCACGTGACTTGTGTTTACCTACTTGTTACGTGACTTGTGTTTACATTCTGCTATTTGGAAAACTAAGACGTGGACACACATTAAACTGCAATATAATGTCTCAAAAGGGTTTATTTGTGTATTGATCAACTAATTTTATGAAAATCAATATAAGGTAAATATAAAATTTAAGATCGCTGTCAAACGATCTCAGCAATGGCGAGTGTTTGTACTCGATTCCCAGCCCGAAATCGTGGGTATCCGAGTACTCAGATGCTCGCAGCAGCCCTAGTTATTCCTAGGCCGCAATCAATCACCCTGAAGCAGCGCCCTGTAGGCCGAGCTTCAACATGCTGTAAAATCAATGTAAGCCAATAGAAACGCTCAGTTTATCTTCGCTTTGGAATGACATTCTGATTGACCAATCGGCACAATAGACATATATCCATCCGCAAATAACCTTATACGCGCATCAGTGCGTATTATCGACCGTAAAAAGATTACTCAACCATTTCGTAATTGATAATGTCCACACTTATTTATTTGACAAATTCACATACTGCGAAAAATCAGTCAGAAATACGCTAATATGAAATCGTAATCAGAAAAGCCTATCCAGTGTTAATGTTGTAGCTTCGTAAACACAAACTGTATTGTTTAGGTACATGTATGCCATTTTAAACCCGTGTTTTCTTTAAAAGAGCGCAAAATGTCTGCTGACAACCCAGACGTAATGCTCCACGCATGGAAAGCGTGCTTGTACTGACTTAAAATTTAACGCACATAGGCACTACGTGAATGATGAAATTTTCCCAAAATTTTCCCGCAGTTTATGCAAGAACAAAGCATGTATGTATTTTAATCAAGATCTATAAAATTCACCAATTATCTAATCAGTACTAAGTTCAACAGTTGTAATGATTGAAACATTGGTAAAACACTAAACACATGCTCATATGAACATAATTAATCGAAAACAGAGGCTCTGTAAGTAGATCGAGTCTAAACTACAAATTCGAGAACGACGGTTGGGTTTGCACCTGGCGTCACTGTGCGAATGTGATGCGCACTGGACATAAACATCGTGAAAAAATTATTACTTTCAGTTTCGCGACAAAGGTGATGTTTCATTTATTTAATTTCGTTTAAACGTTTACAAAAAAAACAACAACATGTAAGCGTTAATTTTAAGTGCTAAAACGCACCAGATAACGTCATTTGACACGTGAAAAAAAATCAAGATAGGAGGGGATAGCCCTCCCTAACCCACCCCATTAGGGCCCGGTGCGCCTGAAACAAATCCTGGGGAACGCCCTGCTATAAAACATTAATTTAACTTACTCTTTTACACAATTTTGCTTGGCCTAAGTTGGAATTGTCTGGGTCATCTTGGCATGCACGCACTGTATTTGGAGATGATGTTATATCCATGAACTTACATTGTGCTAGAATTGTTGAAGCCAAAATGACGTAGTAGTTGGGTTTTTACGTTTGCTCAGCCATTTATTGGTAATTTTTATGGATTAAACATGTTTTAGTAGAAAATAAACATAAATATATAAGTAAGTGGTTTCTCTTCTGTCGTTTGATATTTTTGTCAATTTATTATTTGACAATGTCTTACATCCACAAACTTAGGCAAGTCAATGATACACATATCACGGCATGAACTTGGTCACTAAAGCGGAGAAGTTGTGTGGCGGCCCGGTTAGGTCAGTCAGCCCTTTTAGCGCAGGTTCGAGTGCCGGACTGACTGCACAATTGTCTCACCCTGTGACATTTGGCACCCATCTTGGGACCGTGATATTATCTGGGTATACTCTTACAAGGCCCGTGGTAAGTTATATAAACACCCCTAAATTCCCTAAATTCTAGGACATA
The DNA here is from genome assembly GCA_027627225.1 of Congeria kusceri. Taxonomy (NCBI): domain Eukaryota; kingdom Metazoa; phylum Mollusca; class Bivalvia; order Myida; family Dreissenidae; genus Congeria; species Congeria kusceri. The sequence continues at coordinate 15,565,596 of CM051025.1, read as the reverse complement.
CTCATATTCAAGCTTGGGTGTATGTCACGGCATGAACTTCGTCACTAAAAGGAAGAAGTTGTGTGGCAGCCCAGTTAGGTCAGTCTGGAGAGCACTCGCCCTGTAACAGTCTCCGCAAAAGTCGTGAATTTATTACTGGCCAAGAAGACCGGTAGTTCTCCAAATATTACTGGCCACTGATTTTTTGCAAGAAACATTTAAATACGATAAAAACAATATCTTTGAAGAAAACTAAAACAATATGCACTAGTCAGTGCTTTATTAACTAAAGCTACTACATATACTATCAGCATGTTAATTTTGCAATATATATATGAATTCAATTGTATTTGTCAAAGTCCCTTCAGCGTCTTCAGCACAATCGGTGACCCTCAAGTATGACATTATGACTGTTGTGGAAACAGATACAGCAAGTGCTTGGACCGAAATTTTCACCGGACAAGAGGACCAGTATTCAGACAGTTTTTCCCAGACCTCACAGATTTTTATCGGCAATGTCCGAGGTCTTTCGCGGAGACTGCTGTTAGCAAGGGGTCCCGGGTTTGAGTCCCGGACTCACTGCACAATTGTCTCACCCAGAGACATACATTTTCAGCTGTCAAATTTTTGTCGGTACTTTAATGCGCTCACAAAGTAGAATTGAGCAGTACTGTCTTGGAATTACCAATTTACAAATATGAATTAATTATTTTCACCTTTATTTTGTAAATGTAGTGTCAGAATAAACAGAAATTGTTAGCTGTGTTAATTTACTTGCCAGTAGATGCAACAAGCACCCAGAGAAACGTATGGTGGGATTGTAAATAGACTTGACATGCACTTCTAGCAAAGTTGATGCTGAAACTTTTTTTAACCCTTCATAGTATTGTTTTTATTAATGAATTTTATACTTGCAATTTCCATGCCTTATTCATTTTATTATTATTTTTTTTTACCACTACGAAGTACAGTGTGGCATCTGAACAGGGTACTAGGTTAACATTGGTGGTAGCTATAGTCTGTTTCATGATACAACATCTCCTTTCTTTTCTAAAAGACAAAAGATAATCATGTTGGTATAAGGCGTTACATAATTGTGCAATGTAAATATAGTATGAGAATATGAAAACATTAAAATAACAATAATGAATATTAATCAGAGTTTGTTAACACAATATTAATGAATAATAATATTTTTTTTTTTTTTTTTTTTGCAACATATTATTTTCTCGTAGTAGCTTTACATACATGCATACATTAATACATCAACCATTATATTATACTAATACAAAAGTATTAATACATTTGCATGTACAAAATTAAAATGATATGCAATCAGTTGCATTGAGTTTATATGTAATTATGATATTGTGAAGACTACAAAACTAATGCTATGTAATACAGACTAACTATTACATAACAGAATATGTATACACACAGCAGTATTAATACATTTACATGTATTAAATTGAAATATATTGTAGACAACACTGCACATTTAAAAGAAAATTGCTAAAGACACTGAATTGCATTGAGTATAAATGTTGTTATGATATTGCAGAGACTACCAAAGTAATGTTATGGTATACACAATAATTATTACTAGGTGTAGTAATCCTTGTCTATTTAATTTCACTAAACAATGTCTACGAACATGCTGACTAGGGACCAATCTCTTAATTCTTCATCTGTTTTTGTTGTATTTTTTAAAATTTCAAATGAGTGTTTGAAGCTATAAACTAGTCCAAAGTTAGAAGGAATTCTGTTTTTTCTCTGGCAGTGAAAAATATATCGTTTAATTTCTAGGCATAAAATATTTAAATTGTTCATTTTTGAATTAGTAATACCAAGTATAATATCCTGACATGTTAGCTGGATAGGTAAGCTTTGTCTATTTCTATTCACTATATGAACAGCAAATGTAATAATTTCTTGAGAATTTATACAGTTCCAGAACAAGTGTGTTATATTTTCTACTTCATTTTTACAAAAAGTACATAGATTATCAGCAGCTATTTTCATAGTAAACATATGGGCTTTTGTTCCTAAGATTCTGTGGACAGTTCTGCATTGGAACCATTGGGCATATGTATCTTTACTAATATTGAACACAAATGCATATACATTTCTCCAGTCAATACCATAGAACTCGGCATTCCATTTTGTTTGACTGGTTGGGATATAACTGTTTTGAATATATGTTTTATAAACATGTTTTTCTTTAGGACTTGTTACTGTTTTCTTTACATAAGTTGCTAATACAGGTCCTTGAATTTTGTTATCATAGGTGAACATGTCTCCAAAAGTTTTAATGTATTTACTTATTACTTTGATTAAACCTTGATACAGTAGAAAATTCACATTTATTCTAAATAGATAGTCCAAAGATTCTTTGGAGATAAAACAGTTTCTATCTATCAATATATCTCTAAGGAGACGAATACCTCTTTCATATAGACTTTTAATACATATATAATTATTGTCAATTTTAAAATTGTCGTTAAATAGAGGCATATCTAGAATATCATTGCAATTGACTATAGGCAACTTTTCAATATACAATATATAGCTTTTAAAAACATCCATGCCTTATTCATAGAGGCAGACTGAGTACATGATTTTAGTTCATTTAGTAGTGGTATTTATTACACTGAATACAGACTGTTATAATATACTGGTATAATTTAAGTTTGTCTTCTTTCCCCAAATTTCCAAAAATTTCACAATAATTTAGATATTAAAAACATTTAAAAATAACTTAGGGATACAAATAATTTCAAAATTAATTAGGAGAATTATTCAGTATTCATTGTTTATGTGAAGTGTTCAGATTGTGTTGCTTGTTTTTTCCAGTAACTCTGATTCGGAGGCTGAGGAAACTGTTGAAGTAACCGAGGAGAAACCTGCAGCAGCCAAACAGAGCAAGAAGGACAAGAAGAAAAACAAGAAAAAGGATGATGACTGGTACATTGTGTATATGTGGCGCGTCATCAGAAAACCGGCCATAATGCATGTGCGTAAAGTGTCGTCCCAGATTAGCCTGTGCAGTCTGCACAGGCTAATCGCGGATGGCACTTTCCGCTTTTATGGTATTTTCTGTTTCAAGGAGGTCTCTTCTAAACATAAATCCACTGTAGGCGGAAAGTGCCATCCCGGATTTTTGTGTATTCAAGAGTCATGACTTGCAATGTAGATTAATGTTTTATTCGTTAGTATGAATAACATTTTATTGGTTAATGGCAATGTATGTGCATTTTATGTCAATATACAAAAGAACAATGGTAAGAATTGGCGATGCTGTTTCAAAACTACTTCACAATAAAGCAACGAGGATCAATGAACGTGATTAATCGAAACATATTAATCGAAACTAACACCGTAAACGCTCGACCCAGATAGTGTTTGTGATAGTTTTGGCTGTCTGCTAATTATAGCAGACGAAGTTTGGCAGAACATTATTTAACCCGCTCACTATGGTAAAGGCTGCGCGTATGAGCTACATAGATATGTAACGTCTCGTAATCGCTTTAAAACGTCATGCTTCAGTATTTGTTTCAATGACTTCCTAAATCATTATATTTAAATCATACGATGACATGTATCATGATATCAATATCATCTGATCACTAATATATTATCTAAGATACTTCAAAAAATGTTACAAAAGAATTTAATTGTATAATTTACCGTTTAACAAACGTCCGGAAATTACTTCTGTCAACATGAAAAAGACCAAGGTTTAGGTACCCCATTTCGGGTTTCAGTTTTTGCGCATTCACACGTGAACACTGTTAGTTTACATGAGGCGTAAAAAAAAAAATGTTTGTTTCAGGTAACCCGACCTTCCCCTAAAAAAATGCCCCGACCCTAGAACATTTTATTGGGTTTGTCAGATTGATTTTTGTTTTATTTACCTTTTTCAATTATTAAATGTGTTTTCGATAAATAAGTGTTTTGTTTTGATAGTATCCACTTATAAACAATGTTTAAGGATATTACTGATATGTTTTGAATATTTATTCAGTTGTAGAATCTTCAAGTTGACCATTTACCACCCCCAAAAAAAAAAATTATAATAATCCTGACCTACCTACCCTAATTTGTTTGGGCATGTTACCTGTAACAAACAAATTTTTTTTACGCCTGAGCAAACCGGTGACAAACCCAGGATTTGACATGCCAAGTTTCAACGTTTAGTTCGTTCAGTAATAAAGATTGTCACAAAATAACTTCATATTTCGTCCGTCAAAAGTTGTCTTCAGTTCATGCATCGTATACTGTTTGGTTGCTAGGGAGGACGACGTTGCTATCGAGATTGCAGCCCTGTCATTGGATGCCAAACAAGGAGAGAAGGATCAACCAGGCGAGGTGGAAGAAGCGCCTGTGAAAAAGAAAGAGAAGGTATAGTATGACTCACACCAAGCATACATGTTGTACGATCCACAGCATTTGCTGACAGTAAGTCTTTATATTGGAGACTAACAGACGTCCAGTAGTCACGTTCTACTCCGCGCCAAATTGCGATTGGTTTTCCATGTATTGGGGGCTGGTCACTGGTTTGTAGGGGGGGGGGGGGGAATATTGCTTCAAGATTGATAAGTTGAGTATGGGATGACGCCGATATGCAGCTCTTACTGTAAAAACACCCTGTCCATGCATGTAACTCTCGTCTTTTATAGTCGGCAATGGTGTAATAGAGTGCAGTGGTGTAATAGAGTGCGGTGGTGTAATAGAGTGGGGTGGTGTAAGAGAAAGCAGTGGTGTAATAGAGTGCAGTGGTGTAATAGAGTGCAGTGGTGTAATAGTGTGCTGTGGTGTAATAGAGTGAAGTGGTGTAATAGAGTGCAGTGGTGTAGTAGAGTGCAGTGGTGTAATAGAGTGCAGTGGTGTAATAGAGTGCAGTGGTGTAATAGTGTGCAGTGGTGTAATAGAGTGCAGTGGTGTAATAGAGTGCAGTGGTGTAATAGTGTGCAGTGGTGTAATAGAGTGCAGTGGTGTAAAAGAGTGCAGTGGTGTTTGTCCTGCGGTCGAGAGATTGTGAGTTCTATCCCTCCCCAGGGGGTGCAAATGATCTTCTCAAATATACATCCAGTACTGGTCCTTCCAAGGAAACAGACTTTGAAAGCGTCTCACTAAGCTTCAGGCTTTGACGTAAATACGTTTAAATTTAACTACCTCTCGTTGGGATTTCCAGAAGAAAAAGAACAAGCAGATGGACAGTGACGAGGAAGTGGAGGCAGACGATGCCACGGAGGTCATCGGTAACTGCGGCAACAAGAAGGGGGGCTTTAGTATGCTCATGATGGAGGATGAGGAGGACACAAAGTCACCTGTAAGTGTCACACTTGATGACTGGATGGACGTCGTGCAGGCATGGCCCTATGACTACTAAAAAAACTTCAGCAAAATCTTAGTCTGAAACTTAAGTATAAACCAATACAATGTTATTGGTCAGTATATAAGTTTAAGACTAAGATGAGACCAATGTAGTTTTGTAGTCTTTGGACCTGGGCCCGTTTTCACAAAGCCCCTTAGAGAAAACTTAAGTAAATCCCTGAAATTCATAAAATTCGTTAAGTCTCTGGGTGTTTCGTTTATAGGTCTTTTAACATCAAAATTCTGCTGAAAATTGACATACGTTGATGAGACAGGTGCGTGCATCAACTGATACCATATAATTATGGGTCTTGATCGTACAAACACATTTGTTTTCAGGTAATCGGATTTAAGTACTGTCCGGATTTAGGTACCTCACCAGTATGTATTTTTGTTTGATTTGGCCTGCTGTTAAGATGGTCAATAAAAGTGATGTCCTTTAAAAAGCTTTCTGTGCCTATATAAGAGAAAGAAATAGGATTAGAAATGGTACAAGGATATTTCATTATAATGGGTAAATTGATTTGGTCTCGTAATTTTGTCGTAGACAATACAAAGTTTAGTTTCTTCAGTCACTGTTCATGGTAAGTTACAGCATGATGTAGATTGTGAATGTCTTGAAAGGTCAGTATAACACAGCTGCATATTTTGTAACATTTATATTTGTGTTCTGTTGCTGGCAGAGTGAACACAGTGAGGAGGAGAGAGGGGGAAAGCAGGAATCAGTCAAGCAGCAGAAGAAAACAGAAAAGAAGCAGAAGGGTAAAGAAAAGAAGAAAACTGCAGAGGAGGAAGATGTGGATGCACTCCTTGCTGAGTTAGATAAACCCAAAGAGACAAAGAAATCCAAAAAAGCAAGGAAAAAGAAGGAGGAAGAAGATGAAGAGGAGGCCAAAGGTGAAAAGGAGGCAGAAGGAAACGTTGTAGTGGTTGAAAAATCTGAGCCAAAGGTTGTCACAATAGAGGACCTAGAGAATGAGGAGGAGGATAGGAGGAGGAAGAAGAAAAAGAACAAAGGGAAGGTGGAAGATGAGGAAGAGGGAAAGGCTGGTGAGGGGGAAGAGGAGGAGGAAGGCGGCACAGTGAAAACTGCCGCACAGAAGAAGAAAGAGAAGAAAGAGAGGGAGAAACAGAAGAAATTGGTAAGATTTGTAATATAGGGTTGTTGAAATATTGAGAATCAATCTTCATACATAAATACCCTAAAGCAACACTTTACGCGGGATTGCATTTGTGGTGGGTTAGGTGGGGTCATGGTCACTGTTACTAAATATAGAAAAAAAATCTGCTTTATAATTTGAGAACAAATTGGAATATTTTAATAACATTCAATTTATAGATACTGTATAACGAGACATTGCTTGAGATTGCATATGGGTTAGTTGGGTCAAGGTCAAGGTCACTGTTTTGACTACTTAGGAAAATGCTTCTACTTAATAACTCGAGAAGGAATTTAATTTTGTTTAATTGGCCCCTACCATACAGTTTGTTATAGAAAAAATGCCAGAAACTCTGTCAAGCACAAGACAAGTCGAGCGCCCTGTCCTCCGACAGTTCTTGTTACTTTCAACAATTATTGGAGAAAACAAATAATTGTTATTTACATTAAAAGAAATAATAAAACCTTGATTACATCATGGACTATTTTCTTCTCCTTGAAGAGCACATGAAATGAAACAGTTCGTTTTTTCTAAATAATGTATTATCTTTAGATAGCAACGATGTCAACAATGGGAAGTCCATTTATATGCAGAATTTTCACTTAAATCTTTCAAAAAATGTCAGAAAAATAAGACAAGAAATATTAGGTGAGTGTTGGATAAAGATCAAGTAACTTGAATCAAGTTTATAAAGTTTTAAGCCCGAAACAGGGTAGCGCTCAGTAAGCCTTGAGCTACCATGTTTCTCAGCCTCGCATGATCAACTTGATTTTAATCACATAATAATCTCTATTTATTTTACAACTCTTTTTGTGTTTACCACTCGTTATATTTGTAGTAATTTGGTTTTATGAATACACAGGAGCAGAAAAAGAAGCAGGCGGCCAAGAAAGAGACCAAGGATGCAGCAGGCGACAAAGAAGCCACACCTGAACTGCTTGCCACAGCAACGGAAACTGCCGCGCCTAGCACTGGTAAGGAACTATGTTATTAACAATATAGCGATGTTAACATTAGGGCAAATTGATGATGATGTACCCTTTTGGTAGAGTTTTAAAAACAATTATGGTTTTTATTGCAAGATTTTGACCAGTTCTCCTACTTTTATTGTTTTAATGAGCATTTTTCAAATTTTAAATACTGTTTACCTCAATTAAGTTTCTGGAGCACTGTAAGATAATTTGTGTGCATTCTGAGTTTTTGTTGTTTAGAAGATAAGGCTGAGGAAGAGGCAGATGATAAGGAAGAAGGAGGGAAAAAGAAGAAGAAAAAGAAGAAGGGAGAAAAGGAAGAAGAAAAGAAACCCAAGAAGTCAAAGTTTCAGGTATTTCTTTTAATATCATGAAAGTGAGACCATTTGTTACCACAAGTTATAATCTAGATGATGTTGGATTATTGTATATTTCACTGGTGTCTTATTTGAAGCTTTAGCAACAGTCTATCAACATGGTAAGGTGCAGAAGTGAGAAATAAAAACATCTTTTTTTTTGAAAACCAACACGGCCATATTAGCAGTGCATGTTGGTTATGAACTGTAAGTGCTATTTTCCCACTTCCTAAGCTGTACGTCCACATGCATATAATTATTGTCATCTTCAGCTTCGTCCATGAAAACTACATAAATGACATCAGTTTTGGAACTATTTTCTTAACGTTTTTTATTGAAGATTTTTATTATTTGTCTATAGAAATAACTTATGTTTCATATGCAGTGGATGATTAACGTTTTTTTGACAATTCGTCTAACATCTTGTAAAAACCGTTAATATGAGCATCATGTTCCAGTGGAGGCAGTCATGGGCCCTCTTGGGTTACTAGTACTAGATCCTAATGTAACACACGTTGATAAATAAAGTCCTTTTGGACTTTTGTCTAAGATTTTGGTACATGGTAGTTTGTGACGTGTCTTAGAAATAATAACCGATCATAGGTTGGAAACAATTGATTACTTCTGCTTATAATTATCTTCATTCCTAAAACAAAAAAATAATTTTGTTGAAATAAAATATCTTCCATTGTGAATGGTTCAAACATGCATTAAAATGCTTCCTATTCCTGTTAACATTTCTATCTAAAAGCAGGCATATTGAGTATGTATAATGTATAATACCTCATGTATAATGTATCATACCTCATGTATAATGTATCATACCTCATGTATAATGTATAATACCTCATGTATAATGTATAATACCTCATGTAAAGTGTATAAAACCTCATGTAAAATGTATAATACTTCGTGTATAATACCTCATGTATAATCATTATTCAGAATAGGAACCAATCATTTGTTTAACGGACTATGTCATTGAAAAGGGCCTGAAGGAGGCAAATTCTTAAAAAATTCTGAAATTGAGATACTAATAGTGACATATAATAATGGTTAAAACAGGTATATATAATAGAAAAAAGAGTGCACGCATTCTGAAATAAAAATCAATTTATAATATGGGTCTTGTTTTTGTTTGGCCCAAGCATGATAGCGCAGTTAAAGCGCTGTCTACTGTTATTTTTTCGTATGACTCGTAAGTCGGGAGTCCCATCCCTGCTTGGGGTTTTAATATTTCAGACTTTTTTGCTAATTTGTTTTTATAAAATATCTGATTGTTTATTATGTTATGTTTTATTATTTCATGCATGTGTCTTTATCAAGCGCATTTCTATCATATAATATCATTTATAGTGTAATAGGCATCCAATTTTTCAATGACATAGGCCCTGTAATCACTACTGCATGGCTCATGTTCAGGTGGCCCTGTAATCACTACTGCATGGCTCATTTACATGTTCAGGTGGCCCTGTAATCACTACTGCATGGCTCATGTTCAGGTAGGCCTGTAATCACTACTGCATGGCTCATGTTCATGTTCAGGTAGGCCCGTAATCACTACTGCATGGCTCATGTTCAGGTGGCCCTGTAATCACTACTGCATGGCTCCTGTTCATGTTCAGGTAGGCCTGTAATCACTACTGCAGGGCTCGTGTTCATGTTCAGGTAGGCCTGTAATCACTACCGCATGGCTCATGTTCAGGTGGCCCTGTAATCACTACTGCATGGCTCATTTTCATGTTCAGGTAGGCCTGTAATCACTACTGCATGGCTCATTTACATGTTCAGGTGGCCCTGTAATCACTACTGCATGGCTCGTGTTGATGTTCAGGTAGGCCTGTAATCACTACTGCATGGCTCATGTTCAGGTGGGCCTGTAATCACTACTGCATGGCTCATGTTCAGGTGGGCCTGTAATCACTACTGCATGGCTAATGTTCATGTTCAGGTGGGCCTGTAATCACTACTGCATTGCTCATGTTCAGGTGGCCCTGTAATCACTACTGCATGGCTCATGTTCATGTTCAGGTAGGCCTGTAATCACTACTGCATGGCTCATTTACATGTTCAGGTGGCCCTGTAATCACTACTGCATTGCTCGTGTTCAGGTAGGCCTGTAATCACTACTGCATGGCTCATGTTCAGGTAGGCCTGTAATCACTACTGCATGGCTCATGTTCAGGTGGCCCTGTAATCACTACTGCATGGCTCGTGTTCATGTTCAGGTAGGCCTGTAATCACTACTGCATGGCTCATGTTCATGTTCAGGTGGGCCTGTAATCACTACTGCATGGCTCATGTTCAGGTGGCCCTGTAATCACTACTGCATGGCTCATTTTCATGTTCAGGTGGCCCTGTAATCACTACTGCATGGCTCGTGTTCATGTTCAGGTAGGCCTGTAATAACTACTGCATGGCTCGTGTTCATGTTCAGGTGGGCCTGTAATCACTACTGCATGGCTCATGTTCAGGTGGGCCTGTAATCACTACTGCATGGCTCGTGTTCATGTCCAGGTGGGCCTGTAATCACTACTGCATGGCTCATGTTCAGGTGGCCCTGTAATCACTACTGCATGGCTCGTGTTCATGTTCATGTAGGCCTGGAATCACTACTGCATGGCTCATGTTCATGTTCATGTAGGCCTGTAATCACTACTGCATGGCTCATGTTCATGTTCAGGTGGCCCTGTAATCACTACTGCATGGCTCGTGTTCATGTTCAGGTGGCCCTGTAATCACTACTGCATGGCTCATGTTTATGTTCAGGTGACCCTGTAATCACTACTGTATGGCTCATGTTCATGTTCAGGTAGGCCTGGAATCACTACTGCATGGCTCGTGTTCATGTTCATGTAGGCCTGGAATCACTACTGCATGGCTCATGTTCATGTTGAGGTAGGCATGGTTCATGTTCATGTTCAGGTAGGCCTGGAATCACTACTGCATGGCTCATGTTCATGTTCAGGTGGGCCTGTAATCACTACTGCAAGGCTCGTGTTCATGTCCAGGTGGGCCTGTAATCACTACTGCATGGCTCATGTTCAGGTGGCCCTGTATTCACTACTGCATGGCTCGTGTTCATGTTCATGTAGGCCTGGAATCACTACTGCATGGCTCATGTTCAGGTAGGCCTGGAATCACTACTGCATGGTTCATGTTCATGTTCAGGTAGGCCTGGAATCACTACTGCATGGCTCATGTTCATGTAGGCCTGTAATCACTACTGCATGGCTCATGTTCAGGTGGCCCTGTAATCACTACTGCATGGCTCGTGTTCATGTTCAGGTGGCCCTGTAACCACTACTGCATGGCTCATATTTATGTTCAGGTGGCCCTGTAATCACTACTGTATGGCTCATGTTCATGTTCAGGTAGGCCTGGAATCACTACTGCATGGCTCGTGTTCATGTTCATGTAGGCCTGGAATCACTACTGCATGGCTCATGTTCATGTTGAGGTAGGCCTGGAATCGATACTGCATGGTTCATGTTCATGTTCAGGTAGGCCTGGAATCACTACTGCATGGCTCATGTTCATGTTCAGGTAGGCCCTGTAATCACTACTGCATGGCTCGTGTTCATGTCCAGGTGGGCCTGTAAGCACAACTGCATGGCTCATGTTCATGTTCAGGTAGGCCTGGAAACACTACTGCATGGCTCATGTTCATGTTCAGGTAGGCCTGGAATCACTACTGCATGGTTCATGTTCATGTTCAGGTAGGCCTGGAATCACTACTGCATGGCTCATGTTAAGGTGGCCCTGTAATCACTACTGCATGGCTCATGTTCATGTAGGCCTGTAATCGCTACTGCAGGGCTCGTGTTCATGTTCAGATAGGCCTGTAATCACTACCGCATGGCTCATGTTCAGGTGGCCCTGTAATCACTACTGCATGGCTCATGTTCATGTTCAGGTAGGCCTGTAATCACTACTGCATGGCTCATTTACATGTTCAGGTGGCCCTGTAATCACTACTGCATGGCTCGTGTTGATGTTCAGGTAGGCCTGTAATCACTACTGCATGGCTCGTGTTCATGTTCAGGTGGCCCTGTAATCACTACTGCATGGCTCATGTTCATGTTCAGGTGGGCCTGTAATCACTACTGCATGGCTCGTGTTCAGGTGGGCCTGTAATCACTACTGCATGGCTCATGTTCATGTTCAGGTGGGCCTGTAATCACTACTGCATGGCTCATTTTCATGTTCAGGTGGCCCTGTAATCACTACAGCATGGCTAGTGTTCATGTTCAGGTAGGCCTGTAATCACTACTGCATGGCTCGTGTTCATGTTCAGGTGGGCCTGTAATCACTACTGCATGGCTCATGTTCAGGTGGGCCTGTAATCACTACTGCATGGCTCGTGATCATGTCCAGGTGGGCCTGTAATCACTACTGCATGGCTCATGTTCAGGTGGCCCTGTAATCACTACTGCATGGTTCATGTTCATGTAGGCCTGGAATCACTACTGCATGGCTCATGTTCATGTTCAGGTAGGCCTGGAATCACTACTGCATGGTTCATGTTCATGTTCATGTAGGCCTGTAATCACTACTGCATGGCTCATGTTCATGTTCAGGTGGCCCTGTAATCACTACTGCATGGCTCGTGTTCATGTTCAGCTGGCCCTGTAATCACTACTGCATCGCTCATGTTTATGTTCAGGTGGCCCTGTAATCACTACTGTATGGCTCATGTTCATGTTCAGGTAGGCCTGGAATCACTACTGCATGGCTCGTGTTCATGTTCATGTAGGCCTGGAATCACTACTGCATGGCTCATGTTCATGTTGAGGTAGGCATGGTTCATGTTCATGTTCAGGTAGGCCTGGAATCACTACTGCATGGCTCATGTTCATGTTCAGGTGGCCCTGTAATCACTACTGCATGGTTCGTGTTCATGTCCAGGTGGGCTTGTAAGCACTACTGCATGGCTCATGTTCATGTTCAGGTAGGCCTGGAAACACTACTGCATGGCTCATGTTCATGTTCAGGTAGGCCTGGAATCACTACTGCATGGTTCATGTTCATGTTCAGGTAGGCCTGGAATCACTACTGCATGGCTCATGTTAAGGTGGCCCTGTAATCACTACTGCATGGCTCATGTTCATGTAGGCCTGTAATCACTACTGCATGGCTGATGTTCATGTTCAGATGGCCCTGTAATCACTACTGCATGGCTCGTGTTCATGTTCATGTGGCCTTGTAATCACTACTGCATGGCTCATGTTTATGTTCAGGTGGCCCTGTAATCACTACTGTATGGCTCATGTTCATGTTCAGGTAGGCCTGTAATCACTACTGTATGGCTCATGTTCATGTTCAGGTGGCCTTGTAATCACTACTGTAGGGCTCATGTTCATGTTCAGGTAGGCCTGGAATCACTACTGCATGGCTCATGTTCAGGTGGCCCTGTAATCACTACTGCATGGCTCATGTTCATGTTCAGGTGGAGGCAATCAAGGAGATCCTGCGGAGACAGAAGGAGGAAGAGGAGCGTCTGCAGCGTGAGGAGGACGAGAGGATACGCCGCGAGGAGGAGGCCATAGCTGCCGCTGCAGAGAAGGTGGGTGGGTCATGGTGTGGTGTAAATGGAGGAGGCCATAGCGGCCGCTGCAGAGAAGGTGGGTGGGTCATGGTGTGGTGTAAATGGAGGAGGCCGTAGCGGCCGCTGCAGAGAAGGTGGGTGGGTCATGGTGTGGTGTAAATGGAGGAGGCCATAGCGGCCGCTGCAGAGAAGGTGGGTGGGTCATGGTGTGGTGTAAATGGAGGAGGCCGTAGCGGCCGCTGCAGAGAAGGTGGGTGGGTCATGGTGTGGTGTAAATGGACGAGGCCATAGCGGCCGCTGCAGAGAAGGTGGATGGGTCATGGTGTGGTGTAAATGGTGGAGGCCATAGCGGCCGCTGCAGAGAAAGTGGGTGGGTCATGGTGTGGTGTAAATGGAGGAGGCCATAGCGGCCGCTGCAGAGAAGGTGGGTGGGTCATATTGATATTATATTGATACAAAATTTATATTGCATTGCATATCTCATTTGAATATAGGCTTTTTTTTCTTGTTCCATAAAGTATACTCGGCCAAAAAAAAACAACATGACACTTTACAACATTTAATATCTTCTTTGTTTTTGGTTAAGATGCAACCACTGTGTCAAAAAAAAAGACGATTTTTCTATACATGCCTGTAAAAAATGTAAAATGCACATCTGTGTTATAAACATTTGTGTTTTAATAATCAACCATTGTTAATGTTATATTTTGCTACGCTTTCTGGAAAATAAATAAACTATACACTGTCGGGTTTCCTTTTTGACTGAGTACAGTTATAAAATACAAATAGATTGCTTTAAGCAGGGAAAAGATAAAAGTCTTTTGACAATATGGGCCTTTCACCTTAAATAATATTTCTGATGTGTGGAATCATGACTTACATTGGTATTTCTTAAATAAATTTTGTCTCTGCGAATATCCTAAATCCAGTACTGGACACTAGGTCTGGTTATCTCATAGTTATTACTGGCCAGAACTCCATATTACAGGCCACTCAAAGATATTTTTTCACCACCCATGTGGGCCAGTGTTCTGGCCATTTTTTCTGAACCTCGTACAGTTTTACTGGCTTTGTCCAAGGTCTGACGGATTTCCGACTGAAAGTCATGTTTTAATTGCACATGTCGGGACCGGCTAGCTCAGTTGGTAGAGCCCAGAACTGTCAATTTGGGGTTCGTGAGTTCGAGCCCCAGCACGGCCACATAACTTGTGTGGGGATTGGTCATGAAATTATTTCTACGGCCATTCTCCCCCTACCCCTTATTCAAGTAGGCAGTTGTCAGTTACTGGCATGAGTATGTGCACTTGGTACTGGTAAACCGCTTAGATCGGCTAAGCTTTTCCAGGAAAAGTGTGAGTTGGTTAACTGACAGCCGTTATATGACCGAAATACTGTTGGATACGGTGAGAAATCCAAACAAACAAATAAACAAAAATCATGAAATGTTTGTTCTGACCACAGAAACGCCTTGAGGAGGAGAAGAAGCAGCGGAGAAAGGAGAAGGAGAAGCTACGCAAGGAGCGACTCAAGGCCGAGGGAAAACTGCTGTCCAAGTCCGAGAAACAGGACAAGCTACGTCTGCAGCAGATGCTGGCCATGAGAGAGGCTCAAGGTGGGGTAACTAGAATATCTGCAACTGCTAGAGGGGATATTGTTTAAACTGTCAAATAGTAGACAAACATTTGAATTTAGCATCAACATATTAAGAAAACCTCATAAAATACCTGACATACCTACAATTTGAAAGAATAAGCAAACAGTGTGATAAATTTGGTTAAAGAAATTTTCATAGCCTGAGAAAGCCATGATATTTGACTTCTGATGTACTCGTACTTATGTCTTGTGGTTAAAAAAATGGTATTGTTATAGTTTTCAGTGCATGTTTATTTCAATATTTCTGTCAAGCATATAGATCCATATTCTTAAATCGTGTTAAGGAAAGATAATGTACAGACCAAAAAGTAATAATATAAATAAAATGACGCAAACCAGCTATACAAGAGTCTGTTATGTTGCAGGGTTGGAAATTCCCACCAAAGAGGACAAGAAAGATGAAGTAAAAAAGAAGAGACCAATATATGACAAAAAGAAGAAGAAGCCTCAGCAGAAACAAGAGGGCACACAAGGTATGTGTGTTGTATTCATGCTCCAGGTTTAAGCCAGGTAGAGATGCTGTATTCGTATATGAGACAGAGTGTATGACAGAGATTTTGTATACCTATGGCAATCAAAAGTATGGCAGGTAGATATTTTACAGTCATATATCAGACACATTGTTTGCCACATGTTGTTTTCAAAAATAAGAGGATTTAGTTGCCAGGTAAGGAATTTTAAATGTAGGGAGCAATTGAAGGCAGAAAGCGTAAATCATTATACCCCACAAACGAAGTTTAGGGGGGGTATATAGGAGTGAGCTTGTTGGTCTGTTGGTGTTTGGTTTCCAGATGATAACTCAAGAAAGGCTTGACATATTCAAATAATTTTTTTTACACGTGTAACATTATAGAATACAGGTCAAGTTCGAAGTTGGTCACAAACCACTAAATTTTGACAGAGTTATGGCCCCTTTTCGACTTAAAATTCCCTAAAAAAAACATGGTTTCCAGATGATAACTCAAGAAAGACTTGACATATTCAAATCATTTTTGGTAAACATGTGTAACATCATAGAATACAGGTCAAGTTCAATGTTGGTTACAAATCACTAAATTTTGGCAGAGTTATGGCCCTTTTTCGACTTAAAATTCCCTAAAAACATGATTTCTGGACGATAACTCAAGAATGGCTTGACATATTCGATTAATTCTTGGTATACATGTGAAGCATCATAAAATACGGGTCAAGTTCGACTTTGGTTACAAACCACTAAATTTTGACACAGTTATGGCCACCCTTCTTGACTTAAATTCCTGAAAAACATGGACACTAACTCATGAAAGGATTTAAATTATTTTTGATTCATAGGTGTAACATCATAAAATACAGATCAAGTTCAACTTTGGTTACAAACCACTAAATGTTGACAGAGTTATGGCTCCTATTGAAGTTAAATTTTTCCAAATACATTGTTGACCATTCACAAATTAAAGCATTCTCTCTCTGTCCATTTCTTTTGAATAGATGCCATAGTTTTGTGACAAGGCCATATTGTGGGGGTATATCCGTCACTCATATGACAATTCTAGTTAATTTTGGATTACACATGAGTACTGCGAATTGATTGTGAATGCGTGTGTCATCCTGAGTATGTTGTACCACTATTATGCATTCATGATTACACCCCAGTCATTCCCGTAATATGAATTTTTTTAAAGCAGAATCCACAGAGGCCCAGAGCCCATCACCCGAGGTGACGCCCGCCCAGACCCCCCAAACAGAGGAGGCGCCCGTTGTGGACATGCCTGGGCCGGACACCCCCGGGGCGGGGCAGGAGGAGGAGGATGTGAAGGAGGACTGGGCCATGAGCAGTGAGGAGGAGGAGGAGTCGAGCCCTGAACCAGGTGTGTACAGGCAAAACATGCATCTGTGAATCATGATACTATGAAATGACTTTATACTAGGAGTTAGGAGGCCTGCCCGATTAGTTTCCTTTAATGTTTAACTAAGTAAGATGTGAGACAATACACTCGCAACTTCATCAAAGTAACGAATCCATCAAAGTAAGGAATCCGGCCCAGAGACAAGTACAACCATGAATACCACAGTCCTCAAACTTATTTAGTCTTGACTTTAAAATATTAGCCAATGGAAATTGGTCTAACATTTGAGAATTGATTTTCATTGGTCCACTATAAAGATAACGAATGATCTTGAGTTTTAGAACTTTGACAGCAACGCGGCCTGGGTCTTTTGAATATATCAGTCCACTGAGACACCGTTGCGAGTGGCTTTTGAGCTTACTCGCAAAATGAGAAATTAACTCGCAAAATGTATTTATTGTTGAACTTGTAATCATTAAACGTCACATATCATAGCTTTCTAATCTGCAAGCTGTTAGCAACAGCTATAGCAGCGGTGTCAGTTTGACTTCAAAGGTCTTTGATGTGACTGTCAAACTGGAATCATTGTCTAGCAGTTTGTTCATCGGGTCAGAATAAAAGCGTTGTTCACATTTTTTTTTTTTACGGTACTCACAAAATGCATGCGCAATTTCCAGAACTCAAATTTTTTCAGTATGCGAGCCTAAATTCGAACCCTGTCTTAAGTATCTTTATAACTAGGTCCTCGCATTGACCCAGATTCTGGCCAGAAACTTGTGATTGGTCAAGTAACCTAAGCATAACCAATAATAAGCCTGGTTTTGCAACCAATCAGGCTGTTTACAAATAAGTTGTATTTCAGAAACAAAGGTAGAAGTGAAAATAGAAAACCAACCATTGTCGGGTACGAAGCCAGCAGTCACTAACAATGAAGATGATGAGGAAGACGATGATGATGATGAGAGTGATGGGGATGAAGAAGATGATGATGAAGATGAGGAGGATGATTCTGAACTTGATGAGGATCTCACGGCCTATGAACGGGCTGAGATAAAAATTAAGGTACAAATCGTATCTTACTCATTAACTCATTTTATTTGGGTTACAAATTAATTTGTATATAAACAAATATTGCAAACTGGTGACTATTTGAAAATGGTATTCAACCCATAATGAGCTCGTTAATTTCCATGTAATTTCTACGAAAGCCGTAGCCGTCCGTACTTTACCATTCGCATTCGGAATACATACAAAACTTCTTTAAAAATTATATATTTCTTTAGCTACACCGTAGTATTTGTTTCAGATTTTAATATTGTCGCTTTTAAAAGCCAATTAGATATAAAATAACTATTAAAATGTAACGAGTATAATTAAAACAAAAGTAGAATCGGAGTTTGTTCCCTTTAGAAATCATGATCATTTGAATGCTTATTGAATTTTATGCGCATATGACAGCGTTTATTTACCTTGATATAAATCATTCTGACTGACGAAAACGTAATAAAAGAGGTAGATTTTCAAGAGAAAAAGACACAGTAACAATGTAAATTTTGTCGGCCATGATAAGCTGCCATGATCTGTGACAGTGTGGTTGGAAAATTACCGAGAAGCATATTAGTTTGACTGTTTATGTCTACGTGAAATATTGTAACATTGACTAATGAGATGTCAATAATGTTCTCTATTGGAAAACTGACAAAGAAACCAAGTCAAACGGCAAGCCTAATACCAAGCTGTGTACGGGTTAGTATCAGTTCATTATCTAATTGTAAAGCCATTTGTTTGTATGGTAATAGTTACTAAGATAATGACAACTCGTGTATGGTCGTGTAAATATACTTAATAAAAATGTTTGATTTTTATTTATACACTGAACATAAAGTTTGGAAATATAATAAGATGAAGTACTAGTATTAGTTTCCAAGCTTATTTAACAAAGTTCTATGTTTTGAAATAATCATATAATTATGGTACAATTTCCATATTGAAAATGCCATCAATTTTGCTTTGTCATTCTGTTAAGTGTTATAACCTAACCTTATAAGTCGGTTACTAAAACGTGTTAAAATTCAACATTTGGCATTAAATTTTGCTCAACTGACATCGGTGCCATATCAGACAATTATTAAAGCAATGATTGTTGTGTAAATTAATATCAGTCTGTAAGTAGAATCTACTGTCAAACTGTGTACTGAAAACTTATTTTCAGTGATGCTGCTGTTCAGAAAAGCAAACAGACATCCAGTACGATGGGCGACATGTTAGATGGCGACCAGGCTGTTAGTGTTCAACCAGAGGCATCACTAGTAGCAGTCGCATTTCCATATTCATCAACAGCTGGGCGCAACCAGCTGATGTTAAAAAATGAGAAGGCCAGAAACATTGATTCTCTGGGTCTTTTTGCCTATACTGACGTGATAAAAATACTACAGCAGAGGACATCGCTGGCTCCGGTTTATGTACCATCGAAACATTCAACTGTGAAGGCGTGGACAGTTTATTTAGTATTTAACATGTAAATATAATGGATGGGAAGCCCTATATTACAGTTGCAAAAAGGACGTTAGAAACTTTTATAACACAAATGAGAGTAAAGTTCATGATGGACATGGCCTGGAACGTTAAAATTTTTTAGATGAAAATGTGTTAATGCAGCACATATTGGTTCTGTCTATTATGTTTATATTTATTTCATTTATAAAATGTAGTAATTTTAAATTTAGTTAATTCAACTCTTTTGTTCATATTCTAGATTATGTGTTTTAGACTTTTTGAATAATAATGTTTTATGTTCAAAAGTTATGGAACTAAAAAAATTTATATATTGCTTGTATTTTGTATCTAAGAACTTTTTAAAGTTTTATGGGAGTATCTTTCTTAGGTTCTCAATAATTATTTAAAAATATTTAAAAAAAGGTATCTTTGAAAAATACCTTAAAAAATGAAAACTTTAAAAATCTTCTTCTCTGAAACCGCAGGGCTTGGAGCTTTCATTTTTGATATGTGACATCCTCTAGTGGTCCTCTACAAAAATTGTTCAAATGATGCCCCTGGGGTCAGAACTGGCCACGTTCCGGGGGTTACACGGTTTATATAGACTTGTATAGCAAAATGACTTTACAAATCTCTGAAACCGCAAGGCCTAGAGGTTTCATATTTGGTATGTAACATTGTAGAATGGTCCTCTTCAAAGATTGTTCAAATGATGCCCCTGGAGTCAAAACTGGCTACAACCCGGGGGTCACATGGTTTATATAGACTTTAATAGCAAAATGACATTAAAAATCTTCTCGCCTGAAACCGAAAGGCCCAGAGGTTTCATATTTGGTATGTAACATTGTATAGTGGTCCTTTACAAAGGAAAATTGGAAAATGTTATTCCTAAACTGTGTGAATTTTTAAAAAAGCAGTAAACTCTGTACAATAATATGTAGAGATTTAGTGACCCTAAATCTTTACATATTTTTGTACAGTGTTTACTCCTTTAAAAATTGGCATCATTGCTGTTGAAATGGATTTTTACATATTCTTATAATTGAGTTAATCCGATGTATTTATCAGCCTGATGCTTTTTATTAAGGTTTTAAAGGTCTGTGCATTTGTCTTTGAATAATTGACCAGTTGCGACTTGTCAATCAAGAATTGAGTTGACCAATTATGGGTTTATATTTCAATGGTAAATAATAGCACATGGTTGCATAATCCAATCAATTTACTTTAAATCCTTGGACAAACAACCTTAGACAAATAGAACAGTGGAGCGATCTATGATTTTGCAACTGGTCACTTGCAATCATATACACTGAATTTAAAAAAAAAAAGTTACTTATTTGTTGACCGGCCCAGCTTTACCGCTGGAGTAAAGAGGGTGGACTAAAAAAAGGCATAGTGGAGCACGGCTATTTCACTCTGGATCTGTCTCTAAATGAATATTTTAGATGCTTCTGCTATGATGCAATGTTTAATAGTACAGGCTTTGATATATATTGATCACAGTTATGTATATGTTGTTAATACATTTCTCATTTTGATAATCGCTTTGTGTCCTGTCGGAAACATTTTGTCATGGAATTCTAATGTTGTGAAGGGCTTCTACTTGAATATTACATGTAATTTTAGGTTATGTAACTTGATATATGTTACTTATGTCTGTATCTATTATGCCTGAAAGTTTAATCGTAGCATCCTTGTTAAGTATTGAGAATTTATTTTTTTTTACTTTTCTTCTCCAAAAAATCTGCTTAAATTTTTATGGGGGTAGGGTTGTAAAATGTCTACATTTTTCAAGTTTTTTGTGGTAATGTGTTTTTATTTTGCCCTCATTTTGTTGTATATAGTCCAGGAATAAATTTCATAAAGTTTTAAACTCAGGCCATGCATCCATAAACCTGTCATAGCACAATTTGTGTACGGCTTAAAAATTAATTACATGAAAATTATCATTGACGACAAAGATGTGCATCAATATTTGTACCTACCTCTACCAAAACATGTATTGCTGAATGTTTTTGTTATTGTTTTCATGATCTGTGTGGAATATTCTATCCTGAAATATATATTTATGTATACTTTATGATATGTTAATAAAGTATTTGACTTGTAAATGTGTTAATACCTTTTCATTTCTTGACGTTTTTAGCAGAATAGGGGGTATGGTAATTAACAGACAATATCTGACTATAAAAACGGTAAAATCCATTAAAATTTTCCAAAAAAGTACAGATATATATGTACATTATAAAAATAATAGGATTTGTAGTGTTCCAGACATTGAGTATTAAGGGTTGAATTCGTTAACACTAAAGGTCTTGGTATTTTAACATAAGCTTGGGATGAAAGACTTAATTCATTATGAAATCTAATCTAAGTAGATTTTGCAGGTCATGCATGTTATAAGTCTGTTTACTTAAGTGTGGTGTACTTCAGAAATTCCACGAGAAGTGTGAAACTAAAAGAAACATCGATGACCTCAGAGCCCCCGTTGTGTGCGTACTGGGGCACGTCGACACCGGCAAGACGAAAATCCTCGACAAAGTAAGCAACTGATCTTGAAATAATACTCTAGTTGTCTGTTAAAAAAAGTAATAAAAATAAAGATGGTTGGTTTTTTGCAATACCAAAATCCTCATTAAAGTAAGCAACTGTGTAAATATTTGTTATACTATAGTTGCCTGTTGAAAAACAGTAATGAATGTGCATTCGATTTATTTTTCCAAGACCAAAATCCTCGACAAAATAAGCAGCCCGAGTAAATTATAGAAGTATTTGTAATACACTGGTGGTTTGGTAAAGGAAGGTGGACAATTGCATCAGAATACAGCTTTTGTAAGTCTTTTAAATAGCAAATAAAGGAATTTCTGAGGTAGCAGATTGATATTTGATCAGCGGTTCTTTAGGAGTATTTATCTTCTGTTCTGAAGTAGTAAACAACCTCATTTCTGGGCTTTCAACTATTTATATTTTGTCCAACATGTTATCTATGATTTGATGGAAACTCCAAATCATTAAACTGGCTTCACAACAACCATCCCTATGTGTGCTTCAGTTACGGCGGACGCACGTGCAGGACGGGGAGGCGGGAGGTATTACTCAGCAGATCGGTGCTACCAACGTGCCCAAACAGGCCTTGCTTGACAAAACCACCATGATCAAAGAGGTATGGGGGCAAGTAGTGTGGAACCAGTGTTTCCTCATTGAACTGTACAATACTGTCTTCTTTATTTTCAAGGCAATCATGTTTTAATTATAAGGGCATCTGTCCTTAATTCCTATTTTCAAATGTATTCATTTAATAGTATAAAATTGTTGTACATTATATACATACTAATGTATACACACATAAAAGACAGTTGACTTGTAAACGTTTGCCTTGTATAACAGAAAATATGTCCGCAACTGTTTCCTTCTTGGAGCTTCAGTTGGCTTGTTTGTACAGCATATGTCCCACATGTGCAGCGCATGTCCCACATGTACAGCGCTTGTCCCATATGTACAGCGCATGTCCCACATGTACAGCGTATGTCCCATATGTGCAGCATATGTCCCACATGTGCAGCATATGTCCCACATGTGCAGCGCATGTCCCACATGTACAGCGCTTGTCCCACATGTACAGCGCATGTCCCACATGTACAGCGCTTGTCCCACATGTACAGCGTATGTCCCACATGTACAGCGTATGTCCCACATGTACAGCGTATGTCCCACATGTACAGCGTATGTACCACATGTACAGCGTATGTCCCACATGTACAGCGTATGTCCCACATGTACAGCGCTTGTCCCACATGTACAGCATATGTCCCACATGTACAGCGCTTGTCCCACATTGACAGCGCTTGTCCCACATTGACAGCGCTTGTCCCACATTGACAGCGTATGTCCCACATGTACAGCGTATGTCCCACATGTAAACCGTATGTCCCACATGTACAGCGTATGTCCCACATGTACAGCGTATGTACCACATGTACAGCGTATGTCCCACATGTACAGCGTATGTCCCACATGTACAGCGTATGTCCCACATGTACAGCGTATGTCCCACATGTACAGCGCTTGTCCCACATGTACAGCGCTTGTCCCACATTGACAGCGCTTGTCCCACATTGACAGCGCTTGTCCCACATGTACACCGTGTGTCCCACATGTACACCGTGTGTCCCACATGTACAGCGTGTGTCCCACATGTACAGCGTGTGTCCCACATGTACAGCGTGTGTCCCACATGTACAGCGTGTGTCCCACATGTACAGCGCTTGTCCCACATGTACAGCGTATGTACCACATGTACAGCGTATGTCCCACATGTACAGCGTATGTCCCACATGTACAGCGCTTGTCCCACATTTACAGCGTATGTCCCACATGTACAGCGTATGTTCCACATGTACAGCGTATGTCCCACATGTACAGCGTATGTCCCACATTTACAGCGTATGTCCCACATGTACAGTGTATGTCCCACATTTACAGCGCTTGTCCCAGATGTACAGGTTATGTCCCACACGTAATTATCATATGCAGGGCTTTCATTATCTTCTGAAAACTGGAAGTATGAACTTCTTGGCCACTGATTTTGGAAGTTTTGCTGATAATCTTTGGTAGTATTGACAGTGAAGGGCTTGTACTAAGGTGAAAATTAAGTATAAAATTCAAGTTTTGTTTAAAGTCTTTTTTTTAGCTCACCTGAGTGCAATGTGCTCATGGTGAGCTTTTAGGATCGCCTTTTGTCATTCGTGCGTCGTGTGTCAACATTTTCATTCAAAGAACATCTCCTCCTAAACCACTGTGCAGATTTTCACCAAACTTCACAGGAATGATCCTTGGGTGACCCTCTTTCAAAATTGTTCAAATCATTTCGGTCCGCTGCATATGTAGATCACCAGAGCTAAAAATAGATTTAAAAAAGCTTTCATATTTGATATGTGACATCCTCTAGTGGTCCTTTACAAAGATTGTTCAAATGATGCCCCTGGGGTCAAAACTGGCCTCGCCCCGGGGGTCACATGGTTTAAATAGACTTGTATAGCAAAATGACTTTAAAAATCTTCTCCTCTGAAACCGCAAGGCCCAGAGATTTCATATTTGGTATGTAACATTGTTTAGTTCTCCTCTGCAAAGATTGTTCAAATGATGCCCCTGGGGTCAAATTGGCCACACCCTGGGGCTCACATGGTTTATATAGTCTTAAATAGCAAAATGACTTTAAAAAATCTCTTCTGAAACCGCAAGGCCCAGAGTTTTCATACTTGGTATGTAACATTGTTAAGTGGTCCTCTACAAAGATTGTTCAAATGATGCCCCTGGGGTCAAAACTCGCCACACCCTGGGGCTCACATGGTTTATATAGACATTAATAGCAAAATGACTTTAAAAATCGTCTTCTCTGAAACCGCAAGGCCTAGAGGTTTCATATTTGGTATGTATCATTGTATAGTGGTCCTCTACAAAGATTGTTCAAGTGATGCCCCTGGGGTCAAAACTGGCCACACCACGGGGGTCACATGGTTTATATAGACTTGAATAGCAAAATGACTTCAAAATCTACTCTGAAACCGCAAGGCCCAGAGGTTTCATATTTGGTATGTAACATTGTTTAGTGATTTCTCTACAAAGATTGTTCAAATGATGCCCCTGGGGTCAAAACTGGCCACACCCTGGGGGTCACATAGTTTATATAGACTTAAATAGCAAAATGTATTTTTAAATCTCTGAAACTTCAAGGCCCAGAGTGGGGTCAAGATCAAGGTCACTGTTACTAAAAATAGAAAAGCAGTTTTTGCTTTACGTGCTTTTTGTTTATTCTAACAACCCTTGCGCTCAGTTGACATTCGCAAAAACAACAACGTGTCAATTACCAACATTGTTTGTATCTTGTCATCTCAATCTCGCGATAATGGGGTCCCTAGTGTAACAACACCCTACCAATTAGCGGGATTAAACATAGGTGCAATATACCGGTTTCGCAATAAACAATCCAATTAATAGTGGTACCCATAGTGTCCTGTATAATTGTAATAAAACAGTGGGTCCTATTAATGGCAGTTTGACACGAAGCCAGTTAAGCGCATGACAATAAACAAGTGACAAACTGCGAATATCGATACGTGGGTGACATTTGAGCAATCTGTACCTTTCAATTATTCTGTCAGTATTATCTGTTCTTTCAAGAAGGGAACATCATACAATTATTCATTTTTTCAATCATAGTAAAAGTATAATTTAACATCATGTCAGTATTCACAGTAGATAATTATCAAGGGAGGTAACACAATCATCCAAACATGGGTCAAAAGTAGTTGCATCCCTTTAGTCTGACGTCACAGTAGTGCAGATACTAATAATTTCGGATATAAGACTTCGGACATAAACGTTCGTCCTTTTGAATTTGTGGTTGAGCTGACCCATGAAAATCCACGAAAATTAATGTCCGACGAATAATAGTGGTTTAAAGTATATAGACTTACATAGCAAGATGACTTTAAAAATCTTCTCCTCTGAAACTTCAAGGCCTAGATGTTTTATAGTTGGTATGTAACATTGTGTAGTGGTCCTCTACATAGATTGTTCAAATGATGCCCCTGGGGTCAAAGCTGGGCACACCCGGGGGGTCACATGGTTTATATAGACTTAAATAGCAAAATGTCTTTTAAAATCTTCTCTGAAACCTCAAGGCCCAGAGTACCCCACTCTTGACCCCCAAGGTCAAGTTCACTGTTACTAAAAATAGAAAAACAGTTTTCGATCAATAACTTGAGAACGTATTAAGATATTTTTATGAAACTTCATACATAGATATCTGGTGAGCGACCTAGGGCCATCATGGCCCTCTTGTTTTCATTGAGTGATATATGCCAAGTAATTAGGTAAAAGTAGTATACATTTGCATAAAGAATGTTCTTGTTCACTTTTTTAACCTTATATGGCTGCAATTTTGGGAGTCCGTTGAAAAAAACTGGGAGTAAATTACTCCCAGACTTTCATTAATGCACGGCCTGTCTTATCTCAAATCAGGTTTTGGTGTTCTAGTTTCAGAAGATGGAGTTAAAGCTGCCAGGACTTCTCATCATTGACACGCCCGGCCATGAGTCTTTCAGGTAGGATTGAATCCGATTGATGTGTACTCAGCATGGTGACCAATATGTCGTAGTGACGCTCCTAAGTCTGAACAGTCTCACTTGTGTTACCATGCATGATACTGGAATTCAGACTTTTAATTAAGACAGCAAAACTGTTGCAGATGACTTGGAGGCTAATCTTTGATGGTTATAGGATCTGGTTATCATGTGTTTTAGGTTTAATGTCTTGAAATAATATGACTACATCTGCTGTAGAAAATGAATTTCACTTCATCAACATAACCTTTACCTGATACCTAATGCTTCTTTTTGTGTTTCAGTCAAATGTCATTGTATTGTAACCTGTTTCAGTAACCTGCGAGTGCGCGGCTCATCGCTCTGTGATATCGCCATTCTCGTTATCGATATCATGCACGGAATAGAACCACAGACCATCGAGTCCATCAACCTGCTCAAGGAGAGGAAAACACCCTTTGTAGTTGCGTTAAACAAGGTCAGGATTCTGGTGCATTATTTCTAGGAAAAACCCCTTCGTGGCCAGGAAAATTAGAAAACGATTATTTCTAGGAAAACTCCCTTCATAATCAGGAAAACTGAGGTGATTTTTGCTAGGAAAACCCCTTTCATAGTCCAGTTAAACAAGGTCAAGAAAACTCTAGTGTCTGATTTCTAGAAAATCCCCATTTGTAGTCGTGTTTAACAAAGTCAGGAGAATTCTGAAAAACTGGTGTATTATTGAAGAAATAATTTTCTAGTTAGAGTTGTTTATTGGCTAATAAACAACGATTTGGAGTTTTAATGCGTAGGAATTAAACTACAAGGGCGTTAGACCAAGTGCTTTAATAAACTGCATCAGAACGACAATTCGTTTCGATTTGAACATGACCCGACCACATTTTCTGCAATTTCAATGCGAACTATATTTACATTTTCTGAACTATTTTTGGGGGTTGTTTATTGGTAGTTTAACAATGGTAAATGTTGTTCTTTTTCTATAAAAAAGCTCAGTGTGTGTTATTAGCCGGATTTTTCAACGAAAAATCTTGGCTTATAGATTAGCAAAAACCGGTCGGTGGGGCGGGCGTTACGATGTCGTTAACAATTTGCGTTGTAAGTTTCGTATTGATGTCATATATTCAAAAGTTCTTTGTCAATCTTCATGAAACTTTACAGAAATGTTCCTTGGATGGTTCTCTACCAAACCTGTGAAAATGGTTCCGCTTCACTGCACAAGATGGCCACCAGATCTAAAAATAGAATTATGTCTAAATGCCATTTTTAGCTTACCTGAGCACGAAGTGCTCGGTGAGCTATGGGTATAGGGACCTCTCCGGCGTCGTCTGTATGCCGTCAACAATTTGGACCATTATCGCGATCATAAAGTCTCTGATGGGATTTTTATTGGGTCAGATCACACCAGAAACACCAGAGTTATTGCCGCTTTTTCATGCAAAAAAAGTGCTAAAATGCCCTTTTCCAACGTATAGACGTTAATTTCCATCCAATCTTAACCAAACTTTCACAGTTGTGTATGACCATCAGATCTCAGCAGACGCTAAAAATGGGCCAGATCGTTTGTCAAACACCAGTGTTATAGACCTTTGTTTATTAAAAAATTATTTAAAAAATGGACATTATTCAGGATAGAGACTTCATTTTTCATCCAATCTTCACCAATCTTGCACAGTTTGTCTATTACCATGAGATTACAGTTGAAGTCGAATATAAGCAAGATCGTACTAGAAACACCAGAGTTATTGCCCTTTGTTTGTGAAAAAATATGCAAAAATTTACATTATTCATTATAGAGACTTCATTTTTCATCCAATCTTCACCAATCTTGCACAGTTTGTCTATGACCATAAGATTAAAGGCGAAGTCGAATATAAGCATGATCGGGCCAGAAACACCAGAGTTATTGACCTTTGTTTGTGAAAAAAATAAGCAAAAATGGACATTATTCAGGATAGAGACTTCATTTTTTATCCAATCTTCACCAATCGTGTACAGTTTGTCTATGAACGTAAGACTACAGGTGAAGTCAAATATAAGCATGATTGGGCCAGAAACACCAGAGTTATTGCCCCTTGTGTTTGGAAAAAATTATCAACAAGTTATCAATGATTGGCTTGCACACACGATTTTTGATTCAATGTTGACCAAACTTACACAGTTTGCGCATGACCATAAAAAGTGATTGATAAAATTTGATTTCCAACAGTTGCAACATTGATGTCTTCATAGCCTGCATTAACGTCATTTATCATAATTGGACAGAAAATTATCAAAGAAACAGCAAACCTTATAGCACAGCCATCGCAATTATCGTATTGGAACTAGTTCTCCAAAACTGTTTGCAAAAAAGACATCAAAATCTACTGTTTCTGCATTTTCCAGAATTGTCAATGACTTAATGAAAAAGAGCCAGGTAAGAATATGAAGAAAAATAATTTGAGAACCATAAGCCAAAAAAGGCACATCCACTACCCAATTCATACTTTAGTTAGCCCATTGCACTAAGGCCACAGCAAATTGATCAGTTGTTCTACGGATTTTGTCCACAAAAAATTGGAGTGAGCGAGCGAAATAAAAATAGTTTTTTTCCATTTTCGATAAAAGCGGAGGCGAGTGAAAAGCGCAAAATAAAAAAAAATCCCATTAATATAGGCAATATAGTGATTAAAAATTACTGACAAACGCCATCATGACTGGATGATATCTTGTCAATAATTTCCTCTTCATCTGCTCTGGTCCAGAAATTGTTGTCAAAAT
This sequence comes from Congeria kusceri, assembly GCA_027627225.1. Classification (NCBI taxonomy): domain Eukaryota; kingdom Metazoa; phylum Mollusca; class Bivalvia; order Myida; family Dreissenidae; genus Congeria; species Congeria kusceri. The sequence continues at coordinate 15,536,371 of CM051025.1, read as the reverse complement.
CAATATATATGTAATAAACTAACTAAGCAACTAATTTCTCCATTTCTTCTTCGACCATTCCCTGCAAAGGGTTTTGTGCATCAAGCCTTCAATAGTTATTCTGCTATTAAATTAACACCCGGCAGTAAATACTAAATAGCCATATCTTAACTATAAGAAAGTAGACCTTATAAAAGGTAATTGTCATTATCAAAATATATATTTGATACACCGAGTCATTCACTACCAACAGTTTAATAACATGAATATGAAATGTCATACAATAAACACAAAACAATTTAGGAATGACTAGTATAAGTTCTGTATCTTTAAATGACACGACGAAACAACTGGACGCCACCATTGTTTAAAAACGTAAGCCAGGGCTCATGCTGGCTCTTATTTTTCTTGAGCCAATTTTTTAATCGACTCGCAACATCGTTGCGTGTTTCCATGTCAGGGAATGGTTATATCTTATTGTTTTAATTGTTATAAACTTATACTTCACTGTGCTGTATATTAATTGCATTATGGCATTAACAAAAGCATTAGTATATTTAGATTTTTATAAAAATATCTACAAGATGTTAACAAAATATATCCAAAAATAAATAGAAATTAATTACTAACATTATTAATTGGCTTGCCCTGTTAAATGTACCTTAATATATAAAAGCTAAACAAAATGTACACCAAACATATACGTTGAATTTATAAAATGGACATGTCAAAAACAACTTATATGTGTGGATATTAGAAGTAAGAAATCAGGGACAAACCGCTGGTCAAAACTGTCCGAAATTTAAACATACCCGATAATCAGTCCATTTGACATATTCCGGACATCCAATTTCACACATCCTTTATCCACAAGATAATCATTGAATTAACTGTTGTGTCTGCTGATATTACGAGAGCTTGCTAGCAGTCATCTTTAATAAGGCAATGAATGCTGACAAACCGCTCGTTGTGTTTTCACAACTTTGATAAAACATGATAAGAAATTGCGAAATACACATGGCAGCTGTGCCTGACTGGCTATTGGAGAATAAAGGTTTGGGTCATAAATAACGTGCTATGTACATAAACAAGTCGCCGCAAAGTGCCTTATTCACGTCTATATAAGTACCAATTGCCTGTTATGATTTGGGGACACCACGAAGTCAGCGTTTAACGTAAAATGATACTCGTTGATGAAAACTTCTTTTTTTTAAATCGGGTGCGGGGCAAAATTGTAGGTGCGGGCGCCAACAATTTTATGGTGCGGCAAATCCGACAAACATCTGATCAATTTGTTGTGGCCCTACCGATGTTTTAAAACAAAATTGATCCTATCCCCCTCTGTGTATTGTTCAGATACCTTAATTTTCAAACCTGCCACAACAATATGGTCTTCATCTGTACCAATTCTCAGGTGAGCACTTTGGGCCATCATGGCCCTCATGTCTTCTAAACCTATGGCTAGATTTTCAAATAATTTTACACAAATGTTTTCGTTTAGTGTTCCTCTACCAAACTTATTCAAATGGTTCTGCCTCACTGCACAAAATGGCCACTTGAGCTAAAAATAGAATTTGCGTTAAAGTTTCGTATTACTGTCATATTTTAAAAAGTTCTAGGTCAATCTTCACGAAACTTTACAGAAATGTTCCTTGGTTGGTCCTCTACCAAACCTGTGAAAATGGTTCCGCTTCACTGCACAAGATGGCCACCAGAGCTAAAAATAGAATTATGTCTAAATGCCATTTTCTTTTTACATAAGTGTTCGTTTAGTGTTCCTCTACCAAACGTATTCAAATGGTTCTGCCTCACTGCACAAAATGGCCTCTAGAGCTAAAAATAGAATTTGTGTTAAAGTTTTGTATTCCTGTCATATTTTCAAAAGTTCTTGGTCAATCTTCATGAAACTTTACAGAAATGTTCCTTGGATGGTCCTCTGCCAAACCTGGGAAAATGGTTTCGCTTCACTGCACAAGATGGCCACCAGAGCTAAAAATAGAATTATGTCTAAACGCCATTTTCTTCTAAACCTAAATAATTTTACACAAATGTTCGTTTAGTGTTCCTCTACCAAACTTATTCAAATGGTTCCGCCTCACTGCAGGCTTGAGCTAAAATATAATTTGCATTTAAGTTTTGTATTCCTGTCATATTTTCTAAAGTTCTTGATCAATCTTGATGAAACTTTACATACTCTTCACCAACATTGACTTGTACATGTACCCCCATCAGCAAAATAAAAAATCCGGCTTTAATGCGGTTTCCGCATTTTTCTCTTGCGTTAGAATCATAAATTAGTTACTGATTTGCATATAACCAATGTATGATAATTGTCATAACATTCTCTGGTAATATATGGTTAGCGCATTTGTGTTCTTAAATTAAGAAAGGGAGACTGTGTTTGACAATATTTTTTGGTAATTTCAAAACCTGATCTACGAATCAAATGTAAATTGTGGAACTGGTCATAATGGTTTAACTGTGTTAAATTGTTCAATTGTGAGTTATTGCTACACATGGCACAACGTATGACAGCGTGGCCTCCTATGTAGCTTCACTCTTTATTGTTAGTCACTGTTACTAAAAATAGAAAAACGGTTATCGCTCAAGAATGCATCAAGATATTATAATGAAACTTCATACATAGATACCTTATATCGAGACCTCACTTGGGATTGCATTTGGGGTGTGTGGGGTCAAGATCGAGGTCACCGTTACTAAAAATAGAAAAACGGTTTCCGCTCAATTACTTAAGAATGCATCGAGATATTTTATTGAAACTTCATACATAGATATCTTATATTGAGACCTTGCTTGGGATTGCATATGGGTGGGCAGGGTCCAGGTCACCGTTAATAAAAATAGAAAAACGGTTTCCGCTCAATAACTTGAGAATGCCATGAATTATTTAAATGAAAGTTTATACCTAGATACCTTATATCTAGACGTCGCTTGGGATTGCATATGGGGTAGGTGGGGTCAGGGTCAAGGTCACTGTTACTTAAAAAAGAAAAATGGTTTGCTCAATAAATTGAGAACACATCGAGATATTTTAATGAAACTTTATACGTAGATACCTTATATCTAGACCTTGCTTGGGATTGCATATGGGGTGGGTGGGTCAAGGTCACCATTACTAAAAATAGACAAACAGTTTCCGCTCAATACCTAGAGAACGAATTACGATATTTTAATGAATATTTATATATAGATACCTTATAACTAGACCTCGCTTGCAATTGCATATGGGGTGGGTGGGGTCAAGGTCATCATTACTAAAAATAAAAAAACTCTTTCCACTCAGTAACTTGAGAACGAATTTAGATTTTTAATGAAACTTCATATGTAGATAGTGAGACCTCGCTTTGGATTGCAAGATCAAGGTCACTATTTCCTAGCCATAGGTGTATGACCTTCACCTTGCACCCAGGACTTTCTTTCATTATTGTGCTGACCTTTATGCATTTCGTTAGAAAATTCTGGTTTTCGTCGAATTTCCACGTTTCTTGTTATATATGTGTTTGTCATCGTTTTACTATTGCGCCTGTGTATGTACCTGGGCTAAGTGAAACGATGTTGTCTGACGCAGATTGACCGGTTGTACCAGTGGACGCCGAACCCGAACAGCAACGTGGTCAACACGATAAAGAAGCAGCAGCAGATGACGAAGCAGGAGTTTGACGAGCGGTCCCAGGCCGCCATCACGCAGCTGGCAGAACAGGTAGGTGGGGGTGGAGGTATTGATAGTTTTATGTACAGAAGTGTATATGCAGTCTAATGGGATTCTTGGTAGTTTGGTATCATAATCTTGATATTTTTGTGAGGCAGTCTTGATATTTATTGATGAGACAGTCTTGATATTTTGGTGAGACAGTCTTGTTATTTATTGGTGAGACAGTCTTGATATTTATTGGTAAAAGTCTTGATATATTGGTGATAGAGTCTTGATATTTATTGGTGAGAGAGTCTTGATATTTATTGGTGAGAGTCTTGATATTCATTGGTGAGAGTATTGATAATTATTGGTGAGAGGGTCTTGATATTTATTGGTGACATTCTTGATATATTTTAGTGAGAGTCTTGATATTTATTGGTGAGAGTCTTGATATATTGGTAAGACAGTCTTTATATTAATATGTGATAGTCTTGATATATTGGTGAGAGAGTCTTGATATTTATTGGTGAGAGTCTTTATATTAATCTGTGAGAGTCTTTATATATTTGGTGAGAGAGTCTTGATATTTATTGGTGAGACAGTCTTGATATGTTGTCGAGACAATCTTTATATTTATTGGTGAGACAGTCTTGATATGTTGGTGAGACAGTCTTGATATGTTGATGAGACAGTATTGACATGTTAGTGAGACAGTCATGATATATTGGTGAGACAGTCATGATATATTGGTGAGACAGTCTTGATATGTTGGTGAGACAGTCTTGATATGTTAGTGAGACAGTCATGATATAATGGTGAGACAGTTTTTATATGCTAGTGAAAATGTCTTGATATGCATTTGTGAGACAGGCATGGTGTATTGTTGAGGCAGTCCTGATATTTATTGGTGAAACAGTGTTAATATTAATTGGTGAGACAGTCTTGATATATATTGGTGAGACAGTCATGATATATTGGTGAGACCAGTCTTGATATTTGTTGGTGAGACAGTCATGATATATTGGTGAGACAGTCTTAATATTTTGTGGTGAGACAGTCTTGATATTTAGTGGTGAGCCAGTCTTGATATTAATTGGTGAGACATTCTTGATAGTTATTGGTTAGAGAGTCTTGATATGTAGGTGAGACAGTCTGGATATTTATTGGTGAGACCGCCTTGATATATTGGTGAGACAGTCTTGATATATTTGATTGGTTTCACACTCTTAAAAATATAAAGCCGTAAGCATTCATACGAATAAAGCTAAGTAATTTAGTTAAACCAGTCTATTGTATTTGCTAACTGCACGTGGTGTATCTGTTACAGGGTCTGAACTCCGCGTTGTTCTACGAGAACAAGAATCCCAAGGAGTATTTTTCGCTGGTTCCCACGTCTGCGCACACGGGGGACGGCATGGGGAACCTGCTGGCTCTGATCTGCGAGCTCACTCAGAACTGGCTCGCAAAGAAAGTCTCATACAGTGAGGAGCTGCATGCCACCGTCATGGAGGTAATCACATACATCTGCTTGTTGTGTAAATATCAGTCTTTTATTTATTACCCAGTAATTGGCTGAATGGTGATGGGACCTTATTGTAGGGGAAATATTTTTTGCAGGGGGAAATAACAAAAATTTAGAAATTTAACAAAACAAATATTTCATTAAGATTTATTTCCTATCACCTTTATACTGTTGTACAGACAAGCTCTTTTCTGTCTGTTAATGTTTAGAGTTTGGGAGGAATAAGATATACATTTTAAATACCTACAATAACTCAAACAAATTCTTAGTCCCAACAAAATTGCAAAAGCCCTACGAAAAGTGAAAATGGCCAAATTATAACTATTAAAACAGACTTCATATAACCTGGCAAAAGTGTCTTTAGTAAGTTATGTAAGCTTTTATATATACCATACAGGGTAAATTATGTAAGCTTTTATATATACCATACGGCAGTAAACATTAGGGTTTGTTAAATATTGTTTAATATAAAACACTTATCCACCAAGTAAAATGTTTACAAGTAAATAGCGTAATTATTAGCTTTATTTATTTGCCAATCATCGCTACGCGGATAAAATTTGAATATTCGCCATTAACTATCAGCAAGATGCATCAGATTCTAACTGAAACACAAGGAATCTTGGTTAGTTTGGTCTTGTTGAAAATGTAAACAATAAACTGGAAATAAAATTAGTCAAACACAATTTATTTAAAGGAAATGTGTTACATTTTATTGATCATAATCCAATATTTTATGTGTTTGTGAAATCTACAATGTGCTCTTAATGTGTGTATTTACTTGCAAACACCTTTTGTGTGCCTTTAATAAGTCTATAAGAAATTTAGACCTCTACCTCGAGCATTGATAACTCGTGCACAACTCGAGCATTGATAACTCGTGCACAACTCGAGCATTGATAACTCGTGCACAACTCGAGCACTGATAACTCGTGCACAACTCGAGCACTGATAACTCGTGCACAACTCGAGCACTGATAACTCGTGCACAACTCGAGCACTGATAACTCGTGCACAACTCGAGCATTGATAACTCGTGCACAACTCGAGCATTGATAACTCGTGCACAACTCGAGCATTGATAACTCGTGCACAACTCGAGCATTGATAACTCGTGCACAACTCGAGCATTGATAACTCGTGCACAACTCGAGCATTGATAACTCGTGCACAACTCGAGCATTGATAACTCGTGCACAACTCGAGCATTGATAACTCGTGCACAACTCGAGCATTGATAACTTATGCACAACTCGAGCATTGATAACTTGTGCTTACTCTTGTATTTACTCGGGATGGCATCAAATACCAAAATCGGTATTCGAATATTCGCTTTTTCATTCAATCAGATATTCAAATATTCGCATAAATTTTTGTATTACCTGCTGTGAACTTTGTGGCCTACATGACATAACCATTATTTTTTTATTACATGTTAGTACTGAATAGCCAGTACAGTCGTATCTTCTTTAACAAATTGCACTTTCTAATTAATGCGTAAATTGCACAGTACAAAAGCAACAACAACTGCAGAACTCAATTAAATTGCTATTTGAAAAAAAAAACCCACAGTTGTCAAAACATCACACATTTTTATCAGTTTGGAAACATCAGTTAATCAGATATAAGCATTAGTTTATCAGCAGATTTCTGCAACGGTTCTCAATTATAATGACTGCTCAATATGTGATCACAATTCCTTAATTTATTATTTGTTACTCTTTTCAGAAGTCTAAATGTTAGTTGTAATAAACAGTTAACAGTTATTGTTTCCTACTGACGGATGTAATTGTGTATTACTGGCGACTAGACGCTTGGAGACTGACTCAGACCCATATATTCAATATCTTTCGGTCTGACACGGGACACGGGGCCATTCTAGTGAAAACATGGTATTAGGTATCTGTTGGTGAAAAACGGAACAATACTTTCTACAATCACAATAGTATTGGATTTTAAACGTCAAAACAGAATTTGCCAATATTCGAATGGCGTTTTAATTATTCAAATAGCGACTATTCAATTGAATATTCGAATAGTATAGCCATCCCTAGTACTTACCCTCAATTACTTCAGGAAGTTGTTCACACCTCTATGTTGTGTTGGTCCAGCAGCTGTTAACCTTCTGTGACAACTGCAAACTGAATGTGGGAATTACTGTGTTGTTTGGAGTTAATTAGAATAACTTAACTAGCCTAGAAAACAACATAGATTTGTTTTTAGATTTTAAGATTTATTGTGTTAGTGTGTGCTTCAATGGTAAAAGTGACAAATGACCAGTTTATTGCATATGTTCATGGTTGTTTGTTTTTTGGCTCGACTATTTGAAGAATAAGTGAGCTTTCCTACTCGCTCCGGCGTCGCCATCGGCGTCCGCGTCTGATCTTGGTTAAAATTTATATTCAAAAGTCTTGTAACTACATAAGTTATTCACTTGATACTTGGTATATACCTTGCTCATCAAATCCAGCATCAGGTGCAACATTCCCCATAACTCAGTTTTGTATTGTGACAGAGTTATGCTCCTTTTTTTCACAGATTTTCTAGTTAAAGTTTATAGTCAGAAGTCTTGTGACTTCAAAACTACATAAATTATTCAATGGAAACTTGGAATATACTATTTCCAGCATCATGTGCAACATTCCCCATAATGCTTTTGTATTTTGACAGAGTTCTGCCATTTTTTTCACATAGATTTACTGGTTATAGTTTATATTCAAAAGTCTTTTAATTTGAAAACTACATAAGTGATTCACTTACAACATGAAATGTACCTTTGTCATCAACTCGAACAAAAAGGGCAACATTCCCCATAACTCTGTTTTGTATTCTGACAGTTATGTCCCTTTTTCACATAGATTTTCTGGTTAAAGTTTATATTCAAAAGTCGTATAACTTCAAAATAAGTAGCTATTCACGTGAAACTTGGAATGTACCCTTGTCATCAACTGTAACATCAAGTGCGAAAATTTCCCCATAACTCTGTTTTGTATTTTGACAGAGTTATGCCCTTTTTCACATAGATTTTCTGGTCAAAGTTTATATTAAAAACAATTATAACTTCACAACTTGATGGGTTATTCCATGTATTCAGTTGAAACTTGGAACATATCTTTGTCATCAATTACAGCATCAGGTGCCACAATCCAGATAACCCTGTTTGGTATTTTGACAGTCATACCCCCTTTTCACATAGATTTTCAGTGTATAAAGTTTCTTTTGAAAAGTCTTATGGTTTATAAACTACGTAAGGTATTCACTTGAAAGTTGAAGTACATCTTTGTAATCAACTCCAGCATTAGGTGCAACAATCCCCATAACTCTGTTTTGTATTTTAATAGAGATATGCCCACTTTTCACATACATGTACAGTTGAACACTGCTATTTGAAAGTTGTTGGGACCGACGAAAATAGTTCGAAATAGCGATATTCCAACCTCCGCACAGAGATTGTGATGGTGATCGATTAAAATCTTGGATAATATTAATTATGGTTTTAATTACTTAATTTATTTTCGCTTTTTCATTGTTGACCGCAAACGATATATAACTACGGTAGAAATTGCACTGAGTTGCATTAAATAAGTAAACGTTACAAACACGTAATCCTTTCAGATCAGGAAGGATTGTATTTATGACAGCAGTGGTTACTGTTAACCGATAGGGAAGTAAAAAAAAAAAAACGCTGTGAGGAGTTTGGTGATATTTTCCATAGTACGAAGAAATGTTACAGTAAATAGTTGTGAAAATTGCGCGTGCGGTTTAGTAACACCATGTGTATTTACGATGCTGATATGTATAATGAAGGTTCATAAATAAGACAGTAAAGATTGTAAATTTGTCGGCATTGTTTGTTACTCTCAATTATAACTACCGTATATCCACTTAAGGCTCATTATTTACCCAAGCGTCAGTCATCACTTGGTAAACCCGACAACAATGGAAGGTGCGAAAACTTAACCAAGCAACAGCTGCAAAGTCATCACACGTTTGATAACTTGGGTTTAGGTGCGACTTCGAAATAAACACTGATGATTACGTGTGAAAAACGTAGTTGGGACCAGAATTTTAGTTTGAAATAGAGATGAATTCGAAACTTCGATGATTGTTATTTTAGTTAAACAAAGAAGGAACAAAATCGGGACTGAAAAAATAGTTTGAAATAACGATAGATTAACGGTGTTCAAAATAGCGGTGTTCAACTGTAGATTTTGTGGTTAAAAGTGTTTGTTTCAAAGTCTTAATTTTTTTTAACTACATAAAGTGTTCAGATAAACGTTGGAATAAATTGATGAAATAATTACCATAACTCAGCTTTGTTTTTCAACAGATTTATGCCCCTTCCACTTTCCTAAATATGTACCAACTGAAATACTTCAAATAGTCGAGCTGACAGCTCTTGTTTTTAACATAGTACATAATTTAACATCTTTCGTACATGTGCTGATGTTTGCCAACGTATTATTAATTACTCTGGCATTCAGACTTCTTACTCAATATTTATCATTTCTCATTGACACAGAACTATGACTCTTTCTACAGTATTTATGGAGTTGGTGCCTTTTGTTTTATTTTTGTGTGCAGTGCATAATTCCATTTCTGTTGGAGGGATTCACAGTTTACTTCACATAATGAAAGTGGGCACTGGGAGCATTACTCAATATTACCAGTATTAGTGCTTCACATAGTATGCGATCTATTCACAAGCAGTTTTTGCTATCCGGTTATTAATGTGTAAATCGCATAAAACAAGTTTTTAGGGCCCCGCAAATTTTTTGCGGGTGCCCTATAGTTATCACCCTGTCTGTCCGTCCGTCCGTCTGTCCGTCCACATTTTTCATGTTTTTCTTTCATAACTTCAAAACCGTTTCAGCTATTAATTTGAAACTTCATGGGTGGATAGATCTCATTAAGGGGAAGTGCAGTGCAAAGAACCATTACTCTGCACATCATGGTTCTGGAGTTATTGCCCTTTGTTAATTTTTCATACTTCGTTTTTGCCTGGAGCATAACTCTTAGACTATAAGAGGTATTAACTTGAAACTTCATAGGTGGATAGATCTCATTGAGGAGAAGTGCAGTGCACAAGAACCATTACTCTGCACTTCATAATTCTGGAGTTATTCCCCTTTGTTCATTTGTCTTGCCTGGAGCATAACTCTTAGACTATAAGAGGTATTAACTTGAAACTTCAGAGGTGGATAGATGACATTGAGGAGAAGTGCAATGCACAAGAACCGTTACTCTGTACTTCATAATTCTGGAGTTATTGCCCTTTGTTAATTTTTCATTTTCAGGCAGAGTCAACTTTTGGTTTCAGCTCTCTAACTTGAGAACGAATTGAAATATTATTATGAAACTTCATCCATAGATACCTTATATCGAGACCTTGCTTGGGATTACATAGGGGGTGGATGGGTCACTGTCAAGGTCGCCGTTACAAAAAAAAGAAAAACTGTTTCCGCTCTATAACTCGAGAACGAATTGAGCTATTGTAATTCAGCTTCATACATAGATATCTTTTATCAAGACATCGCTTGGGATTGCATAGGGGGTGTTGCCGTTTTTAACAGTATTTCAGTCATATCACGGCGGTCAGTTAACCTACTACTAAGTGCACATACTTATGCCAGTAACTGACAGCGTCCTACTTGAATCAGAGGTAGGGGGATAATGGCCGTAGAAATAATTTCACGACCAATCCCCACACAAGTTTTGTTGCCGGGCTGGGGTTCGAACTCACAATCCCCTGATTGACAGTCCAGCGCTCTACCTACTGAGCTGGCCGGGCCCCGTCACATAAAACAAGTATGGTTTGTTTTGAATTCTTGTCCAAATACTATTAAACTAAACCTCTTTGATGCTTCAAGAAATTGTGATTTGTGAATGAAGCAGTTATTGCTGGATTTATTTCCCTTTGATTATAAAATCTGAAAATTATGACTGGAATTCTCTCCCTTTGATTGGAGAAATCAGAAAATTAAATTTTTTATCATGAGTCATATGATCCTCCCAGCAGGGAAGGCTAGTCAAGGGGGTGGGTTACCTGCTATTGGTAATTGCCTGGTCTCTGGTTTTATAAATTTTTCTTTCAAGTCAGCCAGTGTTTTTGCACCAAACAGATTGTTGTATGAATGCAGGGCTGCTTTGAACTGCTCCTTGTTTAGTCTGCAATTGTAAGCTGGGATGGGTGCAGTGTAGTTATCTGTAGTGTGAGTGGTGAATTTGTATGGAGTGCACGGGAACTCTCCTATATGGCTATTGCCCCCATTAAACTTATTGGTTGTGTTATGGGGGCAAAGTGCAAGCAAGACACAGGATTCACCCCATTCCAGAGATGACCCTGGGTCTTTCAGTTCTGGGAGTGAAGCACCTAGTATACAGCACCTGGGTTAAACATCTCATGATGTGTTAGTAGGTTAGGGTGTAGCTGGGGTATGAATTTGGATTGTGTTACCAATATACCATGGATCCACAACAATTATCTAGAGTGCCTCATAGTGCTGAGAGATGTATCAACATGGACCGGGGATTGGGTGTCAATAATTGCCTTATATGGTATCACAGTCTATGAGGTTTTTCCAGGTATTGTGTTGATGAATATGGAACAAAAAAGAAGAACAAGAATGTTTCACCAGGCTGTTATAAAAGCATGTTAAAATCTGAGCAATTCCGAGGCAGGGAAGTCAATCCTACGATTTGGTCCAGTTAATATTGGTACCTGGGTTGTCTGATGTAGTAAATGGTGCTCAACACTTACTACTGTGGCTGGAGGCAGCATACATAGTTGTGTGTTACATACTGGTATTAATTTGCATGTTTGTTGTTACCACTATATTCAAACTTATTTCTGATTTCTTGCTACCACAAAATCATGGAGAGCAGAACAGAACAAAAATCAAAACAAAAATTTAAGGAATTTCATTAACTTAAACCCTGATATTTTAAAACTGTTACTTTTTAGCTCGACTTTTCGAAGAAAAGGCAAGCTATTCTACTTGTCCCGGCGTCGGCGTCTGAGCTAGGTTAAAGTTTTTCGGTTAGCTAGTTTCTCAGGAATGGCTTGAGGGATTTCATTCAAACTTAAAATATTTATTTCCCACATTAAAATGAACCTATAGGCTAAGTTTGGTAACTCTAGATAGAAATTTGTCAATATTATGGGCCTTTTTATACTTAGAAATTTTACATATAAGCATATGTACAGGTTAAAGTTTTTCGGTAAGCTGGTTTCTCAGGAATGGCTTGAGGGATTTCATTCAAACTTAGAACACTTATTCCCTATATTAAAATGAACTTATAGGCCAATTTTGATAACTCTAATTTGACATTTGTCAAAATTATGGGCCTTTTTACACTTAGAAATTTTACATATAAGCTCTATGGACAGGTTCAAGTGTCTCAAGCTAGTTTCTCAACTTTTTGTTTCCACTCTGTAACTCCAGAACGGATTAAGCGATTGTAAGGAAACTTCAAACATAGATACCTTATAGCGAGACCTCGCTTGGGGTTGCATATTGGGTGGGTGGGGTGAAGGTCACTGTTACTAAAAATAGAAAAAAGATTTCCGCTCATTAACTTGAGAATGTATTCAGTATATTAATGAAAATTAATACATAGATACCTTATATCAAGACCTCTATTGCGATTGCTTGTGGGGTGGGTGGGGTCAAGGTCAATGTAAATAAAATACAAAAACGGTTTCCTCTCAATAACTTAAGAACGCATTGAGAAATTTTAATGAAACTTAATACATAGATACCTTATATCGAGACCTCGCTTGGAATTGCATATGATATGGGTGGGGTCAAGGTCACTGTTACTAAAAATAGAAAAAATGTTTCCGATCAATTACTTAAGATTGCATTGAAATATTTTAATGAAACTTTATACATACATACCTTATGTAGAGACCTCGCTTGGAATTGCATATAGGGTGGGTGGGGTCAAGGTCAAGGTCACTGTTACTAAAAATAGAAAAACGGTTTCCGCTCAATAACTTAAGAACGCATTGAGATATTTTAATGAAACTTAATACATACATAGTTTATATCGAGACCTCTCTTGGAATTGCGTATAGGGTCAAGGTCAATGTCACTGTTACTAAAATAGAAAAACTGTTTCCGCTCAATAACTTGAGAACGCATTGAGATATTTATGCCCCCCTTCTAAGAAGTGGGGGTAAATTGCTTTGCACTTGTCTGTCGGTCGGATGGTCGGTCAGTCCGTAGACCATTTCGTTTCCGCACAATATCTAGAGAACACTTTGATCTACAATCATTTAAGTTGGTATGCTGGTTACTTGGGAGGAAAGGAAGACGCCTATTAATTTTGAGGTCAACAGATCAAAGGTCAAGGTCACAGGGACTTGTAACATGAAATTCGTTTCGCACTATATCTAGAGAACGCTTTGACCTACGATCATTTAAGTTGGTATGCTGGTTACTTGGGAGGAAAGGAAGACGCCTATCAATTTTGAGGTCAACAGGTCAAAGGTCAAGGTGACAGAGGCTTGTAACATGAAAACTGTTTCCTCTGTAGACCCTTTCGTTTCCGCATGATATGTAGAATACGCTTTGACCTACTATCATCCAAGTTGGTATGCTGGTTACTCGGGAGGAAAGGAAGACACATATCAATTTTTATGTCAACAGGTCAAAGGTCAAGGTCACAGGGGCTTGTAACATGAAAATTGTTTTCTCCGTAGACCATTGTGTTTCCGCAGGATATCTAGAGGACGCTTTGAACTATGATCATCCAAGTTAGTATGCTGGTTACTTTGGAGGAAAGGAAGAAAGAAACCTTTCGATTTTGAGGTCAACCAGTCTGAGGTCAACAGGGGCTTGTAACATGAAAAACGTTTCCACACAATATCTAGAGAACGCTTTAACCTAGGATCATATAAATTAGTATGCTGGTTAGTCTTAAGGGAAGGAAGACCCCTATCGATTTTGAGATTAAAGGTCAAGGTCACAGGGGCTTGTAAAAAAAAAAAAATTCCACTTAATAACAGATGAACCATTGGTACATGGTCCTCAAACTATATAGGTATAATGGTCAGTTTGAGTAGATGACCTATTACATAGTGATAATTACTGAATACTTGGGTCGAGTCGTCAAATTGGAAGAATGCTCTTGCAGAGAAGACAACTCCTATCAAGGTAATGGTTAACATGTCTCAGCTTAGATTTTTCAGAAACAGTACACTTCTGTGATAAAAAAAGGCTGCAAGTCGGGGGGGGGGGCATACATGTTTTACCAACATCTCTTGTTTAATGAAGCTTTATACATAGATATCTTATATCAAGACCTCGCTTTGGATTGCATATGGGGTGGGTGGGGTCAAGGTCAAGGTAAATATTATTAAAAATAGAAAAACGGTTTCCGCTCAATGACTTGAGAATGCATTGAGATATGTTAATGAAACTTAATACATTGATACCTTATATCGAGACCTCGATTGGGATTGCATATGGGGTGGGTTGGGTCAAGGTTAAGGTCACTTTTACTAATAGATAACTTATATTGAGACTTTGCTTGGGATTATATATAGGGTGGGTGGGGTCAAGGTCGAGGTCTCCGTTACTTAAAATAAAAAATGGTTTCCGCTCAATAGCTTGATAATACATTGAGATATTTTAATGAAACTTCATACATTTATATCTTATATCTGGACCTCGCTTGGGATTGCGTATGGGGTGGTTGGGGTCAAGGTCACAGTTACTAAAAACAGACAAACAGTTTACGCTCAATAGCTTGAGAAGACATTGAGATTTTTAATGATACTTAATCAATAGATACCTTATATCAAGACCTCGCTACTTAATCAATAGATACCTTATATCAAGACCTCGCTTGGGATTGCATATGGGGTTGGTGGGGTCAAGGTAAAGTTCACTATTACTAAAAATTTTCTGTTTGAAGGAAGTTTCTTCTAAGCATAAATCCACAGTAGGTGGAAAGTGCCATCCCGGATTAGCCTGTGCAGACTGCACAGGCTGTTCCGGGACGACACTTTATGCAGATGCATTAAGTCCGGTTTTCCTACAACAGGCCTCATTTACTGATTTTAACAAACAGCTATGAAGTCTTTAGCTGGACCTGATTTTTTTAATTAGGGGAAGATCGTTGATCAAAAAAGTTATAGCGTTCTGCTCCAATCATAAGAGATTGATGTAGTTGTATGACATAAGCTTTGTTTTTAAATTCATGTTATTAAGCAATGACGAACCATTTATCATTTAATTTGAGCAAGAATGCATAATATTTCAAAATAATATTGAACAGCTTTGTTTAGCAGGCCAGAGGGGCAGCAGGGGGAAAAATAATATTGAACAGCTTTGTTTACCAGGCCAGAGGGGCAGCAGGGGGAATAATAATATTGAACAGCTTTGTTTACCAGGCCAGAGGGGCAGCAGGGGGAATGATAATATTGAACAGCTTTGTTTACCAGGCCAGAGGGGCAGCAGGGGGAACAATAATATTGAACAGCTTTGTTTACCAGGCCAAAGGGGCAGCAGGGGGAACAATAATATTGAACAGCTTTGTTTACCAGGCCAAAGGGGCATCAGGGGGAACAATAATATTGAACAGCTTTGTTTACCAGGCCAAAGGGGCAGCAGGGGGAACAATAATATTGAACAGCTTTGTTTACCAGGCCAGAGGGGCAGCAGGGGGAACAATAATATTGAACAGCTTTGTTTACCAGGCCAGAGGGGCAGCAGGGGGAACTAAAATGGTGCAGGGTGCAGCAGCATGCTGTTTTGTGATGACTTTAACTTTAGTACTCATGTTTTGTTTTTATATTGCCCAGCTGCATTTTTTTAAAATCTTTACCTGATATTAACCTGGGCAGTTTATTGTTGGTAGTAAATAATCAGTGTTACAATAATATAGTCACTACCACCTGTTTAGATGCATTTACCTTGTTCAAAAAGTGAAAAATAATGCTGAATTTACTTTTTTCAACATCACTGGTTCCCACTTTTAGCAATATTTCCATAGTCACTCAGGTCAAGATACATTAGTATTAAATGTACTGTTAGCATTTTCAATTGATATGAAGTTATAGAATAAGACTATACCAGTGCACACCTGGGCTCTCTGTGGACTTGGCGCTGTATGGCAATCAGCATTGAAAGTTTATTTGTTGACGACAAACAATTAGATAGTGTCTGTGGTTGGGTACATGTCTGGTATGAAATTAGCGCGCTTATGAAGACAGGTGATAAATAGATGCACCATCAGACAGGGATCGTCATTTTAATGGCGGTGGTGTCGCATTAGTTTGTTTGCCGAGGACCCAGCTGTGCTCTGTGTGCTATACCCCAGGTGTGGAGGGGACCATGCATGGCTGATCAAATGTCGATTAAACATGCCTCTGAAAGTCATCGCATTCTCCTCCGAAATGACAGTCTGATGATGCACAGTTAAGAGGTTTTATTCTTCAAACTTCAGTTTTCCCAAGCTGTCTATTTATTTCTCGGATGTAATTTTAGAACTGCGAAATTTATAACTGGTTTTGAATTGCAATGTTTCGCTTCTTTGCACTGCTGGTTACTTGATTGATCATATTTTGTCATGCTGCAGCCTGGGTAGCCTGCTTGTATTTGAAAAGTTGTTTACTTTCACTTTCAACACTTCTTAGTTAGGCTTCTTGGTTGAAAACCGCTGGGTTTTGCTCATCTCCAGATACTCGTGAAGTGTGGAGATTTAATAGAAGTTAATTAAATCAAGATTTGGGAAAACCAGGCTAAATGTATGTGCGTAAATTGTCGTCCAGGATTAACCTGTGCAGTCCGCACAGGCTAATCCGGGACGACACTTTCCGCCTACAGTGGATATATGTTTAGAAGATACTTCCTTGCAACAGAAAATACCATAAAAGCGGAAAGTGTCATCCGGTTTTCCCACGACCGGTTTTCCCACGACACGGCTCATTTGTATTTGGTTTCAAAGACGTCACAGATTCTTGCGGTCTGGGTCGGGACACGGTGTTTGAGATGTGAATTTGACCTAGTAATGGGTGTTCTTAGTCTATTGTAACTGAATGGGAGGGGGGGGGGCTGTATTCACCAACCTATTCTTAGAACTAAGACGATAGAATTGTAACTGAATGGGAGGGGGGGGGCTGTATTCGCCAACCTATTCTTAGAACTAAGACGATAGAATTCTAACTGAATGGGAGGGGGGGGTTGTATTCACCAACCTATTCTTAGAACTAAGACGATAGAATTCTAACTGAATGGGAGGGGGGAGGGGTGGCTGTATTCACCAACCTATTCTTAGAACTAAGACGATAGAATTGTTACTGAATGGGAGGGGGGGGCTGTATTCACCAACCTATTCTTAGAACTAAGATGATAGAATAAAGAATATTCCTGAAACTGTTCTAAATATAGCATTCTTTATAATGATTTGTTTATGACATTGGTAACTAGCCTATTTTTTGCTAATACAGGAGTATTTTTTCTGGGTCTAGTCTGTTCTTCAATCTTATGTCTAAAAATGGGTTGGTGAACATGGGCCCAGAGTTCAAATAATTAATGTGCCCCAGCTCTTTTTCTCTTTTTTACCTTGGGGCCTCTTTTGGGCCCCTTTACATTCTCAAATAAATAAATATTTTGGCTGATAAATTTCACAAACATGGCTATTAAACTTCATTAACCTGCTGGATATTAGCATTCAACCATTAAAATGTGTTTAGTTTTTTTTATATTTATTATGTTGGATCTATCAAGTAGGAAAATAAGTTAACATAAAAATATAGTATCATACTGCAACCTTGAGTACTTTAAAATGAAGTGTGAAATCAAAGTGTGATGAAGTTGTAATAAAAGGTGATGTTACGATCAATAAAATTTAAATACAGTAAACAACTGCATGGATTGATTTGAATGACTAGGTTTTTGTCACATTTTTAATTTTATAATTAAACTGATTGTTTGCTCTTTTTTTCCCCAATTTCATTTTTATTTTTCAACAAAAGAACAGGCCCGAGTATTTTCACAATTTTGAGAAAACAAAGGCCTATGTCAAATAAATTACCTTATTTGCATTTCTAGTGATACCCAAAGTAACACAAGCAGATACAATATACCAGAATGGTTAGGGTTAGTGAAACATAAGTAAACTTAATGAACTTGCTCGTTAATTGTTTAGAACACTGTCCACGTGTTTTGGGGGTTTTTTTTTGAAAGTATATAAAGTTGCATTTGAAATGTCCTAATGGCAAACATTGGGTCCTTAATTTATATGACCCGTTGTCATAGCTTGCCATCAAGCCATGACCGCGTGTCACCTGCATAAAGACGCAGTGTTGACATTGCTTCGAGGGGCCCTCTTCCATTTCCTTTGATTGCATTGTGGGAAAATAAATCTGTTTCATCGTTCCTAATTCGCACAGGAAGACCACTTGAAAGGGGCTGGACTTAAAAGAAGAGGCCTTTGAAAACTTGTGAAACAGATTTTCACGTCAAAATTAACTGCCTTTTATGGGCCTGCCAGCTTTGACAACATCAATAAAGCCCCAGGACTGATTTATTTTTCACACTTGTAAGTTAAGAAACCTGCATTTAGAAATAATAAACTCTTAAATCCTTCACACGAGGGCTTTGCAGTGGGTTATTAAAGGAAGGTCTGGAGTGTACAATGCTGGGGAGGGGGGTCAAGGGGTGGGTAGATATACAATGAATACAAAAGAGGCGCGTCGTGGGAAAACCGGTCTTAATGCATGTGCGTAAAGTGTTGTCCCGGATCAACCTCTGCAGTCTGCACAGGCTAATCCGGGACGGCACTTTCCCCCTACAGTGGATTTATGTTTAGAAGAGACTTCCTTGAAACAGAAAATACCATGAAAGCGGGAAGTGCCATCCCGGATCAGGCTGTGTGGACTGCACAGGCTGATCGGGGACGACACTTTACGCTTATGCATTAAGTCCGGTTTTCCCACGACATGCCTCAAAATTTGTTTAGTTTCATTTTCTTTGTTAATGATTCTGCACATTGCTTAGTTTTTCAGTTCATGTTTTAACTTACTTCTTCGTAGTCATTTTTTGTTTTAAAAAAAGTATTTATTTGAAACATTCCCTTGGAACGTAAGTATCTCCAGTATGTATGTGATTGTAATTTAAACAACAATGCACAGAAATGAAACTAGATGCAATAATAACTTAAGTATGATATGTATCTTCATATTAAAAAAAAGATAATAAATTATAAATCCCATCATGGCACATTTTAACATTACTTCACATAATTAATGTTAGTGGCCTACTGTGTGCAACATTGTTCAACATCAAGTCTTCATTACCTTATTGTACTTTACATTTTAAATTTCTGTAATACTTCATCAGTGACATGTCATTGTTCACTCTTAGATTGAAACCAGCTTTCAGATTGAAACCAGCTTTCAGACAAATTGTTGCACTTAAACATTTAGATTGCATCATACATGAAATTGTAGACTGCAGTTTTCGAACTTTGAATTTGAACACCTAGGCCTTAGCACTTCCACCCACTTAAAACAGTTGTCCATCAAACTTCAACTTCACTTCAGCACTCACACTTCAACTTCACCACTTCAGCACTCACACTTCAACTTCAGCACTCACACTTCAACTTCACCACTTCAGCATGCACACATCAACTTGTACACTTCAGCACTCACACTTCAACTTGTACACTTCAGCACTTACACATCAACTTGTACACTTCAGCACTTACACATCAACTTCTACACTTCAGCACTCACACATCAACTTCTACACTTCAGCACTCACACTTCAAATTCTACACTTCAGCACTCACACATCAACTTCTACACTTCAGCACTCACACATCAACTTCTATACTTCAGCACTTACACATCAACTTGTACACTTCAGCACTTACACATCAACGTGTACACTTCAGCATTCACACATCAACTTGTACACTGCAGCACTCACACTAGAACTTGTACACTTCAGCACTCACATATCAACTTGTACACTTCAGCACTCACACATCAACTTGTACCCTTCAGCACTCACACATCAACTTGTACCCTTCAGCACTCACACATCAACTTGTACACTTCAGCACTCACACATCAACTTGTACACTTCAGCACTCACACATCAACTTGTACACTTCAGCACTCACACATCAACTTGTACACTTCAGCACTCACACTTCAACTTGTACACTTCAGCACTCACACTTCAACTTGTACACTTCAGCACTCACACTTCAGCTTGTACATTTCAGCACTCACACTTCAACTTGTACACTTCAGCACTCACACTTCAACTTCACCACTTCAGCACTCACACTTCAACTTGTACACTTCAGCACTCACACTTCAACTTCACCACTTCAGCACTCACATTTCAGCTTCTGAACTTTACCACGCACACTTCAACTTCTGAACTTTACCACGCACACTTCAACTTCTGAACTTCAGCACTCACACTTCAACTTCTTTACTTTGGCATTCACTCTTTAACTTTTAATACTACTGCACTCACATTCCAACTTTAATATGTCTCTTCAACATCTATACTTCAGTACTCACTCTTCAACTTCTATACGTCAGCATGCACTCTATTCTTTATACTTCAGCACTCACTCTTCAACTTCTATACCTATTGTCTTGAGTTTGAGTATTCTTGCAGGTTTTGCAGGTTTTTCATGACAGGTGCAAGTTACTAATAATTAATGTCAGTGGTAAAAGGGTCTTACCCTAAATTGTTGCACATCAACAAACTTACTCAGCGTTTTTAATAAGGACTTCATTTAGCATATGCACCCTTGTATGCTTGTGAACTTCTATCAGGTAAGAAATCTTGATTAGCAGTCTATTTGATACTTGCATTTAAAAAACTTGTTATGCAGCAACTGAATTTTAATGTTTCACCTGATACAAATTAATAATGAACATATATGACATATTTATGACACTGTACGGCTGTATGTTAAAATCTGTCCTCATTGAAGGTTACTGCATTGTCAGCAGTTATACAATGACTGTGAAAAAGCCCCACAGGTCTTGCTGATAAAACACTGAATTGCCTCTTTGATAGATTTTTAAAGCGTGTTTTATTTGCAAATAATTGCCCGCCTTTATTTTTTATACCAAATAAATCTAGTTTCTCACTTCCTGTCGACTGGAGATAACGTCTCTCACTTGTGACTCTCGTCTCTCACTTGTGACTCTCGTTGTGCAGTGATTGTAGATCATTGTTCTGCTGGTCAGGGTTCACTATCACCAAAATCCTAAGTAAAATTACCTTATGATTTAAAGATAAATAATAACGTTCCTTAAGTCTGCAACTGATTCATTTAAAAAAAATGACTTTAATGGTGTAATTCAGGTAAATAATCAACCAATGTTTCTTGTTGTACCATATTTCAAATTTAACAACTTGATTTTCAGAAGGTAAAACTTATTTTATATTTGAGGCGGGTTGTGGGAAAACCGGTCTTAATGCATGCGCGTTAAGTGTCGTCCCGGATTAGCCTGTGCAGTCCGCACAGGCTAATCCAGGATGGCACTTTCCGCCTACAGTGGATTTATGTTTCGAAGAGACTTCCTTGAAGCAGAAAATACCATACAAGCGGAAAGTGTCGTCCTGGATTAGCCTGTGCGGACTGCACAGGCTAATCCGGGACGACACTTTACGCACATGCATTAAGACCGGTTTTCTCACGACGCGCCTCATTTAATTTATCAATATGTCTTAAGTTCAGATTTTCATTTGAAACATTGTGGGTATGACCCCAGGCTCAATATATTCACAAAACTCATAAGTACAAATTTAAGTATTTAACTTAAAACCATGAAATTTCTCAAGTCACTTTATATTTCATTAAAAATTTTGTTTATGTCAAAATGGTTTATTCTAGTAAAGTTTATAATGGGGTTTCTTATTTTTGTAAACGAAAGATATAAAATTTCACGTAGAAAATTTGATCTGAACTTTACACTGAAGTATATTTAAGTAAATGTTTCCTTCGAAGCTTTGAAAGATTAGACCTTTATTAATACCAACCCAGGTCCAGTTAAAAGATTCCCCCTGCCCATATTGCAGTTTTGTCACTGTATATCATTATAAAACAAGATTGTAATCTACGAGTTTATCACTTGATAACTTTGGAGTTGATAGGAACCTGTCAGTGAAAGCTGATATGTGTTCATAACTGTGTGATCAGCTGGGTGACACATATGTGTGAGTTGACACCTCTGGTAGACCATGCCAGTAGATCCCCCCCCCCCATTTGCTATAAACTATTCACTTGCATTAATTCACAGTGTAGTGTAACCTGGTTTATGAAACAGGTGCTCTGGTGAGTGTGGTTGAGGATTTCTCACAGAGCCATGAAAACCATTACACATTCAGGGTGGCCATTGAAAAATCAGGGCATTTGAAAATAAGGAAAAATTCAGGAGCAAATTAGGGAATTACCAAAAGTAATAGAAAAAAATCTACAATGAAACAGTGGCATAAGGAATCTTAAAAATAATTGTAATGTTGCGACAGTAAAGTGTACAAAAAAGTATATATTTCTGTAAAATTAGTTGTAAATTTTAGTAAAAATTTCAAAAAGGGGAAATTGGCAGCCTTATATTTACGTACAATGTAATCTGTATGCACAAATAGTACTGTTAATCTGATAATGAATGTCAGGGAAGGTCACACACATATCAGGGAAATAAAAGGGAATTTTACTAAGGAATTACAGTGGCCACCCTGTTTTACTTATGAACTGAACATTTTGTGCAATTTGAACTGAACAGTGTATGCAAATTGCATTCTTGATGTATTTTTTAAGTCACCAGAAATGCTTTATGTATACTCATTTCAACCTTATCACACGATGAAGAAGAATACTTTAATCCTGTATATTCTTTGAAGATTTTGATTTTTTGTAACATTTTTTAAACATGATGTATACTGTTTTCTGTGAATCCATAATGTGTGGTGTTAAGATGAGGGACATTTTTGTGTCGCCTGACTGGGCAACATATAGGGGTTACTTTTGTCGGCGGCGGTGTCCCCTTTCGCTTGTCCGGAGCATAACTCTTAGACTATTAAAGCTATCAACATGAAACTTCATAGGGACATAGATCTCATTGAGGGGAAGTGCAGTGCACAAGAACTGTTACTCTGCACCTCATACTTTTGGAGTTATTGCCCTTTGTTTATTTTCATACTTAATTTTTTCCGGAGCATAACTCTAAGACTATGTAAGCTATCAACTTGAAACTTCATAGGTAGATAGATCTCATTAAGGAGAATTGCAGTGCACAAGAACTGTTACTCTGCATCACATACTTTTTGAGTTATTGCTCTTTGTTTA
The DNA here is from genome assembly GCA_027627225.1 of Congeria kusceri. Classification (NCBI taxonomy): domain Eukaryota; kingdom Metazoa; phylum Mollusca; class Bivalvia; order Myida; family Dreissenidae; genus Congeria; species Congeria kusceri. Next base: position 15,512,873 of record CM051025.1, on the reverse strand, counting down.
TTTTCATACTTAATTTTTTTATGGAGCATAACTTTAAGACTATGAAAGCTATCAACTTGAAACTTCATGGGTAGATAGATCACATTGAGGAGAAGTGCAGTGCACAAGAACAGTTACTCTGCACCTCATACTTCGGAGTTATTGCCCTTTGTAAATGTTCATACTTATTTTTGTGTCGCATTTTGGTTTTAATAAGTCTATTCTTTGCAATTAGCCAGAGTGCAGTGCTTTTGAAGATTTTAATAAATCTGTTTAAAAAAAATTGAGCATTAACCTTAAGTGCTTCTTCATTTGGATTCACGTAAGCTGTCCGGCGTCAGACGACACATCCGACTCACGGAGTTCTAGTTCCTAATATCTATTTTGTCATGACACCTGCAGATCATTATAGAAAAAAATCTGCTGTTGTTAAATATGCAATGAACAACGCTAAAAAAGTTCTGAAACTGACATCATTTGTTAAGTTTTTATCATTAAATCTGTAAAAGTGATGTAACATAGGACTTTTATTAATGGATGGCGTCATTGTAACAATAGTGAGGTGGATGCAAATGTTTGCTTGGTAAGATGGGCGGAGCATAGTACAGTGTAGTTCTCTTTGCGATTGCAGGATGTGTTTGTCACACCATGACTGTTAGAATTGAAATAATTTTCACATCATCATAGTTTATCTGTTAATCAGCAATGGTTTGTCACTCTGATGAGCTGTTATGAAACCACTCTGGCTTACTCCCTACTTTGATATGCATCCAAACTGTTGTTTATCAGCCAATAAACAATGTTAAATCGAAAAAAAATTCTTAATAAAAACACTTTTTTTCATATGTTTCAAAATCAATGCATGGTTGTATGAAATGTCTGTTCCAGGTGAAGGCCATTCACGGTCTCGGTACGACAATAGACGTGATCCTCGTCAACGGGAAGCTCAAGGAGGGCGACTGCATCGTGATTGCGGGCACCGAGGGGCCCATTGTGACCCATATTAGGGGCCTGCTCATGCCCCAGCCCATGAGGGAGCTGCGAGTGAAGGTAAGATGTGGTTGCTTGTCTTGTTTGTCTGAAATAGAAGCTAGTGTCTCTGTCAGGTCCTCAAACATAAGCCTGTATGTCTGTCAGGTCCTCAAACATAGGCCGGTGTGTCTGTCAGGTCCTCAAATACAGGCTAGTGTCTCTGTCAGGTCCTCAAACATAGGCCTGCGTCTCTGTTAGGTTCTCAATCATAGGCCAGTGTCTTTGTCAGGTCCTCAAATATAGGCTAGTATCTCTGTCATGTCCTCAAATATAGGCTACTGTCTCTGTCAGGTCCTCAAAATATAGGCTAGTGCCTCTGTCAGGTCTGCAAATATAGGCCAGTGTCTCTGTCAGGTACTCAAACATAGGCCTGTGTCTCTATCAGGTTTTTATATATAGGCTTGTGTCTCTGTCAGGTACTTAAATATAGGCCAGTGTCTGTCAGCATTCTCCCAGGTTTGCTGGCCTTGCCCATTCCTCTGTAATTTTTTAATGACTTCTTAAATAATTTGACTGTTCCATATGGGATCTGCTTCCATAGTTCAGAGGTCAAGGTCACACTAAGTACTCAAATGTTGAAATGTTGGAGCCAATGGAAGTCCTCAAATCAAACTGAAATTATTAATTCAAGGCATTTATGCAATAGGAAGTATGAGAAATATCTTCATATATGATTATAAAATAGATTGATTAACAAAGAAACATAGCCAAATTGTCCCAAAACAATTTACATAAAACGTAAAATCCAAACAAGACTTGACATGAATGAAATTATGTTGAAAAATAGTATGGCAGGGGTCAGCATGGCCGTGAGTGTGTAAGTCTTCTTGTGTAACTGACAGCTGTCAAACCTTGTGTCGTTCCTGAATGCCCTCATTGTTAATGTCAGTAAAAATAACCTTGATACTTCCGGTGGACAGAAAAGCGTGACAATGAGAATGATAATAATTAAATAAAGATGACAGTCTCTGCTCGGGTTATGTTGAAAATTTGACTGCTGGGACATTAATGAATCATGGCAGTTACAGTAAAACATGGATTTCATATCCACGAATTAATAAGGCATTCTTATTAAAGAATGTCAGTTATATTGAAAATGCCCTTGACAAGGTATGTAACAGTGAAACGATGGTAAAGGTTAACACGCAGCTAAAACTTTCTATTCCTTTAGAGTTGCAGTTGTACTAGCCGTGCATGCATTTTGAATAAGGTTTAGTTGGGGTGTCCATTGCACTGATCAATATAGACACTAGATACAGCATTAACTAATGACACAATATCGACCGTTGATATCATATTAGAAATTGACACAATATTGACTGTTGATGCAGTGTTGACAGTTGACACAGCATTAACTAATGACACAATATTGACCGTTGATATCATATAAGAAATTGACATAATATTGACTGTTGATGCAGTATTGACAGTTGACACAGCATTAACTAATGACGCAATATTGACTGTTGATGCAGTGTTGACAGTTGACACAGCATTAACTAATGACGCAATATTGACCGTTGATGCAGTGTTGACAGTTGACACAGCATTAACTAATGACACAATATTGACTGTTGATGCAGTGTTGACAGTTGACACAGCATTAACTAATGACACAATATTGACCGTTGATATCATATAAGAAATTGACATAATATTGACTGTTGATGCAGTATTGACAGTTGACACAGCATTAACTAATGACGCAATATTGACTGTTGATGCAGTGTTGACAGTTGACACAGCATTAACTAATGACGCAATATTGACCGTTGATGCAGTGTTGACAGTTGACACAGCATTAACTAATGACGCAATATTGACTGTTGATGCAGTGTTGACAGTTGACACAGCATTAACTAATGACGCAATATTGACCGTTGATGCAGTGTTGACAGTTGACACAGCATTAACTAATGACGCAATATTGACTGTTGATGCAGTATTGACAGTTGACACAGCATTAACTAATGACACAATATTGACCGTTTATATCATATAAGAAATTGACATAATATTGACTGTTGATGCAGTGTTGACAGTTGACACAGCATTAACTAATGGCACAATGTTGACCGTTGATATCGTATTAGAAATTGACACAATATTGACTGTTGATGCAGTATTGACAGTTGACACAGCATTAACTAATGACACAATATTGACCGTTGACATCATATAAGAAATTGACACAATATTGACTGTTGATGCAGTGTTGACAGTTGACACAGCATTAACTAATGACACAATATTGACCATTAATATCATATTAAAAATTGACACAATATTGACTGTTGATGCAGTGTTGACAGTTGACACAGCATTAACTAATGACACAATATTGACCGTTGATATCATATTAGAAATTGACATAATATTGACTGTTGATGCAGTGTTGACAGTTGACACAGCATTAACTAATGACACAATATTGACCATTGATATCATATAAGAAATTGACACAATATTGACTGTTGATGCGGTGTTGACAGTTGACACAGCATTAACCAATGACACAATATTGACCGTTGATATCATATTAAAAATTGACACAATATTGACTGTTGATGCAGTGTTGACAGTTGACACAGCATTAACTAATGGCACAATGTTTACCGTTGATATCGTATTAGAAATTGACACAATATTGACTGTTGATGCAGTATTGACAGTTGACACAGCATTAACTAATGACACAATATTGACTGTTGATATCATATTAAAAATTGACACAATATTGACTGTTGACACAATATTGACAGTTTATTTACTGATTGACTATTGACACTATTGACTATTGACACAGTATTGTCTGTTGACTAAGTAGTCACTATTGACACAGTATTGTCTGTTGACTAAGTAGACACTATTGACTATTTACACAGTATTGTCTGTTGACTAAGTAGACACTATTGACTATTGACACAGTATTGTCTGTTTTCTAAGTAGTCACTATTGACTATTGACACAGTATGGTCTGTTGACTAAGTAGTCACTATTGTCTATTGACTAGGGATGTCAATGAATAATCGAATATTTGAATATTCGAATACTTGACCGAATATTCGAATATTAAATGAGTATTCGAATGGCAAAGAAAAAAATTTATAAAAAAAATCTCCATAATAAACTATTTTAATTCTATAATCCGCGATCATTATGTTTTCACAGTTACCTAATTTGACGCGTTGACCTGTTATTTAACACCATTGATACCCGTATGCGCAGTGGGAGATAACAGATTAAGCAAACTGTGACAATCGAGTTGTAAACGGACCCTAATAGTGACCGATATTTGCGCAGTTTGTAAGTAACATTATTTGGGTGCTAAACTGAAGCTTGTTGGAGACCGATGTTTTCACACTGACGCTTATTGGAGGCAAATGTTTGAACAATGTATGGTGCATTATGCGATTTAGGTGTTACTATTAATTTAATTTCATTCCTTTAATTGGCGGTGCATTAACAACAACATTTTTCATGCCGACTTTAAAGCATTTATTTGCTCAATATAACAAACAAAAATGAGTAAAACAGCACATGTATATATTCAGTGTTTCCCGATTGAACTGGAGCATGAGACGCTTCTCTTAAACATTAACAAAATCGTCATACAGCCTTGTAGGACGTAACTTGGTGCAAGTAACGCAATCTGTGCATTGTTTAATTCAATTGGAAAATATATTCCGCCGTTGTTTTCAATATTAAAACAGTTTTTATCTCTATTTGCCCACTTGTACATATTGTACGAAAGTGACAGTATAAACTGCATGACAACGCAAGTAAAACGAACTTAATAATGATGATATAGTTATCATGGTTAAACATGGTTTTAATCAGAATATACGGAAATTGTCCTTGTTTGGAAATTATTGTATTTATCCGCGGACTATATTTCATTGTTTGTACCATTTAGCCAAATATGGATAGTAATCAGTTCCTAGTATAGAGATCAGACAAACGCAGTAACGTCTCACTCGATGTATAGAATGCAAAGACTCGGATATTAAAAAAAACGAACGAATATTCGAATATTATTCGAATATTGAATTCGAATAGCGTTTTTTTATTCGTTGAAATCCCTACTATGACACAGTATGGTCTGTTGACTAAGTAGTCACTATTGACTATTGACACAGTATGGTCTGTTGACTAAGTAGACACTATTGTCTGTTGACTAAGTTTTGCCTATTGACATAATATTGACTTTTGACTACTTCCTACTGACACAGTATTGACTGCCATAATATTGATTACTGATCACTCTCTTTGGCTATTGACAGTTGAGACAGTATTTCCTACTTACACAGAATTGACTGTGGACATAATATTGTCTATTGACAAACTGTTGATTCTTGACAACATAATGCCTGTTGACACACAGTTGACACAATATTTTCTACTGATACAGAATACTATTGACTGTTGGCATAATATTGCCTATTGACACACTGTTGATACAGTATATCCTACTTCACTATTGGCCCAGTATTGGTTACACTATTAACGGTTGACACAATATTGGCTATTGACACAATATTGACTATTGACACAATATTGGCTATTGACACAATATTTACATTAACACCATATTTTACTTTGGCACAGTTTTGAATATTGACAAACACAAAACACAAAATTGATTGCTGACACAATACAGGCTACAAAATTGATACAAAAATTGCTACCGCTGACACAATGTTGATTATTTCTTACACAATATTAACTTTTGACACAGTACTCACTATTGGTTTTTGGCAAAGCCGTCATTGATTCATGCAGATAAATAATATAAATTATATAAATAATTGACCAAAATTTAAATCTTTTTTTTTTTTTTTTTTTTTTTTTCATCTGTCAGACATGTATTCTATGAAAACAAAGTGACAATTTGTTAACCACCCAAAAGTGACAATATTTTAACCACCCAATAGCCTTGCAGAAGCGATAGTTCAATGGTGTGCCTGGCCCAGTGGAGGTTGACCTCATTTCGAATCTTTCACAACTCTTCTTGCCCATTATCTCACATTGAAGCTTATTTTGTTCATAACAATTTAACAGTTTAACTGTAATTTAGCCATTATATTGTCCATTATGTTGCTCATTTTCTATGGGAAAATTATATTCATTGCAACCCATCCTAGCTGGCATAATTGCTCATCATACATAGTAGGCAAACATCCCAGCCTGAAGAATGGTTTAAATGTGGGCCTTTAATGGGTGTGATAAATCTTGGAATTGATTTATGAAACTGTCATTAGCTGTGAGGGTTGTGAGGGTCTGCCATAGGCAAACAGAAATTGTACAATGATTTTCTGCAAATTCTTTCTCTGAATAATGTGGGTAATTTTGTAGTTTGTTTAAACACCCTTCTGGTGTTATTTTCTTGTTTAAGGTTGATCAGTTTTGAATGGGAGATGGCCCCTTTTAAGGGTTTGTAAATTAAGGTACATGAGTATTATGTTATGTTTGTAGAGCATTGAGTAAAATTGGTTATTTTTACCAGTAAATCAGGTTTCTTTACCATTTTAAAGCTTTACCAGGTTTCTGTCGGCACATTATTAGTTTAAAATGTGTTTAATGCTATAATTTTATATTCATAAAAAACTGTAGCACACAAAAAATCAAGTTAATAAATGCTTTTTCATGTTTTGCAACATGTTCAGTCAGACACGGTCTGGGCAATTACAATTACAAAACAAACAGGGGACATGTTTCAGTCTCAGATTTACAGTGTCTTTTTAGCAGATCACAAAAAGCTGAACACCGTCTTCATTGTAGCTCGGCAAACAGCAGACAGTCTCATTTCAAGATGACTTGATCTGTCAGAAATCGGGCCACGGATTGGCGACACAGGACTAGCAGTGATCTTGGTGTATATCATAGGGGACTGTAGGATGGGACTTTATCAGTGTATCAACCCTTGCCACATTAATCACCCATCAAACAGACAAGCCCACAGTGTCATCATGCAAGATGGTTATCTTAGCTGGCCCTTGACTGGGAGCTTTTTATTTCTTCTCCAATATCCCCTGATCTTCTTACCAACATGTGGATCAGGTATTGCCCCCCTGCTGGCAGTGAAGCAGTCATGTCAACACGCCATACACATGATCTCTCGTGGACAATGACTGCATTGTGCATCTGTACATTAGGCGGATGTCCCTGGCATTCCCGGGCTTTCACATGTGATCTTGATATCCGCTGAAAACTTAGACAGGAAGAGGAGAAGGATGACAGTCACATTTCTTGGGCTTTCACATGCGATATATGCTAAACATAGATGGGAAGAGCTGGTTGACTGTCCATATGGTCTGAACTGGTCACATGATCAGCAGAATGTGCCCAGTCATGGCTACAGTGCATGTCAGAATACAGCTGGCTTGTTTGAGGATTAAGTTACCCTCAATTCAAGCCACCACCACCCCACCCACCCACCCCCTGCCGCTCCTAGTATTGGTTATCTCTCTAATTGCCTATTTTGTTTTTAAAAATATTTGTTGAACATGGATTCACATTTGGGATTAGTTTAATGGGTGCCATGTTTGTGGTTGCTTTGTTTGACTTGGTCTGTCATGGTGCATGTGTACATGTCCACTGTTATTTAAACTATAATCTGATATTAATATATTAGTCTAAGCCCATATGAGGCTTGTCGTGGGAAAACCAGACTTAATGCGTGTGCGTAAAGTGTCGTCCCAGATTAGCCTGTGCAGTGCGCACAGGCTGATCCGAGACGGCATTTTCCGCCTACTGTGGATTTATGTTTAGAAGAGACTTCCTTGAAACAGAAAATACCACTATAGCGTAAACTGCCGTCCTGGATTAGCCTGTGAGGACTGCACAGGCTAATCCAGAACGACACTTTACGCACATGCATTAAGCCTGCTTTTCCCACAACATGCTACATATATTTTAATTTGACTAGTCGGGAAGATTTCATGGAAGGTGATTTTGCTTTAGTGTTGATAGCAATTGTTGTTTAAAAATACACTATAATTGAGTCAGTGTCCTCGGTAGAACCATTAATTGAGAACCAATAATTGAGAACCAGTATTACAAGGTGCCTTGACTAGGGATCGAACTCCGTTTCTGCTGGTCACAAGATCCGCACCCAGACCTTCCCGCCAATACAACCTGATGGCTTATGGGCTATCTTATCCTGGTACTGAACATGGGACGTGTAGATTGTATCTTTGTGACATGCAGAAAGACAAAATATTTTTAACATTTTGACATTTTAGACTTCAATATTTTTAGCAATGTCACCGATATGTCAGTCTATTGCTATGTCAGATGTAATCAATAATGCCCACTTTCACAAACTGTTGTGCAATATTTTAGTATTTATCATACTGGAATACAATCCTTATATGTCTGGTTACTGTTTCATTATGAAGTGTCTGTTTACAGGTTTTTTTGTTAGGGTGATATTAAAATACTTATAAAATATGATATTGTTGTGACTTAAAGCCTCATTTAAGGTGAAAATTGTCAAATTTATATTAAACAATTAAAACAGACATTTAAATGTCTGGTAAAATTGTATTATTGTGCTTCTATTATACCCAGCGTCAAAAAACTATTTGATTTTCGAATACCGTTTAAAATAAAAACACCAATCCTCCAAGTAAACTGTTTGTAAACACTTGCTTTGTTTATTTGCTAGTTTGGTGATTTTGACAAGTTCCATGCTTTTCATGAATAACTGTACTGCTAACAGTAATATCATTTGTCATAAACTGGACAAGTAATTTTGAGGACCGTCTCTGAAACATTTTGTACAGTATTTGAAGTTCCAAATATATAATACATGCAACAATTTACGAACTAAAAATCACTTGGTAAGTTTCTGACCATTATAATAAGTAAATTTGCACAGAAAAGCCATTTTGCTTTGTGTATAATTACCTTTGTTTTCTCAATGTATTGTACCAATGTCTTTATTCAATTCTCTTTCTAGTTTAGGTTTATTAGACGACCCGCGAAATTGAAACACTTCACTGACCACAATAACGGGATTTTTCCATGCAAAAATCATGCATAGGATTTGCATTCCTTTTACGGGAAACTAGGACACCAAATGTCTTCAAATGTAAACAATCAAGTGCAAATAAAACGAGTCATATTTCATTTATTTAAAAAAAAATGTAAACTATTGTTTGGTCATAATGTTTTATTTTATGTGTTGATTAAATCTTGGTTAAATATTGGTGGTTGTCTTAACTTGCAGCACCTTGTGTGTGCCTTTAACAAGTGGGATTGTTATAAAACGAAGTGTCCTACATTCACAAAATACAATACACACTGATGCCCCATTAAGTATTTGTAACATCTTATTTCATTTCAGGGTCACTTAAAAATGTTCATGTCTCAAAGAAAGAGCTAACTATCATAGCTATGATAACTATCATAGCTATGATAACTATCATAGCTATCATAACTATCATAACTATCATAGCTATCATAACTATCATAGCTATCATAACTATCATATCTAGCATAACTATCATAGCTATCATAGATATCATAACTATCATAGCTATCATAACTGTCATAGCTATTATAACCATCATAGCTATCATAACTATGATAACTATCATAGCTATCATAACTATCATAACTATCATAGCTATCATAGCTTTCAGGATCAATCACTGCGAGAATCTGTCTTATGTTTTGTTCTTTTTGCCCCACTTTTGTCAGATTGGCCTAAACATTTTTTAGCAAAGAGATTTTAATTAACACGTCAGCTATTTGTATATACTTCCTAATATGTTGGGCATGGTCCAGTTGTTCTGAAAACAGCTTGAAGCAAGTGTGGTTTACACTAAGAAATCAATCTAGGCATCAGTAGGGTTAATCCCGGTATGTATGGACAGTTTTTACAAGGACTCCCCTTGTCAAAAAGTTGCGCCTAGCTCTGTAGTTTATCCCTGTATGGTGATGACGAAATCGGGAAACCCCTGTCTTTCTCGAATTTTATCGTGGATTTCATATATCTCTCTTTAATGGAAAATATTTTAATTACATCAGAAACGAGGCCACCCAAAATCGGGTAAGTTCGGACAGAGTAGGAAAAACTACGGACAATACTGGTTTTGCTATTTCAAATTACATTGGGAACCTACGGACACTGTTTTATATTCAAAATTCAGGAGAATTCGGACAGTATCAATAGGTTGCTCCCATGATGCACTGTTTACAATAACTAATGCATTACGTCACAAGCTATTTTTAGACATGTATTGCCCCAAACAATACCCTTCTAAAATACGGTTAAATTGTCACAAGTAACATGCAAACATGTAGAAAAGTCGGTCTACTAACGCATTTGTCCGAAGTTACCCGACTGTCCATATTTGCCCGGATTAACCCTAAATCACTATTTCATAATTATGTTTGTTACGCTTGAGGTCACAGGATTATTAGCCAATAAAATTCAGGACTGCATTTTAATGGCATAGAATCCAAAACAATGAGCCTAACATTTAAAACTAATAGCTGTTTGGGCTGGCATTTTTCTATCCTGTGCACTAGTGCACACTTGTGGTCACCAGATAGGAACAGGGCCCATATTTATAAAGATTCTTAAGGTATTCTTAACTTAAGTTGAAAAGAAGTCAAAATTAGAATATGTGTTTGAAACACTTACGTTTTTGGAACATGTGCATGACATATACTAATACTAAAACGCTTGGATTATATTGTGTAAAAATCTTCAAACATTGCACTTCTGTTTTTAAAAATCCAATAATAACATTCAGAACGTTCAGATTTGTGTTAATTACTGAGATTCTTTATATGTACCAGCCTAGACCAGGTCAAGTAAACACTAGGATAATATTAAGCCCGGCTCTGTGTTTCAGGCGCAGTATGAACACCACAAAGAGGTCAAGGCTGCACAGGGGGTCAAGCTCATTGGCAGGGACCTTGAGAAAGCTCTGGCGGGGCTGCCCCTCTATGTTGCCAATGGCGATGACGAGGTGGAATACTACAAGGTAACATTGGCATGTTGCTTTCAATTTGCTGTTCTAATCATTGTTCCTGCAAACGACTGAGGATTTTAGCAGGAGGGGTAAGTTTGAACATTGTGGTATTTTGCCAGACTAATGGATTAATTTACTGGATGTGTAATTTATACACTTATGTGTCTAAGGTCCCAATAAACGTCAGCTTTAAATTTAACAAACACAACTGGATGAAATTTTATTACATTGCTTCGACAAATAATTATTATTTAACAATACCCCAGTAGCCACTGACATAAGTGATTGTAAAAAAAGAACACTTTTAGTATAAAATATGCTGCCTTATGATCTGAGTTTATATATCTTTTCTTTGCATTCAGTATATAATGTATAATTCCACAACAGGCCATGCTGTATAGGGGAGCGATTGCAAACCTTCAAATTGATGTTTGCTCTTTAAATAGTGAATTGTACGAGGACTGAATGGGTTGCCTAGCAACATGATAAATGTTTCTCTACACAACTTGAAAAAGCATAGGATTGATTAAGGCTTGAAAAATACTTAAGATTGAATAAGACAGGTCATTGAGTATTTAAGAGTAAAACAAGATAATTGTAGAAAATACAAGCTGTCAATGCATAATGAGTGTTTACAATGGGCTAAAAGGTCACATGAGGGCAGGGGGCTCATTAATTTCTGTTCTTGCTAAGGGTTGTTCAGATGGTGTGGCTCTTCAGACTGTGATAGGCGGCTGATAACATGCATTTCACAACTGCAGGTGGGCAGCCAGTGGGGCCTCTAATACATCCTAGATTGTTTACTCAACCTTTCCTTCATTATGTGTGCCATAATTTTTTATTCAAGCTTTAAATTTAGAAGACTGACATTGAAAAATTCACTTATTGCAAGAGGTGCATTGTTGGAAGTCATGGTTTAAAAAAACATTTGACATCAGTTGTATATTCTGCCATCCCTCTCCAAAAGAAATGTTTGAAATTTTGTGTCATTATTCCACATTTATCTACATGTAGATGTACAGTAATAACTGTTACTTAAAATGCTAGTAGGGCAATTGTTGCAAGTAAATTATTTTGTTATACATCATTCTGACATCATGACATTGATGTGTAACACATTTAACGTTTAGTTGCACTTACAACTAATTTCATCTATCCCAGTTGTAACTGTGTTGTTTACAATGATGAGCTGTTGTTCCTGTTGGCTCCCATTGAGATAGAGGGACGTGTCATGGAGAAGTGTAGGATAAGGGTAGGATTGGTGTAGGATAAGTGTAGATGTATATATCCCCTGTTGTGGGGGTTATCTTTCCTGCCACTGATAATGAGTTACCATGTGTCACTGATAATGAGTTACCATGTGTCCTCCATCTGTGCCCTGCAGTTAGTGCAGCATTAATTAAATATTCTAACATGAGATGTGAACAATTTCCGTTGTTAAATTGCCAATAAAAAATTCGAAAAAGTAGTTCCAAAACTGTAAAATACAGTTTGCATTGTAATTGCAGAATAATTATGTTGTCAGGTCATGTTAGAATCGAAATAATTTCCGCTTTATCGTTGTTTATCTGTGGTTTAATTCTTGCACATCAGAACTCAAAATCGTTGTTTATTTACAGATAAACAACTCAAAATCAAAAATAAATTTCTTAAACTATCCTCATGACGAAACAGTATATGAGCAGACATCGTTCTTTAAGAAATAATGTTTTCAAATCAAGATACTGGTTTGACCATGGGGCTTGCTGTCATTGATTGACTCCATGCACAGAATTAAAATATATGTCCCTTTGGGTAATGTACCTAGATCATCAAATTTATATTGATTCATTGAAATAACATGGCAGCCAGGGGTTGGGGCAGTTTTCCTTAAATATCTGCATTGAAAACATTGGTCTTCTGTGAAACTTTTAGACCAGTTTCAAAAATATTTTCCAGAAATGTTCTTTCTACCAAATCTACCAAATTCATTCACATTTTTTTTTTATTCGTTACAAAACATAGCCACCAGGGGGCCAAGAGTTTTCCTTATTTGGCTTTATGAAAAGTTTTGAAAATATGGGAAACCAATAAACTCATTAAAAAAAATGTTGGCAGAAATGTTCCTTGTAAGGCCTAAAAAAAAAAAATCCTGGGTTTCGGGCAGCTTTCAGTCATTACAGTATGGAGACATGGTGAAGTTTAAACCTTCTGCTGTCATATCCAATATCCAGCTTGTATTGATAAAACTTCCATGGGCAATTTACAGTTATTTTCTACAAAAGATAAATGCCTGATTTTAATGTATAAATTATGCACCATCTGTGAAAACCATTCCCATTCATAAAACCAGACAAGATCCATTTTTCCCAGGCCTGTTCACACACCCTGACTGGGTGTATTGATTGCAGTCTGCACATGCAAATCACCCTCTCCCTCCCCCCCCCCCCCACTTCAGTGTAAATATATCTGCAGCCGTAAATATATCTGCAGCTGATATAAAATCAAAATTGAGATAACAGTAAGGGTGCTATCTGTACCTGAGATTAGCCTCTCTACTTCCTGTTGATATTTCCAGAGGGTAATTTGTTTGTTTGTAAAGCTGTCCTACATAAAAGGTCTTGCTAAAACTGCTATAACTGGGTTACAATGTTTATGGTTCACTAAGTTTCTTTTCATGACTTAAGCTGATATTAGATTCTCAGACACAGTTATTATGCAGTCGCTTTTAAGTTTTCATATTAATCAGATGTAAGCAGAAAATAATTGTAAATAGGTCTAGTTCTAGTAATATAGAATATTTTTGTAATTCTTTACCAGTACTGCTATAAAAACAAATCACACAAATTTATAAATTAAGTAACAGGTCAAGTTTTCATAGAAAGCAAATAATATATATGTGTGAATAAAACACAGTCTTGGAAATTAGACAGTAATAAAAGCTTGGTGATTGCATTATGGAAATTGTGAGAGATTGTGGGGTGACCGTTGGGTGATTGTGGTGACCACTGCAGAGCGTGATCTAGTAGAAGCCCCCTGCAGAGTGCAGCCGTTATCTGTCAACCCTGGCCGGCCCAAAATGGTAATAATTAAACCAGGTATTGACACGCTAATTCCAGATAATCAAAATACCCGTCATGTTGAACTGGACAAATTAGCACACTTTGTGACAAGTAAAAACAAAATCAACGGAAGCATAAAATTGTTTTTCCAATTAACACTTGACAACCCTGAACTACCATGGCTGGATTGGAGAAGGATTGAACGAGAATTGAAAAGCCCATGGCCCGTTTGGACGCTCATTCTTAAATGTCCCAGATACTTGAACAGATTTGGCTGTGTTTACATTGAGAGGCCACCGAGGGGATTAGCTGATTGCTTAAGAGAATTAAAAGTGGTTAGCGATAATAAGATAGGGTCAACACCCTCGCATTGGCGGGTTTTGTAATATTTTAAACTTCAGTGACCGTTGATTGACTTCTGCATCTTATCCGTGTTTCTATACACGATCATAAGATTTGGACAAAAGTGTCAAACTGTTGAAAGCGTGCCATGGCTAACTGTAGTCATATTGCCGCTCCAGTTTTCTATTTCAGTGCTTGTGAACTGTATTGTCATGTGCAAATGTTTATATGTTTTACATTAGTATAAAAGGTTTTTTCATACGCTCTATAATAATTCATGGTATAATATATAGCATATTCACTTGACGTATCCAAAAGCTATAAGTGTTACTTTAGAAATAAAATTTATTTCAGAAGAAATAAGAACGATCCCTGGTAGATTTTAAAACACTTTTAATTGTATATGATGAAAGACAAAACCATAACTATTCTGACTGAAATACTTGATTGCAAAAGAAATTTCACTTCATTTATATGTTGAACCTCAGATTGGGCCTGTCTTTTTGTGTGGTAGAGGCACTGGCAGTTAAAGTTAGAAACCAGTAAATAAAATCCCTATAGAATCCCATTGCAAAATCCCTATAGAATCCCATTGCAAAATCCCTATAGAATCCCATTGCAAAATCCCTATCGAATCCCATTGCAAAATCCCTATAGAATCCCATTGCAAAATAGCAAAATCTGTTGTTGTTCACCACTTTCCTTTATTTCAGATGTTGCAAGTCTGGTCTCAATTCTCAAATTCTAAAAACCAATTCTAAAATATATGTAGAAAGGTTTGAACTAAGATTTTGATTTGTTTCAGTTGCAATTAATTCAGCTGGAAAAAAGTCCCGAAAATAGGATTTCCATAATGTGAATGTACCAGATTATCTGTCAGTTTACACCTGCACAATTATGTGGGGAAGATTTTTATTGAGTAAGTGGTTTTCAAAATTGCAGCAATTATGTTCGAATCATTAAGCATTGGCAGATAGCAGAGTTGGATAAGAAACATGGCTTTTTGGTCATATGATTTTCTCAATCTTTCTTCCAGTCCCATGATAATCCTGAAGGTTTCTATGAACACAGTCATGAGGCGGTATGGGACCATGGAGCAGAACCATATCTGTGTTGGGCCTTGATTGGTGGCTTGCTTACGTATGATGTTTGTTTGTTTGGAATATTGCTGTTGTTTTTTTTTTACAGTATTTCAGTCATATCACAGCGTTCAGTTAACCTACTCAAACTTTTCCTGGGCAAGTTAAGCCGATCTAAGCGGTTTACCAGTACTAAGTGCACATACCTTTGCCAGTAACTGACAACTGCCGTACTTGAATCAGAGGTAGGGGAGAATGGCTGTAGAAATAATACCATGACCAATCCCCACACATATGTGGCCGGGCTCGGGCTTGAATTAATGATCCCCGGATTGGCAGTGCTCTATTAACTGAGCTATGTGTGAAGTGGTCGAAGTGACAAACATTTGCAGTGTCTGCAATTTTAATTAACCAGTTGCAAAATCATAGATCGCTCAGCCTTTCTGTTTGTCTAAGGTTGTTTGTCCAAGGATTTTAAGTCAATTGATTGGATGGTGCAACCATGTGCTAATTATTTACCA
Source organism: Congeria kusceri (assembly GCA_027627225.1). Classification (NCBI taxonomy): domain Eukaryota; kingdom Metazoa; phylum Mollusca; class Bivalvia; order Myida; family Dreissenidae; genus Congeria; species Congeria kusceri. Next base: position 15,496,890 of record CM051025.1, on the reverse strand, counting down.
CTGAAATACAAACCCATAATTGGTCAACTCAATCCTTGATTGACAAGTTGCTACTTGTCAGTTGCGTATGATTATTGGTAAGCATTTTTGCGTAAAAATATATTCACTTAGATCACTTATACACTTCCAAGTGTATTAAAATGTATGTTCGAACTGTCACAGAAAATCAATGTTCAATGTTTGTGATAATATGATTCAATGTCACATCACCAGTATTGCTGTCCTTGCCCAATTGACCAATGAGGTATTCATGTGAGGATATAACCATTAGGAGGATCACAGGAGCCATTACTCTTGTGTAAGGTAATGTAACTACTTCCTAGCTGGGTCACTTTCAGAGGTCCCTCTTTTACAGGTACAGGATATGGGATATCCTGGATTGTGTAACTGGCTACTAAATTGCACAGGGTAACTACAGTGAATGGCTTGACATTCTGATCTGACAAACTGTCCTCTTTGATTATATCTAACCAGATCACAGAATTATATGGCCAGATACATTGGTGGGTGATTAGGTTATGCAACACTGAATAATGGTGATATTATATGGCCACATAATCTCCATTATTGTAATTTGGGGTATATAATTAGGGTTGGGCCTGGCACACCCACTTCTTTGCCAAGTGATTGGAGCAAGGGTAGTGGGGAGTGGACGGGAGGAAGTGATGTGTTTGGGCCCCAGAAGCACGGATCCACAGGCTGCTTGGGGGTCTTGTGTAGGGCGGATGTGGGCCTGATTTTGTAAAAGTTTGAAATGATTGTTATGTAATAAATGTATTGGATTTAAATGTTTTGACATTATGCATTTATAAAGGGTGTATGAGAAAATAACATAATTTTTGGTGCAATAATAAAGATCATGTTAACATTTTAATGCAGGTAATGAATTCATTGGTATCAAAAGGAATAAATCCATATGTTAATTAATACATATAAATGGAAATGAAATTTTCTTTCAAAAACTGTATTGTTAGAGACATTTTGAAGAAGTTATGTAAAGAAAATTACTTGCGTTCTCCGCTGAGACTTAAGACATTTTGGGAAAATGTCTGAAACATTAATGTTTGAAAGCAGTTAGAAAACTTGCTGAATGTACTCTTTTAAAATTCACATGACATATTTATACTCTTGCTGTTACCTGATATAATCAGATTTCAAAGCTTTCATATGATATCTTGATGACTCAGTTTGATCTGGCGCGCATTTTCAACGACAGCCTTTGGACGCAAATTACTCATTTCCTTTACATTTTTTGTACAATATGGCATGTGGTTAGCATGTTTTGAATTTGGTGCACATTTAAATGACAATTAAAATGACAATTGATCATATTTTGGAAGTCCCGTGTCCTTCAATAAAATGTCAGCTGAGGCTATTTAAAAGTTGATTAATATTTCCGGAGTTGACAAAAATTTTAATCGTGAGTTCTATAGTGCACATTCTTTTACTTCATGATAAGATAGTGGATTGCTCCTCAAACCAGAAGTTTGAAATGTCCTGTCTCTAAATGGTTTCACTTTCAAGCACGTTTTACAACTTAAAAGTTCATTCGGTCCTAACAGAAGTGGAATTGCACATTTGTAAGGACGTAGAAAAATATATTGATAAGTGTATTTTCACCTGATTCTTGAAATAGCTGCAAAAACTGTCAGTGATTTCCCATTGGGCATTTTCTTTTTCTTGGTGGTAACTGGGATGTGAATTTTCCTTCTTTCAGCCAATTTTCTCCTTTTGAATTCTAGATTTTGTTTAATTTGCAGGATCTTTCTACATTAGCTGAGTTTAGCTGAACCCTTGAGTGGGCAGCTATTATTTCTTTATATAAGGCCCCCCCCAAAAAATGGTGCCGTTTCTGGTCTCCCGACCGACCCTTTCCTTTCCCTGCCGACCCTACATATTTTTGGTCCAAAAATAATAAAGACTGAAAAAGACTGTTACCGTGTACAACATCAACCATTCTCCCATCATAAAAAAATAAAATAAATTTTTTTTAAATCCCTACTTACCGACCCTTATTTTTTGGAGCAGGACACCAGAAACGGAACTTTTTTTTTTTTTTGGCCTTACAGGGTCCAGTTAAAGGACTCATTCCCAATTACAATGGAAAAAAAAAATCCAACAATCTGAAGTGACAACATCCTAAATTCATAGGAAGTGCAAATCTAAGTTGTGAATCATTTAATTACTTGCATGGTTATTGATAAACACCGTAAAACTACTCAGTTAAACTGATATAACACTAATTAAAGTAATTAATTCATTTATCAAATTATTTTCTTAAATGTTTCCCAATTTCAGGATTTGGCAACATGAAATTCCCAATTTGATGGGTACTGAACCCATTTGCAAAGCAGTGAAAAAATCACTGGAGGGTAGGGTAGTTTACTTCCCTAAAGAGTTTCTGAAATCTCATCTGTATAATATGTTAGAACTCTTTTAAAGATCTTTTCTATACAACTGAGGTGAGAACAGCACAACATCACTTGTCATGATATATTTTTGAAGTGTTGATTTCTGTACCCACAAATAACACAAAGATGTAGAGCTTTTTTGTTGGTTTCATGAATCATTCTGTTTGGATTGTAGTGCACTAACATGATGCAAGTTTTAAATCCTTGCATTTTAAAAACTGGAACCTTGAAAATGATAACAAAAAGAAGGAAAAGATACACATGTCAATGCTTTATCCTTACCTGCAGTGAAGACCGGCATGCCTGACAACAACCAGCTGGTATAATTTATTAATGTTCTCATCTTGTTAAACTTTCTCTTCAAAAAAAGGTTGCAAAATAAATAAATTCCTGAACAGAAAACTAAAAATCTAGTATTCAAAATTGGATTTTAAAAAATCTGCAAACGTTTCAATATGCATAAATTACTAGTTGTATGGTACATGTATTTTGCATTTATGGCTCCATGTTATCATGTCTATGGTGCTCTGGTTCCATGTTACCATGTGTATAGTACCCTGGCTCCATGTTACCAATATGGTGCTCTGGCTCCATGTTACCATGAGTATGGTGCTCTGGCTCCATGTTACCATGAGTATGATTCTCTGGCTCCATGTTCCCATGTATATGTTGCTCTGGTTCCATTTTACCATGTGTATGGTTCTCAGGTTCCCTGTTACCATGTATATGGTGCTCTGGCTCCATGTTACCACGTATAGCTGCACTCAGTGCTCTGGCTCCATCTTACCATGTATATGGTGCTCTTTCTGCATGTTACCATCTATATGGTGCTCTGGCTCCATGTTGCCATGTATAGCTGCTCTCAGTGCTCTGGCTCCATGTTACCATGTATAGCTGCGCTCAGTGCTCTGGCTCCATCTTACCATGTATATGGTGCTCTGGCTCCATGTTACCATATATATGGTGCTCTGGCTCCATGTTGCCATGTATAGCTGCTCTCAGTGCTCTGGCTCCATGCTGCCATGTATATGGTGCTCTGGCTCCATGTAACCATGTATATGGTGCTCTGGCTCCATGTTACCATGTATATGGTGCTCTGGCTCCATGTAACCATGTATATGGTGCTCTGGCTCCATGTTGCCATGTATAGCTGCTCTCAGTGCTCTGGCTCCATGCTGCCATGTATATGGTGCTCTGGCTCCATGTTACCATGTATAGCTGCTCTCAGTGGACCGGCTCCATGTTACCATGTATAGCTGCTTTCAGTGCTCTGGCTCCATGTTCCCATGTATATGGTGCTCATTTTCCCTGTTACCATGTATATGGTGCTCTGGCTCCATAATCCTGTGTATATGGTGCTCTGGCTCCATGTTACCATGTGTATGGTGCTCTGGCTCCATGTTCCCATGTATATGGTGCTCTGGCTCCATGTTACCATGAGTATGGTGCTCTGGCTCCATGTTACCATGAGTATGATGCTCTGGCTCCATGTTTCCGTGTATATGCTGCTCTTGCTCCATGTTACCATGTGTGGTGCTCAGGTTCCCTGTTACCATGTATATTGTGCTCTGGCTCCATGTTACCATGTATAGCTGCTCTCAGTGCTCTGGCTCCATGTTACCATGTATAGCTGCTGTCAGTGCTCTGGCTCCATGTTACCATGTATGTGGTGCTCGGGCTCCATGTTACCATGTATATGGTCCTCTGGCTCCATGTTACCATGTGTATGGTGCTCTGGCTCCATGTTACCATGTGTATGGTGCTCTGGCTCCATGTTACCATGCATAGCTGCTCTCAGTGCTCTGGCTCCATCTTACCATGTATATGGTGCTCTGGCTCCAAGTTACCATGTGTATGGTGCTCTGGCTCCATGTTACCATGTGTATGGTGCGCCATGTTACCATGTATATGGTGCTCTGGCTCCATGTTACCATGTATAGCTGCTCTCAGTGCTCTGGCTCCATGTTACCATGTGTTTGGTGCTCTGGCTCCATGTTACCATGTGTATGGTGCTCTGGCTATATGTTACCATGTGTATGGTGCTCCATCTAACCATGTATAGCTGCTCTCAGTGCTCTGGCTCCATGTTACCGTGTATTGCTGCTCTCAGTGCTCTGGCTCGATGTTAACATGTATATGGTGCTCTGGCTCCATGTTACCGTGTATATGGTGCTCTGGCTCCATGTACCATGTATATGGTGCTCTGGCTCCATGTTACCATGTATAGCTGCTGTCAGTGCTCTGGCTCCATGTTACCATGTATGTGGTGCTCTGGCTCCATGTTACCATGTATATGGTTCTCTGGCTCCATGTGACCATGTATAGCTGCTGTCAGTGCTCTGGCTCCATGTTACCATGTATAGCTGCCCTCAGTGCTCTGGCTCCATGTTACCATGTATATGGTGCTCTGGCTCCATGTTACTATGTATAGCTGCTGTCAGTGCTCTGGCTCCATGCTACCATGTATATGGTGCTCTGGCTCCATGTTACCATGTTATGCTGCTCTCAGTGCTCTGGCTCCATGTTACCATGTATAGCTGCTCTCAGTGCTCTGGCTCCATGTTACCATGTATAGCTGCTCTCAGTGCTCTGGCTCCATCTTACCATGTATATGGTGCTCTGGCTCCATGTTACCATGTATAACTGCGTTCAGTGCTCTGGCTCCATGTTACCATGTATAGCTGCTCTCAGTGCTCTGGATCCATGTTACCATGTATAGCTGCTCGCATTGCTCTGGCTGCATGTTACCATGTATAGCTGCTCTCAGTGCTCTGGCTCCATGTTACCATGCATAGCTGCTTTCAGTGCTCTGGCTCCATGTTACCATGTGTAGCTGCTCTCAGTGCTCTGGCTACATGGTACCATGTATAGTTGCTCTCAGTGCTCTGGCTCCATGTTACCTTGTTTATGTTGCTCCATGTTACCATGTGTATGGTGCTCCATGTTACCATGTATAGCTGCTCTTAGTGCTCTGGCTCCATGCTACCATGTATAGCTGCTCTCAGTGCTCTGGCTCCATGTTACCATCTATATGGTGCTCTGGCTCCATGTAACCATGTATAGCTGCTCTTAGTGCTCTGGCTCCATGTTACCATGTATAGCTGCTCTCAGTGCTCTGGCTCCATGTTACCACCTATATGGTGCTCTGGCTCCATGTTACCATGTATAGCTGCTCTCAGTGCTCTGGCTCCATGTTACCATGTGTATGGTGCTCTAGCTCCATTTTACCATGTGTATGGTGCTCCCTGTTACCATGTATAGCTGCTCTCAGTGCTCTGGCTCCATGTTACCATGTATAGCTGCTCTCAGTGCTCTGGCTCCATGTTACCATGTATAGCTGCTCTCAGTGCTCTGGCTCCATGTTACCATGTGTATGGTGCTCTAGCTCCATGTTACCATGTGTATGGTGCTCCCTGTTACCATGTATAGCTGCTCTCAGTGCTCTGGCTCCATGTTACCATGTATAGCTGCTCTCAGTGCTCTGGCTCCATGTTACCATGTATAGCTGCTCTCAGTGCTCTATCTCCATATTACCATGTATAGCTGCTCTCAGTGCTCTGGCTCCATATTACCATGTATAGCTGCTCTCAGTGCTCTGGCTCCATGTTATCATGTATAGCTGCTCTCAGTGCTCTGGCTCCATGTTACCATGTATAGCTGCTCTTAGTGCTCCGGATCCATGTTACCACGTATATGGTGCCGTTGCAGGAGGAGATATCCCAGGCTCTCAAGGACGTGCTCAGCTCCATTAAGCTGTCAGAGCGAGGCGTGTTCGTTCAGGCTTCCACCCTCGGGTCACTGGAGGCACTACTTGAGTTCCTCAAAACGTCCAATATACCGGTGAGTATCGCAACGGGTGAACAACCCATGTCTGTGTTTAGATTGGCAGGTCAAGGTCATTGCTATTTTAAGAATCAAGTTGTGTATGTACATTGTGCCTTTTTTTTCCGTGGGTAGCATTTAACTTAGTATGTATATTTGACCCATATTGACTAAGAGGTCATAGTTAATTTTAAAGCTGCATGCACCACAAAATGTGTCAGTTCAAAGACATGAAATACTTTTGATTTTTGTGGCATTTAATTTTCCTTGAAATTTTGTTATAATGTATATATTTAACATAACAGGTCAAGGTCATGTTTTTATAATATAAATTTATATTTCTAGATCGGACATAAAACTGTGTATTTTTGCTGTTGTTTGAATTATAAACATAACAAACGGTTAAATTCAGAAGAATTCGGACTTCAATTAATTAAATTAAACTAAATTATTAAATTAAATATAGTTTTCAAGAAGCAAAAACAAATCTCTCAACAAAAACAAGGTTCTTTAGTTATCAAGTGTGCATTTCCTTTGGGCCACCTTTTGTTATGATCGAGTGTGAGCCCTGGGTATGTCTGTGTTTGCAGTATGCAGGCATCAACATCGGGCCCGTACACAAGAAAGACATCATGAAGGCTTCCATCATGTTGGAGCACGACACACAGTGAGTACCATTACCTAACTCTATATGAGGCATATCGTGGGAAAACCGGCCTTAATGCATGTGAGTAAAGTGTCGTCCCAGATTAGCCTGTGCAGTTCGCACAGGCTAATCCGGGACGACACTTTCCGCTTTTGTGGTATTTACTGTTTTAAGGAAGTCTCTTCTAAACATAAATCCACTGTAGGCGGAAAGTGTCGTCCTGGATTAGCCTGTGCAAACTGCACAGGCTAATCCAGGATGACACTTTACGCACATGCATTAAGTCCGGTTTTCCCACGACGTGCCTCATATATTAAACTATTCATCCTTATTTTCTACTGTTTCCTATAATTTATAAATGCCTTAACCAGCTCCAATGAACTGTTTCATGATGATGTAAATTTAAATTTGTTACATGACACCACTCTAGTGTGTACTCCAAAGGAAACAAGTCTGGGAAAGGTAAAATCCTGACATATGACTATGTTCTAGGTGGGCCCTCATTTGACTATGTTCTAGGCAGGCTGTTCTACGACTGTGTTCTATTTGGTCTGTCATCCTGGTATTTGACTATTTTCTATGTAGGCTATAATTTGATGTTCTGGTTGGGCTATCATCCTGGCATATGACTATGTTCTAGACAGGCTGTCATCCTGGCATTGGTCTATGATCTTGCACGGCTGTCATTTCTTGCATTTGACTGTGTTCCAGGTGGGCTGTTATTCCAGAATTGACTTTATTGTAAGTGGGCTATCATTTGACTAGCCGGGCCTGGCTAGCTCAGTTGGTAGAGCGCTGGACTGTCAATCCGGGGATCGTGAGGTCGAACCCCAGCTCGGCCACATAACTTGTGTGGGGATTGGTCATGAAATTATTTCTTCGGCCATTCACCCCCTACCTCTGAGTCAAGTAGGGCAGTTGTCAAAGTTACTGGCATAAGTATGTGCACATAGTACTGGTAAACCTCTTAGATCGGCTAAGCTTGCCCAGGAAAAGTGTCAGTAGGTTAACTGACCGCCGTGATATAACTGAAATACTGTTAAAAACGGCGAAAAATCCAAACAAACAAACATCATTTGACTATGTTCTAGGTGGGCTGTTATCCTTGCATTTGATATTGTTCTTGGTGGGCGATCATTTAACTATGTTCTAGGTGGACTGTCATGCTGGCATTTGACTATGTTCTAGGTGGACTGACATCCTGGCATTTCACTATGTTCTAGGTGGGCATCATTTGACAATGTTCTAGGCAGGTTGTTATCATGGCCTTTGACTTTGTTCTTGGTGGGCTGGCATTTTACTATGTTCTTTGTGGGCTGTCATCGTGGCATTTGACCATGTTCTTGGTGGGCTGTTATCATGACATTTGACTATGTTCTAGGTGGGCTGTTATCATGACATTTGACTATGTTCTAGGTGGGCTGTCATCCTGGCATTTGACTATATTCAAGGTGGACTGGCATTTGAATTTGTTCTAGGTGGACTGTCAACCTGGCGTTTGTCTACGTTCTAGGTTGGCTGTCATCCTGTCATTTGATTATGTTCCAGGTGGGCTGTTATCCTGGCATTTGATGTGAAGGTGGAGAGAGAAGCCCAGGAGCTAGCAGACAGTTTAGGAGTGACGGTATTCACCGCAGACATTATCTACCACTTACAAGACAAGTTCTTGAAATACAGAGAAGATATCAAGAAGACAAAGCAAGAGGAGTTTAAGAATATTGCAGTGTTTCCATGCAAGTTACGGATTCTGCCTCAATTTATATTTAACGCTCGCGACCCCATTGTGATGGGCGTGTCAGTGGAGGCGGGGCTTGTGAAAAGTGGCACTCCCATCTGTGTTCCTAGTAAAGAGGTAGCTGCTTTTACTTTTTAGCTCACCTGAGCACAACGTGCTCATGGTGAGCTTTTGTAATCGCCTTTTGTCAGTCGTGAATCGTGAGTCGTGAATCGTCAACATTTACCTTGTGAACACTCTAGAGGCCACATTTATTGGCCAATCTTCATGAAACTTGGTCAGAACATTTGTCCCAATGAAATCTCGGCCAAGTTCGCAACTGGGTCATTTTGGGTCAAAAACTAGGTCACTAGGTCAAATTGAAGAAAAAGCTTGTGAACACTCTAGAAGTCACATTTTGTGCCCAATCAACATGAAACTTGTTCAGAACATTTGTTTTAATGAAATCTTGGCCGAGTTCGAAAATGGTTCCATGTTGAAAAAAATGGGCGCCATGGGGCGGGGCAGTTTTCGTTATATGGGTATAGAAAAAGCTTGTGAACACTCTAGAAGTCACAATTTTTTCCCAATCAACATAAAACTTGCTCAGAACCTTTGTTCTTATGATATCTCAGCCGAGTTCGAAAATGGTTCCACTCCATTGAAAAACATGGGCGCCAGAGGCGGGCAGTCTTCCTTGTATGGCTATAGAAAAAGCTTGTGAGCACTCTAGAAGTCCCATTTTTGGCCTAATCAACATGAAACTTGCTCAGAACATTTGTTATTATGATATCTTGGCCGAGTTCGATAATGGTTCCGGTCCATTGAAAAACATAGTGGCCAGGGGGGGTCAGTTATCGTTATATGGCTATAGGAAAAGCTTGTGAACACTAGAAGTGACATTTTTTGCCCAATCAACATGAAACTTGCTCAGAACCTTTGTTCTGATAATATCTCGGCCTAGTTCAAAAATGGTTCCGATCCGGTGAAAAACATGGCTGCCAGGGGCGGGGGGGTCAGTTATCCTTATATGGCTATAGGAAAAGCTTGTGAATACTCTAAAAGTCACATTTTTGCCCAATCTTCATGAAACTTGGTCAGAACATTTGTCCCAATGATATCTCGGCCGAGTTCGAGTCAGGGTCATGTGGGGTCAAAAACTAGATCAAATAGAAGAAAAAGCTTGTTAATACTCTAGAAGTCACATTTTTTGCCTGAGTTCGAATCTGGGTCATGTGGGGTGAAAAACTAGGTCACTAGGTCATATTGAAGAAAAAGCTTGGTCAGAACATTTGTCCCAATGATATCTCGGATGACTTCGAATCTGGGTCATGTGGGTTCAAAAACTAGGTCACTAGGTCAAATTGAAGAAAAATCTTGTTAACATGCTAGAAGTCACATTCTTTGCCCAATCTTTATGAAACTTGGTCAGAACATTTGTCTTAATGGTATCTCGGCCAAGTTTGAATCTGGGTCATGTGGTTTCAAAAACTAGGTCACCAGGTCAAATTGAAGAAAAAGATTGTTAACACTCTAGAAGTTACATTATTTGCCCAATCATCATGAAACTTGGTTAGAACATTTGTCCCGATGGCATCTCGGCAGAGTTCGAATCTGGGTCATGTGGGTTCAAAAACTAGGTCACTAGGTGAAATTGAAGAAAAAGCTTGAATTTCAATATGTACTTCAAAATTTTGAAGGTTTGTTGTCACTTAAGTTTTTCAAACCATGATGATTAAGGCCGCATTTCCATCAGTCCCTATCAGTATATCATATCATTCTTAAAATCTAACACATGGAAAATTGTTCGACTAATGAAACTCAGGTGAGCGACCCAGGGCCATTTGGCCATCTTGTTCTGTATTTTTACCCTAACAATATTTGTTTCAAAAGATATGTATAGTTGTTTGGCCCGAAAAATACTGTTATAAAGATCTGTTTCTTGTGCAGTAAAACGCACTACATTCATCTTCTGGACTTACACTCAGAACTTTAAATCCTGCATTAAGATCCTTCAGACACATGGTCAAATCACACAGTTAGATCATTCATTCACATGGTCAGATCCTCCAGTCACACTGGCAGATCCTTCATTTACATGGTCAGATCATCCAATCACATAGTCAGATCCTTCAATCACATGGTCATATTCTCTAGTCACACTGATTGATCATTCAGTTACATGGTCAGATCTTCCAATCACACAGATCCTTGGGTCACATGGTCATATCCTTCAATCTCATGGTCAGACTATCAATCACACAGTCAGATCCTTCAATCACATGGTCAGATCATCCAGTCACATAATCAGATTCTTCACTCACATGACCGACCTACATTCAGTCACAGTCAGACCCTTCAATCGCATGGTGGGATCCACAAAATACACGATCAGATACTTCATTCACAGTCAGATCCTTCAATCACAAAGTCAGATCCTCTAGTCAGATCCTATAATCATTGCTTGGCTCCATTACAACTTTTAAAGTACCACTTCTACAGTTAAAATGTGGAAAACATTTCAGAAATACAATGTCAACCAAGCAACAATTCTGTTATGGTCTGTCCCACTGACACATTTGACGTGCATTATCCTTGGTATATCGGTATGTTGGTCGGTAAAAAGTCACATACATTGCAAAAACAGTAGTAGCTGGCGAAACGTTACACAGAAATATTGTGCTAAGGTCACATTGCAGACGTTGTAACGTGTCACAGCGCACCCCACCTGTCTGCGGGTGACCTCACTTCCTGTCGAAGGCGAGTCTTCCATGCTCACTCATTTATTGCATTGCATGCGGTGTGTGTCTGTAAATTACGGGCCATCAGTTGCAGAGCAAAGTTAACTGGGATAATCAATGTCTGTTACATTCTACAACTGTTGCACACATTAATATTAATATTTTTTTATGAGTGAAACTGAACTAAGACTTTCTATTCTTTAACCCATGTGAATTAAAGTTGAATGGATTTATAATTTGGAGTATTGCCTTCTTTTTTTTTTTTTAAATTTTAATACATTGGCTTGTATAAGCCAACATTCATAGTTGTTGGTTGAGTGGGGGGTTTTTTCACAAAAATTTCACTGATTATATTACTCCAGCTGTATGACTTAATACCGAAAACCCGCGGGAACCTACGATAACCTACTTCAATTAAAAGAAAAACCACTCAAAAACCTAAACTAAACAGTAGATACCTGCGAAAACCTACTTCAATTAAAAGAAAAACCACTCAAAAACCTAAACTAAACAGTAGATACCTGCGAAAACCTACTTCAATTAAAAGAAAAACCAGTCAAAAACCTAAACTAAACAGCAGATACCTGCGAAAACCTACTTCAATTAAAAGAAAAACCACTCAAAAACCTAAACTAAACAGTTGATACCTGCGAAAACCTACTTCAATTAAAAGAAAAACCACTCAAAAACCTAAACTAAACAGTAGATACCTGCGAAAACCTACTTCAATTAAAAGAAAAACCACTCAAAAACCTAAACTAAACAGTAGATACCTGCGAAAAGCAACGTAAACCTTCTTAAAATAACGAAAACCAACGAAACTCACAATTTAGCAGCGAAAACTCGCCAATTGCGCACAATCCAAAGTTTCCATATGTTTTCTTATGTCTACTCTTGTTTTCTCTGGCTTCCGTTAGTTTAAGTGGGTTTTCGGGTGTTTCTGCCTTTTAGTCATACCCTTACTCCAAGTCTTCATTAATACATCCAAAGTGATGTTGCCAGTGTGCAGATGATTGCATGATGATAGTTGTCATCTAGATGATTACATGATGATAGTTGTCAACTAGATGATTGCATGATGATAGTTGTCAACTAGATGTTTGTATGATGATAGTTGTCATCTAGATGATTGCATGATGATAGTTGTCATCTAGATGATTGCATGATGATAGTTGTCAACTAGATGATTGCATGATGATAGTTGTCAACTAGATGCTTGCATGATGATAGTTGTCAACTAGATGCTTGCATGATGATAGTTGTCAACTAGATGATTGCATGATGATAGTTGTCATCTAGATGATTGCATGATGATAGTTGTCAACTAGAGGATTACATGATGATAGTTGTCATCTAGATGATTGCATGATGATAGTTGTCAACTAGATGATTACATGATGATAGTTGTCATCTAGATGATTGCATGATGATAGTTGTCATCTAGATGATTGCATGATGATAGTTGTCATCTAGATGATTGCATGATGATAGTTGTCAACTAGATGCTTGCATGATGATAGTTGTCAACTAGATGATTGCATGATGATAGTTGTCAACTAGATGCTTGCATGATGATAGTTGTCAACTAGATGATTGCATGATGATAGTTGTCATCTAGATGATTGCATGATCATAGTTGTCAACTAGAGGATTACATGATGATAGTTGTCAACTAGATGATTGCATGATGATAGTTGTCAACTAGAGGATTACATGATAATAGTTGTCAACTAGATGATTGCATGATGATAGTTGTCATCTAGATGATTACATGATGATAGTTGTCAACTAGATGATTGCATGATGATAGTTGTCAACTAGATGATTACATGATGATAGTTGTCAACTAGATGATTGCATGATGATAGTTGTCAACTAGATGATTGCATGATGATAGTTGTCAACTAGATGATTACATGATGATAGTTGTCAACTAGATGATTGCATGATGATAGTTGTCAACTAGATGATTGCATGATGATAGTTGTCATCTAGATGATTGCATGATGATAGTTGTCAACTAGATGATTACATGATGATAGTTGTCAACTAGATGATTTCATGATGATAGTTGTCAACTAGATGTTTGTATGATGATAGTTGTCAACTAGAGGATTACATGATAATAGTTGTCAACTAGATGATTGCATGATGATAGTTGTCAACTAGATGCTTGCATGATGATAGTTGTCAACTAGATGATTACATGATGATAGTTGTCAACTAGATGATTGCATGATGATAGTTGTCAACTAGATGATTACATGATGATAGTTGTCAACTAGATGATTACATGATGATAGTTGTCAACTAGATGATTACATGATGATAGTTGTCAACTAGATGATTGCATGATGATAGTTGTCAACTAGATGATTGCATGATGATAGTTGTCAACTAGATGATTACATGATGATAGTTGTCAACTAGATGATTGCATGATGATAGTTGTCAACTAGATGATTACATGATGATAGTTGTCAACTAGATGATTGCATGATGATAGTTGTCAACTAGACGATTACATGATGATAGTTGTCAACTAGAGGAGTACTGCCATCCCCAGGCCCTGTGGTAGCAGAAGTTTAAACTTGAATTCTGGATTGGTCTTCAGTGGCCTTGATCTTCAAACTGTATCCCCATGTGCACAAATCATGTGGAGACTGGTTCCAATTTGCCAACTTTTCACAAGTTCTTGTTATTTCCTGTTATTTCATTATTGGCTTAAGCTTACTATTTTCATATTGCAGAATGTGTGCATACTGTAAAAGTGGTTAAGTTAGCCACGTGGAAATGTTTGTGAATTTCGCGAATAACAAGAATTCGCTAATATTTCAGCCAGCGAAAATTAAATCAATTGCCGTTTACTAGACAGGAACATCGATTGCAGGTGAGAATGTGTACATGTAGAAAATAATGTTTAAAATATAGGAATATTGGATACACATTATTTTAACCTTGTATTTTTTGCTAAAAGTCACAAATTCAAGTCACGAGGTGCAGTTGTTCTAATCGTTTATGATAAGAACAGAAGCTTTTTTAAACCCCGTAGCCATAGTTTGGCTGCTAATTAATGAAAGCCACTGCAACAAAAGGGCGTTGTCTAGGTTGGAATGCGCGATATAAGCTGATGACGCCAAACTGTTACAGTTTGATGATAATCAGGTCGAGTTATTGTTTGTGGCACTTCACGCGGGTGTCAGTAGGAGTAGCATTGTAGGCGTGAATTTTTCACACAACTTGATATTGGAAATTCGCAAACATTTCTGCACGCTAAAAGTCAGAATTTAAAATTCGCTAATTTTCTGACACGTGGAAATATCCACTTGGGACAGATTTTTAGCTCACCTGAGCACCTATAGGGGAGCTCTCCGTCCATTGTCCGTAATCCGCATGCCGTCAATAATTTTTTATTCAATCTTGACCTAACTTGTACAGTTTGTGTATGACCATAAAATCTCTGTTGGGATTGTTATTGGGTCAGATCACACCAGTAACACTAGAGTTATTGCCCCTTTGTCATGCAAAAAAAGTTCAAAAATGCCTTTTCCCAACTTATTGACTTTATTTTCAATCCAATCTTAACCAAACTTTCGCAGTTTGTGTATGACCATCAGATTTCAGCAGACGCCAAACATGGGCCAGATCGTGTTTCAAACACCAGAGTTATTGCCCTTTATTTATTAAAAAAATATACAAAAATGGACATTTTTCAGGATAGAGACTTCATTTTTCATCCAATCTTCACCAATCTTGCAAATTTTGTGTCTTACCATGAGATTACAGTTTAAGTTGAATATAAGCAAGATCGGACCAGAAACACCGGAGTTATTGCACTTTGTTTTTTAAAAAAATATGTACAAATGGACATTATTCAGGATAGAGACTTCATTTTTCATCCAATCTTCACCAATCTTGCACAGTTTGTCTATGACCATAAGATTAAAGGTGAAGTCGAATATAAGCAAAATCGGGCCAGAAACACCAGATTTATTGCCCTTTGTTCATGAAAAAAATATACAAAAGTGGACATTATTCAGGATAGAGACTTCATTTTTCATCCAATCTTTACCAATCGTGCACAGTTTGTCTATGAACGTAAGACAACAGGTGAAGTCGATTATAAACAAGATCGGACCAGAAACACTAGAGTTATTGCTCTTTGTTTTTGAAAAAAATATGCAAAAATGGACATTATTCAGGATAGAGACTTCATTTTTCATCCAATCTTCACCAATCGTGTACAGTTTGTCTATGAACGTAAGACTACAGGTGAAATCAAATAAAAGCATGATCTGGCCAGTTATTGCCCCTTGTGTTTGGAAAAAAGCATCAACAAGTTATCAATGATTGGCTTGCACACCCAAGTTTTCATTCAATGTTGACCAAACTTGCACAGTTTGTGCGTGACCATAAAAATTGATTGATAAAATTTGATTTCCAACAGTTACAAGACTTGCATGCAGTTATTTGTGCATGCAACATTGATGTCTTCAGAGCCTGCATTAACATTATTTATCATCATTGGACAGAAAATAATCCCAAAACAAGCAAAACTTTACCTTATAGCACAGCCATCACAGTTATCGCATTGCAACTAGTTCTCAAAAACTGTTTGCGAAAAAGACATCAAAATCTACTGTTTCTGCATTTTCCAGAATTGTCAATGACTTAATGAAAAAGAGTCAGGTTAGAATATCGAGAAAAATTATTTTAAAAAATAATTAGCAAAAAATCCGCACATCCACTACCCAACTCGTACATTA
Source organism: Congeria kusceri (assembly GCA_027627225.1). Classification (NCBI taxonomy): domain Eukaryota; kingdom Metazoa; phylum Mollusca; class Bivalvia; order Myida; family Dreissenidae; genus Congeria; species Congeria kusceri. Next base: position 15,480,790 of record CM051025.1, on the reverse strand, counting down.
GTTAGCCCATTGCACCAACCGATGTTTTAAATCAAACCGATCCTATCCCCCTTTGCGTATTGTTCCGATACCTTAATTTTCAAACCTGTCACAACAGTATGGTCTTCATCTGTACCAGTTCTCAGGTGAGCGCTTTGGGCCTTCATGGCCCTCTTGTTTTCTGTCAGCTTGCATAATGCCAAATTTAACTCACAAAATTATATTTATTTCAGACAGAATGTTGATTTTATTGACCAAAAAAATATGGCTGTTCCAATGTGTTATTGTATTTGTTTCAACGTGCCAAGAGTAACAATATCCTTTCGCCATAACATTATGCAAGCTAGATCTATTACTGACCATAAATAATTCGCAAATTTGAGCAATTTTATGCCTTTGTTTTCATTCACAATATTTTTTAAGCTTAGACAAATTTTATGTTACATTCAATTTCTATTTTTTCTCACATTTTGCAAGTATTCAAGTTCTATTTGGATTCCAGGGTAAGGTAGTTTCCTCACCTGATAGGGTGGCAATAATATGGCAAAAACTGTATTTGCAATATTTTGCAATAAGGAAAGTCGTATTGCAATATATTACCATAAAGAAAAGCCATATTGCAATATATTGCCATAAGGAAAATTCATATTGCAATATATTGCCATAAAGAACAGTCATATTGCAATATATTTCCATAAGGAAAAAGTCATGTTGCAATATATATTGCCATTAGGAAGTCATATTGCAATATATTGCTATAAGGATAAGTCATATTGCAATATATTTTCATATGAAAAGTCATATTGCAGTATATTGCCATAAGGAAAAGTCATATTGCAATATATTGCCAGACATTAATAATGACAAAGCATGCATGATGATATAGCAATTCAGACAGATCAAAGAAATAAATAATGTAACATAGAACAGTTATTTCATATTATATCTAAAGGAAAATTAAATGCTCACTTTGTATGCTGGTTGATGTAAGCCCACTCTCATGTAACAATTGGTTGTTTGGTTAAAACTTTTAAAAGTAGATGAACTTCCATGGTATTGGGTATAGAAACAGGCAGACTGCATTTACCACTTATTTGATTTAGATTTATCCTGTTGCAATTTATCGCCGTGACAAAAAATCTTATTATTATATACCTATTTATATCCTCCAGTCAGCTGTCGTCATTCGTGCCACGTGACAGTACAATATTTCACCGTATTGGACTCGCGTGTGTACAATATATTCTATATTGGATGGTCCTATAATAAACATACGATAATGTCCGAGTATTCCGAAGGAGAACGAATATGTCACTTTTAGTTTTACCCCAATGTTGACTCCGATCTACTGCTTCAAAAACGTATTTGAAAATCCAGCAACTATAATTTTAAATCCTATTCATACATCCAGTTCCACGAAGCTGTATTTATTCTTGTCAACCATGCTAACCAGAAACATGATTTGTTTTTGAAATCGTTATGTGTGGTCAGAACATATGCCTTGTGTAAACGTAAATTTTTCTCCAAACCTGTATCCGATTATGAATATATCACATTCCAAAATAATTTTATATTTCAACGAAACATGGCGTATTTAAAACTGTTAGTAACGTTATCTGTACATAAAGCCTGCAAGTTGCAACATGGCGCACAACAATCCTGAAGTCCAGTGAAAACCGTTGCCACTATCCTGTTTACAAAATAAATTAATATTTATATTCATAAAAAACTTTCCAACAACTGTATAATATTCCATTCAACAACAGTTACATCAGTGTGTAATACTGATTTAAACTAATCCGCTGCAGAAAATTGGTCAACACCACCTTTTTAACATGACACGTCTAAATATAGTATCTACACACTCATGTTTACAATTAAGTACAAGGACAATGCCCTTTTCTGCTAATTATTCTAAAGTACGGAAGGCTGTTTTAGCAGTTAAATTTAAATAGTTAGTTAGATGTTTGCAAATTATATATCACCTCGAGCGTCGTCATATACATATATTAATGTTTCGAGTGCGCGCACAGTTCCGTGGACTTTATGGTTAAATGTATATATTATGTATATTATGCAAATAATATAAATAGGTATATAATAAAAAGATTATTTAACAGCGTTCTGTACAATACGGTGATATATTTCAGCGTTTTTCCTCACCACTTTGGGAATGGTACCAGTCAAATTGGGAATATTAGCGTCGTTTTGAGCCAAATTGGGAATTTTATCACTTTCATTTAAAAAAGTCATAAAAGATTTTTAAACCAGGATTTTTCTCAGGCGCCCTGGTCCCTGACGTCAAATTTTTTTGTTGCAGCATGTGTCATATGACGTTATCGGGTGCGTTTTAGCTCTTAAAATTAAGGCTAACACGTTTTCAATTTTTTTGTAAACGTTTAAACGAAATGAAATAAACGAAACATCAACGTTTAAAGGGTATACCTCTAGCCTTTTAAAAGCAAAAGCGTCATTGAAAGAATCATGGTTAAAATACATGTATATTATACATGTTTTGTTCTTGCAAAAATGGCGGGAGAATTTCCCCGTCCACGTTGTGCCTACGCGCGTCAAATGTTAAAAACATGTATTGAGAAAGCACATGGTCGGCACACGCACGCTTTCCATGCGTGGAACGTGATGTCGTGGTTTTCAGCAGACATTTTGATCTCTTTTGCAGAAAACACTGGTTTTACATGGCATGTATGTGCATAAACAAGATCGCTTATGTTTACGAAACTACAACACTGAGCAGTAACACTGTATAGGCTTTTCCAATTACGATTTCATATTAGCGTATTTGAGACTGTTTTTTTGCAGTTTATTTTTAAAACAAGAGATGTTTGTAAAACATGTATGCCCCCCGACTTGCAGCCAAGTTGTGAATATGTGCAATTGTTAAGAACATTTTTTAATATGCAATCCCAAGCGAGGTCTCAATATAAAGAATCTATGTATGAAGTTTCATTAAAATATCTCAATGCTTGTCAAGTTATTGCACGAAAGGCGTTTTTATATTTTTAGTAACAATGACCTAGACCTTCACCCCACCCACCACATATGCAATCCCATGAGAGGTCTTAATATAAGATATCTATGTATGAAGTTTCATTAAAATATCTTGATGCGTTCTCAAGTTATTAAGCGGAAACCATTTTATATTTTTAGTAACTGTCACCTTGACCTTGACCACACCCATCCCATATGCAATCTCAAGCGACGCTTCGATATAAGGTATATATGTATGAAGTTCCATTAAAATATCTCGATGCGTTCAAGCTACTGAGCAGAAACCGTATTTCTATTTTTAGTCATGGTGACCTTCTTGACCCCATCCAACCCATATGCAATCCCAAGCGAGGTCTCGATATATGGTATCCACGTATGAAGTTTCATTAAACTATCTTTATGCATTCAAAAGTTATAGAGCGGAAACTATTTTTCTATTTTTAGTAACGGTGACATTGATCCCACCCGCCCCATATGCAATCCCAACCGAGGTCTTGATATAAGGTATATATGTTTGAAGTTTCATTTAAATATCTCAATGCGTTCTCAAGTAATTGAGCGGAAACCGTTTTTTCTATTTTTAGTAACGGTGACCTTGACCTTGACCCCACCCACCCTATATGCAATCCCAAGCGGGGTCTTAATATAAGGTATCTATGTATGAAGTTTCATTAAGATATCTCGATGCATTCTCAAGTTATTAAGCGGAGACCATTTTTCTATTTTTAGTAACGGTGACCTTGACCCCACCCACCCCATATGCAATCCCAAGCGAGGTCTCAATATAAGGTATCTATGTATAAAGTTTCATTAAAATATCTCGATGCGTTCTCAAGTTATTAAGCGGAAACCTTTTTTCTATTTTTAGCAACAATGACCTTTGACCTGTTGACCTCAAAATGTATGGGCATCTTCCTTTCCTCCCAAGTAACCAGTACACCAACTTTCATTATCGTAGGTCAAAGCGTTCTCTAGATATCATGCGGAAACGAAATGGTCTACGGACAGACCGACCGACCTACCGACGGACAGGTGCAAAGCAAGATACCCCCACTTCTTCGAAGGGGGGGGGGCATAATTATAAAATTTATTAAATAAATAAGTGTGCATATTATAAAATACGAAAGCTCATTTACTTTTAAGGTCGATAATACGCTTGACGCGCGTATGAGGTTACTTGTGTGTGGATACATGTCAACTGCGCCGATTGGTCAGTCATAACGTCATTCCAAAGCGAAAATAAACTGAGCGTTTCTATTGGCTCATACTGACTTTACTGCATGTTGAAACTCCGCCTACAGGGCGGTGCTTCACGGCGATTGATTGCGGCTTAGAAATAACTGTAAATTGTTAACATTTTCTGCGAAGTGACACTCGCTTTGATCATTCACTTACTGTATATAGTGGGTATACATGTTTCTCGAGTGAAAAACGGCCATTGCATGTAAGAGATTAGCTTTCACAGCGGGAATTGTCAGTCTGCTGCAGTCAACACAGCTAATTGATAAAATACACGTGCCCCCGGCGATGTTTATGAGCGCAACACTAATTTTAGGCGCCCCGGATATGTTCAAGTTAAAATTTAAGCGCCCGGGCCGCTTAAACGGCCTGGGCAAGGCTCTGCAGCTGTGCGTGCAGGATTACGCCTGGGTAATACAAAAGTAAAATACAGAAACATCTTCGATCTTTTCAGGGCCTTTTTGAATTTTTTCTTACATTTGGAAATTGTTTAACTTCAAATTGGGAAAAATGGTCAGAAAATCGGATTGGGAATGGTACCGTTTTCCAGTACCGACTTTATAGAGAGGAAAAACGCTGTATTTGAACTTGTACACAGCTGACATACTCACATTGGACTCGCCTATCGGCTCGTCCAATATGGTATGTCAGCTGTGGACTCGTCCAAATATATCACCGTATTGTTCAGAACGCTGTTAAATAACCTAATAGTACGATACAATATGAAAAACACAATACAACTGAGGCGCGTTGTGAGAAAACCGGTCTTAATGCATGTGCGTAAAGTGTTGTCCCAGATTAGCCTGTGCAGTCCGCAGGCTAATCCAGGACGGCACTTTCTGCTTTTATGGTATTTTCTGTTTCAAGGAAGTCTCTTCTTAACATAAATCTACTGTAGGCGGAATGTGCCGTCCTGGATTAGCCTGTGCGGACTGCACAGGCTAATCCGGGACGATACTACGCACATGCATTAAGACCGTTTTCCCACGACGCGCCTCAATTATATTGGTATAATGTTACAGCCATATGTCCTTAAGGGTTCCTGACACACGGTGTATATGGTCACCGTATACTGATGTAATACAATTACGTTACTTTTATAATGAATTGATGGACACCGCATACCTATGGACAAAAAAAGCAGAGTGCAGTGCAAGAAAATGTTGATTTCTCTGGGTTTGCATCATTACATGACAATAATTTTTGTTATACTGAGCACGTGGATATCGCTTCTAAATATTCTCTAAACATATTTTCCTAAAATTTGTCCCTCGTCATAGACGAAAGTGTCCATGTCTTTTATTCATGAAGTGAATTTTCAGATATATATCCAGATTTCTCTTCCATTTTGGCTATAATTGGTGTGATAGAAGCTCATTTAAGTTGCTGTGATCTTATCATTGTGTTTTTGTTGAAAAAATACGTCTGAAACTATTAACTTTATATTGAAACTTAAGATTTAAATGCGAATTATGCATATCATTCAATACAGGTACTTGTTTTTGACCGAGATCTTCACCATGATAGCACTATTTTAATAAAATTAAACGTTCATGTGTGTCTTAAATCATATATTGTTCCGTGCAACTCGTGGTTCTATCATAGAGTATATGGATTGTTATATATTTGAATTTAAATACAGGCATATCTTGCCTTTTCAACGACTTTTTCCACGAAGTATACTGTGCATTCCAATTTTATTTCAGCAGTATGCGGTGACCATATGCACCGTGTGACATCAAATCTCGGACAACAGTTGGGAGTTTGATTACCTATTTCCTTGATTAAGAGTTGGTGATGTGTCAGCTTTTTTGCCAGTGTTATTTTAAACAAAATGCATTTGTCCTGCCACCATAAACTTTAATTGTAATAAATCATTTGTCCCTCTGAGCGAAATGCAGGAAATTACATTTATCACAATTCAAACATAACATCGCAAAAGTGAATAAAATCATAGATTGCGGGTTTTTATTTTTTTTAGGAAAGTGGTTCCTCAAATATTTGCTTACGAAGCAAGTGACAATAATTTGAAGAGAGTGAGGACACAAGTTGTGTTCGCATATCAGGGATGTTCTGTGTGGCATGTTGACTGTGCTGACATCTTGCAGTTTGAAAAATATGAAATTAAATGTTTCCATTTCCTCAGAAAAGATTAGCTAATGGGGAATAGATTGCCCTGCGGTTTAAAAATCTGATCACTGGAGATAGGGTCACTGAAGACGATTTTTGTCAATTATTGAAAAGCTGTGACAAGTGACACCGGCGTAAATTGATTCGCTGATTTAAAGTAGAAACAGTTATTTCCTGCGATCATTGTAACAAAATGGGTCTGTCTATGAAAATTCATCAAACAAGAAAATTGTTTCTGTTATCTGTTTTTAAATTGACTGGCCTCTTAGTTGTTATTCCATCATTTGTGGTGAAAACCTATTTTACAGCTCATTAAGTCACCTGTCATGACGTGTTGGGATCTCCACCACTGGAATGTCACATTTTGGGGTCCTGTCAGATTAATTCACAAAACGTACAACACAGACTGGGGAGTGATTATCACCCGGTTTCCAGGTGAAATTATAGCTTGCTGTAGGATTAAATGTAGGGAGATTTATTTCTTTTAAATTGTTTCATTTATTATTTTGGAAATTTGAGAACATAAAGTTGGTGTTTAATCTGAAAATTGCCTATATGTGTCTCTGTTTGGGAACAGATAGAAAACAATTAAACTTGACTGTGGACCCAAACTCCTTGATTGCAGATAATAGAGGCTACTTATTCTCTCCATTCTTCAAAAATTGATGCATAAATTTACTAAATTCACCAATGTTGACATGGGCAATTAGTAAGCATCCGGTCTGTGGTAATGTGACACCTTCCCTAGGGGTTGTTTGCTGACTGGGGCTGGTCATTAAACGCTATGTGACACCCAGGGTGAGAGGTGACACTTAAGATTAACCCAGATTGGCTACCCGTGACCTCACAGTGGGAACCAGACATGACCTCTTACTGGGAACAGGCCAAAAACTATGACTGGGAAACAACAAACGATAGGGCCGAAAATAAAATATTGTTTTGTTTCCCCTCCCGCGACCCATGCTAATGAAGGATGGATCGGTAGGTCGGAAAAATAGTCATTTTCATTCATGTTTTCCTTCTGTTCGGCATGTTACGTTATAGTATTAATTCTTAAAATTTTCGTTGTAGTAGATTCATAACGTTCTGCTTATTTACATAATACTATGTTCTAATTACCTTACAATAATTTATCAAAATTTTACAAACAATAACATACGTTAAAAACAAGAGCGTTAGTTATAAAAACCTGTTAAAACTAATGAGTAATAGCGTGACGTTGCAATTTGCCGGGCATCCAAAACAGAACGCTGTTAGCAACAGCCATAGCAACGGTGACTGTTAAACTGCGGCTAGCAGTTTGTAGCTGCAAAGCGTGTTACACGCTTAGCACGTGGATAGTGTTTAATAGCATCAATCTGTAATACTGTATCTGAACAACGCAAATGCTAGAGCATAAATGAATTAGCATTCTATGGAAATAAAAACAAATAGGACTTTGTTCATTAATAAAAAGAAAGCAACACAACATTTTTGATAAATTAAAAAATAAAAAGAAAAAGCGCTAAAGTTTATTTACTTTCATTTTTGACAATGACTTTAGTTCCGCTAACTTTCATTCAAATGTTGCTTCAGCGAAGTTTTTGCATAATCCTATCCGTGTGCAGTGATGCGTTTGAATAACACTTTCCTTAATTATTACTAGATCTAGTATATTTTTTAACAAAATAAGACTTTTACGCGATCAGTTTGTCGAGTTAAATGACGTCGTAATTCATATTCTTAGTAAACGGTTCATTTCATCAAAATTCACGAAAATTATGATATTTATTTATAATTATTTATTTATATACTATTTTAATTTGTAGTAATTTATTACAAACGCGGCTGTTAAAAACACGCATATCTATAACAAAACACATACCTAACGCAAATGTGTTACAAATGATTTGCACCTTTACCAATTAAAATTAGAATGAGGGCGTGATCAACTTTCTAATGACGATGCTCATTTGCATATTGGAACTTTTATGCGTTCTCATTGGCTGACTGTTTGGCTCTTGTTAAGCTGACTCCTCCTGCGTCAAGATTTTATCGATAATGGACACTTGGTGCATAAAGGCGAGTTTGTTAATTGCGGGTGGGCGTTCTTTGTGTTTAAAAAAAAACATGCATATGCGAGCAGAAATGGTTGCGCTCTAGAATCTGACACTGAATGTTATGGCGTCCTTTTCGTAAAAGCATGCGTCAAAATAAGCCGAATTACGCGTTAGCGAGAACTGTCCATTTAAAGTCATTTTACAAGCGTCTGTTGAAAGTAAGATTTGTACACGCTATTGGATTCTTTTTAAGGATTCGCACGCCGCATTTTGACACACAAATAAAATAAAATATTGTTTTCTTTGGTCTATAAAATTTATGGGGTCGCGGCGATTTAGCTGGGTCGGTCGCGGGAGGGGAAACAAACAATATTTTATTCTAGGCCTAGTAAAGAGTTGAATGTATGCCAGGCTTTATAAGTCATGTATGCTTGCAGGCATTTGAGCAGAAATTGTTTAAAAATATTAAACAAACAACAATATTTATGTCTTCCTTCATTTAATCGACACTTTTGTGTTGGCCTTCATTATCAGGACATGTTTAGCTACTTTTGATACACCATACAATTTGTATGACGCCGGTAAAATATTTTTAAAGTATAATTTTTTAATTTATACCAATTTATGCATGGAGATTGCAGTATAGCAAAGAGTATTTGAGTTCATTACCATATTTATAAATGTATTTTTAGATGGTCAATATAGTCGCACTGTATATTTTCCTTCAACTTTTGAATTAAATTAAACCTGTCCTATAATGCAGATAACTTTTTTTCTGTTTAATGTCTCATACGTTCATTTTTTGGCAATAGACATTAAAATTGATCATTCATTAAAATAAATTGCCATGCCAATCTGCGTCATATATTGCAAATCTGGATATCAAAAAATTATTTTTGGCATACATATACCGTAATAAGTTTTTGCATAATTTACTTACTTTGGTGACAGTTAAACTTGATTGAGTAATTGGCAAAGACATTGTGCCTTGCAGTATAGGTAGTCCTGGTAATTTTTTTTAGCTCACCTGAGCATGAAGTGCTCAAAAGTGAGCTATTGTGGTCTGTCTGTGTCCGGCGTCTGGCGTCAATATTTTACTTGAAACAACTTCTTCTCTGAAACGACTGGGCAGATTTTAATCAAACTTGGCAGGAATGTTCCTGGGATGGTCCTTTAACGTATTCCTTCAATTTATTAGAATACATTTAAAACTCTGGTTGCCATGGCAACCAAAAGCTTAAAAACGGGAAAACTAAAAAAATCTTGTCAGAAACCATTGGCTGGATTTGACAATAGTTTTCACAGAAAAGCTCCTTGTTTTGAGGAGGAAAAAAGAAATACTTCCTGTGCTTTCAGAACGTATTTCTGGGTCACATCACGAGTATAGAGGTGAACAACAAGCAGATGGACGTGGCCAGGCGAGGTCAGGAGGTCTGCATCAAGATTGAGAACATACCCGGGGAAACGCCCAAACTGTACGGGCGCCACTTTGACGACACCGACATGCTCATCAGCAGAGTAAGTGGTACCTTGATTTGAGGTCCATATTGAGGGAGGGTTGTCTGTAGAGTAGTTTATCAACCGAGTAAGTGGTACCTTGAGTTGTGGTCCATATTGAGGGAGGGTTGTCTGTAGAGTAGGCATATCAGCACAGTAAGTGATACCTTGTCATCTGGGATGTGAATTGGTAATCCATATTGAGAGATGGTTGTCTGTACACTAATTTGGGAAGGCTTTTTCAACCTTGTTCAGGAAGTTTCTTGAGACTAAATGTTTAGAGGAGGTCACCCTGTATTGGTAAGCTTATAACGGAGTGTTGTCTGTAAAGTAATGTATTACTGTAAGCACTCGGGACAGCACCAGTGTGCAAGTAAATGGTTGGCCATGTTGTGACTGGCTTGTACATTTTCAAAATCCCTGCTTTATTATTGGCGTGCCACTTTACTGTTTGTAAAGTGTCCAAAAGTTCTGATTTTAGATCGTAATCTTATATCATGCCGACTAACGAATGGACAGTCATGATGTTGCAGCTCATGAGTGAACTTAATCAAGAAAAAAAAATGATTGGTAAAACGAAGCACTGTTTATAAATTTAATATCTCATTTTTGATATGTTGTGACTAAATGTGAAAGTTTGAAGCGTTTGAATTCTTAAACGTACCATTTTTTTTTTTTTTTTTTATGAGTAAATGTAAAAGTTTAAAATGTTTGAATTCTTAAACTTCTTTGCAACATTCACTAATGACTGAAACACTCCTTGAGCAGGAGAACGAAGTGGGTACTGGTAATCAGGAGAACGAAGTGGGTACTGGTAATCAGGAGAACGAAGTGGGTACTGGTAATCAGGAGAACGAAGTGGGTACTGGTAATCTGCACAAATGACTGAAACATTCCTTGAGCAGGAGAACGAAGTGGGTACTGGTAATCTGCACTAATGACTGAAACATTCCTTGAGCAGGAGAACGAAGTGGGTACTGGTAATCTGCACAAATGACTGAAACATTCCTTGAGCAGGAGAACGAAGTGGGTACTGGTAATCTGCACTAATGACTGAAACATTCCTTGAGCAGGAGAACGAAGTGGGTACTGGTAATCTGCACAAATGACTGAAACATTCCTTGAGCAGGAGAACGAAGTGGGTACTGGTAATCTGCACTAATGACTGAAACATTCCTTGAGCAGGAGAACGAAGTGGGTACTGGTAATCTGCACTAATGACTGAAACATTCCTTGAGCAGGAGAACGAAGTGGGTACTGGTAATCAGGAGAACGAAGTGGGTACTGGTAATCAGGAGAACGAAGTGGGTACTGGTAATCAGGAGAACGAAGTGGGTACTGGTAATCAGGAGAATGAAGTGGGTACTGGTAATCTGCACAAATGACTCATTGTGTACACAGGATCTGCAGATTGCAGGCATTTTGCATTGATCATTGAGTTAAATCCTAATAATGGAGATTTTTATCAAAAATACGAGTATTTGTTATTAAGGGATTAACATTTCAGGTCTTCATTATAATGTATTCAAAGTCATTCCCAGATTTTAATCCATGCAAAAAATGTTGACTTTATTGAAAAAGGTCCACATTTGTTTAAAGAGATTAAACAAGCATTCAGATACAAAAGTGCCGAGTCATTCACTGGCATGTCAAAGTACTTCTTCAACAGCTAATCAGGTTGAACTCTGTCTCTCTTGCTTTGAAGGCCATTTTTCATCATACCAGGCTTGAATGTGGGGTTGATACCCTCATGTACATGGACTTCCTGCTTCCGCTGCTATATTAGTCTCCACGGTGCATAATGACACCAGCCGCGAATTGACAATGAAAACAGAAGCCTTATAAGATTTCTACATTAATACACACATCAGCCTATCTTGGTCATTGGGGATGGATTTCTGTACCAGTATGACTCGGTACCAAGCTGCTTTACAATTATTGTAACCAGATCAGAGCTTACACAGGTCAACATTTATTGCTGACATCTGAATTATGGGCCGTTCTGATGTTTATCTTGTTTGGTAGGTTACATGGCAGTGCTTTTGAGTTTTGTAAAAATACAGCACAATAAAATAAGATTCTTGCGAACTCGAATGAGAGATTAATGGGAAGACAAAACCATGAAGTATTTAAAAATTAAAATGCAAAATGAATTAACAATAAATGGTATTCCGATAAAAATGTGACCAAAGTCCAAAAGAAAATATTTCAAATCAATATATAAAAGGTTATAGTTCTGATACTAGAAGCTCAAAATGACCAGTTTCCAATGCCTTGAGAACTCTTAAAGTTTCCATTCAGTCCCAGAGAAGCAAACATTGGCACCCCATCAGTTATGAATAGAACCACCTGTAGTCATAAATTAGGAACATAACATTGTTGCCAGCCCCCCCCCTGCAGTAGAGGCCTGCCAGGGGAAAGTTGAAGGGAGCCAGTCTATGACATGTACCTGCTGGAGGGAATAGCTAGTGGTGTTGAAGGGATAGGGATAGTTGTATGTCAAAGATATAGTGTTTTAAGTCTTTGTTGTGTAGCAAACTGACTTTCACTGCAATCTAACTGAATATTTAAATTGAGTTATAGAGGTAACCATAACATACAACATATAAAACAACACGGTCTATATTACCGGTATAAATAGTTTGAAATCAGTTCAAATTTAACCTTTGTGATACACTGTTTTGGCTTGTCTGCATTGAAATTGTTGACCAGCACTTTAATAGCGAAACACTTCTCTTTAACTCTGGCATGGAGGAATGCAGTATGCTCCTTTAACTCGGGCATCGTGGAATGCAGTGTGCCCCTGTAACTCTGGCATGGAGAATTGCAGTGTGCCCCTTTAACTCTGGCATGGTGGAATGCAATGTGCCCCTTTAACTTTGGCATGGTGGAATGCAATGTGCCCCTTTAACTCTGGCATGGTGGAATGCAATGTGCCCCTTTAAATATTGCAGGGAGGAATGCAGTGTGCCCCATTAACTCTAGCAGGGAGGAATGCAGTGTGCCCCTTTAACTCTGGCAGGGTGGAATGCAGTGTGCCTCTTTAACTCTGACAGGGAGGAATGCAGTGTGCCCATTTAACTCTGGCAGGGTGGAATGCAGTGTGCCCGTTAAACTCTGGCAGGGTAGAATGCAATGTGCCCCTTTAACTCTGGCATGGAGGAATGCAGTGTGCCCTTTAACTCTGGCATAGAGGAATGCAGTGTGCCCCTTTAACTCTGGCTGGGTGGAATGCAGTGTGTCCCTTTTAAATCTGGCGGGGATGAATGCTGTGTGCCCCTTTAACTCTGGCAGGGTGAAATGCAGTGTGCCCCTTTAACTCTGGCAGGGTGGAATGCAGTGGGCCCCTTTAACTCTGGCAGGATGGAATGCAGTGTGCCCTTTTAACTCTGGCAGGGTGGAATGCAGTGTGCCCCTTTAACTCTGGCAGGGTGGAATGCAGTGTGCCCCTTTTACTCTGTCAGGGAGGAATGCAGTGTGCCCCTTTAACTCTGGCAGGGAGGAATGCCATGTGCCCCTTTAACTCTGGCATGGAGGAATGCAGTGTGCCCGTTTAACTCTGGCAGGGTGGTATGCAGTGTGCCAGTTAAACTCTGGCAGGGTGGAATGCAGTGTGCCCCTTTAACTCTGGCATGGAGGAATGCATTGTGCCCCTTTAACTCTGGCATGGAGGAATGCAGTGTGCCCCTTTAACTATGGCAGGGTGGAATGCAGTGTGCCTCTTTAACTCTGGCGGGGAGGAATGCAGTGTGCCCCTTTAACTCTGGCAGGGAGGAATGCAGTGTGCCCCTTTAACTCTGGCAGGATGGATTGCAGTGTGCCCCTTTAACTCCGGCAGGGTGGAATGCAGTGTGCCCCTTTAACTCTATCAGGGTGGAATGCAGTGTGCCCCTTTAACTCTGGCAGGGAAGAATGCCATGTGCCCCTTTAAGTCTGGCAGGGAGGAATACAGTGTGCCCGTTTAACTCTGGCAGGGTGGAATGCAGTGTGCCCGTTAAACTCTGGCAGGGTGGAATGCAGTGTGCCCCTTAACTCTGGTATTGAGGAATGCATTGTGCCCCTTTAACTCTGGCATGGAGGAATGCAGTGTGCCCCTTTAACTGTGGCATGGTGGAATGCAGTGTGCCTCTTTAACTCTGGCGGGGAGGAATGAAGTGTGCCCCTTTAACTCTGGCAGGGAGGAATGTAGTGTGCCCCTTTAACTCTGGCAGGATGGATTGCAGTGTGCCCCTTTAACTCCGGCAGGGTGGAATGCAGTGTGCCCCTTTAACTCTATCAGGGTGGAATGCAGTGTGCCCCTTTAACTCTGGCAGGGTGGAATGCAGTGGGCCCCCTTCACTCTGGCATGGTGGAATGTGGCTGACAGCTGCCAGGCCTCAGGCTGGAGAGAACTGTGGCCAAAAATATGGGTGTTTATTGTTAATCACCAGTAATCTGCTGGGGTGGCAGCCAAATACCAGTACCTCAAGTATCTGTTTAAATAACTCCTCTATTTATAATGGGGCTCTGGTAACTTTCTCAAGCTGTCTCAGGGAGGCCTGATCACCATCAGGGTTCCGGAGACTGGGTGGAGGAATACAGTGTACCTTCATGGCTTCTTAAACTGAAATTATGATGGATCACTGTTAGTAGCAGTGGTGTAATGGATATTGTGTCTGCTTTGTGATTGGAGTCTGATCCCTACTTGGAGAGGTTCGAAAGATCTTTCTTAACAGATACCACGTACTGGTTCTACCCAGGAATCAAACTCAAAAGTGTCTCAATAAGCCTTGGGCGTAAAATAAATAGATCTAAACTATTTGGTCACTGAGCTTGTTGTACAACTATTTGTTTGAATATGGTGAATATTAACCAAATCTCTTGATCTGGGGATCACACCCTCAGTCTGGGGCCCATGATTAGTTGCAGCCATATCAACAAGTCAGGCTGTTGTTGTCTTGGTAACAGTCTCGGTCATGGAGGGGTTGGTGCACTTGCAACGTTATATTATTTAATATTTGACTTTGCTATCAAGTTGCCGGTCTCCTAGTCAAGGATTATAATTTTATTATATATTGCAGTGTGAAACATGACAGACCCAGTAAAAATACATTTCTTGCTCTTCAGACGATTTTAATTTAGAACAGTGTTGAATAATTTTGGTTGGATTTGAATCTTGTTTCCTGTTATGATGCCTATAATTAATTTTCATTCATAAGTGTGTCCTTTTTATCGTGTATGTAATTTGCATACATCTCATTTATGTTCTTGTTTTTGAATTTTAGATACCTTTAATTTTCTACTCTTTTGGCTGCTTGATTTACGTTCTTTACACACCTTTTTAGCTCACCTGAGCACAAAGTGCTCATGGTGAGCTTTTGTGATCGCCCATTGTCCGTCGTCCGTGCGTGCGTCCATCGTCAACATTTCATTCAAACGACATCTCCTCCTTAACCACTTGGCTGATTTTTACCAAACTTCACAGGAATGATCATTGGGTGACCCTCTTTCAAAGTTGTTAAAATCGTTACGGTCCGCTGCATATGTAGGTCACCAGAGCTAAAAATAGATTAAAAATGTAAACTTAAAAAAATGTCTTCTCTTAAACCACAAGGCCCATAGGTGTCTTATTTGGTATGTAACATCCTATAGTGGTCCTCTACAAAGATTGTTCAAATTATGCCCCTGGGGTCAAAACTGGCCACGCCCCGGGTGTCACATGGTTTATATAGAATACCGTAAAACGTTGTGTATTACGCGCACGTTTTTGCCCCCAAAATCAGTTTTAACAACTTGGTGCGCTTTATACAATACTTTAACGATGTAGGGATATTTTTCCAAAGATTGCGCAACTTACTCCAAATGGCTTCCATGTATTGTAAATAAACTAGTAGCATAATGATCTATACTATTAAGAACAGAAGGGACAATGTTAATAAGTGATAATAATAATTTTTATTATCATTTCAGGTAAGTATCCAGCATTTTAAACCGTACATTTGGCTAAAAAAAGAGAAGAAATGAAGCCAATTTCGGCCATTTTTGTTTATTACAAGTTATTGTTGTTCTAATAATACCATACCCAACTGTCCCGAGTACAATACTGTATTTGGGGCCATTGTCGATATTGTGATAATTTCCTTTGTCTTACGAAATGTTTGAAAAACATTTTTTTTTTCCACTCAATAGGTGTGAATAAATATTTTGAAATTGGTTTGTTTGTGTTTTCCTGGCTTATGTCATTAATATTGTTAAGTAGATTGAGATATTAGTGTCATTTTGAGTACTTAACAAAATAGTATGAACTTGCCAATAACATGTTGGTGTAATGTAACCTTTGCTTGAAAAGCGTCTATATCACATAAGAGCTTGGAAAAACTGGATTGATACGCTGTAAACATGTCAAACATTTATTTTGATTTAGTTTTCAATCTGATACGATTTGTATACTTTCTTTTTGTTAAAAACTGATTGCAAAGCTCCACAGCACACATTTTCAACCTATTTTTGGCTCCCAACTATTTTTTTCCACATTTTCCACCAAAAAAATTAGGTGCGCATTATACATGACTGCGCGTAATACACGACGTTTTACGGTATATAGCAAAATGACTTTTAAAAGCTTCTCCTCTGAAACCGCAAGGCCCAGAGGTTTCATATTTGTTATGTAACATACTATAGTGATCCTGTACAAGATTGTTCAAATTATGCCCCAGGGGTCAAAACTGGCCATGCCCCGGGGGAACACATGGTTTATATAGAATATATAGCAAAATGACTAAAAATCTTCTCCTCTGAAACCGCAAAGCCCAGAGGTTTCATATTTGGTATGTAACATCCTAAAGTGGTCCTCTACAAAGATTGTTCAAATTATGACCCTGGGGTCAAAACTGGCCACGCCTCGGGGGTCACATGGTTTATATAGAATATATAGCAAAATGACCTTAAAAATCTTCTCCTCTGAAACCACTAGGCCCAGAGGTTTCATATTTGATATGTAACATCCTATAGTGGCCCTCTACAAAGAGTGTTCAAATTATGCCCCTGGATTCAAAACTGGGCGGGCCCCGGGGGTAACATGGTTTATATAGACTTAAATAGCAAAATGTCTTTAAAAGTCTTGTTCTCTGAAACCACAAGGTCCAGAGGTTTCATATTTGTTATGTAACATCCTATAGTGGTCTTCTACAAATCTTGTTCAATTTATGCCTCTAGGGTCAAAACTGGCCACGCCCTGAGGTCACATGATTTATATACACTTAAATAGCAAAATGACTTTTAAAATTTTCTCCTCAGAAACCGCAAGGCCCGGAGGTTTCTTATTGGGTATGTAACATCATATAGTGGTCGTCTACAAAGATAGTTCAAATTATGCCCCTGGGTTCAAAACTGGGCTGGCCCTGGGGGTCACATGGTTTATATAAACTTAAATAGCAAAATGTCTTTTAAAATCTTCTCCTGAAACCGCAAGGCCCAGAGTTTTCGTATTTGGTATGTAACATCCTATAGTGATCCTCTACTAAGATTGTTCAAATTATGCCCCATGGGTCAAAACTGACCACACCCAAGGGGTCACATGGTTTATATAAACTTACATAGCAAAATTACTTTAAAATTCTTCTCCTCTGAAACCGCAAGGCCCACAGCTTTCCCATATGTAGTACGTAACATTGCATAGTGGTCCTCTCCAAAGATTGTTCAAATTATGCCCCTGGGGTCAAATCTGGCCACACTCCACGGGGTCACATGGTTTATATAGACTTAAATAGCAGAATGACTTTACAAATCTTTACCTGAAACTGCAAGGTTTGTTCAAGATTGTTCAAATTATGCCCCTGGGATAAAGATAAGCCACACCTCGGGGATGCCAATTCCAATTGGTTTACAAGGTCTCAGGTGAGCGTCCTAGGGCCCTCAGGGCCCTTTTGTTTCACAAAAATGTTTTTTAACTGGCATTCAAATGTCACATGTCAATGAAGGTAAAATACTTGTGAATGAAAATAGTCTGATAGTGACTCCCCTATCATCTGTACACAGGGGATTTATTGTTCATGTGCATAGTTTATGTTGCCCATGGTGACAGGATGAATGCAGGTATTATTCAGATTTATTCAGGGGGCCTTTGGCAGTGGTTGCCTACTAGCTTCAGGGGTTGATAGCAGATAGTCAGCCTTGCTGTACTCCCAGCTAGCAACAGGCTAGATTTATGAATGAAACAGTTGCTGAGTTGTTTACATTTGGATGTTTTTATGGACCAGCATGGGCTATTTTGGTCTGGAAGAATATTGGGATCTGAAGGTTATCACTGATAGGTTTGAGGAATGGCCTGATAACTTAATAATATTTACTAATAAAATATGTTGTTATTGTATATAACATCAATAGCCATGCATTCCAGTTGCTTTCATGAAAGTGTTTAAGACAGGCTGTAGTTACATGTACGCATGAAAAGTATTGAAAACGGGTCAGTGTCCATTCTTGGCAACCTGGAAGTGTTCTCATGTCCAACATAGGGTCTAGAATGTCTTATCATGGGAACAGCACATGAGGCGTGTCGTGGGAACAGCACATGAGGCGTGTCATGGGAAACCTGGGCTTAATGTTATATATGAGGCGTGTCGTGGGAAAACCGGGCTTAATGCATGTGCACAGTCCTCACAGGCTGATCCAGGACGACACTTTCCGCTTTTATGGTATTTTCTCTTTCAAGGAAGTCTCTTCTAAACATAAATCCACTGTAGGCGGAAAGTGTCTTCCCGGATCAGCCTGAGTGGACTGCACAGGCTGATATAGGACAACACTTTACGCACATGCATTAAGCCCGGTTTTCCCACGACTTACCTCATATATAACGGAGCAGATAACATCTGTTGGTTTGGAAAGTGGCATACATGTATCTTGTGATGTTATGTTCATATTTAGTGAAGGTGGTCAGTCTGTCAAATACTGGACGTTTTAACCAATTAGTTTTGTAGTAAGGTTCAGAGTCAGTACGCAAGCAGAGCTGCTTATTTAGAAAATGTCTAAAACATAAAAACTTAACGAGTGTTATAATTCTTTATAGTGATGGAATATTGTAAACTGCACGAATCTGTCATGATCACCGGTTTGTTGTTAGCTCGACTATTTGAAGAATAGGTGAGCTTTCCTACTACCCCCAGTGTCTGCATCTGCTTCTGATCTTGGTTAAAGTTTATATTCAGAAGTCTTGTAACTTCAAAACTACATAAGTTATTCACTTGAAACTTGGTATATACCTTTGTCATTCACTCCAGCATCAGGTGAAACATTCAACAACTGTTTTGTATTTTGATAGAGTAATGCCCCCTTTTCACATAGATTTTCAGTCTAAAGTTTTTATTGAAAAGTCTTATACTTTCTAAAGTACATAATGTATTCACATGAAACATGGAATTCATATTTGTTATCAACTCCAGCATCAGTTACAACAATCCCTATTACTCTGTATTGTATTTTGATGGAGGTATGCCCACTTTTCACATAGATGTTGGGGTTAAAGTTTGTGTTCCAAAGTCTAATAATTTTCTATATATAACAACATAAGGTATTCATCTGAAAATAGGAATAAATTGGTCTAAAAATTGCCATAACTCAGCTTTGTATTTATGCCCCTTCCACTTTCCAAAATATGTACCAACTGACATGCTTCAAATAGTAGCGTGCTGCCCTCTGACAGTTCACGTCGTCTGTTTCAGATATCGCGTGATTCCATCGACGCGGTGAAGGAGTACTTCCGGGAGGAGATGACCAAGCAAGACTGGGCGCTCATGGTGGAACTCAAGAAACTCTTTCAGATACTCTAGACTGCAAACAGCCTGTTACCATGGATACCGGGGTCACATGGTGTCGAGGAGATCACGTCTGTCAGATGGGACTAGGACTGCTGCTTAGAAAGTCATTGGTGCATTCTTGTATTCGGACTGACCTCATTTCTGCCCCTCATGGCTGGGGAGTTTTGTTGATGTTTGTTCATTGCTGGCATTATCATTATGTGCATTTCAGTCATTACTTTGGGGGGGTATATCTTTAAATAAAAAGGGGCAGAAGATAAACTACAGAACTCTTTAAAACGTATTTGCATAAGAGTTCTAGAAATATTTTCGGTACAACATATCTTTATAGCAACATTACAGTGCGTGTGTTAAGAGGTCACTTTTCAATTGTCAGGGTTTAATACCATAACAAATTTAAACCATTTTGTGACTAAAACTGTCTGATGGTTCTTGTACATGCATAGGCAATTTTGAGGAATGTAATTTTGAGGAATATGCTGCAAGGCGGTACTTGTCTTTTTCCAAACAACTAAACAAATGAATTAATTAATGACAGTCAACCTGTATAATGTTCATGGAAATGGTCCAACTGCATAATATGGGTTGAGTGTGTAACTATTGTATCTGATATAGAAATGTTAAGCAGATACAATAGTTTCACGCCAAACCCTCGATATCGCTGTCAGTGTACTTGTCTGCACTGGGTGGTGTAGTACCACTTCGGTGGTCTCACGTTGGCCGGCCTCCCAACTGGGCCACAGAGCTGCAGAAAAACAATTAGCACAGTTAACATGCTGTTTATAGCATTTTGTGCATAAGTCACTAAGTGAAAACAGTTTCGGTACATTTTGCAATAGAAAATAATAATGTTAAATAAGTAATTATCCACCACAAACAAAGTTTAGGGGGGGGTATATAGGAGTGAGCTTGTCAGTCTGTTGGTTTTCATGGTTTCCGGATGATAACGATAACTTAAGAGAGGCTTGAGCTATTTAAATTATAGATCAAGTTCGACTTTGGTTGCACTAAATTTTGACAGATTTATGGCCCAATTTTGACTTAAATTCCCTAAAAACATGTTTTCAGGACAATAACTCATGGAAGGCTCCACATATTTAACTTATTTTTGGTACATAGGTGTAACACCATAAAATACATGTCAGGTTTGACTTTGGTTACAAACCACTAAATGTTGATAGAGTTATGGCTCCTATTGAAATGAAATTTTTCCAAATACACTTAAACATTCACAAATTAAAGCTTCTCATTGTGTCCATTTCTTTCGAATGGATGCCCTAGTTTTGTGACAAGGCCATATTGTGGGGGTATATACGTCACTCATGTGACCATTCTGGTTTAAGCCATAACTAAATTATAGTGAAAATAAAACCGACACATTGAAAATGTTAATTAGTGCTGACACATTAATAATGTTTATTTATTTCAGTATTGTATATAATGTGTTGTATTTGTGGAGATGGTTATTTGGAAAACATGCATATTTTGGATAAAGAATGACTTGATTTCCTCATCATTCTGTTGCCATACTTTGTATGTTGTGCCCCATGTCAGTTAGGAATGTCCACGCTTGATTATTGATATTGATCATCTGTTATTGATGTATTAAATGTGATATTGATTATTGATGTGTGAATAATTTAAATGGGTCCGTTTATTTTTGGAATCTGGAAAATAAATGTTAAACTTGGAACAGTGACTTGTGTACATTTTTCAAATGAATCAGTGCTTCCATATTTCAAAATTTGGCAAACAGTTCAATGCTTTTGTCTGGTTTGAATTGATCACTTTAATACGTGCACTTAAATCAATGTGACGTTTAAACATTTGGTACGTTTAATTGTTTTAACCTGGAAAGTGTTATTTAATTCAAGAGACTGTTTTACAAATCATTTATACATTATCCTAATATGAATCAATTATCCTATTCTTTTCTATTTATACAATCTTGAAATTGAGACTTTGTTTCACTATCCCTGCCTGCATTGAGACTTACACTATCCCATCAGAGAGACTTCATTACACTATCCCTGCATTGAGACTTCATTACACTATCCATTCAGTGAGACTTCATTACACTATCCCTACATAGAGGCTTCATTACACTATCCATGCATTGAGACTTCATTACACTATCCCTGCATAGAGACTTCATTACACTACCACTGCATTTACAATTCAGTACACAATGATCCCTGCATTGAGACTTCGTTACACTACCCTACATAGCAGCTTCATTACACTATCTCTACATAGAGGCTTCATTACACTATCCCTACATTGGGACTTCATGACACTATCTCTACCTAGAGGCTTCATTACACTATCCCTGCATTGAGACTTCATTACACTATCCCTGTATTGAGACTTCATTACACTATCCCTGCATTGAGACTTCATTACACTATCCCTACATAGAGGCTTCATTACACTATCCCTACACAGCGGCTTCATTACACTATATCTACATAGAGGCTTCATTACACTATCTCTACAGTGGGACTTCATGACACTATCTCTACATAGAGGCTTCATTACACTATCCCTGCATTGAGACTTCATTACACTATCCCTGTATTGAGACTTCATTACACTATCCTTGCATTGAGACTTCATTACACTATCCCTACATAGAGGCTTCATTGCACTATCTCTGCATTGTGACTTCATTACACTATCCCTACATAGAGGCTTCATTGCACTATCCCTGCATTGAGACTTCTTTACACTATCCATACATAGATACTTCATTACACTATCCCTGCATTGAGACTTCTTTACACTATCCATGCATTGAGACTTCATTGCACTATCCCTACATAGAGACTTCATTACACTATCTCTACATTGAGGCTTCATAACACTATCCCTACATAGAGGCTTCATTACACTATCCCTACATTGAGACTTCATTACACTATCCCTGCTTTGAGACTTCTTTACATTATCCATGCATTGAGACTTCATTACACTGTCCCTACATAGAGACTTCAGTACACTATCCCTGCATTCAGACTTTATGGCACTATAGCAATATTGAGACTTAATGACACTATCCCTGCATTTAGAATTCATGACTCTATACCTGCATTCAGACGTTATGACGCTATCTCTGCATTTAGAATTCATTACACTATGAATATGAATACTAACTAAATAACGTCAGCTGTTAACACTGACTACAGAACTTTGTCTGAGAACACTGACTACAGAATCTTGTCTAACCCTGACTACAAAACTGTCTGTCAACACTGCCAACAGAACATCATTTGTCTGTCAACACTGACTACAGAACATCATTTGTGAACACTGACTACATAATGTCATCTGTGAACACTGACTATATCACTATCTGTGAACACAGAACATCAGTCACTTTATCTGTGAACACTGACTACAGAACATCATATGTGAACACTTGACTGCATAACTGTGTCTGTTAACGCTGACTACAGAATGTTATTGGAGAAGACTGTCAACATAACACTGATAAACATTTTCTGTGAACATTGATGACAGAACATTGTGAACTGTGACTACAGAACATCATTTGTAAGCAATGACTACAGAACGTCATATGTGAACACTGACTATATTATATGTCAACACTGACAACAGAACTTCTCTCCAAACACTGACTACAGCATAATGTCTGTGAGCGCTGCCTACAGAAGGACATATGTGAACACTGATAACAGAATGCCATTTGTGAACACAGACTACAGAAGGGCATATGTGAACACAGACTACATAACATAACCTGTAAAGACTGACTAAACATTGTGAACACCATCTACAGAACATCATTTGTAAACCTCCACTACAGACGTTGTCTTTTAATACTGACCACAGAACGTCATGTGTGAATACTGTCCAAAGATTGTCATCTGCGAACACTGACTTTAGTACATCATTCTGTGAACACTGACTTGAGTACATCATTCTGTGAACACTGACTTGAGTACATCCTTCTGTGAACACTGACTGGAGTATATCATTCTGTGAACACTGACTTGAGTACATCATTCTGTGAACACTGACTTGAGTACATCATTCTGTGAACACTGACTAGAGAACGTCATCTGTGAACACTGATTAATAAAACGTCATCTGTTAACACTTGACTACAGAACGTCATCTGTGAACACTGACTTAAAAACGTCAACTGTAAACACTGACTTCGGAACGTCATTTTTGAACACTGACTACAGAAGTACGTCTGCAACAACTGACTACTGAACAGCATCTGTGAACACTAACTCCTCTTCATTGGCCACAAGAGCTATGGCTTGAGTGCATTTTCTACATCGTTTTTTTGTAAACATTGGTTTTAGCTGCTGTTTTAGTTCTCTAAGCTCTGTTTAGTACGTTTGTGGACAAAATATGAATGAGTGTTACCTAAAAAAGATAATGCAAATAAAACTCTTCAGTGCCTAAACACGTAAAATTGTCGTATTTAGTGCTAAATTTAGCGGTTCCCAGCTATTGTTGTTTTTGTAGTTTTTTTTGTCATTTTTTGCCTTACTTCAAAAAAAGGTTTCTTTAAATTAGGTTTCTTTAAAGAGGTAAAGATATTTAAATGTTTGCATTGTTGGTTGTTAAGCATGATTATAACATTAAGAGTTATTACAATTCATTTATAAAGTTCACATCATAATTATAATGCTAGTGAGACTAGAAAACGTCCAGTGCGAAAGATTGACGACGATGATTATTATCCAGGCTGTTATTTCAGATAAATTCTAATTCTAACATGACACTCGCAGATTTGTCTATAGACAAAGAACAAAATTATCATTGTTAAACTACCCAATAGACCACACAAAAAGTAGTCCCGATTCTGAGCGCAACAAAGTAAAATGTATTTCTCATTACAATTGCAAACATATTTTTCAGATCATGTTAGAATCGAAACAATTTTCTCATTATCATTGTTTATCGGCCAATAAACAACTCTTTTTAGTTCTGATGCCTGGCTTTTAAACCACCGGGATAAAGCCCTCGTGGTTTAATTCCTACGCATCAGAACTCCAAATCGTTGTTTATTTGCAGATAAGCCACAATAAATTGAAAATTATTTCTTAAGTCATCAATGAATAGCTATACATTTACTACCCATTTTATTATACTGTATGCATATATATGTTATGGTTATTAGTATTTCGCCAATTTTCTGTGATTATCAATTACTAGTAGATCATATTGTCCTGTTGTCACAGTCTAGCAGGGGCGTCGGCAACTTTTCAACATTGGGGCGGCGAGGCGGGCCTATAATTTTTTCTTCGCATTTCAATCAGTATAATATCTCATTTTATACTGTTCTATGGATCGTATTAAGGTATTTATTGGGGCGTAATAACTACATGAATATAATATTATCTGATTAATTTTAATGGTGCAATGACATAATTGTATAAATAAAATCATATTTGTAAACTGGTAAACAATATAAAGAATTGTCAGATGTCAGGTCAAGCGCAATGCCAAATCCTCGGACTGGTCATAATGCAACCGTTAGTTAGTTGCAAACCTCTAATGGTTGGCTTAACGTTGTTTTGGATTTTCTTTCCGAACGAACGTTTAGGAAAGTTGAAATTACCTGGCTAATTTTATACACTCAAGGACAATAATAGAATGAGACATGAATTCTGTTTTCTTGAGAATCGAAGTTATAGTTATAATAGTTATTGATTATAATAAGCGTTTTTTCAAATCCTTTTTTAAAATAGCCGACAATGATATTTTCCGTGTATTGTTTACAAACACTTTCCTTAACGCATCGTATTCCTTAATAAGTGGTCTCTACAAATATAGATGCGATAATCTGCATCGCTAATTATCAATGTCATTATTTATGACACATAGGCCGTTGATTGCCGCAGATTAGGGGCCAGCATGGTGGATGCTAATTTAGCTGACCACGCGGAACGGCAACCGACTTTAAACAACAGGGGACGTGCGATTTTCCAATTTCAGAGAATGGGCGGCGGAATTTATACATGACAGGCACTTGCCGAAATATTGGGGCGGCGGCTGCCGCCCCATTGCCGACGCCCTTGCATTCTGGCGATCGCCAGCTTCAGTGTCTTGGAACAAAATCTTTCGCTCAGAATTCCTGAAGAAATGCTTCATTTTGAATTTTTGGGGAAAACAAATGTTCTGAGCTCTTTTAAAACATATCGCTTCACCCACAGTTATGCAACTTAAAAACAGTTCAATAAAGTATATTAGGTTTTATCCCTCGTTTGCTGTAATAATTACCTCTTTAATCACCATTGCCAGAAATTATTTGTTTTTAAATTTTAATAGTAATATATATATACTCTGCACGCACGTTTGGACATTATTGCACGTCTATGGCATCAAAATCGCTATGTATGGACTGCAGGTTATATGTCCGAGATGTAAATAAGTCGGAGAATTCTGGATACGGGCCCCTCCTAGATTTTGAGTCGCTGCAAATCGTGAATACTGTTGTTTGTATACCATTGTCTTGAAACGTTGTGTTGACAGACTTTTGACTGTTCGTGCAGACGACATTTGTGTAGTCACGAGCAGAAGTTCCACGTGACATTTATAGAGTATCGACACTGACGGAAATGGGCCAACAATTATTTCCTGCGCCGTCTTCATAAAATGTTTTGGTAATTGTTTTTATGCGTACCATTTACATTATGTTCTAAATTGAAAGAAACAGACATTTATTATTCCTTGGTGAAAAATATATGACATTTGAACTCGCGCCATTTACGTCAATGCATCTATCTATCACTGCTGAAAATGTGGCGAATCAACGGTTACTTAAAGGGATCTTTTCACAGATTGGCATATTTACAATTTCCAAAATGTTTGTAACATATTCCACAATAGAAGAATTCGTTACATATAAAGGGTCGAAAAAGCACTCTTGATCCAGAAATATATTCGGAATTGCGTGTCGTTTGTGAACAAACATCAAATGAAATGACCAAAAAAATATAATTTATTTAAAGCGTTTCTAACGCTAAAAATTCGTCGCTAATTTTTAAAACACGTGCATCACTTAAATGGTGTTAAAAATTAACATCTGTGTACGCACGCCCCTTTAGTCTAGTGATTATCGTAACCTACTTTTGATCCGGAGATCGTGGGCTCGAGCCTCGGCGGTCGCATTTTTTATGCTATTCTTGGCAGAATATTTGGGTTCGTGAGCTCAAATGCTTAAAGGCATGTTACGGAAAAACACGAAAATATGTGATTAAGTCCCTTTAATAAGTCTATACTGCAAACGACATGCAATCCTTCCGGCTGATACTAGTGTGACAGTTTTATACGATCTTGATTAAAATTCGGTCTGCATGTATATCCGCACAGATAGTATTAAAAATATGTTAATGACCATAAACATATAGTAAATAATCCAAAACCGTGGAAATTTTATTCCAGCTAAGATCTTTTCTTTTCGCTCCCAAATTGTAAATATGTCGGTAATTAACCTTAACAACGTTTGTTCTTGCGCCTGTGCGGAAATAAGGGCCATGAAAAGGGTCATAAATTGACCGGATGTTCGTTATTGAGCCCGTGTCAGCTCAGGGGTCACTCGCGTGCGGTGTTAAACCCCTAGTATTCTTTCAATAAATTCACGGGGCTGTGAGAAAAGCATGCACATCGACATCGGCTCTTCCTGATAAGTTTTTAATTGATGCATTTACGGTCATTTCTCCCGCGCTTTTCATAATTTATCCTTGTTCATACAAGGCTAGAAAAAAAAAAACGGCCTTGTTGGTATAGGGGAGCTCTCTGGCGTCGTCCATCTTCCGTCGTCCGTATGCCGTCAACAATTTGGACCGTTATCGCGATAAAGACTACATTTTTTATTCAATATTGACCTAACTTGCACAGTTTGTGTATGACCATAAAATCTCGGATGGGATTGTTATTGGGTCAGATCACACCAGCAACACTTGAGTTATTGCCCCTTTTTCATGAAAAAGGTGCAAAAATGACTTTTTCCAACTTATAGACTTTAAATCCAATCTTAACCAAACTTTCACAGTTTGTGTATGACCATCAGATCTCCGCAGACGCCAAACATTGGCAAGATCGTGTTTCAAACACCAGAGTTATTGCCCTTTGTTTATTAAAAAATATACAAAAATTGACATTATTCAGGATAGAGACTTCATTTTTCAGCCAATCTTCACCAATCTTGCACAGTTTGTGTATTACCGTGAGATTACAATTGGAGTCGAATATAGCATGATCGGACAAGAAACACCGGAGTTATTGCCCTTTGTGAAAAAAACTATGCAAAAATGGGCATTATTCAGAATAGAGACTTCATCTTTCATCCAATCTCCACCAATCTTGCACAGTTTGTCTATGACCATAAGATTAAAGGTGAAGTCGAATATAAGCAAACTCGGGCCAGAAACACCAGATTTATTGCCCTTTGTTTGTGAAAAAATATACAAAAATGAACATGCAGCACTGATCAGATGGCAGCCTGCATCAGCATCATTTATCATCATTGGACAGAAATTTATCAAAGAAAAAGAAAAACTTTACCTTATAGCACAGCCATCGCAATTATCGCATTGCAACTAGTTCTCCAAAACTGTCTGTGAAAAAAGACATCAAAATATACTGTTTCTGCATTTTCCAGAATTGTCACTGACTTAATAAAAAAGGGTCAAATAAGAATATCGAGAAAAATGATTTGAGAACCACAACAAACCGCACATCCACTACCCAACTCGTACTTTAGAAAGCCCATTGCGCTAACCGATGTTTTAAATCAAAATTGATCCTATCCCCCTTTGCGTATTGTTCAGATACCTTAATTTTCAAACCTGTCACAACAGTGTGGTCTTCATCTGTACCAGTCCTCAGGTGAGCGCTTTGGGCCATCACGGCCCTCTTGTTTCTGGGGCAGTGAAAAGAAAAGCTCAGATTTTTAAAAATAACGCAAAAAGGCTATTGTTGCCACAATACTTTGGAACTTTGGAAATAATTAGTGG
Source organism: Congeria kusceri (assembly GCA_027627225.1). Lineage (NCBI taxonomy): Eukaryota > Metazoa > Mollusca > Bivalvia > Myida > Dreissenidae > Congeria > Congeria kusceri. The sequence continues at coordinate 15,452,107 of CM051025.1, read as the reverse complement.
CCAATGGAATCTGGTCAGTTAAAATTCGTAAAATTTAAAAGCATATCATTGTAAAACGTAATTGAATGAACAATAAAAGCACGTGCTTCATTTTACCATATACGAAGTAAATTGGCCTCTATCAGATAAGTGGATAGGGTGCGTCTTCACTATTCACCTCTATTTTCATTGTTTGCGACGTTAATTCTAACAAAGGGACACAGATTTGCAAATTGACAATTTTTTATTTCTTTTTTTGGTCATTGATCCTATAAAGAAAAATGCATTATGTATATACTAGCGAAATTACACTACCGCCAAAGAAATATATTGGAAATTTAGTGTTGTTTATGAAAAATCATCAATTGAAAAACATAAAATTATAAAGCGTTTGTAACGCCTTTCATCGATATTTTGGTTAAAACCGCGACAGATTTTTTATCTCGGCGGTTGCAGGTTCGAGTCCCAGCAATGGCAATTTTATTTTTATTTTTTCCCCTTTTTTTTCTTGATATAATATTTATTTTGTTTAGTGAAACAGATTTAGTTTTTGCAGTTAAGCCAGCAAATAGTTTTTTAAGCAAAATTCAGTGAACAAGTCCCTTTAACAAACATGTTTATTGATAGACCTTTGGTTAATTTGGCTCCATGACCCATATTCACCAACCCATTCTTAGACTTTAAAATAAAGAACAGACTTAGACTCGCGAAAATATATACTTCTTTAATTGCAAATATTCTCAGGACCAATGCTGTTTTTCTTTGATAATTTTCTGTCCAAATCATTCAAAATAAAGAATTTTGTAATGAGAGTGGGTGACTACCAAGTCATATTCAAATTAATAGCGCTTTTGGAGCAATACATTTTCAAGAAAATTCTTCATTCCTAAAGATAAGTCTAAGAATAGGTTGGTGATTACGGGCCCTGTTATTTGGGATTTTGTCATTTTAATATGAACACTAATATATTTAATATAAGTCATTAAGTGTAAAAATATTTTGATCTTAATTTATTATTAAAATGGCATCTGTTGCATATCGTTATGTTCAGATACTTAAATGTAGTCTTTACAACTCAACATATGCATGTTGACGTTTTTCTATTTATTTATTTTTCTCCATTTTAACCCGCAGTTAACATCAGCTTGCTTATCTGAGAGTTACAAATTTACTTTCAAGATGTAGTTCACGTCACGTCATTATTCTTTATAATGTTTTATACAGTGGTTTGTCACAACACGACTGTTACGCAATACCGTGTCATGTCGTATACTACAGACGCGCGGCGCCGATTATTGGAGGTATTATAACACATGTTTGTTTCATATTTCAATATAGTGTTTAATCCTTCCCAACTATCACTAATATAACGTTTTAGACAAACATCGGTAATATTGAATTAATAAATAGGACGGATTTGCTTCATCGTTTAGATATTATTTTGATAAGTAAATGATGGCATTGCAAGTGTGTTAAAGGTAATCCGTCCGTAACTAGGTCTGAGGGCCGGAACACCTCCAATCTCCAGATGCTGACCATTTCCTCTGATTTAAATCGACAGCCTCATCATCACAAGCTTTATAATTAGTTTTGAGTGCCTCTGACAAAATCCGCCACGCCCCCTTTTCGCGCGGAATTTCCGCAGGATATTCATTGATAAAAGGAAAACGGCGGAAACGCAGCGTGCGTGTTGTATGAATGGATAGCGGGAGGTCAGCGGCGCGACAGGACACTATCCTAGCACAACTGCGCATCTGGTTTCATTCATAAATCCTCGGTGGTCATGCGCAGATCTGTACGCTACACATCTGCAGTTCATTCACTTGCCCGCGGACTTTGCGTACGAAGGTGACATCAGGCCCCGAGTAAGTACCCGTATTTTCATTGATTTTAAGTCAATTAACTCTGCACGCGAGGCCCGCGTGCACTGTCGGCTACTGAATTTGTCGAAATGTTAATTACAGACAGGGAAGATGCGATTTTTATAAATGTGTGTATTTGGCGTATAAAAAGGTCAGAGTATCAATATGGTTTAATAACGTGCACTTTTAGTTATTTTGTTATCCACTTCATTGCAAGTGGGTCTGCATGTACATGAGAAAGGCTAATGATTCGGACAGGGAGGAAAGTATAACGACAGGTGTTGTAATTTATTACACAAGGTGTCTTGTATGTTGTGAACATTCATTTGTAAATGATGATATATTTACTTGATTTTGTAAATAGTGGAAATTCTCGATTTTCAAAACCTTCGCTGAACAACAAAAACACACACAACCAACACGCAGACATGCGGCCGGACAGACTGTCGGTAATGTCTTATTATTTTAACTAAATGTCATTATTGTTCAGATAGAATTTCGCTTTTCTGCAAGAAATAGTAAGTGATACGATATGCAGATTAGTCTAAGATTTCACTAAAGTCTACAGAGTTCTCTCCCATTCTCCAATCTATGACTGAGAATGATTTACTGACTGTCACTACTACCATGTATACTAGTATGTTCTTGTTGCTCATATAAAGCGCTTGATGGTCCCGTTTACGAATATTCCTATTCATAAATATAATGAAGCTTCTTTATGTTAATTTATGATTTCGGCCCCAAATAATGCACCTAACTGGGGGGGGGGGGGAGAGACCTAGAGGAATTTGACAAATTTTGTTTTGCGGGGTCTAATTCCCCACCCTAGAGCCAATCATATTTGTCTAAATCCCCTCAGTGGGAGATGCTATGTATCTATCAAATGGCCGGGGTCGTGTATTACCGTCAAATTCCCGCCTGTCGGGGAATCGCTTGCAGTCTAAAGCCCGCCGCTCCCCCCCCCCTCCCCCGTGGCCGTGGGAGAAAAGATTGATAGGTCTATTTCCCCGGGACCCAGAATCATTCGGCGTGTCAAATTCCCGCCTGTCGGGAATCGCTTGCAGTCTAAAGTGCCTTATATGACCGCCGCTCCCTCCCACCCCCTGTGAGAAAAGACTGATAGGTGCACAAACCTGGGTTGAAAACGCAAACACACGGGGTACAATATCCTGACCATATCTGACATATTTTACATTACGTATCATGAACAAATTTAATACCATTTCAGCAAGTGTTGATTTTTGGTAAGGACAACCATCATCAATACCATATATAAGTTATCATAATAATAATCATCATCATCATCATCAATGGCATAAATGCTAACAAAATCATTACAGTATGGATACTTTACATTACTAAACACGAATGTTTGTTTATTTGGCTACATTTTATAAACGGGTTTTGTCTAGTACTAATGACACTCCGCTTAATTTTTCATTGACGGAAAATGCGCGCGCTATTTATTCAATGGCCCACTTTATCAATGAAATGTACTACAACTGTCACGTGACTCGCTAGCTGCGCCTTTATTGATTGACGCATGATTTACCCCGTCGGGGGCCTCACTGCAAAAAAAAATGGACCAGATAAATGCCATTAAAATGTTGATGCAATAATTCTTTTCAATCAATAAATATCTAGTGGGTAAGAATCTTACTGCGAGTTTAACCTCTATCAGATAAATTTTCGAGCGGATGTGTACATCTTGATTTTTCATTGATCCACCGAGTTTTGTTTGCAATTGGCACCACGTGACGTTGGCAGAGTCGATTTTCAATGCCTCGGGGTTCCACCATTGATCAGTCGCATTCTTACTTTACGATTTCAATCTTAGTTTATCGCTAAATTACACTCGGTATCCATTAATTATTTGATATGTATTTGACGGGTGTTAATCAGCGTTCTTTTAAACTATGTTGATTGTTTTAAAGTTGCCAGTTATAGTTGATGTACCCACACAATTTAGCAAGATATAAACGACCGGAAATATCAAGGGGGCAAAATAAGGTCACGGATCGTGTCGAGTTACGCACAGCTATCCAAATATAGAGAGTTGTGCAAATGTATGGAAAATACGAGATTTAATTTCACGTTTTGAAACAATATCAACAATTAACGTTTGTATGAAAGTGATGTAATTCACTGAAATACTAATATTTGTGTTTTAGCAGCGATTTGGATGTAAATTACAACAGAAGCTACAGTTCGCTAAGTGTGGAAATTTGTGTGTGAATGGTGGATTCAAGGAATCGAAGATGATGCTGGATTTTAGTTATTGAATGGTGTGTATTTCGCTGTGTATATTTCGGAGTATTTCTCGCTTTGATTTTTGGATTAGTGATGTAATTTCGAATATGTTCTCGTAGCTGGATTTTATTGTGACCAGTTTTAGTGTTTGTTGCTGGTTGGATATTTTACAGGTGTTTTATTCTGGATTTTAAATTCCACGCTACCCTGTTTTAATGCCTGGTGGGTGCAGGACTTTAATAATATACTCTGAACTTAACCCAGCCAGACAGTAGCATACAAGCATTATTATTAATACCAAAATGATGTTTCACAAAATTTTACGGAATTAAATTAGATGTTCAATAGGTAAAATTGATTTTCAATTGATATTTCATTGAATTTAATTCCATGAAGCAAAAACATGAAATTGAATATTATTGAGTGTACACTAGATCTATTTTACCATTTTGTTTAAAATCTAAGATTTATTTTGGCACATATGTCACCCAGATTTGTTACATGAGTACATTTTAATATTGATGGCCATCATCCATTGGTATCCGGACAAAATCACCCCTGGGCATAATCACTCCCACTTAATTAAATGTATCCAGACTAAATCTGTCATATTGCTTTTACAACCCTGACATAATCCTCCAATAAAATTTAAAAACCGTGTTTGTAATGTATATTAAAAAAAAATGTTGAAAAATAAATATATGGATACTAAAAATATCTGGGTTTTTAATAGGGGGGATTTGTCTGTGGTGTTTATCGGGAGGGATTATGTCCGGGTATGCAAAAATGAGCAGGAAGGAGACCCCCCCGGAATTTGTCCTGGAGGTATTATGTCCGGGATTCACATCCAATAACATGCTTGGTACTGAAAGGTTGGGGAAAGTTGTATGTTGTGTTCACAAACTGATTATTTTTGTGTTTGGACGTTGGTAATGCTATATTTCAATGCCTGGTAACTGCATATATACTATAACTAATGTTTTATTTTGTTATTTTTTTCTAAAATTAAATATTATTGTTTTAAAATAAATCAAAACTAATTAAAATATATGTAATTATAAATTAATTGAACTTAATTTTCTAAAAAAACATAAGTGTTAATTAACTCATTAACTAAAGATATTTTATATTAAGATTAGTTTAATATTTTAGTTTGCTGAACAACCCGATGTTTAGTTCTTATAGTGTGATAAAATTGTAAATTATAACTTTCAATGAAAAAAAAGGAAACATATTTATTAACATATTATTTGATTATTAATCACCACAAGTTTGGATATGGTGTTACAGTGGAATAAAAAAAAAATCCATAATAGTTAAGATCAAATATGAATGGACAAGTTTAGTTGAGATCAAATATGAATGGACAAGTAATATAAATTTTATTATCATTTATATCTATCAATACAAATTCATAGGGTAGGATCAAGGATCAGAAAAGTTAAAGGGTGCTTTTCCAAAGGAGTGAGACTAATTCTGTGATAATCATATCACTCAGTTACTAATAATGTGATATTTTCAGGGGATGCAAATTGTTTTTTTTAATTAAGCTTCACAATAAAGTGTATAAACAATCATAATTTATATATTCATTATGGGGTGACCTGTCAGAAGAGAAAAAGGATGGGGGAAACTAAAAAGGAGCAGGGTGCAGCACAATGGTAGTTCATTCAAGATCTTTCCCTAAAAACAGAGTAAAATACAGTACAGAGTAATTTCATGTAGTTCTTTTGTTGCTTTCTTGGTTGGTCTTGGATTTAATGGGCTTGTTTGCCGTCACTAGAATGCTGTATTCTCCGATTTGGAAGGACAAAAATAATCCCTGTCCCACTATATGTAAACGAGTTTTGTGAAATCAAATTTAGGGAATACTCTTAAAAATTTTAATTGGGGGTGTAAGTCATTATTGAAAATCTTGATAAAAACCATAGAAACTGTTTTTTAAACAACACATTTGATTGAAACCGAGTTTCTCACAGTATAAATGGAAATATAGTGTATATTAAATAATAATGTATAGCAGATGTTTTTAAAATATTTATACATATGATCTGCTCAAACAAACCTTAATTATTGCAGTTTTTCCAATGAAGAGGTAAAGTTTACCCTTTACTATCAAATGTAGGGCATACAAATAGCAGAAATTGTACATGTCCCAGGTATTTAGGGCCATCAGGGGTCTAGGCCCTGCAATCATAACTTACAATTCTAAATACAATTGAGGGAAATTTATTTTTTGCAAATCATATTAGGAAAATAATGACAGCTCCCAAAATTTAACTTGATATTGTTAGGATTTATAATTATTTAGTTGAAATTACCAATATTCTAATATGTGTACCTAATTTGCATTATCTCATTTTCACGATTCAATATTTCCTAATATGATTTATACTGAACACATGTCCAAACCCGTGAAAAAATCACTTGTGATACAATGCCAGTCAAATTTAATTTGAATATTTTGTGTGTGCTATAACTAAAGAAACTGATCTTGCCAACTGGTTTTGAAAGGCTTCGTCTGGGAAATGTAAAAAAGAGATTTTGTTTAATTTAGTTTTAAGGCACAAAATTTAATGTACATGTACAATGTGTGTTTATTATGTGCACCTTGTATCAATCATATAATTGGTCCATTTCTGTAATTGCAATATTTGTTTGTCTTGAAAAATCTTCTTTTATCTATATGATTTCATCATTATTATTATCTAGATGATTACAGACAGTGTTTTATGTGTATGTCCGAGACTGTGGTGGAACTTATGATATCAAAAACGCTGGTAAATTATAAACAGGGCTTGCTCAATTTTATATAGGCAGACTTGTTAGCTTTTCTTGCTCAGAAGCGGGGCTTCCATTAAGGGAAGTTTGGGAGTAATTTACTCCCAGTTTTTGTCACAGGACTTCAAAATTGTAGCCATGGAAGTTGCAAAACTTCCAAATTTTCAGCCATGGAAGTTCCACCATGTAAGGATGTTAGAAAATTTTTGAGTAATTTATCAAAATGTTAACCTCCTTCACTGAATAAATTGGCATATAAACACTTGATTGAAAAGAAATGCCCTTAAAAACACCTTGTATTTTATAGAGTATAAATGAATTTCATTTCTGAAATACTCAGGACTTATGGAGCGCACTACTGTCAAAACTTCCAAATATTAAGAGCAAAACTTCCAAAATCAGAGGCCAGGAAGTTCAAACTTCCAGTTTTCAAAAGTTAATGAAAGTCCTGCAGAAGTACTGGTAATAATACTTGCATATGAATTGGGTTTGCATGGAAAAGCTGCTAATTCTGGTGACTGATATGCTTGCTCATTTCAACAACATATTTCATGGAATTCAGTAGCTTATATTTGGTTTCATTTTGACAGAAAACAAAAGAAAAAAGAAATAATTGCAAATGTTCTGGGTGCATGATAGTGGTTTTATAATTAATTTATGTTATTCTACTATAGTTTATGGAAAGAAAATAAGATTATTAATATTATATATTTGGGCCAAATTTTAAGACATTTTGATATCAGACACGTATGATGTTAACTTCATGTATATGTATATTTCAAATCATGAAACATACAGGTACTGTATTTTTGGTCATTGCATACTGTAATAGTAAATCAAGTTTGCTGAGAAGTTCTAATTTCTTGCAAGAATATTTGAAACAAACATCTTTCTGTCTGGCTGTACACATTCAACAGACATTGGGGGAATGACTTAGCCCATTGTTAGACATTAGAATTAGAGAAAGATCTCCACCAAATCTGTTTTCAAAGTATAATAAATATTGTATCTAAAATGTATATATGGCTGCCACTATCCATGCAAAACAGCATTTGTTATTGGATTGCAGAAATTGCTCCATATTAATTTTGTTTGTGTACCATTTGCATTTTGGCATGTGTATGCACATGTTCTGTTAGTAATATATTTCACCTGCAGCATTTTTGTTGTATAGAAACTTGGAGACTGGTTTGAATTTTTAGTAGAGAAATAATCAGTTTCATTTTCATTTCAATGAGACAACTGTTTCATAATCGATGTTTAATGAGGTTTTAATTAAGATGCACTTGAAGAGAGTTTAATAGGAAGGATTTATCAGTGCAAGAGATAATGGACCGTGAATGATTTGGCAGCCTTCTCTAATTAAATTGGCAGAACCCTGTGGCAAGTTTGGTGTAATGAGGTGGCTCCCAATCTGGCCTTTCACTGGGACAATCTTTGTAAAAAATTAAACCAGATAGGGTGGGATGAAAATACAGAATGGTTCTGAATGGCATTAGTGGCAATGAAAACTTTGTGTTTGCAATATTATTGAAGAAAAAACAAAATAACAGATTGTATAATGTAAAAAGAAATCTACTTAAAACAATGAATACATTTCAGTGCTATATTGCTCAGCAGTATTTTTTATGATTAAACAAATTTTAAAAAAGAAATGTAAGCATTATCACAAAATTGTGATCACAATATGAATTACTGGTTTTTTACACAAATTTTGTGTAACATGTAAAAAATAAATTCGAGGCATTTCATGGGAAAACCGGGCTTAATGCATTGTTCGTCAAGTGTCATGTGCAGTCCGCACAGGCTGATCCAGGTGGGGGACAACACTTCCCCGCTTTTATGGTATTTTCTGTTTCAAGGAAGTCTAAACATAAATCCACTTTTCGCATGTGCATTAAACCCGATTTTCACAGGATTCACCTCATTATACCCCCCAAACGAAGTTTAGGGGGGTATATAGGAGTGAGCTTGTCGGTCTGTTGGTTTTTGGTTTCCAGATGATAACTCAAGAAAGGCTTGACATATTATTCAAATAATTTTTGGTACACGTGTAACATCATAGAATACAGGCCTAGTTCGATGTTGGTTACAAACCACTAAATTTTGACAGAGTTATGGCCCCTTTGGACTTAAGTCCCTAAAAACATGATTTCTTACGATAACTCAAGAATGGCTCGACATATTCAAATAATTCTTTGGTATACATGTATAGCATCATAAAATACGAGTCAAGTTCAACTTTGGTTACAAACCACTAAATTCCATAAAAACATGGTTTCCTGACAATAACTCAACAATGGCTTAACATATTTAAATAATTATTGGTATACATGTGTAGCATCATAAAATACAGGTCAAGTTCGACTTTGGTTACAAACCACTAAATTTTGACACAGTTATGGTCGCTTTTTGACTTAAATTCCCGAAAAACATGGACAATAACTCATGACAGGCTTCACATATTTAAATTATTTTTGGTACATAGGTGAAACATCATAAAATACAGATAAAGTTCAACTTTGGTTACAAACCACTAAATGTTGACAGAGTTATGGCTCCTATTGAAATTAAATTTTTCCAAATACACTGTTGAGTCAACTTGACCATTCACAAATTAAAGCATTCTCTCTCTGTTCATTTCATTCGAATGGATGCCATAGTTTTGTGACAAGGCCATATTGTGGGGGTATATCCGTCACTCATGTGACAATTATAGTTTGGGATTGTGTTTCAGTTTCATATTGCAGGGAACCAGAGCAAAAATGTTTAATTTAGGATGGTGGCTTCATCATTCGGTTGGTAAAACATACTACGAACATAAACTTGAAGGTTTTATTTAAATTCATATGTCCTGCAGAAGTCTGGTTGCACACAACATTACTCTTATCTTAGTTTTAACAGTTAATAGAAGCCATTTGTCTAGGACTAAATAGGTTACATTTGTATTAATGTTGTGTATTAAAATGTTAGATCTTACTTTTGGTTCATGTGTCAGACAACAGTATTTCTGTTCTGTATTTACATATTATACATACATGTTCAAAAGATACAATATCATATTGCGTTAAGTGTTCTTTAATTTAGAGTAAAATGATTTATTGGTATCAATTCTTCAGTATATACTCCCTTACTGCTATTATTTGCGCACTTACCATATGATATTTTATAGTTGTGTTTATCAGCTTTCATGGAGTTGATTGATAGTATCAAAACTGGTTCAAAATGGAAGTTAACATGGTCACTTGTACTTTTCTGCACAATTTGAAAAACATGAAATTAAAATGTTCAGAGAGAGCGGCTTGTTATTCTATATCAGTGAAACATATGGTAGCAATTTAGCAGAGGTCTCTCTCTCAGTACTCTCATGGTGTGCAAGAGTGAGTCTTCTTTCATAGTTTTGTAAAGATGTTGTTTACCACTTGCCCTAGATCACTACAGGATGTAATGGGTTTCTTATATTTTCTGTGGCCGATTTCAAATGTGTCTTTTGTATGGATTGTTGGAGGTTTAACGAGTACTTGAAAGGTTGGAAGGCAGAAGTACATTCGCTCCACTGCAATTCCCTTTCTTAAAACTCTATAAGCCTGTGTAATTGCCATTGGAAGGATTGGATTCATCATAGTTCTGCATCAAGTGAAATTGATTTATTAGTACATGTATGGTATTGTTTTTCTTGTCTAATCAAAGACATTTGTTGCTTAGGTACATGTATACATACTATCTGAAAACATTGTCAACAGATCAGTGAATGTGTATTCCCATCAGCCTTTGAGAGTGTGCAACTACTCTAACATGAGATTGTATAGTTAAAATTTAGTTATAGTGTCAGATTTCATTTAATTGTGAATAGTAAGTTATTGCAAAAATGTAATTTAAAATGATCTGCACATCATTCAATGCAGTATGTGTAACTTTTTAGACGTTTAAGAATGTCTGCCAAACAGTATGATGCACAGTCATTGTTACACAACACTGAAATTAATACTGGTATGCTTAACATACAAAATAATATAATACACATGTATTATATATTAGTACACTACATTGTACTCTTAATTAATTAGGGAGTAACGTGCCAAAGAGTAACAATGTGTGTGTAACCATACTGGTATTATTTCAAACCCCACTTCGTTGTTATATGTATGTGTGGCGTGTCGTGGGAAAACCGGGCTTACTCAATGTGCGTTAAGTGTTGTCGGGGGACGGCACTTTCCGCCTACCGTGGATTCATGCTTAGAAGAGACTTTCTTGAAACAGAAAATTACCATAAAAGCGGAAAGTGTCACCCTGGATTAGCCTGTGCGGACTCAACAAGCTGATCTGGGACGACACTACGCAGATGCATTAAGCTCGGTTTTCCCACGCCACACCATGTATATTTGAGCATTATCCATGTACATTGTAATTTCATGATACAAGAATGCTCAGGCCACGTAGTTCACATTCCGTAGCAGGTGTCTGTATGTAGTATTATATAGTTCTGTTCATTCTCCCTGGGCCATTATGGCCATTAGAAAGACACTTGAGCTCACATAGTAGTAGGGGTGCAACGATATACCGGTATATCGCGATACATGCTATTGAAATAGCGTATCGCAATACGGTTTTGCTGTACCGCAATATGTATAGAAACTTTATGTACAAAACACCATTTAACAAAATAATTAGTAATTACGATACCTTATACACGAAAGTTAATCCAACTTGAAAGTAAATATTCATGTTAATATTCAATAAGTTTTCCCTCGTAACACAGTTACCATTTTAATTACAATACATGTTTATTTCATCACATGAAGCAAAACAGCTTCAGATTTTTTGCCACCCTTGACATTTCCCATAGAACACTTAACTCATTAATGCTCTATCCACAGTGCTTGTGTTGTTCAGGTACAGTAGATTGATTCTTTTGGAAACCAGTCAGTGTGTTACTCGCTTACTACAAACTGCTAGACAATGGCTGAGTTCGGCAGTCACACCAAAGACTTTGATAAGTCAACCGGACACACCGTTGCTGCTAAAGGCTTGCAGATTTGGCAGCCCAGCTAATTGGTGACTTCACACTGTCAATATTCTTAGTTTTAACGGGTGTTACCCATTGTTTGTAACGGATTTTATTGTTCGTTCAAATTGGAAAAAAATGCATGGTAATTAAATGCACATGTTTTATTGATAAAAAACTATGAATTAATTACTAACAAATATAATGAATATAATTATTAAACATGCTTATTTTTTCTGAAAGAGTATCATTTTAATACAATGTTACAAGTTAAACGTTTACAGTACCAGATCATGCACTTTTGTTCAGTTGCTGCAGTTCCCTGCGTATCATGTGATTAAAATAAGAAAGTAAGAATGTTGGTGATTATAACATACTATTCACTTATTTAAGATATGTTCGAAGTTCGGCAACTGGACAAATAATCTGTTTTGTGTAGTTACCCGTTTTACTGTATGTAAGATAGCAAACTGTAAAATTGAGTTCATACATGTACTAGATGTAAATTAGAGGCGTTATTGTATTGTCTATTAATTTCGTTGTGATGTATTCAACACGTATTGCAATACGGGTTTAATGTATCGCAATATATCACAATACGGGTTTTGCCATATTGTTGCACCCATACAGAGTAGTGTGTTACCTCATTCATGTTAATTATAAAACAAATTGATCTGGCTGGGCTTAATTAAAGCAGAATAAATTACACTGTGTGATTCTTTGGCCTGCAGAAAACCCATTAGTGGACCCCAATTAACGCAGGTGATCAAGTCATTCAACATGAATTCAACCATTATGGTCTGATTTGTAATTGGGTTAGAATTCGGTCTCTTACTTCATACAAACTTGGCTGAAACAGTGTTCCTGTAAATCAACAGTTTGTGCCATTTTCATGATATACAAAAATTATGTATATATTTGTTCATGCAATGATACTTCACACCCACAGGTCTGACCAGTCATGTACATCCTTATAATTATGCATGTGTGATGGCAGACAAACTCTTTAGGGCTAAACATCAATAAGTCAAAATTCTTGCACAGAAAAGTAAAGATTACAGACTCAGAAACATGTTGTTATTTGATGGGAATGCATGCACTAAAAAGTAAAGATAACAGACTCAGAAAATGTTATTTGATGCTTCAGATAATAAACTGCAGTCATGTGATGGCTGCACTAAATATCCCTAGTGACATTCTCAATACTAAGGCTTCATTACTGTGGCAAGACCACATCAGATTAGCATTTAGGTAAGCGGGTACATTATGTAGAAGCTCATTACATCCCACAGTATTCTAGCGGGTGACTGTCAGGGCAGTGGGTACATGGCGCATCAAATAGCAGGCCAATACTGACTGCTGTCACTGGGGATGTTTAGGCTTTGCATGAAAAGATCTGTATTAAAGCCTTTAAAACTGTTTGTAGGTGTACCAGAGTACACACTGCCTTGTTAATCTGGGCTAAAGCACTTGATCATTGTGGTTACACGGAATTGGTGACTGGTTTTGGGTATAAGGATTGTGCATGTTTTCCAGTAAAGGAAATGAATTATTACAAGTAAAATGTTGAATGTTGGTTATATTCAGTGTTGCCTGGCTTAATTAAGGTAGGCATGTTATGTTGAATGTGTTACAGCAGGCACAAACATGGTGTCTCAGGTATAACTAGGATCAACATGTGGCTCATTGTGGGTATTTTTCAAGGGTTGAAATAAAATGTTGGCTCAGATTGAAGCAGGATTCCAAATTTAAATGTTGAATGTAACTTTCTTGTTGACTCGGATTTTACCTGTAACAAGGATCCAATGTTGGCTCAGATTTAACTAGGAGGACATTGTTTAATGTCTTTGAAATGTTAAAATGTTAAATAAGTTAACTAAGATTTATCAATTTTAATCACCAAGAAAGCAATTGAAGAATGACATTACAATATTATGGCATGTAAATGCAACATCACTTATCATTTTGATTGAGAAAAAAAAATAGAGAGGACACACTTTAAGGGAAAAAAATGTTTGCACTTGCAGATAGACCAAAACGGACCTAAGAAATGAAAAGAGCATGTAAATTTACATATGGTTACCAATTTTCATGAAGATATTTTAATAAATAAAAAAAAAGAAAGAATTTATAATAAAATATCAGCGGCGTCAGTGCCGGAATTTCTGGGAGAAATCAGTCTTCTACAGAACAAAACCTGCCAAAAAAATGTCAAAATTTTTCTAAAATTTCACAACTTCAAAACCTCAGAACTTTGGAAGTAATATTTAAAGTGTTTTGAGTTTGTTTACATTTGCACTTTAATGTGATAATAATTTAATTAATTCATCTGGAATAATTTTTTTTAGCTGGGGATGCTAATTTAACCATGATCAAATATGGACTCAGATTTAACAAGATTCAAATATTGACTCAGATTTAACCAGGATCAAATATTGATTCAGATTTAACCAGGATCAGATATTTTGTCAATTTTAAAAAGGATCAAATATTGGATCAGATTTAACCAGGATCAAATATTGACTCAGATTTAACCAGGATCAAATATTGAATCCATATTATTAAGTATCAAATATTGGATCATATTTAGCCAGGATCAAATATTCACTCATATTTAACTAGGATCAAATATCGGCTCAAATTTAACCAGGATCAAATATTTGCTCAGATTTAACCAGCATCAAATATTGACTCAGATTTAACCAGCATCAAATATTTGATCAGATTTAACCAGGATCTTTGGCTCAGATTTAACCAGGATCTAATATTTGATCAGAATTTGACCAATATCAAATGTTGGCTCAGAATTAACCAGAATCAAGTATTTTTTATCAGATCTAACCAGGATCCAATATTGACTCAGATTTTACCAGGATCTTTGGCTCAAATTGTTAACCAAAACCAAATTTGCATCAGATTTAACAAGTATCGAGTACTGGCCCAGATTGAACCAGGATCTTCTTTGGCTCAAATTTTTAACCAGGATCAAATTTTGGCTCATACTTGCCCAGGATGACAATGTTGAATGAGATTTAACCAGGATCAAAGTATGGCTTATACCCAGGATGAAAATGATGCATGGGATTTAACCCACCTGATTTAACCAGGTTCGTTTTTGGCTCAATTGTTTAACCAGGATCAAATTTTGGCCATACTTGCCCATGAGGAAAATGTTGATTGATATTTAACATGTAACCAGGATCAAACTACTAATATTTATTATTGATTTTACCAGCTTCATTTGTTAGCTGTGATTTTACATAGAGAAAATGTTGGCTGATACTTGAACAGGAGAAAATATTGTTTGTGTTTCGATTCGTTGGAAATGTGGGTTACAGTCTGTACACAATGTTGTATAAAACTGTCCTGTTTAATAGTTTCATTTGAATGCACAACAGCGAGTTAAATGTGATCATTAGATACGCCCTGGTGATTTTACATACTGAAGCTTTAATAATACAAAGAGAAGAGAGTTGAAGTACCTTTTTGCTGGCCCAAAATATGTCTACTACTTTTTACTGGGGGATTAAGCCTTATTTATGATATGTGTATTGTAAACTAAAGATATAGAATACATATCTGTACATGTAAATCACGTAGTGGGTTTACCGGTGATCACACTCCTATTGCCTCATGCATGATCAGATCAGTGCGATCAATACATAAGATCAGTCGAGTGCACATACGTTCGTTCTCTCCCTTGGTTCTGTCCGCTACTACTCCCACACACATGAATGTGTAACGGCCGCCTGGCTTGGTCCTATATCATATATGAAGCTCAATTGACAATGATTAAGTCTCTTGGGTTGGATGTAGATGTACATTTCTCTTACAGTTCAGAGTTTGTATTTAATACAATTGTTTCTGTTTTGATTTTTGAGTAATTAGGTTTGAAATATTAGGAAAAAGATTCTTCATTGGTTTTCCTGAATTTCTAGAAATACTGGGATTAATAACTCCAGAGTTTTATTATTAACTTGTTGTTTTATTCGTTTTTGTAACCAATTGTTCAAACATGTTATAATTTTTTTGACAGTGTTTGTATAAATTACATACGGATATTTGGCACTGGAGTATACTATATAAACATTAATTGGAACTAAAAAACTAAAGTGCTTTAGACAGTTTTCAATACACCTCATATCATGCAAATGTATTTAGACAGATCATGACCAGGTAGTATTTGCTTTGCCAATAACAGACTTTAACAGGTACACTGTCAAGGTGCCCATCCCTCAGTCATTATTGACTGGCCTCATAAATGATCTAATGCTGAGAAAAAAAATGGCATTGTACTTGAGGCTATAGCTGATGTGTTCAGAGGTAGATACTTTTGTTAGCTGGTATACTGCATGAATGGAGGAGGTATAGACCTGTAGGGGTGTAAATGTAGCTGGGGATTGTCTCTTGTGGATAATGTTTCATTTTAGCTTTATTGTGAAATATAGTGTTTGTCTGTGTGTTCATTGTAAAAATTGAATGTTCTGTTTTGGTCTGCTAGAGTTTACACATGGTAGATCATGTAAGAAGGAACTTTTTTTGCTATCACATGTTGATTTGACTGGAAGGGTGATTTTTGTTAGTACTTGTACAAGCATTTAGCAAGTTATATTAATCAGTTGTAATTGAATGAAAATATTTTAAGTTGACATGCATCTATGTGTAATATACTTGATCATGTTGTTGTTTTATCAGTTGGTGTTTTAATTTTATTTTTGCCATTTTCCTCATTTCAGATTAAACCAATGACCTCATCATGTCACCATATACACTGAAAACCAGATGTGACGTATCCTCGGTGAAATGAATCCCTGAATGACCATGAGGCCATCGCGTTACCAAGCACCCAATTCTCTACCTCCGCTCGATGTCGCAGGTGTGATCACCATAGATCAGGTGCGCCCGCAACCACGGAAACAGAACGAGTATGTTGACACTCCCCGATCCCCGCTGATTCATGCGGGGAAGTCCGGACCTACGTTGCACTGTGTTACACCAAAGTCCGTGAAAGTGAACATAAATCCAAGGGAGCGGGTAGTGTTACCAAACCGGACATCACAAAGTATTATACGAACTCAACCAATTTCAGTTAGTCCACCGCTTAAGAAGGATTTACAATTGGAAGTGTCGGATAATTCGATAATATGTTCGAAGTGTGGAAAGTGTCGGTGTGGAAGTTGTACAAAAGACAAGGAGTTACCGTACAGGTGGTTATGTGGAGCGAAATGCTCGAGTTTGGACGAGGCATTGGAGTATTGTACGTGTGTCTGCTGCGTGAAGGGTGTGTTCTACCACTGTTCGAAGGAGGAGCAGGACGTGGAGTTTCAATGTATGGCGGAGCCGTGCGCGGGCTGCAGCAGACCGCGGTGCTGTGAGCGCTGGACATGCATCCTGGCCATGAGTCTGTGTCTGCCCTGCATGTGCCTCTACCCGCCCGCCAAGCTCTGTCTGATGGGCTGCACGTGCTGCTACAACAAGTGTCGGAAGAAAGGCTGCACGTGTAACACGAGCCAAAACAAACACTCGAGCAGGAATAGCCAGGCAAGCAAACTAGCGGACACGCAAACTCGAGGACTCCTCATAGAATCGGATCGGGAGAGTTCCTCGATTTCATAAAGCCATGTTGTTGTTGTTTTTGTTAACTTCCTTGTTACGTATTATGACTTTCGAAGTATGCGTTTGTTACACTGGACAGTAGCTTGTACATATGAAGTCAGTCTGTGATGAATCTTGCTATTGACAGATTTATTTTTGTGCCATGTTTTCCTGATGGTGGCCCACTACACTATTCCCTGACCAGTGCACTGTGCACAATATAGTATTAAATTTCTGGTACAGATTACAGATTATTAACTGTCTACATGTATTTACTGTGACTGAGAATTAATTAGGGAATTTTCTTATAAATTAATTGCCATTGTTTTATTGACCAAAATAATGTCACATTTAGTTTTGAAGTTTTGAAATGCTGCTTTTTTATGCATGTTAATGTTATTTTGTGTATTAGTTATCTAACATCCATGTACATTCAGTTTAGTACATAACTTTGGATTTAATAAAAATTTGAAATTTCTGACCTTTCATTTACAATTGTTTTCTCAAGTTAATGCCAGTTCATGACAATATGAATATACTACAACTACTACTACTAACGATGTACTTGTATACCTCTGTCTTATTTTTGTCAGAAACATGGTATGTGAAAGCTTATCAGCAACAAAGAGTCATGTTCACATGTCATTGTTAATTAGGAAAGATCTAGAGTGAAATGCTGGTCAACACAGAAATGTTGAATATCCTTTAAAATTTAATACCTTTTGTCAAATATTTAATGACCAATGAATAGACCAGGCTTAAAAACCATTAGTAGTAGCATTAGACTAATAAAAACCTGGATTTAGCAAATTATAAAATGTAAAAAAACTGATCCGTCTATCTGCCCTGCTCCTTTTTAGCAGCACCCATTACCTTTTATAATCCTAGATCTTTCCGTATTGTTTATAATAAATATGCCGAATATTATGATATGACAATGAATGTTAGGGATCGGTTAATAAGTTTTTGATGTTTTTTTTGCTACTAAAAATTCGCTAGTCCTTGTATTTTGAAGTACATACATTTAAATTTTTAAAAGGGATTAGTTAACCATGTATAATATAAAGCATAGTAATGTTGACTGTAATTAATGAAGTTGTTTTTGTCATAAAATATGTAATGTTTTTTATAAATTTTAGATGTAAGCCAGTTTTGAGCTTCAAGTTCTTTAGCACAGATCTATTTTATAGTTCACCTTTTTTGTAACGGTCTTTGTACATGTACGATCATTTTACACTGTTTTTTGCAAGATTTTAAAAATGTTTTACTCACTTTGTTGTTTAAGTACGTCTCTTCAGCTTTTGTAGCAGTTTTTGACATTTTCTACCATGTACATGTTTGATGTTGGGAGTTTCTTCCAAGTTTCGTTTTCATCGAAGAAACTCCCATGTCATGCAAACACACAAAACATTTGTTTTAAATACAATTTTTTTTATGCTTTTGAGCTTTAGTCTTATAGTGAAAGAAGATTTCTCTGTTTAATAATAATTTGCCAAGTGTGTAATGAAATTGTTAGTTTTGAAGGATTTATCTTTCTT
Source organism: Congeria kusceri (assembly GCA_027627225.1). Lineage (NCBI taxonomy): Eukaryota > Metazoa > Mollusca > Bivalvia > Myida > Dreissenidae > Congeria > Congeria kusceri. The sequence goes on along the minus strand of CM051025.1, from coordinate 15,433,097 downwards.
ATGCCTTTATTACACTATTAATAAATGGTTTGTTAATGTTCCATGTTTATTGTTTGTACTTTGGACATTATTTTCAAGTGCCAGTGTTATGCCCTTCAAGTGGTTGCCATAAAGGGCATAAAGGGAGGTGTGTTCTGCTAGCCACATGACCCGCCCCCCCCCCCCCCATCCCCACCCCCTCCACAAACACACAGACATGTCCACTAACCAATCGAGGCAATTTTACTATTTAAACCTCTATGGGACCCAATACATTTAGTTGTCATATTTATACATGAAAATCAGTGATGTTTCAAATGCCCTCTCTAGCTGTGAGTTAGTTTGTATCTTGTCATGAAGCAAACTCATTTTGTGGATTTTTCTTTAAATTGAAACTTTGGTTATTTTCAAGATTTTTGCCTATCATACACAGTAAATAGTGTACATCTTTAACATATACAATTCTTAAAACATGGTAAACATGTTTTGTAATGCTGTATGATTTAAATTGTGGTTAATGCACACCTGTTCTGTTACTGTGTTGTTAGGTTTAATTGTTCCGACCACTGTTGTTGCTTGCAGCCTGTTCTTTATGGCAATTACTTGCAGACTTTCTGATATCCAAATGTGTTCATTTATTGAGATGTGTGCTGTTCTTTCTCATGTCAACATGTATATAGGATCCACTTTGTTTGTGTACATCGGTCTTGTTTAAACATAACACCCTCACCCTCCCACCATGTAATTCTACATCTGACAATTCACAGTTCACAGTTCTCCCTCAGTGCTATAACCATGTACATGCTGGTATTGTCTTCACATGTTACACAGAACTTACTGACTTATAGCACTGACTGATCCATTATATATTGCAAGATCATCATTTTGATAAATTCAGCAATTTAAACACATTTTGCGAGATGTGTACCTGTTAATGATGCGTAGTTTATTTATTTTAGTACTTTGTTATTAAACAAGTGTTTCTGTCAGCCAGTTTTTGAACATATTGTACATTAATGTGGTAAAATTCAGTCGTCCAGACAAAAATGCATCTTCATAATTAGAGATTTCAACAAAGATTACTTCACCCATGCATTATTTCTAAACTTGCTGAACATATAACATTGGACATCGTTTCCATAGAATCCAAATTGAACCAAGGCATATATCACTTGTGTTACCAAATAGGGCAATTTGTGTATGTGTGTTGTTTGTTTTTTGCAGCAAGCGCTTGGCAAATTTCTGGTAATCTTCACTTAATGTCAGTCATGACAGTTGTGGCAAATGCAGTGGGAAAATACATTTTTGAAACATTTCACACAGTTATATTGCAGATGTTAAATCATACAACAGCTTGCGTTTTGACATTTATTTACTTATTTTGTTGTTTAAATGTTTAACCTTCTTCAAAGTTATGTTTGAGGCATTTTAACATACAATGAATGTCATCAGTTCTGAATTACAAAAACTTAGAAACTTAGAAAATGTAAATACCACAGAAATATTTATGGATTCTTAGTGGTTAAAGTGTTATGTTGTTCAAATACAAACATTGGCTGTTTATCTCAAACATTTTGACTTGTTTTTTCTCTTGGTAACAACCGGATATGCCTGAAACTTCTTCATTAAACTGTTAATTCCTGGTTTATGTATTCATGTGCCACCATTGTCACGCATTGTAGTTATGTATAGCAGAGTTATTATAAATATTTTACCTCAATTTTGTTACAGTTTCATTATTATTATTAATATTATATATATTTGTTCAAGGTGTTATGTTCCTTTGTTAGTGATTCTGTTATATATATCTATATACTTTTCAGTCAGTTAGGAAACTGTGTGGTGATTAACATCTTTTACTTTTTTCTTTCTGGTGACATTCAGTGTGATTAATTATAACATGATACTCGCTAATTTTTCTTTTGACAAAGAACAAAATTATCGATGTTAAACTACCCAATAAAGTAGTCCCGATTCTGAGCGGAGCATGGTAAAATATATTTCTCATTACAAGTGCACAAATAATTGTCAAGTCCTGTAATTTTCGTATTATTGTTGTTTATCGACCAATTAACAACTCTTAGTCGTTCTGATGCGTGGCTATTAAACCACCCGGGCTAACGCCCTCATGGTTTAATTCCTACGGATCAGAACTACAAATCGTTGTTTATTGGCCGATACACAACGATAAATCGAAAGTTATTTCTTAATTGTGTGAAGCAAATTGTATTGACAATATTCTGCCTGGGTCTTTCTTGTTTCATCTCTCCGTAGACGCAATGTCCGTGTTTTCTAGAGATGAAGCCTGACTGTGTACATTCTTAGGCGGAGCTTATCGTGCGCCTGTGTATATAGTATAAATACCGTATCCCATTCTATATCATAGTACAGCTAATGTACACACTCACTGTTGTTGTTGTTGTTGAAAATGGTGTATTAAAGACAACAAGTTTCCGTTGAAATTGAACCAGTGTGTTTGTCTTTCTTTAATACTCACATATTGTAGTTACTAATAGCATACAATGATATAGTCTGTTCTGTCTATGACAGTTTACACGAATGAAGGGGTTTTCTACTGCTGATACGGCGGGAGTTTAATAATTTATTTTTATAAATTTAGTTAAAGTACAATATGTTGTAAACTATAACCAAATTATCCACGTAAAAACAGTAATTAAAATCAACTGAACATCGCGACTGCAGGACATACATTTGTGTCTGTCCAATCACTTACTCAACGACCAGCTACTGAACATTTATGTTTGATACTGGATGTCGGCCAATTGCAGTTAATACAAAGAACGCATGTAAAATAAATTATATTCAATAAAACTATTAATCATGCGCTAGTATCGAAGACGCTGGTATTTAAAATTTTAATGATGATGGATATTACCACAAATCTATGATGGATCCAATATAACGCAATCTCTGCGTGTCGCCCAGTGGTCGTGTAAATTTGCGGTCAGCTTATCGCGCCCTGCGGTCCGGCAGACGACAGGTTGAGTGTGATAAACAACAGCTTACCGGTGTCCAGTGATGTCCGGCGGGGACTGCGGTCACTGGCTGACCTGACCACAACCAGCCAGAGTGTGGCAACAAAGCCTGTGTTACCCGCCCGCTAGGGAGACCGACCTCCAGATTGAGAAGCGGACTCAAAAGTGTTTCAATGAGCCTCAGGCTTTCGACTCCATCATTTGATTTCGTCGTTAAAAACTGACATAAAAATTGCAATTATTTTTGTATAAAAATATTTTTATATCGATAATCAAATAGTTCATTATTGTCAAAATAAAGAGCAAAAAAAATCGAGTTAATAATAGAGTGCCTCCAAGATCATGCATGCCGTTGTTATATTCGTTCTGCAGACAGATCGATGTTTCCCGCGTCCAACTCCTCAAGCGCTGCCAAATTGTATGTGGTGCAGACAAATTAATAAAATTTAATAATAATAATAACTGTCAGTGCGTGTCGTGGGAAAACCGGGCTTAATGCAAATGCGTAAAGAGTCTTCCAAGATCAGCATGTGCAGTCCGCACAGGCTAATCCATGACGACACTTCCGCTTTTATGGTATTTTCTGTTTCAAGAAAGTATCTTCTAAACATCAATCCACTAGGCGGAAAGTGCCTTCCTGGATAAGCCTATGCGGACTGCACAGGCTGATCCGGAACGACACTTTACGCACATGCATTAAGCCCGGTTTTGACTGAATGCGCTTCTCAGGACGCTGAGCTATTCACGTGATGACGTCACAGGAAGGGCGTTTCCGGTGTCGCCTGTTGTAAACACGACGTGTATCGCAGACATTCGGACGGCTGGCCACTGCTTAAACTGTTTCCGATCATTTGCATATTGCAACGAACATCTACATGCAAAGAAGTTGTTGAATTGAACATTAGACGCGGCTGTTATTTACAAAGCAACATGCGTTTGGATGCAGGGATACTGATTTGATAAGTTGTTAGACAGTTGGCGTAAGCCATCAGGATTTAGTAGTTGTGTTCAGAAATCGGTCTTGAGGGAACTACTTTTTTACTTTGCAGGCTACGAGTCAGTAAATCGATAAATTACTGCGTTTCGCTCGCTGAGCAGTGAGGATTTCTGTTACCGATGCTACTTTCTATGAATAGATGACAAGAAAAAGATCCGACTTTAAACACTAAAAACAATAATAATTATCCATTTAGTCCACATCTACTATTGAATGCATGTTTTGTCTATTCACATTTGATAGCGTATCTGTTTGTGCTGTTTCCTGGTAAACTGCGTACGTAAATACATCATATTGCGTAAGTTTAACAACAGTGTATTGACTGAGTACATATAGCGGAGCAATCGTAACCACTCGAATGGATATTGATATTGTTTTTTACGTATGCATAAGAATTGTGGAAAGCATTGTATTGCTAACGAGAGTTTTGAATGTATTTCACTAATTTAACCTATTTTTTTATTAAATTGGTATTTACTGAGCATAGCGCTTGTGACGAACTGAACATTGATTCAAACTTATACTTTTCATCGACTATTTATACCCGCTGTAGATTGACTTGTATGCATATAACTCTGTTTGCTTTTTAAATAGTTTCACAACAAATATTTGCCTCCCACGAATTACAAAACATAATGATGAGAATGTCGTAGATAAATAGCATTGGATTAGACGCGCGCTAGATAAGTTTTAATTTGCAAAAGACAGTGGCCTGGAACTCCATCTTCAATTATGTCAAATGCCAGATTATACCAATTTATGTTAAGTGGAGTGTGTAGTTTTGAATTTCCATATTTGTTATGTAGAAATAATAGACAGATGACTTACTTCAATAAATAATATAAATTATAAATAATATAAGGAAAAAATGAAAACAAACTCTCTTAATTCATTTTGCTTTTAGTTTCTTTCTCGCCAACAGTCTTTCTACGCTGTCAGAGTTTTGATAAAAACATAGACGTTGGTTTTTAGGTTTCCGTTTAGCTTTTTTGTGAGGTTTTATACATTCGATCACGTGTTCGATGTTCGGACCTATTACTATTAATATATACAAAAATAAACAAGCTTTGCTGTGCACGACAAATTGAGACATTGACACACTTTAATTGAATTGAACGCGGTTGTTCAGGTGGAACTCTACTGTACTTTTAAAGAGCTGAGCGGATATTAATAGGTACAGTCAATGGTTGGGTGATTCCCTTAATATCAGATACATTCCTGTTAAATAAGTGATTTATACAATCATGGTATTTTATTGTAAGCGCCTGATTGCATTGTTTGAACTGCATGATACAAAAGAGTACCGGTATATGATAAAGCTTGTGATGTAACAGTGCTATCAATTGAGATACATACTCAACGTTTATTAAAATATATAGGCAGGAAGAGCTTTAATCATGAAGTGCCAAAAGCTGGAAATGCCTAATGTTGCAAATCAAAACGCTGATAGCGTAGAAAGACTGTTGGTGAGAAAAGGAAAGAAACACAAATCAAAGGAAAAGAGTGCACAGTTTTCTTACAGAAAGGACTTGAATTTCTCTGCAAAGCCATTTTTGCACAAGACAAATCGAGATACTCAAGGTTATACCCCCTACTTCAATATCTTGGTAGATAATATGTAAGTTTGTATGCAAACTACTTAATGCAAACGCAATAATATGCGTAACAATCAACGTGTCGACTAATCCTGAACGAGCCGAAAAGCAGATTGAGCTTATACATTTGGGAGTATCGATTGTTAGTGCTTCGTAGCCTGCAAAGTAAAAAGTAGGTCCTGCAATTCAATCTCTCGAAATCGCCCTACTAAAGACTGTTAGCTGCCACCAACAGTCCAACAAACAATAATTCAAAGTTTCACTGCAAATTTCCGTCGCCTAAACGTATAGCACCGTTATCATTGTATGTAACGGTTCGTACATTAGTTTGGTTCTGTCGCATCATATGAGTATTTTTATTATGAAATACACACTATTATCATTAAATTTGGATCACTTCAAAATAACCTTAGAAATCATCTTGCTCATAAAATGAATTGAATACACGAATATAAATTATGGAGTTTGGACACAATACCGTATACATCTGTAACTTTCGGTAACCGGGTCTATAGCCCTATTTCTGTGCTTTACACTATTCAAATATTTCAACCAAACTAGATTAATGAATTCGACGGAAGACCCATTATTGTTCCTCAGTAAAAAACAACGAGGACATATTTTCCCAAAGAATGCCGAGATAAAATCTGGTAAAGCAGACGAAAGATTGTATCCAGACGCGCCTCTGTCTAGCTTGAGGCTACACTGCACTATATAGTGTAGCCGACCTAGCAACATTATTCACTTTAGCCCCAATGTAAAAAACCTTTCATGTGAATAAAAACTATAATTCAGCTGTGAACCTGAGGCTTAGTTCATAATTTCAGCGGCATATACACAGATCCCGGGATCTGAAGCCGAAACCACTTCCACATGGTGTGCTACAGATTGCGTCCAGAAGCGGGTACAGAATGTGGAGTTAGACGGAGGCAGAACAAATCAGAACCTTACAACTTATACACGTATAACTGTTATATTTTACAAAACAATGACAATTAAATCAATGACATTTTAGACGTATACTTGGCTGCTGACCATGCTGAAAACATATGAGGCGTGTCGTGGGAAAACCGGGCTTAATGCACGTGCTTAAATTGTCGTCCAGGATTAGCCTGTGTAGTCCGCATAGGCTAACCTGGTACGACACTCCGCTTTTATGGTATTTTCTGTTTAAAGGAAGTCTCTTCTAAACATAAATCCACTGAATGCGGAAAGTGCTGTCCATGATGGCTAATCTGGAACGACACTTTACGCACATGCATTAAGCCCGGGTTTCCCACGACATGCCTCAATTATAATTCTTCTCTAGGACAGAATGCCTAAGTTATTTTAAGTTTATTGTGATGCTTTAAAAAATCGAATTTTAGACAGTTTTACGGAAGGGGGTGGGGCGTAAGCCGCCTCCGCCACTCTAAATCCTCCTATAGCGTCCGCGGCAGCGCGCACGACTACTTGTTTCCGACCCTTTTCCCAGGCGCGTTTGGCGATGCTCGTAGATTTTGTTTTATATGTTTTTCCGCTCAAAATATATTACCCATATGCACTGATTGTAGACTTGGGAAAGTGGAATTGAGGAAACCAAGAGAGATGGGGTTGGTAAACTGTATAGACGTACCACTGTATTTATCACGGTGGTTTTTATTTCTACACACTGAATAAACTCGAATAAATGTCTAAACTGTATTCTCTTGTGTGAGGCGTCCAGAAAACGTGTCTAGGTTAAGTTGAACTGTTTATATCCGTTATTGATCGGGTTAAAATAAAAATGAAAGGAAGCAGATAAAGAGTTTAATAACTATAGGCAAACCTGGTCGTAAATTTTAACGCCATAAAATTAATTGCTCCTATGCGTACGCTTCTTCGTATGCAGCAAAATTAACTTTTAATATAAAGTTTGTTAAAGAAAACCTAGCGAGTGTAATTTATTTACAATGTACGTAGTTTAATTTATAATAGTTGGTGTTACTCGCGACGGGAGCAGTCCGTCTAGCAGTGGCCATTGATGGGCCTGAACCATTAGTCTTTGCTGCTGAGGTCGAATTGCTAATATTGTGGTCTACATCATAATCAAAATTAATAGGCTTGCAAACATCGTTACTAGACTTTTATGTCTACACAGCACAGGAGACAATGGTCTAACAGTAGTTGACTAGTATCTCAACGCACGATGTAGCCTTCTTGTATTGTAGTCTCGACAATGCGAAACCTGTATGCTACAATAACGTCTGATAATGCAGTATCGTTGTCAAAATAATCTACAGGGAAATGATAACGGCGTACTATCAATTTCATCGGCGATATTTATTACCACTACACCCCGCCCTGGGCTGATCAGCTGGCGGGACAGCAGCCTGTACTGTCCACTACACCCCGCCCTGGGCTGATCAGCTGGCGGGACAGCAGCCTGTACTGTTCGATACTTCTGATTATGAAGGGCGCTGAACCGACAGTTTTAGAATACCATGAAAACTGCAGCGTCGGCATTATTTTTTTCTACTTCTTCTTCTAAATAAACACATAACAACGTTTATGATGATGATGATGACGATACTTGATGATAGTGATGCTTCTTCTTCTTCTTCTCCTTCTTCGTCTGCTGCTGCTGCTGCTGATGCTGTTGATGTTGATGATGATGATAATGATGATGGTGATTATAATTATGACGATGATAATCATGACGAAGAAGAAGAAGATGATGATGGTTATCATCGTTTTGGCTTTTTAATCGCCGACTTGCCGGGTAATATTCATTAAGTCATTGTCTTCTTTCTCCATGTACCCCACCCGGCTGCTCCTCTTACGCAAGGCGTCCTCTCGCTGTTGCCGCTGACGCGATTCCTCAGACAGCCTCTCGAACGGAAACCCAACCTTTCCCGATACTGGCCTATCCCTGACTCGCCCCTGGAAAGAACTGATAAATGCTATACTATTGGCTGCAAAAATCATTTAAATACGGACTGAATTACCGTGCAATCTGATTCAAATCAAAAACCATTCAGACGACTGGTCCGCTCCCGGCGCACTGTTGCTGCATCCGATCTGTTGTGGAATCGATTGTTTTTCTGTACTGTTTCTCAGCGGAACTTATTTAAAACTGAAAGTATCTTTGCAATCTAAACCATATCTTCCTTTTTCAATTCTTCATCTCTGAAACAGTATATTAAAAATACTGCATTATAAAAAGAAAAAAAAAACTGAAGGCAGATTCTGAAAACTGAATGAAAATACATAATCGTGTAAAAAATTGTAGATAATTCGCTTTCGACAAAACCAGAGGTCAAATCTAATAAGTGCTTATAAAGTGCATAAAGTGCATAAAGTGCATATACCTTATTAAAAACATTATAAATGTGTTTTTTAACTTCCAATGAACAACAAGTAATCTGTTTTGGTTAAAATGCATTTTTATCTCTGATAATGATCTTGTGAACTGAATAATGATGATATAAATGGGTTAGCTGCGTTAACACTTTGTTAAAATCGAACATTGACAAAACAGGTTGAAAGTTGAACGCACCTGCTGCGTTAAGCGCAATGCGTTATAACAGGTGTTTTGTGAGTCGCTCTCCCATTATAACATCAAAAATGCAATTTATATAACCATGAACCAATTTCATTAGTAGATTGTTATCTATATCATCCATCGTCCTCGGTTGTTGTACTCTTCCGAAGAAATAAGTTGTTGTTTTTGTTAGCGGTGGTATCCATTCACAGACGAGAACAAATGTAATAATTGTTTTACAAAAACGCGCCACAATCCGCGCGCTGAGCACGCGGTCAGGAGGGAGTGGTCGAGTTCCCAGAATTCACAACCAGCAGACGAGATCGGACTGGGAAGCGCGAGCAAGATTAAAGAAAAATAAACACATGAAATTGTACAAACATGACATATGGACAGTCCTGTTTTACAAGATCGGATATGGTATGTCCACTTGGAACCACTGTGAATAAACTTTTGACGAGTGAAGTACATTCACAACCAGCAGACGAGATCGGACTGGGAGGCGCGAGCAAGATTAAAGAAAAATAAACACATGAAATTGTACAAACATGACAAATAATTGTACGGACAGTCCTGTTTTACAAGATCGGATATGGTATGTCCTCTTGGAACCACTGTGAATAAACTTTTGACGAGTGAAGTACATTCACAACCAGCAGACGAGATCGGACTGGGAAGCGCTAGCAAGATTAAAGAAAAATAAACACATGAAATTGTACAAACATGACAAATAATTGCACGGACAGTCCTGTTTTACGAGATCGGATATGGTATGTCCTCTTGGAACCACTGTGAATAAACTTTTGACGAGTGAAGTACATTCACAACCAGCAGACGAGATCGGACTGGGAAGCGCTAGCAAGATTAAAGAAAAATAAACACATGAAATTGTACAAACATGACAAATAATTGTACGGACAGTCCTGTTTTACGAGATCGGATATGGTATGTCCTCTTGGAACCACTGTGAATAAACTTTTGACGAGTGAAGTACATTCACAACCAGCAGACGAGATCGGACTGGGAAGCGCTAGCAAGATTAAAGAAAAATAAACACATGAAATTGTACAAACATGACAAATAATTGTACGGACAGTCCTGTTTTACAAGATCGGATATGGTATGTCCTCTTGGAACCACTGTGAATAAACTTTTGACGAGTGAAGTACATTCACAACCAGCAGACGAGATCGGACTGGGAAGCGCTAGCAAGATTAAAGAAAAATAAACACATGAAATTGTACAAACATGACAAATAATTGTACGGACAGTCCTGTTTTACGAGATCGGATATGGTATGTCCTCTTGGAACCACTGTGAATAAACTTTTGACGAGTGAAGTACATTCACAACCAGCAGACGAGATCGGACTGGGAAGCGCTAGCAAGATTAAAGAAAAATAAACACATGAAATTGTACAAACATGACAAATAATTGTACGGACAGTCCTGTTTTACAAGATCGGATATGGTATGTCCTCTTGGAACCACTGTGAATAAACTTTTGACGAGTGAAGTACATTCACAACCAGCAGACGAGATCGGACTGGGAAGCGCTAGCAAGATTAAAGAAAAATAAACACATGAAATTGTACAAACATGACAAATAATTGTACGGACAGTCCTGTTTTACGAGATCGGATATGGTATGTCCTCTTGGAACCACTGTGAATAAACTTTTGACGAGTGAAGTACATTCACAACCAGCAGACGAGATCGGACTGGGAAGCGCTAGCAAGATTAAAGAAAAATAAACACATGAAATTGTACAAACATGACAAATAATTGTACGGACAGTCCTGTTTTACAAGATCGGATATGGTATGTCCTCTTGGAACCACTGTGAATAAACTTTTGACGAGTGAAGTACATTCACAACCAGCAGACGAGATCGGACTGGGAAGCGCTAGCAAGATTAAAGAAAAATAAACACATGAAATTGTACAAACATGACAAATAATTGTACGGACAGTCCTGTTTTACAAGATCGGATATGGTATGTCCTCTTGGAACCACTGTGAATAAACTTTTGACGAGTGAAGTACGTGTACATGTAGTGATTCGCTACAGGCGAAGTAAGTGTATAAGTTTGCTAAAAGCAATTATAATATTTATCAGAAAAAAATAACTTGGTTTAAAGCACTATTAAGTGTCATTAACATCATGGTATTATTAAGTAATCAATTGTAATATGTAGGGGGTAGATTACATATCAATGTTAAATGCGTACTATATAGTAATAAATTTATTAAGAGTAAAAGAAGGAAAATTGTCACCAATATGATAATGCACTTATTTCTTAGACTGAACGATGCAATAATCAGGAAAACAAAAAGAGTTGACAACTATATAGATTAATACTATTTTATGTTCTATAAATACTTGAGTATTACAATTCTACACATGGTTTGCGGGAACGAATTGTATGTCATTGTGTATTTAATGTCCCGTGTTTAACCCTGGGAAGTCGTACAACTGAGTTGTTTTCTCTTAGCCGCAATATTGCATCACCCTGAATGTCAAACCGAGTTTTCAAGTAGAAGTTCTCATGGTAGTTAATTAAAGGTGTAGTTTCAAATTTTTTTTCCTGTGATAAATACTTGTATAAAACTTACTTTTCCTGTTCTATCATGCATTTATTTTTCATATTCTAAGGTCTAAAGGCATATTGATGGAGCAAAGTTATTTTGTTGACAATTATCTGCTATTTTGTTTTTAGAAAACTTTGCTACCTGGTAGACATACCCTAGTATTTTTTTTACACAAAAAGGCATAATAATTATCAAAATAATTATGCAACCAAAACGGCATAACAGACAAATGTTTCCAACGATTCTACGAATTCCCTCTTGAGAGAAAGGTTTGTCCAACCAGAAACTGTGAAACTGTCCCTTTAACTCTGTCAGTAGTTTTCGGTGCGCTTGCATATTTTCCTCCACGGGGTGGGGGGGGGGGGCGACGGGCAGACCTAGGAGAATTCGACAAATGTTATTTTTTGTGTCTAATTCCCCAATCTAGAGCCAAGCATATTTGTCTAAATCCCCTCAGTGGGAGATACTATATATCTATCAAATGGCCCGAGGCGTATATTACAGGGATCTAAAATCCGACCAAAGTCTGTTTCACCGGGACTCAGAATAATTCGGCTTTTCCTTCCTGTCGAGAATAGCTTGCAGTCTAAAGTCCCCTATATGCCCGCCGCACCCCCCCCCCACCCCCCACACTCCTGGGGGAAAACATTGATAGGTGCATAAATGGTTTACATTAGGAAAACTCACACAATTCAAAGTATTGTTTGATACTAGATGTATACCGTACCGTACCGTACCAAACTGTATTTAGTACCGTACCGTACATGTATATACATTATAACAATGACCATGAATAAAAAGAACTGGTTATGTCAACGTTAAAGGGTCGTGTCGATAGGTGAACAATCAACGTCCATTTACAGAGAATTGTCTTGGTATACGTCTTTCTTAACAATTCCATCAACATAGTATTATATTTGATATAATTAGGAATGTATCTTGTTTTTTGATAACATTAGTAACTGTTGTCCGTATTTCTGCGAAATACCGCCGACATGCATCTTTTTAAAACATATTAAATGACGCGTATCAAATATACCTCTATCTCAAGACGACACCTGGGACTATCAAGACTGTCAAGCAAAGGACAGAACAAATAATTAACAGTTTTTTTTTTTTGCGAGATACCAACAAGTTATATCCACAGAGCGGATGCAGACGACAGCTTAAATACTCACGACTGACTATCAGGCAGTCACAACAAAACACTCCTTGTGACCGAATTTTCACAAACGGACAACGAGATTCGACCGAGATTTTATGACATAAATAACACAACGTGAGTTATGTTATCAACATGTTGATTTATACGACCGACGTTAAATATGAAATGTCCTTCCTAAGTATTTAGACTCAAGGTGAGGAGCCAGCCCAAAACTCCGGTTTTCTAAAACAACCTCGTCATGGAACGTTATTACAAATATCGCTGCCAAAGTAAATAGCAGCTCCGTCTCACCCGCGCGGATATTTCGATTTTCTCGAGCCTCTGTCCATACAGCCTCTAGGACCGGCAACATGCAGACGACAATTCTATAGAACGAAGCGGGGCTTTTATTTTATGAAAATGAATATCTCAAACAATAAAACAGGACAAAATGTGGTCTCATTTCGGGATATATTGATCTACATTAATTTTAACGATAATACCAACAATCGAATGCGGGGAGTGGCGATACCCTGATGATGGGTCTGTTGTCAGATTATTGACTGAACAATGTTTGCTATCCATACATCAACATTCGTACATGTATTTAATGATCCGCTGTGAAGTGGGATTGAACAATTACTCGGGTGATCTTATTCATAACGTAACTGTTAAAACAAAGCCACCCGTATTCTGCAGATGTTTGCAAAAAGGGTCGTTTAAAAAAAAGCACAGAATCAAGGTCCAGGGGCAGCGTTTACTCGTATTTTTTTTTAATTCGCTTTTCCTTTATGCGCCTATCAATGTTACCCCCCTCCCCCCTCCCACAGGGGGGGGGGGGGGCGTTGGGCATATACGGGACTTCAGACTGAAAGCGATTCCCGACAGACGGGAATTTGACATTCCGAATGATTCCGGGTCGCGGGGTAATAGACTTTGGTTGGATTTAAGATCCCGGTAATACAGGCCCCCGGGCCATTTGATAGACATATCGCATCTCCCACAGTCTGGGATTTAGACAAATATGCTTGATTCTAGGATGGGGAATTAGACCCCCAAAAATATATTTTGTCAAATTCGCCTGGGTCAGCCCGCCGCCCCCCCCCCCCCCCCCCAGGGGAAAAATATTGATAGGTGCATTTTGTAATAATAGACCTAAACGTGGGTTTTGTTGCCGCAAAAACTGTCATATCACTTTGTTCGGGTCAGCGAGTGCAACACATTTTGGTCTACTAGTAAATTGTTTGGGAGATGTTGTTTTTCTGACCAGGGAAGGTCATGTTGTCCTTAAATAGTAAGGTTTGACCATTCAGAGAATACAAATGTATGACACACACAAACATGTATTAATGGCGTTATACAGTCGGCCCTTGTTTGGATAGATCACGAAGCTTGAGTCCGTGTGGTTATACCAACACACAGTCAGCTAGGCCGAGACGCGATTTGTAAGCCGCTATAGCCTACGCATTAAACACCGCGAAAATCCCTCGCAAAAACGGATTTGTTATATTGCACGCAAAGTTCACATGGTATAAAGGTATTTAAATCGTCAAAAATGCATTCGGATGTTAAGCAATACAGCGGTAACCTCTGCTCGCTGCTTAACCGTGTTGTAACAACCATGGTGCGACAATTTTGAAAAGACAGATTCATTTTAAACGCATTAAAGCTGTTTTAGGGTCTAATTTTAAAGCGCAATTTCCACCAGAAATTCAATCACCGTGCGTTATCTTCTCCAGTGACACTGACACAGTTTTCGCGGCAGATTACGGGTAGATTGCCCCCTACTTGAGTGATTATGTGCTGCCGACCGGGGTCGTCGGCTGGTAACATTTGGTCACATAAACACACGCATATAAATAAGCATTATATTTCAAGCGCAATGTTTTAAAATCGCGAACACTTGAACATAATTATATAACGCACGTTAAAAAAAACACTGGGTATAATTAAGAAATAGTTTTCGATTTATCATTGTTTATCGGCCAATAAACAACGATTTAGAGTTCTGATGCGTTGGAATTAAACCACGGGGGCGTTAGCATGATGATTTGACATACATTTTTGCAATTGTAATTGGAACTACTTTTTACTTTGCTCCGCACAGAATCGGGACTTCCTTTTGCGTTGTTAATTGGGTAGCTTAACAACGATAATTCTTTTCTTTGTCCATAGAAACAAATAGCGATTATCATGTTAGAGTATGCAATTTACAATTAAAACCAGGTAGATATTTTCTTTACATTATATTCAACAGTTCGGTGGAGTAGAAAGAAAACAAGTACGAACGTACCGAGTTCTTCGTTCATCCGGGTGTAGTCAATGGCACCGAAGTTGTGTGTTGTGTGTGTGAGTGTGTGTGTGTGTGTGTGTGTGTGTGTGTGTGTGTGTGCGTGCGTGCGTGTGTGTGTGTGTAATAATTTTGTGTTCGAGTGCCCCGGGATTCTCTCTCATATGACCATTGCACGCAGAAGACCTCACTTACATGGACAACGGGGATATTAGGGGGCAACTGCACTATACATTCTGAAATTTAAACTATAAAGGTAAAATGATGTATATGTAATTGAAAAAGAGTGTCTGCATTCTGAGTAAAATATCCTTAAACTATTAAGGTCGTATTTGCTTTGTCCTCTTCTTGTGTAAATTTTGACGTCAGATTTGCGGCTATCTTACCAAACAATAATATACACGTGCATATGCACAAGTTACAATAGCCCAGTTGGTTAGAGCGCTGTACATTGGCATTTGTTCTTACGACTCCGTCTTTGTGAGTTCGATACCCACTCTGGGTTTTCTTTTTTCAAGAATTTGTGTTTATTTGTTTTAAAATTATATTCTCGTGATGTAGTAAATTATTCATACTTTATTTATTGTATGCACCTTTGTTTGTATTGCTTGTTTGGTTAACATAATATCATTAAAATTGCTAAAGAGATCACCTTGTTTGTATAGACACATTCGCTTTAAGTGCTGTTAGTACACGGCCCCTCGATCCAACGTCTCATGCTAAAAAAATCAGTAAGGCTAGGGTTTAGCGGGGGTGGGGGGTGGGGGGGGGGGGTCGAACCTGAGAACCATGGCGTGACGTGTTAAGCCAGTGACTTAGTTACCACATGACAACGGAACCTCTGCAATGGCGTGAAGTCCAACCAGACGACAGCCCGCTCATGTACACTGACCTCGTTGTGAAACCACCTGTGTCTCGCAATTTTACAACTCCATGCAAAACCGACACCTGATTTTTAAAGCCCCCAAATCTTCCTTTCAGGCGCATCAATACAACAATGGCGTTTGTTTGTTTTAGGACCTTGTAAAATCTTCATCTAGATTAGAGTAGCGAGTTAAGCGATTTAAAATGATTGAAGGCGCATTCGCGTGTCAGATTTTATCATTTTACTATTCTTCGCGAAATCCTGTAAAGGTTTATGGTGTGTTTCATGTACATGTACGTAGTTCAACGTTTGTTCCACGTGTCACGTATTCGACGAAGAAATGCCGGATGGATGGGACAGGGTAGGAGGTGTCAGTACGCACACAAATGATTAATCAATTTGAAAATGAAGAATTGTTGATGGTTATATTAAAATGAACAAATTATTTTGAAGATCTTTCAAGTTTGCATAGTTCAATATCGTGTCATGTACGTCATCGGGTGAAATACGTACAAGACGAATACATGTATATATGTATGGCCAATGCTCGCAATAATTTGCTGGCAACTGTTAACATAAACGTTAACATGCATAACTGCGTGTGTCATACTCTTCTATATTATTGTTGTTTTATTATTATATTCATCACAGATATGTAAACTTCTAATATTAAAAATGTTGCCCTACCACACGAACAACATCCAGATGCACATGATAATATTATATGACAACATATGAAATATACACCTCGCCGTGTAGTCTCAATAGCGACACTAAGTGTATGAGACAGAAGTCCTCTATGTCTTTTAGGGGGGGGGGGGGGGGGTAACATTCAGGCATACCGATTTTCCCCTCTCCGGTCCTATTTTCGTAGATCCTGTCCTACCAACAAAAAATATGTCCTCTATTGTGTATATGCGGGTCATACTTTCTTAGATCGGGCATTATTTTCTTATATCTGACTTTATTTTAGTATATCCGGCCATATTTTCGTAATTCCGACTTGATTTTTTTTGTAGAGCCGCCCCAGTCCGGTTACATTTTCGTAATCCGTACTGTGCCAAATTGTATCAAAATGCTGATAGCGTAGACAGACTGTTGGCGAGAAAAGGAAAGACAGCAAAATCAAGGTAAATAGAGTTGAAAATTTTTGTAACATGTGCTGAAAAGACACATTTGTTTGAATGAAAGTGAATTTCTGCAATGCCACTTTTACACAAGACAATGCGAACTTTTAATCCCGAACGGGCCAAAATAGCGTATAAATTTGGAGGTATCGATTGTTAATGCTTCGTAGCCTCCAAAGTAAAAAGCAGTTCACGCGATTAGGCCTACATGCGATTCAATCTCTGGAAGTTGCCCTACTTAAGACCGTTGGCTTCCGCTAACAGTCTAAAAATGAAGTAGAATCAAACATGCAAATGACTCTAAAATATTTAAATAACTGTTAATAATTTATTCTCAAAACCGATTAAAGAGAAGAAAAAACAATAACCATGATGACAAAACGATAATAATGAAGGCAAAGATTTATAGAGTGGCACAATCTCGGATTAATTCATTGACGAATTCTGGAGTTTCATGGCTTCGCGCAAAATGTTAACTGCTTAGAAATGTTAAAATGTTAATTCAAGTTAAATGCCAACCCATATACAGAAAAACACGTTTAAGGTAGCGATAAATCAGTACTTCCTTTAGAACAGCTTTTTGCACATTAAAGTTGACAATTATTACAATTTATTACAATGTGTCAAAAGGTGTGTTTTATATGTATTCGGAGAAAAGATTTATTATATAAATAATCCATTACGTCTTATTTTCATCTGTGCTATTTAGTGTATTAGAATACATGATTTTGTTTCGTTTTAAATTCTAGAACATTCTCTAAGTAGTAGAAAGGGGGCGTGGTCATCGGGTAGACCCTGTGGTTGATCGCTGCTTACCACGTGTCACCTCCTGGGGGTCATATCCACAAAGCTACTAAGAGAAATCTTAACTGAAGTCATATTTAAGTGAAAACTTCAAATACTTTTTTCCTTGTGAAAATTAGGATATTATATTTGAAATATGGTACAATATAAGAAAAACCTGTTGATTATAAAATAATAAAACCATTTAAATGATTGAATGCAAAATACAGTTTTAAGGAACCAGTTAAAATTTTAAGGAATGTTATTTTTTTAAATGTAGCAATTTACCTTAATTTGTACAAATTAGCATTGAAGGATAATATTTTTCACAAATAATATTTTGTACACACTTGTGAAGAATAAGAATAGGTTCTCATTTGTGTGAAGAATGTTATCGGCTAAAAACGGGTATGCGTGAGGATAACAGAAGAATATGACCTCATCACGGCCTGTACCCGGATAACCCTAACGCAGTGCAGCGACACTAACGCAGTGCCAATATGGCGGATGGAAAGTCGGGGCTACTTTGTTTTATGCATATTTTTCTTATGTACGTGTATGTTTTGGTTGTTATATCCGTCGCTATTGATCAAGTAAGTATTAAATTCAACATGCCTAATGTTACATCTAGCAATTATTGGGTTGTGAGATGGAATGCTGAGGAACAATGCCAACAATCCAATAAAAATGTTTATAAAAAAATCTTAAACATACTTAGACGCTTTAAATTGCCATATTATTTTGCTGTTTGGAAGCAAACATATACTGCTTCAAAACCCCGTTTACACTGTGTTGTTATCCCATCGGATATGGACACAATACTCGTTCAAATGTGCAGACTGCGAGAAAATGGATAAGAACCTAATTTCTAGTTGATAATAACCGAACGCAATGTATACTAGGAACGGATAAAAACCAAACCAACGTATAAAACCTGACGAATAAACACCCAACCGACTAATATTCTATATTATTGAATGAATATAGATGTATGCTGAACGACTATAATGGACCTCTATATATTTCTATTTTCATTCCAATCGTATTGTATAATTTGCTCGTACACCAGTGACAATTTTTAACGTGTATTTACATATAAAACTTAAACATGAAAACCTTTGTTGAAAATTTGCTGGACGAATGTATAGTTGGAAGTATGGGTATCGCTCGAAATTCTATCCTGGTAGAGTGTCAAACGATTTGCAAAGACAGAAAAAATCTATTATTTTTAAAGACGATGTAGTATATATAGTTCAAAAATATAAAAGCATAGAACGCATTCATAGTGACCTTCTTGTGAATATATTTGAACGTCCAAAAATTAAGCTTGTATAAAAAAAAAATTATTGTAATACATCTTCTGATAGCTTAGAGGAAAGAAGTATTTGAAGTTTTCACATTCATAACACTAAAAGAAATTATTTCATATATACAGGACAAACATATCTTATTTTTCAGTTTTTTAGGTAATTATCCTTTTTACGTTCGCACTTATCCAGCACAGTTTCCTACATCAGTCAGGAATTATCCACAAGCACATAACCACTTCACAATAAAGACAATGTTTTAGCTGTAAACATCGACTTTAAACTTTGATATTGTCGTAGAGATGTTCATTTAACTAATACAGTGTGCAAGTAAGGTACTAATACATTTTAAGATATTTTAACAGGTCTGAAACATAAAAATGTTCTTTATGGGGACTTTTTCAGGTACATTTTTTTTTTACTTCAAGCATCATAAGAGTGATTGTCAAACAAAATGCTAAGTACATAAACCAATGGACACTATAACTATTAAAAGATTTAAATTTATACTTAACACAAATATAACAACATGATACAAACATGAAAAATAATAGCACATTCTGTCTCTGTGTCCGCCATTTTGGCACTGCGCTAGGGTCGCTGCACTGCGTTAGGATTATCCGGGTACAGGCCGTGTTCATGACATATCAAAAACTGGATTCGATCGCAAACTTCTCAGAAAATGTGAAGAATAAGACTGTGATTTGTGTAAAATCTCATTTTTTCACAGCTGTGAAGAATGAGATCACATTTTCACACATGTGAAAAACATGATTTGTGAACAAATGGCCCTACAGACCTTTGTGGGTATGGGCCCAGATCTGTCTACATACTAGTACAACCCTACTTCCATCCCTGACAAAACAAGACGGTGTTCGCTTACATCGATGTTTGTCGTCTGCCGAGACCTCTGTCTCCGCGCGCTGTACACCGGAAGTTACCAGTGCCCGCCATGGGGCGCCATTTGTCATCGCAAAATGTGTTGACATACAGTGAAACATTTGCTTTTAATAGACTACATTGATTAATTACAGACGTTACAGAAGAGGAAAGAAAACAAGTCGATACATTTAATCCTCTCATTCAATACCTACTCCACTTGAGGTTCGGACACAGACGTGATGTCCATGTTTGTTTTCAAGATGGCGGCCGGACTGAAGTGCTCGAGGATTAGGAGCGGCGATGTCAAGCGTCCGAACGTCTGCTCGGTGTAGGGTCACTCGCGGTGCACTGCTCGGCGCGTTTTTTCATTCACATATGGGTACGGCTGTACTTGTAAAATGGTGTAACGGGTACATATAAGAGGCTTGTCGTAGAAAAACCGGGCATAGTGCTTGTGCGTAAAGCGTCGTCCCGGATCAGCCTGTGCAGTGTGCACAGGCTGATCCGGGACGGCACTTTCCGCCTACAGTGGATTTATGTTTAGAAGAGACTTCCTTGAAACAGAAAATACCATAAAAGCTGAAAGTGTCGTCCTGGATTAGCCTGTGCGGACTGCACAGGCTGATCTGGGACGACACTTAACGCACATGCATTAAGCCCGGTTTTCCCACTACACACCTCATATTTTTTTTTATGCAAATGATGGGTACTTTTATTTATTTTCGCCAATTGTAGTGTTCGTATTCTTGTTGTCTTTTATTTTTGGAAGAATTTTAACATATGTACCATTTTTATACATTACAGTGAAATGGAACAGTCGAACTTAAAATACTAAAAATACGTTATGAAAGGCCCCGCCGAGAGATCGTGCACAGATCATCAGGGCTGTTATGTTACTACTGGTCTTGCCGATGTAGTCGCTGTATCTGCTGCTAAAAAAATATCTATCACGTTGAAACAAATGCCGGTAAAATAAAACATCCATAGAAACGATTGCAAGTTTTCCAAAAGGTATTCCAAACGTTAGTTGGTTCAGAACAATCCGTTCTCGTAAAATAGAGGGTGTAAACTGCGTTCATTACCACTTCCGGTGGCTAGGTTAAGAGGTAGATTACCCTAATCTTCCACTTATCTGCGCCGTAAATACATTTCGACAGCTACACGGGACTGGCACTAAAAAGGTTTCTGCTGAATTCCTAACAACTGGTAGACATTCCTGGTAGATGACGGACACCGCGAGTGCGAATCGGTGTCAAGATCTAATGATGGTGATGAAGGTGATGGTGATTGTGGTGTAACTGATGATTTTAATGTTGTTGCTATTGTTAATGGATGGTGGTGGTGATGGTGATGATGATGTTGATGATGATGATGATGATGGTGATGAAGTTGATTGTGATGGTGGTGTTGATGCTTATGCTGATGATGTTAATGTTGTTGTTGTTGGTGGTGGTGGTTGTGATGATAATGATGATGATGATGGTGGTGGTGGTGCACGGTGGTGGTGGTGATGTAGGTGGTTGAGATGATGAGGATGATGGTGGCGGTGGTGTTAATAATAATGATGATAATGATGATAATGATAATTATGTTGCTGCTGCTGCTGCTGATGATGATGATGCTGATGATGATGATAGTGATGATAATGATGATGTAGGTAATTGCGATGATAAGGTTAATGATGAGGATAATGACTTTTTCGATGCAACTTACTGCTGATGTTCATGAATATGGCTTTATCAGCCTTTCTGAACTTTGGGAATGGCAACAGTATCTGGGCAAAACGTTACATCGGGTTCCCAACAGAAAGTTGTTACCGGTAAAAAAACTATTTGGCGGGCGAGTTGTCTATGTCGAAATAATTATGCATTGTGAGGACGAGAAGGTAAACTAATGCAGTGCACTGGGCCAGGATGTCAAGCAATATTAGTTTTATTTTACATTGGATTCAAACTGCATGTCGACTGTCGGTTCAGTAGAGATTAACGAGCAGTCATTAAAGCAAAAGAAAATGACTTTTCAATTTAAAAAACAACTCTGTAAAACACTGAACCAAAAAAAAACTCGAGACGTATTCTCAGCTACGGTTTACATGCTGAGAAGAAAAATCCCCGTTCAGTTTTACCAGACTAATTACATTATTCTGACATAAACAAGCGCCCTAAATGCTGCAAAAGTAATGGAGAGAACTATGTTGAAAATGTCGAAAACGACAAAAGTTGTAATGCATTTCCTGCGATCGTCTGCAACAGGTGGCAGACGTTATTAAACGACTTTCCCGCCCTATAGCGCCAGAGGTCAATGTCAAGTTTGGAATCCAGTGCGCTGTACTTTCTTGCATTCAGCTTTCAGACAAAATCAAGCTGATATTTAAATGCAGTTATCACACAATAACTAATTTTCCAAGCAGAAATACCAAGAACTCCTCGAGCAACCAGTTCAAGTACTATATATTTTTGTCGCATATAGGAACAAGTATATAATTATGTTCTCTTTCCGGAATAAAAAATAGAAATAATAAATGCTACACTTAGTGGAATTAAGATTTAAAGTTGCACTTATTTTGATTTGCTTTCTATTTTGTTCCACAATTTCTGTTTGAAAATCGACAATGACACAATAATATTTCAATATTAATTTTCCGAATATTTTAAATTACTTCGTACTCTACTGATTTGATAGGAAGCACACTAAATTAATAATGTCTGCAATACATTCCGCTGTTTCCTGTTTACGCACGTATTTATTAAAGAAAAAATGAAATAAATTGTGAAGTGTTCACATATTTACATGCTCAAGAACTTAAAGTCCAAAACTGCTTAATCACGATACAGTTTAATAGTCGCGGTGATGTCATGGAAAGGGTGTCAGCCTTTCGATCGGGAAGTCCCGATTGATCGTGGAACCGTTGAATGATCTCAAAAGACACCAAGTCCTGATTCTACCCAGGACACTGACTCGAAAATTTCTCTATAAGCCTCAGGTATCCGACATTCTCTGGACATCTATAATATAAATAGGTTTATCATGTACGTTTCGCTTATAAAAGTCATTATAATAAAGGTCATTATAAATGAGAGCAGAATAGTCAAATGTACCGGTAATTTTAATTTCGGTGTTTCTTAGCCTTAATCTTATACAATTTTTAAAATAAGAGTTACAGATATGTTTATACAAAATTGGAAAACCGAATTGAGTGAATCAACTAGAGCAAAAACATACATATTAATATCCGATTTTAAATTTCAATTCTATTTAAGTGATGTAAATATTCTAAAGTATAGAATGGCACTCTCTAGATTAAGAGTCTCTGCACATAGACTTAAAGTTGAAACGGGTAGATGGCAAAAACCAATAGCTATTCCTTATGAAGAAAGAAAATGTCCTTTATGCAATGTTTTAGAAGATGAATACCACTTTGTTATGGAATGCACATTATATACTGATGTAAGAAAAGCTTACTTAAAACCATTTTATTACGTAAGACCAAATATGTTAAAGTTTATAGATTTACTGACCTCTCAAAATAGTAATATTGTTAAAAATTTAGCTATGTTTATTTATAAAGCATGGGAAATAAGAAATACTTATAATACATATTACGATTAGGATAGGATTTTTGGTATATATTTATGCATATGTATGTATACAAATACATACCACCTCTCGCTGTATATTGTCTTATCTAAAATACCCAATATTTTAAAATGTACCGATTTAATTTTGATGTTTATCCTTTGAATGACCAGTGACTTTGTTTTATGTATATTGTATTGACATTTCATGTATACTCATGGGCTTATTGCCTACTGTATTATCTAATAAACTATACAGATTGGGTCGTAGGGATTTTTTTTTCAATTTGGAATTAAGATTTCCTAATTAACGTAATAGGCCACTGCATGAGGGCCCATTTTGTATCTGTTGAACCTTCCCGTGGGTCCGTATGTTGTTGTTCTGCTGTTAAAATCACACAATGCCTGGACTGGGGGTAGTCTACCAGATATAATTATGTATAAATAATAGCCATACTAACAAGCAGGTTACCATGCATAGCCAAGTAATAGCCAAGCCGCCAAGGCTAATTCTCCGCGCTTGGAAGAAATATGCCGCTATAAAACATGCTGTATTGGCCAATATTTGCTAATAAACCCATTATATCTGTAAGTGTGTAGTCATCAATTTGTGATTTACCCGCACTTCGCTGAAGAGCCGCGGGTACACAAGTTTGCCCCGGCGGTTCAGGGTCGAGCTGACAGATGGCGCTGCAAAACATGGCTACATGTATATAGGCAGACCTACATTGCAGACGATGAGAGTCTTTTGAATTGTTAAAGCATTGATCTTGCTATGAAAATAATCACGAGGAGATAATCTGTATGTGAAAACAGCCATGTCATCGCTTAACCGCGAGTTCTTTTGTTGCTTTACTTCGCTATTGATACCCGGCGAAGAGGAAGAAAGATGCAAAGATTCCGTTGTCATGGTAACGGTTAAAACAATGGCGCTGGGCGGGTGAGGCAGACGACATTGTGCTCGTGATTTCTGATTGCATCAGCGATAGATAAGGCGGGAAAGATTGTTTATGGGCAAGATTTCTATCATAGCGGAATTTATTGTTAAAAGACAGACAGAGATACAGTCACGTCATTCATAAATTTGTTTAACATTAGGCATGTTTTGCTTATAATTATCTTTAAAATATTTGCTTACAAATAAATTAATGGCAAGAAAAGTACCCAATCCATGGCGCGTCCAAAAATGTTGTATACTTCAGAAACATAGAGAATATTAGAGTAGTGTTAGATAAAGATTAAGTTTATCGTGCGAGGCTTAGAAACAGATGAGTGCGAGGTTTGCCGAGCGCTCAAATGTTTCGTGCCGAGCATGATAAACTAATATTCTATTTATCCTATTATGCTATGCTCATAAAACATGTAAACGGCGTGAAAGTATGTCAAACATATACAAAATAAAGTTCGTTTCCCAGTTTTAACGCTGGGTTTTTTATTTACTACAAACGTCATCATTTGGTATGACGTCACATTGAAATACATAGCATTATAAAAATAACAATCGAATAAACGTATGCTAAAATAGCGATATGATAAAGCTTAAGTTTATACGATGGGTTGTTATTCGATCGATTCGACTGTAGTAATAGGATAAATATATTTTTGAGTGACCAGACGCGGACATACTGACCCTCGTGGTTTCGGGATCGAAGCCAGCACTGCGCAAGTGCGTGGCCGTGTGGCAGATTACCGGTCCCTGTTCAAGGGGCAAAGTATGCTGGACCACTAACTAATTTATATTGAAATAGATTCTGTATTAAACGGGGAGCACTTTAAATAAGTTCTAATTAATCTATAACTAATTTGAAGAAAAGAACAGCAATCCATTTTATTGTCAAGCGAAAAAAAATCAAATACAGTACAAATCCTTGATATTCTGACTCACTTTGGCTTTTGGTTCAATTTTAATGTAAACACAAATGAAGAAAGAACATTATATTCGATCAAGCAGTGCCAGGAGTTTTATTTCATGTAGAAGAAGCTTTTAGAGATGTTGGTACGTACCACCCTTCCCTGACTGGAGCGAGGCTGCGTGTCGTACAACAATGCCGTATTTGTCCGCGTTCTCATTTCATTCAGAAAACGCGTGGATGAATACATTACTGTCGTCGGGCCAGAATATAATATTACAGTAGTTATTTTCGTCATTGTCAGATTGAAATCTTCGCTCTATGTATATCTACGTTGTTCAGAGGTTTGCGGGCTAGGCACGATCAATGGGGCGATAGAACGGTGACGGGAAGCGGAAACCGAACCTGTATGCGGTAAAAATAAATATAGAAAAAAGATACCTGTCGTCTGCTTAGTGCATCCGGATACCTTTAGGTTTGTCTGACTGAAATAAGAGATCAGCCATTTTAGGAAATGTTTTCTGAAAAAAATACTTCAGTTCTTCGAATAAAAAACACCCCACATATTTTGAATATACACGTACATTATTCATTCAACATACGAATTGTACAATTCTGTTATTTGTACCTTTGAATGCGTATGTAGCTCGCCCACGAAAATCCACGAAATTAAGCATACGACAAATACTCTCGTTTTGACAGAATTGAACGTACATTGTTATTGATATAATCAAATTGTTGGAAGTGATATTACTCTGTAAGCAACGCATCCCGCAAATTAATGACGTTTGCGGTGCAGGATGGGTCTTATTCAATAAATCTGCATTTTACAATTTCATGTATAACAATTTCAACGGTCAAAAAATAATCTAAACAGTGTGCATCTCGTATATAGTAAATATTAACGTACATGCCCTAGTATTGAACCTTAATATTCGGCGGCAGGATTTCCCACTTCACCGCGTTCCAGCCTGTGTCTGCGAGGTGCAACGGCCACTCCTTAGTCGCCATGGAAATCTGCTGACACGGCGGCTCTGGGCGCGCGGTCGTCTGCTGCGAGACGGTCGATATCGGACAACGCTCACAGACTTATGAATGAAGCTCAGTCAATATGCACCCCCCGCAAAGAAATGATTAGAAAACCATGTTCCGGGAGCGGATGAATGGGCCGCCAAGCGTTCGCCTCTGTCACGTCTGCTCTTTCAATTATTGATTGACAATCGACCCCAGATTTCCCGCGCACCTCATATTAATACTGATAGGCGAGTGTTAATGCCTTGGTATTGAAATGGGAGCATACTTAGATCGACAGTAAATATTTTGTACAGAAGCCGGCTATAAAATGACCATATAAATAATATTCTATTGATCAAACTCAGACCCTGTCCCTCCCTCCGTCCCTCCCTTATTTCTTTATTCCTGCCTACATTAATTAATCAATTAATTAATTAATTTATTTATTTATTCATCCATCCATCCATCCATTCATTCATACACTAATTAATTAATTAATTAATTCATTAATTAATTAATTAATTAATTAATTAATTAATTCATTCATTCATTCATTTAAACTATAAAAAAAAACAACACAGAAGTATGTCTTTATATAATAAGAAAGATTATATTCCTTTATCAGTAAACAATATTGCAATAATTCAATGCGCACCGTTATTCAGGAAGTTAGCGCACTTGCACTTTTGTACAATTTTGACACAGCCCAATCGTTTGGTATGACCGACATTCCCGCATCATGCCACAACAACCGTCTCCAATAACCATTCATCAATAAAACCACCATTTATAATTGCAACTGCAGACAGTGCTATAGCAAAGTAGAGTTTCTAGTCTAAATAACGTTCCCAAAGTTTCATAATTTATTACTTTCGAATCCTGAAAAATCGACAACATGAATGTGTCCAAATTTATTGGCTCGCTTCCAGGATGTCAGGTTATGTTTCTATATATGGAATGTTAATTCCACGCGGGGACTGTGCATTTGTCCACATGATCATCTGCCGTTTTAGGGAGAGCACTAACAGCGCGCTGTGGCAGAAACACAACAAGAGTTATTTTATACTCAATTAACGGCGCACACAGACACACAGAACTTGGTAGGATTGTTATTTATGTGGCTGTTATTTTCAGGATAGAATTCATTTTTGCGGCGTTAATCTGTTGGAATACGGGAGCGGTTTAACATACTTTTTTTTCGCCGACCGATTTTGTGCTTGATGAATGGAACTTAAATTGGCAAACCGCACAGACGAGACTATTTAGACTCGCGCGGGACGTTTTTGATACCTTTTAAAAACGTTAATAACTTAATAGATCAGGGTTGACCAGAGGCGCACCAAGTGTCATATACGAGCGACTGGAATAGCTGATCCGGTGTCATTTATGATTTACATTGTAGCGCATTGACCCATTTTAATCCCAGCGTTGATTAATTGATTGTGAAATTGTACAAGGGTTCTCAACTTTCAACATTACGCTACGTCGCTCCTACACAGTACGTGTACGCGCCTTGACCTTGTACGTTGCCGGGCCGGCTAGCTCAGTTGGTAGAGCGCTGGCCTACAAATCCGAGGATCGCGGGATCGCGGGTTCGTTGTATATACGTCGTATTATAAATTGTATGAGGCGTGTCGTGGAAAACCCGGGCTTAATGCATGTGCGTAAAGTGTCGAACCGGATTACCTTGTGCAGTCCGCACAGGCTAATCCAGGACGACACGTTCCGCTTTTAAGGTATTTCCTGTTTCAATGAAGTCTCTTCTAAACATAAAGCCACTGTAGGCGTGAAGTGCGCACTGCGGTTGTGATTGTTGTTAATTGTTGCGCTGGGTTCATGTCACGTAATAAAGGCGAACCACGTGACACGAAACCAGTACGTGTTTGCTTAGCCTCGTGTGAAGATCACCGAGTCAGTGTGACAGCCGGGTCTGCGGTTAGTGACGTCATGAACACAGCTCATACGTGAGGTATTTGTGCATTGTTACATACTTTAAAGGGGCAGTCCCCTTCGAAACCATAACAAGTTATGAAATGTTTGTTTGGATTTTTCGCCGTATTCAACAGTATTTCAGTCATATAACGGCGGTCAGTTAACCTACTCACACTTTTCCTCGGTAAGCTGGTTTACCAGTACTGAGTGCACATACTTAGGCCAGTAACTGACAACTGCCCTACTTGAATCAGAGGTAGGGGGAGAATGGGAATGGCCGGGCTGGGAATCGAACCCGCGATCCACGGATTTGTAGACCAGCGCTTTACCAACTGAGCTAACTGGCCCGGCAAGTTATGAAATAGTTGTATAATATATTATTCAGAAAATAGAGTTTATAGTACATGTATTACTATTGTGTAGTTAAAGCCAAAAGATGCATTCATGTATTATATTAACAGTATAGCGAAAACAATTCGCATTCATTGTATAAAAAATGTAAAAAATGAGTTCAACAGGACCTTACCTTTAAAGCCTTTTTACATATTGGACATTATTATTACAAATGTGTTGTTTTTACACAGTTTCATCTTTGTATAGTTTTTATTTTGTTTATTCAATCCTAATATATTAATATGCAAAAAGTTTAAATATTTATAAATTGTGAACTTTATTGTAAAAGGTCGATTACTACCGTAGTATACATAATTCACTTCGCATTTCTGGTTATGATTTTGTAGGTTAATGTATGTTTAATACTAGGATGTGATAAATTATCGAGGGATGGGAAAGTAGTTAGCGACACGCATGTGAATAAACCAGTTACTGGAATGACAGAAATATGAAAGGAAAAGAGTGTAACTGAAGATATAATTACATACGTGTATGGCATACGAGTGCAAGGAAGTCATGTCCGTGTAACGAAGGAAGTCATGTCCTTGTAAGGAAGGAAGTCATGTTCGTGTAGGAAAGCACATATGAGGCGTTTCGTGGGAACCCGGGCTTAATTCATGTGAGTAAATTGTCATCCCGGATTAGCCTGTGCGGACTGCATAGGCTGATCCGGGACGACACTTTAAGCACATGCATTAAGACCGGTTTTCTCACGACACGCCACATTTTAAGAGTGGCCCTAAAATTTATTTAATTCAATGCGGAATTCAATGGGTGGAAAATACCAGTGAAGGATACTCGGATAATCATTTAACAGTGGGTCGAGTGAATAATAGCATGATCATTTCACAGTGGTTTGAGTGAATAAAAGCATTATCATTTCACAGTGGGCCGAGTTAATAATAGCATGACCATTTCACAGTGGGTCGAGTGAAATAATATCATGACCATTTCACGGTGGGTCGATTGAAATAATGGCATGACCATTTCACAGTGGGTCGAGTGAAATAATAGCATGACCTGGGTCGAGTGAAATAATAGCATGACCATTTCACAGTTGTTCGAGTGAAATAATAGCATGACCATTTCACTGTAGGTCGAGTGAAATAATAGCATGAACATTTCACAGTGGGTCGATAATAACATGATCATTTCACAGTGGGTCGATAATAACATGATCATTTCACAGGGGGTCGATAATAACATGATCATTTCACAGTGGGTCGAGTGAAATAATAACATGACCATTTCACTGTGGGTCGATAATAACATGATAATTTCACAGTGGGTCGAGTGAAATAATAGCATGGCCATTTCACTGTGGGTCGAGTGAAATAATAACATGACCATTTTACAGTGGGTCGATTATAATATGACCATTTCACAGTGGGTCAAGTTAAATAATAACATGACCATTTCACTGTGGGTCGATAATAACATGACAATTTCACTGTGGGTCGAGTGAAATAATAAAATGACTATTTCACTGTGGGTCGAGTGGAATAATAACATGACCATTTCACAGTGGTTCGATAATAACAAGACCATTTCACAGTGGGTCGAGTGAAATAATAACATGACGATTTCACTGTGGGTCGATAATAACATTACCATTTAACTGTGTGTCGAGTGAAATAATAAATGACTATTTCACTGTGGGTCGAGTGAAATAATAACATGACCATTTCAAAGTGTCTCGATAATAACATGACCATTTCACAGTTGGTCGAGTGAAATAATAACATGACCATTTCACTGTGGGTCGATAATAACATGACCATTTCACTGTGGGTCGAGTGAATACTAAGATGACCATTTCACTGTGGGTCGAGTGAAATAATAACATGCCCATTTCACTGTGGGTCGAGTGAAATAATAACATGACCATTTCACTGTCGGTCGAGTGAAATAATAGCATGATCATTTCACTGTGGTTTATATAAATAAATTAACAAAATAATTTGCTTTCGACAAAAAGTACAAAATAAAAAAGAACATTTACTGATTTCAGTGAATATCTTATGTTGTTTCATTCGTGGTCATGAGACATTGATATTTTCACTCGTGGATGCACCGCTTTTGAATATATGTTGTCTATGACCGCGCATGAAATAAAAGTTATAACACACGATCTTACTCGGAAGAACAACAAAACTGGCATTCTTTATACCATAATTACAAATGTACATGTCTTTATGGAACGCCGGCACTGTCTTATGATTTATATTTGTATTATACTACTATTATGTACTTTCTTTATCTTGTTATATGGACATAAATGTATTATGCTAGTATTATGTACTTTCTTTATCTTGTTATATGGACATAAATGTATTATACTAGTATTATGTACTTTCTTTATCTTGTTATATGGACATAAATGTATTATACTAGTATTATGTACGTTCTTTATCTTGTTATATGGACATAAATGTATAGTGTCTTGGAATGGAAGCAATTGTCTGCCTCACTTTGAAGCTATACACGTTGATGTCGTAAATAATTGTTTGATTCATCGAGACAGATTCTTGGCAGAATATCTTCTGTAAGCAGTTAATGTGGGAAAATCCTGCTGACTCGCATATAAAATGAGGCGTGTCGTGAGAAACCCGGGCTTAAATGCATGTGCGTTAAGTGTCGTCCCGGATTAGCCTGTGCAGTCCACATATGCATTAACCCCGGGTTTCACACGACACGCCTCAAATGTACTTTTGAATTAAATTGTTGTCGTGATTATGGTTTCTGTTATTTAAGTTTTGAAACTACACTTGTAGTCTTATTACTGCTGTTGATGTTATTGTATATTAATTTATAGTTTACGTTTGCACTCAGTTAACTCCTCTTCATTACGCCAAATAACCACTCTGCTGTTTCATTAATGTTTTTCTCTCATTTTTATTGCCACGTTTTATTGTATAAAGCATATTAAGAACGACGCCAATGCACATTTAAGTTCTAGTCGTCCGTATTATGATATGGGTGCAAAACACAATTATTATATATTACTACCCCCTTCTGTTAGATCAATCCCCCATATTATCAGCCTGTGTCCGCATTTCAGAAACATGTTATGTTTATCTTAAACTATTTTCGCTTAAGTACATTTTTTGTAATTTAATAATTAAAAACTACTTATAAGTGTGTTGAATAACTTTACAGTTACGCAAACAATAAATAATAATAATGATTTTAAATAATTAATACATGTACACACTTAGCACATACATGTACACACTTAGCACAAAGCCATAAATTCAAGAGGAAATAAATTGTGAAGGAAAACGATGATTTTAACGTTAAGTATAAGATTTTACGGCCACAGATAATCGGAATTATGGTTGATCTCAGACTAACCCCGCCACTGATGTTCCCGAGCACTCGGAGAACCTAACATGCACGCGCTGACCTACTGACACGCATCGCCGGCGAATGCCGACCAAAATATTTTATGCATTACCGACGGATCTAGGTAATCCGTGATTTCAATGGAGTCTTATTTAGCCGCACATCGTTCGGTTCTTGAAATAAAATACTTTCATATCATCTCAAAAGAGGTTTCAAGAAGATTTATACATTTTCTTTATTACTTTCTTCCCGAATCTGTGCCTGGGATCGCTCGGTTTTCGAGTTAAGTGCGGCGTGGTTTGTTTCAAATTTTTGTGTTGTTTTTGCTTGCATTATATAACGATTGTTAAACGCTCGTGATTATTTATACACGAAGAATTATATGTCGAGGTCTGACTAAACGAATTACTGGAGATTCATAAATAAAAATAGTTGTTAAGTTTGAGTGGTAACAAGTATTTTATTGTTCTTCTATAAGACTTTTGTTAAAATACGGTAACAACTGTTAACAAAACAATTCGACGTATTTATGCCATACCCTTTAAAACATATAGGCAATAAATAAATATCACCAAGCCCACATTAACGATGTATTATTTATGAATAGTGCAATACGTCACAATATCCCAATATTAAGGGACGAGAAAAATTATTATTTGTCCAAAAATAAGGGTACTAATATTAAAGGCTATAATTACGGTAATTTCGAGTTATTACGGTAATTTAATGCAATAATATAATTGCAGAATAATTGTAAATAGTACTACACTTGTTTCTAATTAAACTCAGTAACACGCTCGGTCGAAGACGGAGACAATCTTTGTTACGTGCCTGTAGCGGAAAAACGATAGACCGCAGAGACGTACGCGGTCTCGAAGCTTCGGGTAGCCGGGGTTTGAGCCATGGGTTGACCTTAAACCAGGACAGACACCAAGACCGAGAACTCTGGGCAGAAGGTCTGCAGACGCCGTGACCCAGTGAAGGCCTCGCTTTAACGTGCACAGTCAGGCATATTAGTTACAGCGGCTAATACATCACGTGATATATAATAATGCTATAAATCCGGGGCTTTGCTTTTATAATCGGGTGCAATTGTTAAATTGCAATATAATACCAAACAAAAAATCGAGCAACGCTTATATATGGTGAAATTATGCTTATTATTGTTTTGTCTGTGTTTGAAAACGTCTAAAGTTATTTCAATAAAAATATTAATGGACACTCATTTGAAACGGTATATCTAAAATACGTAATATAAAGCATAAACCCCTTCCGCAATTTGAGATACATATCTCATGCGACGAAAATAGTTTGGACACTACCAATGCTTTTTTTTTTTACTCGCTACTACTTCCTTTCATGTGCACATAAGGACATTATAAAAACATATATATATCGTGTATCCAGGTCTGTACCAAATTACACAGGTATAAGAAAGGCTCGTCTCTTCCGTACGTTATTAACTGTCAAAATAAATTATAACCGCAAATATCTTCATAATTATGTTTATCCGATGCCTGTTCTTGTATGAATGTATGTGTGGTTCGAGTGCTGCGTATCCATAACAAGTTTGACATTATACATTCCTACCACAAGTACTTAGAATATCCAGGTATTTTTGTACCTTAGGTAAATCAATATATGTATGTACTCGTGGGTATAAATTCGTAGGTTAGCGACTGAAGTAGACGTAAATATAAATTCATTCGATGCCGGGAGTTTCTTACATGAATTTGATAATAGGCAATACACAGAAAGTTCATACCCCGAGTTAAATAGGCCTATATCAGCAGAAGAAATAACATGGGCGACAAGGCGGTTAAATAATAATAAAGCGCATGCGCACGACAACATTATCTATGAATACTTTAAAGAAACAATACACGTTATTGTCAAACGGTGAGAAATACTCTTTAATTACATACTTGATAAAAAGCGTTTTCCACGCAGCTGGTCATCCGGGGTTATTATACCTATACATAAACGTGGGGACTTGTCAGACCCAAATAATTATAGGGGAATTACCTTGATAAGTTGTTTTGCAAACTTGTTCACGAGTATAATAAATGAACTCCTGAAACAGTGGGTGGAAACAAATGATATTCTAACTGATGCACAACTTGGTTTTAAACCAAATTGTAGCACAGTCGATGCAATATTCATCCTTAACGCTCTCATAGAAAGACAGTTGCAGAATAAAGATAAGCTATATTGTTGTTATATACACTACCGGAAGGCCTATGACGTCATCAATAGCAGTCAGTTATGGAGTAAAATGATTAATATAGGCATCGACGGAAAACTCATATCCCTTATTCGATCCATGTACGAAGAAGTAAAATTACAGGTTAAACACATGGGCAAACTATCGGATATATTTAATAGTAACGTTGGATTATTCCAGGGGGAGATAACCTCCCCGATCCTGTTCTCTATGTTTATTAATGACATTGAATTTGACCTACAGAATGGTATTGACGCAGGCATTACGTTAGATCAAATATCTATCTATTTATTGCTATTTGCTGACGCCGCCGTTTTATTTTCTGAAACACAGGAGGGCCTGCAAGAATCACTTAATAATCTAGAAATATACTGTAATAAGTGGAATTTGACAGTTAATATTGATAAAACCAAAGTAATGGTATTTCGAAAGGGGGTGGGTGGGTGGGTGGGGGGGTCACTTAGCAAAACATTAAAATGGACATATAAAGGTCAAGAATTAGAAATTGTAAATACTATTAATTATCTTGGAATTGTCATGTCTAGTTGTGGATCATTTGTTCCAGTCACAAATACACTGTATGGCACAGCTATAAGAGCAATGCATTCCTTGTTCACTCTAACAAAAGATATGAATGTACCAATAAGAATCATGTTAAATTTATTTAATGCATATGTATTGTCCATCCTGAACTATAATTGCGAGGTTTGTGGGTTTATAAAAGCGGATAATATTGAGCGCGTCCATCGAAAAGTTTGCAAAAGACTTCTGAATGTACAAATGTCAACAAATTCATTATCGCTCTATGCCGAAGTTGATCGATTCCCTCTTTATATAGACAGATATGTAAGGATCGTTAAGTACTTTTTGAAACTATATACCGTTAAACAAGGATATTGTATTCTTAGACATGTTGCTTTATTACAGAGATTATAAATCGAATGTAAAAATCAAACTGTAAAGTGGTCATCGAAAGTACGTGACATTCTAAACCAAACCGGTTTTACCGATGTATGGCTATTTCCTGAGTCAGTGAGTATCGATCAATTTATCCCACTACTTAAAAATCGATTACGAGACCAGTACATCACAAACTGACATAATAGTGCCTCAGCATCTAGTTCAATGGTTTTATTTAAAGAACTAAAACCGGTATTCCAAAACTCGTCGTATCTTGATATTGTTGAAAATAAAAAGCATAGGGATATACTCGCTAAATTGCGTTTGTCACCGCACAAATTATTTATTGAGACAGGAAGACATCAGAACATAGAAAGAGATAAACGTAAATGTGTGTTATGCAATCTTAATGACATCGAAGATGAATACCACTTTGTATTAAAATGTCCATACTACTCAGAGTGCAAAAAAAACTTATTCCAAAATATTATAGGTCCCGTCCAAATATGTTTAAGTTTATCGAGCTTTTAAATAGTACAAACAAAATAGTCCTTAGAAAACTAGCCAGTTTTTGTTTACAATGCTTTAAAATAAGAGAATAGTCGTATATATTTAGGATAAATTGATTATTTTTTACACAAATCAGAACAAAT
The DNA here is from genome assembly GCA_027627225.1 of Congeria kusceri. Taxonomy (NCBI): domain Eukaryota; kingdom Metazoa; phylum Mollusca; class Bivalvia; order Myida; family Dreissenidae; genus Congeria; species Congeria kusceri. The sequence goes on along the minus strand of CM051025.1, from coordinate 15,397,154 downwards.
ATATGATATATCATTATATTGTAATTGTTAAAATATGTATATGATGTTGTCATTTTGATAATACAGATATTAACCTCCATCCATGTGGCACTCTCACGCCAAGCATGTATACTTCATGTTTTTGTACTTGTTATTGAACTGATGTATATGTTTGTATTACATACGCACGTATTTTATATACTCATGTTAACGACATTGAGCTGTTCTATGCTTAAGTCGAAATAAACTATTCTGTTCTGTTCTGTTATAAATTCGTATATTGACGTCACCCGAGGCACAAAATTAGCGCTCTCTGTCTAATTTCGAAGAAATTCATTTATTTCGAAGTATTGCGAGTTACTATTATAACCACGGTCGTATTCATTCTTGATATACCTCGAAGCGCCGGCAAGCGTTGCTTTTAAAGCAATACCTGAAAAATAAAACGTGTTTTGTTGTCTAATTTATACCGAGAAACATACAAAAGTAAAAAATCGTTTTATCACACACTCGTTAAACAATTTATAAGTTTAAACGATTAATAACTTATTGATTATTCTAACATGATACTCGCCAATTTTTTCTGTAGACAAAGATCAAAATTATCGTTGTTAAACTACCCAATGTCAAATCATGTAAGAATATAAATAAATTTCGCATTATCGTTGTTCATCGTCCAATAAACAACTCTTTGTCGTTCTGATGCGTGGCTATTAAGCAAATCGGGCGAACGCCCTCGTGTTTTAATGCCTTAGCATCAGAACTCCGAATCATTGTTTATTGGCCAATAAACAATCGTTATTTATTGGCCGATAAACAAAATCGAAAATTATTTCTTAAATAACAATTTATTAATACATATATATAGTTATTACGTTCGGCTTCAGCCACCTGATTGGCCGGTAGTAGTCAAAACGGAAGTAGCCAACGAAGTAGCCACCTAGCGCCCATCGGAAAGCGTAGGTCGCGGCCGCGGTTCGACGGCAGCGCTGTGGAATGTCTGCTGGCACGCTCCTCACATCTGGCGCCTGTAGTCTGCCTGTTATCCATGGAACGCCAGATCCGCGCATTAATTGATGGAATCAGCGGATATTTGAACATTTGATAGTGTTGGATCTGACATGAAGCTGTATTATTTAATTGTATTCATATCTTCCAACTTGAAAGAAGCCGTCCGTTCCCAGGCCGCGGCTGGTTCGGAGTAGCGGCTCGGAACGGAAACGCGAGAGGGGGGCTGGAGGAGGCTTGAGGAAGATGTAATAAATTCCAGCGTCGAATTGTTGCTTTATGAAGATTGTGAATGATTTAACAAACATCTGCCACATTAATATTTATTTTGAGTAGTTAACATCAAAGTACATAATAACGATGTTGTGTGCATTCTTCGAATTCCGTTCAAAAGGCATTTCGTTAAATATAATTTCCCTCGTTATTTAGTTATCATTTCCTAACTGTTTACATCCAATATATTCCTCTAGTGCAGACAATAGCACACCTAATACAATTTGTGTAAAAATGCGCATTTAAATAATAACAACATAAACATAAAAAAGTACAAAAATAAACGGTTATTAGCTCCATTCTTCACAAGAACGAATGAACTTAATATACACTTTACACACAGAAGTCCATGTAAGTGTGGAAATGACTATACATGAGGCGCGTGGTGGGAAAACCGGTCTTAATGCATGTGCGTAAAGTGTCGTCCCGGACTAGCCTGTGCAGTCCGCACAGGCTAATCCAGGACTTCACAGGCTAATCCGGGACGACACTTTACGCACATGCATTAAGACCGGTTTTCTCACGCCACGCCACAGTCATGTATTACTAACTTACTACTATGTGTGACAGGCTTGATATTACAACCATGCAATTAACAGAGACTACACACGTATATAGCATACTACACAATGCATACACGAATTGTTTGCTTTACATGTACATTTATAGCACAATTTATACAGGTGTATCTCGTACAAGTGTTTAATTACAAGATGTAATGCAGTCTAAGACTATTACGGCGTAAAAATATGTTTGTTTCAGGTTACATGACTAAACAAAATGGTCAAATGGCACTGGGTCGCTCACCTGAGTTTCATTAGTCGAACAATTTTCCATGTGTTAGATTTGTATACGGATATGGATATACTGATACGGACTTATGGAAATGCGGCCTTAATCATCATGGTTGGTTTGACAACAGACATTCAAAATTTTGAAGAACATATTGAAATGGAAGCTTTTTCTTTAAGTTGACCTAGTTTATGACCCCACATGAACCAGATTCGAACTCGGCCGAGATAAAATTAACACAAATGTTTTGACCAAGTTTCATGAAGATTGGGCAAAAAATGTGACTTCTTGAGTGTTAACAAGCTTTTTCTTTTATTTGATATAGTGACCTAGTTTTTGACCCCACATGACCCAGATTCGAACTCAGCCGAGATATCATCGCGTCAAATGTTCTTACAAAGTTTTATGAAGATTGGGCAAAAATGTGACTTCTAGAGTGTTAACAAGCTTTTTCTTCAAGTTGACCTAGTTTTTGACCCTACATGACCCAGATTCAAACTCGGTCGAGATATCATTGGGACAAATGTTCTGACCAAGTTTCATGAAGATTGGGCAAAAAATTTGACTTCTAGAGTGTTCACTTCTAGAGACTTCTAGTAGTTCACAAGCTTTTCCTATAGCCATATAAGGAAAACTGCCCCGCTGGCGGCCATGTTTTTCAATGGAGCGGAACCATTTTCGAACTCGGCCGAGATATCATAAGATCAAAGGTTCTGAGCAAGTTTTGTGTTGCTTGGGCAAAAATTGTGACTTCTAGAGTGTTCACATGCTTTTTCTATAGCCGTATAAAGAAAACTGCCCCGCAACCTGGCGCCCATGTTTTTCAACGGATCGGAGCCATTTTCGAACTCGGCCAAGATATCATTAGAACAAATGTTCTGAGCAAGTTTCATGTTGATTGGGCAAAAAATGTGACTTCTAGAGTGTTCACAAGCTTTTTCTTCAATTTGACCTAGTGACCTAGTTTTGACCCCACATGACCCAGTTTCGAACTCGGCCCGCCGAGAGATCATAGGGACAAATGGTCTGACCAAGTCTGAAGAAGATTGGCCAATAAATGTGGCCTCTAGAGTGTTCACAAGGTAAATGTTGACGACTCACGATTCACGACGGACGACGGACAAAAGGCGATCACAAAAGCTCATCGTGAGCACGTTGTGCTTAGGTAAGCAAAAAAAAATAGGGTAGGTAGGTAGGGATTTATTTTTATTTTTATTTTTGTTTATTTAGTAAATGGTCAACTAGAAGATTCTGAACTGGAAATCATATTCAAAACATATCATTAATATCCTTAAACATTGTTTTGAAGAGGAAACTATCAAAACAAAACACTTATAAAACTATAAAAATCATTAATTTTTTTGTGTTAAATAAACAAAAAAACATCTGACACACTCAATAAAATGTTGTAGGGTCGGGACATTTTTAGGATAGGTCGGGTAACCTGAAACAAACATATTTTCTTTACGCCTAATGTAACTTATTCATGTATAAACTGTTTTGCCCTACCTAATGTTCATCAGCCTGTACTTTCCAGCCATGAAATTCATCAAACAAATCCCAAGCCCTAAATTCCACCGGCATAAGATCCGTCAAGGGTTTTAATTTTCAATAAAAAAATTGCACCTGCTTGTCTTCAAGGTCATGCCGGCATGATTCGGGGCGAGTGCACTGCAAAACAGTTTATCTGAGACTGGAGCACTACGACAGTACTTTAAGATGGTAAAATAAGTGTGAAAACGAACGAACGAAGGATAAAAACGACAAGCAAGGACTGGCTGGTTGGCTGGCTGGCTGGCTGGCTGGCTAGATTAATAAATTAATATCATAACAAAGAATGTCATACTATGTCAAACATAACATAGAATAGCATATATGACTTGACATAGCACGTGTCAATCATGTGGTCTGATCCCGATGTACGTTCCCATGGAAACAGGGTGAAACAAAATCACGTCACTGCGTCGGCTGACGTCATCCTTTGATTACGTTTCCACAGAAAGGTGTGGGATAACTGTCGCAGCAGACGATAAATGTGGGATTACTGTCACAGCAGACGAAAATTGTGGGATAACTGTCACAGCAGACGAGAAGTATGGGCTAACTTACACAACAGACAAAGTGTGGGGTATCTGTCACAACAAACGAGAAGTGTGGAATTACTGTCACAACAGACGAGAAGTGTGGGATAACAGTCACAATAGACGAAAAGCGTGGGATATCTGTCACAACGGACGAGACGTGAGTGATACCAGTCGCGACAGAGGAGAAGTGTGAAATAAATCTCACGGCAGTTGAGAAGTGTGAGATTACTGTCACATCAGATGAGAAGTGTGGGATATCCGTTACATCGGACGAGAGCGGGATACCTGTCACATCAGACGAAACGTGTCGGATATCTCTCACAGCAGAGAAGACGTGTGGAATTAATGTCACAGCAGAGGAGAAGTGTGTGATAACGGTTAAAGCAGACTAGAGGTGTAATTTAATTACCATGCAGACGAGATGTGGGATGAAACTCTCGCAACAGACGACATGATTCATACTTTTTTTCTGACGTCATGTTAACGAGTCCAGGCCAACATTGTATTTTGTATGAAATGCATCAAACACAATACCTTGGATGTTTTAACTATCTTTATTTGTGTGTTTTTTTTCATCTTTATATGAAGACAATCGTGACTCCAACAAAAAAACGTCTTGAAGACAGTTTGATAGCCATATTTTCCGCTACGCGCGTGAGAGATAGTGGATGGACGTGCAAGAAGGTGAATGTAATGTATTAAACATGTGCGGTCTTAGGATAAACGCATCTAGGATATCATAGGCCTGTAAGAAACATCCAAGTACCGAACGACCTTCAGCCACGCCCGGGTCAACACCGCCCTATTTACCGGTCCAATTCCTGGGAAGACGGTAAATACCGCAATAAATACCCAGCTCAATGAAGCACTTCATCACAAATCCTCAAAACCTGCACGGGAAACACGGGAACTCAGCTCCATTGGGGCGGACAATAATTTTAAACATTTATTTTTCATGTCTTAATTTCCGGACAACTTGAATACAACGTTTTTATTTGAGCGGAAGTCACGTGCCCGTCCATTATCTGTCGGTTCCGGTATTTTATCTCTCCATACATCCGGTAATCTTCCTGAATCAGTTCTCATAGGTCGCGCCATTGAAATACCGATCCCGATTATCAGTGATCATTTATGTAGTTCTTTGAGTTGTCTGCTATCGCAGGAACACCCCATACCGCATCTCGTGACGCAATGCTTACTGCAAAGGGTTCCGCTCCAAAGACGTTTGGGTGTGGTACCTAGTTCCCATGGAAACCTGGCGCGCATAGAAAAATTGTTATGTGAACTCCAGCAATTTCTGACGTAAAGTGGTTGTGGTTTTGAATTTCTGATAATATCTTCAACGGTAATCTTGTACATATTTATTTCATGTATTTCCCAAATCTTCCATGGGTGGGGCACAGAGGAGTGTTCCTCGATAGAACTGCTGTTACCACTTAGTTTACCGTAGTGTGAACGTATTTATTGTTGCTCGATTGTGTCGATATTTGACACTTTTGAGTCCGTTTTCTGGGTAGAACCAGTATTTGGTGTATTTTTGGGAAAGATCGTTCGAGCGCTTCCAGAACAGGGATCGAACCCATGGTCTCCCTTTCGGAAGGCGGACACCATATCCATTACACTACTGTGACTCCGAGATACCACTGAACTCTCAAATATGCTCGAAAGATTCTCGAATAATTAATACCCCCCCCCCCCCCCCCCCAAATCGTCGACTTCGCACGACGCCTAACGTTGTTTTGTCTCCAAGTGTTAACCTGTATATAGAAAAAATTAAGATATTTAACTTCAGTTGAAAATAAGTCAGATTTAACATTTATGTTTGAAACACTAATCTTTAGAATATTGAAATGACAAATGTTGAATATAAGTACACTTGGAATCATATTGCAACTTCGGTGTCAAAATGTTCAAATAATGCATTTCTTTGCCAGAAAATCAAATAATAAAATTTCAGCATTTTAAGATTTTTTCTTAATTTTTCGACTAAAAATAAAAATACCAGCCCCGATCTAGATACTGGACAGGATATTTGTTGGTTTCGGTAGAATATTGACTTTAATGATCACGAGAGAAGACAAAATCGATGTGCTACCGAAACCAACAAATTTTCTTTGACTTTTATGCTTACAAATGTGTTATTTTGCCATTTTCCGACTTCTCGGTAAAAAAGTAGTTCCATTATCAGAGTTGTAATTGTCATTGTTATCAAATTTATGTTCACTGTTTTAAAACAGTGAATTACCAATGTTATTTCACTGATATTTCCTTGTAAACCACCGGAAAGCATAAAATAAATACACATATGCCCTTCATGAAAATAGCCGCTGACCGTGTACCGGTGTAGCGTTAATTTTGCAAGACCGTGAACACATTTATAGATATACCGGAAAACCTGGGAATTTGCGCATGCGCAGTGCAATGTAAACACTGCCGTGAGAAACATAAGACTGCTTTCGGCTAGAGTATCGAGTATTCATTTATAATTGGTATTAATTCAAGAAATTCATGCAGTAAACGCTTTCAACTGTATTAATTGATCCCTTTAGAGATTACATATTATCAAAAGAAAAGAAAATTATGATAAACGCATACTATTTACAAGTTTAAAACATACTATTTACACATGTATTAAGAGGATATAACATTTGGATTGTGTGATTTTATGGAACGAGGTCAATATTATTTTTTTATGTTGCTGATTATGCCACATTGGATTGTGCTTGTGTTACAAATGCTAAACATGCTTAATACACGAACCCCGAGAGTTGTCAGAATATTCAAACGTGATACTCGTTAATTTTTCTATAGACAAAGAACAAAATTATCGTTGTTAAACTACCAAATAAACAACGCAAAAAGAAGTCTCAATTCTGAGCGGAACAAGAAATTCCAAGTACAATTGCAAAAATATATGTCAAATCATGTTAGAATCGAAATAATGATCGCATTATCGTTGTTTATCGGCCAATAAATAACTCTTTATCGCTCTGATGCGTGGCTATTAAACAACTCGGGCTAACGACCTCGTGGTTTAATTCCTTCGCATCAAAACTCCAAATCATTGATTATTGGCCGATTAACAACGATAAATCGAAACCTATTTCTTAAGTTAATAATCCCTTCTAATTAAAGTAAATATTAAACAATGTTGGATTCTGTTCAATACACGACGCTATACTAATATTAAAATTGTAAATCAGTGTTCTATAGACGCCATTTAACTGCCATTAGTGACATCTATATAATATGTTAACATAAAATTATGCGATTTGCGGTATCGTAGAGGAGTATTTAGGAAAAAATTAGGAAAAGCGGCATTAAACAGTCAGCATTTAACGATGGATTGAATTGCATAATGAACATAGATTGTTCAAATGTAACAATAAATTTAAACTTATTATAAAAATATGTCAAATATGTTCGTTTCAAGAAGATTCATACAAAGAATAATTGTTTCTGATGTATCATATGTCAACGTGACATATTTATTATGTACGATAACATGACTTAAATCATACCTAAGTTTTACCGATTTTTTTTTGGAAGATACGTACGTCCCGGTAAACCGGACTTTGTCCCACAATAGAAATTATTGTTGCATATTGCCGATACATTCGGTATTGTTCGTGAAGGCAAAAAACTCGAACAACATGACAACAATGTCAGTTAAGTTTTGCTTTTTGTTGATTTATTATTGTATCGGATTAGTCTAAGCACTGTAAGATAAATCATATTTTTCACATCTGTGAAAAATAGGATCTCATTCTTCACAGGTGTGAAAATTGAGATCATATTCTTCACACATCACAGTCTTATTCTTCACTTTTTCGGTGAAGTTTGTGATCGCATCCAGTTTTTAATATGCATAATAATGTGTGTTTTTGAATGCTTTTTTGCACTGATATATGCTCACATGTTATTACAAAATATTGCTGTTTTGTAATCTATGTTCAACGAATAAAGTATTGCTCTGTTCTGTTCTGCAATGAAATCATATTCTTCCGTGAACCTCACGCATACCCCGTTTTTTTTGCCAATCACTTTCTTCACGCTTAAAATGCGATCCTATTCTTCTCAGGTGTGTGAAAAAATATGATTTGCGAAGAACATGATCCTACAAAGCACTGTAGTCTTTGCACTTAAGACGTTGTATCGAGGTTGGCGCTAAGAAATATGAATTATTTGCCAAAAACGTTTGATTTTGCGAAGATACCTGTTATTTAGAAATACTTTCCTCGGAAAATGTGAAAATATGCTTCATTTTCATTTTTTTAAACGTTTTAGTAGCCAATTATAAATGTTAGTAGCCAATTAGACATTTTGGTAGCCAATGGCTATTTGGGCTACTGGTAGCGCTTACATAGTGTATGATTTTCGTCAAGAAAAAGCTAATGCGTCCCTTACAGGCGTTGTCATTATGATCGGTAATTATGGGTTAAAAACCGTTTGGTCCAAGATCCGAAGTATAGAAAACACTGAAAAATAAATCTATGCTGTTAGTATACATCTTATTTTAACTACAATTCCAACGTGTTTATTTCGTGTTTTTTTTCGCTATTTGTGAATGCTTTGTTCACCTGTTAGGATTTACAGCATGAATACAATTATAGATGCCATATAGTGAATAAAGAACACTCTAATATCGGACAAATGAAATCGCCATCACACATTCCGATATTAACTATTATATTCTTCCCGAGGGAAGGGATCGAAATACGGCGTACGTGCGCAGTACATGGTACACTTTCTGGACAGAGCAAATGCTTGAATAATTGTGCAGATCTGGAATCAGTAGGATTTGAGGAGTGTTATATTTGCCATTACTTCTAACGGCAGTTTATAAATCCATTTATACTGATTAAAATAGCGGTTTTACAATAACCTGCTATACAATGTTTTTGGACTGTTGGCTGCAGCCGGCGGTCTTTTGAGAGGGTAATTTCCAAAACAGGTATCGCCGAACACTACTCCTTTTCTTTGCAGACTACGAGTAAGTAAATCGAAACCTGAAAGGGTCCTCTGTGTATTATAATGCGCATATCATGTAACTTACAGTTTAAAAAAGTCAATTTATTAAAAATGTTACGTCAAATTAATGACACCTCTAATTTCGCTATTTATTGAATGTAACCGAAATATTCACCATTGTGTCCTGGAATAAGACCACTAAATTAATGCACTACATCGGTTATTTATGACTCTGTGTGAAAGTGTTATTTCTTGTTGCCGCTTTTTGTCTGAATATTTGGACAACAAATTAGTGCAATATATTAATTTTAAACTCGAGAGCACGAATCGTATGACCTACTTTTGACTTAGTAGGCTACGAATCACTAACAATCGATGCTCCAAACTACCACGCCTTATCGGTTATTCTGCATGGCTCGTGTTGCAGATTGACTTGGTAACTGGCATGTATATGTCTGTTTGCATACGATAATTAGCTTGAAACGTATCTGTTCGATACTTACAAATAAATTTGTATTATAATGTCGTATACTATATAATAAGAAGCCATATAAGTTTAAAGGTGGGGAATTTTACTTCATTCAAACACATGTTTCATTTTAGCAAAAATGCACTTATAATTCACATACGTTTAGTTTCTTTTGTCGACAACAGTCTTTCAACGCTGTCAACGTATTGATTGTTTTCCGTCGGGTTCCCATTAAATGCTCAATACTTAACATTAGGCTTAGACTAATATATTTTTATAAAATGAAATATTTCCATTGAATTACATTGCTTCAACGAAAATCTGGCGGTCATTATGTATTGAATCTGTACAGTCGGCTTTTTAGACTGTTAACGGAAGCCAACAGTCTTTAGTTGGCCTAATTCGAAAGCTTGCATCGCTTGACCTACTTTTTTCACTCTGCGGGCTACGAAGCACTAACAATCGTTATCCACAACTGCTCTAGTAATAAGCTTCATTGGCTACTTTGGCCCGTTGCGGATAAGTAGTCCTGTTGACTTAAAATACTTTGCATGAACCTATAATACGAACAAACACATGTTTTCTTCTATGAACAATATTTTGCACTAGTATTTCATTTGCTTTTGGGTTCCTTCCATGACTGTACAACGTCTGTCTACGCCATCCGCGTTTTAATTCTTCCACAAGCCCTATTTTCGTCAGACTGACTTCCCTCTGTGCACTAGTGGTAAGGTCGAGTAGCCCATTTACTTGCTTGCAGTTTCTTTCTGAGCACGAAATCTACATCGAATACCTCTCAGTAAAGTGAAGTACCTTATCACCATTTAACAAACGTAGTATTGCTGAATCGGGTGGGTCTATGTATTACAATAAGAACACAAAAGCCAAGATGAAGCTGTCAAACAATGTGGTATGTCCTTCTAAACATGTACTTTCTAGTGCGAAGCTTATACTCATATATTCACATAATATCTCAAATCTTGCAATCCTATAAAAGCTGTCCATAATGGATATGTCTAATTAATCCTTTACAATAAATTCGCTTTACTAGTATTTGACTACACTGATTCAACATTAGATACCAGAAAAGTGACAGTAGGTTTATGAGTGATTCAAACGACATACATTTCCTTTTATCATAATTCGTACAGATGTTTCAAACTTATTATGTATGATTCGCTGCGCAGGATTTCCAGTCTCATCACAGAAACAATTTTATTGAATTAAACGAAAGAGTTTTGCATGCGTTTTGAAAGTTATTCAAAAATTGTGACTGCATTCTAGTAAACGCCCAATGTTGTTATTACCAGCAAAAACGTACGAAAATATTAATAGAAGAATTTTAACGAATTTTTGGCATTGTTTTCCTACACAATGTTTGCTCCACCCGCTTTTATGAAGACCAAAGACTCTTTGCCAAATATTTCGTCATAGATAAAATCATACCATATCTAATAATGAGCGTTTGTTCAGTGTAAGAGCACACCTCTCACCGGCATTCAGTAATGAAGTGTCCACTTCCGCTTGCAGAAGCCTACAACAATGGCGGACTTCTGTCAGCTGACGTAACAAGAAAAATATTGGACATTCCGAGAGCTGGTGGGAAGGATCGCCATTATAGGGTTGCGGTTTTGCGGTTACACACAATCTTCATATTTGTAATGACTTTTGTGGCTTCGTTTCAATTGAAGCGATAAAAGGATGACAAGCATTTTGTAGATTATGCACATAACGACATAATGTAATTACTCAATTTGGGATAATGTTCTTCGGCCACCGATGACAGGTATTGACTTGTAGAGATTTAATATAAAGGCAATCATTATCTTATTGCATCACTAGGACAAAAGCGGGGGATTCCGATATTGCAATATAACTACTGGAGCTGCAAAGTTAGTCTTCTAGTGTTGTTATTTCTCCAGAGAGAAACATTAGAAGAAATCAATTTCAAAACCATGCTGAAAGTGTTTGTCACAAAAATATATCAATAATGATAAAACCAGCAGATTTTTGAATATATGGTATTATTGTAATGTAAATATATATTTGAAAATTAACACATTTTATTATTCTGTTATATTTCTGGACACAATTTCTTTCTCGTTTTTTTTGCGTGCGAAGCCGACAGGGTTTGGCCAAAAATGGTTACAGTTTAGTAATTTATTATACTTGGTGCGATTCTAGATGATAGTTTGAGAACAGCTCAATTATACCTATTTGTGGACATGTTTGTAAGGCGTACAAATTATGTTTGTTTCAGGTTACATGCCCAAACAATTTAGGGTAGGTAGGTCAGGATTTATTTTTTTATATTTGGTAAATGGTCAACTTGAAGATTCTAAAATTGATTAAATATTCAAACATATCAGTAATATCCTTAAACATTGTTTATAAGTGGATACTATCAAAACAAAACACTTATTTATCCAAAAACACATTTAATTATTAATAAAGGTATATAAAAAATCAATCTGACAAACCCAATAAAATGTTCTAGGGTGGGGGCATTTTTTAGGGTAGGTCGGGTAACCTGAAACAAATATATAAATTTGTTTACGCCTAATGGGGACATGGGCCGGACGAAGATGCATTTAATTTTCACGACGTTTGAATGCAGACCATTTAAAGAAAATAAATTAAACATATATCTTATTGTCATGGGAAGAGCTTTATTTTAAATGCATTGAATCTTGAAAAGCAATGTGTTAAAACCTTACAATCTGTAAATACTATCTGACAATCTTCGTTGCGAAATTACGGCGTTATAATATCGTGTTAGGTGTTGAATCGAAAATACCTTCAATGAGCATTCAATATAAAATACATCATCGTTCTGAAACTGCGAACGACGATTGTGCAATATAATGGGGGGAAATCAAATTAAGTAGTTTACAAAAGGCGGCAGTAATTTGAATCTGTGGCCAGTTCTTCGATGTCATTTCCCTTCAAGAAGTACGGAGACATTACGGCTTCAAATTGAGGTCAGAGCCATTACGATTTATTTAAATCATCATGTCACATGGTCGAAACATAATAACGTTATGAGAATCGCAAACAGGACCTTGATTTTTATAATGACATCTATTAGTGCCGCGTGCCTTTTCTTAAGGCGACATGTGATCTTCATTGATTGAGAAACGGGAAATTGAGCGGAATCGTCTCTAATAGCGCGCGGCACTCCCGGGGTGCAGTCCCCTGGGTGTAATTGGAGATTAATGGTTATCTTAAAAGTGGGTCACCTTAATTATCAAACAGAGGAGTGTCACGCAATATTCGACAATTGTGGTTTATATTATTTTCACGTAGCATGACATTGTAAAAACGGTAAGAGATGACTCTGGGTTTCAAGTGATTGTCTATTTTTATTCTTTTCAAAGGAAAGAAGATAGTCGAGTAGTAACACCACCTTTGAGCATTCACAAAACATAATAATATAAGTAAGAATCGTGGACACAGTGAACGCTTAGAGTGAACCAGCAACACTGATGTTTATAATTACATCATACAACCATTTAAAAGCAATCTATTTAATACATTATCTGTAAAAAGGTATTTAAATTATTATACCATCGGATACCAGTAACAATTGCATAAACAATGTGTGGGAGTATGCATCCTAAGCAGGCTTAAGTGCCTGATAAGCCATATTCGCTCTGAACAAGTTATAAAGGACACCTTCAGACAGTGTTCCTGAGAGTCACGGGCGCGCTCGCACCATAGAGCTGAACGAGCCACTAGTCTGCATCTTCCGTTGTTGTCCGGTCACTGAGAATCACGGGCGCGCTCGCACCATAGAGCTGAACGAGCCACTAACCAGCCCCTTCCGCTGTTGTCCAGTCACTGAGAGTCGCTGGCGCGTTCGCACCATGGAGCTGAACGAGACACTAGTCTGCCCCTTCCGCTGTTGTCCAGTCACTACAGTGTCGATAGACTCTCGTCCGGCTATACATGTGGTTGGCTGTCCGGCTAGCGCAATGGCTGGCACGCTCGCTTCTCAGCTGCTCGGGTTTGATTCCCACCAGGCGCATTTGAGTTTGGTTGGTGGTCACCATACCGGACAGGTGGGGTTTCCTCCGGGTACACCGGTTTCCCTCCACAGCACAAGACCACACCAAAATTAAGAATATTTCAGAAAAGATAAATACTAGTAGCTGGAAATTGTTAATATAATCAAAATTCGTCCCAACTTTCGATGTGTCTCTTAAAGTAAATTAGGTAGGGCTGCTGGGACACCTCTCGGGTCCTCACATAATGCAACTTCAGCGGGAAAGCAACTCATAAATTTCGAAATACACATATAAATATGATGCTATTCGATTCGCGGGTTAGTGGAGTTCACATATATAGCGCACTAGACAACGCATGTCAAACGCTTGCAGTTAACTGATCGTCCAGGCTCTACGACTACGAACAGTCTTAAGCTTAATCTTAGTCGTAAATATTGACAATGAAATTCAAAGCCTATATGTAACTCGCGTTTTCATTGGTAGGTATTTTCAATTGAGACTAAGTTTGAGTTTGACAATTTTCGTTGTCATAGAGCCTGTTATTAAATTATCAAAGTATGCATATACACTCAAAATGAATTTACACTTTGATTTGCAATTGATCAGTTGAACTAAATCAAACACTTCATCCGAGTAGTAACTACAATTAGTTGCCACGGATATACAAAAAAATACCAGTTATCTATTGATCATTTTCCCGTTACAAGTTTTGATACCAGTAAAACTCTACAACATTCCTATCTATTCTGTAATCCAAACCTGCATTTATTATTTCGATCAATGTTGTTTTGTTGATCGTCGTTTCCAAATAGAACAAAATAAAGCAGCCGATATGTGCACAGCAGACGACCTTGACGATCAGCGATGCGCATGCTCCAGCCAGGATGTTCACACGCTTCGAGCATCGCAATTCATTGACAAACAACACCGGAAATACCAACACAAACCATATTGTTCAATTTCCGGTACGAGCAATTACCCCTCCCTCGTAAAAGATCCCTTTTCAACCAAGAGCAGTGAAATGGCAGATTCAAAAAGAATTAAACACCAAATACCCTTAAATCAGCGTTTTATTCAAATTGTATTTGCTTTATGAATTACAGCGCGGCGAATATTAGTTATTTGATAACGAATCCGCGTTCGACATTTCAAATTAGCTTCCACTTGCAAGTGATTTTAGAGGCAATTATTTGCCGTCGTCTGGTACATAAAACGGGTGTGATTGTGGGGTCATTGGGGACGTTGTTTTTTTCATTTGAAAAATTTTGAACTGCCAGCATACGAGGTATTCAAAATTAAAAAAAAGATAGAAATCCAAAAAATTTACATCATTAAGACTATTTGTGTAAAACGTTATAAACATTGAAAATCGAGGTTGCATAAAAATCTTATTCTCTTGATTATTGTACGTTTTTGCTTTGGAAACTGTTAGGGGTGTCACAATATACCGGTATATTGGTTTAGTGCAGCATTTGAGTCTGCAATAAAATATCGCAATATGAATGTCCATACCGATATATTGCATTATTTAAGTGGTATTTTTACAGTTTTGTGTTTTTGTCCTGTTATTATTACCTTGGTTACAAAATGTTTGACTGCATTAAAACACGCTTATTATCAGTGATAAACAATTGAAAGCCAGTATCATTTTGTAAAATTGATAGTTTTGTTTGGGTGAAGGTCAACAGCCGGACCATTATAGACTGTACTGGCAACCAATAATATTCCATTTATGTGTGGTATACATGTTTTCTCTTAAAATGTTTATGCTTAATAATACATTAAACCTGATACATTGTTTCCAGTTAAAATAAAGAGTGGAATACATACTAGTACATAGTTATGCACAAAGCCACACAACAAATATATACCATGACGGAGTATCTGTACGTGTAAATATGCCCTTGTATGTAATATAATAAATACAGCGAGCAGCCATGACAGTCAGTTTGAGAGTGTTGCTCATAATTGCTTCGCTTTTCTATCTGCTGTTTGTATGTTGCTATTGTTGCGCCTGTCATCAACATCAGTGACAAAAAACAACAACAACATCCTATAAAATATTGCGCTGTTCATAATGATTTTTTCAGTGTTAAGCTTATTAAATCCATAAATACACATTTCGCAGTATATCGCAATACATATTGTGATACATTACAAAAATATCGCAATATGGATTTCTAATATCGTGACACCCCTAGAAACTGTACATTCAGAAATACCCGTTATTTCTGCTAGCTAGTAGCAGCTTTTAACACTAATAAGTCTGCGCATGCAGAAATACCCGTTATTTCTGCTAGCTAGTAGCAGCTTTTAACACTAATAAGTCTGCGCATGCAGAAATACCCGTTATTTCTGCTAGCTAGTAGCAGCTTTTAACACTAATAAGTCTGCGCATGCAGAAATACCCGTTATTTCTGCTAGCTAGTAGCAGCTTTTAACACTAATAAGTCTGCGCATGCAGAAATACCCGTTATTTCTGCT
This sequence comes from Congeria kusceri, assembly GCA_027627225.1. NCBI lineage: Eukaryota > Metazoa > Mollusca > Bivalvia > Myida > Dreissenidae > Congeria > Congeria kusceri. Next base: position 15,381,087 of record CM051025.1, on the reverse strand, counting down.
AGCTAGTAGCAGCTTTTAACACTAATAAGTCTGCGCATGCAGAAATACCCGTTATTTCTGCTAGCTAGTAGCAGCTTTTAACACTAATAAGTCTGCGCATGCAGAAATACCCGTTATTTCTGCTAGCTAGTAGCAGCTTTTAACACTAATAAGTCTGCGCATGCAGAAATACCCGTTATTTCTGCTAGCTACTAGCAGCCTAATAACACTAATAAGTCTGCGCTACTAGCCACTAATTTTACGGGATCGGGTGTACCTACAGTCACAGTCTACAATCACTTCACAGTAAGTTTTGTTTGTTTGTTTGCTTGGATTTTTCGCGGTTCTTAACAGTATTTCAGTCATATCACGGAGGTCAGTTAATCTACTCACACTTTTCCTGGACAAGCTTAGCCGATCTAAGCGATTTACCAGTACTAAGTGCACATACTTATGCCAGTAAGTGACAACTATGCCAGTAACTGACAACTGCCCTACTTAAATCAGAGGTAGGGGGAGAATGGCCGTAGAAATAATTTCATGACCAATCCCCACACAAGTTATGTGGCCGGGGTTGGGTTCGAACTCACAATCCCCGGACTGACAGTCCAGCGTTCTATCAACTGAGCTAGCCGGGCCCAGCTTTTACATTAAGTTATTAAACACATGCATCGTGCTACTGTTACCTCTTTTCTAGCTTAATTAAGATATTTCTAATAAGCCAATAATAATATTGGTATATAGTCATTTGAAGATACACACGTACATGAATATTTTTGCAACGCATTTATTACATGGCCTTACTAAAGTGCAAAGAAGGTAATGCGAATCTCATAAACACGCCATGTGCAATGAGAACATGAAATTTGTTCAGACACTTTAATTGAGAAACAAAACTAGTCTAATAAAGAACATGCATTTTAAAACCAGTTTTCATGGCAACGGTTCAAAATTTCTTCGCAAACACCGCCGTCTGTACCCGGGTCAGGCATGGCTTGATTAAGGTGCTCTACCTTTCACAGCGCTTGGAAAATTTGTTTCTCATTACTTGATTGGTGATAATGACCGCTAAATTCAGAGGCCTTTCATGTTTCGGCGCGAATCATCGCTCAATAATGGCTGTTAAACCGCACTTCCGGTGGTGGCACGGAGACCGCCGGTACGAGGCGCTCACGTCCAGAACGAATTTTATACACTAGTATAATAAGGTTTTAACCGCGAATCTCGGTGAACACGTATCTTTTCTTTTTTATCTGGCGCTTTCGAAACGTTGGTATCTACTTTGAAAACATGATATGGTGCTGTAATTACCGGTATTAGCAACATTAAAAAAAAATAAAAAAATTGAGGCGTGTCGTGGGAAACCCGGGCTTAATGCATATGCGGGAAGTGTCGTCCTGCATTAGCCTGTGCAGTCCGCACAGGCTAATCCAGGACGACATTTTCCGCCTTTAAAATATTTTCTGTTTCAAGGAAGTCTCTACTGAACATAAATCCACTGCATGGCGGAAGTGCAGTTCCGGATCAGCAGACACTTTCCGCGGATGCATTAGACCCGATTTTGCAACAACGCGCCTCACATTTATTGTACTTAAATAGTTTCCGTCAGATACAGAACACTTCCGGACGGCTGAGCAAAAAACGGGGAAGTTGGTAAGACGGATGCAAGAGGAGGTTCGCACCTGCAACCACTGGGGCGTTAGAACGGTGCTTCACATCAGATCCAAGTTCCTCATCACGCTGCTGTGATCACATTCATCATAATTTTATATCGCCTGTTTTGTTACAAGTCACAGAGCAGCTCCATTGCCGAAGTGCTGACCGAGATATTTCGGTCCTCTCTTAACAGTTCTGGTAGACGGTGTCAATTGTCTCTTGCCTTGTCATTGTCACACGGCCTCTTGAGAACCCGTCTACACGGTCAAGTGCGCGGCCTCGCAACCGGAAGTAGCGGCCTCAGTGACTTTTGTAATTGTATGCAAGTTAATTGTGGATATATAACCTAGTTTTAACGAGTGTGCAGTTTATAAATAAAACCAGATCATAAGCAAAATGTCACGGAAACATAGTTAGTGGACATGCTGGCTTTAAACTATAAAATTAAAACAAAAATTTAACGCGGTTTATTGTTAACCGTACGTTCAGTTATTATACACATACAGTGACCCAAATATATATTACAAGAACATCCGTTAATAGATCTCTGACGTACATAACGAAACAGGGGTGTGTGATTACTCGGTGATTACGCGAAAACAAACAAAACAAAAAGTATTCATGGTCGACAAAGTTAAACTTGCAATATTCGTTTTACAAAATGGAGATTACCAAATGAATGTTTGTTTTGCCTTTTACTTAATCGTGTAATTATATATAGTCTTAGATGGCCTTGCTATTTTATAAATCGGCCTTCAAAAAGTGGATGGACGAAAAAATAAAAATTCCTTACAAAAACACACGTGCGAGGGCTGCTGGTGATTATTATCAATGTTCTGTTCCTTCCGGGCACGCATGCAGCCAGCCTCCCGGATGTACGGAAACTGTTCACATTTGAAATCCATCGATTAGTCAGGAATTCAGCTTTTCGTTTTGGCTCCTTTTCTAAAGAACGTGACGATCAATTGTTTAATGTTCGTTTCCATGGAAACGCATTAAGATTGACGTCAGAGTATACACACTTCCGCTCTGTGAGATAATTACTTATTCATTGAACGCTGGGCACATTTACCTGGCGGTCGTTTGAGTTCGGAGATAATGGGTCTGGTTTGATGGGACGCGTTCCGACACTTGGTAGATAGGGAGGGGTGGGGTGTGGGGAGTGGGTGTGTTGGGGTGGGTGATGTGGGAGTGGGTGTGTTGGGGTGGGATGATATGGGGAATAGCAATCGTGATACATCGACTATCTCCGGAATGCTCCGTAAGATAGATCTCGTGTCTATCATGGAGCCATCTTGGCTTGATACACCCAACGGTGATCCGCCTGTGTTATAGGGCTATACAGGACGCGCGTTGAAATATCACCACATTTTATGTCGAAACGATGATAAATGAGGAAAGGTTGATGTATATTTGACAGGCATCTTGACCTATTATCCAAAAGGCGAACTATGCAAATATAACTTCAAGAAATTATAATTCGGTATCGAAACTGATTCTAGTGTTTACAAACTATCCAAACTTACAGCGAAACTAGACTTAATAGTGAAACATATGTTAAGTTAAATTACACTGATAAAAACAAGGTTTTGAGGAAGAATCAAATAAAGATAATGAAAATGACTATACAATACCCGCTGCCATTGCGTTTTACTACTGGCTTTGAAAAAGGCATTATTTGTCAGGTAAAATTACATGTTTTAATAATAGATTTATTATTTTTTTGTAATTTAATGTATTTATTTTATAAATTGTATGTTGTTAATGTTATTATCATAAAGTATTATGATATTCTTCAGTATATCAAGTTCGTTCATTTGTATACAATAATTAAATATATGCAATTCAATAGTATTTCTGTTATTCTTCTTCTTCATTTCTTCTTCTTCTTATTATTATTATTTCATTTGTTTCATTGTATTCATTAACTTTTATCTAATGTCCATGGTTTCTTATTAGTAATTTATCGTAAGTTATTCTGATTATAGTGTTTTTGCAGCATTAATATTATTACTTAAGCTATGAATAGTTGGCATAATTCTTGTTAACTAGTACAACTAATTTAAGTATAAATAGTATTTTACTTTTTGTTTATGTTTACCTTTACATCGCATGCTTAATTACAAAATGTTCCTTAAAATTTAGTCACATGTCTCTTTTATACAGGTGAACTAAATTTTGCAAGTCTGTGATTAATACGGTCATCTCCCCAAGAATATCAAACCTGGCTGTGACTGGTATCCCTACTAGAGCTCAATGAGAACTTTCATTTAGAAACTCGACTAGAGTGTAAATACTCTGGCAGACCAACCAAATATTATCCAAGGATATGATGAAAGACAGCCAGTTTTATGTAAATATGACTATGATACTATGACAATTTGTTAATTGAAATGAAAGGAACACATGTTGAATTTACCATCATGTACTGTGACAATTTTAAGCTGTTTTCAGCTTCTGTGTCCTGAACTTGCAATACCTTAATGTATTTGAAGTACATATATTGAATAATGCTTTGATATATTTCTCATATAAAATGTATATAATAATATTAAAAATATTTATTTTATATATTAATATAATTATAATGTTAATGTAACCGTCATCATAACAAATGCGATAGACGGAAATTAGAATATTTTCAAAACACATAATCACTTACAAACTTGAGAAGTGATATGAAAGAAATAAAGATATTTTTATGTGCCTGAACTGTGACAATATGACAATTTTGAAATGTATGGACACATCCAGCAGCTACATTTTGGAATTAATGAAATCAGTAACATAGCGTTAATTCTACAAGCAAGTCAACAACCCAGACAGGACATTTTCTATGATAGTACTCAGTTATACCTAGCCAGTAGAAACACACGAAATATGCTTTTATTAACAAGATTACCAATTATACTCCATTTAGTGATGTATCTGCAATGATGAACTTTGAAGAAAACAGTATGCATCTATATATTGCAATGAATTTAATGGTGATAACGTAAATCACCTTATTTGTTGTAAAGTTCTGTTTTTAACAAATTATAACCATTTAATATCAATTTTATCCTGAAATCAAACATGTAAGTGACATTTACACAAAATATGAAATATGACAATCTGTACTCATCTGGTTTATTTAACTATATTTTTGTATGCATTTATATGTGCAATGCTTATAAACAAATTGAAGTACTGTGATTATTTTGTTTTGTGGTACGCTGTTTAAATTAATTCCCAAACTGAATTGACATAATTACTGTCAGTTGAATACATGATCAGTGGGGATAAATTATTTTATTGATCTTATGGTAGATATTTTTCAGTATTTTCTTATGTTTCAAAGTTGTTTTGTGATTATTTTTTTCAATTAAAACAAAATATGAGTGTTATAAAAATATTATTTTTTAGTGCTTTTGAAGTTGGCTTATTGAAAACAAGTGGATCAAAATGATGCCTGGCACATTATTTGCTTGAGTAAGAAATGAGAAAATTGCAATTTGCTTGCATCAAAAAGTAGGATTTGGCATCAATTGAAATCCCTATCAAGACTGGGTGTCCATAATAGTATCTAAGTGAGTGGCTTTCTTATAATACATTTGATTAATATTATCCTGTGCATGTTGGTAATATCATTAAGCAAATCCAAAAATTTAAGTCATATTATACCGGTATATAAGCTAATTTTCAACACACAATTTCATGCGGAAATGGCAGGTTTATTCTACATTTCAAATGTGCAGGACAGTGATAAATAGGTATGGATACAACTTTAATATTACAGATTCATCAATCAGTATATTTGACAAAAGCAAAATTTGGTAGTTTATACTACATTTATTAAGAAAAAGAAAGCAAAATAACAGTTACACATTCTGCATAAACTTAAAACATCTTTACCTGTGGACAAGTTACATTACGATCAAGGTGTTGAGTGAATCATGTCAAAAGCACCATAACTATGAAACACTAGTACCTATGTTTCAGTGTTCCACAGAAATGATGCTGAAGATAACTCAGCATATTTCCAAACTCCCGTTGGCTTCAAATTGAGCTGAATATATCATTATTTCTTAGCTGAATGGCATCTCGTATTATTTACCGCACTGTTATTTGGGTAATTATTAACTCCGACCACTTTATTTATAATAATACCCAATAATTTTCAACATTTTCGTGTGCATTTGTTGATAGGAATTTCAATACTGTAGCTTATGGGCGCAGCCATTGTTGATGATCATGTGATTGAAAGTAGTCCAAAATGTCGGATGCTGTACCAGAGGCGATTTATTTTTAGAATCGCCTGTGTACCCAGAGTGGGAGAATAGGGGTGTTGGGGTGGGGGAATGTTGGGACTGGGGTTGTTGAGGTGGAGGATGTGGGGAGTGGGGGTGGGGGATGTGGGGAATGAGTGTGTTGGAATGGGAAGATATGGAATGGGTGTGTTGGTATGGTGGAAGTGGGGAATGGGTGTGCTGGGTGGAAGGAAGTGGGGAATGGGTGTTTTGGGGTTGGGGGTATGGGGAATGGGTGTGTTGGGGTGGGAGGAAGTGGGTAATGGGTGTGTTGGGGTGCGGGATGTGGGTAATGGGTGTGTTGGGATGGTGGACGTGGGGAATTGGTGTGTTGGGTGGAAGGAAGTGGGTAATGGGTGTGTTGGGGTTGGGGGTGTGGGGAATGGGGGTGTTGGGGTGGAAGGAAGTGGAAAATGGGTGTGTTGGGTGGGGGATGTGGGGAATGAGTGTGTTGGGGTGGGGGATATGGGGAATGGGTGTGTTGGGGTGGGGGATGCGGGAAATTGGTGTGTTGGGGTGAGGGATGTGGGAAATGGGTGTGTTGGGGTGGGGGATGGGGGAAATGGGTGTGTTGGGGTTGGGGATGTGGGGAATGGGTGTGTTGGGGTGGGGGATGTGGGGAATGGGAGTGTTGGGGTGGCGGGATGTTGGGAATGGGTGTTTTGTGGTGGGTGATGTGGGGAATGGGTGTTTTTGGGTGGATGATGTGGGAAATGGGTGCGTTGGGATGCAGGGATGAGGGGAATGGGTGTGTTGGGGTGGGGAATGGGTGTGTTTGGGTTGGGGATGTGGGAAATTGGTGTTTTGGGTGGAATGAAGTGGTGAATGGGTGTGTTGGGTGGAAGGAAGTGGGGAATGGGTGTGTTGGGTGGGGAATGTGGAGAGTGGGTGTGTTGAGTTGGGGGATGTGGGGAATGGATGTGTTGGGGTGAGGTATGAGGGAAATGGGTGTGTTGGGGTGGGGGAAGTTACAAATATAATCTTAGTCAGTGGACATGTAATGCTTTATTTTTCATTTTTGTGGACGAAACACAGGAAACCGATATAAATGTAAAAGGATTGAATGGCGGAGTGAAGAAATGAACGAACGAACAAACGAACGAACGAATACATTTGTGAAGGACAAAGCTCATGTATGACAAAGTTTATCTTGTATGTAACTTTCGATATGTTTATACATTTTGTTGGGTATTAATTTCACAGTTTAATATCGCCAGTATATTGCCGCTATGTTTCTAGATGGAACATCAGCCTTACATAGGCGCTTGTTTAGCAGTGCCGGGTCCGTTCATCCATACTCAATGAACGCTCATTTCGTTCCGCTACCCGACCGCGTACGTCGAGGTTCCCGCCAGGGTGGTCGTTAGCGCCCCTGTATATTTCATTAGCTTTATTACTGGGAACATAAAAGCCTCTTTATTGTATCTTACGACGATGGTAGCGAGCCGGATGTCCCCCATAGAGCGGCGCGGCGGCTGCCAAGTCTCAAGATGGTTTCGCATGAACGCTGGTTCCCCCATCTCTGACTGCTGCCAGTGGAGAGCGGTTCAAGGTAGATGCTCTGCATTGATCAGTCTGTGAAAAATTGCCGCGCGCACATTTCTCTCGTGCAAAGAGGGGAACTGTATATTCTTCTTTGTGCATTTTAATTTGGTGCACATCTTCCCATTGAAATATGTTTATAAGAGAAGGGTTCGTTTATGATTATGTGAGATGGGTTTGTAGAAAAGGTTTTGTATAACGCATTAATGTGAAAGGTTGTTGCATAACAAGTTTATATGAGTTGTATGCATAACACTTTGATATGAAAGTACAACATTTTGATGTGAGAGGGTTTTGTATAGCAAGTTTATATGAAGGAAATTGCATTACACGTTTATGCAATATGGGTTTGTACTATAAGACGCTTATGTGAGAGAGGTTTTGTACAGCACATTTGTGTGACAAATTCTGCGCAATTCTCCTACCGGCATTTTAATTCAGTGTTACCTTGAATTATTGGTTATGAAATATATCGACTCTACAACTTGTACATGTATTTGAAACAAGATAGTCCATGTAATATATTTCACACGCGCATCGATTTGAAATATTCCCTTCAAACACGCGGGTCTGACGGCCTGCCAAGAGCAGCGTTTTATGTTTGGGCGGAGGTATGTAGGTGCGCTCCAATACCGCTGATAAGCCGCCTGACTTTGGCATCCAACCAGAATCACTTCATATATTTGATAGTTTGAGATGGTCTCGGATAGAGAGCTTCTTGAGAAAAGAGTGTTTCGTAAAAGCTGTCGATCGTTATCCCCCGAACATGAATTTTATGAAATCAATATTCCATATACCTACATTGTTTCTCGGAGAGTATTACTGCTTACATTTAGTAGATTCCTAGCGCTGGATCAAACGAATAAACTTTGTGTAAGTTCTTAATCGCGTATTAACCTATATACTGGAACACTAAGGTAAACGCTAATATGTTTGGCAGGTGTTTTCATATTAGATTTTGTAAAGCTCGTACTTATAATTACATTCGTATTACACGTACATATGAGGCGTGTCTAGGGAGACACGGGCTTAATGCATGTGCGTAATGTGTCGTCCCTGATTAGCCCGTGCAGTCCACTCAGGCTAGTCCAGGACGGCTCTTTCCGCCTACAGTGGATTTATGTTTAGGAAATACTTCATTGAAACAGAAAATACCATAAAAACGGAAAGTGTCGTCCCGGATCAGCCTGTGCGGACTACACAAGCTGATCCGGGACGACACTTTAGGCACATGCATTAAGCCCGGTTTTCCCATAACACGCCTCATATATATATATACAGGTATGTCTCTTGGATGGAATGTCCCGCCTCACCGGTATCATTACATGAAGTTCAGACTCGAATCTTCCACATATTCTGCTGCAATCAAGGAGCAATCTTAGCTTCCTTATTTACACGACATTTTTAGCTTGGCGCCATCTTTATGAACGACCCTCAAACTTTGAATTAAATAATAACCCTTTTTTTTCTTTAATGAAATTACATGCACTTGCGGGAAACCGTGTGACAATCAGTTATATTTTGGCTGTGTTTGTGGTTTAAAATGAGGAAGTTACATTCCTGCTGACGTCATATCCAATACTCGTGGGTCTGTATATACCGAGCCCGTGTTCTCAGTGGTACCTCTCTTGCTATGAGGGTATTAGTTTTGACAAAGGCTGCATCGGAAATACTTTTGATGTTTGGGCACTTCCGCCTAATTAGGCGTAAGAAGTACTTTTTCACAAGACTGCGCGGCGCTGGTGCCTTTGTTGCCTGCGCGACCACTTGGTGGACCCACTTAAGATCCATCACGCGTCTTATTGCGGTAACCGCACTAGAGCGCCGGCGCTCTCCGGTCATTGTTGCCGACACAGGGACCGTTGTCTAGGTTACCAGTGCCACTCTGGTGCAACAATCGAGGCCCTGAGAGAGCACTTCCGGTACCAAAGTGGGCCGACATGTACACGCTGTTTTATTGTTGTAATTAAAAGGACACTATCAGTAACTAGCATACTGACTACGTAATCATTGAAGTATAAAGAATGTGAATTTATAACTTAATTAATTTCCGATGTAAAACATAAGTATGTGCTTTGCAAATAGCTTGCGGTTATTACTGCAAATATAACAGTTTGAGTTAGGAATAATATAAATCTATTTTTCAAGATCAATACTACAGACATTACATTTATGATGCCTTTGTTCGGACACATTGTAGGCATGTGTATCTGGCATCTGTTGATTGTATTTTTGCAAAATAAACAACATTTATTACATACCTTACAATAAATAGTAACAAAATTACGTGGATTTCTTTCTAATATGGATTTGAAAAATCCGGGCATACACAGATGGTGTGCCGATATGGCTTTTCTACTTGCTGTTGTGCATGATACCGGCTGGGACATGGCACACGATCGATTTCACGTGCCGTCGTAAACTGCGCTTGACGTCATTAGTAACGTCAAAATGGCTTTTAACGTACTCTAAAATTAGAGCAGCTTATCTGTTGGAATTAGACGGCCATATTCAAGACAATGCGCGAAAAATTTATATCCATGAATTTGTTGATTTCATGAAAAATGAAAATACCAAGAGAAAAACTAAATCGAACGTAAATCGGGTAAAAAAAAACTGGCTTCAAACATATTTTATTTCATTGAAAAATCCACAATATACAACTATGCTGATGACAATACCTTATCATTCCATAACAAAGATAATATGATATAGGTGCTACCTAGTTTCCTGGCAAAAGCATATTATACAATATGTGTAAAAGTATAAAATATAAAAAATTAACATTTATTGCGTGAAATTGTATTTTATCAATGTTTATTCACACAGATGTGAGAAGCAAGGTTGTCTACCACTGTGTTATCCGGACAGCTATCACTTAATGTCTGTCACTGCTCATTGATAAATATACATATTAGATCTACTTGTATACTCAGATAGAGAGCATATTGAAATATAGTGTTTTTCAGATCATCTGATCAATTTAAGTTATCCTCGTGTTTAATGAACTGATATTCTCTCAACTATTTAATTGAATTTAGGATTAAGTTGACATAAAAAAAGGTCGACCTGATCAAAGATCTGTACGTTTGTTAATAGATCTCTGAACTGATGCTCGATAGGGCTTTAAATGCTAAATTCTAACAAGACAATGTCATTTAGTATTATATATATATTTTATTTCAAATGTTCCTAGATGTTTGAATAGACAAAATAAAGGCAACAATAGTAGTTTGTCCTCTACACCTGCATATTCACCTCAGTTACGCCAAAGTGTTCAATGTTTCCACAAAATGTTACTGACTAAAGGATATTTTAAATAATTCAAGGGCAATAACTCCGCAATTCCTGGGGTGATTTGGCTGATTATTGAACTTGGTCAGGATATATAAAATTATTATATACATTCTTTTGTGATGTGCATCATATTACTTGTTATGTTATATTATAAACTGAAATAAACAAATATAATATGTGTTTGTTCTCAAATTTTAACTCTGAAAACCGCTAAAAATGGAGCACAGGTACTATTTGATTGTTTAAAACTAAATTTGAGGCGCGTCGAGGGAAAACCGGACTTAATGCATGCGCGTAAAGTGTCCTCCTGGATTAGCCTGTGCAGCCGCACAGGCTAATCCAGGACGGCTCTTTCCGCCTACAGTGGATTTATGTTTAGAACAGACTTCCTTGAAACAGAAAATACCATAAAAGCGGAAAGTGCCGTCCCGGAATAGCCTGTGAGGACTACACAGGCTAATCCGGGACGACACTTTAGGCACATATATTAAGACCGGTTTATTCACGACGCGCCTCATTTCATGTTCAAAAAGTTTTAGGTGCTTGACCTGACTATCTTTTTCTAGAGTTGATTTTAAAGTAGTTATACGGGAAAAAGCTTCGCGGCGGGCTTTTGCCCGTATAACTACTTTAAAATCAACTCTAGAAAAAGATAGTGAAACATTCATTAATTGGTTTACTGAGAATCAAATGCAAGCAAATCAAAGTACATTTCAAGTTATATCTATTGGTAAAAAAAAACGAATAATATATTAAACCATTTGACAGTTAAACATGAAAATATCATTGGTGAAGATTCTGTTGAACTCTTAGGTGTTGACATAGACTTTCAGTTGAATTTTAATAAACAAATAACAAAAGATGTGTAAAAAAACAACAAACTAAATACATGTTTTGTTAAGTGTAAGTAAGTTCCTTACAGCAAATAAAGAAAAAATGAAAAAATACAATACAGAATGCTTAAAATAATTTTTAGTGATTTCAACTCAAGTTATATAGATCTTTTAAACAAAGTAAACATGCCAACATTGCACATAAATCGACTTAGGACAATGGCAATTGAAACTTTTAAATGTACATGTATTTACAACAACAAAAAAACACCTCCATATCTACATGAACTTGTTAATGTAAACAATATTCATTATTCATTTAGATATTCTAATCAAATTGAAATTCCTAATGTTAAAACAACAATGTATGGTAAAAGGTCATTTCGCTTTGAGGCTGCGCAGGTCTGGAACAACTTACCAAACGAAATCAGACAAGGAGTTTGTAATGTTGAACCGGACCTGGAGCGGCCCAAAGTGTAAATGTATAATATGTACGTATATTTTATTATTATTATTATTATTATTTTTTTTTACAGATATTGCAATTTAGATACCTATATACATTTGTACAGTTGTTCGGATTTTTTATATACGAGTTTTTAACTATGTAACTTTTTTGTAAATATTTCGTATTTTGTGTGACAGTATGTTTGTATGTTTTAATATTTCCTAATTTTTTATTTATGAAATCTTGTTACCTACATCTTTTTTCCACTGTCCCCTATTTTTCGATTGTTTCATGAATTATATATGTAATTCAGTTCTTTGTGGTATTATATATTTGATACTCGATAATCTTTTTTGTGATTTTGTATTCCGACTGAATTTAATAATTTATTATTTGTAATATCAGTATTATAAATGACTGTATAAATTTAATATATATTGTATGTTAATGTTTATTGATATATTGCCTGTGTTGTTGTGATTTTGTTATTATTCAATAGTTGTTACTGTAATTGATGTGTTGGGAAATAGCTTAATAGCTAATATTTTACTTGTTATGCACAAGTCGTCATAAAATAAAGTTTCTTGTATATTGAATCTTGTAAGCAAGGGTGAAGAATGAGAAATTCCGGCAGAGGAGCTAAACGTATTGCTAGATGAAATATTTTTCTATACATGTATAAGAAAGATTGGCGGCAGTGAATTGTTTCATTGACTTGCGTTGCAGGTATGAAATAAAAAGCTTAAAAGTCGGTTATGGTGCGCCTTTAGGCCGTATCGGCGCACATTCGGAAGTGTTGGCCCGCGGGCCAATGTTGCTGAAGCTGCGCCGATACGGCCTAAAGGCGTGTATTAACCTATCAATTCCAACTGTTTAAATCCATGGCGCCATTTTCTTGTTTGTTGGTCAGATTGAGTATTGAGCGTTTTCTTCCATCCTATCCAATTCCTAACCGATCCCCAGACACACGAGTCTTGTTTTCTATTTAAACTTCTCTTCATACGGAACTGTTTTAATTCGACAGTCGCCATCCACCTTCATACTCAAGTACGAACATTCCTGGGACGAAGATTCGTTGTCAAGTAACCGGTATGCGGATTGACCACATATTCGGACATCCACTTATCTCGGACCTATGACAGCCTGCCGACATGTCCGAGGTACGCCGAGTGCCCTTATCATTCGGTGTAACTCGTTACTAATCCATTTATTCTGCTGTTTTCAGTCACACATCTGTCACGATTCGTATTTTAAATGGAGATTAATTGTGACATTTTGATTCGCTCTTTGATAGCGGTTCAATGGGTTAAGCTCGAGTATTTGTATTAACCCAAACTGACAACTACTTATTCATGAATGATAAATGGGAAAGTTTCGGGCGATAGTAATTATCAAAAAATATCGCGGGTGAAATGACATTAACTTGATCTCTCTCTTTGATAGATTTATTGCATTTTATCGATACCGAATTTGCATATACGTTTTAATTCGCTGATAGTGTGGGCGGCTGTACTTTAAAAATTGTGGGCTTGTTCGTTCAAGGCTCGGCCCAACGTCATAGGGCTACAATTTTGCCACATGCAGAGTCGTTACCATGGCAACCAGAAACCCTTATATACAAATGAAAGGAATGTATTTGTATAAACATATGGACCAAAATAGTATTTATCCAATTAATTTGCAAGAAAATATCAATTACACATTTGCTAGTACATTGTGGTCAAAGAGGATTTGTCTTTCAGCGAAAAACCGATAACATCAAAATGGTAAATGATTATAAAAATCTTCTATTTAGACGTGCTAAATATTGACGAGTTATAAACATGCACATTTAACAGATTTTGTTTTTAACAAAATAAAGAGAATAATTAAAGTTTTTTCCTCCACCTCGCTGACGGTGGGTGGCGAGCTCAAACCTGTTGCCACAAATTTTACTGACTGCAGTCGCGCAGCGGGACTGGTATCCCCTGGCCGCAGATAGGATCTCGGTTCGCAAGGATCAAGCTATCGGCTAATGGCCATTATGGTAAATGTATTTATCTGATTTCCGCTGTAATATAAAGTAAATAAGACACTATAATTGCTCTAATGGATTAGACCTTTGATAGGTCATGATGGCAGGACGACCGGATGTTTCGAAATTGCTCAGTCATTCAGGAAAATTACATTTTTGACAATTGTGCTGTCACTTTTAATTGACTTCTTTGCGTTAGTCGTAATTGTGCCTTCGTCTTTAAACATTTTGCTCTTGTCAAACATACGACATTAATTTGGCAGCTGTACATTCGTAATTACTATGGGAAAGTCAGCTCCCGCCATTTTGTCATAGCAAAAAGGTTAAGGACCGCGCCAACTATTTTCATATTTCTGATTGGTTGATACATTCGTGACGTAACACATGTGCCAAAATTAACCAATCGTGACACGCCTCAGAATTCCAGCGCACTAGTTTCTGTCAAGTCCGTTAGGATGGAAAATGTAAAATTTTAGCGTTCAGCAGCAGCCATGTCAAAATTATTTTGTTTCTTTCGTCCTTACCTCACTGCGGCCCTCCATTCATTTCTCTGTATATTTTAGTAACAAGTATTTCATTGAGGAAATGCTGTGGCTTTTATATACCATCACCAACAGCAACACTGATTTTAACGGCCCATAATAAAACAAGAGCACAACACATTGAGAAATAAAAGGATAAGAAGAATCATTTACTTCGTGTCAAACTTCGGCATTATAGTTGTATATTATAAATATAATAACTATTATCTATACAATTGCATATTTATTATATATAGATACACGTGAATCAACATAAATTGTGCCAATCAACATTCCGGTGTCCGAGCCCAGGGAAAGGCGCACCCAGAATGGGTCACATATCTCGTCTGATCGCGCGATTAACATTTCCCATTCGCGCTACACTTGATTTCCTAATTATCACTGACATAAGCAAAACATTATTTTGTTGTTTTTGTTGTGATTTTCATCTTAGAACACACAGGTAGTGAGCAAGAATCGATTACAGGAGCGATTCACAAAACTGCCGCTTAGCTGGAGCTCAACTCTCGCACGTGTGGCCTCATTACCGGAAGTGGAGGCACTTAAGGGCGGTGTTAGTGACGGAGGGTGAGGGGGGTAATCGAACTCGCGTGCCAGCGGCGGTGAAAGATGTTCAGGAGGTTACACCATTAGCAATAGTATTTTCTAGGTCAATGTTAATTAGTTATGACATTGTAAGTTGACTGAAGGAACGTTGAATTGTGGTTGACAACTCGACGACTGGGTGCGTAATAAAAAAAAGCAACAGTAGAAATTGCTGCACATTTTAATGATCGGGAAAATGTAATTTCGATTTTTGTTTTGCTTTACATTATCTGATGGTTGGTAATTTGCATGCACAGTTCGAGTAATTATTCGATGGTATAAAAGCAGATCACAATCTTTAGCCAACATAAAACAATTTCTTAATGAATTATGCATTTCGGATGCATTTTGGATGCATTTTCTCTGCAGGAATGGAATAAACAAGCTTCAACGGGATACAGACCCGCCGACATCTGTTCTTCTCGTCTGCAGATCATCAAGGCTATTGGATATCGTTATTTCCGGTGGCAGGTGAGGTATTCCGAGCATAATTACCTCGATTGCCCGGATGTAATTATAATCCAGGTGAGAATTACATGGCCCGGGCGAGGATGTTGGTGGGAGAGGCTCGGCGGGGAGCAATGCACGCGGGAAATCGGCTGATTCATTCACTGGCTGGAACACTGCCATTCACGAGAAAACAAGTGAACAGTTCGTGTGAACTTTTGGAATCGCTATTTACTTTTTCTCGTTCTCTAGTACTTTTCTCTGAACGCAAAAACTATTCGATGCTATTAGTTCCATTTTGCAAACGTTTCAAGTGTATACCTTTTATGTATATCCTTGTACATTTCTACATCACTGTTACCGTTTCTTTCACTTCTGGTCTTTTTTATGTATGTACATAAATGAGCTCCGCATTTCGTCTTACAAAGTTTTGCGATTTTCATACTTGTGAAATGAGCAATACAATATCTTATTTATTCAAAGCACCAACAAACCTCTAGGCATGAACGACATTATTCCTTTTCTGAAGTAAACACTACGCTCTTATCAATTAAATTCCCGTAAATTGAAATGATATGTTGTAAACAGATTTATGAAGATATTAAATAAATGTTCCTCAAATTGTATACGCAATGTATACGCAAGTGGAAATTTATGGAGGACAATGTTTGATTTATTAGCATATTAATGAAGTTCTGACTCTTTGTTCCTAGCCACAAATACGCAATGCCATTGTTTCTCTAGCGCGTCAAACATCACTGTTAATTTATACGTACCTTTTCATTAAGTCGCATTCTGCAAAACGCAATTTCTTGAATGTGCATTTCACCGCCATTCAAAAACGTCGTACTAAATTGCATATGAAATGCCTTTTGGCCTTTGAATGCTATGTTTTATGACAAATTTTACGTCTTATGGCAGTTTTATCGTCGACGCCTGTACCGGCTGAACCGCGTACCTTTTCTTACTTATGCGCGCGTGTATAGCAGGGAACTGGAAAGCTTTAAATGTTCGCGTATTCTGTTGTGCAAGGGAGATAACTCGTGTACGTCGCGAAAAATAGAATTTCAAATACGCTTTGGTTTGTTGCCCCTTCCAGTAACGAGCCGAACAAAAAACCAACGGTTGCAAATAATTCAAAATAGTTTAAAACGAACACTGATAGAAAATATGCTTTTATTTGGGTTTTGGTAATTTATCGTATTCGCGTTGTCACAATCTATCAAAGCCTACGTATCTCATTGATAAATATCGTTTACATGGTTGACATGTTTTTTTTTCAACATTGTAAAAAGTTATTTAATATTTTTAGATAACATGATTTAGAAGCGCAATTCGCAGATATGTATCAATAGAACTACTTCTTTTCTTTGCAGACAAATAGTCAATAAATCGAAAAAAAACGAAAGGTTTTTCTTCTTAACAGCAAAAACTGTCTTACCTTTTAATGATTGAAATTGTTGACTGTTGACTACTCACAAATTACAAAAAAAAATAAATTACGACGCGATTATCGTATACAAAATATTGAATTAGACACTTACGCCAAATCATGCACCTATCAATATCCCCCGCCCCCCACGAGGGGTGAGCGGCAGGCATATACCGGACTTTAGATTGAAAGCGATTCCCGACAGGCGGGAATTAGACTTTAAGATGGTGGCAGACGCGCATACACCAAGCATCTCCCACTTTAGGGATTTAAACAAAAATAGATGTCTTTAGGGTGGAGAATTAGACCCCAAAAATGAATTAGTCAAATTCCCCTGGGTCAGCCCGCCGGTCACCCATTAATTTCAGGTTGTAAAATATTATCATTGTGTCAGGTGATCTCACAAGCTGGTCTTTACAGTGGAATGGATCTCCATCTTCAACGAGGTAAAACACCATGCCAGCTTATACCAATACATGGACATTAAATAAATTCAGCTGCATTCTAACAAATGTGTCATTTAAATTAAAAATTTCCTGTATATAAATCTCTTCTTCCCAGTTTCTTTCCTCGACAACAGTCTTATATACGCTGTCGGTGTTTAGATTTTATATATGATTACATGTACTATACCGGAGTTTTCGTAAGTTTGCCGCGTATGGATCCACTTTCAGTGGAAAAACTGTCAATGTCAATGGAAACGACCCTTAATATAATTTAATTGCTATTTATCAATATTTTAAGCAACATGTTTTTTCATACATGTCTAATTCCCCCGTCACACCGGACTGGCGTCCTTACTACGTTTTTACGGCGACCTAGGACGCGGTAGAATCGCCACGGGCGCTATAGAGCCGTGGCGAGAACGCTGAAAGACGCTACGGGAACCCCGAGGTTCGGCGTCCTGGCTAGAACGCGATAGGATCGCCCTGGGGTTGCCATGGTTGCAGAAGCAACGCGAATTAGGCCCGATGGATGTAGTATAGACGGGGAAGAGTCGCCGTGAAAACGCACAGTTAAGGCCAATGGACCGCTCGGACCTATGCGCGACCCTACTGCGTTTTTAGTACGACTATGGCGTCCTTACTGCGGTATTAGCGCGTATGTTTTCTGAAGTCTAACTTTTGTCCGCGATCCTACGACGTCCACCATGCGTCCTTTCAACGTTCATGTAGTTTTATCGGCGTTCCTCCTGCGATCTTACCATTTTTTCTATGTTTGTACAACGTTAATAGCGCGTCCCTAGTCCGACCGACCATGGTTTCACTGGCGATCAGCTATAAAACACAGTCTTTCAGTTTACTTTCATCAATGTATCTCTCAAAATTACTATGACTTAATGTACACCGATATTCGTCATCGTCAAAGAGGAGAATGACACTGCTGGTACAACACATGATTCTTGTCCAGCAGCAGCATCAGGCAAATGACCATCAAATAGCCTTTAGTCTGAATAATAGAAGAAAGATGAGGGAAAAGCGAAGAACCGTGGCTCGGTAAAGTCCGCAGAGAAAGGTTCGGCCACTTAAACCGCCTCATCCCGGAGTTGAGACAGGAGGATATTGCAACCGCCTCATCCCGGAGTTGAGACAGGAAGATATTGCAACCGCCTCATCCCGGAGTTGATACAGGAGGATATTGCAACCGCCTCATACCGGAGTTGAGACAGGAGGATATTGCATCGTTCCATGACGTCCTCACGATTGATGAACCGCTTACAAGGCTTTGCCAACGTATCAACAAACAACATACACACTGCATGATCCGGGCCAGAGCTGGCATCCTCTCTACGCATTCTGGCTTCCGGTGACGTTTACGTCAGCAAGAAGTTTGACCGCAGACTCCCAGCACATCTCTTGTCACCGTAGTTAACGAAGTCTTCCAAGTCAGCGTAGACGACAACAAGTATGTCGAAACGAAGTACCCTATCACCAATGGAGAATATGGATTACAGCGGCGAAAAAAGTCGAGTTGCTCAATTCCGCAAATTGCTCCTTGTAGTAAAATCAAACACATTGAAGAGTAAACACATGAATGAAAAAAAATAGCGTTTTATACACGCAGCGCGGACGCTGTGTGCATAGTCGCAGTGCAGTCGCCTTGCGCGGCAGAGTCGTCGAAGACATGCCAAGATCGCAGTGAACGCACTGTAAACGCAGTAAAGACGCAAAGGACGTGGTAAGGCCGAGGTGGGGACGCCGTGTACACGTGCAGAACACCGACAGCAGGACCCCGGTGTGACAGATGACCAAAATTTTGAAGTTTTGGAGATAAATTACTGGCGTACTTAATGCGAGTATTTGCCTTTTCCCAAACAAATGATTTTTTGGGTCGCAGCCACTCCAGGGTGATGGGGATATAACTGACGCATGACAAGTTAAGGTATTAAGCAATATGTGAACGAGACTGAAACCGTTGCAGCTATTGTATGTGGATTATTTGCGACAGAGTCCGCTTCAACTTTGTCTTCGAATACACGCGGTTAATTTCTAGCCACACAGAGGATGCAAAATCGACACAATGATTTGTGTGCTTATTCGATATCTCAAAGTTAACTTTGTTATTTTTTATGTGTTTTTTTTCAGGCTGATTTCAACGGTCATGGTATTCTTACATGCTTACTGGAAAAAAGAAAAAGAAAACTGCAATCGTACACAACGTATTCACGCATGAAGGCAGAACGAAAACACAAAAGAGGAATACTTTATAAAAAATACATGTAATAATAGTATTGCAAGGTGTACTTACACTTGCATTATTTTTATTATAGTACATATTTACATATTTACAATCAAATTATCAAACATATCACAGTACTTTAAGAACATTTCATTTAACAGAGTAGTAAGAACAATGTATACTGAATCCGGCGCATGAAAATTGTGCCAGTGACATTATATACGGACTACGTAGGAATAGCGTCGTCATAATTATTTTCGTTTACATACCATGCATTAGCATTAACCACTTTACCATTCAAAAAATGATGAAACTGATATTTTGTTCAAATCTAAACGTCGGGTTAGACTACACAAATGAAGAAGAATTGAGGCGTTTCCTGGGAAAATCGGGCTTAATGCACGTGCGTAAAGTATCGTCTCGGATTAGCCTGTGCAGTCCGCACAGGCTAATCCGGGACGACACTTTACGCCTACAGTGGATTTATGTTTAGAAGAGACATCATTGAAACAGAGAACACCATAAAAGCGGAAAGTGCCGTCCTGGATCAGCCTGTGCGGACTGCACAGGCTGATCCGGGACGACACTTAACGCACATGCATTTAGCCCGGGTTTGCACACGACAAGCCTCAATTATAATAATATACCCATGATTATGCTTGAATAAGAATATTACATACAACGATTCTAACTAATACTTACAAAATTATACACTATGATAACTAATAAAGAATATACAAGGTTAATATAAGAGCCTTTGAAACTTGATTCGCTGTTACATCTCAGATAGAGGTCAGTGTGGCTGTTACAGACCTCGCTCTGGCACGAGACCGCGTTTAACATTTCCGGTCCCGAGGTGAAGCAGTAAGACAGCGGCGTCTGTGAGCATGCGCGGTAGAAGGTAATGATACTTCCGGTATCTATAGATGCATAGGCAAAACACGATTACTAATACATTAAAATTTCACATATTTGTAAGTTTGGTCATGTCGTTACTGGATTACTTGTATTACCATATTTTTCACAAATCAGATTGTTCACATCTGTGAAAATCGGATCTCATAATTCTTCACAGGTGTGAAAATTAAGACCGTATTCTTCACACCTCACAGTCTTATTCTTCAAACTTTCTGTGAAGTTTGTGATCGCATCAAGTTGTTTATATCAGTCTTCGAAATTAGTATTTGCCCGCTCGCCGGTGACAAGTAAAAATATTGTCGGGCACAGATTAATTTTTTAATAAAAAAAAGTCCAGACTTGTAAACGAAATTTGGGCAAGTAAAAATTATGAAATTACTGGCCCGAATGGCAAGTAATTTTTAAAAGTTAACTTCGAAGACTGTTATATGTAATGAAATCATATTATTCTGTGATCCTCAACGCATACCCCGTTTTAGGCCAATCACTTTCTTCACACTTAAAAATGGTACAAATCAAATCGTATTCTTGACAGGTGTGTGAATATGATTTGTGAAGAGTACGACAAGCACACGTTTACGTATGTCAAAATTACAAGTTTATTACAAGCTGAGGGTTGCATTTCAAATATATTGTTTTTCAATGACATTACTCACTTGTATCAATTTTCTCCTGGGTGTAGCAGTAGCTCGTGTCGTTACACGGGTATGTGGGTAGGATCTTTTCCGGGTTTGTTATGCAGTCCGTCCGGCTCCATTCATCTCTGTTACCCCTCTGGTAGGAGCACTGGTAGCATTGGAAACCTGGGAAACATAATGTGAGGCGTGTCGTGGGAAACCCGGACCTAATGCATGTGCGTAAAATGTCGTCCCGGATTAGCCTGTGCAGTCCGCACAGGCTAATCCGGGACGACACTTTCCGCCTGCAGGGGATTTATGTTTAGAAGAGACTTCCTTGAAATAGAAAATACCATAAAAGCGGAAAGTGGCGACCCGAATTAGCCTGTGCGGACTGCACAGGCTAATCCGGGACGACACTTTACGCAGAAGCATTTAGCCCGGAGTTTCCCACTACTCGCCCCGTAAGTATACATTTTGTACGACATGAAACGCCTGCTTCATCAGAAGGAGACAAAGGCTAACCTACGGTCCTTTATTTATGGCAAGTGACCAATTTACCAACACAGCATACCAGTATAAAAAGACGAAACAAACCAAATAAAAAACGAATATACGGTGGCATAGTGGTGACATGTATGTGTTTATTTTTAATTCGTTGCCACGACTTAATATATCGTGGCCACGAGATATGAAGTCGTGGCCACGAGTTATTAAATCGTTGCTACGAGTTATTATGTCATGGCCACGAGTTGTAAAGTCGTGGCCAAGAGAAATATAAAAACACACTCGTGTCACCTTTATGCCACAGTACTACAATGATTAAAACTGTGATCGCAGCTTTGCAATAGGCAACGCAAAGCATTGGGCGTTTCAGCAGGCTTAAAGGCGCAACCTCACATTTGATCCAAAAATTTAAATATATCAGGAAACTTCAGTAAAAACAAAACATCCCTCCTATGTTTCGGTGCATGTAACTGTCGTATGAACTACTAAGCAGGCTCGAGCGACGTTCCCTGGTTTCACAAATAAAGCAGCTTAATTCGTCACGAACATACCTAAAAAACTACGAAATAACAATTCGTTTATTGTTCCGAAATAAACACGTTTGGTAGTGCACAGACAGATCATATTGTTGCTAGTCTTCATTGCTCAATAGCCATTTTCGGATATGATAATGCTACTAGCCACTAGTATATTGGGACAGTGTGATACACGGCTGTTACTTTTCACTAATTCATTTATTTAGACACATTATCGCCGAAATACCGCGCACACATTCGTTCCAGAATGTCGTGTTTTCCTATAATGGGGCGCAAACGCTCTGTCAAGAGACAAACATTTCCGTGAAGAGCGCATAATATTATTGCAAATGTGGCGAGAGTGGATTGCATCCCACATAGTACAGTTGCCCGAAAACGTAGTCATTTAAATTGGGGACACTCAAGTCAACAATTGGTCCTACGTTCAAATCTGTCTAATTTGGTAATGGAGCGTTAATTAAATAGAGCGACTGTTTATTGGGCAATTGTAAAGTAATTTGAAATCTATCGGGATGTTGTGGATACTATTTACACAGGGTTGGTTGTTATCATTCGGTTTGTTTGATAGTTTACGTCCACAATAAGAACCCGAATCCTGCCACAGATCGTATCACTAAATATGGGGACAATTTTATTTAAGATCACGTGATATTTCTAACTTAAGATGTATTATAGTTTAATATAAATGAGGCATATATGACCCTTCCCAAAACTTATCTGACAGTAATAGTCAATTTGGAAGAAGAACTATCTTACTTTCCTTATTTTGAAAAAAATAAGGTCCGAATACTCATAGTCGGCGGGGAAGAACCGCGTAAACTTAGAAACCGCCGAGCACCGTGCATATTGTCCAAAACAGAAACATGACGCGACGTTGAACTTTTTGAAATTCGGAGTATAAGAAATGTTTATGTCAGGTATTATCGATACCTTAAGATTTAGTCTTTCATTGTCGAAATTACCCTGCTTTAAATATTATATTTTGGAACACTAGGCAAAAATGACAAAATGTCTGGTTTTCACCTATAAACTGATGGGAAATGTAACCTTAATTTATGTTCAAATATATTTTATTTACTTGTCGGAATGTGCTATCGAAATGTATTATCTCAGCAAGTTATATAAGTAAGTATCAGTTTGCGGTTTCTACGGTAGCATGGTGAACGTTCGTACGACCGAACATGACGCCGATGTTAACTGGCGTCGTTCCGACGTCATGCGAGGGCGTCAATTCATGGGTGTATCATTTAGTTTTGGCACATTCTCGCGTATTATAAGCGTTTGCTCCTTACAGATGCCAGTATACGTATAAAACAGTACAACTGGATGACACAACAAGTGAACTTTTGTAGAGTATTTTCACTCATTTCCAAGTCATCTCAAACGAACGTATTAAGCCCCGGTCACACTGTTACGATTTAGGCTACGATTTCCCATGATTTACAAAATCTTGGCGAATCGTGGTAAAGCGTGAAAACATAAGCACTGGCATCTGTGTCAATCTTGAAGAATCTTGGGGGATCCTTATCGATCGTGAAGCCCTACGTGTTCAAAACATTCCTGGCTTATCGTAGCGTCGCCACGTTTTTTCCAAAACGTACGACAATCCTAGTGCCATCGTATCTCAGTCTGGCTTATTCCTAAAGCCACTGTAGAGGCATTCGTGGCATTTCGTGTTCAATCGTGATAAATCGTGACTGTTTTTATGACATATATGTTAAGCCCCGGTCACACTGTCACGATTTTGGCTATGATAGCCCAAGATTGATCGTGGACGTGTAAATCGTGATTAGTCGGGATGCACAGTGTCCCGATTGTATCTTTCTACGTATACCTACGGTTGTTGTAGGACGAGACTACGAATATCAACGACACTTGTAGGTTTCCGCAGCCGATTCACCACGGTTTTACCAAGATATGATACGGTCTGATACGGTTGTAATACCCTAGCGTCATGTAAACGCTACGGTAACAGACGATTACAGACGATTGTTAACGTTTCTCCTAAGATTGTAATAGGATTAAAGAAGATTTATCACGAGAAAACTACGACCAGCCAATAATTTCTCACGCTTCACTTCTCTTCAATGCGATTTGGACATTACGATGCCTCGTGCATAATCGTGGCACCAATGTAGACAAACGTAGTGAGTGCGTAGTTACATCGCCATAAACCGTATGCGCAACTCGACCTAATCGTCGCGTTGTCGTGGTCCATCGTGTATATTCGTGAGTAGTCATGGTAGTTGTCGCTAAAGATCCTACTGGAATCGTAACTGAACCGTAGGGCAAGCGTAGCAATCCGTACCATATACGTAGCAAAACGTACCATAACGTAGTACAATCTTGTAATATATATTTCATAAGATCAGTCACGATTAATCACGACAAAGCACGAAAGGCCACGAATGCCTCTACGATGGCTGTAAGAATAAGCCAGATTGAGATATGATGGCATTAGAATGGTCCTACACTTTGGAAAAATCGTAGCCAAAATAGTGACAGTGTGACCGGGGCTTTACAAGACTGTAGTACGTTATGGTACGTTTTGCTACGAATATGGTACGGATTTCTACGCTTGCCCTACGGTTCAGTTACTATTCCAGTAGGATCTTCAGCGACAACTATCATGATTGGGTCGCGTTGCCTGTACGGTTTATCGCGATGTTACTACGCACTCACTACGTTTGCTACGTTGATGTCACGATTATGCACGAGGCATCGTGGTTTCCAAATCGCCTTAAAGCGTAGTGAAGCGTGATAATTATTAGCTACTCGTAGGTTTATCGTGATGAATCTTCTTTAATCTTAGGAAAAACGTTAACAATCGTCTGTAATCGTCTGTAACCGTAGCGTTTACCTGACGCTAGGGTATTACAACCATAACAACAGAACGTATCATATCTTGTGAAACCGTGGTGAATCGGCTGCGAAAACCTACAAGTGTCGTTGATATTCGTAGTCTCGTCCTACAATAACCGTAGGCATACGTAGGAAGATACAATCGGGACACTGTGCATCCCGACTCATCATCATTAACACGTCAACGACCAATCGTGGGCTGTCGTAGCCAAAATCTTGACAGTGTGATCAGGGCTTGGAACAACTGTTTGGCCGCTGCCAGGTTTAGTGGCAGACCACACAAATCAGTACCAATACGTAACTGCAGTTATATAAGCGAACACTTATTTTAGTTTGCCACTTAACTCATTCCGCGCAACGTTGCCACACTGACCCTTTTCGTGTGTCACGGAACCTGTCGTTGTTATATATTGCCTATGTGTTTGCGATAAAAGAGTGTAATACGTGGAATAATGCCTCAAAAGAGCTACATGCTCTATATTTCTTTAACATGATATTTCATTATACTTAAGAATATAAGCATTTAAGTTTTTCTGTAAATTTGTGAATCATATTTTTGTGCGTCCTATCGTAATTAAGACACACCTTTCTCAATTCATATGCTTATATTTTTCGTTATCATATTATTATATAACATGCTTTCAGTTGGACTAAGACGTGTGCGTATATACAGTAGTAGTTTGAAAATAAATACAGTAATAATTCTGTGGAAACACCCCGGCACCCGAAATGCGGCCGGCGCACGGTTTACGCCAGCAAAGGTAAACTTTCTGGTGATACAGAAATAATGTGTTGTTGCTGACAATCATTTATAAACGCTCAAACTATAACGATAATATACCGTCCCCTGATCAAATATACGGAGAACATATCACTTTTTGTTTACATGTTAACACGAATGGTTTATTACTTTTATATAAAATTCTACAACACTTTCACGCCAAGGTGGTAGGTTTAGTGCTAGGCACTCTCACCATTTTGCTGTGCTGTTTGGCGAAAGAGAAATTAGCCATTGTTTTGTGATATAAACAAATCAAAATGCGTGCGTACGTTCCTTGAATTTTGAAAATTATCGACATTATGTTGATATATTATTTGTAATAATATTTTAATATTAATTCCATTACGGTGATTTCATTGGAATATTTTTGTTCCATAATAATTATGTCACATACCACTAACTGTCCACGCTAAAGAAATGCACAGCACTACACGGAGGCGACATCCAACCAAGTCCATTTTGTTTCTGCGTCTGAGGTGCAAACAGTGTTTTTATAGGTAAACACATCCGTTAAGTGTACACATCAGGGTCGTCGAATATCTTTGCGATGACGCGCCGAGAAATTATTGCGTTGTTAGAATCTTAAACACGAGCAGTAGTGCACCCTCTCGTTGAAAACGTATCCATAATATTTGTGAAGTATTCAAATTGCGCAGTGGCAAATTACTTTTAATGGAGTGGTATTTATTATTGTAAAATTCGACCTTGAATAGGGTTGTCCATAATCTATCAGTTGTTGCCTGTGCTTAGGACATAAGTCAGTAAAAATACGATGTGGTGAAAGGGACTTGTTCACACATTTTACGGTATAAAACAGCCATTTAAAGCTCTGCAAAATCTGAAGCATCTGGACTGACAAAATAACAACTATTAAATAAGGAAAAAAAGTAAACACAAAAATGCCCTGTGAACTGGTCCCTTCAACAGAATAATAATATCACAATAACATAATAACTTCAGTACATGTATAACCCGCATTAATAAACAAAACGCCACTATGTTCGGTCAACCGATATTTTATCACAAAATATTCATTCATGATGTAGATAAAATAGGCAATCCATGATTCTTGTTATAAACTTACAACTTCATTTGCATGGCCGCCGTTCAATAGTTCCAACATTGTGAAAATTATTGTGTGTTATTGGACACATACACATATACGCATAATATTGATCTACTCGTAACTGTACATACATAATGTAGTTTTCATGTATGGCTAAATGCATTCAAAGCTCAGGGCATAATAAAAGTGTGAGTTATGTTATATAATGTACGGTTCTAGACATCATTTATTTATTTATGATTATCTTTTAATGTTGTCAACTTCAGTGATAATGGCTGACGGCTTACCTGTATTAGAGCCACTCCGCATTTGACAACAACACCCGCTTTTGTTGCTCAGTCGCATTTGACAACAACACCCGCTTTTGTTGCTCAGTGTAAACGATCACGTTGATATAAAAAGAAAACAAACTTCATGTACAATTTACGTGCCGACTGTTGGTTGAATGCTTCTCAGCATGGGCGTGCCCAGGCACGCACGTATACTTGGCTGAAAAGGAAAATTTTAAAACTGTCAAAAACGTCTTTAACACAAAACCTCACTGCGATTTGGTCAAAGTTTATTAAATTCAAATTCTGCATTTGTGTAAATATGAAAATGATCAAACACATAACATAGTCTTAATGTAAAATGGCTTAATGAAAAGGAATGCTTTTAATATTAGCAGGTTATTACCCATGAATATTTTTCGCAGCGTTATTTATAACATATATAATTTTACAACCGCAGTCCTAAAGCGCATATTCGCCGTTCTAGAAACAAAACTACAGGGTCATGTTTGCCGAACCGTCCCTAATCAGTGCGTGCGTATAAACCTACCTCAGGCATGCCCCTGCTAAGGCGTTTCAATCTATAGAGGAATGACGTAACCACCCTGACCAAAGCATAACCGCAATACCTCCCAACGGTCGACGCCCTCTTTTGGATTCTTCTACATCATTTGCTGACGTCGATGGTGAAATGGGTTTCTGTTGATCGCGAAAACAAACATTTTTGCGTTGTTTACATGGCGCGGAATTATTCAGTATTTTATTAAACAAAGTTTACGAGAATTTGTTAAACTTGAAGTTGATTGTAAATTATTAAGAAATAATTTTGAATTTATCGTTGTTTAATAGCCACGCATCAGAACGACAAAGAGTTGTTTATTGTCCGATAAACAACGATAATAAATTATTTCGATTCCAACGTGATTTGGCATATATTTTTGCAATTGTAATTGGAACTACTTTATAGTATGCTCCGCTCAGAATCGGAACGTCTTTTTGCGTTGTTTATGGGTAGTTTAACAACGATAAATTAGTTCTTTGTGTATAGAAAATTTAGCGATTATCATGTTAGAATTTCAAATAGCATATGGAAGTAAATGCACACAGAACTACAGATTAGTAAGTGGTATGTTTTGGTTATGGGTGACACATTAAAAGCAATCTCATGCATGTTTGAAAACGACTGCTGCACCTGGGATACGGCGAGTGGGGAATATTGATCGGACATGCTTTATTTGCGAAATATAATTTATAACAGTTTTATCTTTGCCATACTGCAGTTGAGAGTTGTTTGTCATCTACCACACAAAATGTTTAAAGACATTGGGTTTCCTAGTTTCCCGTCAAAGGAATGTTAATTATGGAGTACAATTAGGGTCATTAATATCTTGGACAGCATCATGCTCATGGAAACGAGCATTATGCTCGTAAGGTGGGAAATCATGCTCAATGAACGGGCATAATGCTCGTAAAAACGAGCATCTTGCTCTTTCAACCGAGCATCATGCTCATAAGACCGAGCATCATGCTCGTAAATTCGAGCGTGACGCTAGTTTTTGGAGCATCATGCTGGGTTAGGCAATAAAGACCCTCGTCGTACGGCCTAGTACTATTGAGCATGATTCTCAATGAGCATCATGCTGGGTTAGGCAATAAAGACACTCGTCGTACGGCCTAGTACTACTGAGCATGATGCTCAATGAACGAGCGTCATGCTCGTATGATCGAGCATGATGCTCCACCTAAAGTGCTCAATAAACGAGCATGATGCTCGATAAACGAGCATTAGCATGATGCTCGATAGTACTAGGCCGTACGAAAAGGGTCTTTATTGCCTAACCCAGCATGATGCTCCAAAAACTAGCGTCACGCTCGAATTCACGAGTACGATCCTCGATCTTATGAGCGTGATGCTCGGTCGAAAGAGCAATATGCTCGTTCATTGAGCATGACGCTCGATCTTACGAGCATGATGCTCGTTTCTATGAGCATGCTGCTGTCTAAGATATTAAAAACCCTAATCGTACTCCATAGTTAATCCCATGCATGATTTGTGCATGGAGAAATCCCGTTATTGTGGTCAATGAAGCGTTTCACGTGTGAGGGTCGTCTCATAAATCTATACTAGTATCCAAAATTGAACGTACAGCAAATGGATAAAAATTAGGTAAATTATTAACAAATTGACGTGGTTTTTCCATGCAAATTTACTTATTGGTTGACAAAAACTTACTAAATGATTTTTAGTTCGTAAATTGTTGAATTTATTATGTATTGTAAACTTCTAGGAATGTTCAACATATTTCATAGACGGCCCTTAAATGACTTGTCCATTTGATGACAGTTAATATTACCGTTAGAAGTACAGTCCGGTGGCTCGGAGATATCTCGCATGAGCGCTTCCGCTTTCATTCCCAAACCACAATAGCGAGGAAAAAGTTTTGTTTTTAATTATGTTGCAAGGCATTTAAGAAAACTCTGAGATAGTCGTTCGACCTTAAATTGAATTCAGAACATGCATGCGAAGTAGGATCCCGACATTCTCCGTTTTGAAAACCTTAATCCTTTTTCATGACAAATGGTCGATAGAGAACGAAGAAAATAACGAAGAAAAGTCACTAAAATAATCCATTTAAAAAAACAATATCCATACTCAAAATGTAAGACCCATACATGCCCCAGAGCTCATTTACAACATTTTCAAGCAATTAATAACAGCTAAACCGAGTAATGACTGAAAATTACTGGTACCACGCATGAGGTGCATGGTGCCACGCAGGAGCGATTATTAAATATATGTAAAACAAATGGGTTCGGCTTAATTTGCGATTGACAAATGCAGTCTAAACTGGGGTTGTGTTCTTGTAACTACTGTATTTTTTTAACATGCAGTACATACTGTAGAAACCACAGGTTTTCAACGTGTTTTCCCAAAGAAAAACGAGTACATTATAATTAAGGTGATACCAATTTTGTGCAAAAATACAGACCACGAGTCTGTAGTGTGCAAGAACCCCCCTCCCCCCCCCCCTCCTAAATATTGCTTATTCATACACATAAATTGGATAATGGGAAAATCTTAAAATTGCATGGAGACAATTCAACAGTGTGATTATGGAGTTTAGAGTTTATTGCTTTATACATTGGAAATCTGTATATAACGAATATATTTTATTGTAAGATTATTAGGAAAAATTAATCATATTACTGATTAAAAAAATATTCCGGGGTTTGAAAGCCTTGTTTACATATATATAAAGCAAGGTTATTATTAGTTCGATCATGTTTGGACTTCATTAACTCAAAAAATGTGTACACACTTGGTATTTTCCAATAATATTTATCAATGTACAGTTGTCTAATTTCCGTATTAAGAT
The DNA here is from genome assembly GCA_027627225.1 of Congeria kusceri. Lineage (NCBI taxonomy): Eukaryota > Metazoa > Mollusca > Bivalvia > Myida > Dreissenidae > Congeria > Congeria kusceri. The sequence goes on along the minus strand of CM051025.1, from coordinate 15,350,411 downwards.
TACACTCAATTACAAAGAGATACTCGTCTTCCAGAACATTACAACTATCACATCGTCTCTCATCAAATGGAATTGAAACAGGTTTATGCCATCTTCCAGCCTCAACATTTAATCTATGTGAAGAAACTCCAAGTCTATTAAGGTTACTTCTAAACTTACATGTTTTAAAATTGGACAAGTAAGATTGCAATTAAAATCACAAAACATTGTAAACGTTCCAGCTCTAGACGAAATATTAAGCTCAGACAAACAATTTTGTATAAAAAGAACACTTTATCATAGACAGAAACATGTTACCATCACCGACACTTTGATTTAGCTCTGCATATTGAAAACCAAGGGATGGTAAAAGAGAGCATACAGATTTAGCCCAATTTTTCACATTTGGCTTATTTTCAATTTCAGTGCACATATTGTTGTACACACACATTTAACATATTTACAGTCCTCTAATTCAACAATTTTAGCAAATATCTAACTACATTCACAGCCCTCTTAGTACGGAGAGAGGTTCTACCTCGTTCACCAAAAATTTTAATGAATCCTTTTTAACACAGTAACATCATCCAGCCCCCAAACTTCAGAACCATAATTCAATACAGGCAGTAAAAGCTTATCAAATAAATAAAGTTTACATTTAACAGACATTGTAGAGTACTTAACAAAACATAAGTTATGTTTATACATTGCCTTTGATGCCTGACCTGCTAAGGTTTCAAAGGTAGATGTAAAAGATCCACAAGTTGTGACAAAAATACCTAAATACGTAAAAGAACTGACAATTTCCAATGGCTCTCCTTTATAAGAGATATATATATGTTTCTTAATCTTCCACCTTTCCTAAAAATCATTATCGTTGTCTTGGTAGAAGTAGCACTTAATTTCCATCTATCACAATAATTTTCTAACAATAACAATCCTTTCTTCAAATCTTCTTCGGTTTCTGCTATTATAACAATATCATCTGCATCAAGCAGTAAAAATAACTTCAACATGCCTAATCAATACCGTTGAAACCATGCAACATTTAGTATTCTATATCATTTAAGTACACAGAAAATAAAAATGATGATAATGACTCCCCTTGTCGTACACCAACATGACATTAAAAATCTTCTTCATATACGCATGATATTTTTAAGCCCAAATATTTAACCTACTGTTTATCAATTTAGTAAACAATTTACCAAACGTGCTTAAAGCAACAGTCCAGAAATATGTTAATTATAATACAACTTTGCAAAAATCTTTACCAATAGACACATTACCGATTAAAATACAAAAACCCGCATTAAAATCGGTAAAATAATAACGTTTTGGTAACTTTTTATCGTATAGTTATCTGGACGCGATAGCTGGTGATGCCTCTGGAGTAAATCAGCATGTACATTAGTGTATATCCCGTTCGTACCAAGCGTTTTCGAACTTATACATTTTAAAATGCTTTTCCTAAATAAGAAACAGTTGTCGAATAAACGGCATTAACGTTCATTAGAACTAATGCCAATGTAAGATGTATTGAATTATGTTCTATGGACTGCGGGTTTAACAGTGTAATACCCCTGTAGTTATTGGCATTGTCCTTTTCTCCAGTTTTATGAAATGGAACAATCCAGCCTTCTGACCATGCCTCCTGAAATTGTCCCTTTTGATAAAGATTATATAACAATGCACATATAACAATTAAAAACTTATTACAATAAACTCCATATTTAAAAAATTCATTCAACAAAAAATCAGGCCCAGCTACATTTCCATTGTTTAATTGTTTCCAAACGTTAACAATTTTATCACAGGTAAAGGGTACATTTAGTTCTTCAAACATAATGTCTATTTTACATATCTATCATTAAAGTACAAAATATCTTCATTTGGTGGATAAAATGGAGAATCTGTGTTATTTACAGCTTTAAAATAGTCAAAGAAATCTTTGCATGATAAACATTTCTTATTATCGCTAACAATATATCCTTTTACAATTTTACAATAAGCTTGGCACTTGACAGTCTAGCATTTTCTGATTTTATACATTGTTTTTCATCATATATACATTTCTTTTTTCTAACAATGCCTTTGTACACACTCCTGGATTCAGTCATGTTTTTTTTTCTATTAATAAATTATATCATTGGGATGTTAAATGATGTATGAACTATTTAGTGTGAAGTAAATATCCTATCAACCACTTAGTTTTGAAAACCACACAAAAATTACGTTTATTTTATTAATCAGACACGAATGATGAAAAAAGATTGCATATCAAGTTTGATGTGTTTATTTCTCCAAACTCGCAATTCTAATGTATATGAAAAATTAATATTGATATTAGGGCTGTTTTTTTTACACATTGCAGATTAGTGTGAGCCAATTAATTTTTTTTCACGGAAAGCCCCGTAAGAATTGGTTTGTATCAAAATGATCTTACCTGATATTGCAATGTCCTTAGTATTTTTCCTACATGATGTAACACACTTTCTTTTCGTTTTTCAGACGAGTACTGTCACAAGGATCGAAACGATTAGCATGCGAACTCATATCGAGTGATTACAATACGTATGAGGTGATGGAGTCGACAGTTCAAACTGCTCCAATTCCAGTTCCAGAAAACTACACCGCAACTTCAGCGTAGCTGAGACACTTATCAACCACCATTCATTGACCGCTTACATCGTAAATCATTTATCTTTAATCAAACACGGATGTTGCAAGTTGCATACAATAAGCAGAATTAAATAAGCAGATTACTTAAACAAATAACTACCGGTACATGCAGTAATTATAAAATTGTGTCATACAAATAGCACAAGAAAATGCGATGATTTGTTTATCTGTGATGATTTACCCTGTGATTTGTTGACGTTTTTTTTTATATAATAAAAAACCCAATAAACACACACACTACATAAACTGTTTTGTTTTTTATTGCAAAAAAGCATTACATCATTACATGCCATCATTGACCTGACACAATATATTGAAATACAGTTGATACCAATCCATAAGTTACAAGTATATTTAGACTGTGAACATATAAATTTTTGTAACATGTACATAATATTTAATACCAATTAGACACCCATCCGTTACGACATAAGAACTTTGGTTTCATTGATCCTATAATCGTACTGTTGACGAACGGGAAGGTCCCCATGGGACGGCTCATTGAATCTAGAAAACCTGTACGCTCGGTCAAATTTCAGGTCAAATTTCTTTCATCCGTATCGAAATAGTGATCCCTGAAAATTCAAATAAGAACAATTAATGTAAGGCTATTACAACGGAATGGTTGACACTCAAATGTTTTTCAGTACCGTAACTATTTTAACTTAGAATTACCTGACGAATAAATATAATGCCCGGCACTATTGCATGTCGAGGTATGCATGAAGCTACAAATACTCAATAATCGCTCCTGCGTGGCACCAAGCACCTCATGCGTGGCACCAGTCATTTTCGGTCATTACTTGGTTTAGCTGTTGTTAATTGCTTGAAAATGTTGTAAATGAGCTGTGGGGCTTGTATGGGTCTTATATTTTGAGAATGGCTATTGTTTTTCTTCTTCAAAATATATTATTTTAGTGACTTTTCTTCGTTATTTTCCTCGTTCTCTATCGAACATGGGTCAGAAAAAAGCATATAAGTTTTTCAATGGGGAGAATGTCTGGACCCTACTTCGCATATATGTTCTGAATTCAATTTAAGGTCGAACGACTGTCTCAGATTTTTCATAAAATGACTTAACACATAATTAAAAACAAAACTTGCTTATACTAACGCTGGAGCTCTGAAAGCTCCCTAGTTAACCGCCTAGTTATCCTGAGCAAGAGGACTGGAAACAATTGGAGTTATCTAGTTATCTGGAGCTCTGAAACCTCCCTAGTTAACTGCCTACAGTTATCTGGAGTCTGAAAGCTCCCTAGTTAACTACCTCTGCGCACACTACACTATCTTCCTGACTGCTCCATTACAGAAGAGTTTTGATTATGTCCAGTGTAAGAAAATGGGATTTGAAATAGCTCTTCGATTTTGTTTGTTTGTTTGGATTTTTCGCCGTATTCAACACTATTTCAGTCATATAACGGCGGTCAGTTAACCTACTCACACTTTTCCTGGGTAAGCTGGTTTACCAGTACTGGGTGCACATACTTATGCCAGTTACTGATAACTGCCCTTTTGAATCAGAGGTAGGGGGAGGATGGCCGTAGAAATAATTTCATGACCAATCCCCACACAAGTTATGTGGCTGGGCTGGGAATCGAACCCGCTCTTCGATTTAAAGTAGTTCTTCTTTGCAAAATATTTATTGTTTTACAGTCACTGTATCAATTAGAGTTAATGTTTGCTTTGTCAGGTAGCAGTTTGGGTCCACTGCCGGAAACGTACCCACGTACAGCTTTTTTGAATAACATTACAAATCTGTCGATTTGCATGTTTACTGTAGTGAGTTCAGTTTGGTTTTCAATTTGATGTTATGGAGCCCTCTTTGTGGTTGTGTTAGTTGTTTACGACGAATCTTGCACCAATGTTTTGTACCGTTTCGAGTTTAGCAGTGTCCTTTTTGTGGTATAAGTCCCAAACTATATGTGCTCATGTGGACCGTATCAGGCCTTTCTGAAGTTCAGGATTATTACCGGGTATGTCTACTTGCTTTTTCTTGTCTAATGCATATATACTCATATTGGATGGTGAGTGGTGATGTATGCGGATGTAAGAGGACTTCCTGACTAGCAGACAAAAGTACACACTACGTGATTTCGGTTATTACTGACTACTAAGGTTTACATATTCTTGGGTGAGCTAGTGACAATGGTTACTTAGGTTATAGATAACATATTATTATCAGTAACTATCCATGAATCACAATGCTTGTTTTAATATATCATTTAAGTTTAAAATTGTACATGTTTAGTCAACATTGTATGTGTAGTTACAAAGAATACAAAGTTTAGATATTGTCCTCTTCAATATTTATAAGGTGACAGTTTTCGTTTTCGACTGTTAATATAGTTTTAAACTGATGGACACTGATGGAACCTGCAAAGCAAAGTTATTTCATTGTATTGTTATTTATAGAAAACAAGTTTAATTAAAAGTTGAAACGTTACAGAAGTCCAGCTTAAAGGCGTAGTTTAATCCTTCTTTATTTGCCCCCCCCCCCCGCCCCCCCAATCTGGGGTAATGTACTCGTGTGTATTGGCACTCTGCTGTGGTCAAAGTGTGGACACAGTGTGGCGACCCTTATCAGCAGAGATCAAAGCACTGCTGCAATTAAAACAGTTCACTCAGCCATTGCTCAGTCAGCTGAGAGAAAATATTGCAGATAATGATAACATTTTTTATGGTGGACCAATACACAAGAGTGGAAAACCCCATGGAAAGGTCATATATTCCTTAAACTAGGTATTTAATAAGTTATATTTTGACCGCATAAATATTCTAGTCAACATCAACTGTCTTAATTTATGGCAATGTGCAATAGGACATAACCGTATTTGACCTATGTTTCTCTGCGTCCGAACTCTCAGAGCATTATTTATTGAAAAAGTGACCGATAACTAAGAACTGGAATAATTATCTGGCCCGCCATGTAAGAATTCAACGTGGCCACTTTTCCATGGTGAATAAGTGGACGATAACCGATCTTAACTGAAAGCGCCAATCGTGATACATCGACTATCTCCGGAATGCTCCGTAAGATAGATAAATAAATCGTCTGCTGATCCAGAGTGTGAAAGCGCATAGATCTATGTGGCAGAGTATTGTAGAAAGCGCGGGAAAGTGGGATATATCATTGGGGATAAAGTGTGTATTTTCACCGTCCGAAATGGAGAAACATGTAGGACACAAAGTTTTGGTAAAATTGTATGATGGACAGGTTGTGAATGGGTTTGTACACTCGTACAGCACACAGAATGGCGAGCTTACACTGGAGAAAGGTGTGTTTTGATTAAAATATGCATTATGAATTTATTTCATGTTTATTTTCCTGTGTATAATTTTGTTTGTCCGAAACTTTTTGCTGAGCAGACGTACATCAGCTCTTTCGCGAGACATGGTTAGATTGTCTGCTTCTCACGATGAGGACCTGGGTTTAATCTCCCACCGGCGCTCAAGACATTTTAATGTTAGATCATAAGGACTAAGGTATCGAGATGATTTGGCCCCTAGACTTTTCTGCCCCAAGACTTATCTGCAAATCAGTAGACTTATCGGCGCCTTTTACAATTCGGCCCCTAGACTTTTCGGCCCCTGTTATGAATAATGTATTTGTGTCAACTAAAAACATTTAAGAAAGACAGTGTATAACAATAAGTAATGTGTTAACTGTTTATATTCATTAATTATAATAGTATTTATAAAATATATCCGAATAGAAAACTCCAACAAGGTTAGCCACGTTAAAAATTTTATTTATTATTTTATTGTCTTGTTTATTCAACATAACCTTATTGCAAAGCAGAGAATGCCAGAAGTACAGTTTAAATAGTACTTTTGGTTATGCTACTTAATGGCTTACTCTGGTTAGCCGTTACCACTGTTATATTAGCAAACAGAAGTTAGGTGCCTGACAAAATAATTTTACAATATTACTTATTATAGCTGTTTTATAAGAATCCAGATTAATTTGGGTATGCATATTATTTAGTTAAGTTTTTTAAGTTGTCTGTTATGATTGTAAATGAGTGCAAACAATTGAACGAGAAAAATCATGCAATCACTAGCTAATTGAATCCCGAATACTTGATACTAAAGATTACAGCATTTTTTTTGGCCTCATTTTCATGCCGATATTCGGTACCATTCACAAAGCCAAAAAGTATACTTTTTTGAAAATGTTTGGCCGAAAATTCACAAATGGAAAAGTGGATAAAAAAAATATGAAATCTTAATTAATTTTGTGAATTTTGTTCAAACAGGATACAATTTCAGTAATAGTTCTGTCTACACCACTTTGAAAGGTTACTAGATTTTAACAGGACTCGTGTCACGTTTCATTGATATTTTCGTGAACCAGTCGGTTAGTGAAACGTGCTCATCTTAATGGTTAGTGAAACGTGCACTCTAAACGCTCATAGGGTTATAATCTGTGTTGAGTCAATCGTTTGAAGGATTTTTTAATGTGTAAACACTGCAGATTATTTTCTTCTTGTTTTTTTTTTCAGTAATCACAATGCATTTTTCACAAAACTCGCAGTACTATGTGAAATGCTTTTATAAAAAGACAAGCTTATCTTATAGGAAAATGAGTCATGGTTTCAAACAGACAATTTTAAGCGAGAAAATGGTAAGTGAAGCCCCCGAAGACAATTTGTGCTGCAGTTCAACAGTTTCAACTTGAGTGTCTTCACAGTAGATTTACTGACAGTAACGAGTGCAAGTTAGTCAGATTCACATACTGATAGTGGTGACAAAAATAACATCGATGAAACCCCTGTTTTGTCCCTTAATGAACCTCTTACACCTCAATCATGTGACATTTCTATTGACTTTTGTGTCTGACTCAAGTGAAGCCATTGGACATTTTGCTAATTTAAAGAATAATTGACAATATCAAATCTGCAAAAGAGAGAAATTTAACTGGAATGTTTTATGGTAAGGTTTCATGAATGTAAAGATCACACTTTAATATCGTGTGTTTGTACTTGAACTGCGATTAAATACAACAAAATCACTAGTTATTATTTGATACTACATGTAGTTTGTATTTCCCTCTTTTCACAATTTTGGCATTATACGACGCGTTTTTTACAATATCACAGAAAAGGGCATATTCACAGATCTCTGAAAAAACCCACTGGATTAACATCGAAGCAATACGAAATGTAAACGATTACCAGCTTTTTGCAATTGTCTTCAATTACCTTATTTTTATACTTTTAAAACAGAAACATCATTGAACATGATATATTTTAATATATTGTACAAATGTGTTACCAGACCCACCTCCCTCTTCGTTTAATTGCCCCTTGCATGAGCACAAGCTATGATCATTGGCCAGGCAGTGAACTAACCACATGGTGTCAAGGTTGATTATCAGTGCCTTGTACCACATGTGGCAGACATATGTCTGGTAAATAAACTGGTGATGTTGGTATCAGTCAACACCACTTTGATAATTGTACGCCATATTTGAAACAATTGCTAACAGTTTGCAATAAAATATTTAAAAAAATAAACTGGATTATTTCGTATCTGTCGATAGCAATACGTTACTATGTGCACTATTTAATTCAGTAACTGTTAAAAAATTTACTGCAGTATATAAAAGAGTAAATATCAGTATTTCGGACGTCTAATTAACTAAAGAAATTGACTGAAAAATACTTATCTTGATATACGCTTTTTTATCAATGATAGATGGCTAAAATGGTGTAAATCACATTTAATATCCACTATAATGTTTGAAACTTAAATATTTTTTTTATAAAATAAAGTGATTTGACAAGTTTTTATTGGTTTGATTGAATCGAAAAACTCTTTTCCCTTTTCAGTGTGTTAAGAGGACTAGAACTTGTATTTATATATATATATATTTTTTTTAATACATAAATATTCCATAACATCCTAGTCTCATTTCTTTAGGTTGATTAATAATATGGTCAGATTCGTTCTGGAATTGTTGATTGGCGTGTACACATATGAGCGCGCACGCACATTCCCACAACATATACACCAGATACAATGTTGTATTAATATCGTGACTGCCTTGATTCAAATTATGTTTACACGTAATATGTATGCTTTATTTCACATGAATACTTCAACTGATGTTGGTTGTATTTCATTATATATTTCCGAAAAACTTGCTGAATATTAAGTACACAAAGACGTACATGCCCACGCATATACTCAATTTGACATGTCTGTAACCGGCGCTTTTGCCAACCAGTCAGTGTGTGTGCGCAGCACGGATAACAATCAACGTGAATGGGCCGAAAAGTCGTCTAAAAAATATAAGTAGAGACCGAACTCAGGGACCGAAATGTCTAGGGGCCGAAGTCTTGAATCCGATCATAATAGTTATACATTTGTTTCTTACTGATATACACTAAGACAGTTTTGATTGGTACCTTGGGATTAGCTTTCGGCTCATTAACCGAAAGCACCATAACCTAAAGCGGCTTGAAATTAACCGAAAGCCACCGGCGTTAATATTCTAATATGTAATTGTAAAATAATAAACAAAAATATTCATTGTGTTTAGTGTTATTTGCTTCTTTATTTCCTTTTATGGGAGATTTTCATCTTTTTTTGAGCAAATAGACTTCTCAGTTTGCTAGAATATGTAAGGCTTATATGACATGAGTACAGAGTTCTCAATAGGATTTCAGAACATGGAGTCCATGATTCCTTCCTTAGGAAAAGTTAGCGTCCCAGTATCTAATTGACAAAAATGACCCCTAACCCACCCACTTAAAAAACGCAACAACAACAACAATACTTTGTGTCAAATATGTTACTTAAATGAACTGTTTGTTAACTACGGGCAATGATACAGTTAAATAGGACTTAATTCATAGAAACAACTAACCATTTTTGATAAATTGGAGCAAAAAGAAAAGGATGTTTTACGTTTATTTACTTTCACTTTTGACAAGTGCTATAAACTGTCGCTAACTTTCATTCAAATATCGCCTCAGCTGAAGTGTTTGCATATAATCCGTGTACAGTGATGATTTTTAATAGCTATTTTATTAATAAACACTAGTAGTTGTATTTTTTTTTAATAAATGAAGATGTACGCTTGAAGCGATCGGTGCACGCACTTTGGCAAGTTACACAGATTCATCTTAATTCTTATAATTAGTGAACTGTTTATTTTGCATAAATAAAAATTATATTGCCTTCTTTTAATTTGTAGCAATTTATTAAAAACGCGGGTGTTAATAACACGCACATATTTATAACAAAACGCATACCTTATGGGTAGGTGTTACAAATCACTTACACCTTTACCAATTAAAATTAGATAGTTAAGCTGACTCTGCCTGCGTCTAGATTTTATCGACAATTGACACACTGGTGCAGAAAGAGAGCGTGTTTAAATTGCTCAGTAGGCATTCTTTGTCTTGGAAAAACATGCATATGTGAGCAGAAAGGGTTACTTCCTAAAATCTAACACCGAGTTTTCTGGCGTCCTTTTCATAAAAGTATGCATCCAAATACGCAGAATTACACATTACCGAGAACTCTGGAGTTGACACTTGTTGTAAACTATACTACACCAAATGATGGCATAAGAGTTGAAAAAGTATGACACTTCTTGTTAACCTCATATATAATGAAAATATTATTTGTGTCTGTAAACTAAAATATAATATTTTGTGAATTTCAGTTGAATCCATAGAAGATGGGGTAAAGAAAAAGCTTCTCGGTTTGCAGAACTTTTTTGCAGATGAAATTGAAGAGAGTGAGCATATTTTTATGTAATCTATTGTCACAGTTATCAAATGGATTCTTGTTGATCTTAGCCAACCAAATGTATGTGATTGGCACAGTCATATATTTACAAAACCCTGGCCAATTTATGCGTTTGGCAAGGACATATTTACAAAACACACTTCTTGAGCTGTTCATCATAGCATTTGCATATGACAATAATGAATTTATAAAAACAGGTCCTTAAACAAGTAATTCCAGAAATCTGATTACGTAGGAGTTGATCATATTAGTGTCTGACTTACTCTAGATATAATAGTAAAAGCTGTTGCTCAACTATCATTGCTGTCTGTGCATTTAATATATTACTATGTTACATGACAGTATAGTAAATGACTGTGATTATATTTGCAGGACTCCCTCTGGCTCAGTGACTGGGAAAGGATTTTTCCATATGAGATAATTTCTCCACAAAAATCTATGGGCTTTTTCAAAAATCTATGGGATTTCCTCTGATTTTTATGGGATTCCACAGCAGTTACATTTTGTAAACGTCTAACTGTTTTAATCGAGCAAAAATACACCACACGGACGCTCGCGCTTCCCCTTCAAGAGGTAATGGGGCATCTGTTGATTTTGAGTTTTCAGACTGCCGAAATACTGTTATGGATAAAATCTCACCGCATAGTGACACACAATTGCAAACGAGCATTGCGTATTGCACGGCAGCGTTTTTCGATTCGTACCTTAAAATGTCGGTGCGACGTAAAAGCGCATCGGTGAACATTTCTACACGATTTTTATCAATTGTATGTGCAAATATCGCATTTCAAATGGGTTTCCCAGTCACTACTGGCTAAAGCTTTGTTTAGCCAAATTTACCGTACTGCGTTGAATTTCCACTGATTTAGAGTATTTTGTAGGGATAGGACCGAATACTGAAATCAATATTTGAATATTCGTTTTAGGTATTCGAATATATTCGAATATTTGTTTTGTAAATACTACTATATACGGCACTCTGTCCGATTATTTACCTATCCGAAATATGTATACTACGTGTACGTAGTTGTTTTACTTTGTTTCAGTGGTAAATGAGTGATATAACTTAGAGAGTGTTAGGCAAATATAAAGAAACGTAAGATATTGCTAAATGTATTCTTCATTAATTTGTTAATCATACACAAATTTCTCATTACATAGATTACACGTTGCCTGGGTTTTGTCCAATGACCGCGTAAAGTACTCCCAAGCACATGACGGTGGGATTGTTTATTAATCAAGACTCTTGTATAATGGAGAATAATTTACAAGTGACGTATATTAAGGTTGACCAGATCATACTAATTTTGTTAAAGAAATTGATTGGCTTATAATGGATTCATTTTGATTGGTTTACTTTGAGAGTAATTGTAATTTACTATAAACAAGTTAACCGTCTAGATGTCAGTTAAGGACAATAAACAACAATGTCCGCCTTGTGCAAACTGTGAAACTGTTATCACAACATGGCCCAATTTTGTTATTTGTGGATACAATGCGTCATATTCGCATCTCCTACAAACCGTTAATTCGCGGCCCTTGTAAAGACCTGTCCCCCCACCTGCCAATTATCAATTGTCGTTAATTGGACATGTTTGGCGTTGTAAAAACGTTACACTGCCCCTACCCACCTGCTAGGCAGGAAATACGACTCGAATTCATGTCAACTTTGCACTTAAACTGGAGAAAAAACAAACGATTTTTTAAAAGAAATTTTGTTCTTTAAATAAATTTGAAAATCGAATATTCGTGTTCATTTTTTTATATTGGAATATTATCTGATATTCGAATATTCGGTCCCATCCCTAGTATTTTGTTTGTTTGTTTGGATTTTTTGCCGTATTCAACAGTATTTCAGTCATATAACGGCGGTCAGTTAACCTACTCACACTTTCCCTGCGTAAGCTGGTTAACCAGTACTAAGTGCACATACTTATGCCAGTAACTGACAACTGCCCTACTTGAATCAGAGGTAGGGGGAGAATGGCCGTAGAAATAATTTCATGACCAATCCCCACACAAGTTATGTGGCCAGGCTGGGAATCGAACCCGCGATCCTCGGATTTGTAGTGCAGCGCTCTACCAACTGAGCTAGCCGGCCCAGAGATTTAGGGTATTTGATAGGGTGTAATGAAGGAACAGTTTTAGCCAAATATGATCAAAATGGTAGCCATTAGCTAATTAGGCGAATGGCAGAGTGAGGTCTGATTTGTACTTACAAATATAAAGTGCATTTTATTGTTATTTATAATCGAATACATATGTTCAGTATCAGTATTTGGGTTATAACTTAAGACCTGTATCTTTATAAGAGTCAAAAAAAGGTAAAATCATTGAGATAAATACACACTGCGCATGTTGGTTGTGTCGCTTATGAGTGTTGTGCGCATGTGTGCATATATTGTAGTTGTGGTGCTGGATGATGCCATCAAAAACAAGGGGAAACAAAACCTTGATGAAGCTGCTACTAACAAAAGGTGGGTATAATACATGTTGATAAACTGTTCATAAGTTGGTGTAGTTAAAAATAACCTATTCACAATGAGGGTATACGCGATTTAACTGTTAACAATGTTAATATGAGGCACGTCGTGGGAAAAACGGTCTTAATGCATGTGCGTAAAGTGTCGTCCCGGTTCAGCCTGTGCAGTCCGCACAGGCTAATCCAGGACAACACTTTATGCTTTTATGGTATTTTTAGTTTCAAAGAAGTCTCTTAATAAACATGAATCCATTGTAGGCGGAAAGTGCCGTCCGGGATTAGCCTGTGCAAACTGCACAGGCTAATCTGCGGCGACACTTTACGCACATGCATTAAACCCGGTCTTCCCATGATGCGCCTCATATAGAGATACAAAGAGTATATTTAGAGTACAGATGTGCAAGTTTTGAAAACAAATTCAACACGTGTATTTAGTCTTAAGGTGACATTAGTTCCCACAATTTATCGCCTCATCCATGGCTTATTCTGCAGGGGTATGGGAATAATGAAGCCGAAGTACACGCCCAGCCATCTGAACCGCATGCAGTTCCTGGAACCTTCCATGCTGCTACTGAAGAACGCTAAGCAGGATGACTGTAGGTTGGCAATTGTTATCCTATTGATATGAAAAAATTCCCGAATTTGAAGCAATGAAATCCATAAAAGAAAAACCTATTTAGGTCGATACCAATTTTATTTGTAAATGAAGAACGTATTTGTATGTTTATGGATGAACAACATTAAAATACTAAGTTCAGTCAATATACCTGACTAGTTTAAGTAATTAATTAATTAAATGACCTTTAATTTTTCACAATTAACAAGGTTTAAAAATGCAAAATTCTGAATATGATGGCTACATGGCCCATTCCCAAAGCTGTGAACAAAGTCACTAAGCAGTGTTTTTTTAGGGCCAATTTGGGGCCGAAATTCGGCCCCATTCCCGTGCTAAAAAAGTATATATTTTTCCCGTATATATTCCTTAAAATTCCCCTCAGAATGTAGGCTTTATTTGGAAAAAAAATTGACCAAAATCGGACAAAAATTGACTAAGATGGAGGCATTTTCGTAATCAATCCCAGTAATTTTTCATCAAACCAAGTAAGTGCATAATCTAAGCTATCATTTGTAGCAAAACAATTGATTAATGTTTTTTTTACAAACTAGAATATAAACATCTAATAATGCTTTTCTAAAAAAAAAAATCCCCTTTTGCCGTAAAATTCCCCATCTGAAGGGCCGTGCCACCTTTCCCCTTAAGGTGAAAAACCCCCACTGCGAAGGCCTTTACATCAATGTTCAGCTATTTCATTAGAAGGTCAGCCGTTTCCATGTCTTGTTTCTTGTCGTGTTCCAGTAGGCTCGTCGGGTAACGAGGCGGGCACAAGTGACTCCGACCAGGACAGTGTACCGGTGTCTGACAAGTACACGATCATCAACAAGATTGGGGAACTCTTCTATGACGCGGTACAGTTGTAGTGTTGTTCATGTAACATGGGTATTTAGAGACACAGATCTTTGTTTAGTTGAATTTACATAAGAAAATAATATCACACTTTTAGATTTAACAAACTGTTTGATTTTGAGGCACTGATACCAGGTAAATGTTTTTAGCTAGACTTTTCGAAGAAAAGGCAAGCTATTCTACTCGCCCCGGCGTTGGCATCAGCGTCCGAGCTAGGTTAAAGTTTTTCGACAAGCTTGTTTCTCAGGAATGGCTTGAGGAATTTCATTCAAACTTAGAACACTTATTCCCCTTTATTAAAATGAACTCATGGGTCAATTTTGATAACTTTAGTATGAAATTTGTCAAAATTATGGGCCTTTTTAAACTGAAAATTTTTACATATAAGCTATATGGACAGGATAAAGTTTTTCTGTAAGCTAGTTTCTCTACTCCTTTCCGCTCTCGTACTCGAGAACGGATTAAGCTGTTGTAATAAAACAGCAAACATAGATACCTTATAGACCTCGCATATGGGGTTGGTGGGGTCAAGGTCACTATTACTAAATATAGAAAAACGTTTTCCGCTCAATAACTTGAGAACGCATTGAGATATTTTAATGAAACTTAATACGTAGATACCTTATATGGAGACCTCGCTTTGGATTGCATGTGGGGTGGGTGGGGTCAAGGTCACTGTTACTAAAAATAAGAAAAACGGTTTCCGCTAAATAACTGGAGAACACATTAAGATATTTTATGAAACTTTATACAAACATACCTTATATCGAGGCCTCGCTTGGGATTGCATATGGGGGGGATGGGGTCAAGGTCACTGTTACTAAAAATAGAAAAACGGTTTCCGCTCAATAACTTGAGAACGCATTGAGATATTTTAATGAAACTGAATACATACATACCTTATATCGAGACCTCATTTGGGATTGCGTATAGGGTCAAGGCCAGGGTCACTGTTACTGAAATAGAAAAACTGTTTCTGCTCAATAACTTGAGAACGCATTGAGATATTTTAATGAAACTGAATACATACATACCTTATATCGAGACCTCATTTGGGATTGCGTATAGGGTCAAGGCCAGGGTCACTGTTACTAAAATAGAAAAACGGTTTCTGCTCAATAACTTAATACACTACGTCTAGCGTGATTTCTGCCTAAAACACAGACCCACCGTGGACAATTTTTCGTCAGCATGGAAAATCACCGCGATTAAAAGGTGGTTCCATCGCGATAGAATCGCGGTGATGGTGAGCACCGCGGGCGTTATCGGGAAATCAATCTCACGGTGGACCACTGCGGTCGCAGTGGGTCGCGGTGAAATACAGGTACATGTGAATGAACAAGTACAGTTCGATATTTCAGACCGTATACTATTCGCAAAGTACAAATCGTCTTCTATTAACCGATACTTACCAATTAATATAATCACAGTTTGCAACTTTAATCTTTTTTATTTTGATCTCTTTTTTATTTTGATAATTTATTCCGAAGTTCCATGTTCGCAGTTGTGTTGTGAAATCGTAAACAAAGAGTCAAGGGCATTAATACAAGTCTCGCGAAAATTCGCAATCTGCGTGAATTGACAGTTTGACGTCTTCAAAGTAAAGCCGACAAGAAACCATAAAATAACACCTTTCTCGGCGATAAAATTGGCTTCTTTTGTTTAGAGAAGCGACATGCTTAACCAATCGCGTGTTTGTTACTCAGTGGCAATCGTCCTATTATGAAAGAGCACGTGCATAGCTCCGCCTTTCGAACTTTTACAGAGAACAAAGGTGTTGGTTATGTCAATCATTGTTATAAAATCACGTTTTTTACCGACATGTTAATCAATTGTTTTGATAGTCATATTAAAAATGCAAAGATTTGTCATAGAATCGGACAACGAATTTGATAAGGTCTTTGTGATTTGACTGACGCATATTTTCATTTTCCCGTTTTGTCATAATGTTCCGTATTTTCCGAAAACCATGTTCTTGGTCGTACCTGAAATAAAATGTAAAATATTTTTTAAAAAGCTCAATGTGAAATTATGACTCGCTAAAATCACCGCGATCCACGGCGATTTCTTATCAACATTTTTGATTGAGACTGTCACCGCGGTCACCGCGATTCGCCACGGCGACATCACCGCGTTCCACAGTGTTCCACGGTGTATCGCGGTGACTATAGTAGTGTGTCACGCTGGGCTGAATCACGGTGGTGCGTCGCAGAAGGCAGAAATCACGCTAGACGTAGTGTAATGCATTGAGATGTTTTAATGAAACTTAATAGATACCTTATATCGAGACCTGCTTGAGATTGCGTATATGATGTGTGGGGTCAAGGTCGAGGTCACCATTACTAAAATAAAAAATGGTTTCTGCTCAATAGCTTGAGAACACATTGAGATATTTTAATGAAACTTCATATATAGTTATCTTATATCTAGACCTCACTTGGCATCGCATATGGGGTGGGTGGGGTTAAGGTCACCGTTACTTAAAACAATTTACACTCAATAGCTTGAGAAGACATGAGATTGTTAATGAAACTTAATAAAAAGATACATAATATCGAGACCTCGCTTGGGATTGCATATGGGGTGGGTGGGGTCAAGGTCAAGATCACCATTACTAAAATTTTTATTGATGTGCTGACTTGAATGCATTTCATTCGAAAAATTTGGTTTCCGTGGAATTTCCATATTTATCGTTTTAGAAAAAAATGCCAGTAACTCTAACAAGCACATGTTATAATCCACAATGGTTCTTGCAAAATGGCCAAATGGTGAATATATTACAAATTATGTGGTAAATTTGCTTGCAACCCTATGAATAACAAACTGAATGAAAATGATTAGATGATTTTTTCTCAGAAATAATATTGAACGGTATTAATTTTGCAGGCCTTGATTACCATTTAATTAATTATTTGTTGTTTCATTTTGTATATGTATGTTACTTTGAAAAGACAGCTTTAAATGTGAGCGGGATATTTGTATTATTATTTTATATTATTGCCTATATTGCTGTAATCTCCATCAGGTCAAGGCCATTCGCAGGCACATGGTTGTTGGCGTGGCGATGCAAGGTGTCTGCATTGGGCGGAAGGGCAAACTCAGCTGGGTGCAGGTCAGTGTTTCGGGCCATGTACAGTTTGACTCAGGCGAAACAAACATAGTTTACAATTCGCACAGTTTGAGCTATTGAGTCAGAGGCGAGTTACCGCCGAGTAGGTCAGGGTAATATGAAGTATGAAATATGAAGTAATTAGCCCGCAAGTTCATGTCCATTTTGCATTTGAGTTTGCGCTTGCACACAATATGCAACAGGCTTTGCACCGGTCTTGAAAAGTCCTTAAAAACGTAGTTGCTCTTGAAAAGTCCTTAAATTGGGTATAGCCTTAAAAAAATGCCAAAATTGTACTTGAATTTGACACAAAGTCCTTGAATTTCTGAAAACAACCTTGAATTTACATTTGCCATAATCGAAGTATAAGTACACTAAAAACATTACAAGATTAAATTGAGGGTTTTTTTTGTTTGTACAAGCAGAAGTATGAATACGCTGTAGGTACGTTATAATTCGGGTACGAATCGAGGCCTTGTGTACTACGTCATAATTGCAAATGGCAATGAGTGAAATATCGTGATGTGTAAACACGGAAAACAGTGTTCATTCAAACAGAAATGACTTTAGAACTACAGTTGGTTGAAGTCAAGCAAATTATCTATGTTCTTTTAAAACGATCAATATTTCTACATTGGCAAAAGTGCATTGTCATCACATAAATGTAGACTACAGACGTAAAGTAGTCGAAAACGTAAAACAATGTTGAGCTTACTGCGCCGTTTGCAAATGATGGGACATGTTTTTCACAAAGCAAGAGGGCTCTTACAAGTTTTAAACTAAGACAAAGCTGCCAACGTGATAGTGGACACATTTGGACTTTTCAGTGACCAATCATCATTCTATAATTAAAATTGCACTGGCACATGTGTGTGCAAAGTTCCTAGGCAGAATACCATTTCAGGCAAGTTTAGTTACTTGTAGAAAATATAACACAGCTTTTATGTATTTGGCAGTGTTAGGAATTGCTTGTTTATTTCTAGAAATCCGTAAGTCTAAGCATCCAATTCTTGGTTTGATTCAGTGAAGGCTTCTGATAATTTTTTAAAGATAATATTTTGTCCTCAACATTTCAGTTAGTTTGATGTAAAAATAACACATAAACTGGTCCCAAATGCTTAAGAGGTGTATAGATGACCCTTGCAAAGTTGTTTTTATAGTTTATAAACATAAAATATGAGGCGCGTCGTGGAAACACCGGTCTTAATGCAAGTGCGTAAAGTGTCGTCCCGGATTAGCATGTGCAGTCCGTAATCCAGGACAGCACTTTCCGCTTTTATGGTATTTTATGTTTCAAGGAAGTCTCTTCTAAACATAAATCCACTGTAGGCGGAAAATGACGTCCTGGATTAGCCTGTGCGGACTGCGACACTTTACGCACATGCATTAAGTCCGGTTTTCCCACGACGCGCCACATATTTGCCTTGAAAATCACAATTCTACCTTTGAAAAGTCCTTGAATTTATATGCAAGGCTTGAGTATGAACCATGTTTAACTGGCTGAATATAATCAATACTTTTGATGGGTTGTTACCTGACTATATCATGTAACAAGACAGTGAAAAAGTTATGAAAAATATGTAATCTTATTTAAAAATACACTTAACCTAACAATGTTTTGAACTTGCTCATTGTCCTTCAAGTTCGTGTGCAACTTTAGATGACGTATCTTCAGATAGCAAGGCCACATAAGTGATTTTGTGTTTGCATATCAAGTGATTATCTTGTTTCTGTGCTGCTCAGATATCTATATTCGGATTACGTGAATTGAAACATAATGGAATGCTAATAACCAGATCAATGTTACCAACTCTGTATTAAAGTTGAATACGTTAAAAGAAGTGCATAATAAATTACAGTCATTGTTATTTGCAAGTTAAACTTATTATTTACGCATTTATTATATACCTGTTTAAAATCTTTACAAAATACATGCTGTATCAATCGGTTAAATGCATGTCGTCAGAAACAAAGTCCCGTATTATGCTACTCGCTATTTTTCCGATCGCTTATTACCATACTAGCCGGACTACTTTTTTAATGACGTCATCATAGAGTTATGTAAACAAATATAATTTATACCTACAATGATTAGTCATTATTGTAGTTTTTAATCAAATAAAATAGGGTTAATGCACATTTGAAGTTTATCGTGGTATATAATAAAAGGAATATTTGGCTAGTCAATTGTTCCAAGAGTATGTATTAGTCTTGTGGCTTGCGTTATTTTGTATCACTCTCGAGGCTCCGTCTCTCATGTAATACGTCATCACACAAGCCACTCGACTAATACATACTCTTGGAACAACTGACTAGCATAATATTCCGTATGTATTTGCTGTTCTGAGTCTGGATATGCTTTACATTCACCGAGTTATTAAACATTTTGACTCTGCGACAGGAAGTAAAGGGTTGAGCCCTTCTGTAAATTCCAAGACAGGGTTTAACTAATCAGTTCAGGTCATGTCTCGTGTTCATGTTTCAGATCTACGCTGGAGGCCACACTTTCCTGTTTGACATCCTACGTCTAGGGGTGCATGCGCTTAAAGAAGGGCTAGCCGCGATAATGGAGGATGAAAACATACTCAAGGTTTTGAGAATATATAAGAAACTTCAGATAACAATAATTGATTCTCCGTAGGGAAAAACATAACACAATCTCTTGGCATTTTATGTCACTTTCCTTTGTGTTGGATGCTGCATATCTGGTCTTCTTTGAATGATGCTTTCCTCCAGTGTTTTTTTCACCTTTAGGGGAAAGGTGGTGGGGCCCTTCAGATGGGGAATTTTACGGCAAAAGGGGAAATATTTTTTTTTAGAAAGGCATTATTACATACTTATATTCTACTTTGTTATAAAAAAAATTATTCAAATCAACTGTTTTGCTAGAAATGATAACTTAGAATATGCACTAAATTGGTTTGATGAAAGATTGCTGGGATTTTTTACGAAAATGCCTCTGTCTTAGTCAATTTTTGTCTGATTTTGGTCAAATTTTTTTCAAAATAAATCTTACATTCTGGTGGGAATTTTAAAGCAAATATAAGGGAAAAATATTTTTTTAGCAGGGGCATGGGGCCGAATTTCGGCCCCAAATTGGCACTAAAAAAAAGCACTGTCCTCTATCATTAATTTGTAAGTGTAGCCAACTAAATATGCATTCACAAGTTTGACAAGTTTAAGCACTCTGTTGATTAACTATTCAAATTCAAACTTAGCAATACCCAATAGAGTTAGACTCAACAAAAAAATACTTGTGCGTTTGCAAAAAGTCTGGCTCACTTATGTCATTAACAAATCTTTCTAAATAAAGAACAAAATATTTAGAGTTGGTGTATGCCATGTAAGATTCCAATAACATCATTGTTAGAACAGAAAACTTCACAAAATATTCTTTATTCTTAAGTGTAAGAATGGTGTGGTGAATACGGGCCCTTAATATTCACATTTCCAGTTATTCTGTGTCAATAAACAAATGTGGCACGTCGTGAGAAAACTGGACTTAATGCATGTGCGTAAAGTGTCATCCCGGATTAGCCTGTGCAGTCTGCACAGGCTAATCCAGGACGGCACTTTCTGCCTACATTTAATTCATGTTTAGAAGAGACCTTCGTGAAACAAAAAACACCACTAAAGCGGAAAGTGCTGTCCCGGATTAGCCTAATCCAGGACAACACTTTACGCACATGCATTAAGTCCGGTTTTCTCACGACGCGGCTCAAATCTAAATTGAACACACCAGGAGTTCAATTTGTCACCTTCAGGTGCTGCATGACTGCCGCATGGCGTCCGACATACTCCACCATCAGTACAACGTGGATCTCGTCAACGTGTTTGACACCCAGGTGAGTGACGAATGAAGTCTTCACATAAATTGTTTTAATGCTCTACCCTGAATCATTATGCAATCATTGCAAACAGGTGAAATTTCCACTAGCCTGACTATATACATTACTGAATTTCTACTACCCCAAATTACATTTCACTAGCCCCGGGCTGTCAAGCTAGTGGTTAGCATGAAGACTTGTGGAATGTAGCCTCATCTACATTGTACATCTTTGAAATATCACAAACAATTCATTCTTTCCGTAATTTCTCACTTTATCCACTGTTCAGGTTAGCGGATACTACTGGTTAGGTTTCTAGATTCATAGCCCAGTCTTTGCTCAAGTCACTCGCCTGTTATTGACCCTTACAATACATGTCTCCTGGCCAAATCATATTTTGTGAGCATGTTTAAGTAGAGGAAGAAAAAAAAGATCAGGATCACCAGTATTCCCGATGATATTTCTTGACCTCACTGATTGCTATTGCCAATGTCTGAGGTCTTATGGTCGTTTTCGGAGACTGGCAGCCGAATATTTTCAATAACCTGTGTCTCTGACCAAGTTGATGCTGTATTACTGTATGAATGGGTTGGGTGCTCAGTAGCATTTTAGCAATATTCATAGTTCATATATTGAGTTTATTTTTTCACAGCAGATTTATGTTGAGAACTAGGGACATCAGATTTATGTTGAGAACTAGGGACATCAGATTTATGTTGAGAACTAGGGACATCAGATTTATGTTGAGAACTAGGGACATCAGATTTATGTTGAGAACTAGGGATTGCAACGAATATTAAAATCGATTTTTGAATATTCAATTGATAAAGTATTCGAATATTCGATCGTCATATGCAGTACTTGTAAAATTATGTAAAAGACGTCATTGTGGGATATATGCCCACTACAAGCTTAGCATGATGTGTTATTTCAGAGCACATGTACGCAGTATCACCAATTAGCACCCTTTTACGCTTTAATCTCCTACTACTGATAAAGAGACAGTGGTCAACATAATAGGATTAAAAATAGTAACTGCAAACTGTCATCTACTTAATAATAGGGTGATAAGTCAATTTTGACACCTAACCTGTGTACTAGAAAAGCTAAGGCAACACAAAATATCTATATTTAGGGATTAACAATGACATGTACTGTATTTAATATGCAAATTGAAATTAAATTAATAGACAAGTATTCGAAAACCTAAATAATATTCAAATATTTGTCATTATTAGAATATTCATTGCCGTCCCTATTTAGAACAAATAAGAAAAAGCATGGCATCTGTTACACATTTGTTTATTGCCAGGTTGCGGACGTGTTTGTGTATCGCCTGCACCACAACAACGACTGGCCGCGTCACACCACAGGTCTCGCAAACTGCCTCATGCAGTACCTGGATCTGCCCATGGAGGAAATCAACTGCACAGTGGTCCGACAGAACTGCAGAGAGGTACGACTTGCTTTTTTTATCATGGGTTGTAACAGTCACAGTGAGTTATTCTGCTTGTGCAATAGTTTACTGAGGCGTGTCGTGGGAAACCTGGCCTTAATGCATGTGTGTAAAGTGTCATCCCGGATTAGCCTGTGCAGTCCGCAGAGGCTGATTCAGGACAACACTACGCTTTTATGGTATTTTCTGTTTCAAGGAAGTCTCTTCTAAACGTAAATCCACTGTAGGCAGAAAGTGTCGTCCCGGATTAGTCTGTGTGGACTGCACAGGCTAATCCGGGATGACACTTTATGCACATGCATTAAGCCTGGGTTTCCCACATCATACCTCAAATGTCCAAATGATGTTATTTTGTTTGCTTCTTTTGAACTTAATTAACCAGTCACTCGTTTAGAGATGTCTTCCAGAATTATCATAGGATAAAAAAAGTTACCAGTTTTGATTGTGTAATGTAAAGGCTTAAAGATGAGACGTTGCAAATGAGTGTTGAGGAGTATGTCATGTAGAGGAGTATGTCATGTAGAGGAGTATGTCATGGAGAGGAGTATGTAATATAGAGGAGTATGTAATGTAGAGGAGTATGTCGTGGAGAGGAGTTTGTCAGGGAGAGGAGTAAGTATGGGAGAGGAGTAAGTATGTCGGGGAGAGGAGTAAGTACGTCGGGGAGAGGAGTAAGTACGTCGGGGAGAGGAGTAAGTACGTCGGGGAGAGAAGTAAGTACGTCGGGGAGAGGAGTAAGTACGTCGGGGAGAGGAGTATGTTGGGGAGAGGAGTAAGTATGTCAGGGAGAGGAGTATGTCAGGGAGAGGAGTAAGTAAGTATGTCAGCGAGAGGAGTATGTCAGGGAGAGGAGTATGTCAGGGAGAGGTATACATGTAGAGGAGTATGTCTTGTAGAGGAGAATGTCCTGTAGAGGTGAATATCCTGTTAAGGTGAATATCGTGTTGATGGGTAATTCTTGTCATGGTTTATGTCGTGTTGAGGTGTATGTCATGTTAAGGTGTACGTTGCATTGATGTGTATGTTGTGTTGATGTGTATGTTCTGTTGAGATGTGTTTTGTGTTGACGTGTATGTCATGTTGTTCTCACAGGTGTATGTCAATTTTGAGGTGTATATTGTGTTGAGGTGCATGTTGTGTTAAGGTGTATGTTATGTACAGCTGTATGGCCTTTGGAGCTGCATGTCATCTTGATGCATGTGTTGTGATGAGGTTTATGTCATGTGGAGGTATTTGTGGTGTTGATGTCTATGTCATGTTGTTGACAGTTTGATGAGGAGATGTGGCTATAGCGGTGATGAGGTGTATGTCATGTGGAGGTATTTGTGGTGTTGATGTCTATGTCATGCTGTTGACAGTTTGATGAGGAGGTGTGGCTACAGTGGTGATGAGGTGTATGTCATGTGGAGGTATTAGTGGTTGTGATGTTTATGTCATGCTGTTGACAGTTTGATGAGGAGGTGTGGCTACAGCTGTGATGAGGTGTATGTCATGTGGAGGTATTAGTGGTTGTGATGTTTATGTCCTGCTGTTGACAGTTTGATGAGGAGGTGTGGCTACAGCTGTGATGAGGTGTATGTCATGTGGAGGTATTTGTGATGGTGATGTTTATGTCATGCCGTTGACAGTTTGATGAGGAGGTGTGGCTACAGCGGCCCCCGCAGCGCCACGTGGTGGAGGCGGCTGTGAAGAACGTGAAGCACCTGCTGGCCCTGCGCACCGTCCTTATGGAGAAGATGCTCGAGCAGTACGTGGCGGGGGTCAACATCTACCTGATGCATGTGAGGGACTCCACGGACTGCGAGGCACAGAAATACCAGGTGAGCTGCTGTGGGATGGGAGGGAAAACAGTCGGCTTCCCAACCGTTAATTTATGCTTTTCAAAGTTACAGTGCATAGTTGGGATAGCTTTGATTGATAAAAGAACATCCATATTACAGGCTGCAAATATGACTGCAAAAAATACCCTTTTTAATAACATTTAAAAGAAATAGAGCAATTTGTTGAAGTATATCTGTTTACCCAGCAAAGAGCTATTGTTGGTATACATGTTAACATCTATTTTGTAAATATGAAATTAAAAGAACCATTTGTTTTCAGTGATTTGGATCTCAGGTTTGTTTTATCATATTAAAATCCTAAAACCAGCCTATGATTTCAGTCGATGTCCCACCTGCTGCCAATGGCGTTTCAAAACATCCGGAGTTTCATGCGGTCTCCGTACCGACCGGCTCCGGTCCGGCCCGTGGAGAAGGACAAGAACGGTTTCCGGGAAAACTTCTCGAGTATCATGCAGCCAAACGTAAACTTCTCCCATGATTCCTTGTGGCACGCTGGAGCCAAGAAAGTCGGTAGGGAATGGAGCATTGGTCTCCGTGCTGCTGGTTGCGATGCTTAATATGTGGCTTGTCGTGGAGAACCCCGGCTTAATGCATCTGCGTAAAGTGTCGACCTGGATTAGCATGTGCAGCCCGCACAGACTAATCCTAGACGACACTTTCCGCTTTTATGGTATCACCTGTTTCAAGGAAGTCTCTTCTAAACATAAGTCCATTGTAGGGGGAAAGAATCGTCCCGGATTAGCCTGTGCAGACTGCACAGGCTGATCTGGGATGACTTTTTACGCACATGCATTAAGCCCGGGTTTCCCACGACACGCCTTATATGTGTCAGACCGACTTGGTCACGGTGGTAGTATTCTAGTTTGAAATGCAGAAGTGTTCATAATGGATTGTTTTGACATGAGCCTTATGCAGAGATTTATAGTGCTGCACCAATAAGGGACATTGTACTGTATTGCAGTTTACTGCAAAATGGCAAAACCAAGATGAAATATATTACAATCCATAAATAATCATTGATTGCTTGGGATTGCATATGGGGTGGGTGGGGTCAAGATCAAGGTCACCATAACTAAAAATAGAGAAATGGTTTTTGCTGAATAACTTGAGAACGCATGGAGATTTTAATGAAACTTCATACATAAATACCTTATATTGAAGCCTTGCTTGAGATTGCATATGGGGTGGTTTGGTCAAGGTTAAGGTGACAGTTACTCAAAATAGAAAATGGTTTCCGCTTAATAACTTGAGAACGCATCAAGATATTTTAATGAAACTTCATACATAGATATCTTATATTGAGACCTCTCGTGGGATTGCATATGTGGTGGGTGGGGTCAAGGTCACGGTTACTAAAAATAGAAAAACGCTTTTCGCTCAATAACTTGAGAATGCATCTAGATATTTTAATGAAACTTCATACATAGATACCTTATATCGAGACCTCGCTTGGGATTGCATATGGGGTGGGTGGGGTCATGGTCACCATTGTTAAAAATAGAAAAACGGTGTCCGCTCAATAACTTGAGAACGCATCGAGATATTTTAATGAAACTTCATACATAGATACCTTATATTGAGACCTCTCTTGGGATATCATATGGGCTGGGTGGGGTCAAGGTCAAGGTCACCATTACTAAAAATAGAAAAACGGTTTCCGCTCAATAACTTGAGAACGCATCGAGATATTTTAATGAAACTTCATACATAGATACCATACATCGAGACCTCGCTTGGGATTGCATATTAAAAAAATTGTTTAATAATTGCACATATTCACAACTTGGCTGCAAGTCGGGGGGCATACATGTTTTACAAACATCTCTTGTTTACTTCACTTTCCAACTCATGAGACCTAATTACAACCTAATGGTACTGTCTTGCAGGGAAGTCTAGTGACCAAGCAACTGTGGACAGAGCATCACCTGCAGATAGCTCATGGACCCATAAAGCTTTTCTTCCCTTCCCGCCTCCAACCATGCCAGTTAGGACAGTCTCTGAGAATCTGCATCGTGCTGATACCTCGATGCCCTGTGGTCAGAGCAGTGGTTTTCAGAAGCCTTCTCCAGACAGCCGCTCTTCCCCCACAGAACTGGAAGCACCATTCGTTCCGTCCCGGAAGAATCTCCGTGCCAGACCACTAGACGATCCCGTAGACCGGGCTATCATCGAAGTCGGTGGTGTGGTCAGCTCTGGGCTTGTGGATTTGAACACAGATGTCGCTCAAAGTAGACTCAGTGAAGGGGAAACGCAACCAATTAGGCAGCAGTCCTTAGATATAACTGATACTAACAGCCAGTTTGGTGGTAGTTTGATGCGGGAGCTGGTGTACAGTCAGGACCCGAGAGGCTACGAATCCACAGTCAGCTTGGACGAGTTCAAACTGACACCTGCTGGTAAAACTGAGGTGGGCCAGAAGAAGAAGAAATCTGGATCTAGTGTAAGCCCGGGCACGGTATCTCAGGGGCAGGGGAGAGGTCACACACAAGGTCACATGACGGATCAGATAGGGAACCTGGTGCAGAAGTTCTTGGGGTTTCCAGTGGGGACGGCTGGCCACTGTACTCAGGGTAGTGGTGACCCATACAGTAATACAAGCACAGACAGATATCACATTGACAGTGGTGGTCAGTTCACTGCTCAGTCACTTTATGACAGACTAGACTCTCGGCCCATGGCTGGTGGACAAACGGTAGGCAGGAAAACCCGGTCTGGTGGAGAATCAGACATGTTTGCATCTCAGGATGACAGTTTCAACTCAGTCAGTGGTCAGTCAGGTGGTGGTGACCGCCCCCGGGGTCGCAGGCCACTTCCTGTTGAATCTCCTGACTCTGCAGTCAGTCGCCGACAGCATCTGCTGGAGAAACTACAACAGCAGTCGACATAATGCTGAAACATATATATCGTGTTTAAAAGGACTTAATCACAGATTTGCAGATTGACAATTTCCAGAATGTTTTGTCACAGATAACAAATTGAAAATTTAATTACATATGAAGGAGTGAATAACACTCTTATCCCAGAAATGTATTTGAAATAGTCTGTCGTTGAATAAACATCAATGGAAATGACAAAAATTATAAATCTTTTGTAACGCTTTTTGTCGCTATTTTTAAGAAACCTGTGCATCACTGTCAAAGTTTTACATTTTTTATCCATATACGCAAACCATTTGAGCCTTATGTTTAATTTTTCTTGGCAGAATATTTGGGTTTGGGTTTGTAAGCTCACAAGATTTAGTGTTTGAAGTTAAGACTTCTGACATTTTGTAAAAGATGAAAATCTGTGAATAAGTCCCTTTAACTACTGCAATTAAAGATCTCGATACCTGGAAGATTGGCACAAATAGTGCCATACACAAATCGGTGTCTTACTAGAAGTTTAAAATAGTAGTAAGTCCTGTTTATTCTGTGTTTCAAAGGTTGGTTGGTTGTTTGCAATTTTGTTACACTTTTGTCTACCAGTGATATGCATCAGCGCTATCACTTATTTTGCATTGTGACTGTGTGTTTTTAAATGTTTAACCTATGTATTTAGGTTAACTTTGTCGCTTAGCTAAGTTGAATAGTGTAAACAAAATTAATGATTTATCTAGATAAATTTAACACATGTATATGGTATTTGTTATTGAAATATGTACTTGTACTCAAGTTCCTGTTGAATGTAAGCACTTTGAATGTACCTTCTTTAGAATGACTTATAGTATTGCATGACCCTCAATATATGAAATTCTATTGTTTGCACACCTGAACACGAAGTGCTTGGTGAGCTATTGATATAGGGGACCTCTCCGGCGGCGTTCGGCGTCCATATGCCATCAACAATTTGGCCCGTTGTTGCGATAAAGACTACAAGTTTTATTCAGTCTTGACCAAACTTGCACAGTTTGTGTATAACCATAAAATCTTGGACGAGTTTGATAATGTGCCCGATCGGACCAGGAACACCAGAGTTATTGTCCCTTTTTTGGTCCCAAATACATCTATTCCTGAATAACTCACCTGGTAAAGGGAGGTAAATGAACTATTAGGAAGATAATTGCCAGCAATGTGTTATTTCCCTTTGTAGCTCATTCACAGATATAACCCAGATAGTGGAGTCTGCTTATCAGTAAAATCAATGCATCACTTTGAGTCAACATGATACTTCTATTTTAGATCAGCATCATTACACATAGTAACCATTGATAGCCTGCTTCTGACCTATATTTTGGCTGTGTGTGCAGCAATAAAATTGTCAACTGTCTGTTTTGGCATCCTGTCAGGAAAAAGATTTAAACAATAATCTATAGCTAGAATTCATGTTGTAAACAAGTAAACAGAATATAGCATTTAGATCATGTGATCTAGGGCCTGAAAGGGTTAATTATTTTCTGTAGTGTTTGGACTGTTTATTTGGTAACTTATTCAGTATCATTTAATCATGTAACTTTTGGACTGACTTATACATTTGAATTGGGATTTTGGAAACTCAAGTAATTATCTTACATGATTTTTGAAGCTGATTTATTATATCTCCTTAATTGAAAAATACTTCTACACTGTTTTACCTTTTCTCCTGAATTGAGAAATATTTTTACACAATTATAGTGCACCATGCTGCATGTATGGTATATATAAGTATGGGCTTGTAGTTTGGGGACTCTTTTTAGCTCACCTGAGCACGAAGTGCTAAAGGGTGAGCTATTGCGGTTAGTCTGTGTCCAGCGTAAGTCGTCCGTCATCAACATTTCACTTCAAATAAATTCTTCTCTGAAATCACTGGATGGATTTTAACCTAACTTGGCAGGAATGTTCCTGGGACTGTCCTTTACCAAATTCCTTCAATTTATTAAAATATATTGAAAACTCTGGCAACCATGGCAACCAAAAGCTTAAAAACTGGAAAACTTTAAAAATCTTGTCAGAAACCACTGGCTGGATTTGAAAATAGTTTTCACAGAAATGCTCCTTGGGTGACCCTCTACCAAATTCATTCAAATCATTTTGATTCGTTTAAAAGCATGGCCACCAGGGGGCGGGGCAGTTTTCCTTATATTGCTAATTTGAAAACTTTAAAAATCTTCTTGTCTGAAACCACTGGCTGGATTTCAAAATAATTTCACAGAAATGTTCCTTGGGTGACCCTCCACCAAATTCCTTGAAATCATTTTGATTTGTTAAAAAACATGGCCACCAGGGGGCGGGACAGTTTTCCTTATATGGTTATATTGTAAACTTTAAAAATCTTCTAGTCTGAAACCACTGGCTGGATTTCACAATAATTTCACAGAAATGTTCCTTGGTGATCCTCTACCAAATTCCTTGAAATCATTTTGATTCGTTAAAAAAGATGGCCGCTAGGGGGCAGGGCAGTTTTTCTTATATGGTTTTACTGAAAACTTCAAGAATCTTCTCGTCTGAACCACTGACTGGATTTCAAACTAATTTCACATAAAAGTTCATTTGGTGATCCTCTCCCAAATTCCTTGTAAAGTGGATGCTATCAAAACAAAACACATATTTAACTAAGAAATTTATTTATTTAAACAATAAAACAACAAAATATCTGACAAACTTAATAAAAATGTTCTATGGTCTGGGCATTTTTTAGGGTAGGTCAGGTAAATGTTTATAAATGTAGCCTAAAAGAGCTCGGTTTAAATTGCTAAAGCTGTTGTTGTTGTTGCTTATTTTTTAAGATGATTATAAATATTAAAATGATGAAGGCTATGGTGCTTATGATACTGTGATTTGGGTGTTTTGATGATGATGATGATGTAGTGGTGATGTGGTGA
This sequence comes from Congeria kusceri, assembly GCA_027627225.1. Lineage (NCBI taxonomy): Eukaryota > Metazoa > Mollusca > Bivalvia > Myida > Dreissenidae > Congeria > Congeria kusceri. The sequence goes on along the minus strand of CM051025.1, from coordinate 15,320,033 downwards.
TATTAGAATTATATTTGAATATTCAAATTAAATATTCTCAATACTTGTGGTAATTATGATAATCTCCAGAAAAAGACATCAGAGAGGAACACAAAAACCAGAGCAACTGTTTACTTGAATCTTATTTGACCTCTTATCCTACATATATGTTATGTCAGGAATTGTATAACTTTCTCCAACTGACCTATTTATCCTGGTGTGGCCCAATGAACTTGGCCTGTGGTTAAGCAGCTTCCTAGACAATTCAGTAAACTGCACTATCAATGACAATTGAATAGTTGCACATGATTCTTCCGAGGCTGGTTTCTGTGTTGGAAAGGTTCTGTTCCAGAGAAATGTTTTCAGTTGTTCACAAGTTAGTCATGTGCCTAGAAATTTAATATTTATATATCACTGACATTAATAAAGAGTTTGTTTTGAAAGTTATTTGTCCACTACTGGTTGCATGATCAGATGGGACACCACCATCTATGTTTCTGTCTGCATGTCTGTCTGTGCAATGAAACTTTGGTCCTGCAATAACTCAATAAATACAAAAGCTAGGTTTATGAAACTTTGTGTGGTTATAGAGGGCAATGGTAAGATATTGCATTTTAATTAATTGTTGTTGTTTTTTGCATCAGGAAAGTGTTCAAAATTGCACATAAGCAGGTATTATGCTAAAACTTTAATTTGTTGCACCTCAGTGGATTAAAAAAAAAATCATAGAAAACAGACAAATTGCAGTAGTTATGGCATCAAGTCTTCCAAATTTTGCATTATCATTTAATTACTTTACAGATGAAGTTACAATAAGTATCTAAGATAGCCATTTTTAACCAAATGAAAATGTGTGGTTATTAGATTGGAGTATGTCATTGGGCATGTGGGCTGACAGACTTGACAGCAGCACCAACTTTTGGTTTCTGAACAATAACTTGAGATCAAAAATTGCTATTGTAATAAAACGTACATAGATGCCTTGCTTGAGGTTGCATCTGGGGTGGTTGTGGTCAAGGGCACAATTACTAAAAATAAAGATAAAGCTGTCTGTTTAATAACTTGAGTACAAACTGAGTTACAGTGTATGGGGTGTGACAATTTAATCCAGGTCCAGCTAGCCCATTTCATTTAAAAAATAGATATGTGGCGCGTCGTGGGAAAACCGGACTTAATGCAGTCCGCACAGGCTAATCCGGGACATCACTTTACGCCTACAGTGGATTTATGTTTAGAAGAGACCTCCTTGAAACAGAAAATACCATAAAAGTGGAAGTGCCGTCTGCACAGGCTAATCCGGGACGACACTTTACGCACATGCATTATGACCGGTTTTCTCATGACGCGCCACATATGGATCATAGGATTGTTGACTTAATATAGAAGATAGACTTGCATAGCATTGGGCACAAAGACTAGTATAGCTCGCAAACAGTAACCTAATACTCGTCACCTGTATTAGCACAAATTAGGTGCTCTAACTGTATTCTGTGTTCACATTCATTTTAGTCCGTGCACGTGTTTCACAAGTTTAACGATACCGTGACAGTATTTTCTTTGGTATACTGCAAATCGTTCTATCGCAATACGCGGGGTCCATGGATCGGCATCGCGATATAGCCAGATCGCAATATAACTTTCCAGACCATTCATGTACATATACACTAGCCTATTTTCGCGATTTGTTGAAAAACATGGCGGCCAGGGGGCGGGACAGTTTTCATTATATGGCTTTATTGAAATCTCCAACAATCTTCTTAAAAGCCATTATGATGTTTTACACTCAGGTGAGCGACCTAGGGCCATCATGGCCCTCTTGTTTGTAAAGACCGTCTGTTAGTCTCAACTTAGTTCATCTTTCACCTGAAAATCTGGCTGTTTGGTGAACTCTGAGCTGTATTAAGTATACCCAAACTGAGTGGATTATTTTTCCCTTGAATATTGCTAGGTACAACAATTCTTAACAAGGAGGCCTTAGTGTTTCTAGTAATATAACTGGCAACTTTGTTGTGTTAGACTGTTTTTGTTTAAAAAGAAAAAGTACCTTCACTCTAATCTCCTGCTGAGTCATTTCGTCTGTCTATGTCTTTCACCAGATGTACGTTGTGCGGCATTAGGATTTGTTTTTGAAAATTCGAGTTTAAATGTAGGTATCCGGTCTTTAAAAATGCTGACTAGAACTGAAAAAGATTTCACTGAATTTCTTTCTTGTGTGACTTAGCGAAAGTTGTGTCAGAAACTGGGTGCTGGATTCAAAATTAATTTCTCAGAAGCGTATATTAGGTGATGGTACAGGGCCCATATTTATAAAGATTCTTAAGCCATTCTTAACTTAAGTTGAACATAAGTCGAAATTAGAATTTACATTTAAGACACTATGCTTTGGATCATTTGCATGACTAATGCTAGATATTAATACACTTTGAATTATATTGCAAATTATGTGTCAAAATCTTCCAGAAATGCATTACTTTGTAAGAAAAACCAATAATTACATTTGAGAATTTGAAGATATGTCTTAATTTTCGACTAAGATTCTTTATAAATACCAGCCCAGACCTACCCTTCTCGAAAAGTGTATTGAATGCGTATTAAACGCTGCGGTATTGGCACCGTATTTTTTTTGCATTTAATGCGCATTTACACTTGAAAATGCAGAAAAAATACACTTGTTACAGAAATAAGGTGTATTTTTTCGGCATTTTTCCTGCATCAACACACTTATGTGCATTTAATGTGTATTTTTCTTACACTATATTTTCAAAACATGCGCTTAAGTGTATATAAAGTGTATTTTAAGTGTATTTTCTAGTGCGTTCGTACACTTTTTTGTAAAAAATGCAGAAAAAGTACAGAAAAAATACACTTAGTGTACTAAAAGTGTATAAAATGCGCATTTAACGCAGAAAAAATATGCTGCCAATACCGCAGACATATAGCCATTGCCCAGTTGTACATTTCGCTGTCATCTCTTTTTAATTTTAATGATTTCACATTGTTATGGACATTAAACAAAACAGCTAGTGGTATTGATGGATCCAAGCATTTCATGTTTTGATCGTCTTTGGGTGTTTAACATCTGAGTTCCTCATTCAGCGTCTGACTTTCCTGTTCTCCTGTCCTCTTTGAAATGAGTCTTTCATAGTTGTTTACTTGTTATATCGCAGCTCTACAATTTTTATGCACCCATGGAAGATGGCGGGGTAAATTGGTTTGCTAATGTCGGTCCGTCCGTTAATCGGTCGGTCTGTCGGTAGGGAGACCACTTTGTTTCCGCTAAGTCCAACAGTTTTCATGCGTTCCTCACCAAACTTCATGAAAATATTTGTGGCCGTAATATTTCATTCAAGTTCATTAATGAGACAAATCGCCCCAACAGTTGTTGAGTTATGGTCCTTGAATTATCTAAAATTGCCTTATTTTAGCCGTTTCCACTCTCTTAAGTCAACAATTTTTATCCAATCTTCACCAAACTTGGTGAAAATGTTTGTGGCCATAATATCTCGGCCAAATCGCCCCAGGAATTTTTGGATTATGGCCCTTGAATGATTAAAATTGCAATTTTTAGATGTTTCCGCTCTCTAAGTTCAACGGTTTTCATCCAATCTTTGCCAAACTTCAGGAAAATGTTAGCGGCCATTATATCTCAGCCAAGTTAGATAATCAGCCAAATCACCCCGGGATCTGCAGAGTTGATTTATCTAAAATTGGCCTTTTTAGCAGTATATACTCGCTATGTCCAACAGTTGTCATCCAATCCTCACCAAACTTGGTATTTTAAAGATTTTGTTTAACCTACAGGTGGCATAACTGTTATATAAACAGCTCATTATAATCTTATTACATTAATATAAGTTTTTAATGAAAGTTATCTGAAACAGAATTATTTTACATGATGAGATTGATTTGTGTGCTTTAAGAAATATAAACTTACCAGGAGCATCGGTTAGCTGTCATTGAAAGGCTAGTGTGTCCCATTCCCGCTTGGAAGGAAAATTGTCCCATTCCCGCTTGGAAGGAAAATAGTCCCATTCCCGCTTGGAAGGAAAATGAAAAGGTTGTAAATTTACATGTGATACTTGCCTTAACATTGTTATGGACACAGGTGGTGTGCAAGTGTAATTCAAGTCAAATGTTCAGCATTATATGCAATATGTGCCTTTCTTTGAACAATCTAAAGAACTTGTAGATTATGTTGCTATTTGCTCTGTGGCAAACCACTGTAACTACTCCAGTTAGAATGTATTTTCAGATTATTATACTTTTTTACTGCCTGATATAACTCAATATCTAGATCAGAATATAACTTCGTTTTTGTATGCTTCTTGCAAATAAAATGTGGTGAAAAAAATTATGAAAGAAAAAAATAATTACTAATAAATTATTGTACATCTTGTCACAGTCAGTAATTATCTACTTCTGTGTTAGATATACATAAGCTGATGCACTCAACCATTTGTGTTCACACTAGCAAGTGTGGAAGTAATAGTCCGTACTGAATAAGAGTCCTTTGAAATCAATATCGTATTCAAAAACATAAATAATCCGATATAAAATATCAAATGTGATTATTTTGTTGCATATCTTTGCCAATCATTATTTGTATTGCTTTACAATTTATTTCCCTTTTTTGTTCGATTTCATACAACCATTTTATCTTTATGTTTTTGTATTGTCATTTATTATTAATGGTCTCTGGTCTTTGTCATAATGTTTTTATGCCTCTGGCATCTTAATGCGGGAGACATATAGTGATTGCCCTGTCCATGATTCCGGCCATACAATGTTACATAGATTTTACTGCTTCGTCTAGCACCAACACCGCTTACTTCAGCACTTGGATACTTACATATTTGTTGCTTATGACAAAACCCAATCAACCTATATGACCCAACCTCACTTGACCTTGACCTAATTTGGACCAAGAATAATACAAAAGGTGCTATTTCTTAGTCAACTAGATTTTACTATTTGGTCTAGCATTAACACCGCTTACTTCAACATTTAGATATTTACACAGTTGTTGCTTATGACCATTCCCAATCTATCCATATCACCCTACCTCACTTTGACCTTGACCATGACCTAATTTTGACGTAGAGTATTTCCAGTAGACTGTCCAGCACTAACTCAGGGCATCTGTTTATAAAACACCATCTGTGTTTATAAAACATAGTGTCTTGTTTTTTTCTGTCTTGCTGTTGTGTTCATAAATAATTATATTGCTGATTTGCATTGCATGTTGGGCACTGTGATGCCTTACTGTGTAAATTACTTGAATCAAATGGTGGAACAAAAGCTTAAAAAGTATTGTTTTGTAATAATTGTGATCTCTCTGTAACAACCTCAGCTACACTACGCATAAATCATAACTGAACTTCTTGAGCTAATTTGCTGAATGGACAGATAGCTTTTGGTATTGTAACTATGCCTAAGCAGCCTGATATCTGACGTGGAGGTTTATAAAATCAGAATGGCCACTCATGGATTTCCATCAAATCTTGTCTGATGAGTATTAAATGTCAAACTATTCAATGTTTTCGTAGATCTTGACAAATGCTTGTGAACAACTTACGGACAAATTTTAAAAACTATATATATATTAAAAAAATATAATGTAAAAGCATGTTTTGTAAAAAATTCAATACACAATTTCCATTAAGATTACAGTTGATTGTATGATTCTGTTTGTAGTTTGTTTTGTTTAATAGGATCATTGATGATTTGTGGCGCTTTGTCAGAAAACCGAACTTAATGCATGTGCGTAAAGTGACGGCACTTTCCGCCTAAAGTGGATTTATGGTTAGAAGAGACTTCCTTGAAACAGGAAATACAATAAAAGCGGAAAGTGCCGTCCTGGATTAGCGTGTGTGGACTGCACAGGCTAATCCGGGACGACACTTGACGCACATGCATTAAGACCGGTTTTCTCACGACGTGCCTCGTTTGCTTATTATCAAATTTGTTTTTGTGTGCATGTTTGGAACATGCTAGTGAATTACTTTTTGCAGTTGGGAACTTCATTAGATACATGTATTTTATCTCCATTTTTGTTCTTTGGCAATCCAAGTTTCATGTTACAGCACAGTATTCTGTATCGTGTGCAGTTTCTGGTGGTTAATTATGTTTGAGTAATAAAATATGTTTATTGAATTGTTCCCATAATTTTGTATGTTTAATAATAAAATTGTTACAATGATTTTCTTTGTTGGAAAGTCTGTTTCAAAATGATGATGTTTTAATTGATTACAATCCTTATCAGCACACGTATGTTGAGACTAATTATGCCCCCCATCGAAGATGGAGGGGCATGTTGGTTTGCTAAATGTTGGCTTGTTTGTCGGTAGACCACTGTAGTTTCCACTCGTTAAGTATAATAGTTTTCATCTGAACTTAACCAAACTTCTTAAATAAGTTATGGGCATAATATATCGGCCTAGTTTGATAATCAGCCAAATTGCTTCAGGAATTGTGGAGTTATGGCCCTTTAATTATCTAAAATTGGCCTTTTTAGCCGTCGCTCTATGAAGTCCCAACAGTTTTCATCCGATCTTCACCAAATTTGCTGAAAATGTGTGTGGGCATATATAAGCCAGGTTTGATAATCAACCAAATCGCCCCAGGAGTTGTGGAGTTATGGCCCTTGAATTTTCTGGCCGTATCAGCCGTTTCCGCTCTCTAAGACCAACGGTTTTCATCCGACCACCAAAATTCATGGAAATGTTTGTAATAATAATGTCTTGGCCAAGTTATATGACCGGTCAAATCACCCTAAGAATTGTGGAGTTATTGCCCTTGAATTGTCTGAAATTGGCCTTTTTAGCTGTTTCCGATCTCTCAAGTCCAACCATGTTCATCCAATCTTAACCAAATCGTCCCATTAGCTGTGGAGTTATGGCCCTTGGTTATCTAAATTAGCCCTTTTAGCTATGTTTACCGCATTTTTAGCTATTTTAACATGGGGAGGGCATAACTGTTTTTACAAACAGCTCTTGTTTAGACTCGTCTCACGATGTACCCTGTCAAAATGACTGTTCATGGTGTGAAGCCGTTTTAGGCAGTATTCATATGGTAATGGATAAACTTGACGTGTGTTGTATAAACGGAAGTATCCACAATGAAAGTAGCGCACGGTTCTTGCGTGTTGCTACAGGGTCAGTGGTTTTGACCAAGTAAACGCAACCTGATCACATCGAACAGTGTTTAAAGCTTATTAACATGAAACAAACATGAGCATTGTGACGAGATTGAGCACAGATGTAACGAAAACATGACATTGGAACATAAATGAACTAAATACGTTAAGGCAATACACATTTTATTATGTGTTTAGCGTCCCCATGATTTTGTGAAACTGTCAACCAGGCAGGAAAAAACAAACAATGGAGCGACAAAAAACATGTCTTTCACAACTTATTCATGGCAGTGGTACGAGCTAAAGCAAATGTTTACCTGCAAAACTGTTATACATATCATTTTCATATTGGGAACCTACTTTGTAACGCAGTATATTAACTGTGTAAGTTGACTAGTTGCACACTATTTCTACAAATATTGGTAAAAACACCTAAAAGTCATTTTTCCCATTTTTTAATATGCTTTCCGACTCGATATTTCTCTTCGTAAAAATTGTTGTTTTTTTTCGTTCAGGCATCCAAAAACCTACCAGCTCGAGGGCGCTAAACAAAGAATCAAATTGGTATGGCCTAATGCATGTACTACATGTAGTTTCATAAGTGTAGACTTTCTGAGGAGTGTACGTCCTTACACTATTAACAACGCTTAAATCATGTCCTTGCGTTTGCTAGTATCACAGTCCCCCGTTAAAGTTGTGTGTATAGGTGCGTCTGGTAGAGCTCGGAGTCCACTTCCGGAATGACCGGGTTATTTCCGCCTGAGTGCAGATAGTTCATGGCGACGTCCCGCGCCGCTTCCCGGACCTCCCGGCGTAGCGTTTCCATCATCTCCAACCGGATACACTCGATATCCGGCACCTCTAGTCTGCTTCCGGTGCACTCCCTGTCGTGACTGTCCGCGGCGTCGGTAAGCTCCACATCGGACCTGTTGCGTGTTGCTCAGCCAACTTCTGGCAGACGTTGCTCTGGGTGTGTAGATCGCACCTGTGTGAGGCTGGTAGGGATCGCTAGTGATGTCAGGGAGCGGAAATGTATTAAATGTTTGGGTGGAGCCCGTATCGCTACGCATGCGCATTAAATCTTCAGAATTCAGCGAAGCCCGATTGTTTTGGTCCCCGTTGTGTTTTGTACTTCCGGGTGTGTGCTGAATTTCTACCTGCCCGTTATGTGAATGGGGGTTTTGAAAACTTCCCCTGTTTACACTGAAATTGTGTTGCGGCTTGCTATTTGAATGCATGGCATCCACGCGAGGGTAGTCTTGGCGAAGAGTTGAAGGCGTCATCATATGACGCTGGTTGATACCATTTCTGGTCCTATTCTGAACCGGAAGCGCGTCTCTGAGTATCTCCATCATGTCTTGTCTGAGGACCTCGAGGGAGCTCTTTGACCGACCCGCCTCCCTCCGTCTGTCTTCCCGCAACTCGTACCTGCAACAAGTTCTCTCCGATAACTCTATGTACCAATCGCATTTAAAGTCACATGACGCATTGACACAAGTCTCTAACCTCCATGTCTGGTTACAAGAGATCCGCGATTGGTAAACAGAAACCCATGTTTGGCTCTCAGAGACCAATGATTTTCAATGACGATTTTTTTTTTTACATAATCATAACCCATGTTTTGATTTATGCGATGCAAGTTTAGTTTACATCGACTTATATATATCGCAGATCTAGGATTTTGAGTTAGAGGGAGTGGAAATATTCAGCAACCGAAAAAGGGTGCCAACAGACTGTGTTAGATCTCGGACATAATGTGATAGATATCGAAAAGGAACAATGTAATGAAATGACCAAAGAATGGGCTGGATTATTACAATAAATTGATCGAAGAACAAGTAATTGGCAACAATATGCATATGTTGTAAGATATTATGAGGTTTAAACAAAATAATGGAAAATTTTAGAGGGGGCGTACGCCGCTTCCGCCCCCCCCCCCCCCCTAAAGCCGCATATGCTAATCAATGTTTGATTTTTCTATGACCCAATGTCTGGTTACGAGTTTTCAATGATTTGTTGACCATGTTTGGTTACCCATGCTTGGTTACCAAGACGAATGGCCGGTGACAAGAGACCAATGTTTGCGTACCTGTGAACAGTTGTGCTTTAAAGATCGATGTTTTTTGCTAACCGTTGACACATTTGATGCCCCCGAAGGGAACTTCGGGGGCATACAGTAATCGCATCGTCCGTCCGTCCCTCACGCTTCTTGTGCGGAGCATAACTCCATTAGTACGGAAGGGAGTCAAATGAAACTTCATATAATGATAGAGGACAATGAGAGGAAGTGCAGAGTACAAGGAATTTAACCCTTTATTCAATATTTACGGAGTTATTGCCCTTAGTTTAATTTTCTTGTGCGGAGCATATCTCCATTAGTATTGAAGGGATTCAAATGAAACTTCATGTAATGATAGAGGACAATGGGAGGAAGTGTAGAGCATAAGGACCATAACTCTTTCTTCAATATTTATGGAGTTATTGCCCTTTGTTTTATTTTCTTGTGCAAAGCACAACTCCATTAATAATGCAGAGATTCAACTGAAACTTCATTCAGTGATAGACGACAATGAGAAGAAGTGCAGAGCACAAGGACCACAACACTTTTTTTCGATATTTCTGGAGTTATTTCAATTTTCTTGTGTGGAGCATACTTTCAATACTATTGAAGGGATTCCAATGAAACTTCTCTGAATGGTAGTGGATAATGAGAGGAAGTGTTGAGTACAGGGACCGTAACTATTTCTGAAATATTTACATTTAGAGTTATTGCCCTTTGTTTTTCTTTTATGCATATAATTACTACCTTAGTATTGAAGGAATTTAACATACACCACATATATTGATAGAGGACATCGAGAGGAAGAGCACAAGGACCATAACTCTTTCTTCAATATTTATGGAGTTATTGCCCTTAAGTTAATGTGCAGTGCAAAACTCCATTAGTATTGAAGTGATTTTATATAAAACAACATATATTGATAGAGGACGATCAGTGTACAAGGACCGTAACTCTTTTTGTAGGAAGCATAATTTTTGTCAACATGTAACTGAACTGACATTGTGTTGCATTCCTCTGACAAGCATATGCTTCGGGGGCATACGTCACATCCTTTGACAAGCCTTGTTGGTTTTATCGACGTTTGATAACTAAAGACCGACAGGTGGTTATCAGAGACCGGTATATGGTAATACTTGTGTAAGACAGATGCTTGTTTAACTGAGACTGGAAATGTTGGTTACCTGAGGCTAGAGACGTTTTTTTAACTGTGACTGGAGATGTTAGGTTACCTAAAACTGGAGATGTTCGGTTACCTGAGACTGGAGACATTAGGTTACCTAAGACTTGAGATGTCAGGTTACCCAAGATTAGAGATGTTGGTTACCTGAGACTGGAGATGTCACGTTAACTGAGACTGGAGATGGTAGGTTATCTAAGAGTGGAGATGTTAGGTTACCTGAGACGGGAAATGTTTGGTTACTTGAGGCTAGGCATGTTTCGTTACCTAGACTACAGATATTTGCCTACCTGAGACTGAAGATATTTGCTTACCTGGAGATGTCCTGTTTGATCACATGTTAGGTTACCAGAGACTGGAGATGTCCTGTTTGATCACATGCTAGGTTACCAGAAACTGGAGATGTCCTGTTTGATCACACGTTATGTTACCAGAGACTGGAGATGTCCTGTTTGATCAAATGTTAGGTTACCAGAGACTGGATATGTCCTGTTTGATCACATGCTAGGTTACCAGAGACTGGAGAAGTCCTGTTTGATCACATGTTAGGTTACCTGAGACTGGAGATGTCCTGTTTTATCAGATGCTCTGTTACCTGAGACTGGAGATGTCTGGTTTGATCAGATGTTAGGTTACCAGAGACTTGAGATGTCTTGTTTGATCACATGTTAGGTTACCTGATACTGGAGATATTTGCTTACCTGAGACCGCAGATATTTGCTTACCTGAGACTGGAGATGTCCTGTTTGATCACATGTTTGATTACCATAGACTGGAGATGTCCTGTTTGATAACACGTTAGGTTACCAAAGACTGGAGATGTCATGTTTGATCACATGTTTGGTTACCTAAGACTGGTGATGGCAGGTTACCTGAGACTGGAGATGGTAGGCTACCTGAGACTGGAGATGTTAGGTAACCTGTGGCTAGAGATGTTACGTTACCTGAGGCTAGAGATGCTTAGTTACCTGAGACTGGAGATGTTGGGTTACCAGAGGCTAGAGATTTTAGGTTACCTGAGGCTGGAGATGTTAAGTTACCTGAGACTGGAGATGTTAAGTTACCTGAGACTGGAGATGTTAAGTTACCTGAGCATAGAGATGTTCGGTTACCTGAGACTGGAGATGTTAACTTACCTGAGACTGGATATGTCAAGTTACCTGAGCATAGAGATGTTCGGTTACCTGAGGCTAGAGATGTTTGGTAACTTAGGCTAGATATGTTAGGTTAGCTAAGGCTAGAGATATTAGGTTACCTGAGACTGGACATGTTTGGTTACCTGAGACTGGAGATGTTAAGTTACCTGAGGCTAGAGATGTTAGGTTACCTGGGACGGGATATGTTAGGTTATCTGAGACTGGAGATGTTTGGTTACCTGAGACTGGAGATGTTAAGTTACCTGATGCTGGAGATGTTCAGTTACCTGAGGCTAAAGATGTTTGGTTACCTGAGGCTAGAGATGTCCTGTTTGATTTCGAGCAGGTCGTCCTCGCTCACGCCGTTCTGGCGGCTCTGCTTCTTAGCTTGATGGATGTAGCGCGTCACCAGCCGCCGCATGATCTCCTGCAGACGACAACAACAGCCGTATAGTGAAGGCATATTTACGTTTTCTACAGTCGGCTTCTGCGAAATCTATGTTGGTGTATGCAATATATGCTAGCATAATTGTGTTCGTCGTTAGTAATCTCAATATCGCCTTCTTCGCCATCAGTATATCCATCTGAATATTGATTGAGAACACCAAAACCACTACTACGATCATCATAACAAATATCTTATTGTCGACATCCTCCATACATTGCCAAATGTCAACCCATTGCTATAGCTATAAACATCAGCCTCATCATCATGACTTATCATCCTTATCATCCCTCTCTTCATTACTGTCTTAGCCCTCGTCATCACCATCGCCGTCATGATAATCATCATCTTGATCATGCTGATCATCATCCTCATTATCATCATCACAACCATTGTCATCATCATTTTCATTTCTTCATTACTGTCATCACCATCGTCATCATGAATACACTGATCATCATCCTCATCATCTTCATTATCATCCTCATCCTCATCGTGATTTCAGCAATATCATTATTGCTTATTGAAACTGATTGTCGTGATTATGTTTGTTTTCCCCTATTACAAAACAAAATCCTTTTACTTTTTAGCACCTAAATCCTAGAAAACATGTCAGTACAAGCAAATAAAAACCCGATGATTACCTCGTATGTTGACAGTCGAGAAGCCTTCGTTCCAGTGACACTGTCGACGCTATCACTAGATGGATTCTGAAACATGATGTAGTTGTACACTAGGTAAACCTACTAATTGTGCTTACAGTGTCCCGTTTGCAGAGCAAAAGTGAGTCTCACTTATTGCAATTCAATGCAAGCAATTGTCAGACTCAAGTCGATGACGGCGACTTTATATCCTCCCTTGAAAGCCAGAAGGGGCTATCAGCCTTCATTGCACATAATGCTGACTTCTGGCTGTCAAGAGAGGACATCCTAGTAGGTTTGCACATAATGCTGACTTCTGGCTGTCAAGGGAGGACATTCTAGTAGGTTTGCAGCGATTTTGCTGTGATAAAACAGTAAAAGCATGTTAACGGATTCTTGTCGACGTTTGTCGTTAGTTGAAAATGAAGCATTCTTGATGATCAGGGGTCTGCATTTCAAAAACTTCTTAAGTTTATCTAATAATACTTTCACTTTATTTGTGTAATGTTACATTTTTAAAACTACGTATACATTAATTTAGTGAATCCCTTTACAGTAAAAAGAATAGTAGTTAACAATAATTTGATCATTTATACTAATTTACAATGACATTTAAATAGGGGATAAATGTTAATGAACAAGAGGCAAACGAGTGCATGTATCGCTCCACTGATTTAAGGAGTGTCAGAAGCAAAAGGACCCTGATAAGGTATACCGGTATAAGGAAAAAAGGCCCCGCCCTCTGGCGGCCATGTTTTCTTAACAAATCAAAATAATTTTACTATTTATTATTATTGTTTATGTTGCTGATGCACCCTGCTTCTTCATGCCCCCCATCCCCCCCCCCTGCTGCCCTTTTTGGTTAGTCAACACAGAAATGTTAAATATATTTTGAAATTCTCTCTCTCTCTCTCCCCCCTGCTACTGTTGAGCAGCACCCTGTACTTTTTATAACATATATTTCCCCTATATCAAACCATTTATATGTTATGAAGTCCCATATAACATGATGTTTGACTAATGTCATAATCATTCTCATAAATTCAACATAATCATTCTCATAAATTCAACATAATCATTCTCATAAATTCAACATTCAACATAATCATTCTCATAAATTCAACATAATCATTCTCATAAATTCAACATAGACTTTTTGTAATATCTCTCTCATTTCAGCTTCGTGATTCCTTGGCGGTAATGACAATGTGGAACACAATAAAATAATAAGTTTCGCACGATTTCTCGTGCAGTTGGGTTTTACTGTCTGCCAAGGCAACCCTCACAAACTCATCAAAGTGTGGCAAGATTATTAGTGTCCAGGGTTGCATTTAAATCCGGTCTCCGGTAATTATAGATTTGTGTTTAGTATATGAATAAAATAAACCGTGTTTGTTTCGGTGTGAATGTTTCCGTTTTCTGATTGACCAAACCTCATTTAAGTTAGTTTGACTAAAACAAAATCTTTGTTAACTGTACATCGCACCCCGAAATTGTCATACTACATACTACAGGTAACACAATAAATCAAATTAAAACGTGATTTACTATTTATAAATGAACTTAACAATTAAAATAGTTTTATGCGTACTCGGTTTTTTATACACATCTACCTAAATACCTAAAGCGGTAAGTAACCAAGCACATGAGGCGTGTCGTGGGAAAACCAGGCTTGATGCATGTGCGTAAAGTGTCGTCCCGAATAAGCCTGTGCATTCCGCACAGGCTAATCCGGGACGATACTTTCCGCTTTTATGGTATTTTCTGTTTCTTCTAAAGTCTCTTCTAAACATAAATCCATTGTAGGCGGAAAGTGCCGTTCCGGATTAGCCTGTGCGGACTGCACAGGCTAATCCGGGACGACACTTAACGCACATGCATTAAGCCCGGTTTTCCCACGACATGCCTCATATGTAAATTCATCAGCACCTACGGACGAACGGACGAAGATTCACTTACTTCCAGAGGGAAAACAGAGTGGCATATAATGATATTTACCATAGGAAAACAGTTCACTCCGCTAACGAGCAGAAAAGTATACTGCATAATACGTCGTCCAATAGCGCAGAGAATTTAATATCTACATTTTAACATGTATATTAATACTGCAAACTGGTTGATTAATGCGGTGTATTAAATTTCGTGCATTTCGCGCGTGTCCAGCTTTTTATACCAAATTCGCACCCACGATTAAAATGACAAAATAAAAACTGTCCAGTTAAGACATAAAATATTTCAATTAAATCAAATAATAAATAAATTAAAATTTAATTCACTTGAGAAGAAACTAATGTAGTCGACGAAAGCTCGTTTTCAGACTAACATGTTTATTAAATAATTAATCATCGGCTTGTTTTACAGCAAGCGTTACTGAAATGTTGCAAATATTGTTATAGTTCTATACTATCACACAAGTTCAGCTAGTTGATAACTCATCTATACGTCAATTCATTTAAAGCGTCATTTAAGGTGAAAATTGTCAAATTTATATTAAGCAATTAAAACATGTCTGGTAAAATTGTATTATTGTATGTGTAAGCTTCTATTATACCCAACGGCAGGAAAATATTTGATTTTTGAATACCGTTTTAGGTTATAATATACTAATTCCAATCCTTGTGTAATTTAATGTAAAAGCGATAACTTTGACCAAAAATAAATGCAACATTTTGCACATAGGGACCCTCATAACCATACCTTTTCTTAAAGAGCATTCTAAGCTGAATTGATTTAAGCAATAAAAAGGGTATGTCATGTATTATGTAAGAAAGAACTCGACACTAAACAAGGTTGACTGTTTTATCAACATTTTAGCGGCTACTTTCTAGTTGAATGTAACCCGCCTCAGCGCAATTAAAACATATCAGTGATTTATGTGTGCATACCAATGCTTACCCTACCAACATCTCCAAAAAAGAACATCAAAGCAAGTGTCTAAACCTTAAAACATGTCTTCGAGTTAAACTTGTTGATTTATTTAGAGAGTACAGCCCTACATCTCTTATTTATTTAGTGTATTGTGATAAAATAAAATAAAATAAAAACACCGATCCTCCAAGTAAACTGTTTATAAACACTTGGTTTGTTTATTTGCTAGTGTGGTGATTTTCACAAGTTCCCTGCTTTTCATTAATAACTGTACTGCTTACAGTAATGACATTTGTCATAAACTGGACAAGTCATTTTGAGGGCCGTCTCTAAAACGTTTTGTACGGTATTTAAAATGTAAAATATATAATACAAGAAACAATTTACGAACTAAAAATCACTTGGTAAGTTTCTGACCACTATAATAAGTAAATTTGCATATAAAAACCTTGTTGCTGTGTGTATAATTGTTTTCTCAATGTGTTGTACCGTTTAAGAACGCGCACGAACACATGTCATGTACATCAATGACGTCATTCAATTCAATCAACATGTTGCAACGGCGTCGTAGTATCTATAAATAGAATAGGATATTTCCCAGTGTCGCTCGGAACGTTACGGAAATATACGATACTCAACGAACGTAAAAGTAGTCCGGTTTTTGCAGCCGTTTAATACGGAAAATTATTTCACAGTGTGAAATACGGGAATTTTATCTGGCCTATTGTATTTTATACCGAAAATACATCAGTATTTGAGTCAGATTGTCTATAGGTATATGATAAATGTCTTTATTCAATTCTGATACTAGTATAGGTTTATTAGACGACCCTCCAAATTGAAACACTTCACTGACCACAATAACGGGATTTGTCCATGCAAAAATCATGCATAGGATTTGCATTCCTTTAACGGGAAACTAGGACACCAAATGTCTTTAAAGGGACTTGTTCACAGATTGGGACATTTTTTTGAAGTGTGTCATTAAATGCCTTAAATTGTTAGATTAAACATCGGAACTCTAGAGCTCCATTATAATAACAAGAATAGAATTAAAAAAGAGAAATTAAAAGAAAAAAGTTTGTCCCTATCGGGGCTCGAACCAGTGCCCTTTGGATTAAAAGGTTATCGCCGTAACCACTCGGCCATCCGGACTGTTATAAGAAGCCTGCGTTTAATACTTGATATAAGTGATCCACGTGTTGTTACAAAATTTAACGGAAACAACAGAAACATTCCAAATTATTCAATCGTTTGGCGTTTGTAACGCTTTATAATTTTATCAATTTCAAATGTTCACTATTCATAAACGAAACTGTATTTTCATAATGAGTCTACGCCATTAGTGTCATTTCGCTCCCTGGTGTACAGTGTTCTTTTATTTTTTGAATCTGTGACAAAAAGTTGGGAAAATGTCATTTTGACAATCTGTGAACAAGTCCCTTTAAATGTAAACAATCAAGTGGAAATAAAACAAATTTCATTTATTTTAAGAAAATGTAAACTATTGTTTGGTCATAATGTTTTATTTTATGTGTTGATTAACTCTTGGTTAAATATTGGTGCTTGTCTTAACTTGCAGCATCTTGTGTGTGCCTTTAAACAATTTCCTTTGGAATAGTTCAAGGTTTTTAATGCAGCTTGTCTTTGAATAACCATAACATTAAAATTATTCAATTTGAAGACTGTCTAGAAAATTCCACAGTAATGGGTGTCATGCTGCTGCAATATATTTTAGACACGGTATGATCTTTGCTTGTCACTTTGACTTCAGCTGACCTTTCTGAAGGTAAATTCAGAGAACGGCAAATAGACAATTTTCAAATGCTTTCTCACAGTTTTCAAGTAAAAACGTACCATATAAAGATTAAAGTCTGTACATGTATATGTATATACGATCTTACAATGTGCACAGTGGAACAAATGAAAATTACACACATAAAGTTAATTACCATATATAAAGTCGTGTAAAATGGATTAATACATGTAGTTACGGAGAATCATTGCTGTAAAACGCTAGTTTTTAAGCACACAAAATAGCTTTCGTGTGTACATGTATATGTATATACGATCTTACAATGTACAAATTGGAACAAATGAAAATGACACACATAAAGTTTATTACCATATATAAAGTCATATAAAATGGAGCAATACAATCTAGTTATGGAAAACCATTGCTGAAAAACGCTAGTTTTTAAGCACACAAAATAACTTTCGACTATAAAGTATCACAATGTAATGCTATTATACCTTAAATATGTACAATCTAATAAGATTTGTTTGTTTTATTGTTTACTGTAATTGCCCACTGTTACACATTGTTGACACAGCGCCTTTAAAAATAACCGGTCACTTAAAGGCACTCTCAATGTGCTGCTTTTTAAGACAATCATTATTATTTTAATTAAGATTTTACAAACACATGAAATAAAACATTATGACCGAAACACTATTTTACAAATTCATAAAATAAATGGTCTTTCACTAGTTTTAATTCCCGTTTATTGTTTACATTTTAAACACGACGAAACTAAGTTCCACGTGCTTTAATAACATCATCGAAAGGCAACGGTCCGGATTAAGACCGCGTCGCCACGATGATTAGCAAATAAACGATGCAAATATTTATAAACAATTTACTTGGAGGATAAGACACTTTCATCCGACATTTAAACGACTGTTTTGTTTATTCAAAAGACGACCATTTTCACCATTAAGGTGGCTGAAAGAGAAATAATTTACATACGAAGCAGCCACCATAGAACGTGCAATCTGTATTCTAACTTTTGTCCAGGACACAAGGTATGTGTATGTTGTCACGCGTCTGTCCATGTGATGTGTATTATACAATATAATATGAAATAAACAGTTTCTGACTCTGCGGTCGATTTCGCTTTAATCGATGACATAAACAGAGAAATGATACAAGTTTATACTGGTATTTAATATTTATTCGCAGTATATATAGCTAACATGTAGACGCGTGCACTTATTTGCTAACCATGCTCTGTACAATCATATATTACATGCAACTTTCACCGTATCTCAAACAAATATTGAATAGGGTAGCAACCACATAACGACAATACAAAGCATGTTACAAAAAGCTTGGTATTACAACTATGGTAATAAAATCGCTGTCACAGACATGCTAATGACATGCAGGTACATTAACCCAGCTATTTACTATTTAAGATTCCCAGCTGCGCTGTACGTCAACGATAGATTAATTCGTGACGAATTCGCGGACTGGCATGACATTTTGTATCCTCTGCAAACAAGTCGGGGCCCAAATAGACTGCGATCTGATTCTCGAGCTGCGACCAACACATATATGCAGCGAGATAGTACTGGACCACAGTCTGCAAGTCAGCCCGCATGGATTGAGCCTAGCACTGCAAAGCAAACGATTACCTCAGTAGTACACCCTCCTCAACATTACGCAGCGGCAGTAGGAGCCGCTACCATACAAACCATGTCTCAACCTAGAGTCCGTGTCAGCGATGTACCGTCTCTGGGTGCCAGTCAACATTACGCAGCGGCAGTAGGAGCCGCTACCACACAAACCATGTCTCAACCCAGCGTCCGTGTCAGCGATGTACCGTCTCTGGGTGCCAGTCTAACACAACGTAACTTGGACAGTGATGTGTTTACACCCACGCAGTCGGATGTGTTTACACCTCCGCAGTCCGTAAGCGCGCAAAACTTCCCAAAACCCCGTGGTAGGCAAACCGTGAAATCTACGCCTGCTACCAGCACGAAGAAATCAAGATCTGCTAGCGCACGAGGTCCACGAAAACCAAATTGCAACAGAAATAAAAACAGTTGCATCATGTAGACCATTGATAAGTAGATTTCCCTAAAAAATCGCCATGAAAATTCGTAGATGATAAAGAAATATGAGTGAAAATATGAATGCTCAATCGAGAAATTTATTTTGGCAACTATGGACCTCCATACGCGTGATTTCTATGACGTAAGTTCACCGGAAGTTACAGACGAAAATTAATAACATATCCAGCGGTCAGACATTTCGATCAAAATGTAAGTACTATCGACTATATCGCAAATATAAAACTTAGCCTACCAACACATATGTACAGATGAGATGATTATGCTTATTCATTATGATTAAACATGTATTGTTTGTAGATCTACACAGTAACAATTTTTTACGCGTCACGATTTGGCATTGATGACGTCATAAAATAAATTATTTTTAAAAGCACGCATTTAAACTGAACAAACCAGATATCCATATCGTTTTATGATTATGTGTTTATGTGATGATATTTGATAAAGATACAGTTTATATGAAGTATGTGAACTGTCCGTGATAGAAAATTTAAAAAATAAAGCAATCACAGGGACAAAGAATAAAACTACGGAAGCCCATTCTGGTCAGAAGTTTGCTTTTTATTAATCATTTTATTTTCGCCGAAAGTGTATTGTTGGCAGCTTGAACACTCGTTATTCACCCGCGAAAACACAAATAAATGAAAAGTCGTCGTATTGTAACATAACTGCATTATTGAACCAAAGTAAATAGACATTTTATAATTTTTTAAAAATAAATTTGATGTCAATGTGAAATATATACACGTGAACCTTTACATTGACTGTCCCTTTTGCAACCCTCCTCTCTAAACTGGTTTCAGTACCGTATTTGATTCGATGTCTTTTTATATATATTTTCAGGGTCTCAAAATGAGTTGCATATTCTGCAACACGTGTCTAGAAGATGGACAAGCTACAGTCTCACTGAGGCAGAAAGGATGTGATGCCATTAATAGTCTTGTTAAGGCACTGGGTCTCGCATTCACTGTAATCCCCGGACAAACTGTACATACGACGTGTCGCCGAGATTTTTGCCGACAAAAGGAGCTGAGGCGTTCCGGAAACCCAGATGAAAATTTATCAGAGGAGTATAGGCGTTTGCGATCGGGAGGCGGTTTTGACTTTGAAAAGCATTGTTTATTTTGCGGACAGATTGGGAAAAGTAGCGGAAACAAAAGGGGATTGGACGTTTACCCCGTTAGAACATTTGATTTCCAAAATAAAATAAGAGATGTATCATTACAAAGAGATGACGAATGGGGAAATCAAGTTCTCGCTCGGTTGGAATATGCACAGGATTTACCAGCAGCAGATGCGTTATATCATCAAACGTGCAGTGTAAACTTTAGAACTGGACGACAAAAACCTTGCAAACAAGATGAATCAGAAAATCCAGTTAAATCTCCAAAAGGACGACCAGAAAATTGGAGACAATGTGAAGCATTTTTAACAATTACAAAGCGCTTAGAAGAAAATGACGATGAACAGACGAGTATCAATGACCTTGTGAAACAGATGGATGAATTACATCCAGGCCACGCGTACAGTGCGGTGTATATGAAAAAGAAGCTAATTAAACATTACAAAGATCAGATAGTAATCACTGAAATAAATGGAGTTCCCAATGTAATTACTTTTAAAGCAACTGTGTCTTCTATCCTAAATGACTTTTACAAGCAACCAAAAGACCTGGATGCAGCTGAAAAAAAATTGTCAATTATCAAAGCAGCTGCAAAGCTTATCCAAAGTGATATTAAAGAAATTTGTGTGTCTAAGGAAAGCTATCCATCACCTTCAGATCTTTCTTCTCTTGAAATCCACATTGATTACTTGCCAGACTCACTGAGCACATTTCTGTATTCTCTGTTCCCGAAAAAGACAAACGCAGTCAAGGTTGCTTCTATAGGGCAAGCTATTGTACACACTGTCAGACCGCGGATGACTCTTCCTCCGCTACAACTTGGCCTTGCCGTGCAGTTGCACAATCAATACTCCTCACGTTTCCTAATTGACTTACTGAACAAATTGGGATTTTGTACCACATATAAAGAAGTCATGCGGTTTGAGTCAAGTGCTGCTGTTGCAAATGGAGTTCAGATAACAGGAGTGACGTCTTCAAATTTCCTTCAGTTTGCGGCCGACAATGTTGACCACAACATAAGAACGTTAGATGGGCACGACACCTTCCACGGTATGGGGATAATTGCAGCCGTTACCCCTGGTGTTCCAGAAGAAGCACCTATACCACGCATTCGAGTTTCCAATGAAGATCTTGTTTCTTTGGGCAGGATCAACATCAAGTTCTACAATACTTCGTTAGAACGTCCATGTATACTTTTGAAAGATTTAAGAACCAGGAATATTCAAGACCCAACAGAATGCCTAGACATCGTATTGAAAATCGTTCGCCCACTGAAGACAACAACGCCTGGTTGGTCAGGATTCATGCAATTCGTTGAAGAATGTAATTTCCCCGGAAGATCATCTATCAAGTTCTTACCAATGATCGATCTTAACCCTATACTCAACGTTGTGTTTTGTGTGTAAGGAAGCTAAAAGGTACCACACTACACCTATTGTGACATTCGATCAGCCTCTTTACTGGAAGGCATCAAACATTATACAAAGCGAGAGTAATGACAGTCCACTGAAGAATGTTGTTCTCATATTAGGAGGTTTTCATATGCAAATGAGTTTTCTCGGAAGTGTAGGCCATCTTATGCTCGCAACCGGACTGCAAGATGTCTTGGAAACCGTCTACGCGTCAAATGCGGTAGATCATATGATGAGCGGCAAAGCTGTGTCCAGGGCAGTACGTGGGCATCTACTAGTGGATTCAGCGCTCAATATAATGCTTACTTCGGAGATCTATGGGGTACCTTTACCAATAGAGCAGGATCAGACATATGATGAAAGTGCTGACACTGTCGATATTCCCAATGACGTACCATCAAATGAAACACTGTTAACTGAAATACCCCAAGAGAACCTCACTGATTTAGCCGAGGGTCATAATGATTCTGAACACACAGACATCACATACACTCAAATCGACTACCATGATTTGGAGACTGTTTCTGCCCTATATGATTAGTTGGTAAGCAAAGAGGTATCACCCGATAGTATTAAGGATCACGAGGTGTTTCGACATGTCAAAATGAAATTTGACGCAAAATTACTGGAGTTGAAATCATACCCGACATCATGTTTGTGGCTCCAATATATGGAAATGATCGAAATCCTCAAACAATTTATTAAAGCCGAAAGAACTGGCAATTGGGAGTTACACCTCCAGGCAGTCGAGCATATGCTGCCCTATCTGGCGGCCACAGGCCATAATCTATATGTGAAGTCAGCCTATCTCTACCTTCAACAAATGAATGATCTACAAGAAACACATCCAGACATATATGACAAGTTTGTAAACGGTTTTCATGTCATACGCCGAAGTGATCGCTACTGGGCTGGGTTATCGACCGATTTGACCATTGAGCAGACACTAATGAGGACTCTGAAATCCACCGACACATCATATCAGACAAGTGAACAGCATAAAGAATGGTCTCAATCAAGAAAAGAACGAGATACCAAAGATCGCAATACGATTGTTACATTCTTGGAGGAACGGAAGCCATTTGCAACCGTCAATTCCCTGCGAAACATTGAAACTGGGGTAACTTCATCGGGTGATGTAAACGCTCATCAAGCCAGAAAGATTGGTAGCGCCATTATTAAAGATCTTAAAGGTCAGAATGTGATGGACGTTTCGTTCAAGAGAAGCAGACAAGTAGTTACATTAAAAACGCACTCTACTCTGCAAGTTGGGAATAAAGTGGTACCTGTTAGCCCGCAACTTCTATTTCAGCGCCTGTTAGTGGCGGCCACAGGGAAGGCAGATGATATTGGTAATCTTTTTTCTCATGAGCTGTGTCCAGTTCCATCATCGTTATTCGACAATACCGGATGCATGAGAGAAGCGCAAAAGGCGACACTTGCAGACGCAATATGGTCCTTGGGTTATTGTGCTGCTGATCTTGGGAAAGGTGGTGAGATGGTGCACGTACTTGATGGTGGATCTCTACTACACAAAATTCCATGGCCCAGGGGATATACATTCAAAGGGATTTGCCAATTGTACGTGAACTATGTACATAAAAGGTATGGTTTCCCAACAGTGGTGTTTGACGGCTACATGGACGGACCCTCCACAAAAGACTTTACTCATCAACGTCGAAGCAAGGGTGTTATGGGGACCACCGTTCTATTTACGGAAGAAACCCCTTTTCGTTCAAAGAAGGACCATTTCTTGGCGAACAGTGCAAACAAACAGAAATTCATTACTCTTCTGGGTGCCACTCTCCAAAGCATCGGATGTGAAGTGATACATGCTAAATCTGATGCTGATGTGACTATTGTAAAAACAGCCATCATGTCTGCCTCTCAAAAGCCAACGACACTTATTGGTGAAGACACAGACTTATTGGTGCTCTTATGCTTCCATGCAGTGCTAGGGGATAATGACATTATCTTCCGATCAGACAAAAACGCTAGTGCAAATTTAAAGGTTAAAGTTTGGAGCATTACGAAAACCAAAACTGTTCTTGGTATGCACATGTGTAATATCCTTCCGGCTGTGCATGCCCTCACTGGATGTGATACAAATTCTCGCATATTTGGAGTTGGAAAGGGAACGGCTTTGAAAAAAGTGAGATCATGTAATGTGCTACAGAGTGAGCTTAGACATTTCCAAGAAAGTACAAACCAAGAACAGGTGACAAACGTCGGTGAAAGGATAATTGTGGCACTCTATAATGGATCCAGCGTCGATACTTTCAACAGTTTACGACTGCGACTTTTCACGGAAAAGACTGTCAACAGTTTGAACACTGTGGAAATACATACCCTGCCACCGACGTCCGCTTCCGCAAAGTTCCACTGCCTTCGCGCCCGTCTACAAACATGGGATTGGACAGGAGAATCTGAACAAGATCCAACACTTTGGGGATGGAATTTGGATAATGGACTTTATGTTCCGGTCAGAACAGACATGCCTCCCGCCCCATCAGATCTACTTGCAGTTATAAGATGCAAGTGCAAATTAAACTGTGACAACAAGCGATGTTCGTGCAGAAAGCATGGGCTTGAGTGTTCCATAGCATGTAAAGAATGCAAAGGAACGAGCTGTTCCAACTGCCTACCAAATGAACTTGACAGTTCTGAAAACGATAATGACACCTTAAGATAATCATTTAGTATGTATGTCAAGGGCAAATTTCCAAGGTCAAGGTCACAATACTGTATTGGAATTATGTTTACAACATATATTATTTTTATCAAACATGAAAAGGCGCTTCTTTGAGTTTAGTTTGCATCGTCTGGAAGCTCCGCAAATAAGCTCCATAAAACAGAATGTTGACCTGTTTAGTTAATTTGTTATTTTCTTTCATTCACAGGTGATATTTTACAGGTGAAAAAAATCCAATTTGCACTTGCCCTATCAATGGCGATTTTTTATACGTAATAGCTAACACCCCCAAGAGTACAAAAACAGTAAAATATTTTCTGTTGCAATTTGTTTGAGGTTTGGTGAAAAAATCGCTTATCTGTCCTGGCCTGCAGATTCTACTGACCTGAAATTTGCGTTTCTTAATATTCAAGGTTTGATAACAAAATGTAATAATAAGCTTGTTTCACCGGAAGTAACTTTGTTGTTTAAATCTTATGATGTCGTTTGTTTTACTGAAACATGGGGCTGTGAACATTTTTGCTATGATGTAGATAATTTTGAGTGTTATTGCCTAAATAGAAAGCAATTACCTAGGGCAAAAAGGAGTTCAGGGGGATTATTGATTTACGTCAGGAAAAAATTTGTAACTGACAATATGTTTGTTTTATCTCACAATGATTCGCATCTTTGGATTAGAATCGATAAGAGCGTCACTAATCGGGTTAGAGATTTATTTGTATGTTTATGCTATATTGTTCCAAGTAATTCTAGCAGAGCTAATGTTGTTGAAAATAATATTTTTGATGTGATTGAAGAAAATATAATAACAATTAAGGATAAATATGGTCATGAAAACTGTTCCTTTATGTTATTAGGGGATTTAAATTCACGTGTTGGTAGGTTAAGTGACTACGTCGAAAACGATAGTCTAAATTTGCAAAATCAGGATTTTTTACCTGACGATTATATTATGGACACTGTTTTACATAGGAATTCGCAAGATGTATCTGTTAATCAGAATGGACGTTTGTTGATAGATTTTTTGATTCAAACTGGTCTAAGGATTGCAAATGGTCGCGTATGCGAAGATAAGGCTTTAGGCGCTTTTACCTTTGTTGGCAGTAACGGTTCAAGCATTGTGGATTACTGCATTGTTGAAGAGCAACTATTGCTTGAATTTTCACACTAAAGTAAATTGTCCCAATATTTTGTCTGACCATTGTGTGATTGAATTCGGCATTAAATGCAATTTACAAATTAATAATTATAACAGTTTTGTGAATATTGAAGAAAACATATGTACCAATAAAGTTAATTATTCGTTTAAATGGGACGGTGAAAAGAAAGATTTGTTTACTGAAGCGTTAACTAATCCCGAAATAGAAATGCGCCTTCGGCATATTATTGAAAATTTAGAAAGTGCATGTTCTAATGGTGATATTGACGACTCATTAAATAATTTTCTCTCATGTATTGATAATGTTTGTAAACAGTTATTTGCACGAAAACCTGTTCAAAAACATGATGATTCTATTTATAAACATGACCCTTTATACAGTACCACTTGTTTTCAGGATAGGAAAAACTTTTATAAAAGCTTGAACAAGTACAGAAAAGATAATTCACACGTGAATAAATGCGAAATGATAAACGCTAGAAGTATATATAAAGCTAGTGTTAGAACTTTTAATTTTAAAAGGATGAATGAAAACACAATTAAACTTAACAAAGCTAAATATAAAAATGCAAAGGAATACTGGAAACTATTGAAAGAGGGTACTACGCATAATAGTCCTAAAGGTATTAGCTTAGATACATTTACTAAATACTTTCAGGCAATTAACGATCCGGATGATAAGTTTTTTCAAGTTGATGATGATGTCATGCTTTTTAACAATACTGTGTTAAACTCGGAATTAAATAGCATGTTTGAAGATTTGGATATTCCATTTACTAAGGAAGAAGTAATGAAATATATCTCAAATCTTAAAGCTGGGAAAAGTCCCGGACCAGATATAATTTTAAACGAATTCTTGATCTACGGCAAAACTGAGCTCACACCTTTTTTAGTAACACTTTTTAATAAAATCCTGAACCTTGGATATTTTCCAGATAAGTGGACGGAAGGTTATATTGTACCAATTCATAAAAAGGGGAGCCTGAGTGACCCGAGCACTTTCAGAGGTATTACTCTGTTAAGTGTAATTGGTAAACTTTTTACTACTATAATAAATGCTAGATTGTCAGAATGGGCTGAAACGTATCACATTTTATTAGAAGCACAGGCAGGATTTAGGGCCAAAATGGGTACTACAGATAATATATTTGCTCTACATGGTTTAATAACTCATTTCATTAATCAAAATGAACAGTTATATTGCTTATTCGTAGACTTTACGAAAGATTTTGATTATATTGTCAGGGAAAACCTTTGGTTGAAAATATACAACTTGGTATCCGTGGTAGACTTTTTTCGGTTATAAAATCTATGTATTCTCACGTGTACACTAGAGTAAGACTTCATAGTAATATGGGACCCGCTTTTGAAAGTTATTTAGGTCTCAGGCAAGGTGAATGTCTATCACCGATACTGTTTTCTCTTTATATAAACGACTTAGAAGATACATTGTTCCTTAAAGGGGCAAAAGGGGTTGATATAGGAGCGCTGAAATTTTTCCTACTTTTGTACGCAGATGATATTGTCATATTTGCGAACTCCGCCGTTGAATTACAGAATAGCCTAAATATACTGAGCGAATATTGTAAACAGTGGAAGTTAATAGTTAATAAAACTAAAACTAAGGTAATGATTTTCAGGAAAGGTGGTAGAATATCACAAAATTTAGAATTTTTATACGATGGTACGAACATCGAAATTGTAAACAATTTTACATATTTAGGGATTGTTTTTACTACAGGGGGGTCATTTACACATGCAACGAAAACTCTAGCCGGTCAAGCACAAAAAGCGTTATTTAAATTAAGAAAATATATGAACAAATTCGTTAATATTAATCCCGGACACAAAATCGAACTTTTTGATAAATTAATTATGCCTATTTTACTTTATGGCTCAGAAATATGGGGCTCGAAAAAACGAATTTATATAGAACGAATACATACACAATTCTTAAAATATACCTTATGTGTGAAAACTAGTACACAAAACGATTTCATGTTATCTGAAACGGGCCGATTTGATGTGTTAACATTAAGTACATAAAACATGATTAAATATTGGTATAAAGTAATAAGCGCACCAGATCATAAATACATTAGTGTTATTTACAAGTTAATGCTAAATGATTTAGAATTAAATCCGTTAAAACATAACTGGGCAAAACAAGTTAAAGCGATATTGGGCTCCCTAGGTTTCTACCATGTTTGGTTATCACAAGGGGTTGGTGACTTTCAAATTTTTATTGTTCTTCTAAAACAAAGGATTTCTGATAACTTCAAACAGTATATTAATGGCAGACTTAATGATTCACCAAAAGCGTTATTTTATAATAGTATATTTCAGTTTGAATATCAGTTTTACCTTTCTAATGTCAATATCGAAAAATACAGAATAGCTCTGAGTAAGCTAAGGTTATCATCTCACAGACTTAACATAGAAACTGGCAGATGGAATAAAACAGAAAGAGCTAATAGAACTTGCCCAAATTGTAACGTCTTAGAAGACGAATTCCACTTTCTTTTTGAATGTAATATTTACTCTAATCTCAGACATAGGTATATGCCACTATACTATCATTGCCACCCAAGTATGTTTAAATGTGTTGAATTATTTTTTTCCAAAAATGTTAATGTTATTAAAAATTTGGCTGTTTATGTCTATAGAGCTTTTCAAAAGAGAAATATGCTTATATTGGAATATTAATAATAATGTATAGATATTGACTGTTTTATGCTATGATAACAATTTGCTGATGCTCATGGGTCATTTTGACCTAATGCATTGCGTGCATGTATGTTATATTTGATTGAATAAAGTCTTCTTCTTCTTCTTCTTCTATTTACTCGTGATTATAGTGGTTTAACAACTATACAAATACTAATTAACGCTATTCTAATTAACAACAGTGCACAGTTTAGCCGAGGTAGCGCAAGACACTATAGTAAAACGCTTAAAGGAACATATTCATTCAAAATCAGCATGCGGTATAAAATAAATGTGTAATATTTAGCAAATAAGGTTTCACGTACAATTTTTGAGTCTATAAAGTCAAAATACAACATACAGACGCGCGTAAAAATTCCCGACTCATCGTTTTAAAATGTGTTACTTTTCTCTTTTTTTTTCTTCGTATTAATACATTTAGTTAATGTTTATTCTTATTATACTTTTGTGAATAAAAAACAACATTTTTTTAAATAGAGAAACAAATATCAAACAGTTTTACTAATGTAAGTTTTTTATGCTTTCCAGTAATTTACAGGGATATATCAGTGAAATAAAATAGGTAATTCACTGTTTGAAACAGTGGAAATTACCACCGTGATAATTTACACAGCTTCATACAGGTGCCCGATTTAAAACAATCAAATGAGTCCCGCGATATTTTCCAATAAAACCCACGTAGATAGCAATTAAATTGAAACCAAACGCTGGAAAAAGCATAAAATAAAAAGAAAATGTGTTGGTTTCGGTAGAATATCGACTTTTTATTCACTCATGATCATTGAAAAAATATTTTTTAATTGGTGGCTGCGCCACTCGTGAAAATATACATTTCTATGATCACTCTTGAATTAAAATCGATATTCTACCGAAACCACCAAATATCCTCTTTATAATGTGCGTTAGGCCATACCAATTTGATTCTTTGTTTAGCGTCCTCGGGCTGGTAGGTTTTCGAATGCCTGAACGAAAAAAACACAAATGTGACAATAAGAAAAATCTAGTTGGATAGCATATAACAATATTGAAAAAAAAGAGAAAAAAAGAATTTTAGGTGTTGTACCAAAATTTGTGAAAACATGTTGAATGAGTACTGAGTATAAGTAGGTTCCCAATATGAAGATGAAATATTACAGTTTGTACCACTGGCATAAATAAGTTGTGAAAGAAAAAAAAATATCGACTCGTTGTTTGTTTTTTCCTGCCTGGTTGGTAGGTTTCGAAAACTCTTGGGGACGCTAAACATAGAATCAAATTTGTGTGACCTTATGCTGCTGCTGCTGATAAAGATAACAGTTATGATGTTCTTACCGCTGCTGCTGCTGATAATGATGTTGTTGATGATGATGAGAAGGAGGAGGAGGAAAAAGAGGAGAGGGAAGGGCACTACATATACATTAATATATACTTACAGAATGCACCGGTTTGAATCCGTTACTGATGGAGCTCGCTGTCGTCTGCTTCCGGTCATGAAAAACCAAACAACATATGACGCATGGAAGTGGAGTGCGATGAACCTATGGGGTGACACTTATTTGAGGGCGTCTGCCAAACAAATTATTTAGATCATACATCTAAAAAAATATCGACATATGCACCGAACACATTGTTCGATTGTTTAATTTAATATTTAAAAACACAATTTAAAAAACAGTTTTGTACATGTACGGCACGAGTATATTGCTCGTATAATTTATGCTCCGTCAAGAATTAAACGTTTTTTTTTATTCTAACAAAGACTAACCATTTACTTCTTGCTTTACCTTTTCCCGAAAACCAATCGTTAAACTTCATAGAAAATTTGATCCAACTAATTCAGTATAAAATATCATTCTTTTGAGCTGTATAAGTACTTTATCGCTTTGTTCGAATTTAGAAAACACATCGATTCTTAATGGTCATTACAAGTAGAAAGTTTCGTGTTAAATAACGACCATAATACCCATGTATTACTCATTAGAAGCAGCTTCCATTGACAAATGCCTCGGCAAAACGATGGGCATTCGCAGCGTTGACCGCACTCAGTCAATAACGGACCTTCCTAACAGACGCACGTCGTTAAAGAACACATTTTCGCGAGTCATGAAGCGGCCAATTAGAGACATTTCTACAGCTAATAATCCACACGTGGGTGGCTAAACCAAGTTATTTCCAGGCAAATCCCGGGTTATTGGACGCATGGGTGCAATGGCGGTCTCGGCCACAGACAGCGGAGAGACTGATCCACTTGGCTTCTCCATGTAGACATTGGTGACCCCAATCTGACCCGGGCAGATTGCTCACAACATATACTTAGTGCCAATAGCGATATTGACAAAAACAACATACAAATAAAGCAACACAAAACGCTGCAGTAGTATATAACGTAGAAAGACAGTTGGCAAGAAAAGGAAAGAAACCAAAATCAAGTGAATTAGAGTTCAAAAATTCTCTAACAGAAAGAACACATTTGTCTGAATGAAACTGAATTGCCGCAATGCCATTTTTACACATGCCATTGTTATACTCCGTACTTTCAACATATTGGTAGATATATAGGTTTGTATACAAACTACTTAATGCAAACCCAATAATATACATAACAGTCAACATGTCAGCTTATCCTGGACGGGCCGAAATAGACGATGGAGCGTATAAATCTGGGGCTATCGATTGTTACTGCTTCGTAGCCTGAAAAGTAAAAGTAGGTAAGCGGCCATTCAATCTCTTGGAATCGCCCTACTAAAGACCGTTGCTACCACCAAACAGTCTTAAAACGAGATCCGCAAACACCATGGGCGTCACTGACGTAGTAAGCAATTGCACTTCGGACATTAGTCGTTGCATCACCATAGCAAGATGAATGAGCAGCTACTATCGATAGTATACTTTACTATCAACGTAATTTCACTAAGGTCTCCGGCTACACCAAACTCCTCGCAGTGGTTACTTCCCCATTGGTACTCTGTTCAGTTACCACTGTAACCACGAGTTAAAAACTTACAGATTTGGAAGTTTTCAGGGGAGACGATTATGAGGAGATTAGAGATTTATTTTGTACAAAATTTTAATTTTATCGTTATTTTTTTTATAACAATGACACTGACATGTTGCATTATTGGTCCAGGTATATATACTAAGAGTTAAAATGAAAAACAAATAAATAAATAAATAAGTAAACATAACAACGCAAGGATTTTACGTTGTCCACGTTTTTATCATGTGCTTGTCCACGATTTTATTTCGCACCAAGTGTTTGCCTATGGTCACGTGGAACTTCGTGTCGGCAGGGATTTAAACCAGCTATGCTGTGACACAGTTAAACCTCTGCGAGGAGGTTGCGGCTACACTCTCGATTGAAGGCATTCGTCTCGTTGTTATGATACTAATCAGTGAAAAAAACATCACTTGTAATGACAAATAATATATTTACTCACTCTAATAGTTTGACAACATATTCTTTTCATCGCACGTCATAGCAATATCGAAAATGACGTATATCTGGCGCTGGCAACTACCATAATTGTGTTTCATAAAGCGTTCCGGTAATATCGATGCTTTAAAACAGTTTTCAAAACTGGACTTAAAGCAGCCCATACACTGACAAGTTTATGTTCATTTTTTTATCACTAAAATTAACCTTCTTTTTGTGCCACAATTATTTACTCAATAGCTATCTCTTATGTTTCATGCGTGACTTGAACTCTGGTCTGGCAAGGTGGATCCTAGCTGTTGTAGTTTTATGTATCTGTTCTTAGCATTGAAGGTATTAAAAGGAAAAAAAATATCGCAAATATTAAATATTGCACCATATTTATTATATTATTTGTGACACTGTTAGTAACTGAGGTTGTATGGGATATACACCCTCAGTGGTTTTATACCATAGGGCAGCGCAGAAAAATATCCCATAGTCATGTGTCCGCTCTTAGCCAATTGGATAGCATCATTTATGTAGGAGGTGAAATATATAATAATACTGTACCATATTATTGACAGACTCTTAATATATTACATCAATCTTCAACAAAACCCACACACTTCAATAAAATTGTCAATTCTTTGCATTGACCGACTTTTTACCACTTTTTTATTTTTACACGCAAGAAAAAGTCGTTTGTTAAGCCTTTCTCATCTTGTCATATGTTGCATTACATAACAGTGTACGTGTATTTATTGCCCGTGGAACTCGCACCAGGTAAGTCCAGATACCTTACTTATATGGTTAATATCGAGGCGCGTTTCTCAAGGAGACTTTAAAGCAGTTTGCAGAATTAAAAGCTTACGTCATTTTTTCCAATTAATTCCCCGTCGCCTAGCAACAACACGGCGTGCACATCATACAAGTATATGCATCAAATTATAATGAAATTAAATGGGAAACTTAGTGTTTGTGAAATTGAGAAGTTTATGTCGTGATTATTACAATAATGTGTTGTTCAACACGACTATATGTCGATGGTTTCTCCATGGGCTCACCTTTTTGCAAACTTATAGAATATGGCACAGATTTCTACCACGCCCAACAATTCGCGTATTTTAATATTCGATAAATGCCACTGAACAATTGAGGCGTGTCGTTGGAGAAACGGGCTTAATGCACGTGCGTAATGTGTCGTCCCGGATTAGCCTGTGGAGTACAGTGCATTTATGTTTAGAAGATACTTTATTGAAACAGAAAATACCATAAAAGCGGAAACTGCCGTCCTGGAGCCGGGACGACACTACGCACGTGCATTAAGCCCTAATTGAATTAGAGGTAGGGGGAGAATGGCCGTAGAAATAATTTTAGGACCAATCCCCACACAAGTTATGTGGCCGGGCTGGGAATCGAACCCGCGATCCTCGGATTTGTAGTCCAGCGCTCTACCAACTGAGCTAGCCGGCCCGGCTTCAAACCAGATTTAATTTATGGCATATTTAAGTTATGGCATCTCCATCAAAGCAAATAACGTTTTTCATTATATTTTTATCTTCTACAGACATACAATATACATGACTTTTTTTCGTATATTAAATGTTAACAACGTGTACGTATTATTTTTGTTTAATATAAATAATGCAGAACTGCGTTAAGATTCAATTTATCCGGTTTGGCCGGCATTACAGCGACCCATATAGCCTGCAGTTAAGTGCTTCCCTACCTACGATGCCCCTTAAGTGTCAGGACACACTTGTTTTTTAATTTCGTAATATTTAACGAAATGTATTTCGTAAATACGCAATAATATTTCGCTATTACGAAATAATATTAGTTCTGTATGTAAATTTCGTGAAATAAGGAAACGTTTTTCGTTATTTCGAATTAGTTTTACAATTTTACGAAAATTATTTCGTAAATACGAAATAATATTACGTTTTAACGAAATAATGTTGCGTTTTAACGAAATAATATTACGCACGTACAAAATAATATTTCGTTTAAACGAAATGGCAAAATGTTACGTTTTTATGAATAGTATATTTTTTACGAAACAAATTTCATTTTGCATGAAATAATATTACTTTTTTTTTCGAAATACATTTGATAATAGCGAAATAAACAAAACTAACTAGGTTTCGAAAAAATATGAATAATCTCACTTTAGGCCCCCCAAAATAAAGTGTTTGTTTCGGGCAACGGTCTCAAAAAAAATTTGGTAGGGTCGGGATTGAGTTTTTTAAAATACTTTTTGTAAAGACACATATCGGTCCAAAAAACATTGAAAATTATCAAAAATCTGACGAATACGGATTTCACGGAAAACAATCCACACTAAAAACTTTAGGGTTAGGGGGTTTCGCTAGGTAGGGTAGGGTTACCCGGATCACAGAATGTGTTGTTGTGCATTAAGGGCACCGTAGTAACCAACATACATCTACTCACTGTAAACACCGTAGTAACCAACATACATCTACTCACTGTAAACACCGTAGTAACCAACATACATCTACTCACTGTAAACACCGTAGTTACCAACATACATCTACTCACTGTAAACACCGTAGTTACCAACATACATCTACTCACTGTAAACACCGTAGTAACCAACATACATCTACTCACTGTAAACACCGTAGTAACCAACATACATCTACTCACTGTAAACACCGTAGTTACCAACATACATCTACTCACTGTAAACACCGTAGTAACCAACATACATCTACTCACTGTAAACACCGTAGTAACCAACATACATCTACTCACTGTAAACACCGTAGTTACCAACATACATCTACTCACTGTAAACACCGTAGTAACCAACATACATCTACTCACTGTAAACACCGTAGTAACCAACATACATCTACTCACTGTAAACACCGTAGTTACCAACATACATCTACTCACTGTAAACACCGTAGTAACCAACATACATCTACTCACTGTAAACACCGTAGTAACCAACATACATCTACTCACTGTAAACACCGTAGTAACCAACATACATCTACTCACTGTAAACACCGACTGTTCGCTGTGGTTGAAGCCTTCTTGCTGCAAAAACATGAACATGAGAGACATGAACACGAACATTGTAGTAATAAAAAAATGTGGGTATCGGTACATAAACTTCACTGGCATTATTAATATTTGCACGCACCCTGCTTGAATATTGATTACAGGTCGAATCATTCCTGGTAATAATAATTTAGACAGATCAAACCATAAGTAGTACATAAGAACTAGAAAGACTCGATATCATGTAAATTATAACACGATACTCGCTCGATAGACAGGCAACACAAATATCGTTGTTAAATTACCCAATAAACAATGCAAAAAGTAGTCACGTTTGTGAGCGGAGCATAGTAAAATGTAGTTCTCATTACAACTGCAAACATATTTGTCAAAATTATTTATTAATTCATAATGCATATTGTTAACACTCACCGGAAACCGCCTATTTGAGGTCACGGAGGATTTCAGTGTCTGTTTGGCGTACATCCTGCTGGGCAAGCACGTGCACACGAGGTCCCTGCACGCGCGTGCGCAGTAGACGACCGCCTTGGGGCTGATAACGAGGTTGAAGGGCGGGGGGAGTGTGGACCCCTCGTCAAAGTACCCCATCCAGAGCTTGGAGCGCGTGAACTTCCACTCCATGTCGGCGTGGTTCTAAACAGGGAAAATGTCAGATGCGCTTCCTACGTACATCACCAGACGACATCAACGAATAATAATGAATTTTACCAAATGAAAATTAAAACTGAAATGATTAATGTGGTGAAATATATATACCAGTTTCGTTTTACGATGTATGTCACTTTATAATAGTACAAGAACCGATATTTAGCGGCACAGAAATGTCTCCGTGTTTTTGGAATATGGGAAAGAAAAGTCAATAATCGTTTGTTTCAACAATGATGTAAAAAGGGGAAGTCTTTAAACTGTACTTCGGTCGGGTTTTAAAAACAGTATAAGTTTTACAAACTTTATGTGTTGTAACTTTTATTATTTTTGAAAAAAAATCAAATACCAACAAAAATAACATTCCTCTTGACGCTTATCAATGCCCGTCGAGTGTCGGTTACCTCTATTTCCTGGAAGGAGTTGGACATCATGGCGATGAGCATGTTAATGAGGACGATGACGGCCATCATCTGGACGCCATGAAGAGCAGCTCGCCCACCACTTCCGTGAACACCTGGCCGCCATACACCTTGATGTCCCGCAGCTGCGCCATGCTGAACAGCGACCA
The DNA here is from genome assembly GCA_027627225.1 of Congeria kusceri. NCBI lineage: Eukaryota > Metazoa > Mollusca > Bivalvia > Myida > Dreissenidae > Congeria > Congeria kusceri. The sequence goes on along the minus strand of CM051025.1, from coordinate 15,283,958 downwards.
GTACAGCGTCCGGTAGCTGCTCTCCAGCCTGCAACACGTCACTGATGACGTCAACAACACCGGATATGACATAAGAGGCCTGACGACGGTAACAACTAGTTTCCGAATCGTGTTTAAGTACATGTACATCTTACAAGAGGGAAACGTATGTTGTGTCGAAGTATGCATTTTTCTGAATCGCGATTTTCGCATCATGTTACTTTAATAATGTCGAAAATTAAACAATTAAAGCTCTGTAAAAACTGACCTATAGTGGAGACTTAAAATAGATGTAAATGTACCTGCGTGCGCATGTATGTGAAAACTGATTATTTTACTAGCAATCCATTAAATACTATAACGTCAACACGACGTACCAACGAATCCAAGCCCAAGAACCCAGATATCTACTTCTTTAATTATAACCACTCTGAACGCTTACGAATAGAAGGATGTGGCGTTGCCGTCAATGGTGGGCGTGTAGTACCAGAACAGCTGATTGAGGCCGCACGCGAACGACGTGATGACGAGGAAGAAGATGAGGAGGAACTTGGCGATGTCCACCAGCATGCATCCCAGGGAGATCTGCAGCGGTCCCAGGTACGGTCCGCCTGGCACAGGAAGATGATCCGCGCGAAGCTGAACACGTTAGCGACGGCGAACAGCCCCTCGGACACCAGGGTGGGGTCGTACAGGGGCCAGTCCTTCCGGCCTAGCACCCGCGGCCCGTACAGGCCCGACTCGATCTGGATAGTGGTGGAAAACGAAACATGAACTTTATATACTTCTAAAAACGATTGTTTAAAATGTGCTTTTTAAAACTGATAACATTTTTTATTCAAGCAAAAATAATCAGTAAATTTTATTGCAATAATTGCTTAATCGTCAGTCTTTCTTTCCAGACCTATTACAAGATTTATACGGCTACATCCTCCGTTCCTGGCCGTTTTCAATATGTACCTGAAAATGCGTGCTATTAAAATATGAATGGTTTTAACAGTCACGCATACCTGCTCTTTCCGCGGAAGTACCTGTCCCTATTTAATAATACATCTGCCGTGTAACTAACACCTCCTGCACTATCCGTAGGAGTACTTTATTTAGTAATTTTCCTGCTGTTGTAAAAGAACCTGACCTGTCCGTGGAAGTATATATCTTCTATTTAGTAATATACTTGCTGTGCAAGTTAAAGAACCTGCCCTGTCCGTAGAAGTACAGATCTTCTATTTAGTAATATACATGCTGTGTAAGTTTAAGAACCTGTACTGTCCGTAGAAGTACCTGGCCAGTATTTTGTAATATTCCTGCTGTGTAACTGAAACAACGTGACTGTTCAAAGAAGTACCTCGCCCATAGTGTGTACATGTCCTTTACCTCCAAACACAAGTTTCGTACGTAAACGCATCTGCTCTTTACCTACAGTACCATATGTTCCTTACCTGGAAGTATGCGAGAAAGCGGAGTGTGAAGGTGGTCAGGTAGAGGGACAGCATGATGAAGTCGAGCCAGTTCCACCACTGGTGGATGTACGCCTTCACGCCTTCCTCCCACAGCTGCTTGCACTCAGACCAGATGAACCCTGCACCGGAAATTCAACTAAGCTTCTACGAGAAATGTATTGGATATGATTCTATGAATGCTTAATAAATACGTTTCTAATGGGTAAATATTATGTAGATACACCAGTTTTACAAAAAGGTGTTTTGCTTAAAAATATACTTTTGGTAATTACAATTGAGAAGCGTTGTCATACAATGTTACTTTTAATATTTCTCTATATTTTTACCCAATTCTCCATCACGGTCTACCTGCTATCCAGATACTGATGAGCCACTCGAACTCGGTAGGGGGCGGCCCCCGCTGCCTCTCGCGGCCGTCAATACTGGACACCTGCATGGAAGTGACGATGAGCAGCACTAAAAAGACGCCGAACGAGGCGCTGTGGTAAAGGAACTTCATAAAGGGGCTGCGCAGAAGATGCGCGAGTCGGCTGCGCGGGAGCAGCCAGTAGTAGGCGGCCATGAATGGCATCAGGAGGATGAGGCCGAGGCAGAGGAGGAACTTGCTGATCGGGTTCTGCTTCCGCCAGCTGGGAAGGCCCTCGTACCAGACGCTGGTCAGGAGCTGCTGACAGTTCGGGTGGGCCACGAACTGGGAGAAGAGCAGTAGGGAGGCGTTGTTTACAACATTAGAAAACTATATTGGGCGTGTCGTGGGAAACCCGGGCTTAATGCATGTGCCTAGAAGTGCAGTCTAATCCGGGACCACAGTTTCCGCCTACAGTGGATTTATATAAGAAGAGACTCTATACCTCGAAACAGAAAATACCCTAACAGCGCAAAGTGTCGCTGATCAGGGACGACACTTTAACGCACATGTATTAAGTCCGGGTTTCCCACGACATGCCTCATATATATATGCTTAATTATGGTAGATACATCGGAAATCTGGTTGGCTACTACAGGTGCGACGAAATTATGTTCTAGGTCGTGTTTCAAATATTTATAGCAAATAGAGTGTAGCTTGAGATGAGTAAATATACTAGTAAGTAAAATAATCATAACATTTTACTACAAAACTTTCCCAGAGGTGAAATTATGTTTTCTGCCTGTAAGAGAGACCACCAATGACGTGAGACTGCAAGAGACTGCAAAACTACATTTTAGGAACTGTCAATGATAACCAAAGTAAAACTACCGGTATTTTGTCACAGTTACCTCTTTCTGCTCGTATTTGATTGCAACCTTCAGTCTTGAGAGTCGCAGACTGCCGCCGGCGTCCAGATCTTCCTGTTCCGAGTCATCAATTTCCGGCGGCTTGTTTAAAACAACGATCACTTCCTCCGTGGAGCGACACTGGTCCAGCAGGTCGCACGCGAACTTCTTGCACTGGTTGCTGAGCTCCAAGTAAGTGTCCTTGAACTCGTTCTCTCGGAGCGCCAGTTTCCTCAGTTCCCACGAGAGCCGGAAGGCCGTGAGGACCGGGTCCGAGCTGGTCAGGCAGATCCACGCGGGACTGGCGAGAGCGCGGTACGTGTTGATGCGGCGGAGGGAGTGACGTAAGCTGTCCTCGTGCACCCTCTCGGAGCAGCGGCGGCAGGAGCAGGACATCTGGTGGGGACTTTCGATGACGGCGCCACGCATCAGCAGCAGCTGCAGGATCTCAAACTGGTTGCAGTGCGCGGCCAGAAATACCGGGGAGATGTCCGGGGAGTAGTCGTTACTCTCCTTCGCGTCCCCTTTCTCTCCCATGAACTTGGCCCGCGACCACTCTTTCCCAAGCATTTCCGGTGTAATAGAAGAATGGTCTATCAACATTTCAACAATTTTAAACACACCTTCCCTTATAGCATACAGTAACGCATCACCGATTTTAACTCCGTCTTGTTTCAATAAAACGTCCACTATTTCTACATTTTCGTTGTCCACAGCGATCTGAATAGCTGAGCGTCCAATCATGTTGGTGCAGTTGACGTTGACCGGCGCGGGCGGCTGCAGGCACCGCACCATGGTGTGCTTGTCCCCGCGCTCAGCGGCGTCCAGAAACATGCGCTCCTTGGGCGCTATGCGGTTGCAGCATTTGATTGGCTGAAGCGGTATGCAGATTGGTGCCACGCGCGACGACCGCTTGGAACCGTCCTGGCTGCCCCGATTAGACGACTTCCGGGTCATATTGCGGGGTCAGGGGAAATTGAGGCCACGACGCAACTCAATCCTGAAATCGAGTTACAGAACAGTAAATTGATTAGGCCTAAATAAAAAAATAGTTTGTTTGCCCTTTCCCGACCCTAACATTTAGAGGTGGTCGGTAGGTAGGAAAAATATTTTATTTTGATATTCCGAGAATTAGACCTTTGTATACATGAATGTTGCTATTTAAATTTAAATTGTTCTTTGTTTTAAAATAGCAATTACTTTCTTCATTTTGATTGATTCAACCAAATAATATACAGGGTAAAACAGGCTTGATTAAAAGGAGCATTAACATAAAATAGAAAAAGTGCATGTATTCTATTTAATAACAATGTCTGAACTGACTAGACGCGCATGTAAATTAATACTGCATAGATACACACTGTCTTACAAGAAAACATGTGTATCATTATCAATGGTTGAACAGACTAGACAGTCACACTCATATTAATACAGTACAAGTACCTACTGTTTGACTGAAAAATTGCAGATAAATGAATTGAAAATCACAAATAATTTGATGAAAATGACACAAATAAATAAGACAATATGGCCATGATGAGTACTGATACAGATGAAAGAATATTCTGTTGTTACAGGCATGCGAGAATGTTCGCCATAATGTCCATAAATAATTTGTCTAACTGATAAACTTTCACATACATGTTTTTATTTGACTCCATGGCTAGCAATTGCTTATTTAAGACAAACAAACAAACAGGGTCATAAACAAGAAAGGACCGAAGTAAATTTTCCCTGGTATCCAATTTTTTGCAGGAAATTTCGGAATACTGCAGTTCTGAAAACAATGGCGGCGGCTGTGCAAAGGTCATGTCATGCTTGTTGGCGTGTTCCAAAGAGTGGAGTGTATTGTCATTTACTCTTTCTATATTCACATTCGCTTTAGATCTTATGGTCATAGACAATTTGTGCAAGTTTGGTCCATATTGGTTGAAAATGAAGTCCCTGTTTTGTATTAATTTTCAAATTTACGGGAAAATAACTCCAGTGTTTGTGAACTGATCTGTCGCGGTTGGTGCTTGTGCTGAGCTCTTAAGGTCATTCAAACCCTGTGGAAGTTTAATCAAGATTAAAAACAAAAATCTCCATGCAGGATACATGCAATTTGTGCTTTTTTTTTTCCACAAAGGGGCCATAACTCCTGTGTCTGTGGCCCAACCTGACCCATTGTTGGCTTCGACTGAGACCTTATTTACAAACACAAACTGTGGAAGTTTGGTATAGATTAGAGGGAAAATAGAGAGAACTTTATTAGAAAAATGCAATGTCTGCAGTTTTCTTGAATATAGGGTAATAACTCTCAGGTTTCTGGTCCGATTTGGCCCATTATCGATACTATCTTCGATATCATCAGAGATTTTATGGTCATTCACAAACTATGCAAGTTATGTCTAGACTGAATACAATGTTTTCTTTATCGCGATAACAATCAAAACTGTCTCCGTCAGGAGAAGTCTACCATACCAATAGCTCACTGTGAGCTAAAATCAGAAATGTTGTTAACTCGGATGTCTCCGTCGTCTCAAGTAAATTGTTTTTGTAAATGACAATTTAACAAAGAAAGGTTATTGTATTTAAAATATTGGCTGCTTTCAGAAAAAAACAACAGCAGTTTTAACAGTATATAATTTTCATTAACTGAACTTAACTGGGGAAATATATATGTGGTATATAAATTCCAAATAATACATTGTTAAAAGGCTTTTCCTGGCGGAGGTTTAACTCCAATAGTGGAAGATCAAGTTCCCCCTGACATACAGTAAACACAACAAATATATAATAAATTTATGACATAACACAATATACAAAAACTGGCAGTCAATAATTAGATTGTAGATACTAAGATATTAGATATTCTAATTTAACAGGATTAACAATAAAAATAACTTGAACAGATAAAAAAAATGTGCTTAATTCATACAGATAGATACTTGAAACAAGCCTTTACAAGGAAAAATACAGTCCTACTACAAACGTTTAGATTACTGTATTCTTTTTCTAAATACCATTTGTTGTCGTGTGATCGTTCTCCATTATCGGCTCATGCCAGACGTGTTATTACGGAATAGTACGCCGGGTACCAGACTGTATACTGTCTTGTTTAAGTGCCTAATGATCAAAATAGTAGCCTAAGAATGTTGCGAGCGAAAGAAAAAACATTTAAAGCTAGAAAAAAATAACTAAATAATAAAATATTACCGCAGATTTTGCAATAAAATATTTTAAGTCGGCGGCTTTTTTGTGGGTCGGTCGGTAAAGGGCAAACAAACTTTATTTTAAATTAGGCCTTAGCTGTCATTTATATTTTCACAAGACTTAATATGTTCATAAATAAACAATACAGTGACACTTTAATTAGCTATGTTTGTCCTTGCTGTACTAGTATTAACGGAAACCTCATACTAGCCCAACTGTCGATTTCTCTAAGTAGAATCGAAACATACTATTAAGGAATAAATATGACCCAAACCAGGCCGCAGTGAAATATTTAAATGTGTTTCAGTCAGCTCGCGTACAGCTATTACAGATTTGTGGAGTCTGCTACACGTGCAACTAATACGAGGCATATATTGGCCAATTTTGCATTGCTATACACTACAAGTAATTTTTCCTAATTCAACAATAAAGTAACTTGCATATGCTGATTTAGAGTGGGACGGAACACGGCCATTTTTGAATAATTTGACCATACTCTCTCAGCGAAGAGTGATTGATCACTTTGCGTATTAGGCGTTAAAAAATGTTTCAGGTTACCCGACCTACTCTAAAAAAATGCACCGACTCAATAACGTTTTATTGGGCTTGTCATATAATTTTTTTTTTTTTTTTTTTACTTTTTTTTCCCACTAATTAAATGTTTTTTTTTTGGATAAATACATGTTTTGTTTTGATAAGGCCCCCCCCCCCACAAAAAAAAAAAAAAAAAATTATTAAATAGTCCCGTTTCTGGTCTCCCGACCGACCCTTTACTTTTGCTGCCAACAACACAACCATTCTCCCATCATAAAAAAAATAAAAAAATAAAAATCGCTACCTACCGACCCTTACTTTTTGGGGCTGGAGACCAGGAACGGAACTTTTTTTGGGGGGGGCCAAACATAATAAACAATGTTTAAGGATATCACTGATATGTTTTGAATATTTATTCAGTTTTAGAATCTTCAAGTTAACCATTTACCAAATATAAAAAAATAATTAAAAAAATAAATCCCTACCTACCTACCTACACTCATTTGTTTGGGCATGTAACCTGAAACATACATAATATTTTTACGCCTTAGATTAAGTTGCACATAATGTTAGGGCGCGACTAGAATCTCTTCAGAAACCTGGACGTTCTATGTCTCGTGCAATTTTACAGTGATCGTTTTGCAAAATATAGTTTAAACATGTATAGGTCGGTAAGATCTTATTATTTGTCCACCCTCCCTTAGACCAAATACTGTTCCCACGCCTGACGAGTATAGTAAAAACAGAAACAAAGAATTGACAAAATCTTCATTAAGATGACGGACGTAAATTGAAGGATAATACTTTTTCACCGAGATTCTGAACAATTTGGGCTGGCATCTTGCGTCATCCTAGGATTTCTTTGTGACTGCTGAGTTTTAATGAGTCAGGAATTCACTAAAGTATATTTATAAAGACACCGTCCATCAATTCAATGTCATATTCGTGATCCTATGGTGTTCGATTAGGGCAATCACGATTCTGAATAGAAATCCAAACCACGATGGCACGATGACACGATGATACGATGACGATAACACGAGGGTACGATGACGATGGTGCTATGATACGATGGTAATAGCTTGATGACACTATGGTGATGTAACATCGTGAATAGAAATCTAAACCACGATGGCACAATAACACGATGATACGATGACGATTGTGCGAAGGTTCGATGACGATGACACGATGGTACAATGACGACGATGCGACGGTACGATGGCACGACGGCGATAACACGATGGTACGATGACAATGACACGTTGTTACATCGCACTATCACCATCGAGCCATCGTACCATCGTGTTATCACTATCGTACCATCGCACCATCGTCATCGTACTATCGTGTCATCGACATCGTACCATCGTGTCATCGTGGTTTAGATTTCTATCCAAAATCGCGATGGTCCTAACGGAACACCGTATGATCCAGTAAAAGCACTTTTTTTCTATTCGATTACTGGAGCGTTCAATTTTCCATTTTACGTTGGTTGAAATCTGCTTATCGTCAACATGTGGAATGTATTTTGGATGAGCAATATGTACCGGTACATGACAAGAATTATATGTAATTATAAAATCAATAGATACACATACAGTACGTAATGTAAAGGTATAGAGGATATTTGTCGGTTTTGGTAGAATATAGATATTAATTCACGATTGATCATAGACTGGTATATTTTCTATGATCACGAGTGAATAAACAGTATATATTATACCGAAACCAGCACATTTTCTTTATATTTTATGCTTTTTCCACTGTTCGTTATCATTTTAATTGCAATCTAAGTGGGTTTTAATTGAAAATATCGCGGGACTCATTTGACAATTTTGAGTCCGGCATCGTTGACGGTCCGTTTCATTTACTGTTTTAAATCGGGAACCGGTATGAAAAACTGCAAATTATCAGAGTGGTAATTTTCAGGGTTTTAAACAGCGAATTACCAATTTTATTTCACTGATATTTCCCTATAAATTATTAGAAGCATAAAATAAAACCGTATATTGTGAGAGTGCGTAAACGATTATAGGATTTTCGATTTTAAAAACTCATACTTTCTTTAATTTCTGAAGGTGTGTTAGATGCTCTATAAATTCAGATTCGATTTTCTGACTGACTGAGTGCACAGTTCATTTAGTTTAGTATAAGAGTCAATTTAAAGATTGTACTTATTAGTAAAACATTCATCTAAAAAAAGACAGTCACTATCGACTTGTGTCCGTCAGAAATAACGCTGTGAATGTTGTTTCTTCTTTGTCATAAAATACAAACACAAATGGTAAAATGCCGTGCATGTATATTAAGACAAAAATCCGATTACCAAAATAAATATACATTTACATGTATGTAATGATGGTCACATATGATCAATATTACACTGCGTGCTTTTGGGAAAATTTGACCGTCGAGTGTACATAAGAACAAAATAATAAGGAATTCTTCAGTAAAACAATCATTGGCTGATGGCATTAAAAGAACACATACATCTATCAACAGTTTAAAAGTGGCAAACTGACAATTTTCATTTTTTGTCACCAAAACTACATTACATTTTATATATAAAGGAACAAATTGACAGTCCTGAACTAGAAATATATTGGGAAAAAGGTGTCGTTTATGAAATAAACATCAAATGAAATGGTAAAATTTCTAATGCGTTTGTAAAGCTTTTCGCATACATCGCTACAAATACACGCTGGTGTAAGCAAGTCTCTTGGTCAAGTGGTCTGCGCCACATACTTTTGATTCAGGGGTCGTTGTGTTTTGCCCCGGTAGCGTATTTTCCCGCTTATTTATGCTTTTCTTGACAGAGAATGCTTGCGTTTGTTAGTCCAGGGCTGGTATTCACGAAGCTCCTAAGGGAAATCTTAACTTAAGTTGTACTAAAGTGAACATTTCACAGCAAATTTTCTACGTGAAATCCAATGGTTTCTGTACAAAGAAAGCTGCACAACTAAACATACAAGCAATATTTATAAGTTTACAACATTTTAATGTTGAAAGACCTATACATGAAACAGCCAGAGATTTAAGGAATTTTATGAATCTAAGGTATTTTCTTAGGAGTTTTGTGAATACGGGCCCAGATGGTATAGGTTTGTTTTAAGGTTAAGACATTTTATGACATTTTTGTAATATAAATATCTGTGAATAAGTCAAGAAGAGTAAGTTGGTTCCTTGTTCCTTGTTCCTTGTTCCGTATTCGAACAAGGAACAAGGAACAGTTCCTTATTCCTTATTCAAACTAAATATATTTGGTACAAACTATTTAATAAAGAAAATACACACAATTATTGAGTATATAAAAACAAAGACAAATAAAATATAATTCATTATATAATTCACGAATAAGGAATAAGGAACCAGTTCCTTATTCCTTATTCAAACCGAATAAGGAACTGGCATTTTCTTAATTAAAATACATTTATAATGAACCAAAGTGGCAACATACATATGAAAAATCATTGTATATATATTGAGAATGATAAAATATTTATTATAACACATTTCAACTTAGTTTAGTAATTGAAAACCCAGTTCCTTTTTCGCGGCCGAATCAGGAACAAGGAACCAATTCCTTATTCCTTATTCAAAACCGAATAAGGAACTGGCATTTTTTTTAACTTAAAACAATATTTATAATGAACCAAAGAGGGCCACATACATATGAAAGTCATTGTAAATATATAAATAATTATAAAAAAGTCATTGTAACACATTTCAGCTTAGTACAGTAATTGAAAACCCAGTTCCTTTTTGGCGGCCGAATCAGGAACAAGGAACCAGTTCCTTATTCCTTATTCAAATTGAATAAGGAACTGGCATTTTTTAACTTAAAAAATGTCTATAATGAACCAAAGAGGGCCACATACATATGAAAGTCATTGTAAATATATAAATAATTATAAAATAGTCATTGTAACACATTTCAGCTTAGAACAGTAATTGAAAACCCAGTTCCTTTTTGCTGCCGAATCCGGAACAAGGAACCAGTTCCTTGTTCCTGATTCAAACTGAATAAGGAACTGGCTTTTTTTACATTAAAACATATTTAAAATGAACCAAATTGGGCCACATACATATGAAAATCGTTTGTAGACATGTAGAATAATAATTTATATATTACAAAACATTTCTATTAACTTCAGTCATTGAAAACCCAGTTCCTTTTTCGGGCCGAATCAGGAACAAGGAACCAGTTCCTTGTTCCTGATTCAAACTGAATAAGGAACTGGCTTTTTTACATTAAAACATATTTAAAATGAACCAAATTGGGCCTCATACATATAAAAATCGTTGTGTATACATGGAGAATAATAAATTATATATTACAACACATTTCTACTTACTTCAGTAATTGAAAACCCAGTTCCTTTTTCGAGGCCGAATCAGGAACAAGGAACCAGTTCCTTGTTCCTGATTCAAACTGAATAAGGAACTGGCTTTTTTACATTAAAACATATTTAAAATGAACCAAATTGGGCCACATACATATGAAAATCGTTGTGTAGACATGTAGAATAATAAATTATATATTACAAAACATTTCTATTAACTTCAGTCATTGAAAACCCAATTCCTTTTTCGCGGCCGAATCAGGAACAAGGAACCAGTTCCTTGTTCCTGATTCAAACTGAATAAGGAACTGGCGCTTTTGTTACATTAAAACATATTTAAAATGAACCAAATTGGGCCACATATATATGAAAATCGTTGTGTAGACATGTAGAATAATAAATTATATATTACAAAACATTTCTATTAACTTCAGTCATTGAAAACCCAGTTCATTTTTCGCGGCCGAATCAGGAACAAGGAACCAGTTCCTTGTTCCTGATTCAAACTGAATAAGGAACTGGCGCTTTTTTTACATTAAAACATATTTAAAATGAACCAAATTGGGCCACATACATATGAAAATCGTTGTGTAGACATGTAGAATAATAAATTATATATTACAAAACATTTCTATTAACTTCAGTCATTGAAAACCCAGTTCCTTTTTCGCGGCCGAATCAGGAACAAGGAACCAGTTCCTTGTTCCTGATTCAAACTGAATAAGGAACTGGCGCTTTTTTTACATTAAAACATATTTAAAATGAACCAAATTGGGCCACATATATATGAAAATCGTTGTGTAGACATGTAGAATAATAAATTATATATTACAAAACATTTCTATTAACTTCAGTCATTGAAAACCCAGTTCCTTTTTCGCGGCCGAAGCATAGAAAAGCATTAAACACCGATTTTTTTTTTCACTTATAATGATTATTGCGACGTTAACATATCCCAATTGAGCTAAAGCTATTTTCGCACTGTCGATTGGCCCAACTTGACCGATCTTAGCATTATTTCTGAGATTTCATGCTAAGGCCTATGCTAGCCTAAGTTCCCATCGTAAATGAGTGTGGTCGTTCTCTCGGGTAATATAAGCTTAGATATGATGTGATGCGTGTCCTTTTTGATAGGCTGAAATGCTCGCGCTCAATTGCATTATGTTCACGGTTTGACAACAACAGGTGCCACGATCTGAGCTCTATTTCAGATACGATTACATAGGTCCGTTGAGAGTGTTTTGAATGAGTCCTCGACTGGGTCTTGATCCTACACGATCATCACGATCGTGTTTTCCGAATTAGTGCGTTTTTGTACAAGTTTATTCGTTACCTTACGATTATCAAGAATTAATGCACTCCGTTACGACACGATACAACTGTGGTTGCGTTACACTTTATCATTAAGTCGATGGTATCCACAGTAATGTCCGATTCCTGTAAGAATAAACCTATGTTGTTGAGTGAACACCAATTATCATAGACTGATGAAATATGCTACTGAAATCCGCTCCCAAAACATAAAGGACCGTTATAATCGTTCAAATAATCACTGTTTTATGAAACAATGTTTAATCATAGTTGTACAGAAATCGGGCAATATATGACCCTCGATCGCCATGACTAAATCCCGATCAACACCACGTTTTTAATCTTTGAATAATCCGTGATAGATAAACGTTTGCAATACATTATGGTACTAGTAATGTTTTATTCGTTAGAAATATGCCAGTTCCTTATTCTGTTTGAATAAGGAATAAAAAATAACTGGTTCAGATTTTTCTTATTCAGTCGCGAAAAAGGAACTGTGTTTTAAAGAAATAAAAAAAACACTATGGCTTCCGATTACTATTTGTAATATTGTAAGTAATTGCACAATGATTATCAAAATTAAATTGTAGACTTGAATCATTTCAATTTATTTTGAGGTAAGAAAACGCAAGTTCCTTATTCGGTTTATCCTCGTTTTAAATATGTTTTAAGTAAAAAAAAGCCAGTTCCTTATTGAATTTGAATAAGGAAAAAGGAACTGGTTCCTTGTTCCTGATTCGGCCTCGAAAAAGGAACTGGGTTTTCAATTACTGAACTAAGTAGAAATCATTAATTATTCTACATGTATATACACCGATTTAAATATGCATATGGCCCAATTTGGTTCATTTTAAATATGTTTTAATGTAAAAAAAGCCAGTTCCTTATTCAGTTTGAATCAGGAACAAGGAACTGGTTCCTTGTTCCTGATTCGGCCGCGAAAAAGGAACTGGGTTTTCAATGACTGAAGTTAATAAAAATGTTTTGTAATATATAATTTATTATTCTACATGTCTACACAACGATTTTGATATGTATGTGGCCCAATTTGGTTCATTTTAAATATGTTTTAATGTAAAAAAAGCCAGTTCCTTATTCAGTTTGAATCAGGAACAAGGAACTGGTTCCTTGTTCCTGATTCGGCCGCGAAAAAGGAACTGGGTTTTCAATGACTGAAGTTAATAGAAATGTTTTGTAATATATAAATTATTATTCTACATGTCTACACAACGATTTTCATATGTATGTGGCCCAATTTGGTTCATTTTAAATATGTTTTAATGTAAACAAAAGCCAGTTCCTTATTCAGTTTGAATCAGGAACAAGGAACTGGTTCCTTGTTCCTGATTCGGCAGCAAAAAGGAACTGGGTTTTCAATTACTGTTGTAAGCTGAAATGTGTTACAATGACTATTTTATAATTATTTATATATTTACAATGACTTTCATATGCATGTGGCCCTCTTTGGTTCATTATAGACATTTTTTAAGTTAAAAAATGCCAGTTCCTTATTCAGTTTGAATCAGGAACAAGGAACTGGTTCCTTGTTCCTGATTCGGCCGCGAAAAAGGAACTGGGTTTTCAATTACTGAAGTAAATAGAAATGTTTTGTAATATATAATTTATTATTCTACATGTATACACAACGATTTTCGTATGTATGTGGCCCAATTTGGTTCATTTTAAATATGTTTTAATGTAAAAAAGCCAGTTCCTTATTCAGTTTGAATCAGGAACAAGGAACTGGTTCCTTGTTCCTGATTCGGCAGCAAAAAGGAACTGGGTTTTCAATTATTGTTGTAAGCTGAAATGTGTTACAATTACTATGTTATAATTATTTATATATTTACAATGACTTTCATATGTATGTGGCCCTCTTTGGTTCATTATAGACATTTTTTAAGTTAAAAAATGCCAGTTACTTATTCAATTTGAATAAGGAATAAGGAACTGGTTCCTTGTTCCTGATTCGGACGCCAAAAAGGAACTGGGTTTTCAATTACTGTACTAAGCTGAAATGTGTTACAATGACTATTTTATAATTATTTATATATTTACAATGACTTTCATATGTATGTGGCCCTCTTTGGTTCATTATAAATATTGTTTTAAGTTAAAAAAAAAAGCCAGTTCCTTATTCGGTTTTGAATAAGGAATAAGGAACTGGTTCCTTGTTCCTGATTCGGCCGCGAAAAAGGAACTGGGTTTTCAATTACTAAACTAAGCTGAAATTTGTTATAATAAATATTTTATCATTCTCAATATATATACAATGATTTTTTATATGTATGTTGCCACTTTGGTTCACTATAAATGTATTTTAATTTAGAAAATGCCAGTTCCTCATTCGGTTTGAATAAGGAATAAGGAACTGGTTCCTTATTCCTTATTCGTGAATTATATAATGAATTATTTTATATTTGGCTTTGTTTTTATATACTCAACAATTGTGTGTATTTTCTTTATTAAATAGTTTGTATCAAATATATTTAGTTTGAATAAGGAATAAGGAACTGTTCCTTGTTCCTTGTTCGAATACGGAACAAGGAACAAGGAACCAACTTACTCTCCATGAATAAGTCCACATTCAGAAATATGTTTCTTACGTTCTATACACGAAATCCATGAATACTACGATATCACTTCACTACAAATGTCACATAGAATCATATCAGTCTTCTCAGCCTTCTGCGTGCAAATGTCGATCTACTTAACCGGTAACCATGCTGTATTACAGAAACATTAATCAGTCAGATAGCGTGACGGTGGAAAACATGTTTTTACACGAGCAACTTTGTAAGTATATTGTCACGACACCACTTTCTCATGCTAAGTACTTGTATCGCCACATTTATGAAAGCATGTATTGTAATATTAGCAGAACAGAAGAAAACTTTATTGTAAATAAAGGCCCACAATACAATATTATACATACAAACCTCCCATTCAAGAGAAAGTTGTTTTACATACCTTAATCAAAGTTTTCACAAACACTTCGAATACAATTTCATACAAAAAAAAGTTTAAGTTTGCTCAATGTTTGTCCATTTGCTGTTTTCATGAAATTACGTTTTTAATATTATTATAACCATTAAACCAACTTAAACAAAATAATTTTTTTAATTTTAATTAATACACAACGCGATTTTGTATTCATAATCAGGGCAGTCCGTTTGTGCATCGATTTTCATATCCAAAAACAAATGCAACAAACAACAACAAACAAAACAAATGAGAGATTTATTGATGTCGATATGACATTACTTTTACTGCCAGCGTATGAAAGGAGCATGTAATATTTTATTTTTATTTTTTATCTTTATTGGCCTTACCGACAATGTCCCTTTGTGGGGTTAGACACGAATTTCTAACCTATTATGTTTGGATGTTCCTTGTTGTTGTTGTTGTTTTTCTTCGATTACCGTGCGTCATCAACATTTACCACTCTTATTACCGTGCGTCATCAACATTTACCACTCTGTTCGTGAACACTCTATAGAAGCCATAGTTATGGCCAAATCTTCATGAAACTTGCTCAGAACATTTGTCCCAATGATATCTCAGATATTTTCGAAACTGGGTAATGTGGGGTCAAAAATTTGGTCACTAGGTCAATTTGATGAAAAAGCTTGTGAACACTGTAGAAGTCACATTTTTGGCCCAATCAGCATGAAACTTGCTCAGAACATTCGTTCTTATGATATCTCGGCCGAGTTCGAAAATGGTTCCGCGCGGGGTAATTTTCCTTATATGGCTACGAGTAAATTGAAAACTTAAAAAGCCCGTGAACACTCTAGATGCCACATGTATTGCCCTATCTTCATGAAACTTGCCCAGAACATTTGTTCCAATTATATCTCGGACGAGTTTGAAGCTGGGTCATGTGGGGTTAAAAACTAGGTCACTAGGGCAAATTGAAGAAAAAGCTTCTGAACACTGTAGAAGTCACATTTCATACCCAATCGACTTGAAACTTGCCCAGAACATTTGTGCCAATGATATCTTAGAAGAATTCGAAACTAGTTCACATGGGGTCAAAAACCAAAAGAACATTTGCCACTGATATCTCGGACGAGTTCAAAACTGGGTCACGTGGGGTTAAAAACGAGGTCACCAGGCCAATTATCAAGTGAGCGACCTAGGGCCTTATAGTCCTCTTGTTTTAGTTTGATTCCTGATTTTACAGTGTTTAAACCACACAAATAATACATTGATTTACAACCGTCTGTGTGTGCAAGTTACCATTTAGAACTGCCACAGTAAAAGTGTGATATTTAAAGTGGTAAATGTCTCCGCTGAACATAAATTTCTTCGTTTTTAATAATGGTAATTTGAAATGCCAACAGAAATTCTTATATCAATTAGCAATCGCAGAATCTGGCGTTGGTTTTAATTTTACTTTATCGTGCCTGTGATGTAGACATCATATGCACATCGGATCACATTTCTACGAGACATGTTTAATAAGGAATCAATATGATGTGAGGCTTGGAGTTTACCAGTTCACTTTTTATTTAAAAGGTTAAGTCTTTAAGTGAGGTGAGAATAAATACATGTGAAATAAAGCACAGCAACTAGAATGAAATAATATCGAAGTATTATGGATAGTAAGTTGTATATTAAATAGAAAAAAAATCACTTACTCTGAGACACAACAATTAGAGTAAACCACTAACTCTAATTATAAAATATGTGAAACTCCGTGCATCAGCAGGAGAAAAAAAACTAATCAACATCATCGTATACTTAAGAAATAATTTTCGATTTAGAGTTGTTTATCAGCTAATAAACCACGATTTGGAGTTCTGATGCGTATGAATTAAACTACGAGGGCGTTTGCCCGAGGTATTTAATATACCGTATCAGAACGACAAATCGTTGTTTATTAGCCGATAAACAACGATATGCGAACATTTTTCGATTCTAACATGAATATGAATAAAGTCCTCATTCTGAGATATTATATATTTCACAATAAATATTTAATTATATATTAAATAACTATCTTACAAAAACTCTTAGATATAACAGCTAGAATAAATCACTAACTCTGATATATAACTACAAGAAAAACGCCCTCATTCTGAGATATTATTACTATCACAAGAGATATTATAATTATAATAATTAACCATCTTACAAAAACTCTTAGATATTACCACTAGAATAAATCACTAACTCTGATATATAACTACAAGAATAACGCCCTCATTCTGAGATATTATTACTATCACAAGAGATATTATAATTATAATAATTAACCATCTTACAAAAACTCTTAGATATTACCACTAGAATAAATCACTAACTCTGATATATAACTACAAGAAAAACGCCCTCATTCTGAGATATTATTACTATCACAAGAGATATTATAATTATAATAATAAACCATATTACAAAAACTCTTAGATATAACCACTAGAATAAATCACTAACTCTGATATATAACTACAAGAAAAACGAACTCATTCTGAGATATTATTACTATCACAAGAGATATTATAATTATAATAATAAACCATATTACAAAAACTCTAAGATATAACCACTAGAATAAATCACTAACTCTGATATATAACTACAAGAAAAACGCCCTCATTCTGAGATATTATTACTATCACAAGAGATATTATAATTATAATAATAAACCATATTACAAAAACTCTTAGATATAACAACTAGAATAAATCACTAACTCTGATATATAACTACAAGAAAAACGCCCTCATTCTGAGATATTATAACTATCACAAGAGATATTATAATTATAATAATTGACCATCTTACAAAAACTCTTAGATATAACCACTAGAATAAATCACTAACTCTGATATATAACTACAAGAATAACGCCCTCATTCTGAGATACAGCAACTAGAGAAACAAGATGGTCATGGTGGACCAAAAATGCTCATCTGAATACGAAAATTGAACATGAGTCCTTAAGGTCAAAACATGTTCAGGAATGACCTGTTAATAATGGTTTATTTTTAAATAATGGTTTATTCAATATACATCGGACATACGGTCCATGCGTATACGTGAACCAGTACATAACTATATATAAAAATGCATGCATAGTGGTCATCTGTAAAACACTAATTCTCGACAGAATTAAGCATACATAAATTACAACAGGTTGCGCATATAAGCACAAATATTAACAAAACTATAATTAACAACAGCAAAATATCAATTTAAATGAGTATTTAGTAAATACACAAAGCAACATGCGGAGTGAGAAGTCAAGTGTGAATACATTTACGGTAATATTAATCGTAATAATATGAATATTGGTTTCTTTGAATAAACGCTTTATGGGCTTACATAGCTAAGTTTCTGTTAATAATTACATTGTTGGATTGCATTAATTATATAAATGTTGGTACATTTGGTCTTTTCCAGTAATACTTCTTAATATATCATGTTCTAATATCATTATACAGTGAACATTCTAACAAGAAATGAAACTCATCTTCAAGAACATTGTAATGGTGACATTTTCTTTCATGAAAAGGTATAGGTTCAGGTTTATGCCATCGACCTGATCCGACTTCTAGCCTATGTGAAGAAACTCTCAATTTACAAAGATCAAATCTAAACTTTTTTACTGACATGTTTTAAATAAGGTTGAAATTCACATTTACTAATTATATTGTAACTTTTTGCTCTAGATGAGTTATTTGGTTCTGTCATCCAATTTTGTATAAATGCATCAGGTATTCTTGACTTTACTAATAACAAAAAGCTCTTTTCATCCCCTACACATTGGTTTAGCCATGCATAATGTAAACCTAAAGATTGCACCAAATCACATACAGATTTTGCCCAATAGTGGGCATTTGGCCTACTTATTGAATTGCTACACATATGCAAATAAATACACTTAACATATGTATGCTCTTCTAACTGAACACTTTTTAACCAGTACCCAATCACATTAGCAAGTCTTTTGGTTATCAAGGATGTTCTACCAAGTTCTCCATATACACATATATATTCGGGAATGACCTGAGATAATAAGAGATACATGGCATTCTGCAAATGACCAGGGGAGGGGACCGGACCAGTTCTTGATAATTTTTAATGTTTATAGTCGTATTTAGGCGTAAACAAAATATGCTTGTTTCAGGTTACACGATCTACCCTAAAAACAGACAGACAGACAGACAGAATAAGTGTTTTGTTTTGATAGTATCCACCTAATAAACAATGTTTAAGGACATTACTGATATGTTTGAATACTTATTCAGTTTTAGGATCTTCAAGTTTACCATTTACCAAAAAAAAAAATGATAAAAAAATAAATCCCGACCTACCTACCCTAATTTTTTGGGGCCTGTAACCTGAAACAAACATATTGTTTACGCCTTAGTATAATTCAGGTTTTGATTACAACCTCTTCAATTGGGCAGCACTCGGAGACTTAACAACTAGAATAAAAAACTTAATACGAGACATTGCATCTACCAATAAAGCACGTACATAACAACTAGAATAAGGCAGGTACTCGGAGGCACAACAACTAGAATAAGGCAAGTACTCGGAGGCATAACTACTAGAATAAGGTACTCGGATGCATAACTACTAGAATAAGGCAGGTATTCGGAGGCATAACTACTAGAATAAGGCAGGTACTCGGCTGCACAACTACTAGAATAAGGCAGATACTCGGAGACACAACTACTAGAATAAGACAGGTACTCGGAGGAACAACTACTAGAATAAGGTACGCACTTGGAGGCATAATTACTAGAATAAGGCATGTACTCGAAGGCAATAAGGCACATACTCTGAAACAAGACAACTAGAATAAAGCGTGCACTCTAATGCACACTCTCTTATTTAAGTATTTACGGTGAGATACAACGGTCAAAATTGTAGGTAGAAATAAGCACTAGAGCTGAATCATAACAACTAGAATAAGTTACTCTCTCAGAGACATAACATCCTTGAAAGGGACTTATGCACAGATTGACTTATTCATAATTTCGAAAATGTTTGTCACATATTCAAAAAAAAAAAAAATACTTGTACATATAAAGCGGCGAAATAACTTTTTTGGCACAGAAATATATTGGAAATACCGTTTCGTTAATGAATACTCATCATGGATAAAATTATGAATACTCATCATGGATAAAATTATTATTCGTCTGTAATGCGAAACGATTTAATCAGAAGAATACTTCTGTTATTTTCGTTATTTTTTTAAGTATAACTTATCCATATTGTTAAAATACACGTCATCATTATAATAATTAGA
This sequence comes from Congeria kusceri, assembly GCA_027627225.1. Classification (NCBI taxonomy): domain Eukaryota; kingdom Metazoa; phylum Mollusca; class Bivalvia; order Myida; family Dreissenidae; genus Congeria; species Congeria kusceri. The sequence goes on along the minus strand of CM051025.1, from coordinate 15,263,610 downwards.
CCGTCTTGACAAGGGTGGCAGACGTTTTATCCGGAGGTCACATTCGAGTCACGTAGAAGCATCACTTATCGCCCTTCTGTTAACGTTCTCGCTGTTAGTGATAATTAAGTAACGTGTGTCGGATTTCAAAATCGAAAATGGCGAATTCAGGCAGACATGCTGTACCAGTCTCGAGGGAGTATTTGTTGATTTTGGTGTAAGATCGTACTTTTGTTTCACGAGTGTTCATAGAAAATGATAAAATATGATCTTATACGGAAATCAACATTTTTATTATTATATTTTATGCTTTGTTCCCACCGTTTTTTACATTTAAAATGGGTTTAACTGGTCCAATGACGTCACTCACAATTTTGAGACCGACATCGTTGACGGTCTGTTTCATTTACTATATTTAATCGGGAACCAGTGTGAAACAGTGAAAATTACCAGAGTGGTAATTTTCAAATTTTCACTGTTTTAAAAAGTGAATTACCAAACTTATATTTCCCTATAAATCACTGAAAAAAGTATTAAATAAATAGGTGTTGTCCACCACTGTTGTAAGACACTAAACGTTGTACTAATTGCAAGCATAATAAGATAAGGTAGAAGAAAACCAAGCTGGTATTCATTTAATTTAATCCTTTTTATTAAGCTCGATTGTTTCGAAAGTATGAGGCTTATGGAGACACTTTAGAGTCCGCTCCCTGGGGCGAACCACTTCGTAGTCTTCTTTGCGATCATTCGAAAGCTCCCCAAGTAGGGATCGAACGCAGGACCTTCCGATTACAAGACTGGCGCCATTCCAATTACACCACAGCGACTCAGATTACGTATTGATGACATTGACATCGTACTATAAGAACTACATAACTTTTGAGTGGAAACAGTAATAAATGGCGCGTCGTGGGAAAACCGGGATTAATGCACGTGCGTAAAGTGTCGTCCCGGATTAGCCTGTGTAGTCCGCACAGGCTAATCCAGGACGACACTTTCCGCTGTTATGGTATGTTCTGTTTCAATGAAGACTCTTCTAAAAGTAAATCCTCTGTAAGCGGAAAGTGCCGATCTGGATTAGCCTGTGCGGACTGCACAGGCTAATCCGGGACGTCACCTTACGCACATGCATTAAGCCCGGTTTTCCCACGACACGCCTTGTATATTTTTATACTGATAAGGTGGTACTGTAACGTTACAACAACGATTATGTCGCTACTGGTTTTCACTTACTTGGTTACTCCAGTCGGGATCCATGACGTCAAAACGAACGCGTCGTCAGAATAAACTGTAGACAGGTTACAAATGTGAACGACATTACACGTGTGATCCTTAACATATTGAACGATTTCATGTCCACAGTTGTATTACAAAACAAAATGCGATTTTTTTTCTTTACAACACTACAATATCGCGAAAAAATGAAAAAGAAATCCACACTGCCTACGGTATTTCCTCACAGCAACCAGAGTCACTGCCGACTGCCGCACACTTCCATAGATATGACAGGTACTAATTTACCAGATGACGATTTAATAGCTAGCATGGCCTCAAAAAGGTATTAGCAAATAATGTTTATTGCTTAGACACAGACAAAGTACGTGTCGCGACTTCTAGCACATCGGGCGACTTCCGACAATAGACAACGCGTGAAGAACAGACGCATTTCCCTCTTTATGTACAAGTATGGTGTTTTTACGAGGTAGACCACATGCGTGGATGGATGCACAAAAAAGTAATACATTGTGAGAAACATTCAGGAAAAAGAGTTTATAAACTTATTTCCTTGTTTTTGTTTCTGTTGTTATTGTTTGTACTCATTTTTCTGTGTTCATTTGCACTTCGCAATAATGTATATTTTAGTTACAATTTCATTATTCAATAATAGTTTTTAGTTTATCTTTTTTTTCATTTATTCACTACCAAATATTTGTGCGAGCAAAGTCGCATTACACGTACAGTTAAGACTCACTGGTAAATATATGAGGCGCGTCGTGGGAAAACCGGACTTAATGCATCTGCGTAAAGTGTCGTCCCGGATTAGCCTGTGCAGTCCGCACAGGCTAATCAAGGACGGCACTTTCCGCCCACAGTGGATTTATGTTCAGAAGAGACTTCCTTAAAACAGAAAATACCATAAAAGCGGAAAGTGCCGTCCAGGATTAGCCTGTGCGGACTGCACAGGCTAATCCGGGACGTCACTTTACGCACCTGCATTAAGTCCGGTTTTCCAACGACGCGCCTCATATGGGTTCTTTATATCAGGACCCGTATTCACCTACCCATTCTTATTTTTTTTAGACTTAAGAATAAAGAATAGACTTAGACTGAAGAATAGTCCATGTGCGTTTGCAAATATGCAAGTATTAATGTTGATTACCGGTTTATCATTGACGAATTGTTCTAAATAAAAATGCTACAATTCGAGTTAGCGTCTCCTCAGTAAAATTCAATTTAACGGCCTTTTAGAACAGAAACGTTTTTAAGAATATTCTGTTTTCTTAAGTCTTACAATGGTTAGTGAATACGGGTGTTGCTGGTAATTTATTACAGTTGTACATACAACTATCGGTCAGTGGATCATAATATTACCCCTTTCAAGGTGTTTTCCCAACCCAAAACGGTTGTTAGCATCGGTTACTTCCTTTCCATTGTAGTTATATATACCACTGACCATACACTCTGTTATTTACTATTTATATTTTTACTTGTTACATATCTTTGTGTAAGCAAAGAAAGCATTTTGTATATTTCACACCCCTTTTCTGTGTTCTTAAAAACCTTTATAGTTGCTTTCCTTGAAACCTTATTAAACATTTAAAAGAAGTGTTCTGACGTTTTTTTTAAATAATATACATACATGGAACGCTTGGTATTTGTACAATTATAAATATCAAACATAGTGCAGCACATGCTTAGCTTATCGTATGTGAATAATAAACGGCATGAAAATAAAATAGCAAAGAATCAGGTTCTAGAACGATGTAAATCAAAGTGTCACACATATATAGGATCTGACGCGAGTTGTCATTTCATACCATATTTTATTAAACGAGTTCAGGAATTTTGTTAGTAAGCGAGCTTACTGAAGAATTTCCTGGACGAATTTAATAAAATATGGTATAAAAGGACAACGAGTGTCAGATCTTTTTTATCACATGCTTTTAAACGAAACAAAAATCTTCTAATTTTACCAAAACATGTTGATAAATCCAAAAAGTTGTGTACTTACTTGACGTCATTTCATGTTGACGGCGTCATTCCACCAATATAACGTCATCCGATTGGTCAGTCAAAGAATATGTAGCCAACGAAAACGCTCAAAATGTTATCTTACACATGTGTAAGATAGAAATATTCGTAATGGTTGTATTACACAGGAAAAAAGGTACAGCATGTGATAAAAATATTTATTATATACCTATAGATAATCTGACTCAAATACTGGTGTATTTTCGGTATAAAATACAATTGGCCAGATAGAATTCCCGTATTTCACACTGTGAAATAATTTTCCGTATTCAACGGCTGGAAAAACCGGACTACTTATACGTTCGTTGAGAATCGTATATTTCCGTAACGTTCCGAGCGACACCCCGTTCTATTTATAGACTCGATGACGCCATTACATGTTTATTTGAATGACGTCATTGATGTACATGACATGTATTCATGCGCGTTCTTTAGAACTGTTTGTTATCATTTTGTTTGTTTCATGGCAGTATCTGGGTGGTGTTTTGATCCGAAGGAGGTATATAATAAATGGAATACTACATGAATGTGGTTTTCCGGTGGGTTGTATCGCTCTCGTTGATTGTGTAAGGTTGTATTCCACTCGCCCTGCGGGCTCGTGGAATACAGCGTTACACAATCAACTCGAGCGATACAAGCCACCGGAACACCACAGTCATGTAATATTCCCTATATATTCTAAAGCAAAGCTCGGACAATTTGTAGAGCTGCAACGATTTTGACATCGCCCGATTCGACTCGATTTGAGGCGTGTCGTCGGAAAACCGGGCTTAATGCATGTGCGTTAAGTGATGCCATGATCAGATTACATGATTAATCTACACAAACGCCATAATTTTAGTCAACAATTTAATAACATACCAACTACATCAATATAAAAGAGAATCAAATCGAAATATGGTGATGTTGTACATGTACTCGTATATACAATCGAATCGAGTCATTCACAATCAGTAATGGACGCATCGAAAAGAATCGCTGAAGCTCTAACAAATTGTGACACTTGTGACCTGAATGTTTTTAGTAAACTTTTATTCTTAACCTTAAAAATAATATTTTGTATTAACTATTTATATAATGTTTAAATGGCGTTGTGCTATGTGTGTATTTATTTTAAAGTTTTTATTAAACATTGTTCAATAACTGTAAAGGAATTCGCACATTTTATGTACTTTTAAAATTATTACATTACAAAAATTGGAACTAAGTAAAAATGTTTAAAGATAAACTTAAGATGTTTCGGGAAAACGGAGCCTGGTTATTATAATTTAACGATGGAAGTATTTTCTGCATTGACCCCCCCCCCCCCCCCCCCTGGGCAATTCACATTAGTCACAGTCAATGACTTCTCAAACATTCTTAAGGTTACTGTCAGGTTAATTATTGCGATCTATAGTTCTAATGATGCCAACTAAATCCCTCAATAGCGTGAACAGAAGTTACTTGTACGAAATTCTCTCCTTGCATGTGGAATGTGAAATTTGAACTTTCTATTGTTACTCAACGTGACTAATAGGGAAACTAAAATAGAAATTGGAACTTTGAACGTTTAAAATCGAATGCAGTGTTTTTACTGTTTATTAAATGTACATTTTAAAATATTGGCAACGCCGGTATTTCGGAATATAAAAATCATGTGGTTAGCATATTTTTTGAAATAGCATTGAACAACATTGAAAGACAACGCCATGTAAGTGAATATTTATTAAATTATATTGCGACAAAACAAAAATAATAACAAGAGAATTCAAAGGACAGTGCGCTCGACTATTCGAAGTATTTCTGTTGGTACATATTTTGGATAGTGGAAGGGGCATAAATTTGTTAAAATACAAAACTTTTAAGTGAAGCCTTGTATAGTTGATAAATTATTGGAACAAAAACTTTAACAACAAAGTCTATGTAAAAAGTGGGCTCACTCTGTCAAAATACAAAACAGAGTTATGGATAATGTTGCCCCTGATACTAGAGTTGATGACAAAGGTTAGTTCCAAGTTTCAAGTGAATAACTTATGTAGTTTTGAAGTTACAAAACTTTTGAATATAAACTTTAACCATAACATCACTGTGAAAAAGGGGCATAACTCTGTCAAAATATAAAACAAAGTTATGGGTTATGTTGCTCCTGATACTAGAGTTGATGACAAAGGTGATTTCTTAGCTTCAACTGAATAACTTATGTAGTTTTGAAGTTACCAAACGTTTGAATATAAATGATAAACAGAAAATCTAAGTGAAAAGGGGCATAACTCTGTCAAAATAAAAATTACAGTTATGGGTAATGTTGCCCCTGATACTAGAGTTGATGACAAAGGTTAGTTCCAAGTTTCAAGTGAATAACTTCTGTAGTTTTGAAGTTACAAAACTTTTGAATATAAACTTTAACCAGAAAATCTATGTGAAAATGGGGCATAACTCTGTCAAAATACAAAATAGAGTTATGGGGAATGTTCACCTTGATACTGGAGTTTATGAAAAATGTATATTCCAAGTTTCAAGTGAATAGCTTTTGTAGTATTGAAGTAACACAACTTTTGAATATAAACTTTAACCAGAAAATCTATGTGAAAAAGGGGCATAACTCTGTCAAATACAAAACAGAGTTATGGGGAATGTTGCCCTTGATACTGGAGTTGATGACAAACGTTAGTTTCAAGTGAATAACTTATGTAGTTTTGAAGTAACACAACTTTTGAATATAAACTTTAACCAGAAAATCTATGTGAACAAGGGGCATAACGCTATCAAAATACAAAACAGAGTTATAGAGAATGTTGCCCTTGATACTGGAGTTGATGACAAAGGTTAGTTCCAAGTTTCAAGTGAATAACTTATGTAGTTTTAAAGTTACAAAACTTTTGAATATAAACTTTAACCAGAAAATCTAAGTGAAAAAGAGGAACAACTATGTCAAAATACAAAAGAGAGATATGTGGAAAGTTGCCCCTGACACTGGAGTTGATAACAATGGTATATTCCAAGTTTCAAGTGAATAACTTATGTAGTTTTGAAATTACAATACTTTTGAATAAAAACTTTAACCAAATTCAGACGCGGACGCCGACGCCGGGGGTAGTAGGAAAGCTCACCTATTCTTCGAATAGTCGAGCTAAAAATAAACTTAATACAATGACTTATCCGGTGATGTAGTCAATCAGAAAACAATACAAATCAACAGCATCTTTATGGAAATAATCAGATTCTTTGGTAAAACAGACATACACCTGTCAGTTGGTTTTCTTCGATTGTACATTATATTCATGATCCCAATGTGGAACAAATCTTTTTCGTGCAATACCATCAATACACCCCTTTAATGGTGAAAATGTCAGTATTTAAACATTTATAATATACAAGGATTACATACATGTATAGCAACTGCAATGCCCAACACGAAGGTATACGGGAAGTGACGAGTGTTTACGAGTGAGCCAAATGGTCAGATCTTATAAACCTACAAATGAGGCGTGTCGTGGGAAACCCGGGCTTAATGCATGTGCGTAAAGTGTCGTCCTGGATTAGCCTGTGCGGACTGCACAGGCTAATCCTGGACGGCACTTTCCGCATACAGCGGATTTATGTTTAGAAGAGACTTCCTTGAAACAGAAAATACCATAAAAGCGGCAAGTGTCGTTCCGGATCAGCCTGTGCGGACTACACAGGCTGATCCGGGACGACACTTTACGCACGAGCATTACGCCCGGGTTTCTCACGACACGCCTCAAATATGAATGGGAGACAGATCTTTACAATAAATGCACCGGCACGAAAAAAAAAATCACATGCGATTATTAAATCTGGTCTTCATCCTTCATTGATAGTCATACATTACAATACAAAAATTACAACAACCACAACAGCGGACATACGAAGAATAGTCCAGTGACCACATTTTGACCAACGAACGTGGACGACTCTCGCTCCAGCTAATGAATATTTGGAAACCGCCATTGCTTTATTGCGAATATATTTTGGCCCCTTTTCTCTCATCTATGAACATAATAAATGATATTGGCAATAAAAAGCAAATCTGAAAAGTTAATGTTGCACTGAATGCCAGGAGAAATATGGCATGTTGTTTACATATTCGAATTATTTGAAAACGATACTGACCCAAATTAGGCTAAAAAGGTTAATGAATTGTTTCTCTGGCACTTCTTACAAAGAATCAGGAGGGAGGGCGATTTTTTTTTTATTGAAGTATTTTTTTTTTTTTCCGTCTCTTCTATTGGCACTATGTAAAGACTTATTAAAACAAGTAAATAAGTACAGATTAAAGACAATTTTAAGTTTTAATAACAACATTAGCACCCCTTTATAAATTTTAGATTTATTTATTGCTAATGTTACAAAGGGTCATTTATGCAAGCTGAAGCAAAACGGCAATCAATTTGAATGTCCATAATTAACATAAGTGCCTTAAAACTGATATACCCTCATCATAAAAGTACTTCTATTCATAGAATTTAACTTTTCGTTTTTCATATTTTTATAACGGTCAAAAACAGGAATTGTGTTTGCAATAGATCACCAACAATTTTTGGCAAGGCAAACCAACACTTGTCAAAGAAACTGGCATTTTCGTTTGTCTCCATAGGACTCATATCGACACAGATTTTCTTCAAAATATATAGAATGCTATTACTCAGAAATAGACAATATTTATAAAGGTTCCCAATCGAATATGACATTTTTCGGAGTAGCTGTCCATGATCACTTTTGACCCAGATTTCTTGCGATAATTATGCAGCGGGAAAATTTAATGCTAATAGAATTTGGCAATTTTCTATTTGTAGGGAATGCAAACTTACAACAATGGTTTAATGTATACCAACAACTTTTGCATACTTTGCGGGATTAAAATGTACAGGATTGTTTACATAAGCGATTTAAATAAAGTTATAATCATATCTTCGACATTCACTCTAGAACTGAACATAATTATGAACATATTTTCTCATTGTATGTCAAGATCAGAATATTATATTCGTTTCCAGAATTAATCCACTGTTTTGTTTAGCCGCGCGGCACGCTCTATAAATAACAATTGATTCTAGCGAATTCAACACACTGACGATCATTCTAAAAATAGCGCGCGTTCAGCTGCCGGTGTATAGCTGTTATAATGTACATGCATTAATTAACGTCCAGACAATCATAGGAGCGAATATTTCAATAAATGAGGAATTTATGTTTATAAACTTACTGTGCATGTTAATTTGAATATTTAATGGCGGTTGCGTTCTATTAAGAATTAAATAGAATTGCACATTTCTATCAACTTCTCCAGTAGATGTTAATCAACCTATAAAAAGATATATTTCAATAAATAAATTGTGGTGAAATAAGTAATGGAATACGTCGAACTGTTATTCATGTTACTTTCACTTCATTTTCGTTGCATTAATGCATTATTTGCAATACCAATTAAACACAGAAACCGTTGATACATCATATTCCAACCGAATATAATTTTAAATCGCCATAGTCTAATTAAATTTTATGTTTGTGTTATCAAAAACGGAAGTCATCATTATTTCAAATGCGCTGAATGTTCCCTGAAGATTTCTTTTCATAAGAATACACAGTATAAATGATTAACTGACTTAGAAATGTGTATATATTATGCATAGATAACTTCCAAGATGAAGGTAGGTTATATTACTTAATAATAACTATACGCGTCTGATACAGACTAATTTTCATTCATTCCCGCAATTATTTTCGTACATTGTTAATTTGTTAAATTTGGCTGACAAATTTATACAACAATGATGTTAACGTCAATTATTTGTGTTATTTATGGATCACTGGTGAAAACATGGGGCGGTATGATCGGTTTATTCACCGTACAAATATCAATAATTATTGAATTAATCACACATTAATTTTGGGATATGAGAAGTTTTCTTATGGTGCTAAAAAAATCTGGGGTCCGAGAAGTCGCCTTGTCTAGGTGGGGACCGAAAAATCTGGGGTCCGAGAATCCATGTAATCGATCATCTTGGCCCTCTTGTAATATGTTTAGGGCAAAATGATATCTCATTATTAATGTCAACACCGATTGTCTTTTTTTTTAAAGACATTTCTTGTTTAAGTTGAGATTTACACAGTATTTCACAGTTCGTGTATATCCGATTTATATAATTAAATCAGACAGGAAGAAAGTTACTGAAAATACCGAAATCTCTACCGGGTTAGTCTTCTGCCGCTATGTTAAAATGCGGATTCGTTTAATTTTAAGCCGCTGGCCATTGAATCTAATGCAATAAAGTCATCATCATTTTAGCAATAATTATTACGATAGTGTATGATGATTATTCGCCGGAAATCAGATTCTTATTTACGAAAGGCATTTTATACTGTTTTGTTCAAAAGCGCTTGGTACGAAAGAATTATACTATATATGCTGGTTTACAACAGAGTTATAAGTTATCTCATACAGAAAGTAGACGATAGCAAGCCTTACCAAAATGTTAATAATTCACAGATTTCAATACGTTGTTCTTGTATTTTGTTTGGTAACATGCCCATTAGAAACAATTTCTGCAAAGTTGTATTTTTATTAACATATTTCTGGACTGCTGCTTTAAAACCCGGGCGCGATCGTCAAAAATAGTAAATAATTTTTTTGGGGGCATTACAAATCAAAATCGTGTCGGGCCATAAAAAAGTTGCGGCGCTGCCTGAAAAACAATTCATTAACTTTTTTTAGCCTTATGGATTCGACAGAAAATACTACAATCAAAGTTATGTGTTATTAACGAAATGAAGTAAAAAAAAAAAAAAATTCGTTAGCGGTTTCCTTACAAAATGAATTGATAGAATGAATGGTTTCTGTTATTTTAGTGTATTTCTATTTAAATAACAAACTTAATGACATCTAAATACAATCAAAGTCGTCCAAAATCTCACGTCCAATATACGACGTTACATCATATCATCATTTACGTCATTTCCGGTATCATAATAATTATTGACGTCATTAGCTGTTATCTTGGGTATTAATCGTACTATCGTAGAATTGGTAATCTATGTACATAATTATAATGCATATCTACAAAGCGACAGCATGATTGTGGACATCAACGTTAACGTCATCCGGATAAAGCACTTCGTCATTCTGAGTATGGGAATTTACGCCATATCCGGTATCATAATGAACGTCATTAGATGACTGAGCATTCTCGTTATAGGTCTCGTTTCCCACGTAATTGGTCCAATCTGCCTCGTAGTTTTCCCCGTTGTATTCATTAGACGGATAGTTTTGATCGTATTGTCCCGCTGTACCGTCCTGTGTATACTCTGCAGCCCCGTCGCCATGGCAACCCTGCGGGTACTCACTGCTGTTACACGCGTCGTCGTTTCCGGCGTCAACCGGATGTGCGCTGCTGTCGAATTCCGGATACGGCGGACAAGACGCCTGGGTTGGATTGTCCGTATATGCATTCGTTTGCACCGTGGACACGTGGATCTCGGTTCTACAGTTAGCCTCGTTTTGATTCAGGGCTACTACTTCGTTCGGGTACATTTCTCTGATCACATCGAAGTCGTCCTTGTTTTTACTGGCCTTGTGTCCGTTCATCTCCGTGTCCGCTCGGCGCGACTCGGACCTGGGCAGCGAGAACGACTCGAGGCAGCTGCAGCACGAGAACGCTCTGTTGCAGCACCGTCTGCACCGATACACCGGGCCGGAACAACTCGGCCGACAGACGCGGAACGGGTTCATATCCGGGTCTTGTACGAATTTGTTAAACTTCTTTAGCAGCTGAAACATTCTTATACCGTCAACTATCCACCCGATTAACAAACAACCAAACGTGCAAGCGTACAAAATACCCCACTTCTTGTTTTCTAGATAAAAATGATGCATTCCAAATATTCCAAAGGGAAGCCAGTACAGGTATGCTTCATCCGGGTACTTATGTTTATCTTCGTCTGCGTAACGCTCGTACAGAACAGGAAGTCGAAACCAGTCGAATATCCAGCCAATACCAAACAGTCCCACAGTAAACGCGTAAAATCCTCCATTCAAATATCGTTTTAAGTAAAAATGGTGCGCACCGAATATGCCGAGGGGGGAGACGCACAGGATGTAGGCGGTGACCTTCGTGGTCCCGTGGTCACTCGTGGGGTCGTTCGCTGCCTTGACAAGGTCCTTCATTCTGAACAAATCAACTAACCAACCAATAGAGAAAATGCCTAAAGTTAATGTGTACGTAATGCCCAGACCATAGTTGCCCAGGTAGTAATGATACGCCCCGAACAGTCCGAATGGCGGCATGGCCATTATGTAAGATGTCGCTACTGATTTCTTATCCAGGCCAGCCTTTCGAATCAGCTGCGGCATTCGGAAGAGATCCACGATCCATCCGATCCCAAAGATCCCGAAGGTGAACGTATAAATGAGTCCCAGCTTAATATTACCGAGATAATAGTGGTACGCGCCGAATATTCCAAAGGGCGACAACCCGAGGATATAAGCGGTCCCGAGTGACCTCCCTTCGTTGTGCTCGTTATGATCCTTCACCAGGTATTTCATGCGGATCAGATCCACGATCCAGCCGACGGTAAAGACGCCGGCGGTGCAGGCGTAGAAGATTCCCAACTTCCGGTGGCCCAGGTAGAACTGATGTCCGCCTGAAATAAACAAAGGCAAAAATACATACATGTACTGTGAATTAAACTTAAAATCATGTGCAAAGAATTTCAGAACCAGTGTGTCAAAATGTCGTTGAAAATGACCCCTAATGCGAGTCTTGTACGTCTTGCACACAAAACCAGTTACACTTATGAACAAAAGAACCCTCAAACAATTCGGAACTGGCGCTGGGACACTTAGATTGTGTGTTCATTTGATTAAAATTACCGGCAATAACCTACCGATATTACTTATATTCTTTTCATTTATGTCGTTATTTTAAAGCATAATTTCGTGAATTTTAAATGATTAATACAAACAAAATATACAATTTACAAAAGCCTGTTTGAGATTCGCATTATAATAGGCGTATATATTTAGTTAGCGTTAGACCATAATCTATTTAAGAACTGATTTTCGATTTATCGTTGTTTATCGGCCAATAAACAACGATTTGGAGTTATGATGCGTAGGAATTAAACCACGACAGCGTTAGACCAAATGATTTAACAGCCACGCATTAGAACGACAAAGAGTTGTTTAATGGCTGATAAACAACGATCATGCGAAAATTATATCGATTCTTACATGATTTGACAAATACTTTTGCAACTGTAATGAGAACTACATTTTACTATGCTCCGCTCAGAATCGGGACTACTTTTTGCGTTATTTATTGGGTAGTTTAACATCGATAATTTTGTTCTTTGCCTATAGACAAATAAGCGAGGATCGTGTTAGAATAATCTGTCTAAGATTTGATGCACTGTGCGACATGAAAGTATGCCAAACAACACAGAATGCTGGTGAAACTATACTGAAATACGGCAGTAGTAATGTGATAGTATTGGCATTGAGTATGTATGCTGGAACTGTTAGTGACATCGGGTCAATAACATAACGGCAATGTCTAGTATTGGAAAGCTTTTGTTTTCATGCAATAAATATCATATTTTCGGTGCCAAATTAATGACTTAGATGTTGATGGTTTGATATTTTGCCTTTACGAACTAGGTAAACACAAGCCAGTGTTTAGATGGGAAAGGTTGCGTGACGTGTTGAACAGAAACATAAACTCGACATGCATTAAACCATCAACCTGACCTAAACTGACTTATCTCCCTGGAAACGACAGACACCTAATGACAACATCATTTACTTTTGAAGCTGATATTGATTTACTTTTATTGATGTACCACCTTTCACCGACTGAATCAGGTTCTACAAAGAGAAACGCGATCGTGTACTACATGTATGATAAATACGTGATACAGTATACCCGTCACTCTATATACATGGAGTTTTCTATTATTACAGTTTAAATAGCAAGTTTACGCAGAACCGTTAAGAACGGATTTGTACACAATTTTCTGGGAAGGCTGGAAATGTGCCATTGAACGAATTTTTAAGATTGTATAGGTGATCCGGATCACCGTCTAGATCCGGAATCTTTTAACATTATTCTGTATTATTGGGAATAGAAACAGGGCAAACAGCGTCAGACTTCAAGAATTTGATTTTATTTAAAGATGTTTTATTATTTTTTGTTACTCCTATTTGGGGGAATTTTATAAATACGGATATGGGTCCGTGTATGTAAAACAAGTCCCGAAACGTGGTTTAAAAATATTAACGTTTGTCCAACGTTAAAAGAAAGTAAATTGATAACGACTTGTTTACAGCCAGAATATTGGGATTTATAAACTCAAAAATTGACACGCCTTTGTGAACAAAACTATACCGACAAGTCTATAAATATAAGTGTACAGGTATATAAAGAGCCTTTGTAAATAAAAACAAACACACCAAGCGCACAACATTTTGCAAAAACGGCAGCTTGATGTCAGTGTGCTAGCTGTGGGTTTTTTTGTTCAGATACATTGAAATCAGCATATCGTAATATCGTACATCGCAAACAGTGAATTTAAAGCGATTTTTATAATTCCATACATACATGTACAAGTACAAATAAAATCATTTAATCGTTATTTTATTTTTAACTATTGTTATATTGCTAGACCTATGTATTTTAATGGTGTTTATCCATAAATATACGCGCAATTTCATGGTTTACAACATGTACGTTTTTTAATTTTAGTGTTTTTCACTTCAGCTGCGAGATTACGATATGCTGATTGTTTTCAATGCGCTAGGTGTGTTTGTTTGGACCCTGTTAGATAAGGACAAAACTAACTGTACCGGTGTTGCAAACAACAGGAACACGAGTGTATGTTACCATTCAACAAAGCATAACGCTATTTCATCTTCAATTTCTAAGTTGTTTCTTCTTATGTAGCGCGTTGAAGTTGCTAACAAGTTAAGTTGAAATAGACAGGACTTCACACAAATGTTTGTTTAAAACTCACTGTTCCGGCACGGACCGGTTTAAATATATACAAGCATCGCTATGAATGCGTTCAAACATTACGAAATGACGAACCGATCGTAAGATATGGATTTGTTTATTGACAAATAAACAAACATTATTATAGTATAATGCCCTCGTATGTTTATCAAGCGTGGGACTTCGAAAGTTTTGACACACACTACAGCTACGAAATAAAAGAATTTAATTTAATAGCCCGAGTTTTAGATTTTGCAAAAATACCAGTCATTTTAAAATAGTTTTATTAAAACATATTGTCAAATAATTTGCCAAAAAATTTAATTTAAGTAACTATTGGCTCTTTTTTGGCTACAGGTAACGCTACCACAGCTGAAGTGTCGCATGTATGATAAATATGAACTTTGAAATTGTAAACATGTATACTGAAAGGTTCCAGCATTCAGTCTCCATTTCATTTTGTAATGCTTAACACCATATGTATCGAGTAATGCGCGACCACGTGCGCGGCCGTTAAATTCAGGTTCCAAAACGTCTGCAATCTTACAAGTGTTCGGGCGAGTGGAATAGATCCATACTAGAGATACATATAGTAGTAAATTTAGTAAACTTCTTATAATTTATTTAGGAATGTATTCGTGTTTTATTACTGTTAATCACATGATGCACATAATCATGTTCGATCTGACATCTCATCACATTTGACACATCACATTCACAGTATACTAGTACGACATAACAAATGATTACAATTTCATGACCAGTGAATACTATTATCGTGTGTGACTCACCAACGCGTGACCGATTAAAGATGATTTGACAGACTATATTTCTGATATGAATCGGAAATTGAATGTGTTATACATTTACCAAAATGTTCCGTTTCACTAAGAAAGCCAATAGAAGTAAAAATCTCAATATATTTATTATGATTTTATTTTAACTTTCACCAATTTATTTCCAGCATCTGAATGTAGCAAACATATGGTACCCTTAAAGTGACAGGACATGCTTGTTTTTTTATATTGTATTATATCGTAAAAACGCAATAATATTTCGTAAAAACGTAATACTATTTCGTAATTACGAAATGTTATTACGTATTAACCTAATAATATTTCGTTTAAACGTATTAATATTTCGTTTAAACGTAATAATATTTCGTAATTGCGAAATGATATTACGTTGTTAAGAAATAAGGTTAGCTCTGTACTTTTATTTCGTTAAAACGAAATACAATTCGTAATTACGAAATAGTATTACGTTTAAACGAAATATATTTCGTTTTAACGAAATAACATTACGTTTTAACGAAATAATATTACGTTTTTACGAAATAATATTACGTTTTTACGAAATAGTATTACGTTTAAACGAAATAATATTACGTTTGTACGAAATGGTATTACATGTTTACGAAATACTTTTCGTTTTTACGAAATAATATTACGTTTTTTCGAAATACATTTCGTTTTTACGAAATAATATTACGTTTTATCGAAATAAACAAAAATGTAATGTTTTAAAATAAAAGTGTATAACGTCACTTTACGGGCACCGTACAAACACGCGTACACACACAAGTGCAAGATATTCCTAAAATTGATTGATAATGCTTTGTAGGATCATATTGTTCACAAACCTGTGCAGAATAGTATCTCATTTGTCACATTTTTAAGTGTGAAGCATGCGAATGGCCAAAAACGGAGTATGCGTGAGGATTACAGAAGAATATGATTTAATTGCATATCAAAAGCTGGATGCGATCACAAACTTTACAGAAAATGTGAAGAATAAGATCTAAATTTTCACACATGTAAAGAATGAAATCCTATTTTTTTACAGATGTGAAAAATATAATTTGTGAAAAATATGGTCATACAATCTTTTAATAATAGTACACGTATAGAACTTGCTGAATTGGAAACATTTAACCAAAGCATTTAATATGCGATTGCCCATTTGTCCATACTCACTTTACAAAATCCATAAGACATAGTACCCTACCTTGTAAGTGAATTGTTTCGTAATTTTGGTTGTTGCAAGCTTTGATGTTGTTTGTGTGGGTGTGTGCGAACTATCTGATTTTTACACATTGATTTACTAACTAGCTGCTGGGATTTGCTGGTTCAGGTTGATCGATTTTTGTAATTTGTTACTTCGTTTACTTTATTAATGAACTAGTACATGCAGGTAAGGTATAACCTTGACTGATTAATTAACCCGCCAGTTGATCGGCACTATGTAGCTGGCTGGTGAAAAGGTACAGAGTATTTGTTGAAACGTTAGTTTTGTTTTGTTAATCGGTGGTTCTACGGGTGGTTCTCGCGTGGCTATGATAATAATTAGTGAAAACAACATTTATAATGACAAATAATCAAGAAATGACGAAAAAACTACTTTCCTAACAAAAAATTCACTATAACGACGACGAGCAGGTCACAGTAACTATGTTGTGTGTTATTTCTTAAAACTTCGACCAAATAATTACCAAACATGGGGAGTGCTGTACATTTCCTGAAAGGAAATTAACTTCTGCGTCGAATAAGATTGAGTTCATGAAAATCTATGCGCAATTGTTAAAGTCATGGACCCTATGTTTTGAGATTCTGGAGTTGGACACCTTGTTATATATAGACTCACGGTACCGATTCTCGAACGGTACCAATTCTTGAACGATTTTTATCAATAATCAAACTTATTCACCTGTGAATCGTTGAAACTAAAATATGTTGTCGTTTTAAGTAAGTCTAATATACACATGTTGTATTGGCAAACTTCCAACTTCACAGCCCCCTTTTTGGTAGCACATCTGCAGACGAAGTTTTATTCAATTACACAAGGTTTAAATATGTAACCGGGAAATGTCGTGTTTCCTTTACTTAAATCATTCTTTGTCACAAAAGTAATGTTGGTTTTAAGATTTAAACACTTGGAACAAAGCTGTCATTAAACATTTAGGCCTTTTACTGTGTTTACAACTGTCAAAATGACGTATTTATCACAATAATGCTGTAAAAGCGCTCTACTTAGATTTGATTCGGTTACACACAACTATGTTATTTTAATTTCATTTTGGTTATACATACAATTACCGGTATTTGTATTGGTCATTGAATAATGAGTGCATTAGTTAGAAAAAAAAACTCTGTCAATATGTGATCAGTATGATGTCAAGTAGAGTGATATAATTGTATTTATTTGTTATATGAAATGTTCTGCAGTATCTGTTGTTTATGTAAAATAATTTATCAATAGTAATACTGTACTTCATTTACAATGTAAATAAATTGATTTTACCTGTTACATGTGTGTTGGAACTTTGTGTTCACCCGAATTAATGAACTTTCGACAATAGGTTCCAAACCGGTTCCGAAATGTACACATAGGTGACTTGATTTGACAAATGGTAAGGTGGTGTTATCAACTGATATTTTCGCGATTTTTTTTAGTTTTAGAAAGAGTTATGTTTTGTCTCATATGCTAATGTAAATATTTTCCAACAATTTTTAAAACTATTTTTATATATTTAACCAAACTTAGAAAAAAATCGTTCGAGAATTGGTACCCCGAGGAGCTATATATATGAGATAGTGATGTTTTTTTCAGAAAAGTTGTTTTTTCGTCAATTCTTTATTATTTGTCATTAAAAATGATATGTTCACTAATTATTATCATAGCCATGCGATAAGCACCCGCGGATGGTTCGACTTATAAATTAGCCTTGAACGAATTTAGTCAAATTGGTGTTACGTTTTATATGACAAATTTCTTGGTCGATCTACAATGTTATTATATAACCAATGCAAAAATGGCTTAACAGTTACATGTCTTACATTGGTTGTGTACCTTGTTAAAGGCGCCAAAATTCAGAGTATATCAATCACTGAGATCAAACGACAGGTGTACACTCACCAAAGAGCCCGGTCAGCGCACAGACGAGATAGGCGTCCGAGACCATCTTCCGGTCAGGCTCGTGCCGGTTCGCGTGCTTGACCAACCAGCGCATGCGCACTAGGTCGAACAGCCAGCCCAGCCCGAACAGCCCCAGGGTACAGGCGTACACGATCCCGAAGTTCTTGCGACCCAGGTAGAAATGGTGTGCACCGAACAATCCAAACGGGATCCCTAAAATGTAGGCCTCCGCTAGCCCCTTTTCGCCCATTGTTTTAATTATTAAATCCCGCCGTTCACTTTACGGATATACAAACAACGTGACATAATTACATATGAAACCGCATAGCACAATGTAATCGGTATGGCTACAAACACATAACACTTTAACAGGTTTTCGCGAGTCATGTGAAATCCGATATTATAGTCAACCAAATGTAAACATCTCTTCTAAGTTAACAAGATTTATCTTCGAAGGAAACAGGAAATAATCTGAAATATCTTCGAAGGCAACAGGAAATAATCTGCACACATACACATATTTTAAATTTCAAACATGACACATTTCGAAAGTAACAATATTCCAGTACTATCACCCCACCTTGCATGCTACACACAAAACGTAAATCAACGAAGCGCGACCATGTATGAGTTCTATTTTTAGACACGCGCCTTAAACAGGTCGTACGTTGAATATAGCGAACATTTGGGGTCAAAGTCACCGGATTTCTGTAAATTGGAACTCTTGTTATACTGTGTATATACAAATGTTTGAAATTGGTTATTTAAACTAATTTTGAAAGCATGTTTTATGGTTTATTTAATAATTATATATGTAACTTGACAAAAGAAAATGATTAAAAGAAATAGCATCCAAGATAAATAACAAAGCAGTATGTTTATATGTGCATAAAGGGACCGTGATAAATAAAGTCCGGCATTGTTTCACATCCATTAATGCGCAACGTTACTTTTAAGTTAAGCATAGTATAAAACGAAAAACGTAGCTCGTTAGTGAATACGTTAGACAGAGTGTTAAGTTTAAATTCGTCAATGTTGAATGCATATTCGGTAAGATTTGACATACCCATATAGGGATGCATTTATTAGCCGTTGTGGTATATGTGGCATATAGCTTTCGCGTTGCGTTGATTGTTTCATATCAAAACAATAGCGGACACAGTTTAGAACCACGCTCAGTCACGAAATAAAACAATAGCGGTCACAGTTTAGAACTACGGTCAGTCACCAAATAAAACAACAGAGACACAGTTTAGAACTACGGCCTATCACCAAAAAAACAATTGCCTTAATTTTATCTTGTGAAGTAAAATTTATTATTTAATGACAAATGTATAATCAAATGCAATGATTTTTACGCTGTTGTTGCACTCACCCAAAAGACGATCCTTACACTTTACCGACCTTACCGGCATTTCAATTTGTGCCGAACAAAATCGAAACAATGAATTTAAATATATTTATCTTTAAATTATTTTATATAAAATTATTACAAATATGAAGATGCCTTTTCTAGTGTACAGTTGCAGTGAAAATAAACACATATGCAACTTTAATATAAATTTAATTACTGGTAACGATTTTGGTAGTCATGCAATTTACCGGTAATAAACCACGTGGAACTGGGGCCCAAACATAGAAATGCAAATAAGCGTATGGACACCTGGGCCCGTATTCACCAACCGATTCTTAGACTTAATAAAGACTTAAGAATAAAGAAAATTCTTGTTTGTTGTTTATTTATATAAGTCTAAGAATGGGCTGGCGAATACGGGCCCTGATCGTATGTCGCTCGTCAGCATGGCAAACATAACAAGATCTGTTTGTAAAACAGTTATGCCCATTCTAGGTTAAAATACCTAAAAAGGCAAATTTTAGGAAATTAATGGCCATAACTCCACAGTTACTGGGATGGTTGATTAACTGAGATAATACGCCCACAAAGATTTTCACAAAGTTTGGAGAAGGTCGGCTATGAACTGTTGGACTTAGAGAACGGAAACGGCTATAAAGGCAAATTTTAGATAATTTAAGGGCCATAACTCCACAATTTCTGGGGTGATTTGGTTGATTAATAAACTTGACCAAGATATTTTTCCCACAAACACGTCCATGAAGTTTGGTGAAGATCGGATGAACGGAATTGGAAGAGCGAAAACCGCTAAAAAGGGCAATTTCAGATAATTCAAAAGCAATAACTCAACAAATCCTGGGGTGATTTGCATGGTTGCCGAACTTGTCCGAGATATTTTTATAACAAACAGTTTCATGAAGTTTGGTGGAGATCGGATGAAAACTGTTGGACTTAGAGAGCGGAAACCGCTAAAAAGGCCAATTTCAGATAATTCAAGGGCAATATCTTCGCAATTCCTGGGAAGATTTGGCTGATTAGCAAACTTGACCTATATATTATTATTACAAACATCATCACGAAGTTTGGTGAAGATTGGATGAAAACTATTGAACTTAGAGAGCGGAAACGAAAGGTGTCTACCGACCGACAGACCGACCTACAGACAGACCAACCGACCGACATTAGGAAAACCAATATAACCCGCGATCTTCAATGGGAGAGGGGGCTGGGGCATAATTATCGGTGACGACCGCGATCTTCAATGGGAGAGGGGGGTGGGGCATAATTATCGGCGACGACCGCGATCTTCAATGGGAGAGGGGGGTGGGGCATAACTATCGGTGACGACCGCGATCTTCAATGGGAGAGGGGGGTGGGGCATAATTATCGGTGACGAGCTTATAATCATATCAAATAGAAAACCTCGACACCCTTTTTAGGTGTAATCTAACGACTGTCTAACATATGACCCCTTTACAGATTAAGAGTTAATTTTACATACGAAGTTTAATTTTTGTATTTTCGTAAAATTTAGTCACATTTAATTTATTTATGTATACTTTAAATCAATGTATACCTGGTTGAGGTAAGAGGACATTCCTCAATTATGCTTTCATCCTCAAGTATACTTTCATCTACGTAACGTCAAAGTTGGGGGTCACGACTGTTACAATTATGACGTCCGTTTAAACTATGTCAAGATGAATATTTCTACATTTTCTTAAGTAAGTAAGTATTAATGTTTTGTTAATTCTAAATGTTGAGAGCCTTCCTTACTCGGATAGACTGCTATTATTTACGCACATATATTTTGTTGTTATAGTTAGAACTTTATACAATTTAAAATTAATCGACAACATATTATAACACTCGTACTAGTACCGCTGATATTGCTACTCCTTTGTAATAATCAATATGACCTCGGTTTCAAGTGTGATGTCTAATTACTGACATTACATCTCTACCAAATGCTACGCTTCACCCGTAAGAAGTTGACGCGCCTGTGTCAACCTGTCATGTCATCCAATTACTAATACATCAAACTACGCAATATTAGAAATACACAAGCACTATTTCATATAATTTGACCAATAAGTTAATAAATGTTTCCCCCATTTTGCAGACGTGTATTTACTTTAGGGTTCGTATAACGGGCAAATTAAAAATGAGTCAAATATTAATGTGACTCAATCAAGCAGTACCAATACTAAATTGCTATATTTTTGCTACATGTATTTTGCGAGAGCGAATATGGATTCATAGTTATAATTTAATTGTAAAATGTACAATATGCATGCACATGTTTCTGCTATGGTAAAAGACTAAAATACGCATAAGCATTTGTCTTAGCTTCTGTTTTGAAACAGCATAAATAATGATGTCTTCTTTTATTCCGAATAAATGAAATGATATAACTATCACATAAAACCACGTGACAGATTAATGAACAAATAAACTTAGTTAGAGCTTCATATATACGTTTCATTATTGCAGGAGTTCATTTGACAACACTGGAGCGTTCAACATTCAATATTCAAAACAATCATCCTTGGTCGGTCAACACATCACACGCACATCAAAGTGACTGTTTGAATGTCTCAAGTTCTCAACCACATTTTTATTTATATTTCGAGGCGTGTCGTGGGAAAACGTACCGGGCTTAATGCACGTGTCTCCCGGATCAGTTCGCACAGGCTGATCCGGGACGCCGGATCAGTTCGCACAGGCTGATCAGGGACGCCGGATCAGTTCGCACAGGCTGATCCGGGACGCCGGATCAGATCGCACAGGCTGATCAGGGACGCCGGATCAGTTCGCACAGGCTGATCCGGGACGACACTCCACTTTTATGGTATTTTCTGTTGTGTGACAGTTTCTTCTAAACAAACATCCACTGTAGACGGTAAGTGCCGTTGTGGATAATGGAAGCCTTGTTTTTAAGAGAACGCAATTGTAAAGTAATAAAAAGTCATTATAAGTACTTCCACAATATACTCTAATAAAATTATAAGTATTATCTGTACTGCATGTATATTCACATTACAATATACATGTACATGGATAGGATTAATTATTGTAGATCTGCCGGGAAGTTATCATTGGTGTGAAGAACATTGTTTCAGAGTCTCTGAATACAGATACTGTCTGTCGATCCTCATACAATGTCTTCCATTTCAGTTTTAAAAATCCAAGTACTAACATATTATTCGTCACACCAATGAATACACAAAAATATATTCTTTGTCAGTTTCAACGGACAGGTCACATACGGCTGCTATAAGTATCGGTCATAAAATTAACGTCTCAAAAAGACAGCTAGGTTTATTATTCGCTAAAAGAGTATTATTTGATAATTTCAGTTGTTGTATAATTGTTAGACACTGTCAATGTGTTTTGACAATGTTTACATTGACAAATATATGTAAGTACTCGCCGAAGATCAAAAAGGACAGGTGACACCACCACTCCCGCATATGCAATTTTGCTACATTTTTTTCCCCAACAGTCAACCGATAGAAAGATCGATAGCGCGATCCGTGCCACGTATCTATGACAAAATGAATCTCACAATATATGGAAAAAAATCTTTTTTTACAAGGAGTATTTCATTATTTTGCAAATACACTTACTTTCATCATTGAAGCATATGAATATGAATGACTATGCTCTAAATTTGTTTCTAAACTACCGGTATGTACGCTGTACTGCAGTAATGTACCCCAAATCCGGATGATTTTGGTGTTAAGTGATTTACCAAGTTCAACTTATTGCTATAGTATGATTTTCTCGTGATTAATTTATAATTAGAACAAAGATAGAGCAATTTGACAGCTGGTGCGTAATATACCCATGGTCTAGAAATACATAATTTTATATAATATCAACGTTTAGCCTTTCAAATTAATACACTTCTGTATTTACTAACAAAGAAAACAACATTCCCCGTTCAATATCATTGTCAAGTTTAAATACTAAGTAATCAGTTTCAACACTGTTAAAATTACTTAGATTTACTCCTAAATTCACACTATTGTACACATGAAAGCATAATTATGTGTACAGTACATCCATGTATTGTAATTCTTAATGAACTGCATCTCAAACGGAAAGAAAATCAAGTACATGCACCAGTATTCAAATACTCTAGAATAAAGAAATTACTGTACAGAGCTTAGCAACTTCCTTTTCAATTATATTAGTAACAAGAGCTGTCGGAGGACAGCGCGCTATAGGTCTCGCTATAAGGTATCTATGTTTGAAGTTTCATTACAATAGCTTAATCCGTTCTCATGTTAGAGAACAGAAACGAAAAGTTGAGAAACTAGCTTACCGAAAAACTTGAACCTGTCCATATAGCTTACATGTACAAATTTTAAGTGTAAAAAGGCCCATAATTTTGACAAATGTTTAACTAGAGTTATCAAAATTGGCATATGAGTTCATTTTAATATAGGGAATAAGTGTTCAAAGTTCGAATGAAATCCCTCAAGCCATTCCTGAGAAACCAGTTTACCGAAAAACTTTAACCTGTCCATATAGTTTTATGTAAAATTTCTAAGTGTAAAAAGGCCCATAATTTTGACAAATTTCAAACTAGAGTTACCAAACTTGGCCTATAGGTTCATTTTAATGCGGGGAATAAACGTTTTAAGTTTGCATGAAATCCCTCAAGCCATTCCTAATAAACTAGCTTACCGAAAAACTTTAACCTAGCTCGGACGCTGACACCGACGCCGGGGCGAGTAGCTTTTCAAGCATATCGGCAAAAGACTAACGGCTTTGAAGGCATGTCGGGCCCGACAAGCGAAACAGGCCTGCAGGAAACCCTGAATAGCTTGCGTCTTCCAAAAGTCAAGCTAATAATGGGTCACATAAATTTCTAACAGTGCCAAGAAACTTCATGATTTTCACAGATACATGTCTGCTGCAAAAAAATGAAATAAAACTTTATAGCCAATAATCGATATTCTTTCTATAATTACTTTGAACTACCACATGTACAACCGGTACACATTGTTTTAACTAAGGCCTAACAAAAAATATGTTTGTTTCAAGTTACATGCCCAAAAAAATTACGGTAGTTAGGTCGGGATATATTTTATTTAGTTTGTATTTTTTATTTTGTAAATGGTCGACTTGAAGATTCTAAAACTGAATAAATATTCAAAACTTATCAGTAATATCCTTAACATTGTTTATAAGTGGATACTATCAAAACCAAACACTTATTTATCTAAAAACACATTAATTATTGAAAAAGGTAAAAAAAAAAATCAATCGGACAAACCCAATAAAATGTTCTAGGATCGGGGAATTTTTTTAGGGCAGGTCGGGTAACCTAAAACAAACATATATTTTGTTACGCCTTATTGCAATGGCCTGGAGTTCATATGACTTCCTAGGTTTAAGTGTTCGAATTAATACACTGTACTAGTAATATCTATTCTGTCACACATAGTCGGCTATCATTAGTACACAAATACAGTGCACATCCCTAAAACTGATACTGCATGTGTGTACATAGTGATGAACACTCTGTACCGGGTTTTAAACATGAAACAAAGTTTGGTCGTTATCACCTTATCTTGTCACTAATTATCAATTTGATTATTGCAGAGGGGAAGGTTAACAAAACCACAACTTCTAAAATACACAACTCACCTATAATTACTAATTCATTTTTACATTTCTGTTTTTACATTTTACAACTCATTTTGTTATAATCTCAAGCTGGAAATTAGATGCATAGTTAACAAGATAATAAAATCAACCAACAATGCACCTGACCTTATTATCACTGAGGACATAAACACTACACAATCTTATGCAGATTGTTTTTATCAAATGTTTAAGCAATATTCCATATAACTGAATTTTACAATGAACATAATTATAGTTGCTGTTGTAGATTTTACTACAAACTTATTTTAAACGATCCATTACAAATCGTCAATTGTTATTTCCTACTTCCTTATGATGCATAAGCAAACATCCAATGGCCAAAGACAATCATGAAACTGATGTTTCATATATTTCTGTTTTACCATTACTGATGAACCATTGTTTATGTACATATAATTATGTTGTTAAACGGCTCGTCAGCCTTGTGTTCCATCAGATAACAAACCTTGAATGGATCATTGTTACAGAGTTTTTTAAGCCTATTTAGGGCCATAATTGGGCCCCATTAATAAAGTGAAAAAATAATTTTTGCACAATTTTTTTCACCAAAATTCACTGTTGCTAGCAAATTTACTTTTTGGGTTTTTGTCTGCTTTACTTTTGTTCCATGCACCAGTTTTTGTATAGACTGGCTACCGTGTTTATAGCAATGGCGTATAATATGTACACATTCAATAAAACTTGGTTACATCATCGTGTAATGTAATCCTGATAGAATAACTTAACACATGAAAGGAAATTCTTTTACAAAATACGGTATTACAGCACTAGTTTTGACAATTCTTAGGGCCAAAAAGGACTGAAAAAACAACATTGTTTTAACGTCCAATGATCTATCCAGATCTGTTAAGTTTAGGGAAAGATCTAGAGCAGAATAGCATGGTGCTGCACCCTGCTCCTTTTTGCTTCCCCCCTGCTGCCCCTCTGCGCTGGTCAACACAGAAATGTTGAATATCTTTAAAATTTAATATATTTTTGCAAATATTCAATGGCAGATTAATAGACTAGGCTTAAAAACCTTAACTACAAGCATTAGAATAACAAATACCCTGGATTTAGTAAATTATTAGAAAATGTCAGCAGACTGGTCCGGACGTCCACCCTGCTCCTTTTTAACAGCACCCTGTACCTTTTGTGATCCTAGATCTTCCCCTAATGTTAAGTGAAACAAGACATGTTTGGATTTTAAATAATAGATTTAATATATTTAACACCCATTTAACATATTCAGTACTAAGTTCATAATATTTATCATGCAGACCCATTTGACAAAGAAGCATGATTTAGAACAGAGAGACATAGGGATTGTTTTACGAGCTGCAAGTAATAAATGCATAAAGATAAAATGAACCCGTCAGCATGTAAACATGTAATTTCACATTCAACAACTTGTTACAAGTACACTATTTTTGAGTGACATCACACGCAACAGATTACACAAGGATCTTCGGGTCCCAAGCTGATGAGCTAATAGACTAATGGCAGCACCCTCCCGATTGCTTTTCTTTCCGTTTAAGGTCCACTGTGTGGCCGTGTTGTGTCTTCTCCTCTATTTGATCTTCTAGCTCTTTTAGTCTCTCAATAGCTGCTTTGAATGCAGTATCTACATTGGTAGAGTCTTTTGCACTGGTTTCAAAATACGGACAGCGTCCATTCTGGCCACACCAGTCCCGAACCATTTCCTCGTTCACTACACGATTGTCCACATCAACTTTATTGCCTAAAATAACAAACGGGAATGTGTTTCCATCCTGAATGTCTGCGTAATACAAGAACTCCTTCTTCCACATTGACAGATTTTTGAAACTCTGCATGTCATCGACCGCGAAAGTCAGCAAGCAGCAGTCTGCACCGCGGTAGAACGGAGTCCGGAGTGACTTGAAGCGTTCCTGGCCAGCTGTGTCCCATATCTGCATCGTGTACGACTCATTGTCTACAACTACGTCTTTGTTCAGGAACTCGACTCCGATCGTGTGAAAGGACTGGGAGTCAAATTTGTTGCTGACAAATCGGTTCATGAGGGAGCTTTTGCCCACACCACCATCTCCTAGCAACACCACCTTCAATAGCTTCGACCTCCCTGCCATTTCTTCCAGCCACTGAAACATACAAACAAACATTTTAATAAATAACTTTTATTAGTTTAGTTTAAAGCAATTTCCTTTAGCTTGATTGTATCGCAATCCAGACACTTTTTTATTGACATTTTAGAGTCTGTTTCTTGGGTAGCACCAGTAGTTGGACTTGGTGTCTTTGAGAAAGACCACCTGAATGCTTCCTGAAAAAGTAGTGATTGAACTTACAATCTTCTGATTGCAAGGTGGCCACCACAACCATTAAACCACTGTGACAATAGCCTACATTCGCATTTTCAGGCAAACATATTTTAAAACGGACAATTTGGTCACACCCAGCCTACGACTTAGTTTAAAAGCATGACCAAAACATCCATGTCTATGGTATTTGCATTTCAGCAAACCAAGAAAAGAATTTGGTCAAGAAAACACATTTTTGACGAAAACTGAATAAAAATTAAAATTCAGTTATTTAGCATAGCTTGTTAACTGTTGGTCAAATGCTGAGGAATTTTCATGGGCAATTATTGTTACCACAAATTTAGCCATATAACTAAGGCATAAAAAAATAAGTTTGTTTCAGGTTACATGCTCAACAAAATTAGGGTAGGTAGGTAGGGAATTTATTATTATTGTTGTTATTTGGTAAATGGTCAACTTGACGATTCTAAAACTGAAAGAATATTCAAAACATGTCTCTAAAATCTCATAAAACATGTTTTGAAGTGGATGCTATTAAAAAACATAACACATTTTTATCCAAAAATATTTATTAGAAAAAAAAGTAAAATAAACATAAAATACCTGACCAACTCTGACTCAATAAAATGTTCTCGGGTCCGGGCATTTTTTTAGTGTAGGTCGGGTAACATGAAATGAACATCTTTTTTTTAAAGCCTAAGTAACTTGATCATTAAATGCGGTATTAACAAATATTAGCAGTCATTTATATTTAAAGCATTTACTGACAGATAATTGTTCACATTATATTAACATGAGTTTCATAATTTAAGGGAAATATTGTATTATTTATGAGACAGTACCAGTGTGCGTTTTTGTGTACAAATGATGAAATGTCTACAATTTTTAACATACCTAAGACATTATAACTTGACGAAAACATTAACTGAGTTTCTTTAGTACATCTATCTTACTATGTTCAAAATACAATAACTATATGTGACTGAAATTTAATTACAAAGTATACCTGAAATCTTGTCACTCCTATTTTCGCAGCCTCCGTTTTAATTTTAAATTGTTTATGACTTTTAACCTCCATATCTAAATCTATATATGACACACGGCTCATTTATACGAATTGCCTTCTTGAACCTTTCAAGAACTAACTTACAAGAAATAAAACTGATTTAACACTGGACCAATTTCAAACTTGTTTTCGATTAAAATAGTTTTCGTTAAATTAAGTGTAATGGATCTTAATGACAAATGGTGTGATCAATTTGTTGAAATGACAGACGTGGTATTGTATTTTTATAATTATAGCCTTAAGCAAGTATTCAAAACATTGACAAATCGTGAAACTTTGAAAGGTATTGTCTACGGATACATTGCCTGATTGATAGATTTAAAGTTAAAAGTTCGTGACAGCCAGCAGTAATTTTAACTTAACATGAATTGCTGAACAGTAGCTTCAGCGGTCACAATTATCTTGGCTACCGAGTCTACTCTTTCTCATGCCCCACCCACCAATTTATCAATAATACATGAAAACGCATTACACCATTGGCGGTTTAGTATTAGTTTTCATTTCCAGTGTTCATGTAAATCGAACAATCGCATTTTCATACAAAAAACTTACCAGTCGTTTAAACCAACAAATGATTTATATTATCATGATTTTTCAACAGATTCTTCTACTAAGACTACACACATTCGTGACGTCACCATCGTCATGTGACACTTCACGTGAGGACAAATAATATTATACGTGTACATTGTGGGGGCGTTGTCAACGGATTTTCATCTATACATATAGAGTCATTAACAAATAATTGCCTTTCACGTTAAATATGAACATATTGACATAAACTTTTCAATACATAATTAAACCTCAAACGTAGCATTTATCATGTTGAACGCCCATTGAAAAGCTTTCACATTGACATTTAAATGAATAGGATATGCCAACGATTTATAAATAAACAAATCTCTGGATTAGGCAGACAGTCCCTCATATACACATGATGGAATGCCTAAGGGGACTATGTCAACGAAAAATTGGTTTCCTATTGCACTATAAATGATATTAAATTACAGAAATGCGCTAAACTAAGAAATGTACATTTAAACAAATACATAATGAGATATTTGATAAAACAAATCAGCAAAAGTGTTTGCAAAAATTAAAACCACAAGCGGGTGTTTAACTCACGATTTAAGAGCCAGCGCTGTAACCAACTGCGCTATTCTGTTTTGTAAGGACACGGGTGTAAAATATAGTCATTCAAAATACTCACATTTCTGAAGTTAAAATGTAAATTTGAAAAGGGCAAACAAACACGAAACATATAATAAATTGATTTTATTTTTTAAATCTCAAAATGCGTAAACATTCCAATTATAAATACCTTATTTTAACCATTATTATATGACATTGTCAACATCTTAATTTCATATTTTTCAGACATTACCCCCTTGAGGCCCCTTTCGTTGACATAGTCCCTTTAATTAGGAATGTTTGAAAGTTATCTGCTTTCTTTTTTTATGATCATAATTATTATTATGAATACCATTTACTTATTATAGCAGAAACTGTATCCGACTGTTAAGTCTGGATTGTTTGTTGCCCACCGCCTAAAACTCACAAAAACGCCTATAATTATCGCGGTCATTTATTTATTTATTTTTATTTTTAATGATCATGCAATATGAAAGACAACAGGGTGTAGATCGTACGTTACGGTAAGTGGGTTACACTGCTCTTCAGTTATAGTTATGAAATTCGCCATTGTTGGTACCTGTTATGCACCTATCAATATTTCCCCCCCCCCCCCCCGGGGGGGGGGGGGGAAGCGGCGGGCATATACGGGACTTTAGACTGCAAGGGATTCCCGACAGGTGGGAATTAGATCCGGGTAATGTACGCCCCCGGACCATTTGATAGATATATAGCATCTCCCACTGAGTGGATTAAGTCAAATATACTTGGCTCTAGGGTGGGGAATTAGACCCCCCCAAAATAACCTTTGTCAAATTCCCCCTGGTCTGCCCGCCGCTCTCCCCCCCCCCCCCCCACCCCACCCCCGGGGGAAAATATTGATAGGTGCATTAGTTTTTTCCTCACTTAAGACCCGGTCACACTGTCACGATTTTGGCTACGATAGATCGTGGACGTGTTAATCGTGAAGAGTAGGGATGCACAGTGTGCCGATTGTATCTTCCTACGTATACCTACGGTTATTGTAGGACGAGATTACGAATATTAAAGCCTCGGTCACACTGTAACGATTTTGTCTACGATAACCCTCGATTGATCGTGGACGTGTTAATCGTGATAATTCTGGGTGCAGTGTCCCGATTGTGTCTTCGTACGTATACCTACGGTTGCATTAGGACGAGACTACGAATGTCAACGACACTTGTAGGTTTCTGCTGCCGCTTCACCACGGTTTTACCAACATATGATGCGATCTATAACGGTTGTAATACGTTAGCGTCAGGTATACGTTACGGTTACAGACGATTACAGGCGATTGTTAAAGTTTCTTCTAAGACTGTAGTAAGATTCATCACGATGAACCTACGAGCAGCCAATAACTCTCACGCTTCACTACGCTTCAATGCTACTTGGGCATCACAATGCCTCGTGCATAATCGCGACACCAACGTAGGTAAACGTAATGAGTGCGTAGTAACATCGCGATGAACAGTACAGGCAACGCAACCCAATCGTCGCGTTGTCGTGGTCCATCGTGTATATTCGTGAGTAGTCATGCTAGTCGGTCACGATTAATCACGATTAAACACGAAAGGCCACGAATGCCTCTACGATGGCTGTAAGAATAGGCCAGATTGAGAAGCGATTGCATTAGGATTGTCAAAATAGTGGCGGCGCTACGATAAGCTACGAATGTTTTCAACATGTTCAAAACTATCGTAGCGCCTCCCGATCGATAAGGATTCCACAAGATTCTTCAAGATTCACACAGATGCCAGTACGTATGTGTTCACGCTTTACCACGTTTCACCAAGATTTTGTCAATCGTGGGCAATTATAGCAAAAATTGTGACAGTATTCCAGGGCTTAAGGATCGTTGTAGGTTTCCGCAGGCGATTCACCGCGGTTTTACCATGACACGATACGATCTGTTACGGTTAATATACGCTAGCGTCCGGTATACGCTACGGTAACAGACGATTGTTAAAGTTTCTCCTGAGATTGTATTAAGATTAAAGAAGATTCATCACGATGAACCCACGAGCAGCCAATAATTTTAACGCTTCACTACGCTTCAAGGCGATTTGGACATCACGATGCCTCGTGCATAACCGTGACACCAATGTAGGCAAACGTAGTGACTGCGTAGTAACATCGCGATAAACCGTACAGGCAACGCGACCCAATCGTCGCGTTGTCGTGGTCCATCGTGTATATTCGTGTGTAGTCGTGATAGCTGTCGCTAAAGATCCTACTGGAATCGTAATTGAACCTTAGGGAAAGCGTAGAAATCCGTACCATATACGTAGCAAAACGTACCATAACGTACTACAGTCTTGTAATATATCTGTTATAAAATCATCACGATGATTAATCACGATTAAACACGAAAGGCCTGTACGATGGCTGTAAGAATAAGCCAGATTGAGAAACGATGGCACTACATAGGTTATCCTACGTTTTGGATAAAAATCGTGGCGGCGCTACGATAAGTCACGAATGTTTTGGACATGTTCAAAACTGTCGTAGCGCTTCCCGATCGATAAGGATTCCCCACGATTCTTCAAGATTCACACAGATGTCAGTACGTATGTGTTCATGCTTTACCGCGCTTCACCAAGATTTTGTAAATCGTGGGCAATCGTAGCCAAAATCGTGACCGTGTGACCGATGCTTAATGCTAGGTTCCCACTAGAACGATTCGCGTCACGATTGTAATTGTGGTCTTTATCGTATACCAATACCAATCGTGGGGATCCTTTCAGATCTTATCAGATCTTGAAGTCAGTCGTGGCAGTCGTGTTAATCGTATAAAATTTTTGAACGGTTCAAAAGTTCTCTAAGATCAACTGCGATCAATTGTCCATTGGGATCATCGTATCAGATGTTATTGCATCGGAACAAAGCGCGACAAATAGTATCTAATCGTGCATCCAAATCGTGGTGATCGGGAACAATCGTAAACAAGAACAAACACAACGCTCTAGAACGCCTTAATTCGGGAACCCGATCGTGATGATCGTGTTACATCCATACCCAATCGTGGACGCGATCGAAACAATCCCAACGGAACGTATGTAATCGTGTCTGAACTGGAGATCAGACCGTGACAGATCGTGACACCTGTAATTGACAAATCGTGACCAGATCGCAACAGAGCGCAAAACATCGTATGAAAACGTATAGACTTGCATTACATCGCACCCAAGCCTGAAATCTCAGAGAAAGACCACGATCAGCAACGAGTGGTCAATCGTGGCGTTCGTGACGGATCGCACGCTAGTGGGAACATGTCATTACACTTTACCAGTTAGTAACGTATGATCTACCCCCTTGACATATACTTTTTACTTTTTTAACTAGCGTTTTCTCGCAAATGACCTTATGCTCTTAAACTAACGTGTTGGATTTTATGCATTGATAAACAAATAAACATATCAATCGAAGTATTTATTTATTTTTATTTTATTTTTTATTTCTTTTGTGTGTGTGTGTGGGGGGGGGGGGGGGGGGTCGAATTCCCCACTCTAGAGCCAAGCATATGTCTATGAATGTCAAATTCCCGCCTTTAGGGAATCGCTTTCAGTCTAAAGTCCCCTATATGCCCGCATCTCCCCCCCCCCCACCCCCGGGGGAAAACATTGATAGGTGCAATATAGGAAAATAAATGACAAATACGCGGATCCTACATTTTGGTTACTTTATGACTTATTGCAAACGTGTCGCTTTGAACTATTGTTTTGATGAACAACGTTCATTATTTTAACCATGTGCTTCGAAAAACGTAGGCATTTTGACTGTGACCACATACGGTACCACATGACCTCACGTGTACCAGGAAAAGAGCACCGTCAAACACAAACACGCTTTTGGGGTAAAGGATGTAGAAAACACTGATTGAACCGAAATAGCAATTTCAATGTCATTTGCATGTTTATATTGGAGTAGTGTGCACTCAACTCTTTCTAATAGTTTATATTTTAGAAAGTCCAAATTGGTATATGTATTTAGAAGAACATTATAACACATGCAGAAAAGGCTCTGTCTTATAGGACGGACTTCAATTCTTTACTCACTGGGCAGATCCCCGCTGTTATGAAGTGAATTAATTAAATAAACATGAAGTACCCGATTTACATCTAGTTATCTTTGAGTCTAATATTGATTTATTGAAACTGGATCGATGTTGTCGAAATCATGAAGCTTATTCATACACGTGCAAGCCTGTTTCCTGGGTAGAATTAATCCTTGGCTTCTTCGAAAAAGAGCACTAAAACGCTCCAGGAGTAGAGATCGAACTCACGATCTTCTAATCGCATGGCAGACACCTACTCATTGTGCCACGTTTGTACGGACGGTGTACTTGTGAATAAAGTGAATTTTTCCGTCGGAAGTGTGCTAAATCTGATCTGAATGTAACACCCGTTTCCAAATGAACATGTAACCAGACGTCCGAACGCGTTCAATAGAGGATCATGAACACTCGTTTCATCATGTTGTTGTCAAGAAGTTCTATACTGATACTGATACTGACTTTATTTCGTAGTGCAAGGATTCCGGCCCAAAATACAAACATACATGCATCATTATTTGTAATGACAAAACTATAATCATATACATATTGCAGATGTACATCAGTAATATATGTAGATATATAATAACTATATATATAATTAAATACATTAAAACATGGAAAAAGATACCTAGTGTTTCGCATATAAAATGTTTAAGCACTTTCACATCTAAACTATACATTGATAAAGTTTGATCTGAGCATAGATGAGGCATCCGGGTACCTAGCTAGTGTAAATATAATTTGATTTGTTATATCAGACATAATTTTAACAAACAGTTGTTCTGTGTTAATACATGTACTGGCTATCCATTGTTCTTGGAAATATCTGTCTCGTAACTCGGAATACCAAAGGCATTCGATTAGTGAAGTTCTGTTTCAATACGAAGCACAAATTAGACAAAATCTAAGATCACGATCAAGTCGTTGATGCTTTCCCTTCTCAATCATCAGTTGGTGACTAGAACTTCTGAAATTCGATAGAACATGTTTTAAACGGTACGTCAGTGAGGTTGATACGTATTTTTCAGGTTCTGTCGCACGTTTAAATAGTCTAAATGCCGCTGCCGTTGGCGAGGAGTTTATGTCAGCGATAGGTTTTTACCGGGAACAGGAGTCTTTCGTTGAAGAGATGTTTGAACGTCTCAACGTGGCCGACCTCGCCAGCTACCCACGCTTATCCGAAGCCATACTGAAACCACACGCGTTTGACGTACGTCGCCCACGTTGTCCTGCCAGATTCGTCAAGCCATCGCAGCATCAGATAGCATTGTTTGGGGTATCTATGTGGAGGCATCTCCGTTAACTTGAGCCAATAGTTCGCGCACCTCGTGGTATACAACGTGTTTAATGGCAAGCGACCACATTCACTGAGTGCCAGAATATTAGTAACATTTTGATTTAAACAGGCAACTTTCTTACATAACTGTATTTGTACGTTTACGAGGATATCACTATATTGGTGACCCCCCCCCCCCCCCATGTTCCGATGAATATAAAATAATTGATTTAATGATTTAAACATATTTTATTTCCACAATATTGACAAAATTACAAACAATCACGATTTACCATAAGTACATATTGGAAAAAGGGTTAGACCTAAAGTTCTGCAACATTATCGAGGGTCTTTCCTTGGGAGTGTTAGTTAGATGTGTTAATGGTGACAAGCGTACTTTGAACAATTGTTGTCATTTAGGAAATCAAAAGTAAATTATGATGATAATAATAATAATCATAATGATGATCATAATAATAATAATAATAATATAAAATAATAGGAATCACTATCTCATAAAATAGCTTAAAAGCATCGTTGAGGGTGAAGTATCCAAAATGTCTCTGGTACTGGAATATCGCTCCCATAGCTTCATTGGCTTGTAAAGCCAGCGTTCTTTTCGTTTTATTCCAAGATAGTTTTGGCGTGAAAATGACCCCAAATACTTGTAGCAAGATACTACATGTACTTCAATCCGATTACCTTTATAGTACCATCTTTCATTTTGCCTAGGCGGTCCGCCATTGCAGAATATCATAATTTTGGACTTGTCAAGGTTTAGCATCATTCCTGTACTGTCACACGATTCACGTATTCTGTCAATCTGGTTTTTAAGTTGTATTACAGTTTCGGCCATTGTTGCAATATCGTCAGCAAACATCAGTGCTTGTAGTTCATCGGCATCATTTGAGATGAAAACGCCAGTTCCACATTTTAGTTTTAGATACACGACTATATAGATCGTTTATGCAGAGAGGAAATATATAATAGTTGAAATCACACAGCTCTGTTTCGTACGGTGGCATAGATGTGACATGTGCATATGTTTATTTATGTCGTTCCCACGACATATTAAGTCGTGGGAACGAGATCTTATCTCGTGGGAACGAGATCATATCTCGTGGGAACGACATAATTATGTCGTTCCCACGACATATTAAGTCGTAGGAACGAGATCTTATCTCGTGGGAACGAGATCTTATCTCGTGGGAACGACACAATTATGTCGTGGCGAGGGAACGACTTAATGAACCAATCAAATTCCATCTTGCTCTCGCAGAAGAAAAACAATTTCTTTATATCTTAATCCAGCATTGAAATACGATATTTATGTCAGCGTCTCTTGTATCAGCCATTTTGAAACATACTTTTGAACAACGTGTATTCTGATTGGTTAATTATGTCGTTACCACGAGTTAATTATCTCGTTCCCACGACTTAATATGTCGTTACCACGACATAATTATGTCGTTCCCACGAGATACGATCTCGTTCCCACGAGATAAGATCTCGTGGGAACGACTTAATATCTCGTGGGAACGACATAAATAAAAACATGCACACGTCACATCTATGCCACTTAGTTTCGTTCCTTCGCTACATTTGAATAATTCTATAATCCAATTTTTGAGTTTTACGCATGAACGAAGCTGAGTATACATTGTCTTGAAGACATTAAGTAGTCGACTTTCTCTTTCTATGCCTTTTCGTACCAGACTATTCCACATCTGTATATGGTCACAGCTATCAAATGCCCTGAAAAAAGTAAATAAAGATGTATGAGGCGTGCCGAGGGAAAACCGGGCGTAATGCATGTGAGTAAAGTGTCGTCCCGGATTAGCCTGTGCACAGGCTAATCCAGGACGACACTTTCCGCCTACAGGGATTTATGTTTAGAACTGACTTCCTTGAAACAGAAAATACCATAAAAGCGGAAAGTGCCGTCCTGGATTAGCTTGTGCGGACTATTTGCGACCCCTGCGACAGATACGATTACACGTAGTTTAGTTATATTATCATTAGAATCTTGTTATGCAATGGTAGTTGAAATAGGGGTCACCGATGTGCTAGATATATCAGTCGGCAACAGGATACACTTTTCTTATATTAACTTTACATAATTAGGACTGTTTTACAACGCTATTATGAATTCAGTTTTGTGTGAGAGATCAGCATATATAACTAGTACAACAACATCAGGTAATTTGTTGTAAACGTTTTTTTTTTTACCGTTTCCTTGTCTGAAATATGTGATATGAATGATAAAAAAATAAATGTGAAAACTATTTAATATAAGCGGAATCCGAACAATATCAACATCCAATTTCTTCAATTGTTATCTCCCCTGCTACGCAGTGATAATACGTGGCAGGGGAGATAAATGTGGAGATTTTGTTTCAAAACTAATATGTAGTTATCTCCCGCACTGCACTTGCACTCTCTGGTACAAACGATCGATCCCGCTATCCTTATAGCCATATGCTATAAATGTATAGCTAGGGAAAGATCTAGGATCAAAAAAGGTAAAGGGTGCTGCTTTAAAGGAGCAGGGTGGAAAACTGGAGAAGTTTGTTTAAATTGTCTAATAATTTGCTAAATCCAGGATTTTCATGAGTATAATGCTTCTGATTAAGGTTTAAAGCATAGTATGTTCATTTGTCATTGAATAGTTGCAAAATTATGTTGAAATACAAAAGACATTCAACATTACTGTGTAGACCAGTCCAGAGGGGCAGCAGGTGGCGAACCAAAAGGAGCAGGATGCAGCACCCTGCTATTTTGCTCTGGATCTTTCCCTACTTACAGCCATATACAATAAAGTTTACGCAGATATTTAGCATAATATCATATACGAACAAATTTTCTGTGTTAACATGAAAGCATCTTCTTACATATTGCATGCATATGGATCCAGAATTATCATGGCAACAAATTTAAAATACCAGATTTTGGTTAATATATGCGGAAAATACACAGCCGTCAGCGATCTAATGGCAATAGAGAGAGATAATATTCATCAGGTGTATTCTAACTTTCTGGAATTAGTAAATTTAGACATATTAAATTTTTCCATGGTGTCCAGGGATAACATACATTTACAATGGCTTAACGAGTTGCATTGATGTCCCACGCACGCTGATGTCTGTATCGCATGGTAATTAGCCGCTCCCCAGCAGAGACGGTGACAAAGACACGGTGGTGCGAGGCCATTTACCCCGCATTATGCATTGCGACACAACGCTACATCACACTTTCAAACATCTACAATCCATCGTTATACAATTAGTATTACCAAGCCAGGGACCTATAAACAAATCTACACTGAGTGACTCAGCACGAACGATCTTCATCAAGAATAAAAGAAAGTTAGACGCAGGCCGTTCTGTTAGCCCCAACAGTTAAATTATGATATGATACAAAAAATGTTATTGGTAATGGGCATGGGTCACTTTACTTAAGATTTCAGACGTTACGTCAGCATAATTATAGGACGTCGTGTTTTATTTAACCGCGAAACATATACATATATGAAAGATTATATAGATGGTAATAAATAAGTACACTACATTTACTGAATGCACCCATTTATATTTTCCCACGGGGGGGGGGGGGGGGGGAGGGAGGCTGACCCAGGGAATTTGACTAAATTTATTTATTGGGTCTTATTCTCCAATGTTTAATATTTCTGTTCCCGTTTTCAAAGTCGTCGTCGGCATAGTACCACCTTAGTCTTACAGAAAGAACAGTTATGCCTCAATGACACTGACAAGGGGATTAGGCCCTTATATCAATGATACTAGCATAATATGCTCTTTCAAACAGTTAACTTTTAAGATAGTATTCAAAATAGTTTGCTTAAGCAAGCACCAACTGCGAATACGGAAATCTAGTGATAACAGCGGGCAGTATGTTATGAACTGCCTATTCGATCATGGTCGCTGTAACATTGGCGCATTCGCTGACCAGGAGCCAGTTAGTGCACGGTGTGAACACGTGCTGTACGTTATCTACGATTTTCACAAGAAAATTACACGTATTTGTCACATGCATATATCGTAGTGTATGTACTCCGAAAAACGTACCAGTATTCATATTTTGACTTAATTATTTTCAAGTGTAGAATACTGATTATTATTATTTCTATATATTTTATGCTGATGCGATAATGCTCATCAAGCGTTAAATAAGTATGCATATTTTCGTGGGTTGATATGCATAGGATAACAATTATCCACGTGTTATACATCAAGCCTCCGATTCAATATTATGCTTTAAGTGATTATCATAGACTGTTATTTAAAAACAACTTAACTGAATGAACACACACACGCGGTGAAGTAGCGCTCTGAGTGGATATAACCGCAAACGAAACACGCGATTTCATTGGATGTAATTTTGTGGCACGTGCCAATCCAATGTATCCCAGCATCCCAAAGTCGTCTGCTTCTTAATTGTGAAAGTAGATGGTCGAAAACAGTTACTTCGGATATAAACATGAAAGGTGTAAACGTTACAGATCGAACAACAGTTATTGTTCGCAGAGAGTTTATTTACCGTGTCGGGAGAGATGAGGATTAATTAATTAATTAATTAGGTTAATTCAGTAATCATGGGCTTAATTAAAGCGATAGCGCGTGTGTTTTTTCCACTGTGGATTTGTACATGCATTGTGCATGGCGAAACAGATGTTAGGAAAGATGTCGTGATAGTGAACCGACCCGTGAGTGTGACATTGGGTCGCACCGTGTGGCTGGATCCCGTCAGAGACCTGCGGTTGAGGGTTCGAGCGGGGAACAACTGCACAATAAGG
Source organism: Congeria kusceri (assembly GCA_027627225.1). Taxonomy (NCBI): domain Eukaryota; kingdom Metazoa; phylum Mollusca; class Bivalvia; order Myida; family Dreissenidae; genus Congeria; species Congeria kusceri. The sequence continues at coordinate 15,223,809 of CM051025.1, read as the reverse complement.
GCAATAGACAACGACATTAACCTCAATTATAAACCTGGCAGACTTAGCAAAACTGAATTTCCATGTACTTTTAGACAAAATGAGATTAAATATACACATTTTGGTGCAGAATCTTTCACAGAAGACGGGTTACATCTTTTGATCCGGTATGATTCAGCGACGCAGACCACTGTCATTCCTATTGTTTTAGTGATAAAAATTGTGAAATCACCATATGAGATTGTGAAAAAGCAACATAACTTGACAGTTGATAATAGTTTTGATTCCTCCTCACCACCTTTGTCTAATGCTGTAAATTTTGTGTTTGACAACAGTTTATATTCCTGCAAGGTCAGCATTTTGCCTGATGTTTATGGAGTACCGATGTATGGCAATTTAGTCAGCAATGGGCAGTCCCTGACAAATATTGACTGCAATGAGTTCCAAAAGTCAGAAATAAGATACAAATTCCGTTCTCAGCCGAATGCATTGAATTTTGACGTTATTCCCATGCACGTCCGGGTCTTCGATAAAAATAGGGTAGTTGTGAAAGAAGAATATTTTCCAGTGAAAGTGAACATTGAGCTAGGGCAAGTAAATGCACGCCCGTTTGCTAGTCACCACGCCTTGTTTGTGATGGAGGCCATGAACCAGTTCATGATGACTGCGATCACGCCGGACATCATGTCGGCAGTTGACGATCACACTCCGCCAGACCGGCTCATGTTCAATATCTCACTGCCGCTGGGTCCCGGAGAGGGGGCCATTGTGAACACAGACGACCCAGATACATCTTTGCAGTATTTTTATCAGAGCGAAGTAAATGATCTAAAAATTGCGTACAAGCCACCGCAGTCGGATTCCAACATCAACCGAATGTTCCAGCTGTGGGTTAACATAATGGACTCTGAGGGTCTTACGTCGGACCAGATTCCGTTGATGATAGTGGTTCAGCCGTTGAACAGTTTAGCTTCTGTGCTGTCAAAAGTCAAAGGCCTCAATCTCATTGAGGGTCAGTCAAAAGCAATAAGCATTCCGGATTCTCTAGAAATAGACTCGGGAAGAATTAAAGATAACATAAAAATATATCACAGCGAGGGATTGCAACATGGGCATTTAACTCTGCCCCCAGGCCAGAAGTACTTCACGCCAAGGGACCTGGGACGCGGGAATGTAGTATACCACCATGACGACAGTGACACATATAGCGATAATATAATTTTCAAAATGTCTGATGGGGAAATGGAAGTCACATTTTTAATGCCAGTTATTGTATTTCCTAAAGATGATGCAGTTCCAACATTGAGTATTAACACAGGAGGTGATGTTATGAAACATGGAACAGTTGCACTGACACCCTCGGTATTGATGGCATCCGATAGAGACAGCTCTACAATAACATTTTCTCTGGTTCCTCCATTTTTGTCACTAGGGATAATTTTGATGAGGCAGCATGAGCGACCAGAGAATTTGAGTATTTGGCAGTTTGTGAATGAAAGTTTTGAAAGAACTGTTTCTACCTTTACTCAGCTTGACATTATGGAGGGAAAAATATCGTATAAGCAGACGGGAGCACATGCAAATGTGGCTTTTACTGATAAAATAAAATTTAAGCTGAAAGATGATGGCATCCCACCAAATGAGTCACCAGTCTATGAACTTGCCATACGAGTTAAACCTGTTGATGACACTCCACCATACATATATCCCAATACACAGTTGCAGATTGAAGTTGGTGACAATAAACTTACAGAACTACGAAAAAAGAATCTCAGGTTCACAGACGACGAATCAAATGATCGTGAAATCAAATATACTCTTACAAAAATGCCGCAAGACACATATAGTAACAGTTCATTTGATTCCGGAAAGATTGTCTATTGTGAGTTACTGTCGAAACCAGTAGACCAGTTTACACAAGCAGAAGTGAACCAACACAAAATGTGCTACCAACCCCCGAGTGCAGCGCTGTCCATCATTACACGAATAATAAACTTCTATTTCAGTGTAGAAGATAAAGAAGGAAACAAGCTCAAGAGTCAGAAGTTTACAGTTGTCATAAAGCCATTAAGTGACACAGTCCCAGAGGTGGTGAACACAGGAGCAGTCGTGGATGGAAATGGACAAGCTGTGATCACATCTGATGCACTCTATGCTAAAGATAAAGAATCTGACAGAAATAGCATAATATTTGTTTTGCAAATGTCTCCTAAATTGGGCAATCTGTACAAAGATGGGAAAGCATTGTCAGCCACTGATACTTTCTTAGTTGCAGATATAGACAGCAAACAAATCGTGTATAAAAAGGAGGCGGTGAATAAGCGTGAGGATGTAGACAAAATTGCACTCATAGTGTCTGATGGTATTCACAGTATTCCAGTTACTTTGAAAATGTATGTTAGAAATGTCAATATGCCCGCTAACCGAAATGCTCCACAAATGATCCATGATAGCCCAATACATGTTCTTGAGGGTCAAAAAGTAGCAATATCACAGAAGAACGTTCAAATAGTGGATGCAGATTCTGCTGCAGATGAGATATTTTGCACTGTAATGACACAACCTACTAATGGATTCCTACAGAAAAGTGCAAATAACATTGCATCGGGAACTCCAATATCAGCATTTGCTGCTGAAGATATGAACCAGGGCGACATTTGGTATGTTCAGAGTGTTCACAAAGGAGTTGAACCTGTGACGGACAAGTTTGTACTTCAGTGTTCAGACGGCAAGAACAGTGGGAAAGAAACAGCTATAGACATTGTTATACAACCATCCAATGACGAAGTGCCAGAAATTCACATTAAAGTGTTTGCTGTTTCAGAAGGAATGGAGATCAGGATCGATCAGTCTGTGCTGAGTGCCACTGACGCCGACATCCCAGGAGACAACTTGACATTTATAATTACAAGGCAACCAAGTCATGGTAGAATCGTTAAACAGCTGATTACGGGTGACAAGACAATAGACCACTTTACTGTCGCGGATATTCAAGAACTGTTGGCCATAGCATACGAGCATGATGGTTCTGAGACTTTCAGTGATAGTCTTGAGTTTGTGCTGACAGATGGAGTCCACAATGTTACAACGGAGGTGCCGATCAAAATAATTCCTGTTGATGATGAAGCCCCACGGCTCACTGTTAACACAGGATTGCAGGTAGAAGCACTAGGGGACAAGAAAACCATCACTAATAAGATGCTCATGGCAGAGGATATAGACTCTCCTGGAGATGCTCTGAGATTCTTTCTTCGATCCATTCCTGAATATGGAATCTTGATAAAGTTGGTCTCCGGCAAAGAACAGGCGCTTACATATGGCTCGAACTTTACCCAAATTGACATTGATAATTTGATGCTTGCTTACAAACATTATGGTAAGGACGCTAAACCAGACCTGATAATGTTTGATGTCTCGGACGGTTTAAACTCGTTGGTCAATCGGCACTTCTATGTGACCATTAAAGGAATGGGAAGCTTGTATCCGGAAGTTGTGAATTTAGGAATTGACTTGCAAAGAAATGGAATGTTATTATTGACCTCAGAAATTCTGACTGGCTGCGAGGTTGATTTGCACGAAGAAAACTTGGAATTTAAAGTAACTAAAGCACCAAAATATGGTCACTTAGAAATAGCCAATAAAGCAAAATTTGAGGTATTAAAATTTTCGTCTATTGATCTGTTATCAAATCAGGTAATCTATGTTTCTGATACAGATATTGTTGAAATGAAAATGGATGCTCTTGAAATTGAAGTGAAAGATAGTAAACACCCGTTTCCATGTACATACAAAATAGCCTTGAATTCCGTTGACAATGGTGTGCCCGTCTTGCTGTTTAAGACTCTCATGTTGGAGGATGGTGCCAACAAGCTGGTAACATTAGCTGAACTTCAGGCTGTAGATCATGACACGTCGGATAAAGATATCATATTTACAATGACACAAGTTCCACAGCATGGAAATATTCTTAGGAATTATTCTCAAATAGTTACGAAATTCACGCAGCACGATATAAAAGAGAAACTAATAAGTTACCAACATGACGGAAGTGAGACATATTCTGACAGTTTCACATTAACGGTGAGTGATGGCATGCACCAACAGTTCCTAGTCCTCGGTTTAGACCTGCCTACGAAAAAGCCTCAGCAAATAAACATCGACATAATACCAGTGGACAGCAACAAACCTCGCGTGAAAGCGAATACAGGGACAACATCACTGAAAATGGTTAACAGTGAAAGTGTGTTTCTGTTCTCAAGCCGAAGCCTTTTCTGCGAGGATCCTGACACAGATGCACGAGATTTAGGGTACGTTATAACGGTGCATCCTCAACATGGTTACGTGCGGAACTCAGTCCGTGGAAACTCTGCCATCGCTACATGGACACAAAGTAAGTAACATAGACTACAATCTTTATCTTACTCCTTGTATAGAATGCGTTCTATAGCACTAAATTCCATGTTCATGTTCCTTTCTATGTTTTAAAGGGACCTAGCTGATCACAGATTGGCCAATTGACAATTTTCCAAAGGAAAAATACATGGTATATAAACAAGCGAAATAACACTGCTGACAAAGAAATATATTGGAAATATAGTGTCATTTTTGAAAAATCATCAATTGAAATGGATAAAATTATATCAGTATTTTGGAAAGCACATATATCACTTACATAGCATTAAAAATTCACTACTATAATTGTACAACTGAATGGCTGAGTGGTAAGTGCTACATCAGTTTTGATCCCAGCGATCGAAGGTTTGAGTCCTGGCAAGGGCAGATCTTTTAAGTATGTTTTTGTCTTTATATTATATTTGTTTTTGGTCAGTCCAACTGCTTTAGTTTTTTGCAGGTAAGACATTAAATTACATTTCAAACAAAATTGAAAATCTGGTTTCTGCACAAGTCATACATTGATTTAGTATGTTCTAAAGTAGAATAAAGAAGTCAGATTTCATGTGTTTGCTTGTAAAAAAACAACAAAAACAACAGTTTTAAAACAATGCAAAAAAAGTATTTTCAGAATTTGAATAAACCGTATAAGGTATTTATCTCCAAAATAGTTAATATAGTAAGTCAGCATTTCATGTCAAATAAAGTGTTTACGTGTAAATAAAATTGGCAGAATTGAGATGGCTCCATGAAGATATTTGGATATATTTGAGCGGGGGTAATTATGCAGTTCAGCTTAAAAACGGCACATTGTTTGTATGTTTACAGTAAGAAAAATATTGCAGTACATAAGTTCTTGTTTAATCAAGTGTGGAACATATGTTCGGGGGGGAGGGGGGGGTTTAAACATGGATTTTTAAATGTACAAAGGCCATAAATCAACAACTTGAACAGATGAAAGGCGAAAGGCTAATTAATTAAAGTTCAGTAGCATAAAGAAGAAATAATTATGGCTGGTTTAGCATGTAGCCAGCGGTAGGCTTAACCTGACAGTACATAAATTTAAATACGCAAATTAGAATAAATTACTGAATTATAATATCTTCCTTTTGAAGTCCTAAATTAGATGCACCTTTTGTGAAACATTATTTATGTTGATAGTGGTTGCTGTTACAATGGTGGTACGTAGGTATCATCGCGTGAAACAGGACCTTCAAATGAATGCACTCGGTTGTATATAAAACTCCTTGACAAGCCTGACCCCTCGATCATATGTCTGAGTGGAAGTAAATGGTATTTATTGTCACGCAATTTAGTTTAACTTGATCTTATTCTAATGACGATGTTATTTATGACATTCTTCATGTTTTTATATTATGCGCAACTTAATAGCTGTATTTTTGTTTAACTGAATAGCAGCAAAAATACTCCTAGAACACATAATCATAATTTACTATCAGTGTGTAAAAATCATGTAAAAGTGGAGAGTTAATTATTATATTTATAATTGAGGCGCGTCTCGGAAAAACCGGTTTTAATGCGTGTGCATAAAGTGTTGTCCCGGAGTAGCCTGTGCAGTCCGCACAGGCTAATCCAGGACGGCACTTTCCGCCTACAGTGGATTTATGTTTAGAAGAGACTTTCTTTAAACAGAAAATACCATAAAAGCAGAAAGTGCCATCCCGGATTAGCCTGTGCGGACTGCACAGGCTGATCCGGGATGAAACTTTATGCACATGCATTAAGTCCGGTTTTCCCACAACGCGTCTCAATTATATATTTTACTATCAATATAAAATTGGGTTATATTTATAATTGCATGAAGGATACATTAGGAACGCCTGAAAATAAGAACTGTATTTTTACTAAGGACAAGTGACTTTTACTTGCAGACAAGTAGGCTTTTGCAATGAACTTTGCAGTGGACAAGTGAACAATTTTGATATTTCCGCCCCTCCCCCCCCCAACCCCCTGCCCCCTTGCATTCCTCATTGATTTTTTCATATAATATATTTGTAGATGTATATAATATTGTGGAAGTAACAAAATACATGATCTATCAATTTTGCTATGTTCTTTAAATCTAAATTAATCTGTGCATTTATATGCATAAAATTTAATTTCTGCATTTGTAGCAAACTAACTGTAAATTGTTTTTGCATTCGGCAAATATGTTAGACTTATTATTATTACTATTCATTTTCCACACATTTTTTCATTTTCACATTTCCCCAAGATGTTAGTTGATATGGAGCTTTTGACCCACGTCCAAGTACAGGTTTTATTCGTTCAATACATATTTTGTTTTGTTTTTTCGAATGGTACAATTTTTATTTTTTATTTTTTTTTTCCCTTAAATATTTATGATTTAAAAATAATAACACTTTTATTACAAATGTATCATTTAAATAAACAAATTTGAAGGTAAACACAATTAATTATTTAAACAAAAAACAATGGATTGAAAAATAATAAATGTAAGACATTAATTCTTTAGCAGTATATTGCAACCAGTCTACTAAACAATGTTTATGTTTCCCTAATTGCAAAAGTAAATTCTCTTTTATCAGACAATATTCTGTGTGTGTTTTTTGTCGACCACTTTAGGAACAAAAGTAGTATTTAATTTACAATGGCACTTCAAAAGGACTTCTAGTCATTTAGACACATTATATTTTGGCATACTTTCCAAGGTTCTTTGCCGTGCCTTGAAGATTTGAAAGAAGTAGCAAATGTTTAGGAAAACTATTGTCTTGAGTGAAATTTTAACAATATGCATAATTATGAAAAGAGAGGATCAAGGTATTAACTTAAATTAATTAAAAATGTAGGATTAAAAGATGTTGGCATTTTGGTGTCTTCATTTCCATTACTTGCAGTTTCTCAAAGAAGAATATACATCTGTGATTTTTATCCTTCAAGAATAATTACAAATAATTTTAAATTTTATTGAGGATTAAAATTAAAATAATGTTGCAACTTAAGCCAAAATGTAAGCAGTTCTTTCAGATATTTGTTATACAGGTATCCATCACATTTATTATTCAGTTATCAGTTTCTATATTGTGTTGGGAATAATTATTATGTAGTTTTTCCTTATTTTATTACGCTTAAAAAAAGACAAAGAAAAAATCTCCAAGAAATTTCCAATATAATTTTTTGGACGAAATTATTGTTTTGCTATCATTTTGGCTACCACGAGATAATCTGAGAAAAAAAACCCAACCCAAACCTTTATAAGCTAATTAAATGCCAAGAAAACATGAAAAAGTAAGAACAATCATTCTCATAATATATTATGTCTCTGTTTGAACTAAAAAATGTATTTTAGTTCATAAAAAATACACATCATCTGGTGATTCTAATTGTTGAGTTTTATCAGATTCATATGCATTTACCTTGGTTTATTTGAGACCCTTGTTATAGATTATCCATAGTAGCAAATCTTTGTTGCTCTAAAAATTGTTTTTGAGCCTGATATTAGTTGGCTGCGGATTTTCAAATGCTTCTGTCTCAGATAATGATGCCCTGTTGTAATGTTTCTGTGCTGGCATCAGTGTAATCTTCAATATTTAGTCTTAAAGGCAACAAAACATGCGCTGATAACATTATCTGTTATGATACAACAAACTGTGTATCTTAACGTACAGAAAAACACATGCTATTTACAACAACAAATGTATATAGCTGATCTAAAACAAACCAGTCTGAAAAGTTTTATTCTAGGATTATTTAACATGAAATACCAAGCATCACATAAAAAAAATATTATAAAGTCGAAAAAAAAAAATACTTGGTAATTATTAACATTAAAGGTAAATAATTGTTGTGTCAATTAAAAAGATGCAAAATTAGGTAACCAAATAAGGTTTTTGGAACATCGAACTAAATAAGCAAATAAAGGCTCTAGATTTAATTACATTTGTTTGAAATATTAGATTTATTATAAATTATTTAATGCTGTATATCCTTTGTCTTTAAATGTCTTTATCTTATGCCCTGGAAATGGCCCTCATTCTTATAGCTGTGTCTGTGTGTGTAGTACTGTACATTGTTATCCAGTTCGCCCCTATTCCGTACCATATGACCATCACCCCCAGAAGACTTGTTAGTTGGGTTCTGGGGAAAAGTGCAAGATACAGGAGACGCCCCCGTTCCAGAGGCAACCCTTGGTCATGTAGTGCCCAGTGTGAAGCACCTAGTACACTGTCTCATGTGAAAGATGAGTTAGTAAGTTAGGTTGGAGTGAGGGCTAGAACCTGCAACCCCTGGGTTGTGATTCCAGTACGTTACCACTAGACCATGGATCGGCCTTTTTTTTTCATATAGCTAGGATTCCAGCCTGTTTTAAACTTTAGGTTTGAAAGTGGAGTGACAGTACTTTTTCAAATTTTATAGCAGCGACCGCCATGTTAAGGTGTCTTCCCCTAGCAAAATTAATTAAATAAGTACAACAATAAAAGTTGATTTCCCCAAGTCACCAACACACTTTACAGCATTTTTATTTGTTTCCCTCACCATTTGTTACAATATTTTCCCCTCAAACCTAGGGACTATGCCCCATCCTCACCCTCTGAAAAAAAGCCCCAGGGTTAGGCTCTTATCCAGGGTTCCACTTAATCCAGCACCTCATGTCATGTCTCTGATAACACATGGATACTACAATACCTCCTCCTCTCTGATAGCAAGCTGTTGGTGAGATTAACCCCATCCACGATCCATGAGAGAACATTGTGGACATGTGTTTCTTGTTCTACCACTGAATGGTAGAGGCATTACACAGGCAATAAAAAAGCTTAATAGTCTATAATGAAGCAATCTCCCTATTACTTAGCTGTTTTCGCTTCTTCCTCAGTAACGACCATTAATAACAACTGTATTAAGACTCTGTAATTGAATAATAACAAGTTGTGACTTTGGTGTCTTATTATTATGCTTTCCTTTGTTCTTGCCATAATATCCAAGGTTTACAAGATATTCAATATTTAAATATGATAACATTTTTGCATGTTATTACTAAATGGATTTTGACATGTGGCTTCAGATGATAGACGTCCATCATTACATTTTATTTCCAACAGCTTCCAAGCGATTTATCTTTGAATTTTGACACATGGCCCTCAGCTTATATTTTTATTATTGTAGATATTGATGAATATAAAAAATATGATTTTGTTAAAATGACTATTAGTGTGCTTTATTGGAATAATTTACACAGAATTGCATATCTTTTATCTGCAGTCAGTACCTTACAATGAATTGAAAAAAATATTTGAAGCATGTTGTGAGAAAACATAGTTGAATGCATGTGTGTAAAGTGTAATCCCGGATCAGCCCGTACAGTCCGGGATGGCACAGGCTAATCCGGGACGACACTTTACACACATGCATTAAGCCCGGGTTTCCCATGACACGCCACATTTAAAGCCTCCAAATCTACATGGAACATAAAATAAATACCATAATGATATATTTTCATAAACTGTTAACTATACATAATTTGTTGTAAAGTATGGTAAGGCATTGAATATTTAATGTTTGTTTGTAAATATACTTCATCTCTGAATTAATTTAGAAGGTTTTATCATTTTCTAAATATTGTTCATTCAAGGTGGTTTAGGTGGCTTTAAATTGACGTAATGTAACTGAACAAAAGGAAAATATACCCCCCGCCCCCCCCAAAAAAACAACACACACACACACACACACACAAAACAACAACAAACAAACAAAACAAAAATAAAACAAACAAAAACATGCAATGTTGTTCATCTGTTTATTAACGGAAGAAAATAAATAAAAGAATACTTGTACAAATATTTCATTCAAATGGAATGTTATATATCAGGTCACCTTCATAATGGAGATAACTTGACCATCAAATTGACCCACCAATGTAAGACCGCAATTATTTACAGATAAATTACTGTATTTTATCAAGGACTAGCTAATTATGACATAACTTATCTATCACATCTATCAGTCTGTATAATAAGTAGAAGTTTCAGATAGCTCCAAAATGACATTCACACTGTTTGAGAAGATAAGTTAGAAATCAATTAACAATAGATAAAGCCTAGAAATTACCTCTGATATGGGGGGGGGGGGGAGCAGCCCATTGGGTGAGTGGGCACCTGCCTCATTGAGGCCATGTGCTTTGTTCTGAATTCAGGAAGAATCTGTAGAAATAATTAATAGTTTTGTAACAAGAGGAAAATTACATGCCATTGATTGCTTTAGTGTGTTCCAAGCTGTAAATATTAATAATTTGATTAGCATTTGCTGTTGAGATGACACATTGTAATGATTTATGTTGTTGTTTATGTTGTTTGTAATAAAATATTAAATGTTCAGGTAATTATAACAATTGTGTCCAACCTGAAATATGGTTTTATTTATGAAGTATATAATATATGAAAAATATTTTGATAGTGGTTCACTTAATTAATACTATTGTATGCTTACTTGGGCAATCCGGATTTATTTCAGGTGAAAGCTGCTTATATATGCTTGATTATTTTAAATTTTGTTAGGAGTTTAAAAAATTTCAGTCGGTCTTATATTTCAGATAAAACTGTTGGCTTCTTCATTGAAATCTAATATTTAATAATTAATTTGAGTCTTCTCAATTTTCTTTCTAAATAGACAGTAGGTGTCATTACCAGACATAAGCAATAAATTCAGGCCATAAATTCATTAATTTTCTTTGAAGATTAGAAATTCCCCAACAGAATCTTATGGGAAAACGTAATCACAATTTGTCAGCTGAAAGTTATTTATATATCATTTGGCTCATGTTTTTCGCATTATAAAGATGTTGGTTGGAGAATGTGGTTGTATAATTCACAGATGTCCTCTATACAAGGGTACACCACCCCCTGCTATCTCTCAGTTCCAGATATCCTATCTCAGTGACTTCATTTTGATCCACCTTGGGCCCCCCTGACACACAGAAAAATGGATAACCAACTTCTTATGTTACCACTGATTGATTTTCTTAGTTTCCCCAGTAGATATATGTTTTTTCTTTTCTTTCCAACAGTTAATTTGCAAAATATGTTTTGCTTAGAACTTGTGTTCCACAAAGAAAAACTGTATACCAGTGCTTCAGTACAATATTTTGCCCATTCAGATTTGTAAATCGAACAACAACTCAAACAACATTGGTCATATTGTTTTCAATAAAATTAATGCTGTTTGTCTTTCTAATGTACTACTTTCTCGTAATATTGATACTAGAAATAGAATAATAATATTGGCACCATTTAACATACCATATTTAATCTATGTTTTCGAACACTTCAAAATCAATTATTTTTTGAGTGTCAGAATATTTAGAGTCACAAAAAATAGTTGTTCGGTCTGTCCGAAAAACAGAGCAATATAGTTATTAAAATTGGAAATAAGGGATGCATTTGTTACTATTGTTATCTGCGATTTTGGTGTACGTTTATTGCCGTAGGAGTTAAGTTATGACAGGAATTGTATATTGCGGCCATTCTACAACATGCCAATTGAAATGCAAAGTAGTGATGCGTATACTTCGCAAGATTAAATTCATCAACCAAACCTGTGAAATTCACTCTTAATTAAATGTTTATTGAAACTTTGAAATGGGTGTTTATTTCCAATTAGTGTATGTCCGAATACATTGATCGCAATTTAAATTCCTTTTGTATAAGTGTCCGAAAACATTATTTAGTGACACGAAAAATAAATATTTGTGGCAATTTTAAGGGTGTGTGAAAACATAGAGTGTCAGAAAACTTAAATACGATAATCATTATTAAAACAATGCAGTGATAATTGGGTTAGGATTTTATTTTTTCCTCAAGATGTCAGGTTAAAATAAAATACAAACACACCAACCATGGACCTTGTTATAAACCATATTTCATGTATTATTTTTTCCTGAAAAAATAATTTTCAGAATTTCTAGGTAATTTTTCATGGATGTTTACAATTTGCTTATCACACAAATTGGGGATGTTGTTATTGATGGAAAGAATTTTCATAGTTTTGCAGAGAAGACAATTTATCTAATTAAAAAAAGGTGACAAATTCCATTTTCCACTTTATGCAAAGGGCAGAACCATAAATTATGAATTTATGAATATTTTATTGTTAAGCTGGTGTTCCGTGAACAATAGCTTTATTTATATTAATGAAATGCATGTGGCTATGTATCAATTTACCAATATATCAATTGTGCAAAAACATATAGAAAATTATACTCATGATTTTTTTTTACGTAAAATGGCATCTTTCTGTAGAGTATAAAACTAATAAGTTGTATGGAAAAGCCCGTAACAATGTGTTTCTTACAGACAAAGCATGTGTCAAGCCAGGATAAGAATCAGAGTGCAAAATCGCTTAGGTAATATATTTTTTATAGCCTTGTGGCTCGTCGTATCTGTTAAAAATGCCGATCCTTTATGATAATATTAGTAAAGAGCTGATAACATGTTTATATAATAAAAATGTAGTGATCCTTGAGTGATAATGTACATTAAGTCTCATAATTTTTGCTTTAAGTGCTACATATGTGAATTGCTAATTTATCTAAAAGTGTTCCAAAGATGAGTCAGAATTAATTAAGTCATATTGCGGTAATATAATGACTTTGTTTTCAAGCTCTAAAAAGAATATGCAGCAGTGACACCTTCTTGGGTTTCAAGTCATCCATGAAAGTAAAGGATTGTGATAAAATCTGATCTGAAATTCTTAGGGATGTGTAAGGGTTCACTGGCAATCTTGCTTGTACCGGGCCACATGAAAGGTTGGCAACATGTGCTACTTGTAAATAAAAGACCATGTAATTGTTTCATTATTGAAATAATGCTCTTAAATACTTAAAGATGTCGAAGTAGGTTATATTTCTTGCATATGTTGTGACAATCAAAATACATTTTCCAGATTCTAAGACTTAAATGAAAGTTTCTTGAAATGTTTTCTATTTTCATGTTCATATTTTCAACAAGTAGTCAGTGCTTTTTGATGTGATTGAAATTTAATGGTTGATGTGGGAAAAGCAGGTGGCAAATGCATGGAATGATTCTGATAATAGATAATGTTTGGGAAAGAAAATTGACTGGTTTTCCTCCACTAATATCTTGTTACAAATGAACTTAAAATACTTATTTTGTTCACATTCAGCGTACATATCCAAAGGAATTAAAATATTGCTCTGATAATTGATTTTTTTTAGAAAGGCGCAACAACACATAACGTTAATAGAAGGAGAATTATCAGACTTATTTTAAAACTTGTTGTTGTGGAGGCCTCACTCACAACATTACAAAGGTTGTTAACAAAGAAAGTTGTTAAAGCGCCTTTATACATTATGATCTATTTATTTTATTACTGTACATGCAAATACAATAGTTTCAGGTAAATTGGAAAAGAATAAAAACATCTGCAAACTTATATAAAAGCTTATTAATATGGGTCCATTTTTATGCCCCCGAAGGGAACTTTGAGGACATATAGTAATCGCATCGTTCGTCCGTCACGCGTCTTGTGCAGAGCATAAATCCAGTAGTATTGACTGGATTCAAATGAAACTTGATATAATGATAGAGGACAATGAGAGGAAGTGCAGAGCATCAGGACCATAACTCTTTCTTGAATATTTACGGAGCTATTGCCCTTGGTTTAATTTTCATGTGCAGAACATAACTCCATTAGTATTGAAGGGATTCAAATGAAACTTCATATAATGATAGAGGACAATGAGAGGAATTGCAGAGCACAAGGACCATACATATTTCTTCAGTATTTATGGAGTTATTGCCCTTTGTTTAATTTTCTTGTGCGGAGCATAACTCCATTAGTATTGAAGGGATTCAAATGAAACTTCATATAATGATAGAGGACAATGAAAGGAAGTGCTGAGCACAAGGACCACAACTCTTTCTTCAATATTTGTGGGGTTATTGCCCTTTGTTTGATTTCCTTATATGAAGCATTAATTTTCTTATGCTGAGCATAACTTCATTAGTATTGAAGGGATTCAAATAAAACTTCATTTTTGATAGAGGACAATGAGAGGAAGTGCAGAGCACAAGGGCCATAACTCTCTTCAATATTTACGGAGTTATTGCCCTTTGTTTAATTTTCTGGTGCAGAGCATAACTCCATTAGTATTGAAGGGATTCAAATGAAACTTCATAAAATGATAGAGGACAATGAGAGGAAGTGCAGAGCACAAGGACCGTAACTCTTTCTTCAATTTTTATGACGTTATTACCCTTAGGTTAATTTTCTTGTGCAGTGCGTAACTCCATTAGTATTGAAGTGATTTAAAATAAAACAACATATATTGATAGAAAATGTTGAGAGGAAGTGCAGAGTACAAGCACCATAACTGTTTTTATAGGAGGCATATTCTTTGCCAACATGTAACTGACATTGTTTTGCCTTCCTCTGACAAGCATATGCTTTGGGGGCATATGTAACATCCGTTCTTTGTGTTATGTTTTATTAGAACTAGAACTGTTGCAGACTTGGAAAGGTTTATAAATAATGATTCAGTTTTCTTTGTATTACATTTTATTATTTTATCCTGAAACTGTATAACACAATTTATATTATGACTTATAAATAAACGTTATTTGATTGGCTCAGCGACACACCCTCGAAAGAAAATCATACATGATGTTGCACAGTTTTGACTTCCATCATGCAAATATCAGATGATACTGCACACTAGCTAAAAATAGTTTATTTGGAATCCCAACAAACTTGCGAGATTTGCCGAGACTGGTTTCATTGAATTTCGTCTTGTCCCGAAGTACGGGTCAGTAATACTCCTGAACCGAAACGGTGATCTTTCTTTACAGTTAGAAGTAGGGAAGTAACCAAATTATATATTTTTTGTTTTTATATTATGATTGAAACAAATAAATGTGTGTTGTTCTTTTTTCTTAAACGCCATCAGCTGCCATTTATTTTATAAGTCATATAATAAAACAAGTATGGACTTTTTAGCTGTGCTATATCATGTGATGGTGCACAGCAAAATTCATATTCGTTCAATATCACATGATATTGCACAGCTAAAAAGTCCATATTTATCAGCTATTCAATAATGTGTTATTTGCCTTAATATGCTGTTTGTGATCATTTTACATGGGTTCATGTATATGCACTCATTTTCTTAAATTTGAGTTTTAACATAAGTGCCTTTGATGTTTGTAAAGCTGAATATGACTTTGTTTTCGTGTTTGGTGTATTATACCCACAGAAATATGTTGTGCACAAGTTTGCCTGTATCAGGGCTATTGTTCATTGTAAACCAGTATACTATGTTGTCTATTCAAGGCATATCAAATTAAATGTTTACTTACCATTTACTAAATAGATATGATTACATATTCTAAAATGTTGCGCACAAAAAAGCCTGTTCAATAGAAGATATGTTAGATGTAAAATAATGCGACTGTAGCCTGTTGTTAGACTGTTGGCGGAAGCCAACGGTCTATTGAGAGGGGAATTTCGAAAACAGGTGTCGCGGAAAACTTCTTTTCTTCATTGCAGGCTATTAGTCAGTAAATCGAAACCAGAATGGGTTCTTCTTCAAAACAGCAAAATTTCACACTCATTTTCTTACATTTTAATTATTTAAGATAATGTATGTAATATGTATTGTAATGTGTGCATCATGTGATTTATTACAATTACAGTTTGTAATAAGGTCAGTTTATTACAAAATAACTTTGAACTAGTGACATCCCTTCTTTTGCTGTTTACTTGTATGTTACATAAATATTTACCGGAGTGTCCTGGAATAAGGCCACCAAATTATTGCGATACATCAGTTATTTTTGACCCGTTGCGAAAGTATTTGTTCTTGCTACCATTTCTCATTCTGAATATTTTGACAACAAATTACTGTTATTTATTAATTTTAAACTGTACTATGGACAATCGAAAGTTTTCATCGTATGATCTATTTTGACTCAGTAGGCTACGAACAAAGATCTATAAATAAACATGTTTATTTATAGATCTTTGGCTACGAAGCACTAACAATTGGTTCGCCTAACTACTTCGCTTTATCGGTTATTCTGACCCTTGCAGAATGACTTGTTAACTGGCATGTATATAATTCCGTATGCATAAGATAATTAGCTCGAACAAAATAATTTTCCATTACTTACAAATTAGTTTTCATTAAGATGTCGAATACTATTGAATAAGAAGCCAAATTATAAAGTTTAAAGGTGGGGCATTGAACTTCATTCAAACAAATGTTTCCTTTAAGCAAAAATGCACTCATAATTCACATGCTTTTAGTTTCTTTTGTCGCCAACAGTCTTTCTATGCTGTCAGCGTTTTGATTTTTGTTTTGGTTGGTATAAATATATTTAGGACTGCAAAGGACTAGGGTCGATAAGGGCCGATTTTGGCCCATAAAATTGACGATTTTTTAATTTCAGTAACAAACAATACCAATCATGCCTGTAGTTAGATCAAGATGTGCGCTTGACGTTGACATGAATATCGAACCATCGCGTGGACGTATGACGTCACGCGGAACGTTCAGACAGCATGCTTTTCTTCGAAAACAACAATTTCTGTCAATTTTATTACTTTTGTTGTAAAATTTAACTATCAACGCATGTGAGTCATGAGGACACATTTCTATCTGCTTATTACATTGGGTGCTACTTGTAGTACAAATATATTTACTGTGATTTATTTGACTACCCTATTTATGTTATTTCCCTTCTAATGTTTTGAACAAAACAACATGATAATACAAATCTCTAAGAATCATATATGTGCCATCACTGATCATGTTGATAGAAATTCTCTGGAAATTGCAACCATGGGACCTTTGAACCAGTTCAATATATTTGGATGGATTTAGAGCGTGAAAAATAAAACAGAATACAATAATAGGCAGAAGTGATGGGCCGCAAACGTTAGAGGATCATTCCTAATCAGAATGCTGGAGGTTGGAGGTTTTCATTTGTTCCCTTATTGATCCAAATGTTGACTCATCCAGTCACATTGCTAGATATCTAATTAATTTTCTGCTAAATCAAACATTTTGTATTGACATGGAGTAACAAACATTTCCAGTGTATGACTTAGATCATGAGTAGTGCTAAAATTGTGTGTGCCATTTAATATATATATAGGCCTGTTATTATTTGAAGATTATTTTAAGGTACTAAATAAATTTAAATAGTAGGTTTATTATTATTATTTGTTGCCAGAATAACCTTTTTGCTAGTTGTAAGTCATTTGGATGACTAGAATAAAAATACAGTCCACACCCGATGGTTCGAAGTCACAGGGACGGGCAAAGAAAACTTTGAGCCATCGAAACTTCGAGATAAACGGAATGTGTGCTTAAACATATTTTGGCGGTAATCTCGTTGCCTTGTTTTCAAATCTCCAATTAAAGAGTACCGTATTCAGATATTTGAAATGGTTATTAACAGACATCAAACAATAATTTATGTATTTTATTAATGTTATTTATTTTAAATTGTTCAAAGCTGTGAAATCGATTAATGCATTATCTCAACACTTTCAAACGCATGTAATCTATTAATGAGATGCGACTGAAGCGTGTTCAAGCCAAACAAACAATTAAATGTGTGAAAACTGTAACCGTGAAAAACTCTTTGAGCCATTCAAAAATTCGACCCTCGCGAATTGGAGCCAAACAACGGAAATTTATATGAATTTATAGCAATAAAATATCAGTCCCTCGAAGAAACTTCGAGTCAACGAGACTGTAGATTATTAGTGACCAGATCATTATAAAATTTGCAGTTTTAATAAAACATTGCTGTTTCTGCATGTTTGTTACAATGACTTTGTATAATACTGTAGGGTACAGAATTGATACCTGAACATAGGGCTAGGATATTTTATTACTTAAGTTTTTCCCCACACGAAAAAAAATCAAATTATATAATACCAGTACTCATATAAGAGCCAGTTGGCCTCAAGTCTGATACCCCTCTTTGATAGTTAAATATTTTGTAGGATGTTGGGTTCTCATATTTCTGGTTCCCTACATTATGGGTGCTGATGTCAGTTTATAATAGTCTAGAATGATTTTAAGGTCAGCAGCCAAAACGGATTCACATTCTTTGTTTTTATGGTGTCACTGTCTAACATTATACGACTTTTGATTTTGATGTACCTAGTAATTTGCCGAGGTGACATATTTCATTTAAATAGAAGGAAAAGGCTTCTTCTTTGACGAATATAAGCCTAAGTTTCCCATCTGCCATGGATCATGTTTCCGATTACGCGTAACGCTATCAAGTATTAATGGTAAATAGCTACCACTAGTTATCGCAGAATAGTTTGTCATCATGCAATAGTGTAATTAGACTTGTTCATTACCGAGACATGACAAATCATTGTGATGTATTGGTATCTCTTTCCAGATTTATTTCAGCGAAGATTTCACCGTATAATCTAAATGTCAAAGTATTGCAGATTTAAAACATCTCAAGTTTAAAATTAGAAAGGTAGCTGGATGTTATGAATTATACCATGAGAATGCGGTAAACAATCCTTGGTGTTAAGTAGCTATTTGAAACCAGGAGTTTAGTATATGCAGAATTGTTAAAATAATAACAGAAAAAATGAAGGATAAATTTCAAATTAGAACAGAAAATTTAAGAAAAGTAAAAGAGTTAAGCCTCCTACCTGTCAAGTCATGGTTTTAAAGGCACATTTGCTTATATGCATTCTGTGAGTTACCAGTATTTATGTTTCTAAGACATAGGAGATAGAATGAATGTGAGCAAACACCGTTATTACCGGTAAATAACGATTGTTCGGAATAAAATTTTTATCAGTTTTATAGACAGCGTCACACTTTGCTTCTTCTCCAAGTACACGATGATAAAGGGCCGAAATATTATTCTGAATTTAGAACATAAAATACTGTATTTAAATAAAAGAGTTTTTCATTTAGCAAAAGTGAATTGGTACAAAGATATAAATGTAATGAAGTTTTTTTGTTTTGTTTTTATCGTGTATGCTCTTTTATCATATTTACCATAATTTTGCGTGGACAGATTTGAAAGTCTTAATGTGGTGGGGAACCAAAAAGAAAGTAGTTTAATTACCCAGAATACCTTATGCAAACTTACACAGGTCACACGCCTTAATGAGCAATAATTGCACCGGTTAGGGAATAACAGCCACTTTTGTGAACACGCACAACCCCCCCCCCCCCCCCCACGAATAATTTAATTGAAGGTTTAAACACCGACACTTAAGTTAAATAAATAACAAATAAATTCCAGACCAGAAAAGTACTTTGACATAATGCTGAATTTGAATTGACAGAGTAAGAAAAAAACGTTGTTCAAATGTTCCTTATTAAATGTTTTTATAAATCTGGGTGGTGTAATGGCCATTTTAAGTGTTTAGAATTTTTTAATGCAACTCAGAAGTGGATACATACCTTTAATAAAAGCTTAATTTCGAGGCTGCATAAATATATATACTGTCAAGTCATGAAAAATATCATGACAGCATATATTATTTACTTCTGAATACATGTACATAGTATTATGTCCGCAGCTATGACAATATCCTTGAATTTTGTTTTTGTTTACGTTATAAATTGTGATGGTAGTTTCAAAATATATCAAAATTGTATGTGTTGTCTTGCACCAGAAATAATACATCAAGATGAATTTATTAATTTCTATTGAATCATATATGAAGCACTTCGTGGGAAAACTGGGCTTAATGCATTTGCGTAAAGTGTCATCCCGGATTAGCATGTGCCGTCTCCACATGCTAATCCGGGACGACAGTTTCCGCGTGTATGGTATTTTCTGTTTCAAGATAGTCTCTTCTAAACATAAATCCACTGTAGGCGGAAAGTGCCGTCCCGGATTAGCCTGTGCCAACTGCACAGGCTAACCTGGGACGACACTTTACGAACAAGCATTAAGCCCGGTTTTCCCACGACGCGCCTCTTATTTTTTCAGTGGGTGTGAAATTGTTGAGTAACTCAGTTTAGCGATGCTCAAACTATCTGATAGTCCTTCGTTTGTCGTTTTAACTTTGCACTGGCTGTGTGTCATTGGTACTTAGCTATGATTGTGTCGAGGATACTTGCGGCTTACTAAAACAAGATCTGTGGTGATTACCGGTATATGAGGTGGTTTGAGTCACCATGAAGTACATTGTGTGACATTGCGGTCACTGCACTTTTAAAGCTCTGTGGTTCTGAAACTTGATGAATAAGCGCACTTGCCAAACGTTTTCTGCTGTAGAGATGTTCTATTTCATGCATTCGTCTTGTGTGTTCATTATGACATTAGCTGAGCTCAATGTGGCAATGATTATATTGTTGCTTTTTGTAAATTTGATTAAGAAATGTACAAAAAATGTGTAACAGCTGGATTATTTTTATTTAAAATGTGACAGTAGCATTTGTCCTATCGTTTTATTTGTTAAGAATCAACTGATGTAATTTTGTAATAAAACAACAACAGCAAACAATAAAAATAAATAATAATGTGGATGATTGTTCCAGATATTTGTGTGTTCTGTAGGATAGTTACTTGGCCTGTTTGAAACACTGTTTTCCTTTTGTATTGAAATCTGTTATGTCACTATGCGAACGGCTCTTTGATATAAAACACATTGTATCACTTGA
The DNA here is from genome assembly GCA_027627225.1 of Congeria kusceri. Taxonomy (NCBI): domain Eukaryota; kingdom Metazoa; phylum Mollusca; class Bivalvia; order Myida; family Dreissenidae; genus Congeria; species Congeria kusceri. The sequence continues at coordinate 15,202,781 of CM051025.1, read as the reverse complement.
GGCAGCAGCAGTATAAGTGGATATTTCCCATGTTATTATTTTACGCCTCACAAATAATAATTGCTTACACACCAGTCATCATCCTGTATTAATTGTAAGGGTGGGGCGTTATAGAGTACTTAAAGGTACTTATCAACGGTGTTTCCCTTAAATATAGACACATATTAAAACAATACATTTTTGCATTCTTCTCGAATATATTTTTCTAGTAGCAATAATATACTGATGCAGTCGTTAGGAAGTTTTTTTTATAAAACCCCCAATTTTTTTTTAATACACGATTCCAGCTGGATTCGAATGCACGGATTTCGCTAAAATTTCACAGCTGAAGAACCTTAATGTGTAGGTGATTGTAAAGGAAGGAATGTTGGCTGCGACCAATTTTATCACAATTATGGCCCTTTGTAATTTTTTCCACTGTAGATTTAGTAGGAAAATTAATTTGTTACGGCAAAAGTTAGTGTTGGTGACACGCTCTTTGTCTGTGTCCAAACACGTGTCATGGGGGCATCTGTGTCTTTGACCAATCTAGTTTTTCTGATATCGCTCCCTTAATGCAGGCGTTTTCGTAAGCATTACAGTCCCTTTAAAGCATACACAAGGCCTCTTAACATTACAACCTAGGGCTTACACAGACCTGAAGATGAACATGTTTAATATTGCATTCAAACTAATTTGAGTGGAAAATTTGTATTACCTGTTTCACTTCACACATACATTCATACTTTGTCTAATTTGTTTATAATTTGGTCAAGTTGAAATAAAACTATTTTCTCATAAGCGAACAGATAGAAAATTCAGTTATTTTTGGTTGGAGTACAAAAAGTTTGTATGACAGCCTACGTTTGTGTTTTGTATTTCATAAATACAATGTAATGAAATGCAACAAATAACCTGGATAGTAAAATATATAGTTACAAAAGACATGTACATTTTGTGTTGTTGTTAAAATCTGGCCCAAATAGTAAAATAGCACTTTTGGGTTCACTGGATTGCAACCCCCATTGTGGATCTTTTGTAGTTTCTACCATTGTTTGTAAGTCTTCTGTAGCATCCATCATTGCTTGCTGATATGGTTCAATAGTCATTATATTCATCAAATCTGCTCAAAACTGTCTTCGATAGATTACCTGAAATAAATATCTAGGTCCAGTTTTGTAATTGTTCGAACTGATTATTTGTGTATCATAAAATTGCTTCGAAAGTTAATGCATATGAGGTGTGTCATGGGAAAACTGGGCTTAATGCATGTGCATGAAGTGTCGCGTACAGGCTAATCCGAGACGACACTTTCCACTTTTATGGTATTTTCTGTTCATGGAAGTCTCTTCTAAACATAAATCCACAGTAGGCGGAAAGTGTCTTACCTGATCTGGGATGACACTTTACGCCCATGCATTAAGCCCGGTTTTCCCACGATTATATTATCTTCACATGGCTTGAGTGCAGAAGTCTCAGGGTAATAGACCAACATGTTTGATTTTCAAAAATGTATTACGAAAAAATATTTTGCTATTTTATTTAGTTTCCAGTGTATTTATAAGATACTTGAAACATTAATATTTCAATAAAAATACTTATATAATGCAATAAACTTGTACAAGCATACGGAAACAGCCAATAATTATTGTTATATTTGCACGTTGCCATTTAGAATGAGAAATGTTCATTCCAATGTTTTATTCATTCCAATCACTCACAGGTTGATGCAGTTCTGCTAAAAGTATTTATCATGTGTTAGTGCAAAAACAAATACAAAAAAATGTTCCCTCTAAAAAAGAAGAGAAGTATGCAAATTGTAAGACCAACGGTCCCAGCTTGCTGCGCCTGCACAGGTCTGTTTCTGTACAGGATTGCCAATGTGCAGTATTGCAAGGCAGCAGTCACAAACATTTCATTTCCGATTCCTGATCACCGCTAATTGCCGAATCAACACTGAATGACTTTCGCGGTTTTTCAACTCTGATTGCGAAATCAACACAGAACGGCTTTCTCCGCTCAGTCATAACAATTCCTCTCACTGGAAGCTGATCTTGGGGCAAAATAAACAGTGTGTTGTGTTTTAATTTCCGAGAGGAATAGAAAGATGACAGATCAATTGATTTCTTGTATCTTAACTAATTGAAGATTTAAAGTTGATTCTCATGTTCTTTTATTATGTTTTTTTACTTACCAGTATGTTTTATTATAATTTTGCTTTAATATTTTTAAATGTTCAAGTTTTGTATGGTTTCCACTTATCGTAAAAAAAAGTGAAGAAAGACATCAAATGTAGGAGTAAACACAATTCTGAAACAAGGTCTCAGAAGACTCAATAAAATCTTTCTTACAATTGTTAACCTACTGTTTCTACCCCCCCCCCCCAGTAATACCGTATTGAGTAATCATTGGCAATCTAACTATTACACTTTCTCATCAAAGTTGACGTAAAAAAAAACTGTGATTTATTTACCAAGTTCAATGCAGATTGTTATGCAACAAAAATAGCAGATTCCAATTTGCCGTGAAATGCATAAGCTGCACAGGAATGTGGTGTGATACCGAGGCACCCAGTTCAAGTCACTGGGAGGAACCGCGGTCTCACGTCGTGGAAACCAACAGTTGGCCAAACTTCAGAGAATCCTGCTTCAAGTATGGAGGATTTGGTTGCATGGGAGACAATATCAGAATTCTAACCTGGAGTTATGAAAATAATAAATTTTCAAAATATTATTCTGGGTGCAGCATTTGTTTCTAAGAGGTTATCACGCTTTCTTATGAAGTTGCATTCCTTTGATTATCTCTGTAACGATAGTTTATGATTTATGTATTATTTATTTTCCTGATGCATTATCTGGAAATAGCTTCCCCGACAGTGCTTGTGCCATATATTATGAACGTTATATTAGAATTATCTGTTGTTTGATCTGCTGTAAGAGATTTTCAGATACAAATGTTTTATTTCTCTTTTAATTAGATTTATTTATTTACTCAATTATACTTAATTTTGTGGGACTGTTTTTGGCCTGAATTTTTATTGATGGATGAGAAAACAGGTCTTAGAACTTGAATTGATGTTGTTTTGTTTCCCATTTAGTTGGGTAAAATGAAGGGAATCCTGATAAAAAAATCAAAATGAAATTTGTATGTATAGAGTTAAATTATTGCCTAATCGAGATGGGAAAGCTGATGAAGTAAGGAATTTGGACGGTTTGCAAAGGTGATTTGAATGGCCTGATGATAATAGACGCCTCCACAGATACCAATCATATTCAACTTTGTCTGCAATATTATCCAATCATCGCACTTAGAAATCACGTGTTTAGCGGTTAAACTATTTTATACAAAAGAGCACGTGCATAATGTTTGTGATATTCAAATGAGCACGTGGTAATGTTTGTGATTTTCGATGAAAGGAAATTCATCCTTTAACAATAGCTGGGGAGGAGTCTAAACTATTTCGTGGCAAAATCCGGATCGGTCTATTGGTATGGAAATCTTGAATACTGACTTTATACACCAGGAGTTGTAACGAATGGCATTCTGGTCCTTTGGGAAGTTTTGCACAATTTTGTTCATATTTTTCTCATGTTTGGTAATGGTATGATTAATAACAAAAAAAGCTGCATAAATATTGTAAATGCTTCTTCACCAGGTTATTTCTGTGGAGTTGCTTCTATATTAAGCCCAACCTGGATGGCTTATCTAACATGTTTGATAACTGATTTAGGTGAGGCAGGTAATTTCTGTTAATGTTCAATTATTATATCCCCTTGGTCACAGAGAGGGGTGGTCTGCCTCTGAGTGGGAGTGTCATACCTGGTTGAGGGGGATTTGTCTGCAGGAGGGCTTCCTGATATTGGTGGTAGTCATCATTCTCTATGGAGGGGAAAACATGTATGCCTATTAAAGGGGATTTTTTCTATGTAGGGTGGTATTGCTGCATGAAGAGTATGGAAGGAGATTTAGTTGCTTGAGGAATGGGTCCTTTTCCAGAGGTGTCAGGCATTTAACTTATGGAAGAGGTTCTGTCTATAGGGTGGTGGTATTTTTTCAGGACAGGGAACTTATCTATGGAGGTTTGGTATATTACTTATTATTATATGCTTTTCAGTGAAATATCGAATTTTATTGGTGAAATAAATTTTTATATTTTCACTGTTGGAGCAGTGAAAATATAAGATTTTATATTTTCACAGCAGTGAAAATATAACATAAAACAGACTATTTTTCCATGAATAGCATCGATCTACAAGTAGTGGTTTACAACCATTGGCAAATTTATATACATGTACAGTATGTACATGCATGTGTTTACATAAAACACAATATAAAATTCAACAAAATTATAATGTAGCATCAACGACTAACAAAATATGGCACTTTTTTTCCACCAAACTGACGAGTGACAGTTTTGGAATCATTTATGACCTCATTTTTATGACGTCAAAATACACGAACTTGTGACGTTTAAGCTTATCCCGTGCAATTTTATTTATTTATTGTCCAAAAGCATAAAATAAAAAGAAAATTTGTTGATTTTGGTGTAAGATCATATTTTATTTCACTCGTGATCATAGAAAATAGATATTTTCAAAATATCATTTTCTATGAACACTCATAAAATAAAATACGATCTTACACCGAAAACAACAAATATCCTCCTATGTGATGGGTATCATCTCTACAGACGGGTTATATGCCTTAGGACATGGATCTTTTCTATGCAGGGGTGGTAATTGCCACAGGAAAACCCATTAGGCACTTTTTATAATGAGTGACATTGATGAGGGAGGGTAATCCAGTTTTTAAGTCAGAGTAATCTTATAGATGGCGTGTGATAATCATCATGTGCAATCATGCAGTTGTGTTCCTTTGAATCATCTGAACATCAGCCTTGCAGAATCCACTGTAATCGTTATGGGTATGTATTTACAACAAATGTAAGTGGTCTTTACAGCTTAATAGGTGATAGTTTGTGTAAGTTTGAGAAAGAAAGAGGTTGAGAACATAAAACTGAAAGCAGATAATGATATTTTCTGTAACTGTTTACACGGGCGGTATTAAAACGTCTGCATACGGCATGTTGACTGCTGCGGGGATGATTACTGTGGTTGGCCTGCAGCACAGAATGCTGCCTGCCATGCACTCTTGTGCAATATTTACCGCTGCTGATGCCAAGTCTTGTAATTGCAATTATTACGGCTGATCTATTCTGCAGTTTTCAAAATGTAATAAGCAACTACAGGCCATACATTGTTGTTAAATACCTTTATAACTGGATATAAGAGGCGTGTTGTGGGAAAACCGGGCTTAATGCATGTGCGTTGCGTAAAGTGTCGTCCCGGATCAGCCGTACAGTCCACACAGGCTAATCCAGGATGGCACTTTCCACCTACAGTAGATTTATGTTTAGAAGAGACTTCTTTGAAACAGAAAATGCCATAAAAGTGGAAAGTGTCATCCCAGATCAGCCTGTGTGGACTGCATAGGCTGATCCTGGATGACACTTTACGCGCATGCATTAAGCCTGGTTTTCCCACGAGACGCCTCATACTATTTTTCTACAATATCTTCAATTTTTTAATAAAAAATATAGACAAAAGGAATCACATAGTTAACAGTACATGTATTGTAGGTAATCAGGATCTAAGACTTCTAATATGAACCGTTGAAGGCACAGAATCCACTCTGATTATTTCCTAATACTAATACTCGATACTACAAAATGACGAATAGTACAAATAGGCACTGGTCCCGTCCGTTTTCCTGAAGTATAAAATAATGCCGCATACATTTTCCTGATATATAGTATTTGCTCAAACTGTCTTGTGTTATGTATTTGTAGTATTTAAATTTCACAAGAATTATGTGATTAATTGGAACTGTCAAACTGGAGTAGGCATTAATCTTCATCTTCAACTTTATAATTAGCTTTACTTTAAATCTCTGAATTTAATTTCTTTACTATATAGCGGATGACATTTCACATCTGGCTTGTATAAAACCTGCAGCTGAGATGGTAAGTACATGCACAACAATTCTTTGTGGACTCTGTTATGTAATCTTAAACTTAAGAATGCACAAATAGAACTCTCAGATTGGATTGCCAGAATTCTTAAAGAATATTAATGTCTTCTTCAACATTCTTGGCACTTTTTGCTCTGACACTGGATACAGTGGGAACAAGAGCCTTTGAATGCTTACATTTCAACAACTATTGTTCTTTTTGGAGTTACATGTATATTACTATGAGATGAATGGCATTGTGAAAAAATAAAACCAAAATTGTGTCATGTGTAGGCTGTATTAGTATGAGGCTTGACCAAATATTAACTAAGACGAGATTGAACGACTGAACAAACGCATTAACAAACTAATGAATGAACAAACAAACAAATTAATTAATTAATAATAAACAGATAAATACATAAGTAAATATATAAGTATTTAAATAAAAAAATAAATGAACAGGTAAAATAAAAATAAAATAAATTACATAAATATTCCAAAAAGTACATAAGAAGCATGTCGTTTGAAAACCAGGCTTAATTCATCTGCGTAAAGTGTCGTCCCGGATCAGCCTGTGCAGTCCGCACAGGCTTATCCGGGATGGCACTTTCCGCTTTTATGGTATTTTGTGTTTCAAGGAAGTCCCTTCTAAACATAAATCCACTGTAGGCAGAAAGTGCCGTCCTCGATTAGCCGGTGTGGACTGCACAGGCTGATCCGGGACGACACTTTATGCACATGCATTAAGCCTGGTTTTCCTTCTCGCCTCAAATATTAAATAGAGTAATGATCAGTCGTTAAATAAATAAATAAATAAATAAGGCGTACAAAAAATATGTTTGTTTCAGGTAACATGACCCAAAAAATTAGGGTAGGTAGGTCGGGATTTATTATTATTATTTTTTTTTTTGGTAAATGGTCAACTTACAGATTCTAAAACTGAATAAATATTCAAAACATATCAGTAATATCCTTAAACATTGTTTATAAGTGGATACTATCAAAACAAAACACTTATTTATCCAAAACATATTTAATTATTGAAAAAGGTAAATAAAAACAAAATCAATCTGACAAACCCAATAAAATTTTCTAGGGTCGGGTCATTTGTTTAGGGTAGGTTGGGTTACCTGAAACAAACATATATTTTTTTTTACGCCTAAATAAATCAAAATTATGTAGAGTTGTTATTGTAATTCTTAGCTATTTAACATAAGATTTCTCTAAATTTCCTTTGCAGGCCATTTGCTGAAGTTGCATAAAAATGATGGGGTAACATAAGACACGTGCAGATTTCCCTTGGGAAGATTATATGAGAGAAGACCCCATATTATCACATACAATGCCTGTCATATATGTCAGAATAGATAAATGTTGTGTTAGAGTCAGTGCAGGTTTATAACATCCTGTCAAAGTACAGCTAAAACTGCGGTACAAGCCTATCATGGTATTTTCGATGTAAAACCTGCACCTTTCTATCTAAATTACACCATTTTATCTGAACAGACAAAAAACCTGCAGCATGAACATTATCTTTGTATACTAAATTATCAAAACTCACAGCTCTGTTAAAGATTTTTATTACTGGTTTACCTTTTTATTCAGATTAGGATTTCAGATATGGATTATTTCTAGGTTTATGCCACTTGTTTTAGAGCTTGGAATCTTGTTGCGGAGCGGAGCATGCGATAATGTCACGTATGGACGGAATTTAGACATCTTCATGGGGTTTGTTCCCACTCTTAAATAGGAAAAAAACAACTTAAAGTTATGTATGTATTCTGTTTTATATCTTTGGTGAAATTGTTTGAGTTTTATAATATGTGAATAACTTGTATTCCATATTATGTATGGTTTTTTGGTTCGTAAATATGTCTTAAGTCAAATATTTTTATTATATCTTTATTATTAAAATATGTTATTTATATAAAATATAAAATGTAATTGATGAATTTGAAGTGACTGGTCATGGTAATGAAATTTTCATTTATAATTATGAAGTAATAAAGTAATATACTTAGATATTATTGTTCTTTGTTTTTATGCCCCCAGCATCTTGATGCAGGAGGCATATAGTGATTGTCCTGTCCATCTTTCCGTCCGTCCTTGACAACGTTTAGTAGATTTTACCAGTTTGTCTAGCACCAACACTGCTTACTACAACACTTCGATACTTACACAGTTGTTGCTTATGACCATTCCCTATCCACCCATATCACCCAACCTCACTTTGACCTTGACCTAATTTGGACTTATAATAAATCAAAAGTGCCATTTCTTGGTTAACTAGATTTTACCATTTTGTCTAGCACCAACACCACTTACTACAACACTTTGATATTTACACAGTTGTTACTTATGACCGATCCCAATCCACCCATATCACCCAACCCTCTTTTTGACCTGACCTTGACCTTATTTGGACTAAGAAATGGGCTATCCAGCACCAACTGGGGGCATGTGTGTTCATCAAACACAGAATCTTTTTTTACTTAAAATTATACATTTAAACCTTACATTCACACAGATAGAAGACTTGTACATTTAAAGTCTTATGTTTTATATCCAATATCTTGCAATTGTATCAAGACATTACCTCTACTTTATGTTTTTTATTACATGATACAAGAAACTATATTAAAAATCAGATATGTTTTAACAAATTAACTTTAGCTATTAAGCTATCTACCTGCATTTCCAAGATGTTTACAAATTGCAGTTTCTCTTCAGCATTGTAGAAAAAAGAACAAAAATTGACAATTCCCTTGAAAATGAGCATTATTAAATACAGATTTGTGTACATACTCATTGAAACGAAAAAATAATTCCTTGTGCACCATCTTTATGCATATACAAGCTTATGGGATTAAGGATCGTAATCTTGCGATATTGGCTAACTACATAACCCAATCCTAAGTTGCAGTACACACCTTGGTTGCAGACGCTGATGATGATTGTTTTCTAAGCCACTGTTTATGAATTCAATACATGCCATATGTTTTTAAGCATTTTAAATTATTTCATGTGTTTATTGACAGAAGGGTATTATTTTTATTACCTTTTTATACACTGCTTGTTGGAGGAGCATTTTTGTTTTTTTACACCTGCTGTTCTGAAATGAATTAATTATGCAAACACCTGCTTCATTGGACATGTTTATTGGGAGAATAGCTTGAAACTGAGATAATTTTATTGATAACATCACTAATGATTAGTTCTCAGTCATTAATGTTTAAAAACAGTTATCTCTGCCAATTTAATGGCTTAAAATGTCATTTAAATTTCCTGAAGAGTTGCTTTTTTTCAAAAGAAAATGCTTTTAGTACACGTATTTGATATTTGGAGATTGTATTCATAATTCATTATCAGATCAGTTAATTTTAAATATCAGAGTGAAAATGTGCCAGATTAAACATATGCAAGAGAGACATTTTAACATGTCTGTACCAGATAGAATCTCATTTATTAATCATAGTGATTTAATTTGGTTTAGGTGATAATACACAGGTTTTAGCTCCATTGGACAAAGAGCTTATGCCGGGGTGATTTTTCCATTGTGCATGTGTGCATGCTGAAACTTTTTCTTTAAACATAATTTTCTTTAAATCCACTGGGCAAACTTCCATGAAACTTCACAGAAATGTTCCTTGGGTGGTCCTCCACCAAAGTTGCTCAAATGCTTCTGGTCCGCTGCACATGATGGCACCCACAGCTAAAAAGAGAAAAACCTTTTATTTAAATGATATCTTTTCTTAAACCCCTGGCTAGATTTTCAATTTTTTTGTATAGCACAAACAGTTTCCTTACATGGTTCACTACTAAATTTGCATAAATGGTTCCGGTCTGCTGCACAACATGGCTGCCAGAGCTAAAAATAAAAATATTGGTTTACTAAGCAGGGTAATTTCCCATCGGACACTCCGCACTTAAGCAAGTGGAGCTTTACAGCTCCTCTTGAGCCTCTTGTGTTGTATCTAGAGTTCATAAATACTTATGTTTTAATGGGGAATTTCAATATTGTTCTTTTGTTTCAGGTGACATTGATGATGGCCGGATACAGTACGTCCTGTTCAAGGGGGATAACTCCACCAGTGACAGCTTCTTCTTCAAAGTCATAGATAAAGGTTAGTCATGTGACCTTTTTTGATGACAAAACCATACAATTCTGATAACTGATGTATGACAACTCTATTTCATAAACATCTAGCATGTTGCAGTTTCAGGTATTAGTTTTGATACTGGACTGTTGTCTAGTCACTGTATCAATATTTCACAGCTGTTGAGCCTCCGTATATTTTATATTTTACTGTTATATAAGCATTTGCATTCATATTGACAACTATTTAACCTCGATATTGATAAAGTGCGAAATTATTAACCTGACACCCATGAATATTCCTTATGCAATCAGGATTTATTTATAGATTCCACGACATGTATAAAGCGTAGCGTAGGCAATACTACAATGTAAATTGATATCGCATTGGTTTTAATATAGTACAGCGCAAATGGTGTAGTGGAACAGATGCCGCGCTTGCGTTGCCAAGTTTTGAGTTCGAGTCTCTGCATCGACATTTTATAAACATGTTATTTTACACATTTTGTTGCTGGTTAGTACTCGGGTTTTTATGATTTATCCATTGAGTGTGTGATTGCAATTGAAACATTGGTAAATGTACTATAAAAATAATTCAAACATAAGAGTAACACAGTAAAATATTCTACATTTTAAATTAATATCTCATGATCTGCATATTTTAAGAATAACTCATAACATTAAAAAAAGGTCACTGTCATACGGAATTGAACTCGGTTCGATGGCGTGAAGCGCTAGCCCTTATACCACACGACCATTAAATATCACTCTCGCTATCCCATATTTAAATATATGTCAACATAAATTCCTATAACAGAAACTCGTCCAAAAAAACGCAAACAACCGAACACACGGTTTGTCACGAAGATTAATGAGTGTCAGGTTAATAATTTTGCACTATACTTCACTGATATATAACCTCAGTATTGCTATTTCACTAATATCTAGCCTCCATAGCGATATTTCAATGATATCAAGCCTCCTTATTGATATGTCGCAGATATCCAGCCTCCTTGTTGACATGTCACAGATATCTAGCCTCCTTATTGACATGTCATAGATCATGGCCTCCTTATTGACATGTCACAGATATCTAGCCTCCTAGTGGACATGTCACAGATATCTAGTCTCCTAATTTATATTTCACAGATATCTAGCCTCCTTATTGATATTTCGCAGAAATTTAGTAGAAAAAATTGGCTCACTATAGAACCGATTGAAATATCATTATATATCATCAAATTTCCTTATTCATTTCTGGTAACTGGTATTTTTTCTTTTCTTATTTATATTTATGTTTCACTCACATATGTGTTATATGGAATGCTTAATGTATTTTTGCTGGCACTGAGTCACTGCTGAATTAGTTAAGACATTACATCTGAACACTCACAGACAGTTATTGGCATCAAACCTTCCTGATATCCATTACTCTAATGCACAGGTTGGTTCCAATAGAACAGTGTGTCTTACAAATATCTGCTTAACTTTTGAATCATTTATCAGAGTTGCACTATGCAACAAGGGTTCTGTACTGCTATCTGTTGACTGTTTTGCCCAGCTTATCTTGGAGCAAAATGTTATGTTTAAATGAAAATTCAAAACTTAAGAAAACCTTTTTGTATTAATTGACAATGTTACATTCTTAATGTCCATGGGACCTCAACTTGTCCCAGTGACATTCATAATTGGCCACAAATAAAAGCACAACCATGTAGCTGAATTCTTGGATTATGCAAGACAATCTACCATTGCTGGAAATGCAGAGCAAAGCCAAGCATTGACATGCTCCAGACATTCAAAGCCAAGCATTGACATGCTCCAGACATTCAAAGCCAAGCATTGACATGCTCCAGCAAAGCCAAGCATTGACATGCTCCAGACATTATACCATTGCTGGAAATGCAGAGCAAAGCCAAGCATGGACATGCTCCAGCCAAGCCAAGCATTGACATGCTCCAGCCATGCCAAGCATTGACATGCTCCAGACATTCTACCATTGCTGGAAATGCAGAGCAAAGCCAAGCATTGACATGCTCCAGACATTCTAAAAAGTGTTCGGGGATTACTGGACATTTGGTCCTGTAGTTGTGTCAGATTCACGGGACCTAATATTCATATTGGCATAAATGGACCTGATTTTGGAAATATTTTATTTAAAGCACAATATTAGTGTTCAATTTGGTCTGTTATTGCATTTAAAACTATACTGGATACAATTTTTGTTCCATATCATTTATCAGAAGTAAATGTCATTACATTACTGGCTTGTGTGCAAATTTTACAGGACATTCGGTCCTGCCATCTTTGAACTTTCTCAGGACTGCCTGGAAAACCCCCCAATCAGGTCCATCCGTCAGGCACTTTTCAGAATGACTGGCTCTCATGCCAGTCAGTCTAAGGAGGTTACCATTATTCAAAGCAGAGGTTGCCTTGCCTGACAATCATGACTTAATTTTGTATAAAGATTTCTTTCTGGACCAGAACAATTTGCTTTTATTGACTGCAAGTCTAGAATACAGATTGTAGAAGAAATGGGAGTCATCATTGCTTACGTTTTATTGCATGTTATTGATCATTATTTAGCATAAGTCTGGGAGACTGTAAATCACTAAGGTTAATCTTCTAACTATTCCATGCACTTTTAGGTGTCTTAGCATGTCGTACATTTTAAAATTCTCTTAATTTATTTTAGATCAAGAATGATTTAGAGTTTCCTAGTTTTAAGGAAGCTTAACTGTTTCTAAAATAAATTTCTGAAACACTTCAAGCATGAGCGTGTATGAGATAAAAATTACTTTAACAAGTACTTTTTAAGTACTTGAAATTTAATTAGAAATTCTGCGAGTGTTAAAAAAGGTCTGTGTTGGTGGTATATTATCAAAAAGTTATTCACAGTTCACTTCAGAAGTATACTGGGCATCAGTATTCTGGCGGTATCTCTACTTTCGCGGTATTTGTTTATCTTCGGATTTTCATGCTTAATTGTCAACATCTAACATATTTTTGGTTTTCTTTAAGAAAATAATAAGTTATAAATTAATTCATTCGAATTTAAAGAAGTAATGTTATTTTAAACCATAAATATAAATAACTTTCGTATCAGCTGGCAGCTATCTATAGACATTAGGATGTCAATGTCTACACTTTCATCTGCTTGATTAAATATAAATGAAGACTCAAATTATTGTTTTGTTATATTTGTTAAAGGTTACAATCCAACAATTTAAAGTGTATTTGTGTTTGTTTATACACTAACAGCAAACTTATTTCAAAACAAAAATTTTACTGCGAGATTACACGTGACGTAATTTTTCAAGATGGCTGCATGGTGCATTGAAAAACAGAATAATTTAAGGACGAATACTTTACTTTTAAACACAATTTCCAGTTGTTATTTTCGTGAAAAGGTTCAATTTATAGCATGTTATTGAAAGAAAATGTTTTGTTAGTTGTTTTTTGCTTCAAATATTTATTTTAAGGTTAAGTACTGTGAGAATACAGATGAACAGTATATATAGAAGTTAGCCACCCTGGTGTGCAAATTAATATTTGTAATACATTTGACACTACCTGACCCATGTGTAAAGTTGGGTAGCCATTCATCTCTGCCCATGGAAGGCTTGATGGTCATTTGTCAAGATTAAATGGACATTACCCATGGACATTAACTGGACCATTAACTTCAGAGTGCATCAGTAGGTGATAAAACTGACACTTACAAACTGTGAAGAAAATTTATGTAGCATGGTGTGGCTGATGATTATCTTGCATTTCAGTCAATTTGAAAGAATCTTTTAAATTTAGTAACTTTTGATAAATATATCTTATCTAAGTATTTCAATAATAATCATGATTATAACTAGAATAATAATAAAAATAATAATAGTAATGGTAAAATAAGTGTCACAAATAATGATGATTATGATCATATGCTAATGGTGGTGATGATGATGATATAAATTTGATGATATAATTTTATAAAATTATAAAAAAAATAATGCCATTAATAATAATAATAATAATAACAATAACAATAAATGATGATAATAATAATAATAATTATAACAAGGCAGTCGCAAGGACAGCTATATCCCCCGCCGTGATCCTTCATTAGATTTTAAAGGTAACTTTGAAGTATCACACTGACCTTAATCTGGCACAGTTGATGAAAGTACAGTTTCAGAAATTAAGATATGGAACTGACGCGAAAAAGGAGGCTCAAACATTTGACCTTTAAGTGTGACCTTGACCTTGAGGTGGCGTGACTGCCTCATGCCCTCTGCACATTGCCTCAATGTGATAAACATTTGAGGCAAGTTTCATGAAAATCCTTTATAGGGCACAGGAGATATAGAACGGACATGAAAATACAGGCTCAAACTTTCAACCTTCAACTGTGACCTTGACCTTGAGTTGGCGTGACTGGCTTCTGCACATGGTCTCAATGAGCAAAACATTTGAGCCAAGTTTCATGAAAATCCTTCAAAGGGTATAGGGGATATGGAGCGGACACGAAAAACGGACACGAAAATGGAGTCTCAAACATTTCACCTTCAAGTGTGACCTTGACCTTGAGTTGGCATGACTGGCTTCTGCACATCATCTCAATGACCTAAACATTTGAGCCAAGTTTCATGAAAATCCTTCAAAAGGCATAGGAGCTATAGAGCGGACACGAAATGGAGGCGCGAATATTAGACCTTCAAGTGTGACTTTGACCTTGAGCCGGCATGACTGACTCATGCCTTCTGCACATCGTCTCAGTGACGTAAACATTTGAGCCCAGTTTCATGAAAATCCTTCAAAGGGTATAAGAGATATGGAGCGGACACGAAAATGTCACCGACCGATGGACAGACAATAATAATAATGTTTTAGAGAAGCATTGACATCTGGTTTTCATTTTAAATGCATAACGACTTTTGTGACAGAAACTTTACAGGTGAATGTGTCAGTGAAAATATGATTTATTTTCTACAATTATGCACTGAGTATTTTACCAGGGGTTGTTTGAGACTAATTGGAAGATGTTTTCAAATAACTGTCCTGAACATTTCGCTAGTATCTCTACCTACCAGTGTGGCAGCTATATATTTGTGGGATGATGCAGAGGAAGTGTCACTGGAATGAGGTTCTAATGAACACAGTCTGCCATCGCAAATGTCTGCTGGAGGAATCAGCAGGGGTGTGGGGTGGAGGGTATGGTGGCACTGGTTTTGATAAACTACCCAGTCTCATGGGCTGGTGAACTTGGGACTTTGGTGGGGGGAGGCGGAGTTGTGATATATTTGTTATGTTGAAATTTGTTTTATTGATAAGTAACAGTGTAAAAAAAGCAGGACCTAATAAGCGTCGCTCATCCAAAAAATAACAACATTGAGAACAATATAGCAAAACAAAAATAAAAAAAATAAATAAAATCCAATGTATCAAATACATAACACAAAGTAACACAAAGTGACATTGATGCACATAACATTATTCCAGATTTGTTTTCATATTACACATTCTGCTAAATTGTAGGAGCAATGATCATCAGGTGCAAGCAACATTTTATTTATACAAGACACGTAAACTATTAAAGCAATTTAAATTTGAGATCTACTTTCCGCTTTTTACTTTACTAATGAGACATGGCAAATACCCTGACATTAAGTCGAGTTTTGCACCAGTAATTAATTATTTACTTTCTTTGAGAATGTGCTCTAATATAATTACTGCAGTGTTAAGATTCAGTGTTGAGCATTCAATCACTCCACAGCAAGCAGTATTTTAATTTACACCATGCTTTTTGAAGTTTTTATTGTCAGGAAAGATTCCAATCCTGTCAAAACATCAATCAATGTCTCCCCACTGCAGATATAAAGGCCCTAATTAGTATCGAACACCTTTAGTGGTACAGCGCTAAGGTACAGTTTAAATGAAGGTACGCTCAAATTATAGATGTGCATACTATTGCTGTCAAAGCGGGTAGCCACATTCATAGTGAATGCCTATTAATTAAACTGCACTAAATGCCTCTATAAATTACAAAAAAGCTTTTCATGAGGTTTGGTATGTAAACCTGCTTCTTGGCTGGTATTGAAAGCTGGGTTCACATGTTTTAAAGCTGCTCTCTCATAGGTAATTAGAAATGCACATAACACAGACATTAAGTGAATTTTGTAATGCTCCCAAAGACGATTTAATTTTGCTAATTGATCTGTCTAGCAGCAAGCATATAGACCCATAAAAGACATAATTAAATTGATCATTAAACCTTAATATATATAAAACATCAAACAAAATTTATGTGCATTCACATAAAGTGGGTTGTTTTATACAGACTAACACTTCTGTACCTGCCATTTCACTTGTGAGTCCGTCATGAAAAGTGAAAAACTTTTATCAGGAAATACAATGTTTTCAGCACTGTAAACAACAAATACATAGCAACTGCTTTTTATTTTTAAAAATATTGCATGTTTAACATGTTTCGCAATATTTATTATTTGATGTATTTACGTATAGAACATTTTGAGTTAAACTTGATCTTTTAAATACTGCATATTGCACAACTCGGTGAATAATTGTTTTAGACATTATATATTACCTACTTTCACAAAAACAATGCCAAAACAATCAAATACCTGTTGGCAGACATTTTATGATCTGAAACACAAGAAGCATGCATGGAATCAAGCACCTATATCATCCGCGCCTGTGAATGCTTGACTGTACAATCTCAGGTGTTCGGTGACAGTGGGGCCTGGGTGTCTGCTCGTCTCGGAGGCACAGGACCGTGGTACATCAAAACACAAGGTTAGCAGACGTTTCATACCCGCAGCCAAACAAACACACCTCGCTGTCAAAGTGTGGCAGGGCTCGTGTTGTGCCGTTGTTGAAAATATAACACAATTGTTGCATCTCCTAGTATCATACAAGATTGTTCAAATTTCTATGGTGGGCATTTTTATGCCCCCGAAGGGAACTCGCGCTTCTTGTGCGGAGCATAACTCCATTAGTATTGAAGGGATTTAAATTAAACATCATATATTGATAGAGGACAATGCGAGAAAGTACAGAGTAAAAGGACTCAAAGCATAATGAAGCATTAATTTTCTTGTGCGGAGCATAACTAGATTTGTATTGAACGGATTCAGATGAAACTTCATGTAATGATAGAGGACAATGAGAGGAAATTCAGAGCACAAGGACGACAACTCTTTCTTCAATATTTACAGAGTTATTGCCCTTTGTTTAATTTTCTTGTGCAGAGCATGACTCCATTAATATTGAAGGGATTCAAATGAAACTTCATAAAATGATAGAGGACAATGAAAGGAAGTGCAGAGCACAAGGACCACAACTCTTTCTTCAATATTAATAGAGTTATTGCTCTTTGTTTAATTCTCTTATGTGGAGCATAACTCCATTAGTATTGAAGGGATTCCAATGAAACTTCATATAATGATAGAGGACAATGAGAGGAAGTGAAGAGCACAAGGATCACAACTCTTTCTTCAATATTTACGGAGTAATTGCCAGTTGTTTAACTTTTTTTGCAGATATAACTCCATTAGTATTGAAGGGCTTTTAAATAAAACCAGATATATTGATAGAGGACATCGACAGGAAGTGCAGAGTACGAGGACCATAACTCTTTCTTCAATATTTATGAAGTTATTGCCTTTCAGTTAATGTTCTTGTGCAGTGCATAACTCCATTAGTATTGAAGCGATTTAAAATAAATTCACATTTATTGATAGAGGATGTTGAGAGGAAGTGCAGAGTACAAGGACCATAACTCTTTTTGTAGGAAGCGTCATTTTTGCTAACATGTAACTGACATTGTGTTGCCTTCCTCTGACAAGCATATGCTTCGTGGGGGGGGGGGGGGGCATATGTCACATCCTGAGATAAGCCTTGTTTTTTAGGTGGATTAATTAAATGTTGGGTTATGTTTCCAAAGCCCATGACCACAAGTTCTTAATCTCAATGTTAGTCTCAACCTAAAATATTCACCAAAGGCTTTCTTTATTGGCCAATTTTAAATGAAGACTAAGATTAAGTTGATGAATGTTCAGAGTCATGGGGCCAGTACCTGAATTGGCCAGTAGTTCAGCAAAAGAGAGCATGTGCATTTCAGGATCTACGTTTCAATATATCAATTGGGGCCAGAACCTGAATTCTCCAGTAACTCAGCAAAAGACAACATGTGCATTTCAGGATCTCAGTTTCAATATATCAATTGGGGCCAGAACCTGAATTGTCCAGTAACTCAGCAAAAGAGAACAGGTACATTTCAGGATATAAGCTTCAATATATGAATTGGAACCAGAACCTGAATTGTCCAGTTACTCTGCAAAAGAGAACAGGTACATTTCAGGATCTAAGCTTCAATATATGAATTGGGGCCAGTACCTGAATTGTCCAGTTACTCAGCAAAAGAGAACAGGTACATTTCAGGATCTAAGCTTCAATATATGAATTGGGGCCAGTACCTGAATTGTCCAGTGACTCAGCAAAAGATAACATGTACATCTCATGATTTAAGTTTCAATATAAGTATGAATTGCAAAGCATATATCAGCAATATCTTATACCACAAGAAGGATTTTGTGACAGACTGCTTTTGAAACCAAGAAAATGAATAGATGTTATTCACCAATTGTCATTTATTGAAATGTTTCTAAATAATAGACAGAGAAATAACATGGCATGGATTTTTTTCTTTGCTATCAGAAGAGAGGCCAAGGTTTTGTGACAGAAGGCTTTTGAAATCAAGACAGTAAAATGAACATTTCTCTTCTAGATGTTTTTCACTAATTGTCCATTATTGAAATGTTTCCAAATAATAGACACAGAAATAACCTGGCATGGAACTTGCCTGATGGAAAGCTCTGTAGGATAGAATAATGTCAGTGAGTAGACAGGGGCCTGCTTAATCAATTATCAGTAATGGTATACCCTTCATTGGCCTAGACCCCCCTTTGTGATTTGGACAGGAAAAATATGGAAGCGATCATTAATAAATATGCTAGCGCCTTTATCTTATAGTCTTCATTGAGAAAAATAATGCATTGTTGAGTAGTTATATTTCTCTGTCATTTGGCAAGAGGATGATAATAAAGTGAGTTATGTGGTGGGATGATGGCATGAACGATGGCCGTCATTGTTAACATAACAACAGAACTGTTGAGAAGGCAGCCATTGTATGTAACCTGACACCGCCTGGCTGTTGTGTTTGTATATATTATGTTCCCAACAGCAGGGGATTTATGGAAAACTATTTAAGACTCTCTTGTGAAATTCTGATATGTTTTCTCAATAAACAGAGAAATGTTTTTCTACTATAAGATCCCTGGCCCATCTGTTTTCACAGGGCTTTGGCTAATGGAGAGAAAGACACCAGTTATTTTTTTCATTCTTTGCTACAAAATGAAAGAAATTGAGTATTCAAATCACCAAAGATAGCCAAATGGAAAAATGTAGCAGTAGTCAATATTATATTCTTTTCATTATTTTTGGAAATTATGGAGGTAATTGCTTGGTATAGCTAAGCTGATGTATTTATCAACAAACTGACCATAGTTGTGCCTTCAGACCACAAACTGGGCAAATGTTTCTTGTCCACCTCTCAGCACCCTGCCTGCTGGAGGCTTATCAGTGTTGTTGATGGGAAGAAGGAAGTTTGTGCATCTGGGTGTTTGGAATTGTCAGGTTGCTATGACATTGGCATTTGTACTTTACTAACCATTGGCTGGAAAAAAAATCAAAAACTGTCACATTTTATTTTGGGATATGTTGCCTGAGTTGTATCCATAGATGATTGGAATTAAAGATTTAGGAAGTGTTGATTGGTCATAATTTGTTATCTTTATCCCAAACGTTGAGGCTATATTTACACCTGCACATTTAGTTCCCATTGAATATGTTTTCCTGGTTTGAAGATAGGGTATGTCTGTTGCATACAAAGGATTTCAGCTTCTTGCTGACATCTTGAAAAAGGAATCCTGAATTTAATAGCAGACCCTCCAGCCTCATCCACCTAGCAGTAATAATTATTATAGCTTAGCTATATAATTTTCAACATTGTCAATTTATGAGTACATTTTGAAGGTTTAAAAAACATGGTGACCCCAGTTTTATTCATTTGTGTTTGTGATGTGTTTTTGCATTGTGCCGTATTGGTTTGGCAATTGGTCACTTGCCATAAATAAAGGATTAATTTGATGAATTAATAAACAGTACAGAGTTGTGCCCCTTCACAATATGAGTGGCAGATGTAAACTGAAGGGCTCCATTCCCAATGTGTTATGGTGTTGAACACTGTCATCCGCTGAGTGATTCCTTGCCACTGCCTGCAGATTACTGATTGATATTGGATTGTCTGATGACAGCAATTTTAAATCTGTGTTTAGAGATTATACACATGTCACTGATAAGCCATTACCAGGCTGTAACTTGGTTTGAAGAGCATATACATGGAAATCTGGCTCTGACATTCCTGCAAATTGATAATCCCAGTAATGTAGAGCGTCGGGACAGATGTTTGATGTTTTAACATTTCTTCAGTGTGTCAAAGGAATGTTATTTAAAATATATGTATATGTTTGCAAATGAAAACTGTCTTCTATTTCTAAGGAACTGCAACAAGAGAAATGAGTTGTTTTGAGACAAGTAGATGGTTTTTGCATTGAAATGGTCAGCATCACAGTAGTTTACATTTGATATAATATTGATTTTGGGACACAAGCTGTGGGTATTAGTATCCTAATTTAAGGCCACACTAGCATTTGTTGTCTCAAATTGCTGAATCTGGTGTCTTGACCGAACAAAACACCCAGTCTGTGATTCCCTTGTAATGCATACCTAAGTTTGACATATTTTAAAGATAATAATTTAATAAATATGCAATATTCATGTGTTGAGCACAATTATTTGAAATATAATATATTTTAGTATGTGTAAAGTGCCCCTGAATTACTGGTACATACCCATTACTGTCAGTAATGATGTAATTACCATTAGTTGAATGATTATTGTATAATGATTTAATCACCGTTTTCATTAATTTACTTTGCTACTTGTATATTTTTGCTGACTCGTCATGGGACAGATTTAGCAACCTGCTGAGCGAATACCAAAGACTTGGTGCAAAACAATGTTAACTGCTTGTATTTTGCATAAGGGCTACATTAGTTTTACATGGAGCCATCAGAATATTTTAGGGCATGTCTAAACACCTCACAGGCAGTGTGATTGATAATCGAGTGACATATTATTGCGCAATGGCAGCCAGTTGAAATTTCCTGTATACATATGTCATTCATGAAACCCCAAGGTATGAGATGGCTTTGATATCCAAGAACTTATCTTGAAATATTTGTTTGCAATTTATCAGCAAATATGTATGAATGTCTGAGAACGTTTAAAATTTATAAACATGTTTTGATTTACAACCAGTACGCATGTTGTTTTATATCATAGCATGACTGATACCAATATCAGCCATAATGGATGTCCAGGCAATCGACTGCGATCTGGGTGTTGAAGATTTGTTAAGTTTCATTGTTAATGGATTATCAAATGTTGTAATTTTACCTTTGACTTTTGTATATGTTTTAACAGGTCAAAGTTGACATTTATTTTAAAACTTAATTAATTGTCAAATTAGTTTTACTTAGGTTGGTCAATAATCAGCCATGAATACTAGTCTTTGAGGATAAACTACATTATAATTTTATTAACAAGATTTTCTCTGCTGGGTTAACAGTGACCATGCTTTGAGATGACTTTGTAAACTTGTATTCATAAGTGTTGATATTTAAACATTGGCTAAAGTGTCAGTTTGAATGTTCACTGTTATGATAAATTTATTTAATGTAAAAAAAAATATTCTCATGATTTTGACACTGAAATGATTGAATTTTGAAACTGCTGGCTACTGGATACCTTTTCTCATATCACTACGCCATTTGCATATCTTTTATATTTTTTTACACCATGCTGATGAATATAACACATTTTGTATGCCAGATAAATTATATTTGTTTGAAAGATTAAAGAAAATCATTTCTGACATTATCATCTGTAAGATGATACGGAATGAATTCACTTGATTGTTTGCCCATCCATTCTTGCCCTCCTGGCATGCCAAGGTTTCAATAAAGGCAGACACGGCAAGATAAGCATTGATCTACATTCTCCATGTTGCCATTATTTTCATAGGCTGATCTATCTATCCATTCAATCACAGTTTAGGTCACAGACCACCAAGTTTGGTCTAAGATATCGGTGACATAGATCCGGAGGTGTGGAGGCTTGCACAGTGTGAGCCCATTCATGATTGTGGAGCCCAGAGGCTGGAGATGTGGGGTACATCACACATGGAGCCCAGAGGCTGGAGATGTGGGGTACATCACACATGGAGCCCAGAGGCTGGAGATGTGGGGTAGATCACACATGGAGCCCAGAGGCTGGAGATGTGGGGTACATCACACATGGAGCCCAGAGGCTGGAGATGTGGGGTACATCACACATGGAGCCCAGAGGCTGGAGATGTGGGGTACATCACACATGGAGCCCAGAGGCTGGAGATGTGGGGTAGATCACACATGGAGCCCAGAGGCTGGAGATGTGGGGTAGATCACACATGGAGCCCAGAGGCTGGAGATGTGGGGTACATCACACATGGAGCCAGAGGCTGGAGATGTGGGGATGTGGGGTACATCACACATGGAGCCCAGAGGCTGGAGATGTGGGGTACATCACACGTGACAGTGGCCCCCATTCTTGAGGTGATAACCCTGGTTATGATGTATGGGCGGAGTGGCTTGAACTGATAACGCCTGATCAGAAATGTCTTGTATGTTACTTAAAATGAAAGAAAGGTGTAATATATCAAGATAAACATGAGAAAGAAATTATAACGACATAAATATGATTGTTTTATCTGAGTTACTGTCAGTTTAGATATATTTTGAAATAAAAAAGCCAGGTGAGTAACACTTCAAAAGTCAAATGATGTGATAAACATCTTAAACTGGACATGCAGACATGTTTTACAGATAGAAGTTGGAATACCATGTAACGGGAACACATATATAATAAAAAATGTGGCAAAGATGTAATAAATGATTTTTTACTCTGCAGTTCACAAAACACTAAATCTAATCTATGAAAGGTCTTCCTTTAAAATAGCAAAATCTCATGATGGTTTTCTTAGCTTGATTATTTAACATGCTGCATGCCATTAGTCTGTACTCACAATGTTATTTATTTTTTATAGGACCCTTTTCCAGTCTTAAAATCATGGTGTAACTGTAGAGGATGTAATTCACCCATAACTGTTGGGAAAGAGTGATGGCAACATCCTCATCATTTGTCTTTACCCTGCAGTTTGAGTATTTACATTACAGGACAAAATATTTCAATGATAGATGGGGGTTAATTACCCACACAATCCCTGGGATTGTTTTTCTTACACTGGGCACTTGCATCTCCCCTTTAGGGGTGCCATTGTGTGGCCAGTTCATTTTTCATGAGTCATTAGCTGTTTATAATGAATAATACAGTCTTAGTTATTTTTGGAGTGCACTCTCTATTGAAAGGCTGTCATTCCAGTAGTTAATGGTTTAGAAAATGTATATAACATTTGTTCACTGTAATGAATTTAGGTAGCAGCATGGGGCTGATGTTGTGAAGTCATAAAAGTGACACGTTTATGGGAGCCAGAAAGTATGACACTGAACACCCAAGAGCACCGGGGGCCCCAAGTTGGAAAATATTTTTGGTGTCTGAGAAAATAGGCAAATGCTT
The DNA here is from genome assembly GCA_027627225.1 of Congeria kusceri. Taxonomy (NCBI): domain Eukaryota; kingdom Metazoa; phylum Mollusca; class Bivalvia; order Myida; family Dreissenidae; genus Congeria; species Congeria kusceri. The sequence goes on along the minus strand of CM051025.1, from coordinate 15,178,888 downwards.
GTGTTGGCTAGTCTAAAACTGCTGGGCAAACTGGTGCTTGGGTTTGAATCCCAGTGGCCACTATTGAACATAGAATGTGTTTTGCTGTTGTTGCAGAACATGCACTAGTTGGCAGTGGTTACCGTAATTTCTCGCGTATAAGCCGCACTTTTTTTCTGTAAAAATTCGTAGCATTTTTCCAGTGCGTCTCATACGCGGATATAAGCAATAACTCCTACTTTTTCTATCATAAATATCAACTGTGGTGTTTTGGGCGCCATTTTGAATAGACGCTCGATCGACGTCACTAAGAAGCTTATATAAGCAAGTATTCGTACCCGGTACATTTCGCACTGTTTTAGAATGGGATCTTTTAAAAATATAGTATTATATAATATATATTCTTATTTTGTGTGTTTTATATTCTTAATTCTAATTAAACAGAATACATAAAAAATAAAAACCAGAGTTAAATGAACCATAGTGTAAACATCACCTGACAAACTACTTCACACCTTTTATACTGCTCTGCAAACAAAAAGGATGGTGTCATTGATGATACTTGCAAAACTGATCGTGTTTGTCAAACAGACAATTAGCGCTTATGGTGGGTGTTGACACTTGAGACTTCTCAACACCTCTCAATACAGCGAAAACACATCTAGTGTAATGTATCCACATTGCGATTTTCACGACAAACATATTTTCAGTGTCAATAAGCAACGGATGTGAAATTTACGATTTTTTCTTTAAAAGCTTTCAAATAGCAGAATTTTTTTTCCACAAATTAGGATCTCAATTTTTTGGTGCGTCTTATACGGGGGGCGTCCTATACGCGAGAATTTACGGTATTTCAAGTATCTTAAGAATGTTGAAGGCATTTAGATAGCAACTTCGATCTTTGCTGAAATATATATTGTGTGCTGTGCAATGTTGATGAATTACATGTTAGTGATGATGCTCTAAATTTAATTTTGAATAAGATTGAAATTGACATTTTAAACTTGACTAAACATTCATTTCTTGAATAATGCAAAAAATATTATCCGTCTGTCTATCCATCTGTCTGTTTGTCATTGCGCAGTTTGCATGCCATGAGCACATTTATATCGACTATTACCATATCGTGTGTTCATTTTGTAGGACTTGTTATTATGCCCCCCTTCGAAGAAGTGGGGGTATCTTGCTTTGCACCTGTCCGTCGGTCGGTCGGTCGATATGTCGGTCGGTCGGTTGGTCGGTCTGATGGTCGGTCTGTCCATAGACCATTTCGTTTCCGCACGATATCTAGAGAACGCTTTGACCTACGATCATGAAAGTTAGTATGCTGGTTACTTGGGAGGAAACGAAGACGCCTATACATTTTGAGGTCAGCAGAACAAAGGTCAAGGTCACCGTTGCTCAACGGTTTCCGCTCAATAACTTGAGAACGCATCAAGATATTTTCATGAAACTTTATATATAGATACCTTATATCGAGACCTCGCTTGGAATTGCATATGGGGTGGGTTGGATCAAGGTCAAGGTCACCGTTACTAAAAATAGAAAAACGGTTTCTGCTCAATAACTTAAGAACGCATAGAGATATTTTGATGAAACTTCATACATAGATACCTTATATTGAGACCTCGCTTGGGATTGCATATGGGGTGGGTGGGGTCAAGGTCAAGGTCATAGTTACGAAAAATAGAAAAACGGTCTCCGCTCAATAACTTGTGAACGCATTGAGATATTTTAATAAACCTTCATACATAGATACCTTATATTGAGACCTAGCTTGGGATTGCATATAGGGTGGGTGGGGTCAAGGTCAAGGTCACTGTTACAAAAAATAGAAAAACGGTCTCTGCTCAATAACTTGAGAACGCATTGAGATATTTTAATAAAACTTCATACATAGATACCTTATATTGAGACCTCGCTTGGGATTGCATATGGGGTGGGTGGGGTCAAGGTAAAGGTCACCGTTACTAAAAACATAAAAAACTGTTTCCGCTCAGTAACTTGAGAACGCATTGAGATATTTTGATGAAACTTCATACATGTATACTTTATATCGAAACCTCGCTTGGGATTGCATATGGGATGGGTGGGGTCAAGGTAACCGTCACTAAAAATGGAAAAACGGTTTTCGCTCTATAACTTAAGAATCCATAAAGATATTTTAATGAAACTTCATGTGTAGATACCATATATCGAGACCTCACTTGGGATTGCATATGGGGTGGGTGGGTCAAAGGTCAAGGTGACAGAGGCTTGTAACATGAAAACTGTTTCCTCTGTAGACTATTTCGTTTCCGCATGATATGTAGAATACGCTTTGACCTACGATCATCCAAGTCGGTATGCTGGTTACTCAGGAGGTAAGGAAGATGCTATCAGTTTTGAGGTCAACAGGTCCAAGGTCAAGGTCACAGGGGCTTGTAACATGAAAACTGTTTTCTCCGTAGACCATTTTGTTTCCGCAGGATATCTAGAGATGTTTTAGCCTATTTGATGTTTAAATCAAACAGAAAACAGCTAGGTATCCTTATATAATAGACTGTAAAAAGAAATCCATAATTATACTCTATCTTTCTTTCAGCTTTATATTTAATTTCTAAATCATCAACATTAATTTCCTCCCCATGTGTTAATGTGCACATACAATATTTTAAAAAATCTCTTAACAATTGCACATATTGACGACTTGGCTGCAAGTCGGGGGGCATACATGTTTTACAAACATCTCTTGTTTAGTTACTATATTTTATGCGAATACTATAGGTATCATAATAGTTAATATTATGTGAGTAATTAACAATGAAACAATCAATACTTAATAGCTAGCAATTCGATGTAGAATAGGCCCTTCGCTCAGAGACACTCATATGGGTCTAACACGGTCATACTCTCGGTCATACTCTCACAGGCAACAGCCATTAGAAACAGTAATTCCGCATCTTGAATCATTCACTCCTTGAAAGGGATATTATTGAGGAAATGCAGTGATCACTCATGCATACAAAAACAGTCACAGCTGGTACTGAAGCTGTTGAAAATCTGTAGAATTCATTATGCATGTCTGCTGTGGGAGCATGGGACTGTGTGACAGGTGATGGGGCCAACAGAGTGTGTCTTCTGGAGTTCATCAATTTATCTTGTCAACAGGAACTTCTTTGATTTGTAAATGAAGTCTGCATAAGGTGCCCCTGAGGAATGGAGTGTTTATCACCCTGGGTGGTAGAACTATGAATATCTAAGCAGCTGAAGGGGTGATTTATGGGAGTCCATCATTATTAATGATTATCACATAACTTATAGTGGGGTGTGTCCTCTCAGCCATACATGATGTATAGCAAAGGGACATAACTTTCACCAGTTTTTACCAGAGAGTCTAAAGCTTGGCCCCATGAATATGAATATTCAGATATACTTATGACATGGTATTGATACAATTTGTTTTGCTGATAAAAACCAATGGTCATAATTATGTAATAAACATCTTATCCATTGTGCAGTATTTTAATTTCAATTATGATTAAATTTGAGATTGCAAACATTTCATATTTTTATGCGCCCGAAACCTTGATTCTTGAGGCATATAGTGACTGTTCTGTCTGTCCGTCTGTTATCCGTACGAGCTTAACTAGATGTTATTGTTCCGTTTTCTAGCACCAACACCGCTTACTACAACACTTGGATGCTTACACAGTTGTTGCTTATAATGACCATTCCCAATCCACCCATATCACCCAACCTCTCTCTGACCTTGACCTTGACCTAATTTGGACTTAAAATAATTGTAATTGGCTGTCCAGCACCAACTTGGGGCATGTGTATCTATCAAATACAGCATCTTGTTTTGCTCTGATTAATTCTGTTATCTGCATTTTTCAATCTTTGTGCTTTCTTATATGATAATTATTATATTTTAATTAAAAACACAAGAATGGCTGTTGAGTAGAAACCCAAGTGTTGTAAGTCTCATAAGTGCAATGCATAAACAAGAAATGTCTTTAAAAAAGACAATCGGCGTTGATATTAGTATTGAGATGTCATTTAAAAATTACCTTAACAGACGGCCAAGATGATCGGTTACGTGACTTCTCAGACCCCAGATTTTTTGGTCCCCACCAATATTAGGAGACTTATTGGACCCCAGATTTTTCGGACACGATAAGAAATTTTCTCGGACCCAAAAGTTAATTTGAGATAAATTTATTAATTTTAAATTAAATAAAATTATCATTAATATCTATGCCGTGAATAAAGCAATCATACAGCTCCATGTTTCCACCAGTGATATATGAATAACCGAAATCATTTCGGTTGACATAATTGTTATCTGAATTTGTCAAGCCAGTTTAACAAATTTAACAATGTAAGAAAATAATTTCGGGAATGAATTAAAATTATTATGTATCAGAAGAGCCTTTATAGTTATTTATAGTACCGGTACTATACCATTCATGTTAGTTATCTAATATAATAACGATTTGAAGACAAATAAGCATTTATACTGTGTATCCCAATAAAAAGCAATAATCAGGGAACATTCAGCGATTTTTGAAATGTTAAGACTTTATTTTTGATAACGCAAACATAAAAATTCATTAGACTATGACGATTTTAAGTTATATCAGTAGAAATATGATATATCAAGGGTTCCTGTGTATAATTAGTATTGCAAATTGTGTATTTATGCTACGCGAATAACAATTCGACATATTCCGAATCTTCTTTCATAACATTTTATCTATAGAAAATGTAGCATCTTTTTACAGATTACATAACATCTGCTGGAGAAGTTGATAGAAAGATGCAATTATAAATATACGTTAATAAATCGTTACCACAATTTTAAATCAAATTAACAGTAAGTTTATAAATATAAATTCCCCATTTATTGAAATTGTTAGGTTTATGATTCTAAGAACGCTATTATTGATGCATGTACGAGTATATTAAAACAGCTCTACAATGGTTGCTAGCTACGCGCTCTATTTTTAGAATGACACTACTGTTTCTGGAATGTGATCAACTGCAACTCTGTGAATGAGATTTATGAATGGGAACATTGCACAATTGCTATTTATAGAGCGTACTGCTTATATAAATGTAGGCGAAACAAAATAGTTATTTCGGTACGTGAATGAATATAGCCTTCTGTTTATGACATACAATGAGAAAATAAGTTCATATTTAGCCTCAGTTCTATAGTATATGTCGAGGATATGTTTATAACTTCATTTTAACCACTTATGTAAACGATTATGTAAATTTTTAGTCCCCAAAAGTATGCAACAGTTATTGGTATACGTTAAACCATTGTTTGAAGTTTGCATTCCCTGAAATTAGAAAATTTGCCCAATTCTATTGGCATTCAATTTTCCCGCTGCATAATTATCGCAAGAAATCTAGGTCAAAAGTGATCTTAGACAGCTATGCCGAAAAATATAAAGACCAAAATCATACAGAAATGCAAACATTTCTGAACATGAAGTCAGGATCCAATTCAGTGATATCAAATCCATTTGCTCTTGTTCTTTTCACCTGTCTAACTTATTCAAAAACCTAGTCTCATGTTGAGCAGTTTGTAAAGAAAATCTTTGCACAAATTCTGGAATTTCATTGAGAAAAACCATGATGTGTTTTGTGTCAGTGGATTCTGCTACTAAGTTTGACAATAATTTTCAATCATTTGGCAGCCGGTAAAATGTTTTGTATCAGTGAAGAAACTGAAGATATGGAGGATTTCTGTTGGTTTCGGCGCAGCCACATGTGAAAAAATATATTTTCTTTGATTACCAGTGAACCAAAAATTGATATTCTACAGAAACCAACAAATTTTATTTTTAGCTCGCCTGAGCACGAAGCTATAGGTATAGGGGACCTCTCCTGCGTCGTATATCGTCCGTCGTCTGTGTGCCCTGGACAATTTGTTTCATTCTCACACTGGAGACTTCACTTTTTATCCAATCTTAAAATCTCAGACAGGATTGTTATTGGGCCAGATCACACCAGAACACTCGAGTTATTGGCACTTTTTCATGCAAAAAAGTGCGAAAATGCCTTTTTCCAACGTATAAACTTTATTTTCCATCTAATCTTAACCAAACATTCATAGTTTGTTTATGACCATCAGATCTCAGCAGTCAGCAGTCGCCAAAATTGGACAGATCGTGTTTTCAAGTTATTGCCCTTGTTTATGAAAAAATATACAAAATTGGACATTATTCAGGATAGATACTTTCATTTTTCATCCCATCTTCACCAATCTTGCACAGTTTGTCCATGACCTTGATATTACATTTAAATATAAGCAAGATCGGACCAGAAACACCGGAGTTATTGCCCTTTTTAAAACAAATATGCAAAAATGGACATTATTCAGGATAGAGACTTCATTTTTTATCCACTCTTCATCAGTTTTGTACAGTTTGTCTATGACCATAAGATTACAGGTCAAGTTGAATATAAACAAAATCGTTCCAGAAACACCTGAGTTATTGCCTTTTGTGAATTTTTTTTATACAGACTTCATATTTCATCCAATCTTCACCAATCCCCCTGTGAAATGAACAGTTACTGTTCATGAATAAGTCATGAAATATTCATGAATAGTTCTTATACAGAGTTCATGAAAAATCGTGAAAATACCTGGAACTGCAAATGAGACAAATCTTGAAATGTTCATGAAAAAATCAGTTCATAAACTATGCATGAAATACAATCAAGGATAGTTCACAGACTTTTCATTGCCAGAAGTCTTGAACAATTCACGAACAATTCATAGGACTAACTATTTATTAACTTTTTTCTATAGAATTGTATTGTCTCATTTGCACATCATGTTCTGGATATGAACAGTTCATGTTCATTAGTTCTTGAATAGTTCATGAACTGTTTAAGACAGGCAATTATTGACGAGTTCACGACAATACTGTTGACTCAACTGGAGCTGATCTTTGTAACTAATAGTCCATGATTTCTACAATAGTTTGCTTCTTAAAAATTGAGCTTTACTACACTTTTAAACTCTGTTCCTATCAATTGTGTCTAAGGGTAGAACAGGTGCCATTGGTTAGTTTATATAAATGATAATGTAGTTCAAACATTTGATACAGTGGACATAGAAGTAATAACAGCAAGACAATAAATTGGTTGAAAATTGCATAAACAAATGATTTAGCATCTACATACACAACGATGGCAAAAAGGATTTACCAACCAAAATCACGTTATCATTCAGTCGCGGCAAAATGTTAGAAATCTAACTATATTATGATACTCATGGATTGAGCCATAACTATTTAAACAAACAAAATGTGACAAGTTCAAGACATGCTGAATAAGGAACCACAGATTATGAATAATAAATTACAAAACAACAATCAATTTGTTTTCTAAATTTGTATAAATAAGTTACCATTACAGGAAGTAAATAATTCATGAACAGTTCATGAACAGGTCATGAAAAAACATATTCCCATCAAGCAACATAAAATACCAACTTTGAGCAATTGTAATTAATATGAATAATTACTATAATATTATAAAACCATTACAATACACTACTGTCATTAACATAGAATAGTGCCATTACGTTAGAGACATAGAGATATATTCTCTTTTTCAAATGAGAAATGTCAATAACTCCAATGGCTTGGCCAGACAATTAAATTATAAAATTAAAGGCACCTGAAATTTTAACACACCAGTTCATAAAATTTACTAAGTCAACAAGCTACCTTCCCGTCACCTATTAAAAATGATATATAATTAAATTTCTTCACAGCAAAGATGGCTGGCTTTTTTCCCACCAAAAACTGGTTGCAGAAAACTTGATTGTCAAAATTAACCGATTAAGGTTAATCAGCACTAGATTACGATCTTGATTGGTTCATGAACTGTTCATGGCCCAATCAATACTGAACTTATTCTTTATCAGTTCATAATCAGTTCATATCCATATCATGGACAATTAAGGACTTCCATTGATCCATGATCAGTTCATGAGCATTTCATGAACACCTCTCAAAGACAGTTCATGTCCAAAAGTTCATGAACCCAGATTAAGAACTGTTTAACCCCAGTTCATGGACAATCTTTGATTAGCTTGAAATGTGCATGATTTCATGCATAGCATTTAGCAGGGGTCTTGCACAGTTTGTCTATGACCATAAAATTAAAGGTGAAGTCAAATATAAGCAAGATCGGGCCCGAAACACCGGATTTATAGCCCTTTGTTTGTGAAAAAAAAAAAAAAATGGACATTATATATTCAGGATAGAGCCTTCATTTTTCATCCAATCTTCACCAATTGTGCCCAGTTTGTCTATGAACGTAAGATTACAGTTGAAGTCGAATATAAGCATGTTCGGGCCAGATACACCAGAGTTATTGCCCCTTGTGTGTGGAGAAAAACATCAACAAGTTATCAATGATTGGCTTGCACACACGATTTTTTATTGAATGTTGACCATAAAATTGATTGATAAAATTAGATTTCCAACATTTGCAAACCTTACATGCAGTTATTTGTACATGCAACATTGATGGCTTCAGAGCGTGCATTAACATCATTTATCATCATTGGACTGAAAATTATAAAAGAAAAAGCAAAACTTGACCTTATAGCACAGCCATCGCAATTATCACATTGCAACTAGTTCTCCAAAACTGTTTGCGAAAAAGACATAAAAATCTACTGTTTCTGCATTTTCCAGTATTGTAACTGACTTAATGAAAAAGGGTCAGGTAAAAATATTGAGAAAAATGACTTGCGAACCATTAGCGAAAACACTACCCAACTCGTACTTTAGTTATCCCCTTGCACTAACTTATGTTTTAAATCAAATCGATCCTATCTCCCGTGCGTATTGTTTAGATTACTTAATATTCAAACCTGTCACAACAGTATGGACTTCATCTGTACCAGTTCTCAGGTGAACACTTTGGGCCATCATGGCCCTCTTGTTTTATTTTATGCTTAAAATTGTGTTGTTTTGATAGACTATTATTTTTTCGGCGTAGCTGTCTAAGATCACTTTTGACCCAGATTTTCTTGCGATAATTATGCAGCGGGAAAATTGAATGCCAATTCAATTGGGCAAATTTTATAATTCTAGGGAATGCAAACTCCAAACAATGGTTTAACGTATACCAATGACTGTTGCATACTTTTGGGGATAAAAAATTTACATAATTGTTTACATAAGCGGTTAAAATGAAGTAATAAACATATCTTCAACATATACTCTAGAACTGAACTGAGCATAAATATGAACGTATTTTCTTATTGTATGTCATGAATAGACATGATTTGTTTAGCCTAGAAAGCGAGTTCAACACACGATCATTCTAAAACTAGCGTGCGTTGAGCTGCCGGTGTATAGCTGTTATAATATACATGCATCAATTAGCGTACAGAGAAACATAAGAGCGAATATTTCAATAAATGGGGAATTTATGTTTATAAACATACTGTGCATGTTAATTTGAAATTGAATTGCGCTGTGTTCTATAAAGAAACAATGATAATTGTACATTTCTATCAACTTCTCCAGTAGATGTTAATCAATCTATAAAAGGATACATTTCAATAAATAACATGTTGTGAAATAAGTCTCGCCCGGAATATGTTGAAATTATATTCATGCTACTTTTACTTCATTTGTGTAGCATTAATACATTATTTGCAATGCCATATATACACAGAAACCCTTGATACATCATATTCCTACCGAATATTATTTTAAATCGCCATAGTCTACTGTAATATTTGTGTTATAAAAAATGGAAGTCATGATTATGTCAAATAGGCTGAATGTTTTCTGAAGATTGCTTTTCCTGAGGATAAACAGTATAAATGATTTATTGACTTCGAAATGTGTATGTATTATGCATATATAACTTCCAAGATAAAGGTAGGGCATATTACTTAAGAATAACTATACGCGTCTGACACTAAATACTTTTAAATAATTCCTGCAATTATTTTCGTATAATTGTTAATGTGTTATATTCGGCTGACAAATTTATATAATAATGATGTTAACGTAAATTATTTAGGTTATTCATGTATCACTGGTGAAAACATGGGGCGGTATGATCGGTTTATTCACGGTACAAATATTAATAATTATTGAATGAATCACAAATTAATTTGGGGATCCGAGTTTTCGTATGGTGTCCGAAATAGCTGGAGTCCGAGAAGTCTTCTTATATAGGTTGGGACCGAAAAATCTGGGGTCCGAGAAGCCATGTAACCGATGATCTTGGCCGTCTTGTATTATGTTTAGGGTAAAAATCATATCTCACCTATTAATGTCAACGCCGATTGTCTTTTTTAAAGATAATTTCTTGTTTGAGCTCCCATTAAAAAAGTAGTTCCATTATCAAAGTAGTAATTTTCACTGTTTCAAAACAGTGTATTACCAGTTTTATTTCACTGATATTTCACTATAAACCACCGGAAAACATAAAATAAATGTTTGTTCTTAATGAATCAATTAATTTGATAATGAGCCTATGACACTAACCTTTCGTGCTCATAATTGTTGAAGTGTTACAGCATTCCTGGTATACCACCAGGGAAGAACTATGTTGGTGGCACACTTTACAACAGGGGGAGAATGTGTCAGTAAGATGAGCCCAGCATCTGAAGGGAGATTCCAGAAAAAAACACTATTGTTTAGAATTTCACTGTCTTGAGGGTGTCAGTAACAAGTGAAGAAATGTCTTTCACCAACTTTCCCAGGAATGCAGCTCAATGGGTTGGTACTTTGAATGTTTTAGGTTAAAACGCCATTGTTTTTGACACGGTAACCTAAAATATGGAAATATGGTTTTGGTTTTATCTATACCAAAGATGTTGTAACACTGTTTGGTAGAAAGGACAATAATGAGATAAAATTGTTAAGTAGAATTCATTGTTGGAATGAAACGAATATTACACATTGCAGTCATTTCTGGTTAATTCTTATTTGGAAGTTGGAAAGAGAAATCAATACAAGTTTTTGTTGCATCATAGAAATGAGGCATGTCATGGGAATACCGGGCTTAATGAAAGTGCGTAAAGTGTCATCCCGGATTAGCCTGTGCAGTCCGCAATCCAGGACAGCACTTTTCGCTTTTATGGTATTTTCTGTTTCAAGGAAGTCTCTTCTGAACATAAAACTACTGTAGGCGGAAAGTGTCATCCCTGATTAGCCTGTGCAGACTTTATAGGTCCGTCAAGCAAAATTCATTTTCAATCAGAAAAATTGAATTGAAATATACTAAATATTTCAAGAAATAAAGCTGAATTTTGAACAGTGTTAGTAACTTGATGCCCTGATGCCACTGGCATACACTAAAAAATGTTATTTGCTCTTGTACTTTGTGTTATGGAAATTTGGTTCTTGTCTATGAGTTGTCTTTGTTCCCACAAAAAAAAAAACATACAAAAATAAAAAAATCAACCTACATACCCACCTTGAAAATTCGGAGTCGTGTTACCGTAAACAAACGATTTTGTAAGGATGGCCTAATGCAACATTTCTGTGGGTATGTTATAAAATAACAATTATAAAATCAAAATGTTCTAAAAAATAAATCTTCAACCTCCTCACAGTGGTCTCCCCCCAAAACTTCCAAATCTGGGAGTTTTAAAATTGCGGTGGCAATGGTTACTGAAGAAGACCAAGGGGGAAGTAAACGCTGCAAGGAGTTTGCCACTCAAGAACATGGTTTGTGGATAACTGTATGAGTGCCATCACCCATTGGCCACTTCAGACCTGAATCAATAACAGCCATGATTATCTACCCAGCCATGTTTTCAAGGCTTCCATGGTTCATAATGAGAAACTGCATCCCAAGTCCTCAATGACAGGTCTTGTTTTTCAATGACAAAACTTAAGCAGCTTCTAATTGAGAAAACATTACCATATTTCTCCTGAAATGTGTTTTTCATTGAGTTCCAGAGAGTTCCTATTAATCATCTGCAGCCGAATTAGTTCTTTAAGTGGATTAGAGGTTGAACGCCATGATTTAATTCTTTCAGCATTGTTGTGCCTTGTTGGCCCAAATTAACAGCATCTCTTGGCTGTGGAATCACCTTTTAACAATATTGTGATGCTTAAAACATTTGGGAAATAATTTGTGGCATTCAACAAAATTAAACACCTGACATTTCATTGTCTCATGAGAAAGTTGATGTTGTTCATCTTTTAGACAGATTCTAGATTTATAGTGTTGATCATACAGTTAAGTACTGGTTTTACCCAGAAAACAGAATCATCAGGATCATAAATGTCTCTGTATGCTATTTTTTTTATCTGTATTACTCAATCTAACGCATCTTACTTTGACTAATAATGGTTGACTAAATATATTGATAAAAATCATAACATGTACCTTATAAACAAAAAACAGTCTCATTTTTGGTTCCATGAACATGTTCAAGTCCTTATTTACCAAGAAGACCAGTGCATTATTGTTATTAAAATGTGTGTCCGATTACAATAAAATTGCAATACCTATATGGTAGAAATAAAACTGTTGCCAAGTTACAATGTCTTTGAATTTATGAACATTTGTTTGTAATCATCTTAACAGTTTATTTAAAGCTAAACACAAAACTGTTTTCCAATAATAAAGGAACAAACAATCTTGAATCCATGCATGCTGCTGAAGAGGGGAGTGAAGCAAAACCCCATCTAGCCAGGCTACTACTTCTGAACACATTTGAATGGTTTACAACTGTGGCAGGCAAGAGGTGTTGACAAGTTTAATTAAATTCCGGCACATCCCGGGCCACATCAAGGAACCACAGAGTTGGTTCCCATTGCTGGGGGTCCATGCTCAGCCAAACAAGGCAGGCTGTGTGTAAACAAGAATATATTATGTTTATGTTACATTGGTATAATTATTTGGAGGGTGCTGTGACTTTATAAATGAGATTCATTTTTGTGTGTGAATGGTGAGGGTAAAGTGCCTGCATGTTTGTTTGACCTTGCACTTACGGTGGCTTTATCTGCATACAAATTGAGTCGGGGATAGGCAGAATTCTAATTAACTATATTACAGCAGTGCAGTCATTAATTTCATCAGCTGCTGTTCTATATTTGTTCTTAGTCTTTCTTAGGAAACTTTCGTTTGTTAAGACCACCAGTAAGAGTATTAAAAAAAAATTGCCTTATCTGTATTTGCTTGAAATATGAACAATATTTTTATAACCTGTTGAATGTTTACATTTGTTAATGTACAATATGATATTGAAAAGAGTTATTTTTACAATGTCATGTTTTATATGTAATTTGTGATACTTGTAATTGAACAGACATAATGGTATAACCTCCGATAAGTTTTTGTATAGTAATTGAAATTTAAGACTATGTTTAAGAACTTATGTGATCTTGGGTCCTGAAATGTTTCCAAATTAGGCATGTCGTTGGAAACCCAGGCTTAATGCATGTTTGTAAAGTGTCGCATTCTGCTTTTATGGAATTTTCTTTTTCACGGAAGTCTCTTCTAAGCATAAATCCACTGTAGGCGGAAAGTGTCGTCCCGGATCAGCCTATGCAGACTGCACAGGATAATCCGGGATGACACTATGCACGTGCATTAAGCCCAGTTTTCCCACGACACGCCTCAAATAGTTTTCGGGTTTCCCAGCCCTTTCTGATTGGATGTAAGTTAAATATCTCTCAGTGAATGTGTGACCGGACCGGGGAACCTGTGCACTTATCATTAAAAGCACAACACAACTCGCTTGCTGCGTTAACTGTTTGTTTTATTCATTCTTGTTTCTTCCTAATTCTCATAATTTTCTCAACAATACCTAGTTATAATATTTCCAACTATTCATCCTCTTGTTTCTAACCCTATCACCTCCTATTCCTGACTGACCTCCTATTCCTCACTGACCTCCTCCCCTTCAGAAACCCTTTCATCCCTAATATTAAGTCACGCCCACACACCTCACTAACCAATCATATCTATCTCTCATCCACCAATCATACAGTACCTTACTTCCTTATTTCTATCAGACTGTAATTAATTAGCACCTAGCCTAAGAATCTTTAGATCTTTAGTTACAGTCATTACTTATACCTAGAGCTGATAAGCATACAGTCTGAATCATAAGTGTGAAGTCAACATGAAAAGACTTCCCAGACTGTAACTAACACAATGTAATTTATATCAAGTTAAACATGTGGTCAAAAGTAACTTACTATTGCCATTCAGTAGACAAAGAAATCCTAACAATTCATGCTCTTAATTATGCTAGAATATATAAATTCTATAATACTGTTACTATGAAAATATATGAATTTATAATGCAAACAATCAAAATCAAATAATATTTATAACTCTGTGACACATCCTCACTCTCCCAAACAATTTGCTCCGCAAATTAACAAAGCAAAGTTATATGCAGAACATGATTATTCATTTGTTAATCTACATACATGAATTAACTCACTGTTATAATATACAAAAAAAATGCTAACTGTAGTCATCTCTTGAACTTCAATATGACTTATTTTGACAAGTCATGCATTGAAAATGAACATTCATAAATACACACATTTATAAAGATGTAGCAGTAAACATTCGTAAGAATTGTCAAACAATCAACAGTCATGAAAACAATATTATACAAATCATACAAATAATATTTAATCATTCATAAAGTCTTGTCGGTTCTTTGTAATTGTTATAGTCTATTTTACACAGTTTGTATGTACAACCACTTAATTGGTTGCAAGCATTTTAGTGCCATGTTTAAAATATGTGATAAAACATGTGTTTCAAAATTTGTTGAGACAACATATATTTACAAATAATTTACATATAGCAAGGCCACATACACTTTTTGTATTAAAGACATTCCCAGTTTGTAACTCACTACATTCATCATTATAGTACCCTTATTAATTCTGTAACCATCTATAGGTTTAAGTAAGAAATCATGATATGTAATAATGGCCATACTGTATTTAAGACCTACATCATCATATTTCCACTTGCTGCGCCTATATGTATGTCTATCTACAAATACCATGAAAACGCGCCTTCAGTAAGTCGGTGATCACCCATCATACACCTTGATCATATATATACCGTGTATATATAATTATTCTAACCTAATAGATATCAATGGTTAACCGAACCCCACATTATACAAGTAACTTAAATAATATTGTTGAAAATATAAAAGTTAAGCATTAGTTTACCTATAACTACTAGTACCTTATTTCCCATTCCCCCCAAAAATAATGAAATGATGAATGGTCGAATTTTGAACTTACACGCAGTACATAGTAATATAATAATAAAACTTAACTTAGACATTTAGCACAACATTACAGGTTAAATGCTACGGTTATGTAGCTTACTTTGCATGTAACTGGCTTTTGAATTGTCTTATTATTTTGAGTGCCTGCTTAATTGGAGAAGTGCATACCCCAGTACACTTCTTACTTTGACGTGAGTTAACATTGTAAAACATACTACATTGGATCTATATACATTGCTTTCTTTCCTAATTTTACTTCATCATTGATCGTTTGCGAACCTTACCAGAAAATGTGTATTTAATGTGGAAATCTTTCCTATTATTCTCTGGTAATTCCTCCACATTTTTCCATTGTGACATTGTCTTACCGTGACAATTTTTGTATCTTACTTTGTACACAACACGACCGTTATGATATGCAGCCATTAGAATTCTATCAAATCCAATGAGCTATCTTGAACTGCCTCATCATCGTCTGACTGATCCAGTGATTCCTTTGCAATGATCTCATTATTTGTATCCTGATCTGATTCATCCAAATCTAATTGTGTAACCTCCTGTCCAACTAGTTCAACAGGGACATTTGTCGGTCTCAAATTTGGGTTATGATAGGGCCTTAACCTGTTGGCATGAACTACATTTTTGATAGCTGCATGAGATTTCAAATCTCGAAGCCTGTAGTTAACTTTACCTATCTTTTCAGATATATAAAAGGGGCCAACCCATCTCTTGGTCAGTTTTGGTGACAATCCTGGCAGTGTCCTTGGATTATACAGCCAAACATTGTCTCTAACATGATATTCCACAGCACTAGCTTTCTTGTCAAACTGATGCTTATATTTCTCTTGTGCTTTTGAAATATTTTCTTTGACCCCTACATACAGCTTGATTTTCTAGAATGCGCCTTAGGTGTGCCTCATGTGTTGTACCAGCCGTTTCTGTAGGTAACAAAGCTGTGTCCAACGGTAATCTGCATTCTCTACCAAACAGGATATAATAGGGAGAATAACCTGTAGAGTCAATACATGGACTAACTCTGTAACTAAGCATGATGCTTGGAAGTAGTTGAGCCCAATTTGTTTGCTTTTGATTACAAAAGATTCTCAATTTTTGTAAGACCACACTGTTCATTCTTTCAACAGCTGCATTTGTTGCCGGATGATAACTGCTAGTATTTATTTTACTGATTTTGAAAATACTACACAACTCTTTCATCAGCTTAGAAATAAAATTTGCACCTCTGTCTGTCAAAATCGAAATTGGACATCCATATCTGCAAATGATTTCATCATACAATTTCCAAGCAACCTCTCTAGCTTCCATTGTAACTAATGGAAATGCCTCACACCATTTTGTGAACGAGTCTACAACTAGCAGAACGTACTTGTAACCTTCATCAGTCTTAGGCAAAGGGCCTAATATATCAACATGGATACGACTAAATACATCACCGATTGGCATTGGTTGAAGCAGTGCATTTTTGTGATTGACAAATCTTTTAGCTTGCTGACAAGGCTCACATGATTGGCAGTAGATTTTAATATCCCTGTACATTGATGGCCAAAAGAACTTCATCCTAATTGCCTCATATGTCCTTTCAATGCCATAGTGACCTCCACTTAGAGCATCATGGTACGACTTTAGGATACTATCCCTAAACTGATGTGGAATGGCTAACTGCTTTTTCACTTGATCCCATTTGTGGCCTTTTGTCCTAGGATGATAGAAATGATAAAGAATTCCATTATCTATTTCATAGTACTGCGCTTCAGACACTAGCCTATTTGCATCACCTCTATCATCAGGCACCTTCAAGTTTTCTTTATAGTCAAACATTGGACCAAAACTTGCATCATTTAACTGAGCCTCTCTCAATTTTTCATTTGTTAAGTCACAAATGGTGAACATGTGTTGAGCTGCATCCAAATTCTCGTATGTGTCTATTGCACAAATCATCTCCGATAAGGCATCATTTTTGTGATCAACTTTAAGAGAGTTTACCTTAGAACAGTTGTCTATGACATACTCAATTTTGTATTCCTTTACAATCGTTTCAGTTTGAATTGAACAGATTTGTGGATCAATCACCACATCATCACAATCATCAGACTTATCATCTTTCTGAGCTTCATATTCACGCCTAGACAAAGAATCTGCATTTGTGTGTAGTTTGCCTGGTTTATGTATTACATCATATTGGTAACCTTGCAGAAACACAGCCCATCTTCCAAGACGACCACTCATTCTATTTTCTTTTAATGTTCTCAAAGCTATGTGATCTGTAACGACTGTGAATTTCCGGTTTGCCAAATATGTATGGTAATGCCTAATCCCTTCTACCAGAGCTAAACCTTCAAGGTCACTAATGCCCCAATTCCTTTCAGCCTGGCGTAAGGCCCTACCACCATAGGAAATGACCTTCTCTCTACCTTTCTCATCTTTTTGACCCAAAATGTAAGAAATGGCTTGGTGACTAGCATCCGTATACAAAAGAAATTCTTGTTCGAAATCAGGGAATGACAGTATTGGTGCCATAGTCAACCTTTCTTTTAACAATTTGAATGCTTTCTCACATGACTCATTCCAATCAAACACAGCATCTTTCTTTAACAAATCATTCAAAGGTCTAGAAATATGGGCAAAGTCTTTAATGAAACGTCTGTAATAATTTGCAAGTCCTAAGAATGACCGGACATCAGTTTGATTTTTCGGGCAAGGATAATCTGTGACAGCAGAGACCTTTTCAGAATCTACCAGCAAACCATGCTCCGTGAAAACATGCCCTAGGAATTTTACTTCTTTGGCAGCAAACATACACTTGCTTGGTTTCAACCTTAAATTTGCCTTACGAAATCTCTTAAAGACCTCGGACAAATGATCCAAATGTTCCTCAAACGAACGACTGAAAATCAGGCAGTCGTCAATGTACACCAGGGCATACTTGTAGTTGATCCCTCTGAGAACTTCATTTAGAACCAAACTGAATGCCGAACTACTGTTCATGAGACCAAAGGGCAACCTATTGAACTCGTAAACACCTTGATGGGTTACAAAACCTGTTCGATGTTTTGTTTCTGGATCTAATGAAATTTGGAAGAAACCTTGTGCCATATCTAAAACTGAGTAAAAACGTGACTTGGTTTGCCCTAAGGAATCAACAACATCTTGGAAATGTGTGATTGGGAAATTCATAAGCCTAGTAACCTTATTCACACCACGGAAGTCAATAGCAAACCTATATTCACCATTCTTTTTCTTAACCAGAACAACAGGACTTGGCCACAGTGTATTTGATGGACTTATGATGCCATAATCCTCCAACTCATTGGTTTGGCGCTCAATTTCAAGTCTTTGTTCAGGGGTAACCCTATATGGACGTCGCCTTACTGGAGCAGCATCTCCAGTTTCAATCCTATGTGGAAAGTATTTAGTATGTCCTAATTCTCCAGTATTTGTTGCAAACACATCTCGATTTTTACCAAGAAATACCCATAATTTATGTTTTTGTTCTTTGCTTAAATTTGAGTTTTCCAGATCTATACCAATAGACTTTGCAATATGAATGTACTCTTCATCAGACTTTTCATCATTCTTGCAAGATACTTGATCTACATTCCCTATAGATTCAGTTTTAGACTCACATTCCATCACACTACTGTCACAATCTATTCTTTCTACTCTCGCTACTGGCTCATTTTGATTTAAATGGACCCAAACATTACTAGGATTCATGATCTGCATACAAGTCTGTCCCTTTTCAACCTTAGCAATTGCTCTAGCTCCTATTGCATTATTTGTATTTGGTAATGTTCTAATGGGTTCTATGACTGACATTGAATTTGCAACATCACCTTTAACTTTGATTTTGGCAACTGTAACAGACTGAGGTGGAATACTTATTCGATTAGCAAGTCTCGCCAAACTCGATTTGTGAGGTGAAGCAAACATTTTTGCTACAACAAGACCACCCTGAATTTCAACCACATCATTCCCAAAGTCAATCCATGCCTTCTGATCCTTTAGGAAGTCACGACCCAAAATGACTGATTGATTCAGCTTTCTAAATACATGAAAGGTCTGTGTGACTGTTAACCTACTTATTGCCATAGGAACAACAATTTTACCCATGATTTTCATCTCTGTACCATCTACTGTCTGAGCAACTTTTATTTCAGAATTTTGAATTTCATAGTCATTGTGCAGCCCACTTTTCTTATACATGTCATAAGTCAAGCATGAAATTGATGCTCCACTATCAACCATTGCAGCCGCAGAAAATTTTCCTAATCTTACATCAATCAAGTTTCTTTCCTCTCCTAATGTAGAACATTTGCCAATGCTATAATGATCATCCCCTTTTTGCCCATCCCCCAGAGTGTGTGGGACAGGCGCGCGTCCCTATTGACTGTTATTATGTGTTCTTGCTAGATGTCCTATTCTTTTACATTTAAAACATCTGGCACCCCTATGCCTACAATCAATGGAAAGGTGGTTGTACATACCACAATGTTCACATTGAGCCTCCTGTCTTCTTCCTTCGTATGGTTGTCGCTGCCAAGGTGTCTCACTAGCACGTCTGAACATGGGTTTTGCCTGCCTCCTGGTCCCTCGACCATTATATTCGGTGAAGGCAGTAGTCTGGTTTACTGACGCTGTGTTGCCCCCTGCCATTGTCGCAAGTTTCATAAGTTCAGAAACGTTCGTGACGTCTTTTAAGAAGATAAGCTTCTTTACATCATCATCAAGTCCATGGACGATTTGATCGAAGATTTCTTTGTCCGATCTTCCCAACCTCTGGCCACTCGCTTGTACCTTCTCCACATACTTAAATATATTCTGTTTGTTTTGCTTTCCTGACACGAATTTGTCGTACAATGACAGTTTCGACTCTTGGTCTTCAAATCTTAATATAAATGCGTCTTTCAATAACTCAAAATTGTTCCTTGTATCTTCTTTAAGAGACATAAACCATGACTCCCCTTCCTTTGGTATTGCTAAACAAAACTGTAAGCATGTTTGTTCTTCATTCCATTTGTTTATCTCTGCTATCTTATTGAATTTTGTCAGAAAGAAAGCAGGATTTTGTTCCAGATCAAATTTTAACAATGGAATGTCCATTTTTGGCATTTTGAAACTAATTCAAATTCTTAACATTACCAATTAAGTCCACTTGCTTTATGATCACATCCACATTTTGTTTTTGCCCGGATTCTCCACCATTATGTGACCGGACCGGGGAACCTGTGCACTTATCATTAAAAGCACAATACAACTCGCTTGCTGCGTTAACTGTTTGTTTTATTCATTCTTGTTTCTTCCTAATTCTCATAATTTTCTCAACAATACCTAGTTATAATATTTCCAACTATTCATCCTCTTGTTTCTAACCCTATCACCTCCTATTCCTGACTGACCTCCTATTCCTCACTGACCTCCTCCCCTTCAGAAACCCTTTCATCCCTAATATTAAGTCACGCCCACACACCTCACTAACCAATCATATCTATCTCTCATCCACCAATCATACAGTACCTTACTTCCTTATTTCTATCAGACTGTAATTAATTAGCACCTAGCCTAAGAATCTTTAGATCTTTAGTTACAGTCATTACTTATACCTAGAGCTGATAAGCATACAGTCTGAATCATAAGTGTGAAGTCAACATGAAAAGACTTCCCAGACTGTAACTAACACAATGTAATTTATATCAAGTTAAACATGTGGTCAAAAGTAACTTACTATTGCCATTCAGTAGACAAAGAAATCCTAACAATTCATGCTCTTAATTATGCTAGAATATATAAATTCTATAATACTGTTACTATGAAAATATATGAATTTATAATGCAAACAATCAAAATCAAATAATATTTATAACTCTGTGACACATCCTCACTCTCCCAAACAATTTGCTCCGCAAATTAACAAAGCAAAGTTATATGCAGAACATGATTATTCATTTGTTAATCTACATACATGAATTAACTCACTGTTATAATATACAAAAAAAATGCTAACTGTAGTCATCTCTTGAACTTCAATATGACTTATTTTGACAAGTCATGCATTGAAAATGAACATTCATAAATACACACATTTATAAAGATGTAGCAGTAAACATTCGTAAGAATTGTCAAACAATCAACAGTCATGAAAACAATATTATACAAATCATACAAATAATATTTAATCATTCATAAAGTCTTGTCGGTTCTTTGTAATTGTTATAGTCTATTTTACACAGTTTGTATGTACAACCACTTAATTGGTTGCAAGCATTTTAGTGCCATGTTTAAAATATGTGATAAAACATGTGTTTCAAAATTTGTTGAGACAACATATATTTACAAATAATTTACATATAGCAAGGCCACATACACTTTTTGTATTAAAGACATTCCCAGTTTGTAACTCACTACATTCATCATTATAGTACCCTTATTAATTCTGTAACCATCTATAGGTTTAAGTAAGAAATCATGATATGTAATAATGGCCATACTGTATTTAAGACCTACATCATCATATTTCCACTTGCTGCGCCTATATGTATGTCTATCTACAAATACCATGAAAACGCGCCTTCAGTAAGTCGGTGATCACCCATCATACACCTTGATCATATATATACCGTGTATATATAATTATTCTAACCTAATAGATATCAATGGTTAACCGAACCCCACAT
This sequence comes from Congeria kusceri, assembly GCA_027627225.1. Taxonomy (NCBI): domain Eukaryota; kingdom Metazoa; phylum Mollusca; class Bivalvia; order Myida; family Dreissenidae; genus Congeria; species Congeria kusceri. The sequence goes on along the minus strand of CM051025.1, from coordinate 15,156,952 downwards.
TATACAAGTAACTTAAATAATATTGTTGAAAATATAAAAGTTAAGCATTAGTTTACCTATAACTACTAGTACCTTATTTCCCATTCCCCCCAAAAATAATGAAATGATGAATGGTCGAATTTTGAACTTACACGCAGTACATAGTAATATAATAATAAAACTTAACTTAGACATTTAGCACAACATTACAGGTTAAATGCTACGGTTATGTAGCTTACTTTGCATGTAACTGGCTTTTGAATTGTCTTATTATTTTGAGTGCCTGCTTAATTGGAGAAGTGCATACCCCAGTACACTTCTTACTTTGACGTGAGTTAACATTGTAAAACATACTACATTGGATCTATATACATTGCTTTCTTTCCTAATTTTACTTCATCATTGATCGTTTGCGAACCTTACCAGAAAATGTGTATTTAATGTGGAAATCTTTCCTATTATTCTCTGGTAATTCCTCCACATTTTTCCATTGTGACATTGTCTTACCGTGACAATTTTTGTATCTTACTTTGTACACAACACGACCGTTATGATATGCAGCCATTAGAATTCTATCAAATCCAATGAGCTATCTTGAACTGCCTCATCATCGTCTGACTGATCCAGTGATTCCTTTGCAATGATCTCATTATTTGTATCCTGATCTGATTCATCCAAATCTAATTGTGTAACCTCCTGTCCAACTAGTTCAACAGGGACATTTGTCGGTCTCAAATTTGGGTTATGATAGGGCCTTAACCTGTTGGCATGAACTACATTTTTGATAGCTGCATGAGATTTCAAATCTCGAAGCCTGTAGTTAACTTTACCTATCTTTTCAGATATATAAAAGGGGCCAACCCATCTCTTGGTCAGTTTTGGTGACAATCCTGGCAGTGTCCTTGGATTATACAGCCAAACATTGTCTCTAACATGATATTCCACAGCACTAGCTTTCTTGTCAAACTGATGCTTATATTTCTCTTGTGCTTTTGAAATATTTTCTTTGACCCCTACATACAGCTTGATTTTCTAGAATGCGCCTTAGGTGTGCCTCATGTGTTGTACCAGCCGTTTCTGTAGGTAACAAAGCTGTGTCCAACGGTAATCTGCATTCTCTACCAAACAGGATATAATAGGGAGAATAACCTGTAGAGTCAATACATGGACTAACTCTGTAACTAAGCATGATGCTTGGAAGTAGTTGAGCCCAATTTGTTTGCTTTTGATTACAAAAGATTCTCAATTTTTGTAAGACCACACTGTTCATTCTTTCAACAGCTGCATTTGTTGCCGGATGATAACTGCTAGTATTTATTTTACTGATTTTGAAAATACTACACAACTCTTTCATCAGCTTAGAAATAAAATTTGCACCTCTGTCTGTCAAAATCGAAATTGGACATCCATATCTGCAAATGATTTCATCATACAATTTCCAAGCAACCTCTCTAGCTTCCATTGTAACTAATGGAAATGCCTCACACCATTTTGTGAACGAGTCTACAACTAGCAGAACGTACTTGTAACCTTCATCAGTCTTAGGCAAAGGGCCTAATATATCAACATGGATACGACTAAATACATCACCGATTGGCATTGGTTGAAGCAGTGCATTTTTGTGATTGACAAATCTTTTAGCTTGCTGACAAGGCTCACATGATTGGCAGTAGATTTTAATATCCCTGTACATTGATGGCCAAAAGAACTTCATCCTAATTGCCTCATATGTCCTTTCAATGCCATAGTGACCTCCACTTAGAGCATCATGGTACGACTTTAGGATACTATCCCTAAACTGATGTGGAATGGCTAACTGCTTTTTCACTTGATCCCATTTGTGGCCTTTTGTCCTAGGATGATAGAAATGATAAAGAATTCCATTATCTATTTCATAGTACTGCGCTTCAGACACTAGCCTATTTGCATCACCTCTATCATCAGGCACCTTCAAGTTTTCTTTATAGTCAAACATTGGACCAAAACTTGCATCATTTAACTGAGCCTCTCTCAATTTTTCATTTGTTAAGTCACAAATGGTGAACATGTGTTGAGCTGCATCCAAATTCTCGTATGTGTCTATTGCACAAATCATCTCCGATAAGGCATCATTTTTGTGATCAACTTTAAGAGAGTTTACCTTAGAACAGTTGTCTATGACATACTCAATTTTGTATTCCTTTACAATCGTTTCAGTTTGAATTGAACAGATTTGTGGATCAATCACCACATCATCACAATCATCAGACTTATCATCTTTCTGAGCTTCATATTCACGCCTAGACAAAGAATCTGCATTTGTGTGTAGTTTGCCTGGTTTATGTATTACATCATATTGGTAACCTTGCAGAAACACAGCCCATCTTCCAAGACGACCACTCATTCTATTTTCTTTTAATGTTCTCAAAGCTATGTGATCTGTAACGACTGTGAATTTCCGGTTTGCCAAATATGTATGGTAATGCCTAATCCCTTCTACCAGAGCTAAACCTTCAAGGTCACTAATGCCCCAATTCCTTTCAGCCTGGCGTAAGGCCCTACCACCATAGGAAATGACCTTCTCTCTACCTTTCTCATCTTTTTGACCCAAAATGTAAGAAATGGCTTGGTGACTAGCATCCGTATACAAAAGAAATTCTTGTTCGAAATCAGGGAATGACAGTATTGGTGCCATAGTCAACCTTTCTTTTAACAATTTGAATGCTTTCTCACATGACTCATTCCAATCAAACACAGCATCTTTCTTTAACAAATCATTCAAAGGTCTAGAAATATGGGCAAAGTCTTTAATGAAACGTCTGTAATAATTTGCAAGTCCTAAGAATGACCGGACATCAGTTTGATTTTTCGGGCAAGGATAATCTGTGACAGCAGAGACCTTTTCAGAATCTACCAGCAAACCATGCTCCGTGAAAACATGCCCTAGGAATTTTACTTCTTTGGCAGCAAACATACACTTGCTTGGTTTCAACCTTAAATTTGCCTTACGAAATCTCTTAAAGACCTCGGACAAATGATCCAAATGTTCCTCAAACGAACGACTGAAAATCAGGCAGTCGTCAATGTACACCAGGGCATACTTGTAGTTGATCCCTCTGAGAACTTCATTTAGAACCAAACTGAATGCCGAACTACTGTTCATGAGACCAAAGGGCAACCTATTGAACTCGTAAACACCTTGATGGGTTACAAAACCTGTTCGATGTTTTGTTTCTGGATCTAATGAAATTTGGAAGAAACCTTGTGCCATATCTAAAACTGAGTAAAAACGTGACTTGGTTTGCCCTAAGGAATCAACAACATCTTGGAAATGTGTGATTGGGAAATTCATAAGCCTAGTAACCTTATTCACACCACGGAAGTCAATAGCAAACCTATATTCACCATTCTTTTTCTTAACCAGAACAACAGGACTTGGCCACAGTGTATTTGATGGACTTATGATGCCATAATCCTCCAACTCATTGGTTTGGCGCTCAATTTCAAGTCTTTGTTCAGGGGTAACCCTATATGGACGTCGCCTTACTGGAGCAGCATCTCCAGTTTCAATCCTATGTGGAAAGTATTTAGTATGTCCTAATTCTCCAGTATTTGTTGCAAACACATCTCGATTTTTACCAAGAAATACCCATAATTTATGTTTTTGTTCTTTGCTTAAATTTGAGTTTTCCAGATCTATACCAATAGACTTTGCAATATGAATGTACTCTTCATCAGACTTTTCATCATTCTTGCAAGATACTTGATCTACATTCCCTATAGATTCAGTTTTAGACTCACATTCCATCACACTACTGTCACAATCTATTCTTTCTACTCTCGCTACTGGCTCATTTTGATTTAAATGGACCCAAACATTACTAGGATTCATGATCTGCATACAAGTCTGTCCCTTTTCAACCTTAGCAATTGCTCTAGCTCCTATTGCATTATTTGTATTTGGTAATGTTCTAATGGGTTCTATGACTGACATTGAATTTGCAACATCACCTTTAACTTTGATTTTGGCAACTGTAACAGACTGAGGTGGAATACTTATTCGATTAGCAAGTCTCGCCAAACTCGATTTGTGAGGTGAAGCAAACATTTTTGCTACAACAAGACCACCCTGAATTTCAACCACATCATTCCCAAAGTCAATCCATGCCTTCTGATCCTTTAGGAAGTCACGACCCAAAATGACTGATTGATTCAGCTTTCTAAATACATGAAAGGTCTGTGTGACTGTTAACCTACTTATTGCCATAGGAACAACAATTTTACCCATGATTTTCATCTCTGTACCATCTACTGTCTGAGCAACTTTTATTTCAGAATTTTGAATTTCATAGTCATTGTGCAGCCCACTTTTCTTATACATGTCATAAGTCAAGCATGAAATTGATGCTCCACTATCAACCATTGCAGCCGCAGAAAATTTTCCTAATCTTACATCAATCAAGTTTCTTTCCTCTCCTAATGTAGAACATTTGCCAATGCTATAATGATCATCCCCTTTTTGCCCATCCCCCAGAGTGTGTGGGACAGGCGCGCGTCCCTATTGACTGTTATTATGTGTTCTTGCTAGATGTCCTATTCTTTTACATTTAAAACATCTGGCACCCCTATGCCTACAATCAATGGAAAGGTGGTTGTACATACCACAATGTTCACATTGAGCCTCCTGTCTTCTTCCTTCGTATGGTTGTCGCTGCCAAGGTGTCTCACTAGCACGTCTGAACATGGGTTTTGCCTGCCTCCTGGTCCCTCGACCATTATATTCGGTGAAGGCAGTAGTCTGGTTTACTGACGCTGTGTTGCCCCCTGCCATTGTCGCAAGTTTCATAAGTTCAGAAACGTTCGTGACGTCTTTTAAGAAGATAAGCTTCTTTACATCATCATCAAGTCCATGGACGATTTGATCGAAGATTTCTTTGTCCGATCTTCCCAACCTCTGGCCACTCGCTTGTACCTTCTCCACATACTTAAATATATTCTGTTTGTTTTGCTTTCCTGACACGAATTTGTCGTACAATGACAGTTTCGACTCTTGGTCTTCAAATCTTAATATAAATGCGTCTTTCAATAACTCAAAATTGTTCCTTGTATCTTCTTTAAGAGACATAAACCATGACTCCCCTTCCTTTGGTATTGCTAAACAAAACTGTAAGCATGTTTGTTCTTCATTCCATTTGTTTATCTCTGCTATCTTATTGAATTTTGTCAGAAAGAAAGCAGGATTTTGTTCCAGATCAAATTTTAACAATGGAATGTCCATTTTTGGCATTTTGAAACTAATTCAAATTCTTAACATTACCAATTAAGTCCACTTGCTTTATGATCACATCCACATTTTGTTTTTGCCCGGATTCTCCACCATTATGTGACCGGACCGGGGAACCTGTGCACTTATCATTAAAAGCACAATACAACTCGCTTGCTGCGTTAACTGTTTGTTTTATTCATTCTTGTTTCTTCCTAATTCTCATAATTTTCTCAACAATACCTAGTTATAATATTTCCAACTATTCATCCTCTTGTTTCTAACCCTATCACCTCCTATTCCTGACTGACCTCCTATTCCTCACTGACCTCCTCCCCTTCAGAAACCCTTTCATCCCTAATATTAAGTCACGCCCACACACCTCACTAACCAATCATATCTATCTCTCATCCACCAATCATACAGTACCTTACTTCCTTATTTCTATCAGACTGTAATTAATTAGCACCTAGCCTAAGAATCTTTAGATCTTTAGTTACAGTCATTACTTATACCTAGAGCTGATAAGCATACAGTCTGAATCATAAGTGTGAAGTCAACATGAAAAGACTTCCCAGACTGTAACTAACACAATGTAATTTATATCAAGTTAAACATGTGGTCAAAAGTAACTTACTATTGCCATTCAGTAGACAAAGAAATCCTAACAATTCATGCTCTTAATTATGCTAGAATATATAAATTCTATAATACTGTTACTATGAAAATATATGAATTTATAATGCAAACAATCAAAATCAAATAATATTTATAACTCTGTGACACATGTCAGTCTAAATAAAGGAGTGATTTGCCATGACTCATCATCTTTAGCCAAACAGTGTGGGAGGCATTTGATGAACTTTACTTTCTATTCTTGCACATGATCAACCTTAATGGCTTTATTTGCTCAGACATCACTGCTGTATCAGCCATTGGAAAAACATTTATTCTTCTCAAATGAAACAAATAAATATCCCAGCCCGGTCAGATCCATCCCCGGAGCCTTAATTCCAGCTAAAATATGAGACATTTATGGAAATACAGATTTTATATTGGAATCCTGTCTCAACTATCCTCAGTTTTTGGTAAAATATGAGGAGACACTGAGATTTTATGTCCTAGTAGGGCAAATAAACTTGCTTTTTTGAATAATGGTTAGACAGTTGTGATTTGCATAAAAATTTTTATTATGATTATACTATTTTCGCTAATGGATACAAGGGATGGAAACTGATCATATTCTGGCCATAAGAGGATGCATTTCATTTCGTAAAAAGTCTAGCTTAAGATGTAATTAATAGATAAAGATATAAATAGTACAATATGGCACATGCTCAATGTGCAGAACCTAAAAACTGCAGCGACCTGCGTGATGGATGGATTTGATTAAGCGTTCCTTTTTTAGTGGCTTCTATGGCACCCAATTATTACATTGAGCTATTGAAGGTGGATTACAGAGCAAGGTTTATTAACTGACGTGGCAATCAATAATGCTCAAAAAGCACTTTAGACTAATTAAAAGCTATTTTCGAAAATCTTATTATTATTCCTATTCAATTAAGACACAAAAGTTTCATAACAGTGTGTTAAAGTGGCAGTAAAACATAAAAATGTGTTATGAACTAAGACTAATACATTTACAGAATGTTTATTTCTTTTTTATGTAGGCACTAAAGTTTATAGGTTTGCTATAGCAATAGAGTTGCCTTTATCAGACATATTGACAACCTGAACATACACCTGGAGAAGCGTATTTCTAGAGAATGCATGAATGGTACCCATTGGCTTAAATTAAGTCACAGTGGTGCAATGGATGTTGTTCCTCACAGTTTTTCGATTGGTGAATTGTGTCAATTTGATCCTGATTTGGGGATTGTTCAAGTGATCTGTCTTGAAGACACTTAAGTACTGGTTCTACCCAGAAAACAAACTCAGAAGTGTCACATTAAGCATCTAGCTTTCAACATAGTCACGCTAAAATAAATACATTTACACAGATGGACCTCTACTTGGGTTTGCTGCTTATTAACAAACTATGCACCTCTTTATTTATTTAAGTAATTTATCAGCAATAAGACTTATGCACGGTAGAGATCACGACATTCTCTAGATTTAGGTACATACATCATTCAAAACAATAAAGCAACAATGCTCATAGTAATTTTGCATGTTTGCACACCATGTTCTAGGTTTTCATTTCTGTCTGCAACAGTAATGACTTCCAGCACTTCCTGTTGAACTGCTGAGTGCAGATGACAATCTGACAACTGTTAGTGTTAGAGTGGTTTGATTGGTCAGTTGAGCCTGCCACATCAGACACTCTACTACTAATTAGTTCCCATAAATCACAGCCCTTGCTACAGATGGGCCTGTCAGAATCATCAGAAATGTGGTCATGGTTGAGACATCTTTTCCCTAACAGGGAACCCCAGCTCCCATCCATCATTCATCCATCAATCCCCTGACAGTGGAGAAATTGCCTTACCACCCTGGCTGATCCTGAATCATTAATTGCTCTAGGGGAGGTTTATATCGCCATCTACATAGCATTTTAGTGGGAAAGCATTTGGGGTCTTTCATTTTTGCCATAAAGTACTCTTTAATGAACATAAAACTCAGTGTCTATGACCTTTTCACTGTTTGTTTACTTCTGATTTCACTCAGTGCTCATTATCTTACATTATGCTTTTAATATCATGAAACTTTTCGTTCTACAAGTTTGCTTTTTAATGGCCTATGAACTTGATTTGTCAGATATTTGAGATGGAATTCTTATGATCAGCATAGGCCTTCGCCAGCATGTATAGAGTTCATTGTAACTTCAGCAAGAAATAGGGAATAAACTCTACTTCACTTATAATTATACAGCAATGTTCTGTTTCAGTGAGTTCATTAATTTTGGACATTGTAATTGAGTTTATTAAAAAAAAAGAAAAAAGAAAATTCAATTCTAGATCCATGCTAACCGATTGGTATCATGCAAATTTGACAATCGAATATTGGGACAAAAAATTAATCTGTTGGAATGTTTTTTACTTCTATTAGTATTTTGCAATTTCAAATGAATTAATACTATCATACATGGAAAGAATCCATTTTATTGACATAGACCCTTCTTTATGAATTTCTGGCTTGGAAAACAATGGTGGCATTAAATTCCATCTAGTCAAGTTGTGGCTTGTTGAGTCCAGAACTGCTTACATATTTCAATGGTCAGATGATATATGGATAAATATCCCATAAATTGTAATTTGTTAAATATTTAACTTGACTGATCCAAGAATGCAAGACCAGCTAGGAAGGATATCAAACTGATTAATGGCACAAGATTTTTATTTATTTGTCTGGGTGAACAGTGATATACTGAGATTTAAATAACTTATAGAGCATTAAATCAGCAGTTAGTAAATTATTTGATAAAACATCAAAGCTGTGGTTGATGTAGGCCGGTCAGTGGTTGAGATCTGTTTTTGCTGCATGTCTTGCCAGATTAGCTTGTGACCTATCAGTGCCAGTGGTATGGGAGGGGAAACTCTCTAGGTGCCTGACACCTGATGTGCCTTGTCAGCTGGGCTCTAACTGGCTCACAGATCATAGGAAATAGCTCTGTATCTTTATCAAAGAACCGTCAGGTGATGTATGTAAAATAGAAGTACATGTATGCTTTAATATTGAAAAGCATAAATATTGTTTGTTTAATTTTTGATACCAAATATCAAGTATCTTCATCAAAGAGCTGTCAGGTAAAGAATGCATGTATTTAAGAAGTTTCAGTTTAAAACTGAAAAGCTATATCTTATAATTAAAAAGTGGTGACAGTTACAGCATGTGGGGACTATATCCATTCATATTGAAATTTAGAAATATTCTTGGTTTAATACAAAAAAGTACTAAATATTTATCAATATAACTGTTAGTTATTGCATGACTTTGTGAGAAGCATATTAAATAGAGTTTATAAAATAAAAATAGTATATAAAACACACTATTATGTGAAGTTGGAATAAGACGTCAAACATAGAATAAACTGTTTTATTACAGCATTGTTTTATATTCAATTTACCATTTGTAATTTAAGAATTTTGCAGAGTAATTAGTGCAATAGACAACTGCATATATAACTGCATCAGAAAAATTGATTTTACCACAAAACTGTATACTTGTATGCATTTACAAAATTTTCACCAAAAAATTAAACTGTGGCCATGCGTACATGAATACAGTGTAGAAAAACAGTAAAAATGATCAAAGACACAAACAGTTTTAATGACAATGTCATGGAAAAATGCTTATTACACCAAAAGTATTGACAGAATATAACAAACATACATAAACAACATGAAATGCTCAGTTTTATGTGAAAAAAGAACAAAAATCATGCCCATTCTATGTTTGATGTCTTATTCTAACTTCACATAATACATTGTTATAAGTATTTTGTAATAAGCAATTTTATACTGGTTTAGCAAAAAGTCTTTGTCAATAAATGAATAGAAATTCTAAAGGTGCCTCAATTCTGAAGTCCCATTAAGACAGACAAACGCTTTTGAAAAGGACTGGTATATTTCATAAGATACGTCTGAAAACTAGTAAGACTGTTAATGCTGTTTTTCAGAGCGAGTGTTTATTCAGTAGATTTAAAATATGTGTCACTGCAGGCAACAGATTAATAGATTACATAGAAATGCCGGCGGGCGCTGCATGGAATTAGGGCGGGTCTTATGAGTGATGGGACTCGGAAATGTTTTGCTCTGAACGAAACAAATCTGTATTTTCTCATATGAATTGAATATTGAATAATAATCATTTCCTGACGTGGTGGTGATATTTTATGAAGGTTGGTAATTGAAATGTATGAATTAAACCAGGCTGCGATTTGAAAGCATTATCAGAAACACATCTATGCAAATATTTCAATTATATGTATCTGTTCTATATCAGAATATAATGCATTCTGAAATGATGTTTGAAGTAATGTTGAAATTGCATCCCAAGGGTTAGCACACTGCTGGTTTTCAATAGGCACACATTGAATTGGGTTCCCTATTAACTTTTAAACGGGGAAACTTTCAAACAGGGAAACTTTCAAACAGGGAAACTTTTAAACAGGGAAACTACGGGAGAGGTTTAGATTGAAAACAATTTTTTTTATGATTTATGTGCAGATGTAACTGATTTGGTCTGTGTTTATTAGTTAGGAATAAATATATATACGGCAGTTTGAAAATGGGATTAGCAGACTGAGTCATTTGATGGTTTATTGGATGACACAATCTGTAATGTATGTAGATTGTCAAAAAACTACTTCCAGGGTTTGGTCAAACACTCGTATGCAGAACAAAATTCAGACATGTTTGTTGAACCCTGGTCAGGCATGATTAGGTTGAGTTTATTATTCCATGTATTTGAGTAACTAGGTGGTTAGGGGATTTTTCCACTATACATTTTATATAGAATATAATTGAGGGGCGTCGCGGGAAAACCGGACTTAATGCATGTGCGTAAAGTGTCGTCCCGGATTAGCATGTGCAGTCCGCTCAGGCTAATCCGGGATGACACTTTACGCACATGCATTGAGACCAGTTTTCTCACGACACGCCACAATTCTAAAAGAAAGCCACCAAAACATACTGGGGCTTTGGCATCAGCTGCAGATGTGCCTGTAATATTATTAAGGTTCCTCTAGAAGACATTTTCACACATTGAAATGCATATGCTTTTATTGGGGAAAATATGGTTAGAACTTATAGCATAACCTTACTCGAAACTCTCTATACATAAGATACTTCTGCAGTTGTTTTGAAGTATTACAAGCATAAAACCTTGAGAGCAAGGAATAGGCTTCATTAATACTGGTAGCATGAAATTTTGCATGTGGTGTTATACGTCCATTATTAATTGTATTATTTACTGATGGAAATGCGATAGAATGTTTTAATCTTTATTCTTGCACCATTTTTGCACACTCCACCTCACTTGTAGGCTAGGAGCATTAGCATTTACATCTATGGGCTGTGTATGATAGCACCTGAGTTTGCTGGATCTTGGAGCCATCTAATTGTTCTCAGGTCTGCTTTTCAACTGAGCTGGCAGTTTTATGAATTCCTAAGATGAATCAGAATTATTTTGTCTGTATTTTTATTTGTCTTGAAATTATTACGCAACACATAACTGTTCCAATGGGAGCATAGAATTGCGTGTTGCAAAATAGATATGTTTTTGTGTGTGTGTGCATTTGTACACGATTGTTTTACTTGAAGAATAGGAACAGAAGCATTTGCAGATGTTCAGTTGATTGAAACAATAACAGATTTATCTTAGGCTGTTGTCAGCATGATTTTATGTTGATTTTACATGTTTTTGTGATTCTGAAATTTGTAATTTATTAGTCAAATGATGGCGAAGGAATGTTGAAATATATCAAACCAACAGATGAAAATAAGTTTTGTACTGATAGTTTCTGATAATATCACAAACTGTTTTATGTATTATGTTCTTTTAGTAAGAAGTTGGTGAGAATAATCAGACTATTAAATATGCTTCATCGGTAAAAAAAAGGTCGCGGTGGCGTAGTGGATATGGTGTCCGCCTAGCGATCAGGAGGTCCCGTGTTTGATCCCCACTCTGGGAGTGTTCTCAAGATCTCCCCAAAGACACCAAGTACTGGTTCTACCCAGGAAATGGACTCGAGAGTGTCTCTATAAGCCTTAGGCTTTCGATGCAATCAAGTTAAAATAAATAGGTTTAAAACTTATAAATGAAACAACTTCATACTGTGTAGCTATATACTTCTTGATAATGCATAACAGTTCTTCAAATATTAACAGTAAAAAAATACTGGTAACCATAATTCAATTTAACCTTAAAACAGCGTCAACCCACCATCTCTAAAATTCCTCTACTACTGTTAATTTATTTGTTTCTGTATTTTAATTTAAAATGTGTGTAAGGATTAGCAGCTGGTAGATTAAAGTTTTGATATAATGTTGCAATATCATTGTAAGCAAGATCATTTATATTATTTTACAAAAGAAAATTGTTCAAGGACTTTTTGATTGTTCACAGCTGGAACAAGTATTTTTGGAATGAATGGATTTTAAATTGAGAGCTTTGAACTTGTGTATCAGCATATGATTATTAGATGTCCAAAATTTATCCAGAGTTCACATCCATCTCTGCCATAACCATACAGAGTGGTATCTCCCCTTGGTGGCACAGCTAATACAAGTTCTCAAAACCATATGAGCCGCGTCGTGGGAAAACCGGACTTAATGCATGTGTGTAAAGTGTTGTCCCGGATTAGCCTGTGCAGTCCGCACAGGCTAATACAGGACAGCACTTTCCGCTTTTATGGTATTTTCTGTTTCAAGGAAGTCTCTTCTAAACATAAATTCACTGTAGGCGGAAAGTGCTGTCCCGGATTAGCCTGTGCGGACTGCACAGGCTAATCCGGGATGACACTTTATGCACAGTCGTTAAGTCCGGTTTTCTCACCACGCGCCACATATATATTTAATTGGAATGTAAATAAACAAATTTTAATCCAATAAAGTGCTAATGAATATTGACATAAATGATGGTAGTTCTCTCCTATTGGAAGCAAGTTATTCTGGTTTAATGAGTGGTGTTGTCATAAAGCCCAGTTGCTGCCTAGAGAGCCTGTGATCATGCACCAAACACTTGGGATTTATTTCCCCAAGTGCTGAGGTGCTGATGGCCACACAGTTGGGTTTATGGCACCATACACTGTTGCTCTCTCAGTGGTATTGTGAGCCATCTATAAGGGTACCCAATTCAGAGCCAGTATTCACTAACCGATTCTTAGAAAAGACTTAAGAATAAAGAATCTTCTTGAAACTGTTCTGTTCTAAAAAGGATATTAATTTGAATTTTATTCAGCATTCACCAACACTTATTTTATAATTCTTTATTTAGAATGATTTATTAATCACATACGCAACATTTGTAACTAGTATATTTGCGAATACACATGTATTAATTCTTGAGTCTAAGTCTATTCTTTAAGAATAAGAATCTGTTGGTGAATACAGGCCCAGATTGGGAATGTTTGCTTGTGTAAAATAATGCTAATAAGGGAATAATGATGAGGAATTCAATTTATTAGTAAAATTTAAACTAGTGGGATATTTTTAAGGTGTTTTATACATAAATATGCAAGACAAGTGTCATGATTTACAACTTATTTCCCATTGCCCGAGTATTTATGATTTTGTCATAACAGATTAAGTTTGGGAATTTATGCATTCTAGTTGGAATAAATGCACTTGTTTGGGAATTGGGAATGTTTCCCTTTTACAGGACCGTCTCGTTAAGAAGGAAACAAATAATAGGGAAGCAATTGTGACTGAGTTACAATTGATTGCAATACTGTTTTTACCATATGTAAATTTTGAGCTCGACTACTCGAAGAATAGCTGAGCTTTCCTACTACCCCCGGCGTCTGCGTCCGCGTCTGAATTTGGTTCAAGTTTTTATTCAAAAGTCTTGTAACTTAAAAACTACATAAGTTATTAACTTGAAACATGGAATATACCTTTGTCATCAACTCAAGTGTCAGGGCAACATTCCCCATAACTCTGTTTTGTATTTTGACATAGTTATGCCCCTTTTCACTTCAGTACTACAAAAGCTATTCAGTTGAAACTTGGAATATACCTTTGTCATCAACTCCAGTATCAATGGCAACATTCCCTATAACTCTGTTTTATATTTCGACAGAGTTATGCCCCCTTTTCACATAGATTTTCTGGTTAGGGTTTATATTCAAAGATTTTTTAATTTCAAAACTACGTTATTCACTTGAAATTTGGAACTAATCTTTGTCATCAACTCTAGTATCAGGGGCAACATTACCCATAACTCTATTTTATATTTTGACAGAGTTATGCCCCCTTTTCACTTAGATTTTCTGTTTAAAGTTTATATTCAAAAGTTTGGTAACTTCAAAACTACATAAATTATTCACTTGAAACTTGGAACTACCCTTTGTAATCAACTCTAGTATCAGGGGCAACATTACCCATAACTATGTTTTGTATATTTTGACAGAGTTATGTCCCTTTTTCTCATAGATTTTTCTGGTTAAAGTTTATATTCAAAAGTTTTGTAACTTCAAAACTTTATAAGTTATTCTTTTGAAACTTGGAACTAACCTTTGTCATCAACTCTAGTATCAGGGGCAAAATTACCCATAATTCTGTTTTGTATTTTGACAGAGTTAGCCCACGTTTTACATAGACTTTGTGGTTAAAGTTTTTGTTCTAAACATTTATAAACTATAAAAAGCTTCACTTAAAAGTTTTGTATTTTAACGAATGTATGTATCCAAAATATGTACCAACTGAAAAACTTCGAATAGTCGAGTGCGCTGTCCTCTGATAGCTCTTGTTTTATGAAATTTATGTTTATTGAAATATGAAGTTCCAGTTATTCAAATGTATTTCAATACTTGCAGCTTAAATATTTATTAAATTATGGAAAGTTAAGTTTCTTTTATTTTTTCATCTTCCATTGAAAAAAAAAAATCAATCATCTTAAAACACACTGGTAATGTAAAGTGTTTGGGTATTAACTGGTTTTTTTGGAAAAGTGATAAGAAAATATTGATGTATTCTGCCATGGAACCAATTGCATAATTACCAACAAAATCTTAATGTGCTCATTAATGTTTTCAATAAAAACTGAATCCAAAAAAAGAGTTTTGTGTCTGCTTGCCACTGAACTGTGAATTTTATTAAGAAATAAATATTATTGGCTGCAGAAAAAGCGTCTGTGAATTTTATTCTGGAAGTTAATCCATCTCAGAAAGACAAAGTAAATCATGTCTATCTGTATTGAAATAAGAATGCCTGTTTTAATTGGATCAACAGAATTCCCTAATTCCATTCATAAACATTGGATTTGACATTGTTCCAAGTAATTATTTTTTTTGTGAGCTAATTTTAGTTTTCAACCGTAAACCAGATGTAAACAACTGAATGTTCAGAAAGATGTGCTTCAGTATTTTGATGATATTGCAGTTGCAGTATTACAAATGAATATTTTAGAATTTGAAATATTGTTATTGTTGTTTTGAAATGACTAACACATTGCTGCTAATAAGTTTCAATATGAGGTTAAACAGAGAAGTGCACAGGACCCAGATGTTCTAAATTTTAACTGTGAATTTAAATAACCAGGATTAAAGTTTGGAAACAAATTTCTTGTTCTTTACTGAGATGATCTTCACTATGAAAGCTAAAATATGCAGAACCTTGTAAATACTTGGTGCAGATTTTGAACAGTGATAAATTTACCTGAGGGAAATCAAATCCATGTCTATTGGAAAAATAACCATGGTTACATTTTTACACAACTGGGCCCAGGTCTGTACAATGTGAGGTAGGCAGGTGAGGGTCTTCATCAGAATCCAGTACTGTTGTCTTCACTAGTAGACAAGATTACATTGCTTCTTGTTGTAACCACATATTGGAGATGCATTGTATGCAGGCCTATTAAGTATGACACTGTTTCAATGTCTCCATGTGCTTGGGGTAAAGAACATCTTCTGACGCCTCCTGTTCCATACCATTTCTCATACCCAGTCTAAAATTTTATGTTGTTAATGAGCCCATGCTATTATGTTTATACAAAAATCAGGCATTTAAAACATTTTTTTTTAAATCATGGTCGTGGGCTGATTAAGAAAAAAAAAAAATTTAGTATATAGCAGGGATCATATTTTTCTAGAAAGTCAATCGGTCCTGAAGTCGGCCAATCACGCTCAGGTTGTATCCGAATTTTGTGTATCCGAAAATGGTGCATGTCTGAACATGCATATTTTAAAGTATTACTATTATCTTCACAGTTTTCACACCTCAAGCTCCAATAAATGTTCATTTCTTTGTTTGTTATTAGTTGTAACTTCACACACATTTGCAATACATGCGATACAAGAAGTAACATAAAAATGCCAATTCTGTATCCGAATTATGTGTATCCGAAAAAATTAGGTATGTTCGAAATTGTGTATTTTAATTATTAATATGAACTAAAAAGTTTCCTTACCTTAATTTTCAATCAACTTTTAATTTCTATGTCTGTTAAATGAGTTTTGCTGAACTAAAGTTAAAATACAATGTAATACAATATGGCCACTACATTTTTGTACTGTAAAATTAACTATGTGATGTAATGAACGTCAATTAAGCCAAGTAACATACACTTTAATTGTACTTAACCATGTTTTTACTATGATGTTTAGTTAGATTTCATATTACTATGAATATTTTATATACACTAAAACCCCGCTTTACAACCACCTCGATTTTACGACCACCGCGCTAAAGCGCACACTTTTTAAAGACCCAAGTAATTTCCTATATATTTAAATGGTCGCAAACCCCGATTATACGGGCACCTGGCTTTTCCGTATTACCACCACTAATCCCAGACCAAAAGTACCAAATAACGCTCAACCCTGTTATTGCGACCAGTGTCATTTAGCAGTTGACACTTTACATCATCAATTAACAAAATAAACTGCGGAGATAATTAAGCATACTGCCTTGCGGTATAAAAGAGATGTGTGAAAAACAATGTGACATATGTTTTGATACTGGATTAGCACATCGACTATGTATCAGATTAGATTAATTGAAACTCTGACAGATCGGGGTAATACGGCTGAATACTGAACGAAACAGTGTTAATTAATGATTTTTTTTATTTAACTTCCGACTTCATGTAAAGTTCACATCCATAACTATAAGTTACAAAATCTGTATACAATTAAACATTATATAGAAACAAACTAAAAGTTTCGTTCAATATAGAGTATTTATTGTTTTCAAGCAATCTTTAAATAACACAGACAAATGCATGTACTGACTCTGTAATTTGCCTTACCACGATAATACGACCACCCCAATATTAAGATCACTCATATTAAGACCCGCAAGTGGTCATTTTAGCGGGGTTTTACTGTAATTAAGAATGGAGCAGAGTACAATAAATTACAGGCAGCAAATGCACGTTTTCCACGAGGATTACATGCGGCTAGCTGCTATTATCAGTCTCTATAGTAACCGGACACGATTTTATCGTGGAGAAGTACACTCTGATGTTGACATCAAAGACCGATTGGTGTCAGTAATATAACACAGTCAACAAACTACAGCAAAAGCACTCCAATTATTGATCGATAGTGACACGACTGGGGTTGTTCACGCATCACTGATCGGCAAGCGTTCGCAACTACAATGCATTGGGGCCATAAAATGTGTGTATTGTGTATTGAAATCAGGGGATTAACACGTTTTTTTATAGTGAGTGGAGAATTTAAGAAAACTGGTCGGACTGAATACCAGTCATTTCAATCGGTCTTTTTCAAACCCAATCACAGGCTGTCAACTGGTCCTACTTTTTCCTACTTTTTTGATTCACTCATACTTTTTCCTACTTTTTGGTAACATATCTCCTATTATTCCTACTTTTGTAGTTTGCCAGAAATGAAGATGACTTAAATAATGTTTTATATGAACATGAACAATGTTTTAAGTCTATTTGTAGATTTGTTGTGTAGATGGGACATTGTAGTACCTTTCCCTGCCAAGTTGACTGTTGTCTCGTACTATTTATATTGTATGTATCGACTTTGACATGCATAGCAGGGGTGTAGCTTGGTCCCTTAATATGTGTAGGCCACTTTACAAGTTGTCCGGGGTGTATGAGGTAGTGGGTTACCCCAGCATTTCTTTTTGCGTTTGGTTTTGGAGATAATTTTGGGTTTATATTTGGTAGCATCACATCATTTTGATGTGTTATCATGAACACTGTTAAATGGGTCAAATAACACAACATTATCTGCATAAACTTGGAATAGATTAGATTAACAAACCTGGTATATTTACTTCGGTTCACTGAAAACCTATGTAAGAACACATTGGCGAGCATGTATAGATTTCAAGACACTAATGATTGTCAACATTGTCATTTTTAAAACTCCGCTCTTATCTGCTATAGGTATGTTACAGACACTTCCCTGCATCTCCACCCAGGAAACTTTGTTTATTGTAGATGTGGCATATTAATTATTTTCAAATTTTCAGAAAAATGTTTAGGCCACGGCCTATATGGGTAAAGGAAGCTACGCCGCTGCATAGAATTGTATTCACAGGCATTTAAAGGTTCTTAGATATTTAAAGTATTTAATGGGGGCTCGGTCAACAAGAAATTGTCTTCCGATTGCATTATAATTTATATTATTTGATAGAAATGTGCTTTACTGAGACATGACTTGTGCATTAACTAAATAACAAATAATATCATACACAATAAGATATTTGATACAAACACATTAGCAAAAACGTCTGAAAAAATTAAAACCCCTTGCGGGATTCGAACTCAAAAATTAATAGCCATACGAAGAAATGACAGTAGACAGCGGTTCTACTAACTGCGCTTTAATGCTTTAAAAGGAGCCGTGTGTAAACTATGGTTATACAAAATGCTCACAATTCTGACGTCAAAATGTAAACAGGAAAAGGGCCAAACAAACAAAACCCTTATTATAAATTGATTTTTATCTCAGAATGCGTACACTCTTTTCCCATTATATATACCCTGTTTTAACCATTATTATATGCCAGTATTAATATCTAAATTTCAGATTTTCTTAGGAGATTGCCCCCTTGAGGCCCTTTTTGATGACATAGTCCCTTTAAAGACAAGTTAAAAGTTATGTACACTGAAGAATTAATCTTTAACCATATACAAGTGTTGATATAATCGTGATTTTGTTCCCAATGGTGGGCTTACTGATGGAGCTTAGTGAATCGGTACTTCCCAGATAAAAATATCTAGTGTAGATTTTTTTTCTATTCGAATACATATACAAGACGTCAAATATTTAGAATCTGGGATAAACATCTCACTGCCTCAGAAATCTAGCAGGTTGTAGTCTACTTCTTTATCACCTAAATTGGAAATCAAAACAAAAGTTTTCATAAAGTTGTATTGACAACAACCTGAGCCATTGACCAATTATCTTCTTTTTGTTGTTCAAGAATTTTTTTTAGCAATTTCTGAAAATAAAACTATTATCAAGATTTATCTTAATACAATGTATGTACGGAGTGTTGTTCTTTTATATTATGAAGATAATCTCAAAGTTGGAGTATAACCTCATCCTTGGTTTTGAGTAAGTCAAACCAATATCTTAGAAATCCCTGTGTGTTTCACCTGCCTCCCACCAGTGTAGGCCCAAACCACAGTAGGCTCAAGTCTTAGTGGGGTCAAATTGAGAAAGCTACCCTAGTTTATGGAAGATGAGTGGTTCTACCCAGGTGCCTGCGTGGTTTTTGTCTTCCTCCATCATGAAAAGCTGGAAATTGCCATAATATAACTTGCAGATGAGTATAACATTAAATCCAATAAAAAGTCAGCAAAGATTGCCAGATATGACTTGCAGTACAACTTCTGAGAAATACAATTGATTTCACATTGCTTGATACTATTGGTAGTAGTAACTCTGTGAAATGTTGCAGGCTCATTTGGAATTGATGTAATATATTCTCCAGTGTACATATTAATTGTATTCATATGCAGCCGTATGTTCATATAGAGCTAGTTATCAGTATGTTTGTATTATAAGTTAATACATTTAAAAAAAAATTCAGTATTTTGGGAAGATGTCTCATGGGTACCGGTTATTTACATTTCTGAGTCAATTTAAGCATTACTATGCTTTGGTAAGTGTTTAAAAATTCCTACTTTTTGACGAGAAATATATACTTTTTCCTACTTTTCTCCTACTTTTTTGAAAAGAAAGCTCCTTTTTTTTCCTACTTTTTCACTGAGGGCGAGTTGACAGCCTGCAATCGGTCTCGGACCGACAAATCGAAAATAATATGATCCCTGGTAGATATATCTATATACAATATAAAATGTATTTTCAGGTGGTCATGCTCTCGAGAATCAGCCGTTCCAGCTGCAGTGGAGTTGGGTGTCCTTCCAAGACGCCCGTATCCATGGAAACGAGACCCAGGAGGTCATAGAGGTCACTGTGGTGCGCAGGGGATACCTGGGGGATGTCAGCTCTGTCAGTGAGTATTGGAATTACCTGTACTTAGATACTAATCTTTTCGCAGATTGTTTTTTATTTTCTTAGTTATTACTGAAAGGACCATTTGAAGAAGTTATTGCTTTTAAAGATTAAGTGAAAACAGTTATTATGAAGAAACTTTAATATTAAGTAAAACCTTTGACGATGGATTTAACTCCAACATCTGGGCAATTTGTTTTGTGTGTGTTTGTTTTCAAATATATATAGTAAAAGCTATAAAGTTGATATAAACATATCTGTCAAATTTACTGAAAATATGTGACAACAATCAATAGACCATTAATAATAACATTTAAGTTGTCAGTGTTGTGTAACCTACATGCCACTGTTGTAGCCATGGAGATCACAGAGGGTACTGCCTCCCTGGGACAGGACCTGTCACGCCAGTTCTTGAAGCAGGTCACTTTCAGTCCAGGTATGTCGATGATGCTACCACATTTTGTATGTAATGTCTAGTAAAATCAGAGTACAGAAACAATGGGAATTACTAGTAGTAATGTACCGCAGTGTTTCAGTGTAATATATAAGGTGTGTGGTGGGAAAACTGGGCTTAATGCATGTGCGTAAAGTGTTGTCCTGCTTTTTACGGACGGCTTTTTCCGCCTCCGGTGGATTTATATTTAGAAGAGACTTCCTTTAGACAGAAAATACCATAAAAGCTGAAAGTGCCATCCCGGATTAGCCTGTGCAGACTGCACAGGCTAATTCGGGACGACACTTTACGCACATGCATTAAGTCCGGTTTTCCCACGACACGCCTCATATGTTTTCTCTTGAATTCTTTTAAGTTTTAAGTTTTGTATTCCATAGCACATAGCACGTATCAGCCTTATGGAATTCAATAAATTAAACAACTGAGGCAGTCATCAAAATTAGCAGTTGGCCAAGCAAGTTTGTATTCTTATATAATTACATGAAAGAAAATGTTACAAGCCCGCCTATATAAAAATGAGAATATCAGAAAGCCCGGTTAAAATACAGGCTTGCGCTAATTTTTACCACTGTTGCGGTGCTTTTGCCCTTAGTTTGTCTTAAAATATATATATATATTTATAAAACATATAAGTTGCTTCATTTTTTTTCGTAATATACTATTATTCTTGTGGCTGATATCTAGGTCAGAGTGAGAGGCAGTGGCGTGTAGCCGTAAGAGACGACACATTGTTCGAGAGGGAAGAGACTGTCACACTTCACCTCACAGACCCTGAGGGGGCCCTGCTGAAGGATCCACAGGTTGCCGTGGTTACCATACATGACCCGGAGGATGGTAATCTTAGCAATGAGAATTATAGTTATTCAATGTCATTGTTGTTGTAAATTTATTAGTCTATGCTGAATGCCTTGAGTTTGTCTGTTATGGTCTGCAGATTAATTGAAGTCCCATAATTAATTGCTGCCTTACTGGTAATGCGATAAACCTCTTGGTGCAGAAACACAGCATCTTCATGAAATGATACTGGCTTAATGCACTGTGGTAGTGGTGGGATAATTATTATGCCCCCCATCGAAGATGGTGGGGTATATTGGTTTGCTAATGTCGGTTGGTAGGTCGGTCTGTCGGTAGACCACTTTCGTTTCTGCTTAGTTCAACAGTTTTCATCTGATCTTCACCAAACTTCATGAAAATGTTTGTGGCCATAATGTCTAGGTCAAGTGCAATAATCAGCCAAATTGCTCCAGGAATTGTGGAGTTATGGCCCTTGAATTAATGTAAAATTGGCCTTTTAAGCGTTTCCACTCTGTAAGTCCAACAGTTTTCATCCAATCTTCACCAAACTTCATGAAAATGTTTGTAATAATAATATCTAGGTCAAGTTTGATAATCAGCCAAATTGCCCTAGGAATTGTGGAGTTATGGCCCTTGAGTTATCTAAAATTAGGTTTTTTAGCCGTTTCCGCTCTGTAAGTCCAACAGTTTTCATCCAATCTTCTCCAAACTTAATGAAAATGCTTTTTATAATAATATGTAGGTCAGGCTGAATAATCAGCCAAATCGCCCCAGGAATTGTGAAGTAATTGCCTTTGAATTATCTGAAATTTTTAGCAGTGTCTGTACTCTAAGTCCAGCAGTTCAGGGCTCGAATTTAGCACTCACAAACTCGCAAAATATAAGTAAAAATCAGTGTTGCGAGTATTTTGTTCTGCTGCTCGCCAAAAAATGGAAGTGAAAAATATAAATGTAACAATAAGAATCTTCATAAGACATCCTAACCTCACTTTTACGCAAAGGTCAGATGTTAAACTGTCCCCAAAAAGTCCAACAGGACACACATTTTGGTTAAACCAGTCACAACAGTGTCAAACTGCAACATTTTTTCTTAAATAATTTGATTTTTGTGTATTATTATGTTAAAATATAAATTTAAAGTTAAATGACTGGACAAAGTGTAACAGTTGTTTATTGTATAAACATTTACTATGAAATATTTTTGGTCATCAACACATAATTTTTTCAACACTGGTATGAATATAATTATCGTGAACACAATTATAAAACTCACAAACTAAACCAACAACTCATTTGAATCTATCGATTGGAGTTTTGGGTCGTCATCTGGTTTGTCAATGATATATATGAATTGGTCCGTCATAGAATTGGGCTGTATTGACTCTACACTGCGGATACTGGTTCACAGTTTACAGTTAATAATACACATTTTAACAAAAACGAGTATTTAGTTGATTTTGTTAATAGTAAATGAAATTGCGAGAAGAAACTAATTGTTGCAAGTTGAAATATAAGTCACTGGCAAAAATTTGCTAGTGGCAAAAACAGCTGAATTCGAGCCCTGCAGTTTGTATCGGATCTTCACCATACTTAATGAAAATGTTTGTTATAATAATATGTAGGTCAGGCTGAATAATCAGCCCAGGAATTGTGGAGTTATTGCCCTTGAATTATTTAAAATTGGCCTTGTTAGTGGTTTCCGTACTCTTAAGTCCAACAGTTCATAGCCGATCTTCACCAAACTTGGTGAAAATCTTTGTGGGCGTATTATCTCAGTACAGTTCGTTAATCAACTAAATCGTCCCAGTAACTGTGGAGTTATTGCCCTTGATTATCTAAAATTATCTTTTTTTAGCTATTTTAACCTAGAGAGGGGCATAACTGGTTTACAAACAGCTCTTGTTATAATATGGGTGCATTTTTGTTGGGGATTTTATATAATTTTTTTTATCTCGACCAGAGTTAAAAACAAGTGGTTATTGTTGTCCTAGCAAAGTGAATTTATAGTGCTGTTTTATTCAACCAGGAAAGTCACCATTCAAACAGCTTCTCCAACACAGGCTTTACTATGCTGTCTGGGTTTGAGGGCCCAAGTCTGAGATGAGCTTGTCCTAGATGACTTATGTCATTTACAGACAAGACAATGACAGCCCAACTTCTAATTGATAGATCTAAATAATTTTATGTTTCTTAATAGCGATGGTTTTTGTACTGCAATTTCTAGTTCTAGTGCATGTACATGACATGGTTGCAAACAGCTCATATGTTTCACACTTTGGATAATTGATTGCATAATACTTCAGAGGGGCGTATCGATCGGTAAGTCGACAATATCATTTACAAAAATAAAGTTAAATTACAGAGAATTAATATCAAAGCATTGTTAAATACAATAGTTTTGTTTCTATGAACATTTGGCAAACATTTATTATTTAATTATTCAAACAGTTCTCCCCAGGGACGCTTTCGATGGCACGCGAAAATTAATAGTAGTCGTCAAATTAATATAAATGAAATGTACATATGGTATTGTTACGCGCATGCACACTATTGATCAACTTTGCATAGCGGGTACGGTGTTCATTGAAGAGCGGGAATTTGTAGGCGCGAGTTTGAATCCTGCTAGAATTATGTTGCCCAAAATTTGTTTTTGTCTTTGTTTATACTTTTTTCTAAATGATTCTATCAATTGATGTTACCAATTGAAAAAATATATTCAAGAAAAAAAAGAAATTGTGTTGTAATATATTTCTTAATTTATGCGAAATACCGTCGATACGCCCTTTTAGTGAATTATTTTTTGCATCATACTTTTATCATTTTATTGTATGGTAAATGAAATCTAAGACACATTACATTATTATACTAGCAATTGTTGGCCATTTGTTGCAAATAAACTTTGTACGGCAATGGATGGATCCACGCTGAACATAATGAATTGCTTTTCGTAGAAAATGCATGTGCTTAAAGTGTCTTCCCGGATCACACAGGCTGATCCGGAACGGCACATTCTGCCTACAGCGGATTAATGTTTCGAAGAGACTTCCTTGAAACAGAAAATACCATAAAAACAGACAGTGTCGTCCCGGATCAGTCTGTGCTGACTGCACAGGCTGATCCGGGACGACACTTTACGCATCTGCATTTAGCCCGGTTTTCCCACGACACGCCTCATATATACATAAATGAGTCTGTTTGATCTACTAACTGGGCTGTCATGTTCTGATTTTTCAGTGACTTTCGGTTGCATACCGGTATGATGGTGCCGTATGATGCTTAGCATCATTGTTTTTCTTGTAATTAAGCTGAACAACTGAACTCGTATTTATTGGATCTGCTCATGCTATATATTATCAGGGCTGCTATTCACCAACCAATTCTTAAGCTTAAAAATAAAGAATAGACTTAGACTGACGAGAAATAATGTGGCGTGTCATGGGAAAACCGGGCTTAATGCATGTGCCTAAAGTGTCGTCCCAGATTAGCCTGTGCAGTCCGCACAGGCTAGTCCGGGACAGCTCCTGCTTTTATGGTATTTTCTGTTTCAAGGAAGTATCTTCTAAACATATATCCACTGTAGGCGGAAAGTGCCGTCCTGGATTAGCCTGTGCGGACTGCACAGGCTAATCCGGGATGACATTTTAAGCACATGCATTAAGACCGGTTTTTCCAGGACGCGCCTCATATTGTTTTTGCAAAAATGCCTCATACCTATGTTGCTTATGTCATGAACAAATCATTATAATAAAGAATGCGATTAATACAAAGTAAGCTTTAACTTAACAGTGTTTTTTCAGTAGAACAGTTTCAAGAATAAACTTTATTCTTACTTCTTAAGTCTAAGAATGGGTTGGTGCATATGGAAAATACCCTAAAAATGGATTGACCTTTACAACTTTTGTAGAATATGCAATTATTTTACCTGTTTTATACTCGTTTTGGTCATTTGACAGATGTGCATGTTTTGTCGTAAACAAAGCACCTGCCCATGTAAAGCAGTAACATAGTATGCGTCCATGCATGTTCATAAAATGTACATGAAATGAAAGGTTAAAAGTAGGAGAGTTTGTCAACAGGTACCTATAATGTTTGTTTGTCCATTCCCAGAGTACAGTGTGTATTTCCTGTGTCAGTGCATGTTCATAAAATGTAAACGAATGAAAGGTTTAAAAGGAGGAGAATTTGTCAACAGGTACCTGTAATGTTTTGTTTGTCCATTTACAGAGGGCAGTCTGTACTTTCTGGAGACGCGGCTGGTAACCATGGAGAACGTTACCACGGTGGATATTCCGGTGCGGCGGGACGGTGACATGTCACATGACCTCTCTGTACTCTGCTACACTAGGAACGGTATGGCGAGAAACCTCAAGACCAGACAAATATTTATTAAAACTATTGTCTTGACACTAAAACGTGTAACATACATTTCGTCACATAATGATAATATTAGTGATTACAGTTACATGGTATTTTATATATGATCATATAAATTTAAAAAAAAGACATATGTGGCACAGAGAATCAATTGTAAGAAAGATAAACAATTGTAACAAAGAAACATAAGGGATTAAATTATTTCGAAAATCACGCAATACTCACTGATAACTTATTAACTGTTTTGTATAATCATGATAGTTAGGTTTTATTACTAAGTTGTTAAGTGCGTCACAAAATGTAAAAGATATATATGCAAAGCTTAGAAATAACATAAAAATATAAATACAAAATGAATATCATATTTTAAAATAGCGTGTAACTTAACCTGTGCTGCATAAATTAAGTGTGCATTAATGTGTTAATAGATTGACCTTAGGTAGTAAATACCTGTATATTATTACAGATAGGTTTTCACATCCTGTTAGGTGTAAAAAAAAAATTTGTTTTAGGTAACCCGACCTACCCTAAAAAAATGCCCCGACCCTAGAACATTTTATTGGGTTTGTCCGATTGATTTTTGGTTTATTTACCTTTTTCAATAATTAAATGTGATTTTGGATAAATACGTGGTTTGTTTTGATAGTATCCACTTATAAACAATGTTTAAGGATATTAATGATACGTTTTGAATATTTATTCAGTTTTAGAATCTTTAAGTTGACCATTTGCCAAAAAAATAATAAATAAAAAAAATCCCGACCTAATTTCCCCAAATTTTTGGGGCATGTTACCTGAAACAAACATATTTTTTTTAACACCTTATGAAAGACAAAAAAGTGGAAATATAAAAAATTCTATTTTGCCATTGTAAGCTTAAATCAGTACTCATTCTTGGTTGTGTCTTTTTTATGTGCTAATGTTGGCTGTGGTTTAACATCTCCTATTTATCAAAAGAATTTATGCTGACACATATTTTCCTAAGTCATCTATTAGTTACATTTGTATCAATGGTAATAAATGAAGAAAATAACTTGCCATGGTCAGCACAAGCAGAAGTCTGGATAGAAGCTGCTAGTCAAAGTGCAAGTCATTTTGCAGACCTAGTGTTGTAATGCTTTAGCCATCTTCAGTTGCCCAAACTTAGACTGCTGAAAAGTGGGGTTAGTTTTCCTTAGAATCATCTATTCTTTTTAAAACTGTATACATACTAAGGTCAGCTGCGACACGGCCCTCGGGTTAAAATGTTTGGCTTCTGTCAATATTTATTTTGGAACATTAAATGTACCAACTCTTGGTTTCAACTCCTATGCTCTTGTAATTGTATGCACAGTGCATATCAATAGTAATTTCATTTGGATCGTAATGTAATGCAAACACGTGGTTGCAAATCGTATACTCTGCTAATGTTATACACAATACATAAAGTAGTGATTTCTTGCTAAATGACTGATATAATATTATTTCCAGGGAAAGCCATGGGCACTAAGGGTGACAAGGTAGATAGCAACTCTGACTTCATATCCCGTCCTCAGGACCATACCAGTGTCATCAGATTCACCAAGGGAGAGAACCAGAATGTGTGCAGAGTTACTGTCCTTGATGACTCTCTTTATGAGGAGGCAGAAAACTTCTACGTGGTGCTGGCGGGGACTGTAGGAGGTCGTATTGGCAAGAATTCTCAGGCCGAGGTTGTCATAGCAGCAGACCCTGCTGATGGTAAATTGTTTATTGTAAATTAAGGAGGTGTGTCGTGGGAAAACCGAGCTGAATGCATGTGCCTAAAGTGTCGTCCCGGATTAGCCTGTACAGTCCGCTTTTATGGTCTTTTCTGTTTCATGGTAGTGTCTTCTGAACATAAATCCACTGTAGGCGGAAAGTGTCGTCCTGGATTAGCCTGTGCGGACTGCACAGGCTAATTCGGGACGACACTACGCTCATGCATTAAGCCCAGTTTTCCCACGACACACCTCAAAGATACTTTGTCCCGAAATGTAGCTCACAAACTTAATTTCTTCCCCTAAAGACCCCAATGGAAATGGTACTAAAGGCAAACAAACTTTGAACTTTGTTATAATAATAACTTACATAATTAGAAAGAGGTTAGGTTAGGATATTTTGTTTTGGTATTAAATTACAGCAATATTGATAATATTTTACCATACAAAATGAAATTAAATATTAATTGTTACAGCAAAGCAATCATGTTGATTTTATCATGCCTGTAAGAAATAAGATAAATTGTGCTATAAAAACATTATCGAAAGAGTGTCTTCTATTTGTTCTCTCTTTCTTTCGCTTGTTGTTTTTCAACAAACATAGACGGCAATTTGCAGAATGTTTGTGTGAGGAATGTTTCAAGTGCACGTCTGGCTGAGATATTTTCATCTTGAAATTCCTGCCGCAATGATACACTCTTGATTGTCTGAAGAAATGGTCCAGTGTTACTGGGTGCTAGGAGCTTGATTTTTGTCACTGTTGCAACTAGTTTAGAGCCAGTCCACTAATCCTTGCTGTCCTTTGTCAGTTGCAAAACAGGCCGCTCATTTCTACAGTTCGATCTGGATCAGATCAGTCTACACTTCCTTTCAGTTTGATCAGGATCAAATCAGCTTACACATCCTTGCAGTTTGATCAGGATCAGATCAGTCTACACATCCTTCCAGTTTGGTCAGGATCAGATTAGTCAACACATCCTTGCAGTTTGATCAGGATCAATTTATACTTCCTCTCAGTTTGATCAGTACTGGATCAGTCCACACACACATACTGGCAGTTTGATCAGGATCAGATCATTCTACACTTTCTTACAATTTGGTTAGGACCAATTATATCTACACATCCTTTACCATTCACTTACTACTTGTTTAGTTAAAAAAAACACAAGTTTCTTAGCACCAACATACATCAGTTCCTGTTGCATGCCATGTCAGAAAGCACAGTTATGTCCGGTGTTACTTGTTTACATGCCTTGTCAGCAAGCACAGTTATGTCAGGTGTTACTTGGTGATCAGCTCCTGTTGTATGCCTTGTCAGCAAGCACAGTTATGTCCGGTGTTACTTTGTGTATGCCTTGTCAGCAAGCACAGTTATGTCTGGTGTTACTATGTCTTGTCAGCAAGCACAGTTATGTCTGGTGTTACTATGCCTTGACAGCAAGCACAGTTATGTCCGTTGTTACTATGCCTTGCCAGCAAGCGCAGTTATGTCTGGTGTTACTATGCCTTGTCAGCAAGCACAGTTATGTCCTGTTTTACTATGCCTTGTCAGCGAGCACAGCTATGTCCAGAGTTACTATGCCTTGTCAGCAAGCACAGTTATGTCTGGTGTTACTATGCCTTGTCAGCAAGCACAATTATGTCCGGTGTTTCTATACCTTGTCAGCAAGCACAGCTATGTCCGGTGTTACTATGCCTTGTCAGCAAGCACAGTTATGTCTGGTGTTACTATGCCTTGTCAGCAAGCACAGTTATGTCTGGTGTTACTATGCCTTGTCAGCAAGCACAGTTATGTCTGGCGTTACTATGCCTTGTCAACAAGTACAGTTATGTCTGGTGTTACTATGCCTTGTCAGCAAGCACAGTTATGTCCCGTGTTACTATACCTTGTCAGCAAGCACAGCTATGTCCGGTGTTACTATGCCTTGTCAGCAAGCATAGTTATGTCTGGTGTTACTATGCCTTGTCAGCAAGCACAGTTATGTCTGGAGTTACTATGCCTTGTCAGCAAGCACAGTTATGTCTGGTGTTACTATGCCTTGTCAACAAGTACAGTTATGTCTGGTGTTACTATGCCTTGTCAACAAGCACAGCTATGTCGGGTGTTACCCTGCCTTGTCAGCAAGCACAGTTATGTCTGGTGTTACTATGCCTTGTCAGCAAGCACAGTTATGTCTGGTGTTACTATGCCTTGTCAACAAGTACAGTTATGTCTGGTGTTACTATGCCTTGTCAGCAAGCACAGTTATGTCTGGTGTTACTATGCCTTGTCAACAAGTACAGTTATGTCTGGTGTTACTTTGCACAATTTTGTATGGTGTTACTTGGTGGCTCAGCACAGCTTGTATTTGTCTCTTGTTGGTCTACATGCTCTCTTGACAACTTATACAGTTTTAAGCATCTCTGTCATTTGTCTTTCTATTCTTATCTTAAAACGTGTTTGGGAACATCAGTTGAGTAATTTTGGAACAAATGGTTTCTAACAGAATGCAAGATTCTGTTAGCACTGTTTTCAGCAATAGTGAGACTTTTTTTTTCAAAAGAATGTAAATTCTGGCAAAAGCTGCTTTTACTTCAAATAATTCTGGAAAATACTGAATTGGTTTTGCTTATTTCTGCACAAACAAATGCAGGTTGAAGCTTGGAATCCTTTGAAAGCTGTCTAAATATTTTTTTCGCAACTTTTTGTATGGCAGTTTTTTTTTTCTAAGAAAAAGGCAGTTTGAAATGCAGGGAAATATTTCTTAGCATTGCACGAGCTAGATTTAAAGTAATACAACAGATAATCTTCGGAAATATAAATGCCCGTTTTCATAGAATTATTTGCATGCTTCGATTGACAATTGCAATTGCCCATACATAATGCCAGGACCCCAATATGTCCTGGAGATTTCCCAAATGTGCAGATATAACTGTATTGATGCCTCCATTGATGGTTTTAAGTATGACAGTGATATGTGAGCTGCTTTGTTGGTGTTGTCAAGGAAAGCATCTTCCATCACAGAGAATACAAGTACATTTTATCAGCACTGTTTGGATTTCTCGAATTTTGATATTAACAACATTGTGGTCAGCACATGAACAGGATAAATAATATGGCTGAAAATTGGATAAGACAAAATAGTGTGAACCATACATTTTTTTCTGCCAGAGTAATGAATATGATTTTATATGAGGCGTGTCGTGGGAAAACTGGGCTTAATGCATGTGCATAAAGTGTTTTCCCATGATATGAGAAAATTCTTCACATTTAAAGATATTTGGAAAGCGTTGTAATTTTTAAAAACAAATTAATCGTTATTCTTACAGTTGTGTATACATGATATTCAAATAAATAATATGAAAATGCATCCATTTTTAGAATATAATGACCTGATCTTAGACAAGTTCTTGATACTCTTGAAATAGTTTCAGACCACTGTCCCACAGAAAAAAATCATAGAAATCATGGACTTCAGATATAATCTTGGTATAGAAATATGTGAGTGCGTGTGTTGGAAATCACGAGTGGAAAGTTAGCAGTAGCTAAAACGGATTAAAAAAACTTATGTAGATGGTACAGAAGTTGAAAGTATAGTTTATTTCACATGACACCTGTCTAAATTCTTGCATATTCTGCAGCAAAGACATTTAATGCAGCTGAATATATAGTATCAAAGATTTATATTATACATCTCTGCCACAAAGCAGTTATCTTTATGTGCACTCTATATCTATAGAGATTGAAATAAATAATTCTGGTTTTAGTGCAAACCGATTCCAGATTTCAATTTTCTGTGCGTTTGTCAATAAAAAGTTACTTAAACTGTCAGTTTTCATCTTGAATACTGCAAATTCAAATTATATTGATGAAAGTACAAATCATAAAGTAGGCCCTCCCTCTCTTACAGTTAGTTTGAAATATCTAAAATTCAGAAATATGTAAATAAATTTGTCTGCACATTATGTTTGAGAGGCAATAACGTATGAAAACACTTGAGTGCATATTATTTTATGATTTTGTACCTTCGTATGCACTGATGTAAATGTAAGACAGTAAAACAGCAGTGAAGTCTGTGGGAATCCAGCAGGGAAGGTAGCATCCACCCTGGAGTGGGTTCAAGTAGGATGCTAGTGTTGTGCATGAAGTCTTCATGAAGATTATATGAGTGCATAGTTCATGAAGTATTTATGAACAAACCCATTCTTTCATACATTTTCAGAAAATGCATGAAATTTTCTTGAAGCTATGTTTAATGATTTTGTCATGCATTTGTCTCATTTTTAGTTCACTTCTTCTTTATGAAGTCATCATGAAGCAATTGCATGAAGTATTCACAAAGATTTCATGAACACTTCATGAAGTATGCCTACACATTTTACTGGGGTCTAGGGCAGGGGTATATCTACATGTAGGCCAATTTGGAGTATACTCATAGTAACAGTTGAAAATTGGGCCCTATTTATTTAGTAACTTGTGAGCTTTAGTAAACATTTATTGTATGAGCTAATACAAAAAATATTAAAGTAGTAATAATACATTTTATTGAGGTAATGCCAAACGTATACAATGTGGTTGAGAGTTGATGTCCAGCGTTTACCCTGTGGCCTTGGTTTGTATATATTTTAAAATATTTATCCATTTCCAATGCCATTTAAGCATGAACGTGCGTCCATATGGTGGGAAAGGAGTATGCCAAATTATTCCTCAGTTAGGCGATGTATAATTTAAAAACAATTTATTTTGGCATGCTTTCTAAATGTTTTCTGTTATTTTAGTAATAAATGTTGATAAATAAGGTGCAATTAGAATATTTGTGCTTTGTATTGGTTTCGATACATCAAATTGATTTCATTTGCTGTTATTATTATCAGCTTCAACAGGCCTTGGTGTACTAATTAATGGCTTAATCAGTGGTTTTTAAAATGAATGTAAATTTGCATCATTTATAAAACATGATAGTTATGTGGTGTTAAATGATGACATATTGTCAAATGATTGGTGGAATATTTTGTACTTGGGAATAAATTAAGCTTTCAAATATGCTTTTGAATTAGAAAATTTAAAAACATAATTTAAGCATAGTTTTAAAATGGTGATGCAATTGAGATTAAGCATTTTTTTTTTATTTCAGTAACAATTCAAATTCAAAAAAGTTGTTTAGAAACTACGTGTGAGTATAAGAAACTAAGTCAGTGTTCTATAGAAAAGAAAAATGGTTTGTAAAATGTCATATCTTTATAATGATAAGAATTTAATGCCCTGTTTTGCAATGATGACCTGCACATTTCCGGTGACTGTCCCCATGTGCAGTGATATTCATAATATTCCAGCCATTACAACATCACATGCCATAGCCTTACCTTGGAAACATCTTTGCCAGTAGTGTGTGCAGTTAATCAACTTAATGCAATTGAGAGATAATCAGGAATTGGCTAAACAATCAAATGGCTTTGCAGGGGTGCTGTGTGTGGTGGGACTCCCACAGTCAGGTACAACCTGGAATTCTGGGGGTGGGGGAACATTCAGTACACTTTTCACACCTTGACAGGCTTTCATCTTCTTTGATAATCAACCACTGTGGCTAATCATAGAGTATAGTCGCCATCTGTATTCTAGCAGTATCTCTATTTCCACAGTAATTGTTTATCTTTTGATTGTCATGCTAAATTGTCAAAATCAAATCTATTTTTGGTTTTCTTAAAGAAAATAATAAGTTACAAATGATTTTATTTGGAAACAAACAAGTCATATGACTTTAAATCATAAATCTTAATAACTTTCGTATCATCTTGCAGCCATCAGTAGACATTAGACGGTCAATGTATACACTTTCGTCTGCTTAGGTTAATATGTAGGAAAACTGAATTTTTTTTTCAAAATATTTATAAAAGGTTACAATCCAACAATTTTTAGTTAATTTGTGTTTGTTTATAGACTTACAGCAAACTTATTTGACAACAAAAGTTTTACTGTGAGATTACCGATGACGTAATTTTTCAAGATGGCCGCATGGTACATTGAAACAGACAAAAATTTAAGAACGAATAATGTGTTTTCTAACAAAAGTTAATTTCGTGAAAAGGTTCAAGTAATTGGATAATATTAAAAGAAAATGTTTGGTTAGTTGCTTTTGCTCAAATTATTTGTTTAAATGTTGACTACCGCGAGAATACCGATGAACACGGTATAGTGAGTGAGTCCTCATAATAGAATGGCTCGCACATTCTTTTTTCCACCAGGTGAATCAACCACTGTGGTTAGTGATAGAGAAGATAGTGAGTGAATCCACATAATAGAATGGTTAGCATGTTCTTGTTTCCACCAGTTGGTCATTGGTAGTTTGCCTGTCTTGCTGCAAGGGAACTATGAACAGCTAAAATCAGTGATGAAAGAACTCCAACAACAGTAACAGCAACAAAACGGTGATGAAATATAACAGATACGCGTCGTGGGAAAACCGATCTTAATGCATGTGTGTAAAGTGTCAACCCTTATTAGACTGTGCAGTCCGCACATGTTAATCCAGAACAGCACTTTCTGGATTAGCCTGTGCGACACTTTACGCACATGCATTTGGTCCGGTTTTTCAACAACGCGCCTCAACAGTAACAGCCATAACAACTCATCAAGCAACACCAATAAGCTAACGTGACAAAGTAGAAACATTGAAGTAAGAGCTGAAAACTGAAAACAAAGAAAGCAATACATTTTCTGGGTGAACATCCAAAAAAATAAATCAAGTTTTTTTCTGGTTCAAGACTGGTCTATGAGAAAAAAAGACATCAAGGCAGGGGTTGATTTTAAGCACAATCTTGAACAATTTGTGGCGTGTCGTGATAAAACCGGTCTTAATGCATGTGCACAGTGTCGTCCCGGATTTGCCTGTGCAGTCTGCACAGGCTAATCTGGGACGGCACTTTCCGCTTTTATGGTATTTTCTGTTTCAAGGAAGTCTCTTCTAAACATAAATTCACTGTAGGCGGAAAGTGCCGTCCTGGATTAGCCTGTGCGGACTGCACAGGCTAATCCGGGACGACACTTTACGCACATGCATTAAGACTGGTTTTCTCACGACGCACCTCATTTGTTCTGTTTATCAGGTTGTCTGATACCTGAAGAATCCAGTTGTGTAAGGTTGTTTTGCCCCTAACTGAGTAAGTTTGTTTTGTTTTGTTTCACATTTGAAAGTATTTTGAAGTGTCACGCAAGAACAACTAATCTGGTCCGGTTACCGGGTTACCGTTGGGTTTTCCGAGATGAAATGTCAGAAATGAAAAATACTGTGCTTTAATCCTTGGCAGTCACATTTATGAGACAAGCGCCTTTTACATGTTATGGCACCTTTCCAACATTGCAGACATTGCCTTCATAGCTTACCAGTATTAAAATTGGTATAAACATTACCTGGCACCAATGCTTCACATAACATTGGATTATTATATTAAGCAAATGAATATAATGCAGCTCTTGTAGATCTGAATTATCTTGGGTTACATTTGCAACATTTTTATTGATTATACCAGCAGATTCATGTCGTTGTTCTGCAAGGTATGTGTATTAAAATTAAGCTTTATCACAGTCTACTTTTCTGCCCACTTTTCTTCAAAATATGTTATATTGAGCTGGTGACATTGATGGTTTGAATGTCTTGTTGCCAAAGGCAGCTATCATGATCCACACTAGTACATGTATCAGATCCACTTTCCAATAACTTATGTCATACATAGACCATCCTATATTAGTTGGATTTCCCTGGTTTAATATCTGTTGATCCACCTCTGTATCAGATCCACTGCTGTGGTGATCATGTCCTTCATGGGTCCACCCTTCTACCAGATCCACTGATCTTGTAATCATGTTCTGCATGAATATATCCTAATCAGATCCATTGTTCTGATGATCATGTTCTACAGATTTGGATAGATGCACTGCCCCGGAAATCCCGTGAAAGATAATGGATCCACCCTTGTATCAGATCCACTGCTCTGGTATTCATGTTGTACATGTATCTATCCTGTGTGAGATTATGCTAAAGTGAATCATATTCTACATTGATCCATCTTGTATCAGATCCATTTTATGGTAATCAGGTTCTACATTGATCCATCTTGTATCAGATTCATTGCTTTGGTAATCATGTTCTACAGTGATCCTTCTTGATTCAGATCCATTTTATGGTAATAATGTTCTACATTGATCCATCTTGTATCAGATCCATTGCTCTGGTTCTCATGTTCTGCATTGATCCATCTTGTATCAGATTCATTGCTAGCATAGTCATCTTCTAAATTGATCCATTCTGTGTCAGACCCATTGTTCTGGTAATAATGTTCTACAAGTATCCACCTATGTATCAGATTCACTCCTTGGTAATCCCACACATTGTTCCTTCACACACTTCCCGTGATTACATCAGTCTGCTGTTGCTATCAAGGCAGCTGATCTATGTTGTCACCTTGAACTGCTGCAGACTGCCTCTAAAATCCTTGTCGAACAGCATGTGGTCCCACAAATGGCATTACCCATACACCTAATGTGCTACAAGCTGCCGATTATGACATCATGTAATTGAAAAGCTATGTTGTCAATTTACCCAACATTTGATTGCAAAAGAGTAGCACTTTCAATTAGAATGCTGTGAACGAAATATTTGTATTGCCCGTTGAGTATGTGCAAATAGTTATTAGTTATTGTAGTGCCTTAATGTAATTATGTGTAGAATGCAGCATAAATATTAATGATTAAGTTGATGTGATTAAAGTATCAGTGTTAATGGTGATGGTATCAGCGGATGAGATGGTATCTGATGCTTCCACATCATGCTATTGAAACAAAATGGCCTTGGCTATGTGGGATAGGCTGTTTCTGAAAAGACCTACCATCAAAACAGTATACCAAAGTTTTGTAGGATGGCCTTAAGTTTGAAGAACCAGCTTTCATTTTATTAGAAACAAGAAACAAAAATTATACATGCAAACAATCAACAAAAGCTTAGAACTGCACACAAAGACATATTCCAATGCACACATGTATTGTCTTAGGCACATAATTGAGTAACCTGGTATTGTATTGTCTTAGGCACATACTTGAGTAACCTGCTATTGTATTGTCTTAGGCACATACTTGAGTAACCTGCTGTTGTATTGTCTTAGGCACATACTTGAGTAACCTGCTATTGTATTGTCTTAGGCACATACTTGAGTAACCTGCTATTGTATTGTCTTAGGCACATACTTGAGTAACCTGCTATTGTATTGTCTTAGGCACATACTTGAGTAACCTGCTATTGTATTGTCTTAGGCACATACTTGAGTAACCTGCTATTGTATTGTCTTAGGTGCATACTTGAGTAACCTGCTATTGTATTGTCTTAGGCACATACTTGAGTAACCTGCTATTGTATTGTCTTAGGCGCATACTTGAGTAACCTGCTATTGTATTGTCTTAGGCACATACTTGAGTAACCTGCTATTGTATTGTCTTAGGCACATACTTGAGTAACCTGCTATTGTATTGTCTTAGGTGCATACTTGAGTAACCTGCTATTGTATTGTCTTAGGCACATACTTGAGTAACCTGCTATTGTATTGTCTTAGGCACATACTTGAGTAACCTGCTATTGTATTGTCTTAGGCACATACTTGAGTAACCTTCTATTGTATTGTCTTAGGCGCATACTTGAGTAACCTGCTATTGTATTGTCTTAGGCACATACTTGAGTAACCTGCTATTGTATTGTCTTAGGCACATACTTGAGTAACCTG
This sequence comes from Congeria kusceri, assembly GCA_027627225.1. Classification (NCBI taxonomy): domain Eukaryota; kingdom Metazoa; phylum Mollusca; class Bivalvia; order Myida; family Dreissenidae; genus Congeria; species Congeria kusceri. The sequence continues at coordinate 15,119,537 of CM051025.1, read as the reverse complement.
CTATTGTATTGTCTTAGGCACATACTTGAGTAACCTGCTATTGTATTGTCTTAGGTGCATACTTGAGTAACCTGCTATTGTATTGTCTTAGGCACATACTTGAGTAACCTGCTATTGTATTGTCTTAGGCACATACTTGAGTAACCTGCTATTGTATTGTCTTAGGCACATACTTGAGTAACCTTCTATTGTATTGTCTTAGGTGCATACTTGAGTAACCTGCTATTGTATTGTCTTAGGCACATACTTGAGTAACCTGCTATTGTATTGTCTTAGGCGCATACTTGAGTAACCTGCTGTTGCATACTTGAGTAACCTGCTATTGCAAACTTGAGTAACCTGCTATTGTATTATATTAGGCGCATACTTGAGTAACCTGCTATTAGGCGCATACTTGAGATACCTGCTATTCCAAAATGAGAACAATCTTGAAAACTGTACTTTTAAAACATTAAAGCTATATTTGATCATATTGATTTTGATTGCAAATGCAAGCAAAAACCATATTTATAATATGCCGTATTTCATTGACTTATGAGTATTTAAATTGACATTTTGCGTTGATTCAGTTCTTAAAAAAGGGCACAGCACACATTTTGGTATGCATCACTTTCCTGTGACTTGAAATGTCATAATTCTGGGTGGATATATTCAGCATACCAGCGCTGAGTGCCTTTATGCCTTTATTACCTGCCCCTAGCTGTGCTTCATTAAGGCAAGATGGTTTTTAGAGCTGTTAATGTCGGGAACATAACTGCGCTTATAATTACATCGAGAGCATAGGTACATATTTTGTACACCAAAAATATATCTGCAAAAAATTAATTTTTGTGTTTATGGCCCTCACTATGTAATTGTGTATTGTTACATTACGTGCAACATATGCAGTTTAATTCCTAATGACATATATTATTTATGCAATGAATTTTTTTGTTGTACAAATTACCTCTTCAATAGTAATAAAATAAGGCTATGAAAATAAGTATTAATTTACGATTCGAGGTCACTGCCTCTGATGTCTGGATGCAACACGTGTAGCACTTGTACATGTTTCCGAGAAAGACATGAAAACTGTAGTTATCAGTATGTCAAGTACAAATTTCTTTCTACATATTATATCATAGAGTTTTATGTTTATGTTGAGTCAATGTTGTTTGATTATCATAATTGACTGATTACAAATTTTATTATTTTAAATATACTATTTATCTGTATATGCAATGTATTATATCTTTAGTCTAAATTGATAAAGTGTACCATAACGCACAGAATAAAGATTGTGTAATATCATAATCTTGAACAATAGCAATTGATTAATTGTGGCGTGTCGTGAAAGAACCGGGCTGAAGGCATGTGCCTAAATTGTCATCCTGGATTAGCCCTTGTTGGCTAATCCGGGACGGCACTTTCCGCTTTTATGGTATTTTCTGTTTCAAGGAAGTCTATTCTAAACAAAAATCCACTGTAGGCGGAAAGTGCCATCCTGGATAAGCCTGTGCGGACTGCACAGGCTAATTCAGGATGACACTTTACGCACATGCATTAAGCCCGGTTTTCCCATGACAAGCCTCAATTTTATATGTGAGACTTTTACAGGTGAATATTGATCTTTCGATATGTTAAAATTAAAATTTCATGTAAATTTAAGGTAAAATAATGTTGTTGTTTTTCTTTGTTACCTTCCTTTTATTTGTCATAAATATTTTTATGTAGTGTTAATATATCCTATAATACATGTACATACATAATTACCGGTATTAAGAGGAAAAGTGGTCACATAGTACTAAGACATTTATTCTAACTCTTACTCCTCTTAAATAAAGTGCAGAATAGGTAGGCTATGCTGATTTTCTGACCATTAAATATAAATTTTCTTGATGGCATTGTTATAAATGTAATCTTAATTGTTATACACTTGCTTTTACAGTCTGCATACTTCATCATATAAAACGAACCTTCTTTGCAACTTAAGATCAATATAGTATTACACAAGTGTAATGTCATTAAATTTCCTGTGATGTTATGTTATTAAACTCATATGACATGCCTGAAATATTATTACTTGTTGCTTACAGCATCATAAACATATTTTATCTGTTTGCTGGAGATGGATCATCTATAAATCATTAGGGGTTTCTTTGAATTGACATTGACTATTTTGGAACATGATTTGATGAGACCGTCCATGTCAATCAGAAAGATTAGCCTATAAATCATTGATAAAATAGCTTGCAAAAACTTGATAGGCAAAATTGCAATGGATCGTGGATAAGATAGGCTTGTTGACGGCCTCTTCTGTGTAAAGCTATCTATCTGTCAGGTTGTTTCAGTGTTCGAATCCAACTGTTCTCTTTAAATTTCGCAATTCTAGGGATTTTCTTAAGACACTGATTAGTAATACCCTGATGAATGGCATAACATAGTTTTTGTCGCGCCTGTTTCAACCATTTCCAAGGAGTCGGGAAGTTTAGCAGGATGTTTTGCTTGGTTTTTGCTGACAAAACCATTGTGATATATTTTGACGAAACATTTGGTGGAATTTTTTTTAAGTACAAAACACTCGACTTAGTGCACGAACCTGTCTCTCTTTAACTGGCTGCAAAATCTGCACGGGTCTCCAACACATGCTGAATATATTATCTTGTTACTACGGCATCTCGGTTTGTGGATGCATTCTATCACAACATACATTTTGTAGACATCCGATGTCAAAAACAACAGTGTGCAGCTGCATATCATTGTCAGGGAATTTAAAAACTTCATGGGAAACATATTTGTGATGTTTAAAGGCAAAAAATCTTCACTTGATTTGTTAGATAATTGGATTCCTCATCGCCAGTGATAGCGGGCGCATACCGGTACATGCAAATGTGGTTGTTCTTGGCTGATGTATTTACATGGGAAACTTAAAAAAAGTATGTGTATAAATATATTCCATTCTTTTTCAACATTATTACCTGAAGAATAATTTCGCTGATTGCGTCATTGTAAATAAGGGAGGTAGCTCTTATTTCACACGTTGTTGAAAATAATCATATTAAGTCCCTTGTTATTTATAACTTTGGGATATTTGTTGATTTCCATGTAAGATTGTGCTTTCTTTAATGAGTGACCATAGAAAACATATTTTCACAAGTAGCACAATCACAAGTGAAAAGATCACAAATGAAATAACATAAGATCTTACTCTAACATCAACAAATTTTCTTTTTTATTCAAGTTTTGTTTGTCAAACATAGATTGTTTGTTATTTACATAACGCAGAGTGACATGATAAGATGATTATGCTTTCATTTCACTCAACCCTAATTGAAATGATTATGCTTTCATTTCACTCAACCCTAATTGAAATGATTATGCTTTCATTTCACTCAACCCTAATTGAAATGATTATGCTTTCATTTCACTCAACCCTAATTGAAATGATTGTGCTTTCATTTCACTCAACCCTAATTGAAATGCTTATGCTGTCATCCACTGGAATTTTCCACGCTTTCACTGCATGGCATAAAATAAACTGTTCTTTCTATTGTCTTTTTTTTTGCAGAAGTAGACAACTAAAATATTCCTTTGTTTTGTCTTTAGTGCTGAGTAGACAGATGTAGACCATGTGACATTTAAGCTGTTGGTATACTCACTTCTCAGGACGATTTCAGAGTTCTATTGCAATTTCAGAGCCGGAATTCTACTTCGATGCGGCCGGGTATCAGGTGGATGAGAGTGCTGGCTTCCTGGAGGTGAAGGTGTGGAAGACTGGAACCGACCTGTCCCAGCCCTCCAGCATCACTGTGCAGTCTGGGAGCAGCAGTCTGCACCCGGCAGAAGGTACGCACACTCTGAAGAACTGCTTTATAAATTGTGCCTCAAGATTCTGAAGACCTAATTACAAATATTTTTGTTTTGACAGACACCTTTCCTATAAAAGTGTTCTCAATTTTTTTTACTGCAAAAGAACAACACAATTACCTGCTAAATAATGGAAATTGTTTGTTAATGTGGATCAACATACCCATTGAAATGTTTTAGTTTGTTTTTTCATGTGCCACAGTCCATGGATTGTACAATTACCAAATAAACGTGTGTCACCATGTCTGGTCTTACAGAAGGCACGGACTATGTCCCCGTGATGAAGATACTGGACTTTGCCCCCGGTGAGATGACCAAGACTCTGAGGGTCACGATACTGGACGACCTCGCAAGTGCTCGCCTGGAGGGCCCCGAGACCTTCCACCTGGACCTGCGCATCCCTGTAGGGGGCTGCATGTCAGAGCCACGCAGGACCCTCATCACCATCAATGATTCCCTGTCTGACTGTAAGCATGCAGAGATATCAGATAATAGTAATAATAGTAGTTTCAGAATAAAAAGGCTTCTGGCCCTGCATCCATGAAACGCGTTAGTAAAGTTAGCTAGTTAAAATAAGTTTCTTAATACCATAATATTCATGAAGTTTGTGCAAAGTTAATTTTATACATAGTGATACAAACTGTAGTTATAAGAGCAATTGTACATTTGAGAATGATCAGCCTCCTTGAAAGGTGTTGGATTGGTTATGGTTCATTTATTTAAAAGCCCCTGTTATATTAAAATTGTGTTTATTATTTGTTAAATTTTCAAGTTAGTTGTACTGTAGTTTCACATTGCAAGACAAGTTTTGTTACTTTGTTTGATCAGTGCCCAGAATGCAGTTTGAGGCTGCAGAGTATCTGGTGCTGGAAAATGAGAGACACATGGTTGCCGTGGTAACCAGGACCGGGGACCTGACCAGCCAATCACAAGTGAGGTGCTATACGCAGCCAGTAACAGCTCAGACTGGTCTCGACTTCGTAGAGCGACCTGACGCTGACCAGTCTTTAGTGATCTTCAATCCAGGTATTGTTTGTTTGTTTGTTTGTTAGAATTTTTTGCCGTTTTTAACAGTATTTCAGTCATATCACGACGGTCAGTTAACCTACTTACACTTTTCCTGGGCAAGCTTAGCCGATATAAGCTGTTTAGCAGTACTAAGTGCACATACTTATGCCAGTAACTGACAACTGCCCTACTTGAATCAGAGGTAGGGGAAGAATGGCCGTAGGAATTATTTCATTAACCAATCCACACAAGTTATGTTGCCGAGCTGGGGTTCAAACTCATGATCCCCGGATTGACAGTCTAGCACTCTACCTTCTGAGCAAGCCGGGCCTGCCCAGGTATTGTAGCGGCCGGTTTGTTTGTTGTGTAAAGTATCTTAAAAGTAGCATCATTAGTTTTGACACTATTATATAATACAATGGAGATGAAATTCAATGACATACTTACCTTTCAGTTCACTCCATGTCCAAGTACAAAGATTCGTTATACTGCAGGTGACTTATGTCTGAGTGATGATTTGTTATACTGCAGGTGATTCCATGTCTGAGTGCTAGGATATGTTATACTGCAGGTGACTCCATGTCCGAGTGCTATGATATGTTATACTGCAGGTGACTCCATGTCCGAGTGCTAGGATATGTTATACTGCAGGTGACTCCATGTCCGAGTGCTATGATATGTTATACTGCAGGTGACTCCATGTCTGAATGCTATGATAGGTTATACTGCAGGTGACTCCATGTCTGAGTGCTATGACATGTTATACTGCAGGTGACTCCATGTCTGAATGCTATGATATGTTATACTTCAGATGTCTCCATGTCTGAGTGCTATGATATGTTATACTGCAGGTGACTCCATGTCCAAGTGCTATGATATGTTATACTGCAGGTGACTCCATGTCTGAATGCTATGATATGTTATACTTCAGGTGTCTCCATGTCTGAGTGCTATGATATGTTATACTGCAGGTGACTCCATGTCCGAGTGCTATGATATGTTATACTGCAGGTGACTCCATGTCCAAGTGCTATGATATGTTATACTGCAGGTGACTCCATGTCTGAATGCTGTGATATGTTATACTTCAGGTGTCTCCATGTCTGAATGCTATGATATGTTATACTGCAGGTGACTCCATGTCTGAGTGCTATGATATGTTATACTGCAGGTGACTCCATGTCCAAGTGCTATGATATGTTATACTGCAGGTGACTCCATGTCTGAATGCTATGATATGTTATACTTCAGGTGTCTCCATGTCTGAGTGCTATGATATGTTATACTTCAGGTGACTCCATGTCCGAGTGCTATGATATGTTATACTGAAGGTGACTCCATGTCTGAGTGCTATGATATGTTATACTGCAGGTGACTCCATGTCCGAGTGCTATGATATGTTATACTGCAGGTGACTCCATGTCTGAATGCTATGATATGTTATACTGCAGGTGACTCCATGTCTGAATGCTATGATATGTTATACTGCAGGTGTCTCCATGTCTGAGTGCTATGATATGTTATACTGCAGGTGACTCCATGTCCGAGTGCTATGATATGTTATACTGCAGGTGACTCCATGTCTGAGTGCTATGATATGTTATACCGCAGGTGACTCCATGTCCAAGTGCTATGATATGTTATACTGCAGGTGACTCCATGTCTGAGTGCTATGATATGTTATACTGCAGGTGACTCCATGTCCGAGTGCTATGATATGTTATACTTCAGGTGTCTCCATGTCCGAGTGCTAGGATATGTTATTCTTCAGGTTACTCCATGTCCGAATGCTATGTGCAGCTGGTGGAGGATGCAGTACGTGAGCAGGAGCAGAGCTTCCGACTGGTTCTCAGTGAGCCGTCGAGCAGTCTGCCAGGGGGAGCAACTCTGGGCGGCCAGACCACCACGCACGTCATCATTGACGATCCACATGATAGTGAGTTATTCTCTATTTTTAACCGAGATCTATTATTTATTTTATTTTACTTATTGCATGTTTGCACTGACTTAGTGTGGATGGGGTTAACAATTTGTCTTATAAGTAGAGCAAGGAATAATCGAATATTCGATTATTCTGATTATTGACCGAATATTCGAATATCAAACCATTATTTGAATAACACAATTAAATAATTTTTTTAAATATAATAAACCATTTCAGTTTAAATCTCTTACAACACAATCTGTTATTATGATTATGACAGTTTGCTGTTTTGACACGTTGCTTAACACCTTGGAAGCCTGGGTGCAAAACTTTTGAAAACAAATTATGATACCTGATCAACGGGCTCCAACTAATTGGGGACAGACATGTGCATCGTCTGTAGAACAAAGTATGTTTTCATAAGCAAACACCACATTTAGAGTAAGCTAAGATATATATTTTGTGAGTTGGCATTTTCATGATATATACTTTTGGGATGATGCGTAAATTGGTCCTAAAATATATTTTGAAATGTAACTATAGTTTAAAAAGACATCCATATAATGATTTTTTTATTATACCTTTAATAAAAATACGCGAATACAATAAAATCTAGATGAAAATATTTTGTGTGTTTTTATTATGATGATGACGATGATGTTTATGGTGGTGGTGGTGGTGATGATGATGATGATGATGATGATAATGATAATGATGATGATTAGGATGAAATTAAGGAGGTATTGTGGTGATAATGACATGAACAAATACAAGGACCGAATATTTGAATAATGAATTTGAATAATGAATTTGAATATTCAATAGCATTTCAATATTCGTTGCCATCCCTACTTATAAGTTATCTCCACTTTCATACAGTTTTCATACTTATTATTTGTACTATCAATGTATGAGCTAGGGTAACTTTGAAAAAAAAATGTTTAATTTGCATTAAATTTTGTGTTTTTGTTGCTTACAAAATACTTCCTTTATACCATATTATTATACTGACATGGTTAATTTCAAATGAAAACCTGACTGTCGCTATTTAAAAATACACAGAACTTTAAGAACATTATAGGCTCTTTGTTCTGTGTCTAGTTCCGAGGATCATGTTCGAGAAGAACCAGTTCACGGTGAACGAGCCGATCATCAAGGGAGACCACTCAGTTGCTCGTATCCCGATTGTGCGTCTTGGGGACTTGAGTGACATGTCCGAGGTTCGAGTCTTCACAACCAGCGGCACGGCCACAGCCGAGAGGGACTTCAACTCAGTCTCTACAGGTCAGCAGCGTTGGGAGTTCAACATACGCGTGATTTGAACGTTCATAATCAACTTCATTTAAGCTTAGTGGTTCTTACTGGGATTGTTGCTTTTGATTCTGTGTTTATCAATTGGAAACATTTAAACCCTATCATGTGCACTGCTGACATTTTACACTGATTATTATGATACAGAACACTGTTTATTTCGAAACTGTTGGCAGTGTGCATTGAGTGTTATTCATCACATACAATTTACAATTTGCTCTTCTAAAGAAGATATTTTGTCCAATTATTAACCAAGTTTGTCGAAGAAAAATTTCAGTTATTATATTGGGGTATGTTGTTGGGCAGACGGGCGGGCGTACGGTTGGGGTGGTGGGCGGGCGGAGTGGCGGCGTCAACTTTTCGTTTCCGCTCGCTAACTCGAGAACGGATTTAGATATTTGTATGAAACTTAATACATAGATACCTTATATCGAGATCTCGCTTGGGATTGCATATGGGATGGGTGGGGTCAAGGTTAAGGTCACCGTTACTAAAAATAGAAAAACGGTTTCCGTTCAATAACCTGACAACGCATCAAGATATTTTAATGAAACTTCAAACTACATACATAGATGCCTTTTATCGAGACCTCGCTTGGGATGGGTGGGGTCAAGGTCTAGGTCACCGTTGCTAAAAATAGAAAAACGGTTTCTGCTCAATGACTTGAGAACACATCGAGATATTTTAATGAAACATTATACATATGTACCTTATATCGAAGCCTTGCTTGAGATTGCATATGGGCTAAGTGTGGTCAAGGTCAAGGTGGAAGTTACTAAAAATAGAAAATGGTTTTTGCTTAATAACTTGAGAACACATCAAGCTATTTTAATGAAACTCCATACATAGATAGCTTATATTGGGATTGCATATGTGGTGGGTGGGGTCAAGGTCACTATTACTAAAAATAGAAAAACGGTTGTCGCTCAATAACTTTACAATGCATGGAGATATTTTATTGAAACTTTATACATACAGTACGTGCCACGCGAAACCCGCAAAGTTCGCAAAATGCGACGAGCCGATTTGATCCCGAAGCGCAGATCACTCGCTCGCGATGTCAAAAATTTTCGCTAATTCTCGCGAAGAAAATTTGCGCTTGTTCGCAAACTTTTGTGGCGAATAGTTTTGTCCCGCCACGAATCGTGACGAGAAAATAATTAGTAAAATGCACACCTGTACGCAATATTTTCACTTAGCGGTGAATAAATAATTCGTGTTAGAAAACTTTGCGGAATTGATATTTGAATGTATTCCTTTGAATTATAATAGCTACAAAATCATTCAAATTTAAGATGTGACATTTGTTGCAGAAGATTTAAAATATGAAAGAAATACACTTTTTATTGTATACATTTATCAATGTTCTTTTAAAATTTCAACAAAACAAAATATATTTGCTTTATTTACAAATTTACTTGCGATGTGTACTTTACGAATAATACGTGTGTTCTTCTTTTGTTTTATTAAAAGTGATTGACAGTTTGGATAGAAGTGTTAAACGGTATTGCCTGTGTTGTTTTTGTCATTATAATTATTATGTGTCCATGTTTTTCAAAACTTTTACAGAATGTTTGGCTACCGTTATGTTTAATTGTAACTGTTATTCTGATAATTAGCACATTAGTTTAATAGATCATAAATATAAAATTGAACAGATAATTGGTTCACATAAAATACAACGGATTAGAAAGACGCGCCGTCTCCTTGGTACCCCAATGAGAAGACAAGACCCCCGCATACTGTGCTAATTGCTATAAAAGTGTGAAAACTCAACATGAGCAAACTGTCACTTTACCAAAGGTATATTTTGTACAAATAAGTATAGGTATGTTCATTTTGGGTTTTGAAACCTATCGTCAAAGTTACCTTTTTTCAGTGGAGTGTTTTTAAGTTGTATTTGTTGGCTGAATTACAAGTGTTACATCTTGTTTAAAGGTATAATCTTATCGCGTTTAAAATACTACTGAGGTAACAAAAATAGTGATTATAATGGCGTTACGGCGTTCGAAGAAAACTAACACTCGCTTTTAGTGGAATACGATTTGGATGGAATCCGCCAAGTTCGTTCTCATGCGTTGGTCAAAACAGAAGAAGAGGTTTGTAATACTTTTTTTTTAAATCGTATATATTTTTAAATATGAAGTTTCAAAATAAGATATATCAAAACAATTAAATAAACTCTCAGTCTCTGAGTGTGTTATTATTTTGTACATGCAGAAGACAATCGTATTTTGTATTGTGAGTGTAAATTTAGTGTGAGACATATTAACATTGAACGAATATTTTTAAATATGAATAATTGCATGTACTTAAAAGGAACATTAATAATTTATCGACATTAATAACATTCTTGATAAATGTACAAACTATAATACGTGTATGACTTAGTTAGTGCGATTTTTTATGGAAAAATATTGTTAAAAATAATTAAGTTATATCTCAGTGTATCGGGTCATAATTTACAAACATTATCAAACGAAACAGTAACAAAAGTAATACAATACTACAATATATAATTTAGTTTGTTGATAGAAGGCGTTAAAAGGATTTTTTGTGTGTGTGCCTACATTGTATAAACAACAACAACATTTATAGTTTAGTTTATTATCAAGATGAATTAAAGCACCAATATAATTATGTGCTAATTGACAAAAATATGTTATAACGCATAGTTTCACCATTTTTTTTAAACGCAAATTAATTGGAACCAATACAGTGTTTATTGACAAACAAAAACAGATAGTTGCAAAAGGTGTTCGCTCCCTTTAGGATTTCACCACCCCTGCCATTTTAAACAATTAAGAACCGCTGTCGCAGATCAGTCCACTGTCGCACAACATGTTCCTCCGGGTCGGTAATTGACACTGATTAGCCATAAGATAATGCGGATTAGCGACACAGGAAGACTTTTTGAAGCGATATTTTGTTCAACAAACACCCGCGTGTGAATGCGAATAATAAAATATTCAATGTATTACCAGTTAACCGCCTTAATAATCAGAGAACTTGTTATTCGTTGCCATCTTAATAATTTTTTTTTAGTATTATGATATAAAGACTGAATAAACTATTGCTATGTACTTCTATCTTATGTAGGTTATATGTAACTTCATTATCATTCGGGATGTGAACTGGAATTTTAAATGACTATTAGAAAAAAGGAAGATAAATCCCAAAATACGTAAAAATTAATAAAAACAATTTTAGATGCCATGATCAGTTTGTTTGCTATATTGACACATCAGTTAACACGTTGGTGGCCTGTATACACAACATGTGAAAACACAGAAAGGTAGCTATGGTCAGCATGCACTCACCCCCACCCCTCATCAGGAACCGGTAGTCTGCAGAACAAATGATGTTTCTTTAGCAAACACCAACACCAAATTTAAAAGAGGCTACAATAACTGCTGTGATGGCTTTCGTTTGATATGCATTTGTATTTACATTTATTTTGTTAACCGATGAGTAAACAATAAGTAAATTTTATAAATACATGTTACAATGAAACCATACGTAATAAATAATTATAGACATGTGTATATAACCACCTTCAATACAACTCAAGTACATGATTATTATAAAATATCATGTCAGAACGTCGGTGATTTGCATCTTTATGATGATTATAAATACGATAAAATTGAATATGCTGGTGCTGGAGTGAGGATGACATATATGTACATGTAAACAAATACACTGAATGGATATTCTAAAAGAAGGAATGTTTGAAATAATCACGCCCATGAAGAATAGGATAATAATGCGTTTTTATAATCATCACAAGAAGCCCGTATACACATTCACATAACAATCAAAAACTTAATTAACGAATAACTAATAGATCATTTAAAAGGACATCAGTTAATATTATTGTAAAAGTGACATCAAATTCAAATTAAGCGAATTAGTAAAATGTGACATATACGTAAAAGGGGTGATTATTTGTAGTGAACAAAAGAACAATCAGTGATTTATAATTTTAAGTTGATTTTAATGATTATTGCCCGAATTGTAAATGTAAACTTAAACGTATATACACACTATATAAATTCATTGTGACTTTTATATGCGTTTTCACTGTTTTCTTTGATGAATACTGCCAAAGAATAGTGCTTTATTATATAATTATTTATTAATTGACTGTAATATGAAGGATACAAAATTAATATATCTACATTTAACATGCACTATGCGACACACAATGTAGAATGTTGCGAAAAGACCATAAAGTGAACAACTCTTAATTTTTAAAGAGCAGATGCACATATACCTGTAAAATCGACGCGAATCGCGACAAAATTTCGTTACATATTCGTCGCAAAATATCGCACTGGGTCCGCCCGCTATAATTCGCGTATCATCGCAAACTTTCGTAACGTCGCTTCGCGGATATTGATCAAAGGCTCATCACGACAGCGCGAATTCTGCGGGTTTCGCATTGCACGTATTGTAGATACCTTATATCGAGACCTCGCTTGGGATTGCATATAGGGTGGGTGGGGTCAAGGTCTCCATAACTAATAATAGAAAAATTGTTTCCTCAAGATATTTGAATGAAACTTCATACATTGATACCTTGTATCTAGACCACGCTTGAGATTGCATATGGGATGGGTGAGATCAAGGTCAAGGTCAATGTTACTAAAAATACAAAAACGGCTTCTGCTCAATAATTTGAGAACTCATTGTGATATTTTAATGAAACTTCATACATAGATACCTTATAACAAGACCTCGCTTAGGAATGCATATGGCACCCAGAACTTTCTGTCATTATTGTGCTGACTTTTATGCATTTCGTTCGAAAAATTTGGTTTTTCGTGGAATTTCCAAGTTTCTTGTTAAATTTAATATATTTTGCAATAGTCACTGGTAGATCATTTCTGCCTGTGTTTCTACACTGTTGAGTTGTATACCAATGAAACTTTTTCCAAACTCATTATTAAAAAGATACATAACAAATTATTTTACCATAGTCACTATAACGTAAATTTTCCTTCCGCTCAGTGGTTCAGTTTGGTCCTGGAGTGAGTCGCCATCTTGTGGAGATAGAGATCCTGTATGACACAGAGCGGGAACAGAGTGAGACCTTCACCCTGCACCTCTCACAGGATATCAACATGGTCGCACTGGTCGAGGTGAGTAGGCTGGGTAAACACTTTCAGTGGCAGAGTGCCCTAACATAGCAATTTTCTCATTGTTCACATGGTTGGGTTGAGTCTGATATACATAGTATGTTTGGTTGTCAGTGGTAGACTGCAGGGAATATCACTGTTAACAAGGTAAAACTGGTTGGGTAAGTTTGCAAAGCTCAGCCAGTCTGTGGCATTGAATATACTGTATAGTATCAAATGTTTCATTAATATCCATGATGTTTATTATGTAACATTTTTCATAAGCTCTTGATATAAAGTGATCTGTTGATTTTCACTACTTCGTATATCAAGTTAACTTTCATTATTGCAGCCCAACAGCCAAGCTGATGTGATAATAGAGGAGAAAAGCCGGTTGACCAACCTTGCCTTCCCCGTGCCTCCTGTGATCATATCTCTGCGTGACTTTGACCTTGATCGACCTTCACGAGATCTTCCACAGGGGTATCCCTTGGTCTGCATCTCGGTAAGTCGCTTGGTGTAGTTTGTGTGTTTACATGCATACATACTGTAGATATTTGTTGAAGAGCAGGGATTGATACTTCCAAAGTAAAAAGAGCATAATTTTATAATCTAAAACAAATGTGGCCACAGAATCTAGAAAACATAAAAAAAAGGCAAAGCCCTTGAGTAAGAAATAAGGGCATACAAAAAAGGGGGGCGAGTGTGTGTGTGTGGGGGGGGAACAGAGAATTTAATCAAAACTGAAACAAACAAAGCAAAATGCCCTGCAGTGAATTTGAAAATTTTGAAAACATAATGGAGAATAGTAATTAATGCTCCAATTATTATTCAAAAATTAAAGCAAACATGGAAATGAGAATTGTTTTTGAGTAATCCAATAATTTACTGTTCATTTTCAGCCGTGTGACAGCAGACATCCGAGATTTCACGAGGTGGAGGGGACGTGCAGGTCAGAAAGCCTGCACGATGCCCAGACCAAGTTCCGCTGGCGGGTGGGTTCCCATGGTAACCTGTATGACCTTGACTCCGACACTACCGTCACCTCCACCAGACAGAGGACACTGGACTCCATCTACTTCACTGGAGGTAACAGAATGAGCGTTAGAACTATTTCACCTTTTTGACCAATTTTTTTCTACACAAAATTTGGGTTATTTGATTAGGGTATATCGTTGGTTGGTCGGGCGGGTGGGTGGTCGGGCAGGCTGGCGGCGTCCAACTGGGGTTTCCGCTCAATAACTTGATAACGAATTGGGATATTTAATGAAACTTCATACATAGATACCTTATATCAAGACCTGACTTGGGATTGCATATGGGTTGGGTGGGGTCAAGGTCAAGGTTGCTGCTACTAATAATAGAAAAAAGCTTTCTGCTCAATAACTCAAGAAAGAATTGAGCTATTGTAATGAGACTTCATATATAGATAGCTTATATTAAGACCTCGCTTATGATTGCATATGGGATGGGTGGGGTCAAGGTCAAGGTCACTGTTACTAAAATTAGAAAAACAGTTTCAACTCAATAACTCTAGAATGAATTAAGCTATTGTAATGAAACTTTATACATAGATACCTTATATCAAGACCTCACTTGGGATTGCATATGGGGTGGGTGGTGTTAAGGTCAAGGTCACTGTTACTAAAAATAGAAAAATGGTATGCGCTCAATAATTCAAAACAAAATTGAGCTATTTTAATGAAACTGTATACATAGATACTTTATATCGAAACCTTGCTTGGGATTGCATATGAGGTGGGTGGGGTCAAGGTTAAGGTCACTGTTACTAAACATAGAAAACACGGTCTCTGCTCAATAATTCAATAATGAATTGAGATATTGTAATAAAACTTCATATTTAGATACCTAATATCAAGATCTCGCTTGGGATTGCGTATGGGATGGGTGGGGTCATGGTCAAGGTCACAGTTTCTAAAAACAGACAAACGGTTTCCGCTCAATAACTCAAGAACAAATTGAGCTATTGTAATGACACTTTATACATAGATACCTTATACTGAGACCTTGCTTGGGATTGCATATGGGGTGGGTGGGGTCAAGGTCAAGGTCACTGTTACCAAACATAGAAAAAAACGGTCTCTGCTCAATAAATCAATAATGAATTGAGATATTGTAATGAAAATTCATAGTTAGATACCCTATATCAAGACCTCACTTGGGATTGTGTATGGGATGGGTGGGGTCATGGTCAAGGTCACAGTTTCTAAAAACAGACAAACGGTTTCCGCTCAATAACTCAATAAAAAATTGAGATATTGTAATGAAACTTCACATTTGGATACCTTATATCAAGACCTTGCATAGGATTGTATATGGGGTGGGTGGGGTCAAGATCACTTTTACTAGAAATAGAAAAACAGTATCCGCTCAATAACTCAAGAACAAATTGTGATATTTTTATGAAATTTATATATTGATTCCTTATATCAAGACCTCTCTTGGGATCGCATATGGGATGTTTCAAATCAAGGTCACAATTACTAAAAATAGAAGTATGCTTTCTGCTCAATGACTTGAGAATGAATAGAGGCGTGGCCTTGTTTCTAGTTTTATTATGTTACTTACTTTCAGGCATTGCGTTAGAAAAATTTGGTTTTCGTGGAATTTCCACGTTTCTTGCTTACTTTTGATTAAATATTGGTTTGAAATTATATATATATATTGAATTAGTCTGTTTTACATACCTGTATACAACTAAGTGGTTATTTTTGTTGTATTCATAGGTAACTTATACTATCTATTTAATTCATTAATCTATTTGTTTTCATTTTTATTAATATATAGAGGATATTTGTTAATTTCGCTGAATGATAGAATTTTATCTCACACGTGGTCATAGGAAAAAATATAGTTTTCTATGACGTCGAGTGAAATTAATATTTGATCATTCACTGAAATCAACACATTTTCTTTTTCTTTTATGCTTTTGGACAGTAAATATATAAAATTGGACAAGATAAGCTTAAGCGTCACACGTTTGTGTATTCTGATGTATATAAGTATGGTGGGAAAAAAGTGCCATAATGTGTTCTTCGTCTCTAAATTATATTTTTGTTGAATTTTATCTTGTGTTTTCTGTAAACAAATGTTTGTAAATACTGTACATGTTCATACATATGCCAAGGAAGGTAGAAAATAGTGCGTTTTATGTGATATTTTCACTGCAGTGAAAATATAAAATCTTATATTTTTACTGCTCCAACAAGGAAAATATAAGATTTTATTTCATCTATAAAATTCGATATTTCACTGAAAAGCATATAATAATATGTTTTTATAGTTGAATACATGAATGCCAATCAACAGCTTTCATTGAAAAGACAATAATTGCAACTGTGGTTAAAGCTTTGTTTCTGATATGTGGAAAGGATCCATAAACTTGTTTCTGGTGCACACACTTCATGTTTATGCATGTTATTAATATGCACATGTTTTCAATAAATACAGTTTAAACGAAAAGCTTGTTATAAATGTTCACTCACAGGCACCAGTGTCCAGTGTTTTGCTCGTGCAGCCAGTGTGAGTGGGGAACCAGGCAAGGAACTGGGCAGCGCCATAGCAACCATCAGCATCCGGGAGGGGGTGTGTCAGGCAGGTGGGGCGAGGGAAGATGGGCAGCCCTTCCATTCCACACTGAAATACATGGGTAAATATACACCAATAAATATAATATCTTTGGTGATCAAATAAGTTGTTGTAATTGAGACATAAACACCAACAATGAAAATATCTTCGGTGAAAAAGTTTGAAATATGTTAATATGTTGTAAAAGAGATAAAGTTTCAACAAAATCTGGATAGTTCGAGTGCTGTACTGTTGATCTTTAATGGAACTTTCTGTGACAGTTTGACGTTTTCTCTGTATGTGTACGTCAGGTGTTTTGTTTTGTGTGTTAGACGATGTATGAGTTAGGTGTACTGTGTGAAATCTCGATGTATGATAGGTGTTCACTATTCTTATTGCTTCTGAGCACATTTTAATTAGTCACCGTTACTATAAATATACATATTTTATACTGGAAATAAACGTTCCGAGAAAGACACCAACCATAGCTGTTCAGTTGTGATATATATTCAGCACTTTGTTACAGTTGTGCCACTGACCCTGCATGCTATATTACCAGCTAGCAAACCATGTAGCACATACATAAATACCATCTAATTTTTTTGTAATCTTTAGGTAGAGACAATGACTCCAGCCCTCAAACCATACGGCTGACAGTGGAGGTTCCCCACATAGATGGCACTCTACCCCTCGTCTCCACCCGCCAGCTGTCCAACATGGCCTTCACCACCCCAGGGTCAAGGTCATTGCTTCACTGCAGTAACATCGGTTACCACGGTGATGCTAATGCTAATATAACAGGATTTGGTTTACATGGAAACTCCTCCAAGATGCCAGAAGACATATATCTCTATGGATACAAAATGAGAGATGGTGTCAATCCAGTAACAACGTTGTTCTATAGGTATGTCAAAGTTGTACTTTTTTGTGTGATTACGGTCACTGTTAACAAGTTTTCTGCACAAAATAAGCAAATTAAAGTGTTTAGTTTTCAAGTCCATAATTTGTATCAGAAACGTTTAGTTGAATTGCAAAGAAGTTTGTCTTTTATTATCAAAAAGGCTGCCTTGGGTAGTTCATATTTAATTAATTCGTTAAAATCCTGTTCCCTATTAACATATGCTGGACCTTGCTTTTTGTGAAGGAATTTGGATGTGAAATCGTGCCTATGGAGATTTGAGGCCAATTTTGACATTTCCACTCTGACCAGTGAATGTGGTAGCCGCATTGAAGTGGACAAACAGGTGAGCAGCAGTAGACACCGTCTCTGATGAATTAAACTGTGCCATTCATACTTATTTTTATTCTTCTCATTGGTTGCAAATACTCAACTTAGAACTCGGGAGTGATAAAATTTTTAATACTTTTTAATTTTATAACACAAACTAAAACAGATGAAACGATAAAAGATATGTCATAAATTATTTGGTTGCAAATACTCAACTTAGAACTCGGGAGTGATAAAATTTTTAATACTTTTTAATTTTATAACACAAACTAAAACAGATGAAACGATAAAAGATATGTCATAAATTATTTGGTTGCAAATACTCAACTTAGAACTCGGGAGTGATAAAATTTTTAATACTTTTTAATTTTATAACACAAACTAAAACAGATGAAACGATAAAAGATATGTCATAAATTATTTGGTTGCAAATACTCAACTTAGAACTCGGGAGTGATAAAATTTTTAATACTTTTTAATTTTATAACACAAACTAAAACAGATGAAACGATAAAAGATATGTCATAAATTATTTGGTTGCAAATACTCAACTTAGAACTCGGGAGTGATAAAATTTTTAATACTTTTTAATTTTATAACACAAACTAAAACAGATGAAACGATAAAAGATATGTCATAAATTATTTGGTTGCAAATACTCAACTTAGAACTCGGGAGTGATAAAATTTTTAATACTTTTTAATTTTATAACACAAACTAAAACAGATGAAACGATAAAAGATATGTCATAAATTATTTGGTTGCAAATACTCAACTTAGAACTCGGGAGTGATAAAATTTTTAATACTTTTTAATTTTATAACACAAACTAAAACAGATGAAACGATAAAAGATATGTCATAAATTATTTGGTTGCAAATACTCAACTTAGAACTCGGGAGTGATAAAATTTTTAATACTTTTTAATTTTATAACACAAACTAAAACAGATGAAACGATAAAAGATATGTCATAAATTATTTGGTTGCAAATACTCAACTTAGAACTCGGGAGTGATAAAATTTTTAATACTTTTTAATTTTATAACACAAACTAAAACAGATGAAACGATAAAAGATATGTCATAAATTATTTGGTTGCAAATACTCAACTTAGAACTCGGGAGTGATAAAATTTTTAATACTTTTTAATTTTATAACACAAACTAAAACAGATGAAACGATAAAAGATATGTCATAAATTATTTGGTTGCAAATACTCAACTTAGAACTCGGGAGTGATAAAATTTTTAATACTTTTTAATTTTATAACACAAACTAAAACAGATGAAACGATAAAAGATATGTCATAAATTATTTGGTTGCAAATACTCAACTTAGAACTCGGGAGTGATAAAATTTTTAATACTTTTTAATTTTATAACACAAACTAAAACAGATGAAACGATAAAAGATATGTCATAAATTATTACCTGTTGGCACTTTTCATTTCAAGTGTTTAAATCAAGAGATGATTTCAGAATCAAATTGAAAAAAAGAACCACAAACTGACAATTCCTTACAGGCCACGATATACATGTAATTCTATTTGACATCTTCCAATTTGTTGTTATTACCAACCCAAAATGGCCAAAGATTATGTATCTGAATGATTTCTATCACCCCACAGGTGTCTCAGGACGACCTGACAGTACTGGTGTTGAAGGTACCCGTCTTCTTCTCTCGACTGCACTTCCAGCCTGGGCGCCAGTCGGACTGGTTACGCCTGGACAGTCACGCCACCACTCACCTCCGGTACCTGTACACCACACCCCTGCCCTGGCAGACTGGTATACAGTCCAACATCGGCCCAGCTGGCCTTGCAGGTATGGCATACCAGACTGTGATGATATTGTGGCTGAGAAAATAGGCTTAAACTTTTTAAATGAATGGACAGGTAAAATTTATGAAGAGGCTACATATTTCGAGTACAAGACATTTTGAATTTGAGGTCGGCCCTGTGATTTGTCAGTACAATCTATGCATCACTAAACATAGTTTCATGTATGTGTAAATGCATTAACATGATGTTTTATTTCCTTATGTAACATTATATATACTTTTTCGGAGTGGAAAATAAATAATATATAAGAATAGTTGTGTTTTGATAGTCTTGAACATATATAACTTCGTAGTAGCATCCTTGTTACATTGGATTTGTTGTTACTTTGACAGGAAAGATGTTCCCAACCAGTATCACAGTAGAAGATAGACGCCTTATTGTCAGTGTATCCACGGTGACCAACTTTAAAGGACAGTTTCTTCTGAAACATCAAAGTATGAGTTTCTAGGAGCACACTGTTGTAGCTGTAATCACACATGTTATAGTGTACATTCAGCAATGTCTTGGGCTGGGACAATCACGGTACTTTTATGTTCTGGAAGCCTAACTCCATAAACTGTTTATGGATAGTTACGTGTAAGTGTTACCAGTATTTATTAATGGTCAATTCATTAAATTGTTGTTACATTGAGAATAAGTCAACCATAAGTTTCCCAGTTATACTGTTGCTCAGGTGTGCATGTGGACTATACAGAGCTTGCACGTTTACAGATGCAGCCACAAACACTACAGTGAAGTCCCTTGGCCGACCTGATCTAGTAATTGACTCTCGCCTGGTATCAACTAACGAGGACACATTGGAACAACACTGGCAGATAATCGCCAGGTCTTTGGTGAGAGATATAAACAATATTTTATACATTTAAGCAACATTAACTTATATAATAATTTTTTAATCTGTAGTTGTTGTCTTTTTTCTGATATATAAGCCTTTAAGGTTTTCATTGCATCGTTAAATTACCCTATAACCAGATTTGAGAGTGGAACTATTAAATCTGATATAGAAATGTTAAGCACATACAATAGTTTCCTACTCAACCTTCAATATGTAGTTCTTAGTTTTCTTCTATGTTGGGTATTGTGTCAACGTAATAATTATTTTATATGTTCATTTGACTATTTAAGCACACAGATTACTCTGGAAAGTATGAGATTTCCCTGCTGCCATGTCAACATCCTCAACATCCCCAGCCAACCAACTGCTCTCCAGCTGACCCCATGACCTTTACCTTGACCCTGATCCTGCAGCCAATCAGTGACTTTGTACCGGCCCGCCTGACCCTGGACACGAGGTTGAGTCTGGTACGCAGGAGGGAGGAGTGGCTGGAAGGGACTGGGGCCAGACACAGGGAACAGGGTGTGTCCTTCGCTCCAGGTAGAGTGTGAACTAACAATGTCCTGGCTCTATCATTCATTATGTAGGTCAGTATTTGTAAAATGTTCAGCTGACAGATTATTCAGGGAATTGTGAGATCACCCTGCTGCTATGTAAAGTGTTCAAAAGTAAAACTGTTATGATGGACCTTATAATGTGCTTCGTAATATTTTTCTGCATATTGAAAATGGTACAGTACATAATATAGCCAGTAGGTAAATATGTTATGTCTACTTAAGTTAAACTGTATTTTCATGCATTAATCATCAGCCTTTGGGACATTAATGTATTGTATGTGCCTTTTGAAACTGGGAGCTGTAGAACACTTCTGGGACTGGGAATAGCTTGCTGTCAGGTATAGGTGTAGGCTGTTCAAAAGTTACAGATGACCACCATGCCTATGTGTGTTGCAGGTGATACAGTGTATGGCAGACTGGACGTTGTCCCCCGTCAGCAGTCAGCTGTGCTGACAATCAACCAGGTGCTGGTGTGTCGGGGCAGACAGGGCTATGTACCACACTTTGACCCGCAGCAGGGGTTGTACGGGTGTGCGGGACAGACAGAGAACTTAGACACTGTGCTCAGGATACTGGTAAGACCCCTTAGTGTGGGCATGGACTGTTTAGCTTTGGTACAAACAGGTGTTTGTTATGTACAGGTCTATTTTACTGGTAAATATAGGTTGAAGATCCAATGAGAAAGACAGCATCTGCTTTGTAATTGAAGTGTTTGCACACAGAGGTGGTTGCCAGTCATATTGTGCACAAACATTTAAAGTACATTGATATTATAATAAAGTTGTTACATGAAATCATAATTTAACCTCAAAATATCATAATCTCCCCAAGCACCTCAATAGACATTTCCAGCTTGTTTGAATTACATTTGAACTCTACCCTAGCTATTGTTCACAAGCTGTACCCCATGCTCTGTAGTGACTTAGGATAAACATATAATGGTTAAAAAGTGCATCAAAGTGCAATGAATGCCTAAAGCACTAAAGTACAGTATTAAATTTGTTTTCGGACACTATGTTTAGGCAGTGCCACTTAGCATGCCAATTAGCAAGTTGTATAATGGCTTCAGTATACAGTATCGTGTCATAAATTTACACCACCAGCAATAAATGTAAGCTATAATTGCAGATTACAATACTAAGCAGCTCATTCCTTATTTTCAATTTTAATGACAATATTGCAGATGCTATGTTTTCGGACAGAGTTCGAACTTTTTGTGTGACTCTAAATATTTGGTTGCTAAAAAGTGTCCGAAAAAATTGATTAAAATATGGTAATTAGCATGAATTATGATTGACAGATTTGCAAACATCTATTGTTACCACCTCTGTTACAGGACGTGGATTCTCCGCACCTGATGGACAAACAGTACAATGGCCTGCCGATTGAGGCAGAGACCAGTCTGAACAGCGCCACCTTCAGTCACACCTCCGACGGATTTGTGTTTGACCCATCTCCATTATTCAGGGTTGGCAAACTAAATATTGTAATGTTAAATATTGTTAATTTGAAAGTTAATTGTGTTTGATATACAGTACGTTTCCATATAAATAATATATTTGAAAGTTCTTTTTGCTGGATATTGTGTTCAAATTGAAATATAATGGATATATAGGATCTTACATGAGTTGTCATTTCATACCATATTTTATTCAACGAGTTCAGGAATTTTGTCAGTAAGCGAGCCTTTGGCGAGCTAACTGACGAATTTCCTGGACGAGTTTAATAAAATATGGTATGAAATGACAACGAGTGTCAGATCTTTTTTATCACATGCTTTTAAACGAAAAACCCCCTGATAACTTTACTAAAATATGTTTATCAATCCTTAAAGTTGTGTGCTGACGTGACATCATTTTATGTTGACGTCATTTCACCATAATAATGTCATGCGATTGGTCAGTTAAAGAATATGTAGCAAATGAAACTGCTCAAAATGTTATCTTACACATGTGTAAGATAAAAATATTTATAATAGCTGTATTACTCGAAAAACAAGGTATAGCCTGTGATAAAACAAGTTCTTACATAGAATCACATTTAATGTGCTGTTGTTCTGCTGGTCTGCATTTTGTATATCTTAATGACAGTTGTTGGCTGCCATGGGCCTTCAGATAATCATTACAACACCATTAATTACATTTATTTTATACTACATTGTAGAAGCATTGAAAACTGCATGGTTTATATAAAACCCATAAGAGATTTCGAGGCTACATGATGTGTGCATTTCTGTTCCGTTAAATTAATAATATTTCACAATTCTACTGATGAATATTGAAAAAGTGTTTCCATTATGCTGAATTTTTTTGGCAATTTGATTTTTCTTATGTTCTGGTGTGGAAACAAAAGTTTGTCACAGCAATTGAGGCAGCCATGATAAATCTTTCACAACATCCTAGTAGTAGAGGCAGATATAACATAATGACAATGCTAAGACGTTTTGAGTCTGATGACCATGTAAGTTATATTTTGCTTCATTTCAGGGAGAGGAGCAGTCCCTCTGGTTTGTCCAGGTGATATTCTCACTGCAAACCGACACCCACACAACCACCTCAAGAACGAGAAAATTCCAGTCCACAGATTCCAATAAGCGAGAGAAGAGGCCTGATGACGACATGCCTTGGGTGGGGAACGGTGTACGAGGCACGAACATGGCCCTACTGGTTCTAGATCGAGATGGAGAGCCAGCTATGGAGAGAGACATCCAATCTGACAAAATTCCCGCTCAAAATGACGGCCAGCTGCCGATTATAGCTGCACTGATCGGCTCGGGCGTCTTACTGTTGATTGGAGTGTTTATTATTGTTATATATGTCAGGCATCGCCGAAAACGGACCTCACCTCCGCCCACTCCTTCAGGAACTATAACTGTGATATCGACATCCACCGGACATACAAGAGTTATCTCCAACAGTCACACTTTCAAACCTGGAAATCAATCGGAAGTGTAATGCCTACTTGTTCAGTTTGTTTTTCACAGTTTTGAATTCAAAAAAGGTCTTTCATGTTTGTAAATATCTAGAGTATGTTAATAATGTTATATTAGTGTTTATAAAGCGATATTGCCACCAGTATTTTGTTTTATTAAAAGATTCATGTATGAAAGTTGTCGAATATTTTAAGTGTTGTTTCGGTGCATTCATTGAGTTGCTTATTGGCCGATAAACAACGATAGTAGGAACATTATTTAGATTCTGACATGATTTGACAAATATTTTTGCAATTGTAATTAGAACCATATTTTACTATGCTCCGTTCAGAATCGGGACTTCTTTTTACATTGTTTATTTGGTAGTTTAACGATAATTTTGTTCTTTGTCTATAGGAAAATTAGCAAGTATCATGTTAGAATATAGAAGACATGAGGCAGTCACAAATATATCATGCCATTATTTATTATAAAATAAGAACTTCTCATTTGAAGTAATAAAAACAATTCGTGTAGAAGAACATTTAGAGAATAATAAAATAAAAATGATTTGCTTGAAAAGATAGACATTATTCAAACGCATGTGGTAATGCAGAGTAGTAATTGCAAAATTTCGTAATATTCCTTAAAGCTACCAGTTCTGTATTTAAACAGGCCTTTAGGAAAGTATGCTTGGTTCACATTATTCATCTGTCATATATATGTACGTAACATTCGTATGTTTAATAGTTTCATAACGCATATGTTATCACAGTATTAAAACATACGTTATTATGTGCAAGTGAATAGAAAGCTCTTGCGCATAAACCTACCTCTTATATATTCAGAGAAGAAAGATATGAGGTGTTTCGTGGGAAAGCCGGGCCAAATGCATGTGCGTAGTGTCGTCCTGGATTAGCCTGTGCAGTCCCCACAGGCTTATCCAGGACAACACTTTCCGCTTTTATGGTATTTTCTGTTGCAAGGAAGTCTCATCTAAACATAAATTCACTGCAGGCGGAAATTGTCGTCCCGGATAAGCCTGTGATGACTGCCCAGGCTGATCCGGGACAACACTTTACGCACATGCATTGAGCCAGGTTTTCCCACAACAAGCCTCATACCATATTTCCGTACTTGCCTAGTTGTGACAGGAAATGACAATGTTTAATTGAACGAAGTGTGATAATAAAATGAAATATTAGACCAACATATTGTTAACTGTATTGTAAATTAAGAAAAGTATGGCCTAAATATATGTTGATATTACCTATATAAGAACTCACAGAAGTTGAAGGTATTTGGATTGTTTTGTTGTATTTAGTCAACCAAGTGAACATTTTCATAAATATGTATATAGTTTCGCATGATCAAATATTGCTCATTTTAGAAATGGACAATGTTCAGCCAAGCCATGTATGTTAATTTATGTATTTTGCCTGTATTATATGTGCAATATTTTGCGATATGCATAATGATAGACATAATTATATTATCAGATGTAACTTGAGATTATATGTTTAAGGGCGATAGAAGGGTATTTGTGCCAAACAAGTACTGGAACACTATTGATGCATGCTAAATTTACTTTTTTAGCTTATGTACAATGAATGAATTCTAGTGTTGGTTCACATTTTCATTATTAACAAAGTTACTGATAAAACTGTTTAGAGATTGTTTATTATCTATTAGTGGTGCAACGTGTAGCAAATTTTGGTCGGGTATCTTACTTTGGGTCAGGTATTTGTTGGTCGGGTATTGATATAAGTAAATGTATATATTAACTTTGCACCTCCAGTAGGCTGTTCTTCCGTCAGTTAACATTGTTTCTATGCTGAAGATTTGACGATAAATGAAATTATTTTCATTTCGATAAAAACAGATTTGTTCGGTAATTTATTTGCATAGGTTCTTTGCAGAGGGTTTACATTTACGCGCTGTAAAGGTATTGATGCGTCATTCGAGGTGTGTATTGACCGGGAAAAGATATGACGCAGGAAAGAGGAAGGGTGAATACCTGACTACCCACCCATGAACAGTTTTGTTCGCTGTAAAATTTCAAAGTTGATGATTTCATTAACAATAATTTTGATATTTACTTAGGTTTTGTCATATAAATAACGATGCTCTGAGTTTATTTTCAGTTCTGTTAGAAGCCAGTGCACTCTTCCACATTTAGGCCTTTTTCCTCAACTGGATGGTTTAAAACTCATTCTTGGTTTAAGACTTTAAATTACACTATTATTTTAATACCTGATCTGACCCCACTTTTCCAATGAGGAACCAAACACGAGTATATTCAAATGGAACCGAAAATGTGGGTAGTTTTGTGAACTTGTTTTCTCCCTATTATCTACCATTAGTTGAGGTAATGCAATACACCTGTAATTTCTTTGTTATTGAGCTTTTGCAGAATGTATGAGTGCTTTGCATTAATTTCGAGGAAATGCAAATTGATGCAGTTTTGTTCTACATTATTAATGCGCTGAAGAATCCGAAAACATTGAAAATAACTATTATGCAATGATGTCTTTTTTTGTGTTCTTGCCTTCTGGTGGTTTTCTGTACTTATTTTCATTATGTAACAATGTTTGTATGAAACATATATGTGTATTATATTTGTCAATATACACGTATTCGGTTTGCATAATAATACTTTGTGACAGAAAACTGTGTTAATGTTAAGACAACAATGTTAATATTTAGCATTTGTTGTAGATAAAAATTTCTGCTTAACTAATATTATTTGACTTAATTCCAAGCTCAGTTGTTTTAACTGTACCTGATTTAACCCAGGCCCAAGGCCCTTATCAACAAAGCCCTTTGGTGAAAACTGAAGTATATTTCTTAAAATCATAAGAGACGTGACGTGGGAAAATCGAGCTTAATGCATGTGCGTAAAGTGTCATCCCGGATCAGCCTGTGCAGTCCGCACAGGCTAATCCAGGTTGGCACTTTCTGCCTACAGTGGATTTATGTTTAGAGGAGACTGCCTTGAAACAGAAAATACCATAATAGCGCACATGCATTGAGCCCGATTTGTCCACGACACGCCTCATATAATCCCCCAGGTATATGATTGGTTCATTTAAAGTTTATTTGATCTTAAATAATTTTAACCCGGTGAAGGATCTACCAATGATTAGTATTTTGTCACATTTTAAAGATAAAATATTGATTTCACTTGGTACTTTAATTTGAAATTTTCGCTTAAATATGGCTTAAGTTAAGATTTTCCTTAGCAGCTTTGTGGATATTGACCCTGCACTCTGTGTATAAATATCCTTGGGTGTTATGTGTGCGTGTTTGTGAATGCCCACCTATCTATGCATAGTTTATGTTTACACTCGTTAGATGCAATGTTGCGTGTTTTCAATATAATTATATGCTGTATATGTTGTGTTTATAAAGATCTTGCTGTTATATATTTTTATCATGTACAGTAATTTTTACAATCGGATGCAATTCGTACCAAGTGTTCATTGCTTGTCATGTTTGCAAAACAAATACATGTACTGCCAATTGTTTAAGAACAGAAAAAACCTAATATAAAATGTGCAACTTTATTTGGGATTATCTTAGGTCATAATGCATGGACATTCTCTAGGACAGGATTTTCTAGTGGACTTTTCAATATTTTTTCCCCGGTAACAGGTACAGGGCTGGTATTTATAATGAATCTTAGTCAGAAATTAAGAAAATTCTTAAAATTATGAAATAATTGGATTTTCTGACAAAGAAATACATTGTTTGAAGCTTTTAACAAAGAAATTGCATTTATTATTTCAAATGTGTTAATATTTAGTATTTGTTAAGTACATATTAGAAAGCATAGTGTTTTAAACACAAATTCAAATTTGGACTAATTCTCAACTTAAGAATAGCTTAAGACTCTTTATAAATACAGGCCCTGAGTTGTCCTTCAAGCTGGTTACAGAACTTGAGACACAAATCAAGTAAGTAATAATGAAGTACATTTAAGGTAATGGGAAAATTCAAACTGTTTGCAGGTTGTGTTAAAGTGCAGCGCCTCATCAGTTACTTTGTCACTGTATTTTAAAAAGTAGTTTTTTTTGCTGAAAGGGAAGAAAAACAACAACATTTGAGGCGTGTTGTGGGAAAACCGGGCTTAATGCAGTCTGCACAGGCTAATCCGGGATGGCACTTTCCACTTTTATGGTATTTTCTGTTTCAAGGAAGCTTCTTCTGAACATAAATCCACTGTTGGCGGAAAATGTCGTCCCGGATAAGCCTGTGCGGACTGCTTTACATACATGCATTAAGTTCGGTTTTCCCACGACGCGTGTCATTTGTTAAATCTATGAAGAGGTACTGTCGGATTTCTGCTTACTTTCCACAGTATCAGTCCCGATGAGGAGTACACAGGAGACTTAGTTTAATGTTTCAGTTACAGATATGCATGCTTGCTACGTTACCTATTACATTGGCAAGTGAGACTGTTGTCCGTCACAATTGTGACCAGTATAGTGCCAAGTGAGCTTGCTTTTCCTGTAGTCTGCTCACTATACTGCTCATACTTTTATCTTATGATTTGTAAATATTGATACTGGAAGAGAATACTGACATGCCACACTATTATTTACATGGCTTCTTACTGTGTGATACAGGGTCAGTAAATATGTAACACATTTATCTTACACAATAGCATTCTTTAACCGGTATACTAACAATTTATTAATCATTTTATGCTATTTCGAAAGAATGAATTTACTGACTGGATGTTAACTGCTAATGACACAGTATGGAATAGTACACGGTCTGCACGTGACCCGCCTAAACCAATGAAAAGCGAGTATTCTGTACGAGGTCAGATAATAGAGTAAATGGTTAGACTGTTGTTAATTCGGCATGTTTGAGGTTTTGTTCCAGTGTTTTTGTGTGAAATTGAGACAAGTTCATTATTTTATGAATGAAATGCATTGATTGGTTCATATTTGATTTGTTGCAATAATTTGTTATTTGATTCATTTTGATACGAACCATTTTGTACAAGATTTGGTATGCCATATAAAATCTGCATTCCAGAAATAAAGCCATTAAAACATGCTGCTTGTTTTGTCTGCTCATGAAAGGTATGAAGAAAAACTACACATAATGAATGTTTGATAAAATTGTAATTATTAAGGTAACAACAAAGTGTAGAATAAAATCATGCTATTACAAACACTGATAAATGTTTAGATAACAAAGTACTGCATTGCATATTTCTCACTAAAATGCAGATGTGTCACTACTTGACCATCGAATCATATCTTAACTTTCAAAGTAGTTAAAATTGTGCACAGTCCACATTTTAAACAATATAGTCTGTCAATATGAATTCAAATCTAGTCCGTCAATATGAATTCAAATATAGTCCGTCAATATGAATTCAAATATAGTCCGTCAATATGAATTCAAATATAGTCCGTCAATATGAATTCAATATAGTCCGTCAATATGAATTCAATATAGTCAGTCAATATGAATTCAATCTAGTCCGTCAATATGAATTCAATATAGTCGGTCAATATGAATTCAAAAGAAAAAATCCAAGACCCTTATGGCAATCAGAGGTATAGACATAATTATTGGCAGTAAATATGTGGCGCGTCGTGAGAAAACCGGTTTTAATGCATGTGTGCAAAGTGTCGTCCCTGATTAGCCTGTGCAGTCCGCACAGGCTAATCCAGGACGGCACTTTCCGCCTACAGTGAACTTATGCTTAGAAGAGACTTCCTTGAAACAGAAAATACCACAAAAGCGGAAGGTGCCATCCCGGATTAGCCTGTGCGGACTGCACAGGCTAATCTGGGACGACACTACGCACATGCATTAAGTCCGGTTTTCCCACGATGCCCCTCATATGTACAAAGATGATATACCAGCAAGTAAAAGCCAACTCCCCCACAATAGAAATTCCAAATTCAGAATGAAAATGTATACATGTATAAAACAACAAATCGTGACTTAAAAAAAGTGAACATTTAAACGATGAAATAACATATCACATGCACCGATCGACACGCAGGACACACAACAAATAAATACACTGTACAACGGTTTATTGAGGTATGAAGAAAACAAAGTCCAATTCTCGATGAGGCCAAAAAAAATAAATTCTGTGTTTCGGGCAACCGAGCCTACTTAGCACAAACCCCCGACCTTAGCGATTTTAGCAATGATTGTTTTCCGTGAAATTCCTATTTGTCAGATTTTAGATAATTAAATTTTCAATTTTTTGTTACCGAAATGGGTCTTTAAAAAAGAAAAACAATCCCGACCCTACCGTAATTTTTTTAGACCATTGTCTGAAACACAAAATTTATTTTTGTTTGGCCACAGGGCACAGCAAGGCTAGGAAACTTGACAACTCCTCTTGTTCTGTGACTCGTGCTGACTCGTCCTCTACAATGTAAAATTGAGGCCAATTAGGACGATAGCTGGTGTAACAACCCGTCGCCCATTTCTCAAGTGTCTACTGTCAGGGGGATACTATGATGCATGTCTCTGGTGTGGCCTGTAGTTAAATTGTGACTGTGTCTCTCTATGAAATAACAATCACCTAGCAGCAAAACAAAAAAAGAAAATTATAAAAATTGCTCAGTGTCACATGGTCCTTTTAAATACACTTGATAATAGAACTATCACATTCAATAAGGATTTTTTGGAATCTCATCAGAAGATCCCCCCCCCCCCCCACCCACCACCCCACACACAGAAGTACTGTTGTAAATGTATTAATCTGGCATCTAAGGAAACCTTGGAACTCTACATCACACACAGATTGTCAACTGAATAACTGAAGAACTCTCTGCAAGACTTTGTCAATGATCACAACAACTAAAATTAATGGTGATTTAACCATGAAATAATCATTGAACATACATCCTAGCATACCAGTCAGTCAACATTGAGGATTTGTATCCAAATGTTAGTACTAAAATAAGTCTTGATAGGGTTATACATATGTCCAAATACCTTGTGGATACCTTGATAGGGTTATACATATGTCCAAATACCTTGTGTATACCTTGATAGGGTTATACATATGTCCAAATACCTTGTGGATACCTTGATAGGGTTATACATATGTCCAAATACCTTGTGGATACCTTGATAGGGTTATACATATGTCCAAATACCTTGTGGATACCTTGATAGGGTTATACATATGTCCAAATACCTTGTGGATACTTTGATAGGGTTATACATATGTCCAAATACCTTGTGGAACCTTGATAGGGTTATACATATGTCCAAATACCTTGTGAAGCCCCTGTCCCAATGCTTCTCCCCCACCCCAATTTCAGTGCTTAAGAACACTGACACAAAGTACATGAGGCACACTTCTCCCCCACCCCAATTGCAGTACTTAAGAACATTCACACAAAGTACCCAAGGCACACTTGCCCCACCCCAATTGCAGTACTTAAAGAACACTAAAACAAAGTACCCAAGGCACACTTCCCCCACCCCAATTTCAGTACTTAAGAAAACTAACACGTGTACCCAAGGCACACTTTCTCCACCACAATTGCAGTACTTAAAAACATTAACACAAATACAAAAGGCACACTACCTGTTGTTGACTGCGTGCCTCTGCCTCGCTGGCAGCTATTGCCTCGGCGAGCAGTCTGTCCTCCTCCTCCTGGCTTAGTCTGAAACACACAGTACACAGTAGAACACGGGACGCAACCATGGAAACACACAGTAGAACATGGGAGGTAACCATGGAAACACACAGTAGAACATGGGACGTATTCATGTAAACACACAGTAGAACAAGGGACGTAACCATGGAAACACACAGTAGAACACAGGACGTAACCATGGAAACACACAGTAGAACACGGGACGTAACCCTGGAAACACACAGTAGAACACAGGACGTAACCATGGAAACACACAGTAGAACACGGGACGTAACCATAACGGTGGTAGGGAACAAGTGCGGGATAACATTGGACACAGTATCAAGGTAATGGAATGAAGCATGGTGCGTAACAACGATAATTCAACTTGAGACTTTGTTTTCTGAAGTTTTGGGAAGGAGCCACGGACATAGGAATATGAGGAAAACATTGCAATAACAGGGTCAAGGCCATCAATGTCCAAGTGTAAAGTCAAATCAACATGCATCATTTTCTTTTTACAAGTATTCCCAAGTTGCCTCCATGCTATTCTAAAACAAATTTATAATTTTAATTATTAATCATGGACCATCTGATTGGAACTTAATATTTTATAAGGGGACAGACTACTAGGCGTGATGGGCAAGAAATGACTTCATATACATCTAGACCTACCCCGTGTTCTGTGTAGAAGGCCGCTCATTTTGCGCTAACGAATCCTGGATGGCACGAGCCAAGATCTCTTCTTCAGACTGAAAATTACAAGTAAATAAATGAAGTAATTAACTAATAGAACATCAAATAACAAGGTTTCTAGAAGGAAACTTGCATCTGACTAGCAGGATGCATCGTTTAATTCCTCATAATGAATTTGTATAACAATATATTTGTATGTTAAACTTTACATGAATGACAATGTACCTATATATGTAACTGTTGACGGCATACTAAATTATAAATGAGGCATGTCGTGGGAAAACCCGGCTTAATGCATGTGCGTAAAGTGTCGTCCCGGATTAGCCTGTGCAGTCCATTTAATTGAAACAGAAAATACCATTAAAGCGGAAAGTGCCGTCCTGGATTAGCCTGTGCCGACTGCACAGGCTAATCCGGGACAACATTTTACGCACATGCATTAAGCCCGGGTTTCCCAAGACATGCCTAAAATATTTTAACTACCAGTAGATATATCTTTTAACACAAACAAACGTGGAAATATGCCACGATGCTGTACATGGTTACACAGATACGAAGGCAGTGTTCCCACTTACCAGTCCGGCCTGCGCCGCTCTCATCTCATTCTCTGTGGACGTCTGCTGCCTAGACGCCCTCTGCCTGCAACATACAATAACAGCATTCAGTCCTCTCATGGGCTTATTATGCCTTATTCATAGATTATGGACCTTTCGGACTGTAGGAGGTATGAGACTGAGTATGAAATTTTCAACAACTTTTTTAGAGCAAAGACTTTTTATTATTAAAAGACTTTATAATTATTTTAATTAACATATTTACAATAAACTTAACAATAATAATGTCTAGAAAAATAATATAGAACACAAACAAGTGCTTATATCAAACTTTGATTTAAAATGGCACAACAGAGTGCAGTGTAGCCTTACATGTTCAATTCCCTTCCCAGCCCCTGTGAGAGACTGTGACTGGTACGCTGCTGGGGCACTGGGTTGGCAGGCTTAGACACGGCCGGTTTGGAGGATTCTGACTTTGAAGTACCGTTCGAGGACTGGAATCGGAATATTGCCGCTGCCCTAGAAGGAATAACAACCAAGACAATGAGTTGCCATTTCATCTGCAGAATAACCGTAATGGAACTTCTCTGGCTGTTCATGGGTACATAGACCTTAAATCTGGCCTTCTTGAATGTTAACCTATGTTAAACTGAGCGAAATCAACTGCAACAATTTTAACCAACATTTAAACTGAAAGTTTATGGAAACATTTTACTTTGATAATAAATTTTATCTTAAAACTAATATTTTTAAATATGTGACATAAATGCAACTTTAATAATGATTGATTTATTTACTATGATGCCATTGCAGGCTTCAAATAAACCTTTCAAGTTAAAATTAAACATATCTAACCCTGAGCTGGACACTCTGTGACCCGAATCTTCAAACCCTTTACACTCGTGGTCCATCTCAAAGCGATGTCGAAGACAGAAGTTCTTGTGGCACTTGTCACACTTCACTGGAATCAGCTCCTTCACTTTGCAGCCCTTCATGGAACACTTGTTGGTGTACACCTGCAGTGAGAACACGGTGAAATTTGTTGAAAAACAAACACAGCCCGTATTCACCAACCCATTCTTAGAGTTAAGAATAAAGAATAGACTAAGACTCAAGAGAGAATACTTGTGTGTTGGCAAATATGCCAGGTAACAAGGTTGCTTATGCCATTAATAAATCATTCTAAACAAAGAATGCTAACATTTGTGATGGCTAATACCAGGTAAAATTCAAATTAACCTCCTTTTCAGAACAGAACTGTTCCAAGGAAAATCTTAATTCCTAATTCTTCATTCTAAGAATTGGTTGGTGAATATGGGCCCGGGAGCATGGTGGGACAGAGTCCATCTTGTGATTTGAAAATCACATTTGAGGGGCGTCATGGAAAAACCGGTCTTAAAGCATGAGCGTTAAGTGTCGTCCCGGATTCGCCTGTGCAGTCCGCACAGGCTAATCCGGTATGGCACTTTCCACCTACAGTGGATTTATGTTTAGAAGAGACTTCCT
Source organism: Congeria kusceri (assembly GCA_027627225.1). Classification (NCBI taxonomy): domain Eukaryota; kingdom Metazoa; phylum Mollusca; class Bivalvia; order Myida; family Dreissenidae; genus Congeria; species Congeria kusceri. Next base: position 15,084,977 of record CM051025.1, on the reverse strand, counting down.
TGAAACAAAAAATACCATACAAGCGGAAAGTGTCATCGCAGTCCGCACAGGCTAATCCGGGACGACACTTTACGCACATGCATTAAGCCCGGATTTCCCATGACATGCTACATTTGATCCTTTTGTGATCTGTCCCAGACTTAGATAAATGGTTCTACACATAACACAGGTTCTCAATTAAAATAGTCTTTCAATTCACACAAAGCCTGATAGGCATCCAAAAGAGCAGCAATAAAAGGTGAGAACAATGGACAGACACATTGTCATCAACTTATATTATAATTATGAGGCATGTCGTGGGAACCCCGGCTTAACAATCCCAATACCTTAAACTTCTGTGAGTTCTTATATAGGTAATATCAACATATATTTAGGCCATATATTTCTTAATTTACAATACAGTCCAATATGTTGGTCTAATATTTCATTTTATTATCACACTTCGTTTAATTAAACATTGTCATTTCCTGTCACAACTAGGCAAGTATGAAAATATTATATGAGGCGTGTTGTGGGAAAACCGGGCTCAATGCATGTGCATAAAGTGCACTTTTCACTTTGATAGTATTTTCAGTTTCAAGGAAGTCTCTTCTAAACATAAACCCACTGTAGGTGGAAAGTGTCATCCTGGATTAGCCTGTGCAGGAATGACACTTTACACACATGCGTTAAGTCAGATTTTCCCACGACACGCCTCAAATGTAGCTGGTCTGTCTAGTTCTTCAAATGATTTAAGTCATTGGTCTCAATATCAATGAGCGCGAGTGCGAATAATAGAGTAAATCAATTTCACAAATTGCCTACTGCTACAACAAGTAGCTCCATTCCATAAAGAACTACTGACCTTCCTACGTTCTTTTGCCGGATCGGACTGGCAGTCGCTGTCGATGTGTCGCCCGACTTCAACGTCCGCAACCTGACCTTTCTTGAGCGGGATCGGTTTGTTACACAATGGGCACACGGGTACCTGTTTGTCCTGAATTATCACAAAACACATTAGACGTCTGGGCCCAGTTGCTCAAAAAACTTTAACGACCGGTTAAGCTAACGGCTTGTTAACTTTAAATGAAAATAAAAGTAATAATACGAGCATCTCGCTTATGAAGCATTTGACAATAATTTGAGCATATCAATTTATTTAAAATAAATGCAAATTTTAAAATTGTAACATGTAATTTACATCAAAAACCTCATCCAAAAGTTAACGACCGTAAGCTTAATTGTCCGTTTTGAGTAACTGGGCCCTGTTGTGGAAAAAAACGGGCTTAATGCATGTGCGTAAAGTGTCATCCCGGGTCAGCCTGTGCAGTCAGCACAGGTTGATCCGAGACAACACGTTCCGCTTTTATTGTATTTTCTGTTTCAAGTAAGTCTCTTCTAAACATCAATCCACTGTAGGTGGAAAGTGTCGTCCCCAGTCAGCCTGAGCGGACTGCACAGGCTGATCCAGGATAACACTTTACGCACATGCATTAAGCCCGGTTTTCCCACGACACGCTTTATTGATATCGTCTTTCAAAATCTCATTCATCATTCAAGACATGTTTCAAAGACATGTTACTTTGTATTAGCTAAATTCCAAATGATTTTTACTTGTTCTCTCACTAGACACATTGCGTTTATACTTGTTTTGTCAGTGAATGCACTAAAAACTACACAAATAATTATCCTGTTCTTCTTTCCAGGTTAAAGCACCCCAATTCTTAAGTACTACTTAGGTTCATATTTGCAGCACCACAACATAGCAGATAATGTTCTGTTTTGTCACTGTTACTGCAAAATAATCTATATGGACTATGACTAGAGAACTTACAACAATAAGCATTAATAACACCAGCTTATAAAAGCTCACTTATAGACTGAATGTTTGAGAAACAACCAATGTGTGCAGCATGCAGAGATACTACTTTAGCACAACGTCTCAGCTGTTACATCAATAAACCAGCATCAGGCAAGATAAGTCGCATATGCTGTCGTTGAAAAAAAGCATGTATTTTGACTGCTTGAGTGGCACACTCAATTCATGTGATGGCACAATTTCCTACCCAAGTCACATCACTATATACATCTTGCGTTAGTATGTACCTATTTCAATTGCAAATTTAAAGTGCTCAAAATCAGGACAGTCTTTTCCAAATATTGTACATGGCTCACAATGCAAGTGTACAGTGACTGAAATATAAGAGTACACTTTTCTTACGGAAAATGAAAATTGCTCAAAAAGCAAGTGTATATTACTTGAAATATATTGTTACACTTTTCATAATGAAAATAAATACTGTTCAAAATGTGTACAGTGATAAAGGAAAACTTCTCAAAATACAAAAGTTTACTGCTCAAAATTTGTATACTGCTCAAATGCAAGAGTTTATTGCTCAAATATATGTGTACACAACTCAAAACACATTGACCTGATTGCCCTTTTAAAAGGTAATCTTTGAGCATTTAAAAAATGTGATTTATTGTATACAGCGCTTTTATACAGGCTGAATAAGCACTGTCACATGTTCCTCTGTAACCCCAACCCAACCTAATATAGGTACTGGGGCTGCTACAGTGTCTCGGGAAAGAGCAACTGTACCAACTACCGAGGACACGTACCTTCTTGTAGGACTCCTTACAGGAATGGGTCTCATACTGAATGTGATCATTGCTGAAAAATGGGCATCAGAAAAAGTAGCAACATGTGTACTGACACTAGCCTAGTACGTATAGATGCAGTATATGATAAAAATAAACAATAATTAGCAGAGACATCACTATCAAAATCACATGATTACACTGTTCTCTTATATTAAAAAGGCTGTCCCAGATAACGCAAAACCTGTCAGACAGTCAGACATGCCTGACAAAATTTATACTAGCTTGAATTTTATTTAATAAAAATTAAATTATTACTGAAACAATTAGCTGTATATGTTATGTTATACCAAATAATTGAACAATAATCAAATATTTAACAGAGTAAACGATGTTTTGAATATATGCATTGCGAATATATGTTACACATCATGGTGTCTGACAGCGGTTTCACGTAGTCTGTTGTCAGAATAAAAATCTGAGCAAGAAAAATATATATGCGCAATTATGAATATATTATTGAAAAAATCGTTGAAGAACCTAGATTGACAAATACACTATTAATATATTTATTACATACATGCACATAATTGTAATCAGGGTTGTCATTATTAACCGATTGCCGATGAAATTCATCGTTTAAAATCATGAGAAAATCGGTTGTTTTTTCAGGAACTTAAAAATTGCAATAGGTAATATCACAAATGGGTCCCATAGACCCCTGGCCAAATCGCTTTGATTTAGATAAAAATCGCTCGTTTCCATTGATAATGACAACCCTGTGTAATAGAGACTAAATGGCAGGTGTTGGAATCAACAGGGCGACACAAGTGGAGACACATATTTACAAAATGGAGATTGATCACTGACATAAATAAAATGCAGAATGCATGTGAAATTTAACTAAGTCTACAAATTGCATAAATTAAACATTTGTGGCATGTCATGGGAAAACCCGACTAAATGCATGTGCGCAAAGTGTCGTCCTGGATTAGCCTGTGCAGTCCGCACAGGCTAATCCGGGACGGCACTTTCCGCTTTAGTGGTATTTTCTGTTTCAAGAAGGTCTCTTCTAAACATGAATTCAATGTAGGCGGAAAGTGCCGTCCTGGATTAGCCTGTGCGGACTGCACAGGCTAATCCGGGACGACACTTTACGCACATGCATTAAGTCCGGTTTTCCCACGACGGGCCACATTTAAATTTATCATGATGACTAAAATATGGAGTGGACAACGACTGGATTTACCAGAAGATCATTGAGCAAGCATCACACTTCAGTGGCAGGAAATCTGAAAAGAAAATACCTGCATTTAGCATAAATTACTTATTATTTAAGAGCAGTGAGTCATGTTTTTCAAATATACATTAAGCCCAACAAATTATAACAGGCACGTAGGAGGGGCACGGACATTGGGGCTGCGGCAGGGGTGTGTGCGGGAGTAGTTCCCCTCCTGATTTGATTTTTTTTAATGTTAATGTAATACACAGCTTTTCCTGCATTTTTTTATGCCGTAAGTGGTGATTGAAGATACACATTTTGATAATTTATTTCATCATTTAAATGTCAAATAAATTCTAATTTGGAATAAAGACGCAGAGTTGTACAATAGTACTTATTTAGATATCTTATAGCATGTATCAACAATTACAAAACATCCGTTATGTAATAGCAACATAACAAAGATTGGTATCAAACCACTGAAAATACAATTATCTCTGAGTGGGTTTTTTTTATGTCAATCGTTTATGAAATTTAAATGTTCATGGTTAGTTTGGAACATCCATTTTAATGAACTTTAAGAAAGAAACAGTAAAACGGCTGAATGTTAATTTCAAAAATAAATAAATAAATAAACATTTTAATTATCAGAAAGTCCTTCAGTATTTGGGCAAGACCGTTACAGAAAATAATGTATGAAAGCTTTCAGGCCATTTTTACTTGCAAAATTATCTTTATTGGCCAAACATTTAATGGTTATTGTTTACTGTTTAGATAGTTAGATTTGAAAGTAAGTACTGTGGACAATTTTAAGTCTCACACATCAAATAAAAAAATGAAGGCATGACTTTATAGTCACTCTGAATGCAGATTTGTAAACTTGCTGCTGAAATTTTATATTGCCTTTATATACCACTTTACCAGCTGTTGTCTCGGATGTTTACATTATTTGTTAATCCTGGGATTGTCTACAAAAATTCCTCTATCTTAGTCAATTTTAATCCTATTTTGGCCAACTTTTTTTTTCAAAACAAAGCTTACATTCTGAGGGGAATTTGAAGGTAAATAAAGGGGAAAAATATATACCTTTTTAGGGGAATGGGGCAGAATTTCGGCCCCAAATTGGCCCTAAAAAAACCAATGTTACACCAGTCAACCGACACTAATTGAACTTTCTCTTTGTCATATTTTGTACTAGACTTTGGCTCTATGACAATAAAAGTTCAATATTTATGACACAATATCCTGACAGTTAATTTGGACTTATAGTCAATAGCTTCCTCTTTGGACATTTTATCATTTAAGTTATACAAGTTATACATAATATAGTGAATAATGAATGAAACGTGGTTAAATAAGCACGTTGTTAAATTCGGAAAAAATAACAGTCAAGCTGTTTCTTGACCATTTAAAAAATAAAACATGTCAAATAACTTTCTTGTCAGATTATACCCCACCCACTTTTTAAATAACTGAACATATTTTTATGGGAAATAAAAATATTTTAAAGAGTTACCTAAACGTTTACAGTCCTGCTGATTGCAGTGCTTTCCCAGATGTGGAAACTCCATCTTTTAAATTTAATTTCTTTTTTTTTAACACTAGTTTAGGCCTCAAGAACCTACAATTTCGCAAGGTAAAAGTGATTAGACAAAATTGGGAACTTCCAGTACTATTTATAGTATAGTTCCACTTTTCTATTTTTAACTAGCCTCGTTTTCGTTGAGAATGTTCGGAAAATGCACGAAATTTAGTTATTATGCGGAGTCAAAGTTAAAGTGCCTAAAATGTAACCAATGTACTGTGGCCAGGCAGTATCGGAAGAAGATGTATATAAAATAATTAATTCCCGTTCCACACATTTGTTTTTAATTTAAAATATGTTATTGAAAATGTTCTGAACCATGATCTATTTAAAGTGTATTCTTTATACATGTGAGAGTGTGTAGCCGCATTTTACACCTTTCAAATCCAAGGCGGAGATTTTAAAACGGGAACAGTAAACAAATTTAATTAATCGGTAGTAAGATGTGAAATTTTAAAAGTGTGTTCTTCTGATGCAAGCCGATTTTTATTGTAAGTCAATTATTGTCTCTCGTGGTACTTTAATCACGCATATAAAATTATTTTCCCATTTACTACAGTCAAATGGAATAGTTTCCAAACCAATAAGTCATATATTTCCGCGACCATGAGTCATTAATTGCACCATGATCAGTTGTGTTTGTTGGTATTACACGAAACAGAGATGTTACAACTGCTGACATAGTTGCATTATACATCAATATGCAGTAAATTACGACTGTCACTGTTGTTTTGTTAAAAAAAACATTTTAAATATTTTTAACTATGAAAGAAATAAAATAACAAAATGTCACTGTTTATACGGTAAACTCTAGCCTTTAAAAAGAAAACACATCATTGTTGTGAAACTGAAAGTAATAATTCTTTTCGGATGCAGGGCTTGCATTAAGGACGTTCGCAACAAAAAGAAAATAATTGGGTTAATTTCTCCTTTTGCTTCATTATTTCTTTACTGTATATAGGTTACAATATACTAATTTCAATCAATAAATATAAATCTGTAAAAGTCATTAAGGTCCAGTTAATGGTTAAAAATTAACAAAGCATTAAAATAATCAAAAACACACATATACAATGTATTGCCAAACAAATTAGTTAAAAAAAGATCCATAAAAATATCTATATTCTATTTTAGCAATTGATACGTTGTTTACTTAAACACGAAACATGAAAAAGGCTACACAGGTACCCTATTTAAAGTCCAATATTTCCCGAACAATATCGGTGACCCATTCTTCTTGTTAATGTTTTGGTGCAAGTATACATTGGTGCATGTATGTGCGAAAATTTAAGAAAATCTGTCGTTTGTAACAAAAGATATTGATGCATAATAAATGACGTTTCAGAAGGTATTATTAGTACCCATTTGACCTACTTCAATGTCCAGTCAAATTCATTATTTTAACAGTAATTGTAGATAACGCATTTTTTTATTACCAAAATACGCTTGTGTATTGCCAAACAAGACATGTAAAACATCAGTTGAAAGAAACATAAGCTTGTTTGAAAAAAAAGCTCTCCTATATACTTTAAACATTGATAACAAATCCAAACTGAAAAAAGGGGCTTCGCCAGGTACCGTATTCAAATCCCAAAATTTCCGGAACAAGGTCGGTGACCCCTATTTTTGAAGACTGTTTTAGTTTCAGTATACATTTATGCGTGTGTATGGGAAGTTTCAACAAAATCTGTCATTTGGAACCAAAGATATTCGCATATTTGATAAATTATTGATGTTTTTACCGGCACATTTAATGCATAATTAACCTTGTTAAGCGTCCATTAAAAGTCATTTATTAAATGATAACTGTAAATAAAGCACGTTTTATCATTAAACTGCACTTGTATATTACCAAACAAAACGTTTAAAACAAGATCCATTTTAAAATCTCAATCTTTGTTTGAATATGAACGCTTTATATTACTCAACATTCTAAGTAACACACACTAAAAAAGGGTCTTCGACAGGTACCGTATTCAAAAATTCAATATTTCCGGAAAAAGGCCGGTGACCCCTATTTTTGAAGACCGTTTTAGTTTTAGGATACATTGATGCATGTTTGTGCAAATTTTGAAAAAAATCTGTTGTTGGAAAAAAAATGATGAAAATTTTTGCAAACGTCTTTAAGGGAAGTTTGGGAATAATTTACTCCCAGTTTTTGTCACAGGACTTCCAAAATTGCAGCCATGGAAGTTGCAGAATTTCCAAAATTGTAGCCAAGGAAGTTCCATCATGTAAGAATGAACAAGTTAGAAGAAGTATTAAGTAATTTATATAAACATATACCTCTTTCGCTGAAAAAATTGGCATATAAACAAGAGTTGAAAATGAACTGGCCTTAAAAAACTATTGATTTCTGAAATGCTCACGACTTCTGTAGCGCAATACTGTCAAAACTTCTAAATATTATGAGCAAAACTTCAAAAATCACAGCCCAGGAAGTTCAAACTTCCAGTTTTCAAAAGTTGTGAAAGTCCTGTGGATGTTTATGTCCAGTGCGAACTCATAGTACTGATAGGATAATTAATGCAGTACAAAAGTCTTGATTTAAAAACATGTATATTATATATGCTTTGTTCTTGCAAAAATGGCGGGAAAATTTCCTCGTGCATGTCATGTCTACGTGCGTCAAATGTTAAAGACCTTCTGAACACAGCATTATTTTCTGTGGTAAATTGTTTAATGTGACTATGGTACGAATGTGGTAATTGATGGAGAATCATCCGAACATGTCCCCGTCGACTGGAGTCCCCCAGGGAACAGTGCTCTGCCCTCTGGCCTTCCTCTGCCACATCGATGACCTCCCTGACTGCGTTAAGTCCACATTCCAAAACGGCTATCTGAATTTTACTGTTCATGTCACGCCATCTGCATGGAAAGCGGTGGTGTATTGATTTGCCATATACAAATTTGTAGGCTAGAGAACTGTGAGATCTTTACTTTTAAATAAAAGTTTCGTAGTGCATAACATCAAATGTTAGGTATCTGTATGGCAAACATATGCAGTTAGCATTTCCTCTTGAACAATAAAAAAACAACAGCCAAATCGATTGTCATTCAGATAGGTCAGTATTGATCTATGACATAGTTACTCACTGTATACATCCTCCATGTCATGACTAACAGCAATTAGCGACCGCAGATTATATGACCACCATCCAATTAAAGCGTGACAATACACCGCTGTTTGGGTTATCATTACTGCTCACCTTTGACACGCAGTTTGCAGGCATTGTTGTCATAGGGCCCAATTAAGGGATTAACGATAAGAAGTAAATCATTGGCCCAATGCAACTTTATTGCACACCAACATCTATTTTTGTGATTGACGGGGACAAAATGCATTTTACCGGGAGGCCGGGACAAAACTCGCGAAAGCGGGACAATCCCGGCCAGGCCGAGACATATGGCATGTATGTTTAATATTAATAATTAAAATTATATATTTTCATGATGTCAGTAATTGCCATCAATAGAAACATGACATCAGAGAAGAAAGATGTCAACAACACGAGCTTGGAGTTACAGCAGGACCTTGCACGCAGCACGCCCAGGCAGTGTGTCACGCTCACCCACAGTGTGCCGTCAGTGCAGATGTACTACGCCCTGCGGTCCAAACTCAGTACATGCACACAGGCTTGGTTACAGGTAGACTAATTTATAATATATTCGTAAAATCGAAATGCCATTATTGTTATTTAACCCGTGACTTTTGTTGTTTGAAACATATACATGTGTGTTACAGTATTGAATACAATGTCTTTTTGACGATATTATTATTGATGCTAGGTTGGCGCTATGAGTAAGAAATAAAATTAACGGAAAGATGTTTGCAAACCTACGTGTCATTTTGAAATGTTTTTCCAAGAACTTGTGAAAAGGTACCTCATTTTCAAATAATTTCAGAAATTTTGCTATTTTGGCTACTGGTAGCGCTAAAATAGTGGTATCTGAAGTGATTTGCTTTAGTGTTTGAAGTTGGGCTTTGTTTAAAATATGAGGTGTGTCGTGGGAAAACAGGTCTTAATGCATGTGCATAAAGTGTCGTCCCGGATTAGCCTGTGCAGTCCGCACAGGCTAATCCGGGATGGCACTTTCCGCTTTTATGGTATTTTCTGTTTCAAGGAAGTCTCTTCTAAACATAAATCCACTGTAGGCGGAAAGTGCCGTCCTGGATTAGCCTGTGCGAACTGCACAGGCTGATCCAGGACGACACTTAACGCACATGCATTAAGACCGGTTTTCCCACGACGCGCCTCATATGTTCCCATGATGCTTATACGATTAAATGTCTCAAGTCTGGTTTCACCTGTTTCTAGGAGTTTTTGGTATTGGACGGGCTGGACAGCCTTCTGAACTCCTTGGACGAGATGTCTGGTCAGAAGTTCACATGCTTCTCAGACGCCATCCTCAAGATGGACTGCATCTCCTGCATTCGCTGCGTGGTCAACACCACCACTGGCCTCCAACACTTTATCAGCAGCGATTTGTACACCAAGAAACTTACCATGGGTATGCCTCGCACATTGTTTAAGTAAAAACTATACAAATAAAAGATCATCAGTTTAGAAACCTTTCTCCATTAATGTGAGCATATTAATTGACTGCAAATTCATAAATGGTTTATGTGTCAAGATGTCCACAGCTGTTATTGACCCTTAAAATGAGGCATTTCAGTTACTTTGAAAGCTGCATATTTTCTCAGTCACTTTTTTTAGAAAAGCATTATTACATGTTTATATTCTCCTTCGTTATAAAACATTATTGAATGGTTTTGCTACAATTGATAACTTAGATTATGCACCAACTTAATTTGATGAAAAATTGCTGCGATTGTTTACGAAAATTCCTCTATCTGGGTCAGTTTTTGACAGATTTTGGTCAATTTTTTTAAAAATAAAGCTTATATTCTGAGGGGAATTTTAATGTAAATATAGGGTAAAAATATATTCTTTTAAAGCAGGGGAATGGGGCCAAATTTTGGCCCCAAATTGGCCCTAAAAACTCTGGAAACATTTATCCAATTATGGTGTTTACTTATGCTGTCTATCCCATATCTTGTACAATAGATTTAAATGACAAACTACTTCCAGCCTTGAACAGTAACGACTCTCTGCCCAAGAAGCAGGTGATTGAGATGTTGTCCACCATCTGTGTGTACAGCAACATCGGCTACCTGCGAGTCTTGGAGGGCCTCGCCTATGTCAAGGTACTCACGTCACAACCAAAACACTAATTATAAATTTATGAGTTAATTGTTGTTATGATAGAAATATTGACTTTGTACTGTTATCAAATAAATGAAATAATAAAATTTCCTATTAAAGTTGTAGAATATTTACAAACCAATTTATAGACTATAATTTATCTAAATAATGCCATATTTAAAAATGTTTAGGGACACTTAAAAATATTATTTTTTTTTAGTTCTTTGTGAGGCAATAAAAAATATTTATTGAAAAACTGTTAAAAGTCAACTAGAACTTGGTATTTTGATCAGTGTTTGGGTTGTCCTGCTCATAATGGTAAATTTAATGTGTAAAAATGTGAATTAATATTAGAAAACCTACAAAATGTGTAATTTTACAAGCTACATTTGCTTTCAACTGTGTTGCAGAACGAATGTGACGAGATGAACAGGTTCAGCCTCATAGTTCGTGACCTGCAGGGGCCCGACACCTTGGCGTACAAAACGGCCGTTATCACCTTCATCAACGCACTGATCAACTGCACTCCTGAAGTCTCGGAGAGAATACGCATTCGCAATGAATTCATTGGTTGGTATATTTTGGAGTGACTAATTACATGTACGTTTGTCCTAGAAAAAGAAACAAAGTACCCAAATAATTTCATTTTTCGCAAAAATACCATCGGTGCTCCAGATAAGTATTTGTAATGGGGGTAAATGAACAGTCTGTCCAGAATTTTTGGGGGTAAATGTGCAGTCTATGTAGGATTAATGGGGTAAAATTTACATGTTACTTTAGCAACATGATTTAAATACAATAATGTAACAGGTAAGAATTCTGAACATTTTGAGATTTTTATAACTACTTGACAATCAACTGCACATTGAAGTAGGCAGGCCTGACAAAATATTTTGTCTTTTACTGTCTTCCAGTCACGTAAATGTACACACACATTTTATTTCTCGGTGTATTCTCCAATAGATTTGCCCTTGTCTGTCCGTCCCATCCGTCCCTCAGAGTTTTGTGTCGCGCGTAACTCAAAAAGTATAACTGCTAGAGTGATGAAACTTTATAAACATATTAATCAGCATGTAAACTTTTTTTTTTTCGACATCAGCAGAGTTATGGTCCTTTTTTTAGCAAAAAATGACATTTTTGGACTTGTGTCACGCGTAACTGAAAAAGTATTACTGATGGAGTGATGAAACTTTATAAACATATTAATCAGCATGTAAACTTGTGCATCTGTGTATTTTGGTGCAGTTTTTTCTGACATCAGCAGAATTATGGCCGTTTTTTTTTTTTTAAAGAATACATTTTTGGACTCGTGTTGCGCATAACTAAAAAGTATTACTGCTAGAGTGATGAAACTTGATAAAGATATTAATCAACATGTGAACTTGTGCACCTGGGTATTTTGGTGCAATTTTTTGACAACCAGCGGCATGTGGGGGCATCCGTGTCCTACGGACACATGTCTAGTTTGTGCATAATTTATGTGTGTAGGGGCCTTATCTGGGCCTCTGAATACCTGTCATTTTGAAATGTTTTTTCCCCAGAGAATGGGAAAAAGGCATTATTTATCTCTAAAATGTTAGTAGTGAAAGGCTATTTTTAGCTCACCTGAGCTTTCGTGATTGCCCGTTGTCCGTCGTGCGTGCGTGCGTCGTCAACTTTTCATTCAAACAACATCTCCTTCTAAACCGCTTGGCAGATTTTCACCAAACTTCACAGGAATGATCCTTGGGTGGACCTCTTTCAAAATTGCTCAAATCTTTCCAGTCCGCTGCATATGTAGGTCACAAGAGCTAAAAATAGATTTAAAAAGTGAAAACTTAAAAAATCTTCTCCTATGAAACCGCACGGCTCATAGCTTTCATATTTGATATGTGACATCCTCTAGTGGTCCTCTGCTAAGATTGTTCAAATGATGCCCCTGGGGTCAAAACTGTATAGCAAATTGACTTTAAAAATCTTCTCCTCTGAAACTGCAAGGCCTAGAGGTTTCATATTTGGTATGTAACATTGTATAGTGGTCCTCTACAAGGATTGTTCAAATGATGCCCCTGGGGTCAAAACTGGCCACACCCCAGGGGCCACATGGTTTATATAGACTTAAATAGCAAAATGACTTTAAAAATCTTCTTCCCTGAAACCGCAAGGCCCAAAGGTTTCATATTTGGTAGGTAATATTGTATAGTGGTCCTCTACAAAGATTGTTCAAATGATGCCCCTGGGCTCAAAACTGGCAACACCCCGGGGGTCACATGGTTTATACAAACTTAAATAGCCAAATGACTTTAAAAATCTTCTCCTCTGAAACTGCAAGGCCTAGAGGTTTCGTATTCGGTTGGTAACATTGTATAATGGTCCTCTACAAAGATTGTTTAAATGATGTCCCTGGGTTCAAAATTGGCCACATCCTGGGGGTCACATGGTTTATATACATTTAAATAGCAAAATGACTTTAACAATCTTCTCCTGAAACCACAAGGCCCGGAGGTTTTATATTTGGTATGTAACATAGTATAGTGGTCCTCTACAAACGATTGTTCAAATTATGCCCCTGGGGTCAAAACTGGCTACATTGTTTATACTTCAGCACTGTAATTTCAATCAGCCTGTATAAACACTCAAAAATTAATACAGCAGACCACATTCCAGCCAGGTGTATGCAGTGTGCTATTTTTAGATCTTATGAAACCAGCTAGCCAGTTACACAGTGTTGCGAGAGTGCTTTAGAGAATTGTTGGAGATGACCATTGAAATGCATAGAAAATATTATTCACCAGCATGGTCAATCATGTTGTTGTGTAAGTAAATTAGCTGGATGCAATGTTTAGGCAATGTGTCAGAAATGTAGTCAATCAGTCTTAGTATATAAGACCGTCTTATATCATACATTTTCACTTTAGATCTACTACATTGAATTTGTTTACGGGCGAAATGTTAGCTGTACTTGTAAGCCCTATGCAAACATTTTTATATGGGCAATGTTTGCTGATGGGCTGTACCGGGGAACGACCATTTCTGTGGTGGAAAGTTTTCCTTCTTTGTCTATATTGTTCCGACAGGAGTTTGATCGCTACTTTCACTTCCAGAAATTAGATAGTTATTGTGAACGGTTGCAATAAAAGTTACATACCTGGACAGATAATCCATTCCTAATTAATGTTCCATAAATATTTATATGAAAACACTTTCATTTTACATGCCTGAGCTATTTAAACCTACACACTATTGCATTTTTAATTAATCTCTCTGTCCTCCACTGTGTAAAATTAAATCGATATTCTGCTATGCTGTTGAAGTGTTACATTATTCTATTGGTCAGTATCAGGATAGCCTCACTCTGATTGGTTTGAGTGCTAAATGATGCTGCAATTTTGGGAATTTCTACATACATGTGATAGATTTATACACAAGTTTAAATCGGATTTAAATGCTTGTATGAGGTAAATTTCGGCTCATGTTAATCAGTTTAGGTGTTGTTAGATAGCTCTATTGTTGCAAATTATGGAAATTTAAGAAAATTTAAACGTTTAGGTTTCCACCACATAAATGGTCGTTCGGTGAATTTAGCACTATATAAAAAGTAAGACTACATTCGCAGCATGTCTCATGAATTAGACTAGCAAAGTGTATATTTCTAATTTAATAATGAAATGCCAAATATGAAATGATAGCATTAGATCTATATCTAGTCTAACTAAGGTGGAACGGCACATTTTTTTGTAAGGCAAAATGATGCAGCAATCGAGTCTGTGACTCTGACACTGCAGTCCGTTTCACCAGCATGTACAGAAACATGTAGCATAGAGTTTAGTCATCTACTTTAAATCTTTTATTTGTACAGTTTAATTAATTGTGTGCAGCACACAAAAAACTACACACAGATCATGTCTCTCCAACAAAGTTCTTAATGCTTTGTTGGCAGCAGCCACCCAAGGACCTCTTCTCAGAAGAACAACTTTTTAGTACCAGATATTGGACGTGAACACTATGCCTCATCAACATGTGGGTGGACATGTTGCACCAGCAGAAACCATGAAGGACAGCTTTCTAAATTTGTGTGTAGGGCTTGCACTAAAATGAAATGTTTGTGTTGGATATAAGCGTTGGATAGTGGAAGACCTGAACATTTCAGACATGAAATGAAATATAAAATAAAGCTTTGTTTTAAGTCATTTCTGATAATTTTGTGATAATATGCCAATAACTTCATTGAAAGAGGTATACATTTAGGTAAACCGTGTCATTATCTATTTCCAGGTTACATTACTTTTGCCACTTATGTTGTTGTTTCCTTGATAATTTTATAGTGTGAATTTTATGATTATATTATGTCATTGGGAAACAAAAGAGAGGAAAAAAAAACTATATCAAAAGGCTGTTTATTGTTATGCCTCTGGGGTCAAAACTGGCCACATCCTGAGGGTCACATGGTTTATATTGACTTTAATAGTAAAATGACTTTAAAAATCTTCTCCTCTGATACCCCAAGGCCCAGAGGTTTCGTATTTGGTATGTAACATTGTATAGTGGTCCTCTACAAAGATTGTTCACTTGATACCCCTGGGGTCAAAACTGTCTACACCCCAGGGCTCACATGGTTAATATAAAAGTAAATAGCAAAATGACTTAAAAAAACTTTTCCTCTGAAACCACAAGGCCCAGAGGTTTCATATTTGGTTGGAAACATTGTATAGTGGTCCTCTATAAAGATTGTTCAAATGATGCCCCTGGGGAAAAAACTGGGCACACCCCAGGGGTTACATGGTTTATATAGACTTAAATAGCAAAATGGCTTTAAAAATCTTTTCCTCTGAAACTGCAAGGCCCAGAGGTTTCATATTTGGTATGTGACATTTTATATTGGTCCTCTGCAAAGATTGTTCAAATGATGTCCCAGGGGTCAAAACTGGGCCTGTCCTGGGGTCACATTGTTTATATAGACTTAAATAGCCAAATGACTTTAAAAATCACCTGAAACCGCATTGTTTTCGTATTTGATATGTAACATTCTATAGTGATCCTCTACAAAGATTGTTCAAATTATGCCTCTGGGGTAAAAAGTGGCCATGACACGGGGCGTCACATGATTTATATAGACTTATATGGCAAGTGGGCCTTAAAAATTAGGAATGGGACCGAATACTGAAATCAATATTCGAATATTCGTTTTAGGTATTCGAATATATTCGAATATTCGTTTTGTAAATACTACTATATACTACTATATACGACACTCTGTCCGAATATTTACCTAGCCGAAATATGTATACTACGTGTACGTAGTTGTTTTACCTTGTTTCAGTGGTAAATGGGCGATATAACTTAGTGAGTGTTAGGCAAAAACAAAGAAATGTTAGATATTGTTAAATGTATTGTTAATTAATTTGTTAATATTTTCTTTTTTTCAGAACCATGAAGCTTGTATCTGCTGTGCAGATTACACGTTGCCTGGGTTTTGTCTAATGACCGCGTAAAGTACTTCCAAGCACGTCATGGTGGCACTGTTTATTAATAACGACTATTGTGTAATATACGGTGTTGATATAATGGAGAATAATTTACAAGTGACGTATTTTAATATTGACCAGATCATGCTAATTTTGTTGAACAAATTGATTGGCTGATAATGGATTCATTTTGATTGGTTTACTTAGAGAGTAACTGTAATTTACTGCAAAACAAGTTAACCGTATAGATGTCACTTATGGATAATAAACAACAATGTACGCCTTGTGCAAACTGTAAAACCGTTATTATATGTGTTATAATGGAGAATAATTTACAAGTGACGTATTTTAAGATTGACCAGATCATGCTAATTTTTTAGAACAAATTGATTGGCTGATAATGGATTCATTTTGATTGGTTTACTTAAAGAGTAACTGTAATTTCCTGCAAAACAAGTTAACCGTATAGATGTCACTTATGGATAATAAACAACAATGTACGCGTTGTGCAAACTGTGAAACCGTTATCACAACATTTGTGGATACAATGCGTCATATTGGCGCCTCCTACAAACCGTTAAATCGCGGCCCTTGTAAAGATGTGGCCCCCTGCCAATTATCTATTGACGTTAATTGGACATGTTTGGCATGTGTTGTAAAAACGTTACACTGCCCCCGCCCACTTGCTAGGCAGGAAATACGACTGGAATTCATGTTAACTTTGCAATCAAACTGGAAAAAAAAACATTAATTTTTAAAGAAATTTTGTTCTTGAAATAAATTTGAAAATCGAATATTCGTATTCGTTTTTTTATATTCGAATATTATCTGATATTCGAGTATTCGGTCTCATCCCTATTAAAAATCTTCCTTGTAGAAACCGTAAGGCCCAGAGATTATATGTTTTGCGTGAAACATAGTGGAGTGGTCCTCTACAAAGAGTGTTCAAATGATGTCCCTGGTGTAAAAATTGGCCACCCTTTGGGGGTCACATGGTTTATATACATTTAAATAGCAAAATGACTTGAAAAATCTTATTAAACCGCAAGGCCCAGTGGAATCATATTGGGTATGTAACTTTGAAAAGTGGTCCACTACAAATATTGTTCAAATTATGCCCCTGGGGTACAAGGTGGCCATGCCCTGTGGGTCACATGGTTTATATAGACTAAAAAAACATCTGACACTCCAAAGACCCTGATTTTTCCCTCTTGTTATTAGCCATTATGATGCCTTTAACTCAGGTGAGCGACCTAGGGCCTTCATGGCCCTCTTGTTAGTACTGGTGATGATAAAATTGATTTAGGTTTTTGATGGCAAATTACATAAAATCATGCTTTTTGTTTAAATTTTTATGAATGTTTTTGACATTAATTTACTTCTATTTTATCTTGATATTTTATCATTATCAGAAGTGACACATAATTGTTAAAATGATAATTCTTCATGTTTTCCAACAGGTCTTCAGTTGTTGGAGATGATATCACAGCTGAGGAAGGAAGGACCAGATGAGGATTTACTCTTGCAGCTGGAGGTATAGTTTTCATAGTCAATTCCTATGTCCAGTGCGGCCCACAAACTTTAGGGGTATTCTCCCCTTAGAGATCATGTTTGTAATAAAAGTTGTAGGATTACAAAGAGGTATTGAGTGCAGCTTAGATGAAGATCTAATGAAACTGAAAGTGCATACACAATTACTTTTCAAAAATAAGTGAAGAAAAATCCAAGAAAAATCCAAAAGGAACCAAGAATGAGCAGGAAGCAATATTTCACTGTTTTGTCAATTTTTAGCTCGACTGTTCTCTGAATAGTTCGCTATACTACTTACCCAATGCTCATAACTCTGATCTGCAATTTAGCAGAATCATGTCCCTTTTGTACTTAAAAATTTCAGGTTAAAGTTTGCATGCAACAGCTTAATATCTCTATATCTGCTATATAGTCAATTAAAACTTCACACATGTCTTTAAGGTCATTATATAAGGTCACTGGCTAAGGCACATAACTGTGACCAGCATGTTAGCAGAATTATGCCCCTGTTTTGGGACTCTTAGCCCCCACCCCGCGAAATCAGCCGCTCCGTTCGACCCCCACGTCTTCGAAATCGGACGCATCGCCCGATCCCAGCTCCCCGAAAAAGGCTTCAACGATTGACCCCCACCTCCATGAAATTGGCTGCACCGCGCGAATCAAACTCCCCAAAATTGGCCGCATTGCCCGACCCCACCTTTCCGAAATCGGCTGCGACGTTTGAAATCCGGGCGGCGATCCAATCGGCAGTATCGCTTTAACTACTGCCCCTTTAACGCTTAAACTACCTAGCCTGTTGCTCGACCAGCACATCTCTTTGAAGTATCTTAAATTTGGAATTCTTACGTTAATACATGTAAAATTGAAACTATTAAAAATATTTATCCTACTAAAATCGCATTTGAATAAATACGTGTTGACCTAACTCTTTTGGAGGTAGTGTACAACAAAATACTTGGCTGCATTTTTTATGGAATTAATTTCAATTTTACAATGTAAAATTGAAACTATTAAAAATATTTATCCTACTAAAATCGCAATTGAATAAATACGTGTTGACCTAACTCTTTTGGAGGTAGTGTACAACAAAATACTTGGCTGCATTTTTTGTGGAATTAATTTCAATTTTACATGGTATTCAGATTCGTTAAAAAGCATAGCTTTTTTCCGCCTTGAAATTCTGTTAATTGATATCAGTTATACTACATGCAGACATTGAAGGCTAAACATGTCAATATTGTTTTAAATACTTGAATATGCGGTTTCTAATCAACATAAAATACATGTAACAAGCGTGTTTTGCTACAAAAGCGCTCGAAAATTGCCATGCACAAGGTCACGGATGCCTCATGAAAAACCTGCGTGTACTGGTCACGTGCTTAATTGCAGTGTTTACGAGAACAAAATTACGTTTGACGATGTTAAATTGTGTTTAAAATGAGGCACTGTATTATTTTATTCGTTTCCATAATTTTGATAGTCAATTTGTGAAATGGATAAGGAAATTACCGGGATAAAATAATACGTTAAATATAATAATCAAATGTTTTAAAATGCCTGTTCACTTTTTCTGTAAACGCTAGTATTTGTTGTCAAACAGGTATTTAGTTGTTAGTAAGATATAAACACCACCTTAAAATCACTGTATTTGATTGGCTAATGAGATCGTTGTGGGCATGACTACACAGTTCAGTCACTCGTCAATAACACTGTTCGAAGTTAGATTAAAGATTGGTGTAATAGATGAAGGGATTAAGGGTTGTCGCTTTGAAAATTAAAGCATGTCGGCATTATTTAAGCATGTCGGCAAATGACTAACTGCTTTGAAGGCATGTCGGGCCCGACAATCGAAACAGGCCTGCGGGAAACCCTGAGAACATCATCATGACACATAAGTTGCTACGTGGTATAGGGTGATAATGGGCAAAAAATGTCAACATCATGTTCATTGGTAGGAACATTGTCATTGTAAATGAAGTTAAGTTCTGTGAGTTTAAAATTCCTGCTTGTAGGTTTTTCACGAGCGGAAGTTGGCAGATGAGGAAGGCATGTCAGCAACCAACAATATTGACTTCAACAGTCCCCAGGATCTACAAGACCAGATACAGGCTAGGGTATGCATTCCTAAAAGATACTAGTGTTTTATCCAGACCTAATCAGCGCGGTGCCGCGCCACGCCCCTTTATTGATCCGCCACCCTGCCCTTTTCAAAGGCAATTAGCGCCTCGTGCCCTCTTATCTATAGACTGTACTGATTGTTAACGAGGGCCATTTGTGATGGCATGTTATTAGAAATTAATCTGTGACCACCTGAAAAGATCAGCAGTAGGGGCAGGCAGATTACAAGTTTGTGTCCAGATACAATAAAATCATGCAATTTCTAACATGTTTTTGTTTCGTGAATTTTTATGATAAACGTGATAACAAAGGGCAAAATGCATATAAATGTAGACTAAATGTCGTCTTTATTCATAAACTATGAAAAAATACATGTGTATACAATATTTCTTCCAATAATAACCAAAAAACCCCTGAAAAAAACCGAATCGTAGAACGAGCTATAATTTCGGACAAACATTTTCGGATAAATCATTCCAATCGGAATTTCAATGTTTGTTTTCTTAATGTTCCGTCTTGACTTTTGCTTTTCATAATTAATCAAAATAGTAGTAGCACGGTCATTCTCAACAGCATAATTCATATAAACCATAATTTTGAAAATATAAATATTTCCTACAATAAAAAAGATGAAAAATAAAAATGATACCAGAGTAATAGGATTTTACCATGAATAAACATGATTTTAACTTGCCCATAAACCGTTTTAGTTTAAAAGTTGTCTTGTTTGATTGCCCATTGGAAATACTATTGAATAAAAAATAAATAATTTTTCTGATCTTTACGAATAATATAACTTAATAATAAGAAGAACTTATAATATTGGAAAATTAAAATGTGTTAATATATTGACTAAATAATCATCAAATATATAAAAGGAATCAGTACGTAATACTTCAAGAAAAACTATTTAAATCTAATGTGCCCTTTTTAACAGTGTCACCTCGCACATAATGCCCCATTTCCAAATCAAGCGCCATGCCCCTCTGCCCTTCTAGATAAAACACTAGATACACATGGTAGTCATATAGACCAAGTCATTTTTCATCCTTGTTTTCTCGTTTTGCAATGTCTCAACTTTATTCCTTTAGCTAAAAAGGGGCTATGGAGATTATACAAGGACTAGTCTTTATGTTTATGTCGTTCGCAGCTTTTTAGTTAACAAATCATGTGTACTCGTTTTGGCAGGTGTTTGGCAGTGCTCGGATGGTCAACTTTGTGAACATTCTGCAAGATTTACTGGCAATAGAAACAGTCTACTCCTCTCACAGGTGTGAATTAACATTCAGTGATAATTTTTCTAATGAAAAATATGAGATTTTGGGATTCTAATACATCAAATCAATCTTTTTTGCGAGCTAAAGGGTGTTCATTTTGTCAAAAGTTTCTTTATAACCCAAAGTGTTTATTTTGGCGTTACCAATATCATAATTAAGTAAAAAATATGTATCATGTTGGGGCTATGTAGATTCAGTCGTTAATGATTTACATTTGGTGCCATAAAAAAACCAACATAAGCAGACATTATTTTCTGAAAAAGAATGGGTCCTGAGGATGCACTATGGGTAGTTTTTATGCCCCCGACATCTTGATGGGGGAGGCTTATAGTGATTGTCCTGCACTATGGGTAGTTTGTATGCCCCCGGCATCTTGATGGGGGAGGCTTATAGTGATTGTCCTGTCCGTCCTTCCGTCGGTCCTTCCGTCCACGACAAGGTTAAGAAGATTTTACTGTTTCATCTAGCACCAACACCGCTTACTACAACACTTGGATATTTACACAGTTGTTACTTATGACTGTTCCCAATCACCCAACCTCACCTTGACCTAATTTGGACTAAGAAATGGGCTATCCAGCACCAACGGGGGGCATGTGTGTTTATCAAACACCGAATCTTGTTTTATAATTTTTTTGACACAAATTGCCCTGTTGAAATTGGTGTCCACAATGCAACCACCTTAGTCCTCTAAGTCACCAAAATGTAACAATAAAATTTGCTTCTGAACATTTTTTAGTTGTATCTTCATGTATTTCATATTTTCATTATGTTTGTATATTAAGTAATTTGATAGAAATCATATGGTAGACAGTGTAACTGTAAATGCTTTCAGTGGTAAGATATGGCAGACAGTGGATGACCTGGTACATCATGTGGTACACAAAGTGGACGGTGGGGGCTTGCCCAGACTGACCAGTGGGCTACAGCGCCTCCCAGAACAGCTTGACCAGGAACTGCAGTGTGTCCAGTCCCGACAGACAACAAAGTGTGCTGTAACCTCTCAGACCGCAAAGTGCAGTGTAACCTCTAAGGGGGAACCAAGCAGTAGGCTTGGAACCAGCAAGGGTGCTGCTTTTGACAATTGTAATAAGTCGTCTAATATTAAACAGTCATGTAATGTGTCTAGCCCGACTAATGCATCAAGCTACAAAGTATGTGAGGGTGTTGATAGCGATACCAGCAGCAGTTCTTCACAGAACAGGACTGTAACAAATGCTAACTCGACACTGAAAGAGTCTGCTCTAGTCAATGTCTTTACTGATGGATCTCATAAGACTGCCCTGCCCAGACTGTGTGTGTTCTCTCCCACTGATCTCACATTCTTTAGTAACCAGATCAACAACAGCAAAAAGTCTCCAAATCTGAATATAGACACGAACAACTGCAGTAAGACATCTTCAGACACGAGCGCTAATGTTCAGAACTCGTTAAACAACAACCCCCGTGTGAACCAGGATTGCAGATCAGTCAGTGAAGCTTGTAGCGACAGTCAGAAGTCCCAACAATGTCATGTCAGTAGCAAACTTCAGATGAATATCAATGTCCCGGAAAGCAAAGGCCATGTTTACACGGAAAGCAAAGTCTCTAACAAGATCAACAACCTTCTGCTTGAGCAATCGTTGGCAGAGGATATAAAGTCTCCAGAAAGTTGTCCACCAAGTGCGTCTGCCTTGCAGTTCAGTGAATTCCGGAGTCGGAAGCAGAGTAACACCGTGGTGCGACCACCTGGCCCCGCCCCCCGCGTACCCCTCCACCCGCTTAAGTGGGTCACCCTGCCTGACGAGATGATTGGTACGAAACATTCTGATGTTTTAAGCATGATAACGATATAAAAGATATATAAGGCAAGTCGTGGGAAACCCAGGCTTAATGCTTGCGCGTAAAGTGTTGTCCCTATCCACCCATATCACCCAACCTCACTTTAACCTTGACCTTGACATAATTTGCACTTAGAATAATTCAAATGGGCTGTTTCTTGGTTAACTAAATTTTACTGTTTCGTCTAGCACCAACACCACTGGCTGCAACACTTGGATACTTACACAGTTGTTGCTAATGACCATCCCGATTTATCCATATCACCCAACCTCACTTTGACCTTGACCTAATTTGGACTTATAATAATTCAAAAGTTCCATTTCATGGTTAAATAGATTTTTGCCGTTTCGTCTAGCAATAACACCGCTTGCTACAACACTTGGATACTTACACAGTTGTTACTTATGACCATTCCCAATCCACCCATATCACCCAAAGTCACTTTGACTTTGACAGTGTCTTAATTTGGACTGTTAATAATTCTAAAGTGCCATTTAACAATGTATTGTGTGAAGTTAGGATGAGACGTCAAACATAGAATGGACATGATTTTTGTTATTTTGTCACATAAAACTGAGCATTTCATATTGTTTATATATGTTTGTTATATTGTGTCAATACTTTTGGTGTAATAAGCATTTTTCCGTGACATTTTTATTAAAACTGATTGTGTCTTTGATCATTTTTACTGTATTTATAAACTGTGTTCATGCACGCATGGACACAGTTAAATTTTTTGGTGAAAATTTGTAAATGCATACAAGTATACAGTTTTTTGGTAAAATCAATTTTACTGATGCAGTTATATATGCAGGTGTCTATTTCACTAATTACTCTGCAAAATTCTTAAATTACAAATGGTAAACTGAATATAAAACATTGCTGTAATAAAACAGTTTATTCTATGTTAAACGTCTAATTCCAACTTCACATAATAGTGTGTTCATTTCATGGTTAACTAGATTTTTGCCGTTTCATCTAGCACCAACATCACTTACTACAACACTTGGATATTTACACAGTTGTTACTTATGACTGTTCCCAATCCATCCATATCACCCAACCTCACTTTGACCTTGACCTTGACCTAATTTGGAATAATTCAAAGGGACTATTTCTTAGTTAACTAGATTTTACCATTTCGTCTAGCACCAGCACCGCTTACTACAGCACTTGGATACTTACACAGTTGTTGCTTATGACCATTCCCAATCCACCCATATCACCCAACCATGCTTTGACCTTGACCTAATTTGGACTTGTAATAATTCAAATGGGCTGTCCTGCACTAACTGGGGGCATGTGTGTTTATCGTACACAGTGTCTTGTTTTGTTATTTTATTTACTCCCATTCAGGGCATAACAGTGGAGCTATTGACTTCGCCCATAAATTTCATCAAGGAGAAGTCCACTTCGCCGTCTTTTTTAAACTTTGCATAGTAATAATTATCAAACACCAGTCATAAAAGCTTTGAAGATGCATTTTATTAACTTCCATAAAAAAGATAACTTAATCAAAGTAAATTTCAAAAACGCACATAATTACCTGATACGCAAAACACATATCAATCCATAATGAATGTAAATATTTATGTCAATATCCAATAATTTCCCTCGTAACACAGTTTCCATTTTAATTCCAATACATGTGTATTTCATCACCCCATTTAAATATCCATTTTATTAAATGCAACAAAACAATTGTCTGATTTTTTTCACACCCTTGACATTTTCTCTAGAAAGCTAATTCATTAATGCTCTATCAACAGTGCTTGCATTGTTTAGCTACAGTAGTATTGATTAATGCTTTTTTCACTGACCATGTGATAATCGTGTTACACGCTTAGTGCTACAAACTGCTAGACAATGGCTCCAGCTTGGCAGTCACATCAAAGACTTTTTTTTGAAGTCAAACTGACACCGTTGCTATTAGCTGTTAATAATGGCTTGCAGATTTGAAAGCCTGATCTAATTGATGACGTCAGGCTGTCACTCTTCTTAGATTTAACATGTGTTAATTTTAATGACTGGTGTTTTTAAGGGATTTTATTGTTTGTTGATAAATAATTGCAGGGCAATTTTAATGAAGTGTTTTATTGATAAAAAATGAATTAATAACAAACAAAATATAATTAATATATAATTAATTTTTTCGATTTCCAAAAAAACACAATGTTGTATGAGGCATTGTGAATGTCTAGATAAAAAATATTTAAAAAATATTCAAATTTAAACCTTTATTGATTTGTGTATTGCTAGAATGGAAACTTGGGGGAAAAAATCTTGAAAACTTGAATAATGTAATACAACTCGAAAATATCTTGTTATTGATTTATGGAGAATTTGATGATGATGAAGGACTTGGTACTATGATAATGATTGACATGGTCTGAGATGGTAATAAACTAATAACAAGCAAAATTAAGGTTAAGCAATGTTTGGAAATCACTTCTCCTTGAACTGGCCTCACTTCTCCCTAAATTGAACTGAGGGCAGAAGTGACTTCTCCCTAAAATTTTACCCTAGGCTGAGCCCTGCCATTAGAACCACATGTAGCAAAAATTACAGCTTCAGTAAATTTTTCAAAAGTTATGATATTACAAAATATACAAATAGTAAAGTTATCTTGGACAGAAATGGCAATTCCTATTTTGGCAACGTACTGTTGGTCATCGCATACACCAGGCCCCATGACTATGAAACATCTAAAACTCAAACGTAGTTTCAACTTAAAATATTGACCAATGAGAATGTTTGTTAAATTTGAGATTTGATTAACTTAAAATGTTGACCAATTAGAATGTTTGTTTCTTTTGAGCTTTGATTAACTTAAAATATTGACCAATGAGAATGTTTGTTACATTTGAGCTTTGATTAACTTAAAATATTTACCAATGAGAATGTTTGTTACATTTGAGCTTTGATTTCCATTGGTTGAATGTTTAAGCTTGAGACTACCAATGAGCTTAAGAATGTTTGTAGTCATGGGGCCAGTTCCATCTAAAATATTGATGAAAATCTGTTAGATTTCAGTCTTAAAACAATCACTTCTGTAGTGCAAGAATTATTTTGAGATTAAAATGATGATTTGCCTCAAGCAATACTATTGTTAGGGACAGTTATAATGCAGTTTAATATATTGTACCCTTATTTTTCAAATTGGCAATAGGAACAATTACAAACATGTGTATAGGTGAAGGATAGGAATGAGAAGATGAAATAGTGGTTTGTTGCAGCTGGCAGGGAGCCTTGTGTGTGGTCGCCCCCGGTAACAGACTGTGAGAAGATAACTGTGGACTACACTACCCTTGACTGTGCTTTCCAGGTTGCCTCCCCTGGATCATCGGACGCTGTTGAAGAGGTAAGCATGGCAACTGAATACAATAAACATCAGATGTTGCACTTATTTTGTTTCAGTATTCAAAATCTCTTTTGTGACATTACATTTTAACCAGGAATTTTTTATTTGTAAACATTTAGATACACTTGATATACCAGTGCTCTAGGCAGAATTTAAAAATAGCAGGGTGCTAATTCCTAAAAAGGACACTTTTGTGTGCGCTCTTATTTTTGCAAGATGATTATCAATATATATGTATTTTTAAAAAAACACACGCATAAGTTATATAATTTATTTATAAATGATTATATTTTTGATTATTTTTTGCTTATTTGTTCATGTATATATGCTTTACATTTACCTTGTATAATGATAGTAATTTATATGTACTAATCAATTACATATAACTTAGTTTTCATTCTATATATGAAGCATAATACATGGTTTAATTTAATAATTTTGGTAATACAACATTCTATCATATTTTTCTGTTCAATTCTTTTAAGTTTTTTTTAAGAAACTTCAAATGTATGTTTTTAAAATATCTTTAAGAATAACCCTCAAACATAAGCAATAACATTTGAATCTAACAGTTTTAACTATGGTCTATAGCTACCATAAATATAATCAAATGCATTGGGTTGTATTTGCTATATGTAAACATGCATCCGAAATGTAACGTCCGAAAATATGTACATTTCATAAAATAAACTGTTCTATACCTTGGTATTTCAATAGAAACTTAAATATGTAACTGAAAACTTATTTAATACTTGTAAATAAATGGAAAACATTTTTGTTTATTACAAAATACAGCGTTTGACTGTTCAAGTTAGTTATTGAACGATATAAAGTGGGAAGAAAAGATAGCTGCAATAAATGAAGTTACAATTTATCAAATTACAAGAACACGTTTATACTTTATAAGAATTTGGAATTTAAAAGATTAATTGATTTTAATACACTTTGGTTCATACGGTAACGAACTCACAGGTATTCTGCGCGAACTGCCGTTACGTAAAAATAGCTTCAATTTATATTGGCATTACTGCACATTGACAGTTTATTTAACGCGATCTTATACGTGACACGGCTGTGGTAAAAATATACATGTATCATTGCATTTAACAACAGCAGTACACGCACGCTTACAAAGATGTTTCGTGATGTTGCTGGCGTTAAGAAAAAGTTAGCGTTTTTCTAACATACCAATATTTTGTCATGGAGATATGTAACAACTATTAATAATTACGTGCAACTTAAAGTTTTTTGGTGAAATTAATTTGCTGTCACGCTTTGGCTATCAACGTGCGAACCCCAATTTCAAAATGCCTTTTTAAAGTATAGAAAATAATTACATCCGACTGTTAAAACATTCATTGTTAAAACATTTCACTTTTTGGCATTTACTCGCCGACTTGCTGCATGGCGACCCGTTCTTAGTAATACTAAAATCTCTTTGCCGCGATTTCAATTAAGCTGCACGTGAATTGAGTGTCTAAGTGCAAAGCACGCCTGTGAAGCTGACATCTGTTTGAGGAACATGTAAAATATGTCGCCTGCAAACAAAAATTACATAAAAAAACGTTTAAGTGTTTGCGTGCCGTAAATTTGAAAGTACAGCAGTTTGATGCAAATTGTTGTGTTTCATTTTAAATACTCGTGATTTTCTATGTATGGATAATTTAAATAGGATTAATTTATATTATAATAGGTAAGTGTTACACTTACTTTTATTTACGTACGAGCGATATTTGGGTTTGTTATGCTTTATTCGTAAATGACGTCTTAACTACTCACGGTCCATTTTAGCAATGCTTTCTAAATACTCACAAAATTTGTGACATGTGTACCATATTTGTGACGCGTATTTCCATGATAAAAACATGTTTTCCTAGAAATTTGCGCCAAACTCTGCAAGGCCACGGACACCTCATGAATAACGTGCGTGTATCCGCCAGGTACAGCGTCATGTCACATTGGCAAAATCAGCGAGTGCTGTACAATGATTAAAGACAAGATAAGTGATGTAATATACATGTATACATGGGTTTTGTCGGTCGGTGTTTACTCAGGAGTTTAAGTGGACACAGCGTGTATCCGTTTGGGTCTATTGCGTAGTACATGTAGACAGACATGAAGGCCCGATTAACTAGTATTTTGCTGAATATACGGCATGATTAAATAGGGCAGGGTGGGATCAAAGGCGGCAGGGCGGGATCAACGGCAGCAGGTTGGGGGCGGCAGGGCGCTGCGCCCTGCCATTTAGGCCTTGCTGGATCACTGATATACTGAGCATTCAGATTATATATATATACCTCCAACATGTTTAAATATGCAAACAGAATAAATCAAAGAACTGCCACAATCAGTTTTAGGACTTGACCATTAGGACACGTATCATGAAACTCAACCTTCTGAAATATATGTATGACTCCTTGAAGATTGGTCCAGATATGTCGTAAAAAGCTTAATATTAGATATCAGGGGTTCAGCTGGCTCAAAAAAAGTTGTCGCCACTAAAATTCGCCACTTTTAAAAAGTTTGAGCCAATTTTATTTGTCAATCATATATTGTCATGCTTCAGAATCTAACAGTAACTGTCACTATTAAATAGCATTAATAACTATATAATTATAATTAAAACTTAGCAGTATAATCGTTACTTGTAGGAAATTAAGATTTTACAACACTTAATTTGAACAGATTTAGTAATGATCGTTTTTTAGGGTCGCAAAAATATATTACAATATCAACATAACACTTTATTTGCAGATTGGTAAATCCTCCTTCTAAATAAGATCTTAATTTGTTGATATAACAACTGTCAGTCCATAATTCATGTTAAAATTCATCATGATTGTGGACAAACAGTTTGTTAATGTTCAGAAATAAATCCAGACACAGAACGGTTTTTCTTTGTTTTAGGATATATTTAGGTCAGTCTCGTTTTGGAATTAATGTTTACCACATGTCCAATTTAGCTCTTTTTTGCTTCCTGTGGTGTTATTTTGAACTGAAATTTCCCCTAATTGCAGATAAAATCATTAAACATTAATGAATAGTCAAAAGATTCAAAATCAATAGTGCTGATTTGGATTTCAAGTGTGTGTGACTGTGCCTAAACAAGCAGAAAACTGATGCTGTGACGTCAGAGACAGTCCGCACCATAACACGCTCGTCTGCCACAACGGGCTAATTAATGATCTGATAACAAACAATGCCCTAAGGCCATATGTGGAGGCTCTGTGGTAACTTAATCTGCCCCAGTTTTGTTGCAATTGGGATTTCACATACCAGATTTAGCACTGTCTATAATTATGCTGGACATCACCAATAAAATTCGCCACTTTGAAAAAACTGTCGCCACTTTCGCAATTTTGTCGCTCGTGGCGACAGTGGCAATCGACAGCGAAAACCCTGGATATGATGCCAAATTATTGATAAAACAGTCTTTTGACAGTCACAAAATATTCAGATTGTCTTGTTGAAATGAGAATGGTTGTTTTGTGTTACATATAGCTTCGGGTTTCAGGTAGGCAAAGTGAATATGGTTGTCTTGTATGTAGATATTATCTTCATGTTCATACATTTATCTTATCCTAGGTATATGTTTGTGTCTTGGTATCAAAAATATGGTGTTTGGAATCATACAGACGATCATCAGCAGTAACGTAGTTATCCTTCACTTCATGACATTATCATAGCTAACTTTATGATTTCAGATTAGTTTTATTATTACAACCACCATGATGATGATGATGATGATGATGATGATGATGATGATGATAAAGAATGATGATGAATTATTGTCATCATTTACATATTGTTTTTCTTCATCTCTGAAGATATAAAGGATATTTGTTTAATGCAGTGTAAGATCGTATTTTATTTCATGAGTGGTCATAGAAACAATATTTTCACATCTAGTTTATATGACTATGCATGAAATAATATACGATCTTACAATGTATTAAACAAAATTAATATTCTTTTTATTTCATGCTTTTAAACGATAAATAAAAAAAAAATGCGCGAGATATGCTGAAGTGTCACAAGTTTTGTGTATTATGACGTCATAAATATGACATCATTATGATTCCATAATTCTTGATCACTGTTGTGGTGGGAAAATAGTGCCACTCTTACTGCGTCGTTGTCGCTTAATTATGTTTGTATTGAATTTTATTCTGTGTTTTCTGTTGTTTAAAAAGGCCAACGTTTACTCTGACGATTAGGGTATTCACATACTTTAAAAACAAAAACATATTTACACAAAGTTAAAAGTTGTTCCATAAAACCAAGAGTGAAGTGATCAAACGTTATCATTTCACTCGACCTAGAGTGAAATGATAGGGTTATCATTCACTGGTATTCTCCACTCATTCACCATATAGCATGAAATAAATTTTCTGCGTCATAATCTTAAAAGAAAATTAATTACAATAAATATATCCAGAACCTTTTCTCATCATTTTCATAGTTCTTGTTATTATACCCCCCTTCGAAGAAGTGGGGGTATCTTGCTTTGCACCTGTCCGTTGGTCGGTATGTCGGTCGGTTGGATGGTCGGTCTGTCTGTAAACCATTTCGTTTCTGCACGATATCTAGAGAACGCTTTGACCTACGATCATGAAAGTTGGAATGCTGGTTACTTGGGAGGAAAGGAAGACGCCTGTACATTTTGAGGTCAACAGGTGAAAGGTCAAGGTCACCGTTGCTAAAAATAGAAAAACGGTTTCCGCTCAATAACTTGAGAACGCTTTGACCTACGATCATGAAAGATGGTATGCTGGTTACTTGGAAGGAAAGGAAGACGCCTATACATTTTGAGGTCAACAGGTCAAAGATCAAGGTTACCATTGCTAAAAATAGAAAAACGGTTTCCGCTCAATAACTTGAGAATGCTTTGGCCTACGATCACGAAAGTTGGTATGCTGGTTACTTGAGAGGAAAGGAAGACGCCTACACATTTTGAGGTCAACAGGTCAAAGGTCAAGGTCACTGTTGCTAAAAATAGAAAAACGGTTTTCGCTCAATAACTTGAAAACGCATAGAGATATTTTAATGAAACTTCATACATAGATACCTTATATTGAGACCTCGCTAGGGATTGCATATGGGATAGGTGTGGTCAAGGTCAAGGTCACCATTACTAAATATAGAAAAACGGTCTCTGCTCAATAACTTGAGAATGCATCGAGATATTTTAATGAAACTGCATACATAGATACCTTATATTGAGACCTCACTTGGGATTGCATACAGGATGGGTGGGGTCAAGGTCAAGGTCAACGTTAATAAAAATAGAAAAAACGGTTTCCGCTGAATAACTTGAGAACGCATCGAGATATTTTAATGAAACTTCATACATATACACCTTATATCGAGACCTCGCTTGGGATTGCATATGGGTTGGGTGGGTCAAGGTCACCGTTACTAAAAATAGAAAAACGGTTTCCACTCAATAACTTTATAATCCATAAAGATATTTTAATGAAACTTCATACGTAGATACCATATATCATGACCTGGCTTGGGATTGCATATGGGGTGGGTGGGGTCAAGATCAAGGTCACCATAACTAAAAGTAGAAAAACGGTTTCTGCTCAGTAAATTGAGAACGCATCGAGATTTAATGAAACTTCATACATATATAACCTTATATCGAAATCTTGCTTGAGATTGCATATGGGGTGGGTTTGGTCACGGTCAATGTGACAGTTACTAAAAATAGAAAATGGTTTCCGCTTAATAACTTGAGAATGCATCAAGATATTTTAATGAAACTTCATACATAGATATCTTATATTGAAATCTCTCTTGGGATTGCATATGTGGTGGGTGGGGTCAAGGTCAAGGTCACCATTACTAAAAATAGAAAAACGCTTTTCGCTCAATAACTTGACAAGCATTGAGATATTTTAATGAAACTTCATACAAAGATACCTTATATCAAGACCTCCCTTGGGATTGCATATGGGTTGGGTGGGGTTAAGGTCACCATTGCTAAAAATATAAAAACGGTTTCCGCTCAATAACTTGAAAACGCATTGAGACATTTTAATGAAACTTCATACATAGATACGTTATATTGAGACCTCTCTTGGGATTTCATATGGGGTGGGTGGGGTCAAGGTCAAGGTCACCATTATTAAAAATAGAAACACTGTTTCCGCTCAATAACTTGAGAACGCATCAAGATATTTTAATGAAACTTCATACATAGATACCATATATCGAGACCTCCTTAACAATTGCACATATTCACAATTTGGCTGCAAGTCCGGGGGCATACATGTTTACAAACATCTCTTGTTATAGTAATGTTTGTCAGCTCTGCTGCATCCACCATACCAAAACCAGTATATCCTCGTCACCATTAACACCTTCATTGAATCATTTCACCAACCTCTGTGTGTGAATCCTCAACAGGACGGCCTTCTGATGTAAAATAACTTGTTAATTGTCTAATGTTGAGGTGGTTGTAATCTAGAAATGTGGCGCGTCGTTGGAAAACCGGACTTAATGCATGTGCGTAAAGTGTCGTCCTGGATTAGCCTGTGAAGTCTGCACAGGCTAATCCGGGACGACACTTTCTGCCTAAAGTGGATTTATGGTTAGAAGACACTACATTGAAACAGAAAATACCATAAAAGCGGAAAGTGCCGTCCACTTTATGCACATGCATTAAGTCCGGTTTTCCCACGACGCGCCACAAATGTTATTAAATGCCTTCTGTTAAACAAAGCTATTCCAAAACCTTCATTATGTCACGTAGTAAACAGTTTAAAGGAACATTGCCTGGGTGTGTAGAAGGTTAGTGGAAACTAATATCTAGCCTAAGGACATATGACTCATTTTATATAATGATTGTTATGAAGTGCTATATTACAAGTAAGAATACACATTTCAGGCGGCCGTGGGAAAACCGGACTTAATGCATGTGCGTAAAGTGTCATCCCGGATCAGTCTGTGCAGTCTGCACAGGCTGATCCGGGACGGCACTTTCCGCTTTTATGGTATTTTATGTTTCAAGAAAGTCTCTTCTAAACATAAATCCACTGTAGGCGGAAAGTGCCGTCCCTGGATTAGCCTTTGCGGATTGTACAGGCTAATCCAGGACGACACTTTACGCACATGCATTAAGACCGGTGTTCTCACAACGCGCCACATTTTATGAAAACTTTAAATCAAAATTGACTAAATTGACATGTTCTTTTAATGAAAAAAGTATTTGCTATTGATTATTGAGGTTTACACTATTTAAAAAAAAAAAATCAGTAGCAAAATGTTCATATCATCGATGCATATCAGATATTCTTTCATTTTGAATAAGTATTTCTAGAAAATGTGAAAATATTTAAAACAATTGAGTAGCCACGGATGCTGGTTATGCTAACATTGGATGTACACAGCATTTCCATTCGTTTCCTCAATAAATGCCATGTCCAATGTTTTTTTTCACCTCTGGGGAAAGGTGGCGGGGCCCTTCAGATAGGGAATTTTACGGCAAAAGGGGAATTATTTTTTTAGAAAAGCATTATTACATGTTTATATTTTACGTCATTCGAAAATAATCATCGATTGCTTTGCTACAAATGATAACTTCGATTATGCACTAACTTGCTGTGATGAAAAATTGCTGGGTTTGTTTACGAAAATGTCACTATCTTAAACAGTTTTTGTCCGATTTTGTTCATTTTTCTTTTAAAATGAAGCTTACATTCTGAGGCGAATTTTAAGGTAAATATAGGGGAAAAATATATACTTTTTTAGCAGAGGAATGTGGCCCCAAATTTGCCCTAAAAAAACACTGATGTCTAATTCCTGTTACAGATTGTTCTACTGGACGCAGTGACCCGGTTAAAGATCAACCTGTTCCTGAGCCGGATGGACGCCGGCGCGGAGGACCTAGTACAGCAGCTGGAGACTGAGGATGACAATGGCCTCTCCCTGCCCATGCTCCAGTACCTTGCCAGCATCCTGCCCTGCCTAGAGGAGGTACCCAAAGAAATTGTCAGCATTTTTTCCTCACTACTTTGGGAATGGTACCGGTACCAGTCAAATTGGGAAAATTAGCTTCATTTTCATCCAAACTGGGAATTTTATCACTTTCAACAAATGCTGCCAAAAATGATGTAACAACAATAAGTTACAATAAATCAACTAGGAGCAGAGCTCCAGATAAGTTTCTAGCCTAAAGGGTATTTTACCCCCTGATCTATTGGTTAAATGGTATTTTACCCCCTGTCCGTCAGCTTTAAAGGGCATTTGAGAAATTTAAATGGTATTTTAATTTTGTATACAGAATCAAAAGAGTATTATATGTGTTATATAACAAACACATAATTTATTCTTTGAAATAGAATAAATAGAATGTAGACAATAATCTGTAGGTCTATGAAAACATTACATTTAGTGATCAAAGTAGTATCTAGTGTCTAGATACTTTTTACTTTTTTTCAGTTCAAATCCTACATGACAACCTGACAATTATCCAATGATTATTTGTTTTCCACGTTAACAGCGTTGTTTTCAGACAATGTTCACCACCACGATGCTTAGGTTTCTTATCCGATTTGATCATTTCTGTGACAATGAGATCGTCAATTATCATCTTCACTATACGAAAAGCATCATTAGACTCGTCTCAATTAACATTTTTCAAGATATTGCCTACTGGAGCTGGCTGCTGGAGCTTAAAACAGCCTTTTTTCGATACACAATGCAAAGTCAAAGGTTCGCTTGATTCACTTAATCGATTCAAAGGCTAACTTACACCATAAGCTGAAGTGGATTATTGTTAAAACCGGTTACGCAGTTTCAGCGATTAAAAATACGTATCAAGATTTGCAATGCGTAACGTTACTCACTGGGTCGATTTTCGATGCGTTTTAATTAAATTTCAATGCGTAAATACGCGGATATGCGTCTTATCTGGAGCTTGCTATATGACAACTTGTTACATTGCTACATCTGCTAGGAACCAGTCAAATCTCTGCATGGAGGTTGACATTTGGGTAAAATGAAAAGTTTAATTTCAGGTAGATCGTCGATCATTTCGGAATCTTTTTGGATTTGTTTTTAAGAGCTTTGGAATTTTTTAACTTACATGTACTTGGAAAAATTGGTAGGTAAGTCAGATTGGGGAATGGTACCTTTGCATGGTATCAAATTTTTGTAGAGGAAAAACATTGTGCATAGAGTCCTTTGACATAAATTATCTAGCAATTCGAATTTTCCACTTTCGTTGCATTTGACAATGATTTGACATAATTGTTAGAAGACTTTCTAATTTTAGCAGTTAGGGTAAATTACCATATATGGACATATTACATCATATTTACCTCTATTGCTTTGGTTCATAACGGAATGAGACAGTAGTATGTTATTTGGTATAACCACACGTTTACATCGGTAATTCCAGACTTCGAAAGCCATCCGTTGGACGGACATGTCAGGCAAATTTTTAGTCGGACCGGCAACAATTATTTACCTAGAATCTGTCCGATTGTCTGGCACCTTTTTCAAGGTTTCATAAACATTTCTTTAAAAAAACATTGTTTTGGTCAGGCAGATTTTATTAAGGTTCAGCAAGTTATGAGATTTTGTTCGACCAAATGTCTGACATATCTTTTTAGCTTTCAGGAAGTCTGGGTAATTCTTATATTTCTAATACAAACAGGTTGAGATGCTGCATGATTACAAAGGCCCGCGTTTGGAACTTGGCATGGCAGAGCAGTTTGTGCTACTCCTGTCCGATATCCCCGACTACACGATACTCCTGGAGGGGCACCTGATGAGAGGGGAGTTCACCAAGAGCACTCAGAAATTCCACGAGGATCTGACCTCCATGATTGACCTGGCTCGGCTGTTGCTGGATAGTGCCGACTTGAAGAAGATGTTACATTACGTTCTTCGGATTGGAAATTATCTTAACTATGTGAGTAGTTTAAGAGATGATAAGAAATTGAGATGGTGGTTTTGGGTAAAGGATATTGCTTAGACTGACATAATTATTTTCCCCAAAAGTTTAAGAAGTTCCGTAGTTCTCAGATTGACACTTGAACAGTGAAGAAATTTTGTAAGTGGGAAAACAGGTTTTGAAATATTAACATACAAATGATGCGTATCGTGGGAAAACCGGGCTTAATGCATGTGCGTAAAGTGTCCTCCCGCATCAGCCTGTGCAGTCCGCAGGCTCTTATGGTATTTTCTGTTTTAAGGAAGTCTCTTCTGAACATAAATCCACTGCAGGCTGAAAGTGTTGTCCCGGATTAGCCTATGCGGACTCAAATATTTTTAGGTCACTCAGTGATTGAAAAAGACATATATAATTCGCCACCTTAGGATTAAAAGGGCCCATCTTACATATGTTAAAGAAGCAGATTGGCCCTTGATATATGTCGGCGGAAAGTGCCGTCCTGGATTAGCCTGTGCGGACTGCACAGGCTAATCCGGGACGACACTTTACGCACATTACTAAGGTGGCGATATAAGCATATCTGTTTTATTTATTATTATTAGGAAGACACTCAGCAACAGTTACATACTTCATTGGTATCCAAGCATCATTCAACACATATTTTATGCCCCCTGCATCTTGATGCAGGAGGCATATAGTGATCATTCTGTCCATCCTTCCGTCTTTCCGTCCTTCCGTCCGTGACAAGTTTAAGAAGATTTTACAGTTTCGTCGAGCACCAACACCGCTTACTACAACGCTTTGATACTTACACAGTTGTTGCTTATGACCATTCCTTATCCACCCATATCACCCAATCTTACTTTAACCTTGACCGTGACCTAATTTGGATTTATATTAATTCAAAAGTGCTATTTCTTGGTTAACTAGATTTTACCGATTCGTCTACCACCAACACCGCTTACTACAACACTTAGATATTTACACAGTTGATGACCGTTCCCAATCCACCCATATCACTCAACCTCCCTTTGACCTTGACCTTGACCTAATTTGGACTAAGAAATGGGCTACCCAGCACCAACGGGGGGCATGGGTGTTTATCAAGCACAGAATCTTGTTTTTAACATTACGTTTGATTGTTGTTCTAACCTCATAATATTGGCCATGGTCAGGGCAAGTTCCACGGGGATGCGGCGGGCTTCAAGCTGTGTACGTTGCTGCGGCTGGTGGAGGTGAAGGGCGGGTCGGGTGGGCAATCCCTGCTGCACCACATACTCCAGTCCTGCGGGGCCAGCAGTAAAGACACCCTGGCCTTTGTCAAGCAGGTCCTGGCATTAGAGAGGGTGGCAAAGTGAGTTGTCAGTCAGTCGGTAGGTCTGTCGTTGCCCACTTCCGTTTCCACTCTCCAAGTCCAACAGTTTTCATCCGATCTTCGCCAAACTTGATATTTTAAAGATTGCTTTTAACCTAAAGGGGACATACCTGTTTTGCAAACAGCTCTTGATGCAGCTTGATCTGTTGGGGAATGAGGGGATTTACAATGCGCATCCTTTGACATGGGTAAGGTTGTTACTCCACTGAAGTGGTGAAACCACAGCCTTGAAACATTATTAACGGGGCTTAATGCAAGTGCGTAAAGTGTCGTCCCGGATTAGCCTGTGCAGTCCGCACAGGCTGATCCAGGCCGATACTTTCCGATTTTATGGTATTTTATGTTTCTAGGAAGTATCTTCTAAACATTCTACTGAAGGCGGAAAGTGCCGCCCTGGATTAGCCTGTGCAGACTGCTTTACGCACTTTACGCACATGCATTAAGCGCGGGTTTCCCACAACATGCCTAATTTATGATTTCATGAAAAAGAAAGGTCTTTAATCCACTGCCTATGTTTTCTGGCTGTTGCCCACTGCAGCATCTCAATGGAGCAGATGAAGGCAGACATCAACAAGTTGAACCTGCGGCTGCGAGGCTTCATGGCCAGTCTGGTACACACCAGTCAGAAACTGCAGAACGTCTTCCAGCCTTTCATCGAGGTGAGTATAGCTCGAAAACATTAACCTGACACTCTTGAACTCTATTGGCATAAATTACAACTTGAATTGTTTCCTATATTTATGCTTGGTTTTGTTCGTGCACGAGTTTCACGAGTTTAATTATGCCATAACAGTATTCTAGTGGGATACACTTTCATCGACTTGGTTCCTGTACGGAATCTAATATATTCATCGTAACAGTATTTTAATATATTCATGCATAAAGGTCAGTGTCAGTTTAAAGTTTTCGAGCTAGTGTGTCGAGAATTTTAGTTGTGAACTTCATTGTCTTAAGCTACCAAATGTTTTTTAGTGACATGTCTTCTGTTAAAATATCCTGTAAAAATAATTTTGTAATGCATCTACTATGAGTTGTATTATTTTGTATTACAAATATTTTAACAAGCCTCTGTACAAAACTGTATCTACTGTGCATACAATTTCTTTGAGATCCCAAAATGATTTTTTTACATGGATTTATGGTGTGATCCTATTTTAAGTAGAATTTCCCACAATCATTTTAAAATGATTAATTGAGGCGCGTCGTGAGAAAACCGGGCTTAATGCATGTGCTTAAAGTGTCGTCCCGGATTAGCCTTGCAGTCCGCACAGGCTAATCCGGGACGGCACTTTCCGCCTATAGTGAATTTATGTTTAGAAGAGACTGCCTTGAAACAGAAAATACCATAAAAGCGGAAAGTGCTGTCCTGGATTAGCCTGTGCGGACTGCACAGGCTGATCCGGGACAACACTTTACGTGCATGCTTTAGGCCCGGTTATCCCACAATGCGCCTCAAATGTTTTTCATTGAAGATCATTATTTTACTCATAAATATGATGCACTTTATGTGACAGTCGCTCAAGACCGAGTTTGGAAATATCCAGGGTCTAACGACGGAGTTACGGAACCTGACAGACAAGCTGGCCAACTACTTTTGTGAGGACGAAACCACCATGAACATCCTAGACTGCTTCAAGACTATGGTAGACTTCTGTAAACAAGTACAGAACTGCCAAAGTGTAAGTGGCTGTTTGGGCTTCAAATTATATTTCATGCATAATCTTTTTTGTTTTCATTTGAGTAGAAAGCTAATTTCATATTGTTTTTAGCTCACCTGAGCACAACGTGCTCATGGTTAGCTTTTGTGATCGTCTTTTGTCCATTGTATGTTGTGCGTCGTCAACATTTACCTTGTGAACACTCAAGAGGGCACATTTATTGGCACATCTTCATGAAACTTGGTCAAAACAATTTTCCCAATGATATCTCGCCTGAATTAGAAACTGGGTCATGTGGGGTCAAAAAACTAGGTCACTAGGTCAAACTAAAGAAAAAACTTGTGAACACTCTAAAAGTCAAATTTTTTGCCCAATCAACCGTAAACTTGCTCAGAACATTTGTTCTAATGATATCTCAGCCGAGTTCGAAAATGGTTCCAGTCCGTTGAAAAACATGGCCGCAAGGGGGTGGGGCCTTTTTTTCTTATGTGGCTTTAGGAAAAGCTTGTGAACACTCTCAAGTCACATTTTTTGCCCAATCAACATAAAACTTGCTCAGAACCTTTGTTCTTTTGATATCTCAGCCGAGTTTGAAAATGGTTCCGATCAGTTGAAAAACATGGCCGCTGGGGGCAGTTTTCCTTATTTGGCTATAGGAAAAGCTTGTGAACACACATTTTTATCCCAGTCATCATGAAACTTTCTCAGAACATTTGTCACAATAATATCTTGGACATCTTGGACAATTTCGAACCAGGTCATGTGGTAAATTACTAGGTCACCAGGCCAAATTTAAAAAAACAAGCTTGCGAACAATGTAGAGGCCACAATTTTAGCAGAATCTTCATGTAACTTGCTCAGAACAGTTTAATTCCTTAGCCCCTCAGGTGAGCGCCCTAGGGCCTTATGGGCCTCTTGTTTTTAATTTACCATATTTATGATTTATGCAAACCATTATGTACAAACAGTAAGAATGATAAAATGCTAATAATATTATTTTTATTTATTAAAATAATTTTAATTGTGTTACATATTATGCCTTTTATCATTACATAATCTATGCATTATTGCATGTTTTTATGATACGCCAAATTTATCTTTCCTATAGTTACATGTAGCAAATTCTGCAAGCAAAACCAGTAAGCGTTTCTAGATTGTGTACGGGAGGTAAATACTGTTTCGGGGAGATCACTCAAATTTCCAGGGCGGGCAACTTGTATTTTCCAGGGGAGGCAACTTGTGTTTTGCATGGAGAGCAACTTGTTTTGCAGGGGAGGCAACTTGTATTTTGCATGGGGGTAACTTGTATTTTTTCAGGAGAGGCAATTTGTATTTTCCAGGGAAGGCAATAGTATTTTGCAGAGGCTGTAACTCCTATTTGAAGGGGAGGTTACTCATATTTGCTCATTTACAGGAGGGTTACACACTACGACAGGTCACAGACCGGCAGGCGTTTGACACGAAGTCTACAGATGTACTTCAGAAGAGGCTGCGCAGTAAACTCATTGCACTGGAGTTTGGGCAGAATGCTGGTACATTATCTTTTTACACTTTTTGTGTCCCCTGAAAAGGTGACATATAAGGGTTTCTTTGGGTGGCGTCGGAGGCAGTGGCTTTGTTGTCGGTGGCAGTGTTGTTGGCGGCGTCAGTTTTTGTTTAATCTTTATGAAACTTGATGGAAGTGTTATTAGGCATAAAAGGAAGGTTAAATTTGATTTTGAGCATAAATGCTCATAACGTACTTTAGTTATGCCCCTTTAAAAAAAAGGTTCAAATAAGGCTTGTGCAGACAATAACTTTAAAAGTTTTTGATCAATCTTAAGGAAACTTTATGGAATTGTTAGCAGGCGTAAAACGAAGGTTAACTTCGAGTTTTGGCATAATTGCTTTTATCGTACTTTAGATATGCTCCATTAAAAAAAAAAAAAGTTCAAATAAGGCTTCTGCAGACAATAACTTGAGAAGTTTTTGTGCAATCATTATAAAGCTTTATGGAAATGTTAGTAGGCATAAAAAGAAGGTTGCATTAGATTTTCGGCATAATTGCTCTTATCGTACTTGAGTTATGCCCCTTTAAAAAAAGTTTAAATAAGGCTTGTGCAGACAATCACTTGAGAAGTTTTTGTGCAATCATTATGAAACTTTAGGGACGTGTTAGTGGGCATAAAAGGAAGGTAAAGTTTGGTTTTCAGCATAATTGCTCTTACCTTACTTGAGTTATGCTCCCTCAGGCCACACATCCGCTTCGAGGAATTCTAGTGTTTTAAAATTGCTGTATTATATGTACAGATTATATATTTTGAAACAGTAAAAGCATTTATTAAATTTATTCTCTATAAAAATATTTATATTCTTTTTACATTCTTTTATTAATATTCAGTTACTGCTTAATTGAATAAATATCTTTGGTAGAATGAAGACGAATATAATACAGTTTTGTCACATCTACAATAACAGACCTATTAGATCTTTACTTGTTCCTTGCTGTATGCCATTTTGTTCTGCCTGTTCATTTAAGTTGACATTTAAATTGACAGGGCTGCTTCTGGCTTTGGCTGAATTTACATTTCTAGTATTTTCTAGTCATACTTATTTTGAATTTTTTTTATGGAAGTATATGAGGCGCGTCGTGGGAAAACCGCTCTTAATGCATGTGCGTAAAGTGTCGTCCCAGATTAGCCTGTGCAGTCCGCACAGGCTAATCTGGGACGGCACTTTCCGCTTTTATGGTATTTTCTGTTTCAATGAAGTGTCTTCTAACCATAAATCCACTTTAAGCGGAAAGTGTCGTTCCGCATTAGCCTGTGCAGACTGCACAGGCTAATCCGGGATGACACTTTATGCACATGCATTAAGTCCGGTTTTCCCATGACGCGCCTCATATGAAAAAAAAGTTGTAGCAAAATATAATTTCCTTAAGCCAACTGTTCAATTTTGTAGCAACTGTCTAATTTGGAGAATGGCTGTGTGAGCCCTGAAATTGAGCATGTCCTGTAGGGAAAGATCTAGGATAAAAAAAGTTACAAGATGCTGCTTAAAAGGAGCAGGGTGGAAATCCGGACCAGTTTGTTTAATATATCTAATAATTTGCTAAATCCATGGTGTTTATGAGTATTATGCTTCTAAAATAAGTTTTGTAAGCATAGTCTATACATTTGTCATTTAGTGTTTGCAAAAATCTATTGAATTTCAAAAGATTATCATTACTGTGTTGACCCACCCCGAGGGGCAATTGTAGGGAGCCAAAAAGGAACGGGGTGCAGCACCCTGCGATTTTGCTCTAAATCTTTCCCTAGTCATGATTCAAATATGCATTCAACTGATAACATAGTGTGCAGCCTTGCTAACAATGTCAGACAAGTCCTGGTTCTGTCTGCAGGAGCCAGTTCCTCCATGGTGGAGGAGAAACACAAAGTGACGGAGAAGATCCTTCACCAGCTTCACAAGGGCAACTTCCACCCCTGTGTAACCTCCACTACCCCCACCCCGGAGGGGCCAGAGGCCGGGCACCCCCTGGAGATGAGCTGCATCCCGTACGTGGGCAGCCCCACCCAGCAGCTCAGAAACCAGCACAGGACCAACGCTAGCGACAACGTCTTCATAGACACACCGGAGCTCGTGTGCGCTGGTATGGTAGCTGTTATGTTGCACCCAATACTTTATAAAGTCTGGAGCTGCTTTATTTTGGGTTGAGCATATTGTGTTGTACAGGTCTCACAACTAATATTTAACATAAAGTAATTTGTCAATTTACTCTTATACATGTAATTGTTTGTTCTTCAGTGTTTTACCAATGTAAATATTTTAAATACTAGTTTTTATTGTCTCCATTATCCCATTATTTTTTAGAACTTGTATGCCCAAATTCAAAATTGCCATGAGTACGGAGGCACTGGCTTTGAACTAGTGTTTCTTGAAATAGAAGATTTGAAAAATAATAAGTCATTGAATAGAATAGTCAGACTATATGTAGATATGTTTGCTTACACATGCTTATGAATACTATTACACTAAAAAAGTATTACAGGCTACAGTTCCACTGCAGGAAAACTCACCAGGAGTAGCACCCAGAAACTGCGACCGATCACAACCACATGCACTGCTCAGACTGTGAAGGGAGTCCAGCCTGACCTGGCCTTCCCTCCTTCTCCCATAACAGGAAACACAGGGCATGCTGGGAGGAAGTCTGAAACTCTTCACAGGAAGTTGTTTTCTGCACCAGCTGAAGAGTATCAGGAAAGGGAGATAATTTCAGAGGAGGAAAGGAACAAGCAGGCGGTTAAGAGCAGACGACAGCTGGAATTGCCGAAGAGAAATCCTGGGCACAGACGCAGCAGAAGTGACATTCTGGATTCCTTCTGTGCTGTGGAGAAATGGATTGAGTACGAGAAAAATAGAGACTTGGAGATACTGGCCAGCAAACATGCTCCACTTGTGGAACCAGAAAGTATTTGTAATCTTTCTACACTGAATCTCGAGAAGCAGGGGAAGTTCATCTCTAACAAAGACGTCTATGTGTATCAGACGCAGCAAGACAGAGGCCCAGTGTGCAGTCTAGTGCAAGGTCCCATGCTGAAAATGCCCGAAGACAAGAATCGTAAGCCGGACAAGAAATCCTCCGTCGGGGGATTCTTCAGCAAGTTGGGCCGAGCAGTTCTGAAACCGAGGAATGTGTATTCAGATGGGGACCAGTACTCTGACCACAGCACAAAGGTGTCCAAGGAGAGGAAGAAGTCAATCAGTTCTGACAAGGAGAACATCAACATGGATCCCATGCCGGCAGACGGAGTCGGGAACGTTGGGCTGCATGATTCCAAGAGGTACAAGTCAGAGGGTAACTCCAATAAAGTGTCACGCTTCTTCCAGAGGGGAGGCCTGTATAGGTCCTCGAAAATGAAAAAGAAGAATCAAAATGTGGCCTGAATAGTGTAAAACATCGTATTTATGGTAATTGAGCTTAGAAGAGTTACTTTCATTGTGGTATCTCATTGAATTATTCAAGTTTTACTTGCAATTTGCTTGAGTTTTTTCTTTGGGTCGGGGTTAATGTATTTTAATTATGTTTTTTTCTTCTATGTGGTGGCTTGGCTATATTGCAGGCTCGGAAATGTGTGGTGGCTTGGCTAGAATTCCAAGAAGTATTTTTGATGGGTTTACTTTAAACGTAATTATGATCTGTCTCATCTGTGTTGAGCTTCTGTCTATATGTTGTGTGTTTTTCTTTGCTATCCTTTTATATTAAAATTAACATCAAGCAGACTATGAAAATATACCATACATGTAATTTATCAATGTTGTATAGCTGGCTCTTCTGAGAGAATAATGACCTTTATTATATACCTGTTTAAAATCTTAACAAAATACCTGCTTTATCAATCGGTGAAAAACATGTCGTCAGAAACAAA
Organism: Congeria kusceri; assembly: GCA_027627225.1. Lineage (NCBI taxonomy): Eukaryota > Metazoa > Mollusca > Bivalvia > Myida > Dreissenidae > Congeria > Congeria kusceri. Next base: position 15,040,487 of record CM051025.1, on the reverse strand, counting down.
ATCCCGTATTATGCTACTCGCTATATTTCCGATCCCGTATTACCATACTAGCTGGACTACTTTTTTAATGACGTCATCATAGAGTTATGTAAACAAATATAATCTATACCTACAATGATTAGTCATTATTGTAGTTTTTAATCAAATAAAATAGGGTTAATGCACATTTGAAGTTTATCGTGGTATTTAATAAAAGAAATATTACGTTAGTCATTTGTTCCAAGATGAGGTTTTAGTCTTGTGGCTTGCGTGATTTCATATCACACGAGAGGCGGAGATCACACAAGCTACACTCGACTAAATACATACTCTTGGAACAATTGACTAGCGTAATATTCCGTATGCATTATGTTGTATTAATTTGTGGAAAGTAGGGATGAGACCGAATATTCGAATATCGGCGAATATTCTGATAGAAAAAAGCGAATACGAATATTCGATTTTCATAATTAAATATTATTAACAGAATGTATAAATTGTTAGGATTTTTTTCAGTCAGTTTACGAAGGTAACAGGGATTACCACAGCATTTCCTGCCTAACGGGGCAGTGTATGATTTTTTACAACACATGCCATCAAGTTCAATGAACGAGATATTGTTTTTGATTTTTGGCAGGGGTCCCCACTTTACAGGGGATTAACATTTTGCAGGCATGTATACGACACATTATAGCCCTTAAGAAGAATAAGATGTATGTTTTTCATAACTGGCAGGGCCTTGATGTGATAGACCAGACTCATGGTTTGCAGAAGGCATACACTGGTGTTAATTGTCTTTAAGTGACATCTAAACAGTTGACTTGCCTTACAATATATAAAAAAAACGCTCTGGATAGCCAAACAAAATAAGTCTGTTGTCAGCCGCTAAATATGTGAATTAAATCTATCTATCTCTATCAAGATCTGTATAATCTTAATATATGTTACTTGTATATTATTCTTCATTGTGGTAACACGGTATATCATATTATCGCTTTGATTAATTAATAACAATGCCATGGTCACGAGCTTCTAAGTATTTCATGCGGTCTTCAGTCAGAACACAGGCAACGTTACTTATATAAAAAAGAATGATCAAATGTAGTTGAAAAAGTAAAACGAATATTCAAATATTGATTTCAATATTCGGTCCAATCCCTAGCGGAAAATTATTAACCAAAAAATAGTTTTCATTAATTGCCTTCACAGCAAGGTATTGAAGAAATATCTTCATTCATAAATCAAATTAATTGTTCCATAATTAAACATTCTGACCAATACAAACATTGAACTGTTAAACAAATGTTTAACTTTTTTTGGAAACAGATCCCAAATAACGAGGTCTTGGTGTACATGATAATTCTCTGCATAGAAAGATGACATTTGTCTAATATGGTTGAAAATTTGAGGCATCCTTAGATCGGGGCCCGTATTTACAAAGGTCCTTAGGAAAAACTAAAATGAGGCGCGTCATGGGAAAACTGGACTAAATGCATATGTGCGTAAAGTGTCATCCCGGATTAGCCTGTGCAGTCCGCACAGGCTAATCCGGGACTGCACTTTACGCTTTTATGGTATTTTCTGTTTTAAGGAAGTCTACTAAACATAAATCCACTGCAGGCGGAAAGTGCCGTCCTGGATTGGCCTGTGCAGACTGCACAGGCTAATCGGGGACGATACTTTACGCACATGCATTAAGCCCGGTTTTCCAACTACGCTCCTCAAATATATTCCTTAAATATATCAAATTCCTTAAGTCTGCGGTTACTTGATGTAGAGATCTTTTAACATTTAATTGTTTAAACTAGGAAATATTACTTTGATATTTTAAATTTTATCATTTTCTTAACGTAAATGAGTGGATTTCACATGGAAATCTTCATCTGAAATTTTCATTTAAGTACAACCTTAGTTAAGATTTTCCTTAGGAGCTTTGTGAATACTGCCCTGTCCAAACAGTTAAGTAAAGAATTGAAATCTTGAGAAATCATGTGCCCATGCGGTTTTCAAATTTGAAAATAATTTTTTATATGACTGTTTGTAATAATCATGTATTTACAAACCTGATGCGTTTTTACTAAATTATTTAATGAAGTATGTTGTATCTACATGTATTATTTATTTTATGAGTGTGAATATTCATTTTGTGAAATCTTTGTTTAGATCTTTGCATTTACATGTCTTCTTATTTTATGTGTGCGTTTTGTTTTGTTTTCATTGTATACATGTACTTATACAACTATACAACATTCCATTACATACATTGTTAAACATTTGGTTTGCATTTATTATACATTAAAGGGTAGAGGAATTTTATTGTAATTTTTCTTATGTAAAGGTTTGAAACAAAACATCCTCACTATTATCTAGTGTCCATTCTATTTCATTTTATTACAAACATAATTTCCAAAACATTTATAATGTAATCATTAACCTAGTTTTGATATGCATGAAGACTTTTCAGATAGTAAGGATGTCAGACAGACTGTTAGTCTGGTCTTGAAAGAAATAATGGATTGACAAGGAGGCATGTCGTGGGAAAACCGGGCTTAATGCATGTGCGTACAAAGTCGTCCCGGAGGGCCTGTGCAGTCTGCACAGGCTGATCCAAGGCAACACTTTTCGCGTACAGTGGATTTATGTTTAGAAGAGACTTCCTTGAAACAGAAAATACCATAAAAGTGGTAAGTGCCATCCCCGATTATCCAGTGCGGACTGCACAGGCTAATCCGCGATGAAACTTTACGCACATGCATTAAGCCCGGTTTTCCCACGACACGCCTCCGATGTTTTTTGTTGATTGACAGTGTCCTGTGCAAGGTCCCATTACCAAGCATGTGTACAAGTGTCAGGGGCCATATTCTGCAAACATCTTAAGTTTATCTTAAACTATTTTCAATAAAGTTAAATATTGGTAATGTACTATTTCTCTATGTATGTATTTGTCAATCTTTGCATTTAAGTGTAGAACATTTAACGGTATAGTTGATAATTAATAAACAATAAGCACAGTGTCATATACACTAAGACTTGGAGGAATTGACGATACGCTGTGGGATTTAGAACCAGGCCTACCCAGGATAAAGTCCGTCAAACACTGTTAACAGTAAACGAATGTTTTTACAAGACATGTCCGTCAAACAATTAAGTCCTAGCTTTCTGAATGGCTACACGCATAGTCAATCAAATCTCGTCATAAGGTCAATTATATAAAAAAAATTAAGATTTTAAAGTCAAGGATAAGAACTAACTTACTGGTAAAAGATGTTTCTGGAATATGGCCCCTGGGGTTGGAATCTCAGAATGTGTAACCTGGTGCCATTTTCCAGAAACATCTTCAATTTATCTTAAAATATTTTCACTTCTGTTCCAATTTTTGTAAGGTAATATTTTTAAAACTACATTTAAATTAATGATTCCAATTACAGTTAAGTAAATAGTAGTTATTTATAAGCTTATATTTAGTGAACATTTAGCAGAATTTTATATATACATGAAAAAAAAAAAATAAGAAAAATGATGATTTTAAGGCTAAGGATAAGATTGTACTGAAGATGTTTCTAGAATATGGCCCCTGATAATTACGTCCAACATTTATCAGTTTAGACAAAAAAAACACATATTTCATGACTTTGTTTGCTATCTTAATTTTTGGAGTAACTTTTCTTTCATGTTGTTTCCGTGCATTGATGACCAACAAATAGCAATATCCATATACAGCACAGAAATAGCAATATCCATATACAACAATTAACGACTGGAATGGAAAAAATCAGTGTTATTTTATATACATTTTATATAAATCCCATTTTCCAAACTGAATTGCAGCTTTAGTGTTCAATGTTTGCAACATTAACAATAATATGAACATAATTTTAGCATTCCCATGGTTTACATCCCAAGCTATTAGTTTGTTGCATGAACAAGTTTAATCTACAATGTGATTAATATTTTCATACAGTTCCATACTTTTAAGTACTGTGAAAGAAAATACTGTGCAATTTATAAGAATATAATAAATGGTTACTTATACAGTCGACACCCGATGCCTCGAACTCGCATGTCTCTGATTTCTTGAAGCTTCTTTGAGGGACTGATGTTTTATTGCTATATATTCATATAAATTGATGTCGTTGGGCTCAAATATGCGAGGGTCCAAGTGATTTCACAGCTTTGAAAACTAAAATAAATAACATTAATAAACTATATCAATAAATGTTTTATGTAAATAACCAGTATAGATATCTAAATACTTTTCAGTTGGAGATTTGAAAATAAGGCAGAGAGATTAACTGCCCGTACAAGTATAAGTACACATTCTTGAAGTCCGTTCAACTGGAAGCTTTGATAGCTCGAAGTCTCCTTGCCGTCCCTGTGACTTCGAGCCATCGGGAGTCGACTCCCTGTGACTTCGAGCCATCCGTAGTCGACTCCCTGTGACTTCGAGCCATCGGGAGTTGACTCCCTGTGACTTTGAGCCATCAGGAGTTGACTACCTGTGACTTCAAGCTATCGCAAGTCGACTCCCTGTGACTTTGAGCCATCGCAACTTGACTCCCTGTGACTTCGAGCCATCGGTAGTCGACTCCCTGTGACGACGAGCCATCAGGAGTGGACTCCCTGTGACTTCCAGCCATTGGGAGTGGACTCCCTGTGACTTCCAGCCATCGGGAATGGACTCTACGACTTCGAGCCATCGGGAGTGGATATCCTGTGACTTCGGGCCATCGGGAGTCTGCTCCCTGTGACTTCGGGCCATCGGGAGTTGACTTTCTGTGACTTCGGGCCATCAGGAGTCTACTCCGTGACTTCGGGCCATCGGGAGTTGACTCCCTGTGACTTCGGGCCATCGGGAGTCTACTCCCTGTGACTTCGGGCCATCGGGAGTTGACTCCCTGTGACTTCGAGCCATCGGGAGTCTACTCCCTGTGACTTCGGGCCATCGGGAATCTACTCCCTGTGACTTCGGGCCATCGGGAGTCTACTGCCTGTGACTTCGGGAGTCTACTCCCTGTGACTTCGGGCCATCGGGAGTTGACTCCCTGTGACTTCGGGCCATCGGGAGTTGACTCCATGTGACTTCGGGCCATCGGGAGTTGACTCCCTGTGACTTCGGGCCATCGGGAGTTGACTCCCTGTGACTTCGGGCCATCGGGAGTTGACTCCCTGTGACTTCGGGCCATCGGGAGTCTACTCCATGTGACTTCGGGCCATCGGGAGTCTACTCCCTGTGACTTAGGGCCATCGGGGGTCTACTCCCTGTGACTTCGGGCCATCGGGAGTCTATTCCCTGTGACTTCGAGCCATCGGGAGTCGACTCCCTGTGACTTTGAGCTATCGGGAGTCGACTCCCTGTGACTTTGAGCTATCGGGAGTCGACTGTACATATTGAGATGTCTGTTCATATGCTTTTCTTATAAGTAAGACTGAAAATAATGTGCAATTAATTATGAAGTGAATGTTTTTCTGAAGTTATATACAGCTCCATTTTGAACTGCCATGTCATTTTCGTTTTTAAACAGGGACGAGTCTTAGTTGTCTACTTTTGTTAAAATATTTTAGGCTTATTTGGTAAATGTGCATATTTTTGCATACATTATAATTATATTCCATAAAGTGCTTTCAACACAAATTAAAGTAAAGTGTGAATCATTTGTACAAATTATTCGTAATCATGGAATTATTTGAAATATTGTGTTGCTACAGACTTTGTTTTTAGAAAAATGGCATTTGAATTGTGTGATTGCTTGATCCCCATTTAATATTTTTTGTAGAATCAGAAATCATCGTCTGCTTGATCCCCATTTAATATTTTTTGTAAATCAGAAATCATCGTCATTCAAGCCACTAACATTTTCCTGCTTCTTTCGGAGGATTTAATGTGTAAAAATGCATTAATGCCATATTTTAAATATTACCACAACAGGATATGTTAGTGAGATGAAATATGTATATAAAATAATAGATTCATGTTGTGTATGTAAAATTATTTAAAAATACTGGATTTCACCATTTACAAATGCAACATTCAAGTGATACCTACAACAAACAAATACAGTATTAATTTTTGAATGACCCAGTTATACATCTCAAATCATATTCTTTTTATATTTGTTATGCATTATGTGAACATTCCATTTTTTGTCAAAATACTGGTAGACATGCTTCAAGCTTGTGGCTAATCTTACCATTTTTGGAGTTTTTGTGAAACAGGCCTGCTTGAATTAAACGAGTGAAACAATGCTTTCTTTGTGTTGTTTAGTTGTCATGGCAAGAAGAGATGCATCTGAATTTAACTGGAATCAATCGGAGACAATCCTTACACAAACTCATCATCCATTTCACCACGTGATTATTAAGACAATCATTGATGAAGTAGGTAAACAATGGCTGTCGGTGGATAGCGTGCTCGACTATTCAATGTAATTCAGTTGGTGCATTTTTTCTGAAAGTAAAAGATGAATGTGCGTAAAGTGTCATCCTGGATCAGCCTTTGCCGTCCGCACAGGATAATCCAGGATGACACTTTCCGATTTTATGGTATTTTCTGTTTCATGGAAGTCTCTTCTAAACTTAAATCCACTGTAGGCGGAAAGTGCCGTCCTGGATTAGCCTAGGCGGACTGCACAGGCTGATCCAGGACGACATGTTATGCACATGCATTAAGCCCAGGTTTCCCACGACACGCCTCATATAAGAGATATACCACAATGATCCACTAGTTAAATCTCTACAACAAGTTAAATGTCAACTGGTAGCTTTTTTATAAGTGTAAATAAATAATAATAAGAAAACAGAGTTATCAGCATCTTTGTTGGCCATGTAGAATTAGATGAAAATGTTTCAAACGAATGCCTTTTTGCAATTTTGAAGTTATAGGACTTTTAAATATAAACTTTGACTTAAAATTTTAAAATGAAAAGGGCAAAAATCTGTCAAAATACAGGTTTGTCATAGGATGTGACGTATACCCCCGAAGCATATGCTTGTCAAGAGGAATGCAACACAATGTCAAAGTAAAATATTAGCACCGGACAAATATCTTGAGAATTCTGCAACAGAGCTGTTTGTTGCGAGTGACACAATGTCTCATAATAATCTTCTATACCAGCAAGTTATTACATTCCTTACATGTTGGCAAAAATGATGCTTCCTACAAAAAGTTCATTCTAATATTTGACCTTTAAGTGTAACCTTGGAACCACAGACCTTGACCGAGGAGCATGTAAGTGGTATGCGACACATCGTCTGGTCATGGGAAAAAAAATATCTGATTTAATATTAAATACCTTCCAGGCTTTTGGAAATTACAGAGCAGAAAGAAAATTCCTTGACCTTTGACCATTAATTGTGACCTTGACCTTAGACCAAGGGAGTTATACACGACACATCGCCTGGTCATGCAAAATAATAATCTGAAGTTATATTAAAATCCTTCCAGACGTTTAGAAGTTAGGGTGGAGAAACAAAAATCCTTGACCTTTGACATTGAATTGTGACCTTGACCTTTGACAAACGAGCATGGGAGTTGTATGCGACACATTGTCTGGTCAAGGAGAATACCTAATAATCTGAAGTAATATTTAAATCCCTACAGACGTTTAGAAGCTTTGGAGTGGAAACAAAAATAACTTTGACCTTGAATTGTGACTTTGACTTTTGACCGATGATCATGGGAGTTGTATGTGACACATCGTCTGGTCATGGGGAATAATAATCGGAAGTTATATTAAAATCCACCCAGGCATTAAATAGTTACAGAGCGGAAACAAATTCTGGACAGATGGACCCACCCAACCACCCAAAACGGATGGACGGTGCGACTACTATATGCTCTCCATCGGGGGCCTTCAAAAACAAGAGTTATTAGGATTTTAGCCTGATGGCAAGATTTGATGACAAAGATATTTTTAAAGTTCTAAATGATTAATTTGTGTAATTTTGAATGTTTTAAGGACTTGAACCAAAGCTTTTACACCCATGGCTGGTACTAAAGCTCACCTATTTTCGAAAAGTCAAGCTAAAAATCACCTAAATTCAATTTTTTTATTTTATTATAGATACATGATTTATTTGACATAAACTGGCAATGATCAGAACACTTGATGCCCGCTTTACTAAAACACCGACACAGTTCCCTCGCTAGTATCGTTTCTTCTTCACAATGTCTGGACGCCAGTTCAGGGGGTGAGTCTCTTCAGTCTGAAATAACAAAAAAAAGCATGTTTACAGAGGACATAAACCTGTATGTGTAAAACTTCTGTTTGTGCATACAATTTTTTTACAAATAATCCCATGATCATTATTTGATACAATGTACTGTCTGTAGTGCATGGTGCACTACACAAAAGTTTATATACACATTTTATACAATCATTTTTCATATTGAAACTGCCGTTTTGTAGGATGTTTTGTACCAATTTTATACAACCATTATTCTCATATAAGCTGCCTTTTTTTTCTTCCAATCTTCCAATCCTGATTTGAGTGTGTCTTATATGCTGACATTGGAGAGTCTTATACTCTTTTGAATAAAAAAAATGTGCATTGGTAGGCATTTTGGTTCACATTTTGAAGTACTGGTACACACTACAAAGCTTTTTGCTAACATTTTAACTCCAGACCTATGGTTTAAGATTAATTACCATTCATCCATAATCACAAACACTTCACAACTTTTACTTTTTGCTCTTTTGTGTAGAATAGGTTAACAGTTAAACATTCAGGGGCATAGCCTGGTCCCAAAATACATGTAGGCCACTTTATATGTTGTCCGAGACATTGGGTTGGTCAGGCATTTCTTTTTTGGGGGTAGCTGTTAGACATGAATTTTGGTGTACATTTCGTAGCATCACATCATTTTATTGTTTTATTGGGAATGCAGACAAAAAATTATTCAAATAACCGAAATTGATCTTATTTATCTCAGCCATTTAAATCGCCACACTCCCACTACACAAGCTTTTGATTGTTATTGTAGATTTGTCCTTTTGTATTAGTTTTTTGTCCTGAAAAATGTGTAGGCCGTGGCCTATACAGCCTAAAGGAAGCTACGCCGCTGACGTTATATTTGAGTACATTGATTGAAACACAGGATTCATTTTCATATGACATAATTGTGGAAATGTCAATTAACATGTAAAATAGGAAATAATACAATTTAATATCAGATTAAATGACTATAATCGTGATGCATCGTGGGAAAACCGGACTTTATGCATGTGCGTAAAATGTCATCCCGGATTAGCCTGTGCAATCCGCACAGGCTAATCCGGGATGCCACTTTCTGCCTAAAGTGGATTCATGGTTAGAAGACACTTCATTGAAACAGAAAATACCATAGAAGCGGAAAGTGCCATCCCGGATTAGCCTGTGCCGACTGCACAGGCTAATCCGGGACGACACTTTATGCACATGCATTAAGTCCGGTTTTCCCACGACGCGCCACAATCATAGTCTGCAGGTAATGTAGGGTATTTCAAGGTATTTAATTCGGTCTACATACCGCAGTTTCATCCTCCTTGTATATCTTGATGGTCTTATCGGCCTCCGCGGTGATCAGTCTCGTGTTGCTGTGGTCAAAGGTCATCGCGAAGATTCCTGCCTCCGAGTCGATGGAGCCTGGCTGTACGGCCGCCTGCATGCGCTGGAAGTTGTAGCCCGTCTTCCAGTCCCAGAAATACATGGAGCCGTTGTCAGCTAGAATGGGGAAATAGCTTGATGCAGAAGATGGTAATTGATGCAATATGGGTAGTCAGAAATACGTAGAACCATAATCAGCTTTAAGAGCTGTTTGTAAATCAGTTATCCCCACTCTACGTTAAATGCAATCTTTAAAATATCAAGTTTGGTGAGGATTGGATGAAAACGGTTGGACATAGAGAGTGTATACTGCTAAAAAGGCCGATTTTAGATCAATCATAACTCTGTACTTCCTGGGGCGATTTGGCTGATTATCGAAATTGGCCGAGATATTTTCCTGAAGTTTGATGAAGATTGGATAAAATGGTTGAACTCAGAGAACGAAAATGTATAAAAATGCCACATTTAAATCATTCAATGGCCATAATTCAACAATTCCTGGGGCGATTTGGCTGCTTATTATTTTATTTTTTTGAATTGTTCGCCGTTTTTAACAGTATTTCAGTCATATCACGGCGGTCAGTTAACCTACTCACACTTTTCATGGGCAAGCTTAGCCGATCTAAGCGGTTTACCAGTACTAAGTGCACATATTTATGCCAGTAACTGACAGCTGCCCTACGTTAATCAGAGGTATGGGGAGAAAGGCAGAAGAAATAAGTTCATGATCAATCCCCACACAAGTTATGTGGCTGGGTTGGGGTTCGAACTCACGATCCCCGGATTGACAGTCCAGCGCTCTACCAACTGAGCTAGCCGGGACCGCGATTTGACTGATTATCGAACTTGGCTGAGGTATTATGGCAAGTTTGGTGAAGATTGGATAAAACTGTTGGACTTAGAGAGCGAAAGTGGTCTACCGACCAACCGATCAACGGACCGACCAACTGACATTAGCAAACCAACACACCCCATCATCTTCGATGTGGGGCATAAAAATACACACCCCATCATCTTCGATGTGGGGCATAAAAATACCAGTGTCATTAACACTTAAGACTTAAGTGATAAATTATGCTCACAGATGTTAGTTTTGTTAAAGTTATTGCATGTGTGTAAAGTGTCGTCCCAGATTAGCTTGTGCAGTCCGCACAGGCTAATCCTGGACGGCACTTTCCGCCTACAGTGAATTGTGTTTAGAAGAGACTTTCTTAAAACAGAAAATACCATAAAAGCGGAAAGTGCCGTCCTGGATTAGCCTGTGCGGACTGCACAAGCTAATCTGGGACGACACTTTAAGCACATGCATTACGCCCGGTTTTCCCATGACGCCCCTCATATGTGCATTTATTTAGCTTTTTATTCACACATCACATCATGCATTTTTAACATTAATAGTTTAGTATAAAATCCTGCTCTTTAGACTATCCAGTGCCACAAATAAAACACAAGGGTTTTGAAACAATTACCCTTAAAACCAGTTTAAAATAAGATGATTACTTTTTTGTTCCAGAAAAATGAATTACACTGTATGCTAGAGCACGTGGTATGCAAGAAATGAATGATTGCTGGAGGTATTCCATATGTGCCAGGCACGCATAATAAAACACCTGAGGTGAATTTAATACCATACAAATCACATGATGTCGTCAAAACTGCAATGAACACTACATCACGCAAAGGTCACAGTGAACATCAAAGTATTGCCTAACAATTAACTCCACACAGAACTAGAACACAGACATATTGCAATTTTAATAATCAAATTTGATAATTAAAAAAAACCAAGATTAGAGCTGTAGGGTACAGGGCTTTAGATACAACAAACTCATCAGAAACGAGATAACAGACATTGTAGTATTAAATAAATAATTTAAATCTAAAAGTTGACAAAAACCAAGAGCTTCAGGGTACATGGCATTGGATACAAAAGACTCATTAAAAACGAGAAAATTGACAAAAGTCAAGAGCCTGAGGATGCTATGCCTTGCTAACAATAAAATCCTCATAGAACAAGAAAACAGATATATAATTCATCATCACATTTGAAAATTGACAAAAAATGCAAGTCTGAGGGTGCTGTGACTAGCTAACACCAAATTCCTAATACTCTAGAAAACAGACATTGCAGTATTAAATACAGAATTTCAAATGTATAAATTGACAAAAACCACAAGCTTGAAAGTGCTGGGTCTTGGATACAACAAAAACCTCTCAATCCAGAATACAGACGCATTGAAATATTGAATAAATCATTTCAAATTACAAAATTGTCTATAAAAAAAACCCAGCCCAAATGTACCGGGCCTAGATGACAACAAAAAGTTCAAAATTAAGAAAACAGACACATTGCAATATTAAATAAATACTTTGAGGCGCGTCGTGGGAAAACAGGACTTAATGCATGTGCGTAGAGTGTCGTCCCGGATCGGCCTGTGCAGTCCGCACAGGCTGATCCAGGACGGCACTTTCCGCCTAAAGTGGATTTATGTTTAGAAGAGACTTCATTGAAACAGAAAATACAATCTAAGCGGAAAGTGCCATCCCGGATCAGCCTGTGCGGACAGCACAGGCTAATCCGGGACGACACTTTACGCACATGCATTAAGACCGGTTTTCTCATGACGCCCCTCCTTTCAAATTTGAAAATTGGCAAAAACCCTGAGCCAGAAGGTTGCTGGGATACCTGCAGAGACGAGGACGTTGTCAGAGTTGAGAGCCAGGGTGTTGATGATGGCGTTGTGGCCAGACAGATTCTGCAGGAAGTTTCCATCGGGGAATTTCCACTGTTTGATGTTGTCAGGCGAGCCTGAGGCAAACGTGTATCTGCAAGAAAACATGTGGTGATACATCAAAGTTTAATGATAAATAAAAATGGCTTCTGCTGTGCAGAATGATGCTAAGTTCAATGTTGATTTCGTAATGGTCTTAGCAAATTATAAAATGTGAAACAAGGATCTTTTTCTGAGGCTGGGAATAGCAAAAAAAGGTAACTAGGATCAAATAAATCCAGTAAACGTCTCTGTAAAACAGCATCATTTTTCAATAAATTTTCCTAGCTGAATAAGCCTTTATACTGCCCCTGTTAAATGGACTTGTTCACAGATTTTTGCCTTTTTTGAAGTATGCCAATAAATGTCTTAATTGCCAGATTTAAGCATTGGAACTAAAGAGCTCAAGTATAACAACATCAACATGATTCTAAAAAAGAATAGGAAAAAAGTTGGTCCCATTGGGGTTCGAACCCGAAACCTCTGGAGTAAAAGGCTACCGCCTTAACCACACGGCCATTCCGTTTCATACAGTTTGCCCAGCATTATTTACTTCATATAAGTGATCCACGTGTTGTCAAGAATTTTAAGAAAACATCAGAAACATTCCAAATTATCCCATCGTTTAGCGTTACAAACGCATTATAATTTAACCCATTTCAACTGATGATCACTCATAAACGAAACAGTATGTACAGTATATTTCTAGGTCCGTAGCGTTATTTCGCTCCCTTGTATATACTGTTCCTTTATTTTTGCAATCTGTGACAAAAAGTTGAACATTTGTCGATTCGTCAATCTGTGAACAGGTCCCTTTAAAGAACAAGAACCACAACTAAATAACCAAGTATTTCTTATTGCTGAAACTGGTCCCTATGGATACACATACTGTGTGGGGTGGATGCAGAGAGCCCTCACGCTCTTCTTGTGATTGGTCAGCGTCACTCTGGACTTGCCAGCCGCCAAGTCCCACAGTCGGACCGTGCAGTCATGACTGCCAGTGATGATCTGGAAATTGGGGACATTCAAGGTCAATGATGCAGATATCTTGAAAGCAGGCAAAATATATAACATCGTTTTACAGATTTACTATTGACATTGGTGTAAAACTACTAACTATTTTCCAGAAATATACCAGCTAAAGCAGTGTTCAGTTTAAGTGTTAAACTTAAATTTATTAAACACTGTTACTAAATGTCACAATTCCCTTCTAAGAGATGATCTACATCCATTTTTATTAAAACATCACCCTGTTATCAGTTAATATTTAATTCAAGACTATTTTAGACATGTCGCGGAAAAAGCAGACTTAATGCATGTGCATAAAGTGTCGTCCCGCATTAGCGTGTGCAGTCCTCACAGGCTAATCCAGTACGACACTTTCTGCCTTCAGTGGATTAATGTTTAGAAGAAACTTCCTTCAAACAGAAAATACCATAAAAGCGGAAAGTGTTGTCCTGGATTAGCCTGTGCGGACTGCACAGGCTGATCTGGGACGACTCTTTACGCACATGCATTACACCCGGTTTTCCCACGGCACGCTTTATTTCTATTCGTACCTGTGGCTCTGCAGCCTGACATTTCACCTGGGCCACTGTGTTAGAGTGCCCAGTCAAGATGTGCACGCAGGCCTTTGTACGCATGTCCCAGATCTGTAAATACAGCAAGTCAGCACTGGTATCACCAGCTTCACCTCTCTCTTTGACACTTGAATATATTAAGCTGAAACTAAGGCTGATTCTGCTCATCAAGTCGGCAGTGGTAACCAAACGTTGTAAATACAGCAAGTCAGCACTGTTATCACCAGCTTCACCTCTCTCTTTGACACTTGAATATATTAAGCTGAAACTAAAGGCTGATTCTGCTCATCAAGTCGGCAGTGGTAACCAAACGTTGTAAATACAGCAAGTCAGCACTGGTATCACCAGCTTCACCTCTCTCTTTGACACTTGAATATAAGTAAAGTGTTTGTTTATTATAGTGTCACCCCTCGCGATTAAGGGCCAGCCAGTTTTGACTTATAAGACACCTTTCTACTGATGAACATCTTTACTCCCGATTCCTATCCTATATGCCGGGCGCTTGGCAGGAAGGCAATTAGTACCCCTTGATTTAACTAGCTGCTGGGTAGGTAACCGGCCATATCAGAACAAGCCCTGTGTAGGACTCGAACCTTCGACCTCCCACTCCGTAGTCGAACGCCCTAACCACTAGGCCACGGAGACGGTATATATTACACTGAAACTAAATGCTGATTCTGCTCATCAGCAGTGGTAACCAAACTTCGTAACTTTCCAAAAACACTTCACTCTCTGTACATGAAAAATGCTATATTCTTATTTTATTAAAGAAATACACTAAGAACTGTACATGTTACCCGTTAGGCTTTTTTTTGCTACATAATTATTTCTACACTTAAAGTGTGTTTTTAATGTTATTAGCTCAAAAAAAAAACAAGAAGCAAAATCAAATTCACTCTAGTATGGCAGCAAAATAAAGTTCTAAAGTAATACAGATAGACTGAGATGTCCAGAGTATCAGCACCTACCCTACATGTGCCATCTCTGCCACAGGTGGCAATGATATCAATGGTGGGATGTATGTCTATGGAGTAGACTGCACTCAGGTGACCATGGTAGTTGCGGATCACCTGAAATATCCATATCGAGGGATTCACAAAATAGACTAGCAGTTAATTTTTATAAAAATTTCCTAATTGCCTGTACCCATGATATGGGGAACTTTATCGCAACAAATTTCAAAATAGGGTGAGTTTAAAAAGGTTATTTTTCAAGAAATGTGTGGTTATTTTGCTTTGTTGATGATTAATATATTCAAATTTTTCATCAACTGAACTTCTTTTGTGACAATGGTGCAAAGTCAATAATTGTTTTTCTATTTACACACCCACCTGTAAAATACTGAATATAAATTACTTGAGGGAAGAAAATGGACAATTTTGGGGGGAAATGGACGATATTTTGTCAGGAAAAACTGCCTTTAAACAGCACTATAATTAGCGAAAAAAACAACTGACTAGCTACTAATGACTAATGAATAGACTAATAAAAACAACTAACAAGTAATACAAGTACCCTGAATGTTTGCTGCACTCTTTAATGAACTCAATATTTTGTCAATAACATATGAGGCGCGTCGTGGGAAAACAGGACTTAATGCATATGTGTAAAATGTTGTCCCGGATCAGCCTGTGCAGTCCGCACAGGCTAATCCGGGATGGCACTTTCCGCTTTTATGGTATTTTCTGTTTCAAGAAAGTCTCTTCTAAACATAAATCCACTTTAGGCAGAAAGTGCCGTCCTGGATTAGCCTGTGCAGACAGCACAGGCTAATCCGGGACAACACTTTACGCACATGCATTAAGATCGGTTTTCCCACGACGCGCCTCATATCTCAATCATAGAAATTCAGCCATAAATAATACATAAGACGGCCAAATGGTCCTGGGTCGCATCCTGAGTTAAATGATTCATAATGGCTTGTGAAAAACTTGTAGCATGTTCAGAGATGATTGAAGTAAAACGATGACAATGGAGTCAATGGTGGACCATTGATAGCCATGTTTTTTAGAAAATCAAAACAAATCAAAATGATTTGTAGTACAGGGTCACCCAAGGATCATTACTGTGAAATCCATCAATTGGTTTTCGAAGATTTTCAAAGTTTTAAAATAGCAACAGGGATATACGGGACGCAATTTTCTGCGTCAAATACGCATATATAGTCTGTCAGGACCCGTCATGTTTAAAAATCTGTGTCCCATCAGACACACAATTTTTCTGACATATCTGTACTCTGATCAACTCCAGTTTGTACAGCGTTGTCGAAGGTGTGTTTCTTGTTGACTATTGACAAATTGTATGTCGTTGCTAGGCACCTAGACCCTCACTTGGAATAGTTCTACATTTATCTTGCAAATGTAGTGTTTTGTTGTAAGCTATATTGGTTATTAAATGACAAAAGAACTAAAGCCAATCCAGATGAAATGATTTTTTTGGCCTAGATGTAAATAATTACAGAAAAAAAGAATAAATACTACATAAATGTTTCAGTTGGGTTCAAATCTAACAATAAACATTTATCAAGCCAATCCAGATGAAATGATTTTTTTTGGCCTAGATGTAAATAATACAGAAAAAAATAATAAATACATGTACTACATAAATGTTTCAGTTGGGTTCAAATATAACAATAAACATTTATCATGGATTCTTTTATATTTAAATACGCTGTGTACTATATTTAACGATGGCTCTACTTTTAACTTTCATTAATATTCCCAATGGCTGAAATGGCCTGCAATAAATATTTCCACCTTTTGTCAGCTTCCCCAAAATGTAAAATGTCATGTTTAAAGACTCTAAAGTATGTTTCAATTGCAGCAACTCACAAAACAAATTAATAGTAACAACAAGCAAACAATGATTGTGACCCCCATTTTATTGACAGGACCCCTGAAAATCATCCACCTGGGTCCTGGGGACCCCTAAAATTTCACCTTGATGTTAAACCCTATAAGGAAAACTGCCTCGTGTCCTGTCCACCATGTTTTAGCGAATCAAAATAATCTGCAGTATTTTGGGGTAGAAGACCACCGAAGGACCATTTGTGCGAAATTACTGGTATTTCAAAATGCAAAAAATTGTTTCTGATAAGGAGTTTTTAATATAGCTATAAAAGGAAAAGTGCCCCACCCCTCTTGTGGCCATACTTTTTAATGATTTAAAATAATTTGAATTATTTTGGTAGAGGACCACTAAAGGAACATTTGTGTGAAATTATTTCTAAATGCAACAATTGTTAAGTTAGCAATATGCCATATAAGGAAAAATGGCCCAGTCCAGTGGTGGCCATGTTTTTTAACAAATTAAAATAATTTTAAGTATTTTGGTTGAGGACCACCCAAGGAACATTTGTGTGAAATTATTTCAAAATTCAACCTATGGTTTCTGACAAGACAATTTTTAAAGTTTTCAATATAGTCATTTAAGAAAAAAAAAGGCCACGCCCCCTGGCAGACATGTTTTTTAACGAATCAAAATAATTTCAAGTATTTTGGTAGAGGACCACCCAAGAAACATTCATACTAAGTTTGGTTAATTTCCCCTAAGCGGTTTTAGAGGAGAAGATATTTTTAGTAAATTACTGATGATGGACAACCACTGACAGCAACTGCTCACCAATGAGCACTTTATTCTCATTGAGCTAAAAATGTAGTTATGTCAAAAGTGCTTTCTTGCAACAACAGCGTAGCAATCACACTTTCGTCAAATCTAATAAGGCGTAAAAAAGATAATTTGTTTGTTTAAGGTAACATGCCCCAAAAAGTTGTTTTTTTTGGGTAAATGGTCAACTTGAAGATTCTAAACTGAATAAATATTCAAAACATATCAGTAATATCCTTAAAACATTGTTTATAAGTGGATACTATAAAAAAAACTTATTTATCCAAAACAAGTTTAATTATTGAAAAAGGTAAATAAAACAAAAATCAATCTGACAAACCCAATACAATGTTCTAGGGTTGGGGCATTTTTTTAGGG
The DNA here is from genome assembly GCA_027627225.1 of Congeria kusceri. Lineage (NCBI taxonomy): Eukaryota > Metazoa > Mollusca > Bivalvia > Myida > Dreissenidae > Congeria > Congeria kusceri. The sequence continues at coordinate 15,022,591 of CM051025.1, read as the reverse complement.
TAGGTCGGGTTACCTGAAACAAACCTATTTTTTTTATACGCCTAGATATAATATTGCTTGTAAATTTCAAAATAAAATACCATATACCATTACTTTCAGTCCTGTGAAAGCCTGTCGTTGTCACAAGGATATAATCCAAAACTATGTCTATGTTTATCATTTCCTACCCAAGCTTTACCTTGTTTTGTTCAAGGTCCCAACACATGACCTTCTTGTCCTCTCCACAGGAGAACAGGTATGGCTGGCGGGGACTGACACACACCCCCCTCACTGCACTGATGTGGCCAGTGAGGGACAGCTTTAATGTACCAGACGCCAGGTCCCAGATCTACAAGAAAACTTATTTCAGTCACAAAAACACATTTAACATCTCATTTCATCAACAAGACATTTTGCCCCCCCCCCCCATTCCAAAGTTTGAAACCATCTTGCTAGTTTTCAAACATTATGCATCTTGTCACTGGTTGTAGTGTACAACTAGTCCAACATTCCTATGAAGAGTCTACAGCCTGTGCATTTTCCAATCGTCAAATTTTAATACAATGAAAAGCAAAAAGTATTACCAATAAAAAATGGACACAACTGCCCAAGATTATCACAGAGTAAACAATACACTTATTACTACACAGAGTAAACGATACACTTATGCAAACTGAGTAAACAATACACTTATGGATACCTTTATGACTCTGTCCCCGGCCCCAGTAACAAACCACTCATTTCCCGGCTCAACGGCAACACATCTCACCCAGCCCAGGTGACCACTGATCACCTGCCAATACACACACACAATATACTGTATAATCTATAATTGATCACCTGCAAACTAAATACACAGACTATCAATAAACTGATTATAACCTACCACTGATCACCTCCAAATTAAATACACACACTATCAATGTACTGATTATAACCTACCACTGATCGCCTGCAAATTAAATACACACTATCAATATACTGATCATAACCTACCACTGATCACCTGCAAATTAAATACACACTATCAATGTACTGATTATAACCTACCACTGATTACCTGCAAATTAAATACACCCACTATCAATGTACTGATTATTACCTTCCACTGATTACCTGCAAATTAAATACACACACTTTCAATGTACTGATTATAATCTACCATTGATCACCTGTAAATTAAATACACACTATCAATGTACTGATTATAATCTACCATTGATCACCTGTAAATTAAATACACACTATCAATGTACTTATTATAACCTACCATTGATCACCCGCAAATTAAATACACACTATCAATGTACTGATTATAACCTACCACTGATTACCTGCAAATTAAATACACACACTATCAATGTACTGATTATAACATTCCACTGATTACCTACAAATTAAATACACACTATCAATCTAGTGATTATAACCTACCACTGATTACCTGCAAATTAAATACACGCTATCAATGTACTGATTATAACCTACCACTGATTACCTGCAAATTAAATACACACTATCAATGTAGTGATTAGAACCTACCACTGATTACCTGCAAATTAAATACACACATCAATGTTCTGATTTTAACCTACCACTGATCACCTGTAAATTAAATACACACTATCAATGTACTGATAATAACCTACCACTGATTACCTGCAAATTAAATACACACACTATCAATGTACTGATAATAACCTACTACTGATCACCTGCAAACTAAATACACACGCTATCAATGTACTGATTATAACCTACCACTGATCACCTGCAAATTAACTACATACGCTATCAATGTACTAATAATAACCTACCACTGATCACCTGCAAATTAAATACACACTATCAATGTACTGATCATAACCTACCACTGATTACCTGCAAATTAAATACACACTATCAATGTACTGATAATAACCTACCACTGATCATCTGCAAATTAAATACACACTATCAATGTACTGATAATAACCAACACTGACCACCTGCAAATTAAACAAACGCCATCAATGTACTGATAATAACCTACCACTGATCACCTGCGAGAAAAGCATGCATTATACTGAAAATTGAATACAATAAAATGACATAAGCAACATTGGAAATAAAATACAGGAGTTTCACCATTAAAAATAAATTAATAATGTGGCACTGTTATGTAAACAACAAAAACAAGTTTAACACAATATTTGCTAAGGACATAATTTATGTTGCTACAGTTTGAAGGAAGTAATCATCAACGCCTCAGTTACTGACTCGGAAGAGTTTCCACGGCGGATGCCAGTCCGGTTTGGGCATGGTTGGAGCTTTCTTTGGCACCAAGGCTTGTTGAGATCCAATAGACACCAGGGCCTGACATGAAAACAATACATAACAAGAGTGAAGAGCTGTTTGTAAAACAGTTATACCACCCTCTAGGTTATAAGCAATATTTAAGTGGACCTGTTCACAGATTGACGAATTGACAATTTTTCAACATTTGTTACCGATTCCAAAAATAAACGAACAGTATATACAAGGGAGCAAAATAACACTATGGACCAAAAAATATACTGTAAAAACCGTTTTGTTTATGAGTAATCATCAGTTGAAGTTGATAAAATTATAAAGCGTTGTAACGCTAAACAATGGAATAACTTGGAGTGTTTCTGTTGATTTCGTTGAAACTGTTGACATCACGTGGAACACTTACATACAGTAAATAATTCAGGGTGAAATACAGAAGTCGGAATGGCCGAGTGGTTAAGGTGATGGACTTTTAATATGCAGATCCCAGGTTCGAACCCCGGTGGGACCAATTTTTTTTTTTCTTTAAAAAAAAAAATACTTTTCTTATTATTAAACTCGAGTTTTTAGTTACAATGCTTAAATTTATCAAGTTAATACATTAAAATAGCATACTTCAAAACATGCGAAAATCTGTGAACAAGTCCCTTTCAATTATCAAGTTTGGTGAAGATTGGTTTAAAACTGTTGGACATAAGTGAGTGGAAACTGCAAAAAAGACCAATTTTAAATAAATCATGGGCCATAACTCTGCAGTTCCTGGAGTGATTTGTTGATCATTGAACTCTGCTAATTTTCATCAACTTTAGTGAAGATTGGATGAAACTGTTGCACTTACAGAGCGGTTATGGCGAGAAAGGCTTATTTTAAATAAATCAAGGGCCATAACTCTAGTTTCTGGGGCGATTTGGTTCGCTTCACTAAAATATTACGCCCACAAGAACAAAATTGGTCCACCAACCAGCTGACTGACAGTCCAACCACTTTAAGACACCTCGCCATTTTCAACGCGTGTATAATTATCAACTGTTGACACTGTCTTCCATTTTCAGTTTGAGCTTCTTAATTAATACAATGTGTTTCATATGCCACAACTATGCATGAGAATAATAATAAAAACAATAAATTTGAGGCCCGTCGTAGGAAAACCGGACTTTATGCATGTGCGTAAAGTGTCGTCCCGGATTAGCCTGTGCAGTCCGCACAGGCTAATCCCAGATGGCACTTTCCACCTACAGTGGATTTATCTTTAGAAGAGACTTCCTTGAAACAGAAAATACTATAAAAGCGTAGTGTCGTCCTGGATTAGCCTGTGCGGACTGCACAGGCTAATCCGGGACGTCACTTCACACACATGACTTAAGCCCGGTTTTCCCAAGATGCACCTTATTTGTTTTTTCTACTTTCTTGCAGCAACAAAACTTTTGGACATACATTTTATCTACAGGTATACCGGTACACAACTTGAGAAACACAGCCATCACAGTATTATGCAGGGCACAGAAAGACACAAATAAGAAAATAATGCCACAATACCTTGTTTGAATCTGCTGGAGGCTGTATTCTGTAATAACAACATTCTTATTACAGTATAACATGTAAAAATCACTACATGATAAGGCATTCTTTAGACTTACTTACTTTGATAAGCACACACTATTTACTAAAGTTTGCTGTAGTTAAAGGAAGATTTTCAAAGTATACCAGAAATACACATACTTTGGAATTTAAAAACTAACAAAATGCTGTAGTGTAAATGTAGATATAAAGCAGACAGCGACCAACCTGTTTGTTTCGTAAGCCATCACTTCACGACTGGCATCAGTGTCCTGGCTGTCTTGACCTGAGATATGTAAGTAACTACATTCTAAAAGCATGCAAACTGCACTTTAGAAAAGTAAGTTACAGTGTAAACTGTAATGAAATGTCACACTGCCACTACATTAATAATTTTAATTAATCACTTTGATACAACAGAGATCTTTTAATATGAAACAAAGGACTAAGTTTTTAACAGGGATTTCAGTATATTTTCAAAAAAAGGAGTCAAAATTAATGACCCCTGGCATGAATTTTTGAGGGGTCTAAATGAAACGTTCTGGGGTCAAAATACTGATGTCACTGGAATTTTGTTTCTGCATATTTGATAATTGATTTGCAAATGGTAATTTTTTGTTTACAAAGGTTAAAAGCTATATAATATATGGCACGGTGGCATAGTGGGTATGGTGTCTGCCTAGCGATCTAGATGTTCCGGGTTCGATCCCCACTCTAAAAGCGTTCTCAAGATCTCCCCCAAAGACACCAAGTACTGGTTCTACCCAGGAAACGGTTCCAACAGGGTCTCAATAAGCCATAGGCTTTCGATGCAATCAAGCTAAAATAAATAGGTTTAAACTAAGAAATAGAAAAATTTACTTTGTCAAAAGAAACACCATTAGTATGACACAATATTATTTTCTTGTAATGTTGGCAAATGGTAAACAATCCATCATAATGATGCAAGGCAGATTATCTGCTCGAGTCAAAACATTCAAATATCAATTTGCTCGCATCAAAACACATGATTTTGCATCTACTGAAATCCCTGTTTTAACTACAAATCTTACCTGCCCACTGTTTATAGGGGTTTTCTGCCTGGGAGACATGTTTTTTTGAAGGTTCTTTTGGTAAGTCTTTTACGATGCCATACTCATCATTAATTTTGCATTGCCGACGAAACCACTCACTGCAACATAATTAATAATCAATAGAATTCAATATGATCAAGGGTTTAAAAAAAAAACAACACTAACAGCCACACATACAATTATACATTTGTGTTACTTTAGTGACACTAACACGCAAACTAAGTTTAGTACTCAGTCAGTCTTGTCTTGTAAGAAGACACAACATTATTATCGTATACAGCACTGAAACATATAAACTTTTATCAAGCATGTGTTTAGTTAATAAGCATAATTTTAATTCACATAACATGAAATACATTTTATTGCAATTTGATATCAAATTACTACAGGTCAGTTTTAAGAAAAGAAAGACAAAATTGTGTTTAATTTAGTCAATCATTTATGCAATAACTTACCTTCTTTCATCTCTGACAGGTAAATTGCCCTGGTCAGACAAAAACATGTCATGCGTCCTTTTCAATGATCGGAACACCAGGGTGTGGACAGAATGCTTCTGCACATCCTGAAAGGGAGGATGTTATCACTATTGAAATAACTGGTACTTTATTTTACGTCAATATAAATGTATAAACAGAATTCAATTTAGGTTAATTGTTATTAAAGTATTTCATTACTCCTATCAATATGAGGTCCATTATTATTTCATAATTTTCCATTTATTTTAATATGAGGTCCGTTATAATTTTCATAATTTTCCAATCATTTTTTTAGATAATTTTGTGTGTGTGACTTTTGTCAATTATATTGACCTCATATAGTTTTTACGACAATTTCCAATAGCATCGTTTCCACTTGAATTCATTTCACAGAGTTCTTGCTAGGATTTCAGGATATGGAGTCCAGGACTCCTTCCTAAGGAAAAGTTAGCACACCCCTACCCCACCCACTTTAAAAAGCTTTCTAAGTTACAAATTCATCTTTTACCGCGGCAACATTAAATAGAAATTTAAAGTTACCTACTGAATGCCAAAAAGTCAAAATATAACTTATTTTAACACTGAATTCGTATCTTAAAACAAATGCACTGTTCAAATTCAGTGTAAAGTCATCCATATTGCACTGAGAAGTTAAACTGGCATACTCAAGTTGTTCAATGGTCAGCAAAAATACAGATCTTCTGCAACTATAAAATGAAATGTTTAGGCCAAATGTATTACTATTATGTGCAACAGAAAGCTGTCTGGGCTTTTTGATAGATTTCGTCCAAACTGATAATAGCAACGATTTGTGTTTGTTTTGGATTTTTCGCCGTTTTAACGGTATTTCAGTCATATCACGGCAGACAGTAAACCTACTCACACTTTTCCTGGGCATGCTTAGCCGATCTAAGCCGTTTACCAGTATTAAGTGCATAAACTTATGCCAGTAACCAACAACTGCCCTCCTTGAATCAAAGGTAGGGGGAAAGGCCGTATAAGTAATTTCATGACCAATCCCCACACAAGTTATGTGGCCGAGCTGGGGTTTAAACTCATGATTCCCGGGTTGACGGTCCAGCGCTCTACCAAGATATGTACATGTAAGTGCTGCTTATTTCATAACATAAAGAAGTAATGTTGATTTGGATGCTGTTTTCTTGTAAAAACGCACTGATAACATCATTTTATACATTAGCAGCATTACAGTGTTTTTTTTCAGTGATTTGTGAATATGCCCTTTTCTGTGAAATTGTAAAAAATGCGTTGTAAAACGTCAAAATTGTGAAAATATGTCATATCATTAAAACAGGGAAATACAAACAAGTATCAAATAATAACTAGTGATTCTGTTGTATTTAATCACACTTAAAGTACACACACATGATATTAAAGTGTGATCTTTACATTCATGAAACCTTACCATTTTCAATTATTCTTTAAATTTGCAAAATGTCCAATGGCTTCACTTGAGTCAGACACAAGAGTCAATAGAAATGTCATATGATTGAGATGTAAAAGACTAATTAAGGGACAAAACAGGGGTTTCATCGAAGTTATTTTGGTCACCACTATCAGTATGTGAATCTGACTGACTTGCACTCGTTACTGACAGTAAATCTACTTGTGAAGACACTAAAATTGAAACTGTTCAACTGCAGCACAAATTGTCTTCGGGGGCTTCACTTACTGTTTTCTCGCTTAAAATTGCCTGTTGAAACGATGACTCATTTTCCTGTAAGATAAGCTTGTCTTTTTATAAAAAAAGTTCACATAGTACTGAGAATTTCATGAAAAATGCATTGCGATTACTTTAAAAAAAAACAAGAAGAAAATAATCCGCAGTGATTACATGTTAAAAATCCTTGATTCAATACAGATTATAACCCAATGAGCGTTTACTGTGACCCGGATGAGCACATGTTTCACCAACAGACTGGTTCACGAAAATATCGATAAAACGTGACACAAAATGTCGTGTTAAAATCGAGTAACCTTTCAAAGCGGTGTATACATAAAACTATTACCGAAATTTTATCCTGTGTAAACAAAATTCACAAAATTAATTAAGATTTCGTATTTTTTCATCCACTTTTCCATTTGTGAATTTTGGGCCAAAAATTGTGAAAAAAGTATACTTTTTGGCTTTGTGAATGGTACCGAATATCGGCATGAAAACGAGGCAAAAAAAAACACTGCATTACTATTCGTATTTGGACGTTTGACCAGGGATGGCAAAATAAATTTTCAGCTTTGGTCAGTTTGTCTCAAAGCATATACAGACAAGTAAAATAGTATTAATTTACAATATAATTACTGTAAGGACAAGCAGCAAACATCATTTGTCAAAAACAGACAAGACAGGCAATATGAGATGTTATCCAGGCCTCGAATTTAGCACTCACAAACTCACAAAATGCAAGTACAAACTTAGTTTTGTTAGTTAATCTTTCTGTTGCTCACAAACAATTGCGAGTAAAGAATATGTGTTTAGCACAACAAAGCGTGCATGAGGGGCCTGTTAAAAGTGTTTTTTCATCAAGAAATATGTTGTCTTTCTTTTTGTTAGAACATAATCGAAAAACACTTTTTCTCACACATTTGTTATTGTATCGGCCAACATATTTCTTTCAATGGAAGTACCCATATATAAATATATTGACAAATGCCCTGCTATGAACCCTTGGGTTACATGCAACCAGAGAGGTTTTGCTATTACTGAATGGAATAGCGAGAAGAAAGCATCTGTTGTGAGTTAAAATACTAGCATTTATTTGCTAGTTGCATTAAAAGTTAAATTCAAGTCCTGGCTTACAACATCTGTACAGTTAACATGAGAAAACATTTATACAGAATTTCTTGAAAAGCATTAACTGTTCAGATGTAGTGTTCATTCTGCCCCATACAGAAAATAGCTCAGAATCCACCGATTATGTCTAAAATTACCTGGACTAGATTTTCATATTCAATTATATTTTAGTATATGCTATATCTATTATCTATTTAAGACCTGATATTATTTTGTCGTATCACCACAATATGTCCGAACATAAAAACGTCCGAAATATTCATCTAGCTGACAAAAAATGGAATAAAATAACAATACAATTGTAAATAGCCATAAATCGCTGACACAGCATAGATAATTAACAGTTTAATATATAAAAGAATATTAATACCTCCATCATAAATGAAATCAGATGAAAAACACAATTTTTTGTTGTTGTATTGCTCCCAACGTTTGCGTGAGTCTTATTGGCACAAAGCAATTTAGAACCTAAAGAGTAATTCGGATCAACTAGCGGTTACACACCACTTTCATTTAAAAAGGTGACTTTGAAATTATTTTCGGCGTAGCTGTCTAAGATCCGTTGTGTACACACCGGTCTTTACTGACATACTATAAATAGATGGTAACGTGACTGCGTTATTACCACTATACTACGACACTTTACTCACCTCCATTTGGAGGCATTATGAGTCCGACGTAAAGAAGTCCGCGGAGGAATGGCGATTTTGTATAAATCCATATTATAATCATACTATATCATTATAAAGTAATTGTAAATACTTCATCTGATTAATATTGGTATTAACCTTGAGAATCCAATGAGAATCCAATGAATATTATGACTGACTTTGTAGTATGTACTTTCACTTTCGGTTTTAATCGAGCAGCATGGACGAATTGATAGAACGTGTGTCAAAGGAAATTGGGTTTGTAGATCCACTTAAAGAGTGTCAGACGGAATGTCTGAGGTATGTTTTGGACAAACGTGATATAATGGCTATTTTGCCCACTGGGTATGTAAAGAGTTTAATCTTTCAAGTGGCCCCATTTGCATTGAAAGCAAAATACAACAGAAAATCATCTGTGTGTCTAATATTGACTCCGTTAAATAGTATAATGATGGATCAAATAAACTCTATGAGGAAACGGAAATAAGCGCGTGCTGCTGGACTATAACTGTCGAAGTGGTCAGACCCCAGCCGAAGTTGAAGACAGTTTTGACGAGGAAGACGCGGATGCTCAAAGTATTGTTGATGTGCCTCTGGATGACATTATCAAAGGAAAATAAACATTGGTATATGCCCATCCAGAAGCACTTCTGAGCACTTCAAGTGGAACCTCTCTATTAAGTGCATTAGAAAGAGATGAAATTATTTCATGCATTGCAATAGATGAAGCACACATGATCCTTGAATGGTAAGTGCACGTGCACTAATTGTTTACATTCTAAATAGCTCCTCACAATTACAATCGGGGGTGTTCCCAGTGTTGTTTTTTTGTAAGCTTGAGTTCTAGTGTTCGAACCACAAAAGGCAAGATCTCATTACCACTCAAAATAGACATCAGTACTGATTCTTACCCATGAAACAGACTTTAAAATGGATGGCTGTAAGGTTTGATAATTTTCCATAATTGTGCAGGAACAAGAATCTTAGACGACGGACCATTAAACACCTTTTCTCAGCTTGTCTCCAAGTGCACAGAAGTTAAGTTTTTGGCAATATCACAGTTTTCAGAACCATTAACATCATCCTCAGATCATCACCAGCACCACCACCACTACCAGCACAACTTCCACCTCCACCATCTTCATTGTGATTTATTTTGTCAACTGTATAAAATTCCAAAAGTAATTCTTATCATTTTTGAACATTATTGGTAAAAAAGCAAGAACAATAGCATTTGAAACACATTTAATTTTTCTAATATATTCTAAACAAAAATACAGAGCAGCAAAACGAATACCTAATAACATCATAATATAATAATATAAGTTAACTTAATACAATAATAAAAATACAAGATTCACAACATCAATAATGTAAATAAAGGTTGGATGAAACAAGTTGAGGGTCTGCATCAGTGCCTAATTGGAAAATCAATGAAAAACTAAGAGAACATACTAAAACATGAATACTCTGTTAAATAGAAGGAATATTTTGACACTATTAGTATTATTATTCACAATTTTAAAATGTCAGCCACAATTAAGGTAAATGTAAAGCACAAATAACAATGACCCATTCACAATGTCTCAAGATTGTAAATTCTGAAAATGATCATCAGATTAGCTAAAAACCTGTAATTTAATAGCTAAGTTTTAAGACATCTATTTCTAAACATTGATTATTCCATAATAAACACTCAACAAAAGTTATTACAGCATCAGTTGAATTGGAAATTCCTGTATTTTTGTTATAGACAACACACCAAAAAGAAATTTTTGTCTTTTAATGATTTATAAGAATTATAGCTTGTAATATCAGCATTTTATACAAAAATAGTGGAAAAAATACCATAACACAGGAGAAATAAGTTGTTACTGCACTTTTCTTACCTTGGTGTGTTATAACTTTAACCAAGTATCAGTTATTTCTTGGAATAACAAGTATGAATGAACGCCACAATGTTTGTATTAAGGCAAATTCAGTAAAAAATTAAAAGAAACAATAATAACAAATAAGTTGATTATTTGTCAGTGGTCAAGACTTTCTTAAGTAAATAAAAAAAAACATTACTGCATTTGTTTTAATGAAAATTGGTCCTATGGACATATAAATAAATTGATAGTTATTTCAAGTAACTGTACTCTCTTAGTGGATTTAAGTATGGTACTTAATTTTTATGCCCCCATGAATTATAGGAATTGCACTTGTCCTTATGTCCCGAAGCTTATGTACACAATTCCTCTTTAAAGGCTGGGTGGATTTGGTTCAAACTTTCACAGCTGAATAAACTAAATATGTAGATGATCGTAATGGACACAATTTTGATATAAACATGATACGTGTATTATTTGCTGCGACAAAAAAAATTTTGGCAGAACTATTGTCAGTTTTTCCACAGACCAGGGTGCTGAGCCTCACCTCCGCCGGCTTGCTCTGCACGCCCTTCTGCGTCACACCGCTCACACGGATCAGAAAATGGCACTGGAACTGGAGGTCGTAGATCTCAAACCTTGGCACCTGCCAGATAAGAAACACTGTACATTATATTACAGGATAATCACGAGTTGAATAGTCATGGGCACTGTGCACATAGAAAGTGCACATACTAATGCCAGTTACTGACAACTGCCCTACTTGAATCAGAGGTAGGGGGAGAATGGCAGTAGAGATAATGTCATTTTCCTGACAGACAAAACATCCATCTGCAGTTCACCAGCTCACCTGACTGTGGATGGTGGGGCAGGGACCTAACCAAAATGTTTAAGAAAAATTACACTGACATATACAGGTTAGTTTGCCACTTAACCTGACTGTCTGGGACATATTGAACACGTACGAATTACACTGACATATTCATGACAGAATATCAAATTCGCCAGCTCACCTGACTGTTGGGGGCACTCTGGTGGCACACTGTTCCCTTGCACCGGTATCATCTCACAGACTGGGGTGTGGAGCCTCACCTCCGTCGGCTTGCTCTGTACGCCCTTCCGTGTCACACCACTCACACGGATCAGAAAATTGCACTGGTACTGGAGGTCGTAGATCTCAAACTTTGGCACCTGCCGGATAAGAAACGTTGTATGTTATATTACAGGATAATCAAGTGCTGAATAGTCATGAAAGGTCCTATGTATCCAGTAATCGAAGCTGTCGGGTTTATGCGAATGTATTGGCGAATCAACATGATAACATATATACATGAACACAACATGGTAATATATGCGCATCGAACATATAACACACTCAGTTTCATTTGTCTGGCACATTAAACACTGTAAACTGACATTTACAAATTAAAATTTACTGTAAAAGAAAAAACACACAGGAATGTTTTAGTTATCAATCCATTTTTTATTTCCTTGTACATGAAAAAAAGATATGAGCAATTTTTGTTTTTTACAGTTTATCTATAATTACCAAATAATGGTAAAATATTTTATTTTGTTAAGTTTCATGACTTTTGCACTTTGAAATTATTTTAGTGCAAAATGTCAAGTTCATAAGACAAGTATTTTATTTGATATTTATAATATTTAGAGTAGACAAGGCATTTTGGATATTTATTATCACTATCATTTATTCAATGTTAAAACATTCAAACATGATATGAGATATGTTACAACAGATATACATTTGCAATTGTATTTCTGAAAAAAATACATCTAAATAAGCCAAGGAGACGAATAAAAAAATTCTCTAAATAACATAGTTTTTATTGTCTTATCTAATTAATGTAATTTATTGTTAAACATTTTAACTAAATCAGTGACTCATTGATAGATTGAGGTATGGCGGGCGGATGATCTTTTATTAATAATAATAGTAACATAATACAAACATTACTCAATATAACGTTCAGGGGGCGAAACTACCAAGGGAGAATTTAACTACTACTAACCAAGCCCAAGGTCGAAACTGGTTGGGAGCGAAACAACCTGATACCTCACATAGAGGCGTTTCTCCAAATATTCTTCAGAATTACATATAAATATTTGAAAACAAGCTACAATTAACGAATAAATAAACAGTATCTGGAGTGCAGATCACACGTGATAGATAAATTCATATGTTTTCCTTTTTTACCTTTTTCACTCATGTGATCCTCGTCTTCTTCACGCCATGTTTAAAGTAGTGCGTTCCCATCATCCTTAGCGTGGGTTTACACAGGTCAGTAAAGACCGGTGTGTACACAACGTAATAACGCAGTCACGTTACCATCTATTTATAGTATGGTCTAAGATCACTTTTGGCCTAGATTTCTTGCGATAATTATGCAGCGGGAAAATTGAATGCCAACCGAATTGGGCAAATTTTATAATTTTAAGGAATGCAATCTCACAACAATGGTTAAATGTATACCAAAAACTGTTGCATACTTTTGGGGATTGAAATGTACATACTTGTTGACATAACCGGTTCAAATAAAATTATAAACATATTCTCGATACACACTCTAGAAATGAGCATAAGTATGAACATATTTTCTTATTGTATGTCATGAATAGAATATTATATTAAATCCCAGAATTAATCCACTATTTTGTTTAGTCTAGCGGTCCGCTCTATTAATACCAATTGAATCTAGATAGCGAGTTCAACACGCGATCATTCTAAAAATAGCGCGCGTTGAGCTGCCGGTGTATAGCTGTTATTAAGATACATGCATCAATTAGCGTACAGAGAATCATAAGAGCGAATATTTCAATAAATGGGGAATTTATGTTTATAAACATACTGTGCATGTTAATTTGAAATTGAATTGCGTTGTGTTCTATAAAGAAACAATTAGAATTGCACATTTCTAGCAACTTCTCCAGTAGATGTTCAATAAATAACATGTTGTGAAATAAGTCTCGCCCGGAATACGTCGAAATGATATTCATGCTACTTTTACTTCATTTGTGTACCATTAATACATTATTTGCAATACCATTTATACACATAAACCCTTGATACATCATATCCCTACCGAATATTATTTTAAATCGACATAGTCTACTGTAATATTTGTGTTATAAAAAATGGAAGTCATCATTATTTCAAATAGGCTGAATGTTTTCTGAAGATTGCTTTTCCTTAGGATAAACAGTATAAATGATTCATTGACTTCGAACTGTGTATGTATTATGCATAGATAACTTCCAAGACGAAGGTAGGGCATATTACTTAAGAATAACTATAAGCGTCTGACACTAAATAATTTTCAATCATTCCCGCAATTATTTTCGTACATTTTTAATTTGTTATATTTGGCTGACAAATTTATATAATAATGATGTTAACGTAAATTATTTAGGTTATTCATGTATCACTGATGAAAACATTGGGCGGAATGATCGGTTTATTCACGGTACAAATATTAATAATTCTTGAATGAATCACAAATTAATTTGAGGATCCGAGTTTTCTTATGGTGTCCAAAATAGCTGGAGTCCGAGAAGTCTTCTTATATAGGTGGGAACCGAAAAATCTGGGGTCCGAGTAGCCATGTAACCGATCATCTTGGCCCTCTTGAATTATGTTTAGGGTAAAAATCATACCTCAATATTAATGTCAACGCCGATTGTCTTTTTTTAAAGAAATGTCTTGTTCTTGTTAAAGTCGTCGAATTTCTGAAGTTGTTTTTGTTTGTTAATTATTGATCGCTGATTGGCAGGAAAACCCTGCAGGCGATAACAACTGATTATTGTTTGATAAAACTGGTGGTGTTTTAAGTATGAGTTTTGTACGTATGTAAATTTATTTCTAATAAAGTCTTAAAGGTTTTTGAGCCGCTGACCTGAAATGGGGTTCAGGTAGGCATGGCATAGTATAGAATTGGTAATCTTGCAAGGCATGAAACGGCCGTATACAACAGGGGCATACCTAGGCTATATTTGATCATTCGTACAATAACTGTTTCGAATTTCAGTGTGTTAGTCTGGTTTCATGTCTGACTCCCTTTGTTTGACTTCGGATCAAAAGTATATACGATTTATTCGCACGTGCGTGTAGGAATACGACTAGTTACAGATAGTAACGCTCCTTTGCAATGCAGCGGTATTAGGTCGAACGGTACAGTAGTTACATTGTTCTGGGGAGAAAATACTAAAGGGACCTGTTCACAGGTTGACAATTTGACAGTTTTCAACTTTTTGTCACATATAGTGAACATAAAGGAACGAAATAATACTTCTGACATATAAATATGCTGTAAATATCGCTTCATAAAAGAATAATCATCAGCTGAAATTTATAAAAGTATAAAGCGTTTAATTGTAACGCTAAACGATGCAAAAATTTGGAATATTTCTGTTGTTTTCGTTAAAATCGTTGACAACACGTGGATTAGATAAAATCAGATTTAAATATATATATCAGAATGGCCGATAGCCTTTTGATCCGGAGGTGGTTTGGACCCCGGTGGGAGCAACTTTTTTTTCTCTCTTTAAAAAAAATCATTTTCTTGTTGTTATACTCGAGCTCTTTTGTTCCAATGCTTAAATCTCTCAAGTTAAGACATTAAATGGCACACTTAAAAATACAAACATTTGTGAACGAGCCCCCTTAATTCATTAATGCAGTTTGACTTGACCCTCGTGAATATGTTCGTCATGACGTCTCTGGGCCAGTCGTTTTTGTTATAATTAATGTTATACAGGTTCAATTTTAACAGCATGCTTTCGTGGGGTAAATCATTGCCAGCATTGAGAAAACAAATATGATCACATCAAAACTGCCATCTTCTTTATAAAAGCTATGTTATTGCAGAAAGTACTGGAAAGTAGCTCAATGGGTACACATTTACGCACGCATAAGAGAGATTATATGTGTGCAAGCTAAAGATGTATGTCCTCGTTGTGGAAGAGAGCGGATACTCTTGCGTTTCTCTAGACATATGGTAATTTCCCAGTATTTATTGATGCCTGGAAGGTATATCTTGAACTTTGAAACGTGTCACGTTTGGCATTTTATTTACAAGGAAATATTCCGAGCTAATATCATTTTTTGGTAGTGCGTTTCCAATCCATTCAGTTGTATGTTTTAAAGGGACCTTTTCACAGATTGGCTATTGGAAAATTTTCAAAACCTTTGTCATAGATTCCAAAAAGAAAAAATACCTTATATATAAAAAACAAGCGAAATAACTATACTGACAAAGAAAAATATTGGAAACATAGTGTCGTTTATGAAAAATCATCAATTAAAATGGATAAAATTAAACAGCGTTTGTGACGCTTTTCATCGGTATTTTGGAAAACACGAGTATCACTTACATAGCGTAAAAATCACTGCTATGATTGTAAGTCACAATGGCCGAGTAGTTAGCGCGGTAGATTTTTGATCCCGGCGTTCGTAGGTTCGAGTCCCAGCGAATTCAAATCTTTTAATTATTATTTTTTTTTCAAAATACGAACATCTGTGCACAAGTCCCTTTAAATTAAATAATGGAATATTGGTGATTTCTTTAAGTTCCTGCTATTCGGTCTTAGGCTCATTTCTAAGTTGGCATTCTAAAGACAGACTCGATTTATTCTCATTGATCTTATCCCTTTCTGCTCAGGAGTAATGATACATTTTCGTTGGTGCCTGTCTTATATAATGGGGGTAAAATGAATGTCCCTGCCAACCGTTGCAGAATCACATATGCCAGTGACAAATGATGGGAATTTCAACATGAGTAAGTTTATAGTGAAAACACGGTTTAATAAGACTTTTGTCTGGTGTGTTGCCATTTAACGGGACTAGTTGCCAGTGGTAGATTTCTTGTAGCGCATATCCCTAGTGCCATGGTTTCCCCGTTCATTTTTAAATAGCTGAGTACTGTTTTGATGCTGTGTTTGTTATTTTAGGATTTGGTTTGTGTTTAACAAATGATGAATATTTAAGAAACATTAAATTGACATCCCGGTGTGAGATATATAGAAGGAACATAAGAACGTACCTCATATGCTGTAATTAAGTACCTCGGTACGATGACTAACACAGCAAACACAAGTCCATACATATCCAGTATACAAATACACCTTTAATCCACCGGTATATTCTATACTGATGCAGACAGTGGAGCTCAAAAGAGCACTAGAATTTACAAGTCGTTATGTGTCGGCATTTGTTCATATAAAATATAATGTTTAAATTACAACGCTGAAGTATCACCGATACTAACTGCTGTAAATATGTCTTCATTTTATACTGAACGGGACAAAAGGAAGCATTTAGAATCTAAAATAACTGACTGTCCATATATATATATATGGACATATAAAACTTGTATATATGTATATATAAAACTTGAAATGAAAGGAATCCTTTATTAATTCTACGACGAAGTTAATTTTTGTAAGAAGAATTGAACATTAAACTACTAGTGACGGATTTACTCTCCTGGGCCCGTATTCACAAAGCTCCTAAGGGAAATGTTAAGCAAATTCCTTAAATTCATCAAAGTCCTTATGTCTCTGACTGTTTCATGTATAGGTCTTTTAACATTAAAATGTTGTAAACTTGTAAATATTACTTATATGTTTAGTACTGCAGCCTTCTTTGGACAGAAATAATTGGATTCCTACGCGGTACTTTAAATGTCTTAAATTTATTTGGAAAATCTCACATTTTAACAAATCAGTGCACTTAAACTGGCGTGCTGCCTACGCTTTTTTGTCGCTTTCGGAAGTTTTTAAAACAAATTGTCATGGAAATTAAGACGTTTGCATAGTTCACTCATGCTTTTACTTTTCTGTTGCTCTCTTCAGTAAATAATGATTTGTTCGAGTAAATCGTTAAACCTATCTTTATGTAATGCTATTTGAAGACATTTCCTGGTTTGAATGACAAGAAATATATTTCAAACGGATGAAATTCGTTGATTCGTTAATTAAAGAAATGTCCAGTGTCTCCAAAGTGCTGGGTGACTGACATTCCATCTATTTAATAGATTTAGCTAAATCTGTTCAGAGTCGAACATGTGAACATTATTTTTCCATTTATAAGAAACTTGAAGTGTTTCATCGAATAAAAGTTCATTAGATTATCATGACAATCCACTAAATTATCCAATTATTTGAACATGAAAACCCTTTTCCACGAGAAATACGTGGGATGAGACAATGGTTTTTGAAATCAAAATAGCATTCTCCAATCAGTAATTAAGCTAGTTAATGAATTAAGTACGCAATACAATACAACATACGCAACAAAACGGAACGTTCCGCATTTTGATTGTAACATTATGAACAAATAGTTCACCAAATTACCACAGAAAAGCTTCCGTCAAAGTTCTCAACGGTATTCGTAACAACTTGCCTACAAATGCCAAGGCAGACATTATCGTAAACATGATATCGGTATTGCAAGGAAAAAGTCGTTCAGTGTTGAAAGGGACTTGATAAAATATCGTTAAAACAGACTTGTATAGGGTAATAACTAATAACGATCATTAGTGGAATTAGAGAACATCCCTTTTTCCGGCTGATAATATTCATATCACTAACCAATGCTATCTTTATGCAAACCGTTTGTTTATTTCATGACAAATTACGGTTCACACGAATGGTTAGGTTGTTCGTTAGCAAAAAATTTGCTATCTGAAAAACTTAAAAGTCTGAACACAATTTTCATCTTTAAAAATTACCAGTAAATGCACAGAAAATAACTAATTAGAAAACAACAACAACAAAACAAGTATACAGCGCAACATATGCACGCATCCACACATTTAAAGGGACTAAGTCATCGAAAATGGCCTCAAGGGGGCAATTTCTTTAAAAAATCTGAAATTTAGATATTAATGCTGTCATGTAATAACGGCTAAACCAGGCTATATATAGTAAAGAGTGTACGCATTCTGAGATAAAAATCAATTTATAACATCGGTCGTGTTTGTTTAGCCCTTTTTCTGTTTACATTTTGACGTCAGAATTGTGAGCATTTTGTGTACCTATAGAATACACGACTACTTTCCAAGCATGATAGCGCAGTTGTTAAAGCGCTGTCTACTGTCATTTCTTCACATGGCTCCTAAGTCGTGAGTTCGATACCCGCTTGGGGTTTTAATTTTTCAAGTTTATTTTGCTAATTAGTTTTTATCAAATATGTTATTGTGTATTATATTATTTTTATTTATTTAATGCACATTTCTTAGTAGTTCGCATTTCTATCAAATAATATAAGTTGTAGTGCAATGGGAAGCAAAGTGTTCGTTGAAATTGTCCCTTTAAATACATCAATTATTACTTCAATTCAGCTTTCGGGACGTCAGGAAAGAAGATAAACGTTGGAGCCAATAGAACTAACTTCTGCAGTAAATCCAATTTGCAATTTTCTCAAATGCTGATCCTTAACGTGGTGATAACTTCTCCAGGTTACAAACCACACATTTTTAGAAGCGATCCAGAGCTTTATCCTAAAAATGTAACGTGAATGATGACAGGGTGAAAACGGATCATTGCATGGTCACTGATACGAACGATCGATGTGGTTTTAAATATCCATTTAATATCTATGGTGTGGTTCAAGTATAAATGAAAACAACACCGTTAGTGATTGAACATGCAAACTATTTTAATAAATGTATTAGCGTTGTGTCGTGTAATGCTTATAAAATAAAAAATTGTTTGCATATAATTCGGCCAAACAAAATACACATACATGCACTAACAACTAATCGACAGCATCGTTATCAGATATTCACAATACTTATTTTGCGCAGTTACTAGTGTTGTCATGCTAACACGAACTGAATTATTCTTAATAAACTGTGACAGTTGGATAAATAATAAAACATGATGCTTGTTTTTCAAAGGAACTTTGTATTTTTTGCGTTTTTATTTACTATGTGTCAGTTTAATAACTTAATAAATTGAAGTACATTGCCTGCATACGACAGTCGTAGAATAGTACACATCTTGTGTTTGGTATTGTATGTTATGATTTGTTCTCACGTCTCATTGCTGGTCGTGTATTTAAATTGTCATACTAATGTGATTTGCATATAATTGATGATGTCGAAGTGTCCGTTAGTTGCTTTGTGTCAGATTTGTATTTTGTTATGAGTAGATCTATTAATGTCAGTACATTGATTTCGTTCTTTTTACCACGTCTTTACAAATAAATTCATCTGTATGCAACAAACAGCTTTCATTGTTCTTGTTATTATTGAAGATAATGGTAATTTTATAAAAATGCATACTGTTGAATATTATGGCGATTATGTCTAGCACAATTGTAATAGTTATGAGTTTATATGTTTTTAATTGATACAAAATATAGGGTGGATTGGTGGACAGAAGACATTATGTTTAGGCGAAGAATGGCTGACAAATGGTAAAATGGAAAATGGTAAAAGATGAACAGTGTTGATGTGTACAAATTTCATGTTAAAGATGAAGTTTCACAGTATTTGGTTGTGAGAAAAATAATTTTTTAACCCTGACTTTTTCCTATTCTATAATAAATATATTGTTCATAGTTCAAAGTTTGCAAAGCACATTGCATGTGAAAACATAATGTTTTGACGAATTTCTGCATATCTGTTTCGTTGAATGCATACCATAGTATTTTTTTACACCAAAAGGAATAATAAATATCAAAATAATGATGTATTGCCATTCGATAGATTCTAAAACTTCCTCTTATAAAATTCCATTAATTTTTGTCCAACTCCAAACTGTGAAACTGTCCCTTTAACGATCAATTGTAACGGTGCAGTTGTTATGGTTATTTCGGGATAATGGTGATAGGATGTAATACTGCTTTAAAGCTGCTTTCATGCGCTTGCAATAAACGTTTTTGTTTGCGATGCATTTTGAACACACCGGGAATGGTCTAAATCAGTTTTGAAAATATGCATACAAAAATGTTGATGTTATTGGGATATGCTTAAAAAGTAAAAACTATGCCGTTATTTTGATATGATTAAAAAGAATAAGCTATGATGGGTAAGAAAAATATTCACAGAAAGTGTAATTCGAATATCGCCACTACAGCACAAGTTCTTTGGTGGATACGTTCTATAATCCAGCAAACATTCTAATACCAATACATTGTGCGTCCACAAGTCTGTTATTAGGTAGGAGGTTAAAATATATCATGATCAATTCCCAGTTTTTCACATTCCTGTCTCGAACCGACATTAATCAGTTAGCAGAAGCTACCATAAGGCTCCATCATATTATATACATAATATAAATATTGATCCCCGGTGAGATATTGATGTTCGTTTTATAGATAACAACAGTAATTATTTCAAAATGATTTGCATGTAATTATAACAATATCAGTAATTGAAGTGTATCAGGACGAAAGCGAACTAATGCTACCCGAACTTATTCAGGACTTTCATTGGTTTAATCCTTTTTTGTTTGCTGTACTTCTTTTTTATTATATCAACACACACACGCTCTAGAAGATATCTGGACGTATCAATATTTGGTAAACAGCTTCTATCGTCATATGTGTTTAGCATTGAAAGCGGCCTGTTCCTACGCATTGATCTTTGCTCAAAATAAAATTTTTAAGTGTTCAAACTCCGCAGAGGCTGAAAGTAAATAAAACGTCGGCGTCCTTTTCTGTTTGTTCTAATTTATCAAAAATGTTGTGTCGTTTACACATTCAGATTCGCACTTTTTAGATAGCACAGTGGCTTGATAGTTTGGTCAGTGGTTACCGTACCGGAAATAACATTTCTCCGTGTACAGTGGGCTCTGCCATGGACTACAATGTCTAAGCAATGTCTTAAATATACAACTTGAAGGTAGTCGCATGACCAAAGATAGTTGACAGGCACAGTGTCTGTTACGTCTGGAAATGAATGAACAATGGTTTATCTGTCCCTGGGTACACTAATCGAATTAATGTTCACGATTGATACATTCAGAATCCTCACGCTTATAAATTTGTGTTTATTCTGTTTGTTTTTTAAATATTGATGTTTTAAACATATTTACGTCTAATGATAAGTTCATCTGAACAAACATAAGCACACAGAAGGGTTCTTAGATCAGAACATATACGCAAAAAAGTTCCCAACGTTGATTCAAATATGACAATAAACAAAAGCATATCCACGGTGTTAATGCGCTTTAGATTGTGATATACGTACAACAACAAAAAGTGACTTATTACCATATTTTTTGTCAATTGTTAAGTCTATTTATTATTATAATATTTTATTCATGTGGAAAGTTTATTCGATTTCAAAATACCACTTTAAAGCAAAACCACACGCGAATAAAATTACATCCGTAATTGCATGGTTACTGTTGATTAGTCGTTAATAATTTCTCGTCCATTATTTGTAACTTGTAAACGGCAATGACAGCATCGAACTTGACATTAAAGAGTTTTCAAAGCTAATATCATTTTAATTACACTTTAATGACACTAACCAGAAACACAAACACAACTTTTTGAGGGAATGTCGATGGCATAATGACATAATTATTTACATTTAAGAAATGTTGCTTTGTTATTGCGTATTTAAATATTTCTGATAAAAAAGAATACTTTTTGCCGTAAAACAATTATTGCCGCATTACTTAATTTAGGGCATGATAGGACATGATGTCTCGATGTTTTGCTGTTAACATAATGTGTATCCGAGAAATAAAATATCAATTTTATAGCTTTGGATAATTTCTTTAGAGAAAATTATTAACGGATCCGTCATGAAAACTGACTGCTGCAATCAATCACAATTGTACTTTTCTAATCCCAGCCGTATGAACATTTCATGTGTTTTGAATTGTTGTCCCTGGTGAGCCCAAGAAGCACATTTAAAGACATATTGCTATCATAGCAAGAATATGCAGACCATTTACTTACAGATTCAGGCGCCACTGGCAGATCTATGAGTTTACGAAGTCTTAAAACAATATAATGATTTTACAATTCAACAAGTCAAGGGATGTAATTTAAAGAGAGATTAAGGCATCACAATTTTACACTTTTCCTCAGCTTAACATTTGTTTGGAAATAAACATCGATATCAGTCAATAAATAGGGTCCATTTATGATGATATATGTCAAGCAGTCTTATCATATAAATGCTTTAGTCAGATTACTTTTATCAATACATATTTGACGAAAGGTACTCCGTTGACGTAAACTAAAATATCCAAAATATATAACATGATATGGTATCAACAACTTACATTTATTGGTTCAAATTATCAACAAGCATTCACAAATATGGTTTCTATTTAAAGTTCGTTTACACATTGTATATATAAATTAAATAGTTTTTACAACTGGATTATTTTGACTTATATCTGTATTTTCAAATTATTTATAACAATTTCGTAATTGCAATAGGATCATTACCAGTAAAGCTATAAGGAAATACTAATCGGTTTATTATATTTTCGACGCAGAAAACATTCATATATGTGTGTAGCTTATCTGGAAGCATATAAATCTGAAAATAAAAGTAATACATATGACAATAAATCTGGTTTACCCACTGTGGTAATATTAAGGGGTTGACGTTTAATTGGATAGCTACTTGTATGCAAGGTGGATTGATTGATGCACAATTTCCGCTCTAACTTAATGTTTTTTAATTGACACATGGGTTTAGGCGATTTGATTGTGACACTGTGGTAATGCATATCGACCTTGTCAGGATATTCGTCCTGCACATTTGAAATGCAAATGCTATAATACCTATAATGTAATAATATACATACTAATCATTTTAAATGACATGTCCCTTATTTTGTACAAGCGAATGAGTAATTCAATTACATGTATATACTTTAAACACAGCGATGAGTTCATTTGTTCAATAGACAATATTAGTATGCATGCCACATCACAACGAAATACGTATGGTAAAAACACGAGATGCGTTCTCTTCCCAATATCGAATCCGTCTTGACATTTACATACCCACAATGAAAACGCAACATGCTAAGGATTATGCTGGCATATATAATATTGTATTTACGTCACAGCATTTATGTAGAGTGTTTTATGCACTTAACAAACGTGATTCCTATTGTTATGCCATGTTCAATTCCCATCCTTGACAGATGCTTGCCGCCAAGAAAATGTAACTTGAGATATTGAATATTTAATGATTTGGAAACTCTTACTGCCTAATTTTTATTTGATGTCTAACATAAAATGGGAAATTTTAAACACAGCTAAACCATGTCTAGAAGTATTACATAAATTCAAATTAGACCGCTAGATGTAAAATACATTAAAAACATGAAATGAAAACGTTGCAGAACTGAAACAAAACTTTGGTCCCCGATATGAAAGGGTTAATTCAATGCAATGGGAACCATAGCAATGTGATTTAAAATTTAAACAGTAATAACACAGAATACAACATAACACATTCATTATTTAACTAATTGAATATGTTAATAGAAAAGTTAAGGTATGTCCAGCAAATTTCTATTACACATATGCATTTGTAAGAAGCGATGTAATTGTTTTAATATACCGGTAAATGGCCTTATTAATAATATTTTCGCAAAAATAGACCGCCTTCCGTATTAAATTGACCAACATAAAACTTCATTTATCATCTTGATAATACTTGCACAGCCTGTGAATGACCATAAGATCTCATAATAAACCAGGGTTTTGCGCTGATTAGGGTATTAAGAACAAAGTTATTTGCCCATTTGTTTGTGTAAAATAAGCAAACATTGAACTATGTTCAGGATAGAGACTTCATTTTTCATTTGGGATGGCAGCAGATAGTATTTCATCAACCGGTTAATTAGTTTTGGTATTTGAGCAGTTAACCTGTGAACTTTATATCATTTACATGACCTAAAACTCAATTCAAATGGAAATACATCAAGTACAATGGTCTGTTTGATTGAATAGTCCTAACCGATGATATACATAATACTGACAGTTGTCTTGCATTGATGTCTTTTGTGACTGTTTTAATTATTGTTCTGTTGAAATAAGAACAAAGCACAGTACATGGAATTCAGCTGGTTGTTTGAAATTAAAATTGTGCCATTGCAAAGATTGGATGTCAACCTCTGTGTAATGAAAGTGAGATTGTGCATACTAAACATATTATCGTTCGCTTGTGGTTCATCTTGGTCCCAACAGTTTCGACCATAAATGCATCTGTATTGCGCCATTTAATTGCCAGGTAAATAACAGAAGTAGGCCGGGCAGGCATGAGACTGTATATCGCCTGTATATTGCCAGGTTAGCTACAGAAGAAGGCCAGACAGGCATCTGTATTGCATCTGTCGAAATGCCAGATCAGGTTGTCTGATTTGGGTCATTTTGTAGGTGATGACATTTAGCTGATCTCTGTCATTGCCAGTACTCAGGTGAACGCTTTGGACCATCATGGCCCTCTTGTTCATGTTCATATGGGCATGTGTAAGTTTTAACAATGTTTTAATCGTTACAAATGTTCAACGTGGTACTGATTAGATAATTGGTGAATTGTAAAGATCTTGATTAAAATACATGTATATTATACATGCTTTGTTCTTGCATAAACGTCGAAAAAATTTCCTCGTGCACGTCGTGCCTACGCGCGTCATATGTTAAAGATGTGTATTTAGTAAATCACATGCTCGGAACACGCACGCTTTCCATGCGTGGAACGTGACGTCGTGGTTGTCAGCAGACATTTCGCGCTATTTTGTAGAAAACACGGGTTTTACATGGCATACATGTACATAAACAATACAGCTTGTGTTTACGAAACTACAACGAACGGTAACACTGGATAGGCTTTTCCGATTACGATTTCATATAAGCGTATTTCTGACTGATATTTCGCAGTTTATTTCTTGAAACTATTCAATTCATCAAATAAATTAGTGAGGACATTATAAAATACGAAAATGGTGGGCAATCTTTTTACGGTCGATAATACGCATGGACGCGCCTATAAGGTTACTTGTGTGTGGATACATGCATATTGCACAAATTGGTCAATCATAACGTCATTCCAAAGCCAAGGTAAAAAGAGCGTTTCTATTGGCTTACAAGTCAAATCAAGTCAAGTCAACAGTATTTATTGGTAATTAAAGGCCTCTGGCCCAACATCCACAATACAAATAATGTCAAGCAATGTACATGTTGTGTCCATGACATAATATAATACGTACGACAATATTACTTTGTCAATTGAATGCATTTCATCATACAGAGTATATAAACAGATATTTTTTGGATATTTTGGCATTGATTTTACTGCGAGATGAAACTCCGCCAATAGGGCGGTGGTTTGCGTTTATTGATTGCGGCCTAGGAATAACTGTAAATTGTTAACATTCTCGGCGAAGTGACACTCGCTTTGATCATTCACCGACTTTATTGAGTGGATGTACATGTTTCTCGAGTGAAAAACGGCCATCGTGACGTAAGGTATTAGATTTCACAGCAGGAATGGTCGGTCTACTGAAGTCAACACTAATTAATTGATAAAACACACGCGCCCCGGGCGATGTTTATAAGCGCAACACTAATTTTAGGCGCCCCGGATATGTTCAAGTTAAAATTAAAAAACGGCCTGGGGAAGGCCCTTATTTTAATATAAATGTCCTTATTAATATTTTTTGTTCGCAAAAATAGACCGCATTCAGTATTAAATTGACCAACATAAAGGGAACAAACTATGAGAGACAGAATAATTGTTATATGTCTACACGTCTGATCATGTGAAGAGTGGTGTCAAGTATTTCGGTCAGAACGCCTTTCTAAATGAATTGCTGATAATGACTGCATGTCAGAATCACGCCGTGATTTTGTATAGTGCGATCCGCTATTAAAAGAATCCTGTTTCGTATTTTTGATGAATTCCAAAGGGATAAAAAGTAGATATAACACCGAAATGACGTTTCGCGTTTCGAAGACTGACACCATGGCGGTTTTTCATATCATGTTTTAGTTTTTTTAATCAATTTGGTTTGCTGATGTAGTGACATTAACATATAAAACTTCTGTCTGCTATATTAAGGATAAAAATGATAGACAAGACAAGAGAAGACAAGATAAGTTAATTTATTAAGACTTGTACAAAGTACATCATCTAAACACATCAATATATTATATGTATGAAAATGATAACTAGAAAGCACTTGGAGAGCCCAGCCGCTGCCAATGCAACTTATATCTGCACGCGTCGTCAAATTAATAAATACACACAATATGAATCTCAAGCTGCATCAGCAGGAGAGGAACGCTTATTAGCATATTACGGTCCTTTATTTGAGGCAAGTAACCGTGTACCAATACAACACAGCACAATACGGCAAACCCCGACCCTAACCCTAATAAATAATATAGCATAATGTAGAAACTGGCCATACCCGGATTATCACCAACATTTCATCGTGTGTTTGATTTTCCATATCTAACCTTCCAAGACAATTTGATAACAGTCCGTTTATAACGATTTGCGTATATTGGCTTATTCTCCAACAAAGAGACAAAAACATCACCGGCATGAAAATAATTTACATGACAGATGTACATAAATTATAGAACATAATTATATTGCTAGATATGTAGTTCAAAATTTATAACTCAGTTTCTGCTTATACGGCAAGGGTTCATTCTGTTTCATATTTATACTTTAAACTCATAGGATTCCCAACCCCCAACAGAACAATAACACATAACAACACAAACAAACACATCAGCAAAACAAAAAAACAACAACAAAGAAACAAACAATAAAACAAGCATCACGAAGGCACTTTCATAACTATAAGTAAAACTCAGAATTATAAAGGGTCCCCATTTGTTCTTACCTAAATGATATAGTAATTATTTGAATAGTGATATAAACATCAAACGATATATGTCCAATTTCCGCTACAGTTAGGTCGCTGTACATTTATAGACCGATGCACTAAAATGCACTGGGCATCGATCCTATAAAAAAGGATAGACATCAGTAAACACTTTGATTGGATTGTGTAGCTCCGTTTGAACTGGCTTAAGTTTCCTTTGGACATTGCAATGCCAAGCTGAGATCTGAATGGATTTATAAAGTATGTTGGACATTGCACTGCCAAGCTGATATCTAAATGGATTTATAAAGTATGTTTGGACATTGCAATGCCAAGCTGAAATCTGAATGGATTTATAAAGTATGTTTGGACATTGCAATGCCAAGCTGAGATCTGAATGGATTTATAAAGTATGTTTGGACATTGCAATGCCAAGCTGAGATCTGAATGGATTTATAAAGTATGTTTGGACATTGCAATGCCAAGCTAAGATCTGAATGGATTTATAAAGTATGTTTAGGTTAGTGTCAATAAAGGCCATAAAATCGTTAATTACGTTCGCTGTAAATAAAAGTTCAGCACGGGACAAATATAATGATTGCATTGGTGATTAGGTATTTCAACAAGCTAAATGGGGGTAATGTGGTGTTATAATAGACAAAGTTTTAAATATTGTGCACTAACAGAACTTTCAGTAAAATTATATCCTCTGATTACGAGCATGAATGTAAATTAACACCTATTTATCAGATCCTCTTACTATCTCTGGTGATGAATTCATGCAAATTTGTTCCAGTGGCATATATGGAGGGTTTAGAGTGAAACTATTTTATCTAATATAGAACTATTAAGCAGATACAATAGTTTCACTCTCCACCCTCTATTTACATTAATTATTATATAAATCTCTAATTGCTTATAATAAACATAGATGCACACAGCATCTAAATGACAAGAAATAATGGGCACATAAAGTAATCGATGAAAAAGTGAAGAGTAGTTATGTTAAGGCTGTCATATGACTAAATGTCTTGGTTATGGTTTGATATAAAAAAGAATGTTCATCCATGCAAAACATTTCGTAAATTAAGTTTCAATGCATACAATCAATACAATGTCAACATAAATTATTAGATCTACATCGATACTGTTGTTGGGGCATCAAGACGTAATTCTCTAATAAATCAAAGTGCAATTTCCTCCTCACAACATGTCATCCAAATCGTACATTTAAGATTTCCAGACTTATTTCAAGAAATGGAATTCAAGCGCACAATTGAGTACGATCATTTGTCAGAGATACATGACGCATTTTTAAATGTATAAGAAATTGGTCCACTGTTTCATTTTAACCTCATAAATATGAATACACACATGCACTGCAGAGGGCTATTATGTATTTTCTGAACCAGGGTTATTAAGAAATTATGTAGGAATATAATTAACACCATAATTATGTCTAGCTGGGTAGACAAACCTTTAACCTTAAAAATGCTTAAACTAATTTAAGAAGGAAATATTTTTTTTTTGTTCTCGTTGAAATGATTGGAAAGTAGGTACATTCATAATGTCAAAAAATATGGTAAAATAAACATTAAGTCGGCGTGGCACAGGTTTAATATCCTTAGACAAAGAGATCCGGGGGTCAAGTCAGGACACATTCTATTCTTGCTTGATCATTTATGCACGTATATTTGCATGTATTTATGCAGGTAATTGTATATACGCTCTTTGAAGAGTACAAATCCCTCAAGTAATGATGACTGTAAAACATATTTCTTAAACAACAAAACTATATATACAGGTCTGTTAAAGATAAATCATTAGGTCATTGAATGTAGTTTGATGCATTAAATAAAGTGAAAGAAGATATTAAATGTTCTCATTATATTTAGTTGTGTATTACCTATGTGTTGGTCATACGGCTAAGGTTAAACGAAATAGGCAATTAAGTGTGTAACGAAAACTGACGGGTACTGCGTTACACAACTGGCATTAGAGACTGGTTTTATTTCTCACTGGTAATATTAGATTTTTCAAACCAATGATGTCGATGCGCAAACCGAATGTTTATCTCACGAATAAATACGGTTCGCAAAAATATTTATGCTGTTAAGATGAACAACACAAGCCAAACATAAATGTTCAAGTTTAAAAATTGCCAATAAATGCACATAAATGCACATAAATAAAACCCATTAGAATACAAAAACAAAACAAGTAGACAGCGAAACACATCTGCACGCATCCACGCATATAAATAAATGAATTATTACTGCAATTCAGCTTTTCGGACGTTTATCTAGAATGAACATAAACGCTGGTGTCAATAGAACTAACTTTTGCAATAACTTCTGTAATTTTCTCAGACGTTGATCCGTAACGTGCTGATAATTTCTTCAGGCTACAAATGCCAACGATTCTAGTAGCGATCCAGAGCTTTATCCTAACGATGCAAGGTTACTGATGTCAGGGTGAACACGAGTCATTGCATGATAATAACAACAATGCAAGGTTACTGATGTCAGGGTGAACACGAGTCATTGCATGATAATAACAACAATGCAAGGTTAATGATGTCAGGGTGAACACGAGTCATTGCATGATAATAACAACAATGCAAGGTTAATGATGTCAGGGTGAACACGAGTCATTGCATGATAATAACAACAATGCAAGGTTAATGATGTCAGGGTGAACACGAGTCATTGCATGATAATAACGATCGAGGTGGTTTTATGTATCCATGTAAGATCTATGTTGCTATTCGAGTGAACATTAAAACAATAACGTTAATTTGACATTTTACTTTGTTTTGTTTTGTTATTTTAGAGATTGACGTATGTTATGTAATCTGTGCATTGTCATTTTTTTTCAACGTTAATAACAAAGTAAGTATTGAAGCGTTTAATGAGTTTTCTATTGCCATTGATGACACTAAAATAATTTGTCTTTATCCAAACACACGAACCTCGTTAAAAGTAGTGTAACTAAAGAAGTCGCATATTGAAAGAATGCTGTTAGTGGTGCATTGCATTGACTGAACATTTAAATAAATTTGTCAATGTATTGAGTTTGTCAATTAGAATGTTCTGCAATTATTTAAATATCAAATAGCGGAACTACTTATAGCGTGATAGGGATTTGTCTCATAGAAGCTGCATTAATAGTGATTGAACATGCAAACTAGTTTAATAAATGTATAAGTGTTTCGTAACGAACTGTTCACAAGATTTATTTATTTGAATGTAATTTGGCATAGCAAAATAAAGATACTAACGACTGAACATCCGTCTATAGCTAAATCAATGCGGTATAATTGTCTACTCTGCTTGAACATGTGACGATTTGATGAAATGTTTTTCATCTGATTTCATTTATGATGGAGGTATTAATATTCTTTTATATATTAAACTTTTAATTATCTATGCTGTGTCAGCGATTTATTGCAATTTACGATTGTATTATGTTATTTTATTTCCATTTTTTCAGCTTATTGAGACCCTGTCGGAGCCGTTTCCTGGGTAGAACCAGTACTTGGTGTCTTTGGGGGAGATCTTGAGAACTCTCTTAGAGTGGGGATCGAACCCGGGATATCCAGATCGCTAGGAAGACACCATATCCACTATGCCACCGCGCCATATATTATCTAGTTTTTAACCTTTATAAACCAAAAATTACCATTTGCAGATCAATTATCAAATAGACCCCTCAAAACGTCATGCCAGGGGTCATTAATTTTGACTCCTTTTCCTGAAAATATGCTGAAATCCCTGTTAAAAACTTAGTCCTTTGTTTTCATATTAAAAGATCTCTGTTGTATCAAAGAGTCATAGTAATTACATACTCAATATTGTGTATTGATTCCTAGACACTAAACAAATGATTAATTAACATTATTAATGTAGTGGCGGTGTGACGTTTCATTACCACTGTAACTTACTTTTCTATAGTGAAGTTGCATGCTTTTAGAATGTAGTTACTTACGTATCTCAGGTCAAGACAGCCAGGGCACTGATGCCAGTCGTGAAGTGATGGCTTACGAAACAAACAGGTTGGTCGCTCTCTGCTTTATATCTACATTTACACTACAGCATTTTGTTAGTTTTTAAATTCCAAAGTATGTGTATTTCTGGGATAATTTGAATATCTTCCTTTAACTACAGCAAACTTTAGTGAATAGTGTGTGCTTATTAAAGTTAGTAAGTCTAAAGAATGCCTTATCATGTAGTGATTTTTACATGTTATACTGTAATAAGAATGTTGTTATTACAGAATACAGCCTCCAGCAGATTCTAACAAGGTATTGTGGCATTATTTTCTTATTTGTGTCTTTCTGTGCCCTGCGTAATACTTTTACCACGCCTTTCCAAATAAATGCAGATGTATACTAAAACATCTTTCATTTTTCTTGTTCTTACTGAAGATGATAGTAATTTATAAAATACCGTTAGAAATGTGTATTGTTTAAAACAATGGCGATTATGTCTAGCACAATGGTGATAGCTATTAATTATATATTTTTTTCTGATACAGAATGTATGATTGGTTGCAGAAGACATACTATTTAGATGAAGAATGGCTCGTAAATGGTTCAATGGAAGATGGTAAATGATGTATGGCGTGGGGTGTGCATAGTCGTCTGCTTTAAAACACTGAACGCATGCCACTAGTTTTATACCATATTTCAGAGAGTTTACTTTGTTTTGCGGTATTCAATAACTGTGATATCACTAGAAGGCGGAGCCTAGCGGTGCAATGAGTACTGTGCGTATAAATAACAACTAAATTTCAATATATCGCACGCTCAATATGGTATAAAACACTTTTAGCATACTTTTACCTCAATAGGTTAATTATTTAACCTCGTCCTGAAGGCTTATTTCAGTAACAGTAGGCTACAACTATTACTTATCGCATGTTCGAATGCCTTTACATTGTATGCCGCACTAAGGCACAACGTAGATATAAGAAAGCGTTATCCAACTTTAATTTGATTTTCTCCATTCTTCTAAAGCCAGAGAGTCAAGCTGATAAAATCAAAAGAACTACCCGATAGACAGTCAGCTGTTTGGTACAACTCGGAAATCTTCCGAAGAATTTCGGCTGCTATCGATTTCATCTGATGATAAATACTGACTTATCTAAGATTCAATCGGTAATAAATGTAAACCTTTCATACCCTTAACAATTTAATCCGGCTGTCCTGTTAGCGCAGTGTTTTTGCAAGAGTATATCAGTATGCAAGAGCTTCTGTTTTTATCAAATTTTATTCTCTCGGTCTGTTGGAAAATATGAATGTTAACAATTCATTCATAGTCTTAATAACAACAATAACTATTGCTGCTAATAAAAAATATTCATTATTATTATTAGTATTATTATCATCATAATCATACTATTATATAACACAAATAATTAAACTTTGAGTTTCGCTTCCTAGATCTTATATTACTGTTGTTGTTAACTACTTTTTGTAATACCACTAGTTCTGTTTGGCAATAATTGAGAACCAACCACGGAAACTTACGACAATTTTGCATTATGGAACGGCATCTATAACACATTAGGGATTACACAAACAACTTATTTAGTTACCCAATGTGTCACCGTCGCCTATCCGCGGAGGCATAATAATATTATTATTTTAAAACAAATAGGAGAGCACCCATGCATAATGACAGTTATCAGCTGATTATATCACCGACCCATATAGTGCCTGCATTATCCCATTTTCATTTATATGTTAAGTTTTTATTAATATAGAAACGTAAAAACGTTTAATAATTTAAAGTTATAAATTGTAATGGTTACATTATCAGAACTTTGTAAGTTCAGTTTATTCTAGCTTGTTTTGTCTTAATTTATGTATGGAGTTCTTGTAACGCGTATTAAAGCAACTGCTTATTTTTTCTTTGCTTCTTTCATTAAATTCGGGTATAATGTTGACGTTTTGCATTTAAAGAACTTGTTTTTGGATCAATATATTTAGGCGTTATATCTTTTCTTTTAGTAAACAATAATTGAAAGTATGTCTTCTGCTATAAGTTAACATGCATACTCTGAAATATCCCAATGAATATTACTGTAATGCATTGTTATAAAAATACATCTAAATTTCCTTCTGGATTTCATTATCTAAAAAATAAGCTAAACTGCAGATTATAAGGTCTATGATACGAATACCACGATTGTTATCTGTTTATTACCACCAATAAACGCCGCAAATCCGTTCGTACTTTTCTGAGAGTAAAAAAAATAAGGAAGTTACAGCAAATAATATTTAAAGCTCCCTATCAAACCAATGTAAATTGTAAGCGAGAAGTATCGATTTTTGCGCCGCGCTGAGAAGCGAGATTGTTGCACATGTCAACCTCCGAACACAAATAAAAAATGACAAAACTGTCACAGCAAAGTAGCGAAGTTTCCGAGAATATTCTTTACAAACATGTATAAAATCTGACTGCAGCATTCAGTCATAGCTATCAAAATCATTTCTTGTTAACCCTGTATAATTAGATTTTGCTTGTTAACGGGTCGACTTTGATTAAATAAACAATTTTCATTTATATAATGTTGTCGTATCACACGAAATCCTACATGGTAAAACATACTTCGTACGGTTATTTTGTCTGAAAATATGGCATGGTAAAAGATTAGCACTTTGGTTGTTCAAAATGTTTTTTGGACAAATCTCTTAACAAAATTATAAATGAAAGGAATGATCGTTTGATACACTTGCAAAACACTACTTCTTGCGAAGCATGTTGAATCTACCAGTAATGGTCTCACTCAGTTTTGAACATTTGCCTACGAAAATGTTGCCGTTATTTTGATATGCTTAAAAAGTATAAGATATGATGGGTAAGTATTTCCTTCCTTTGTATTATTATTCACATATGGGTAATACGATTATCGCCATAATAATGCCTAGCACACGTTCTATGATGGATACGTGCTTTAATCCAGCAAACATTCTATGACCAATACATTGTGCAACGACAAGTCGGTTATTCGGTAAGAAGCTATAATATATTACGATCAATTCTCACTTTTTCACATTCCTGTCTTGAACCGACATTAATCAGTTAGCAGAAACAAGCGTAATGCTCCAGCATATTATATAAATAGTGATCCCCAGTGAGATATTGATGTTCGTTTCAGAGATAATTACAGTAATCATTTCAAAAGGATTTGTACGTAATTATGGCAATATCAGTCATTAAACTGTAACAGGACGACCGCGAACTAATGCCACCCGAACTTATTCAGAACTTTTATGGGTTTAATCCTTTTTTGTTCTGTACTTTTTTTAATTATATCAGCACACGCACGCTATAGAAGATATCTGGACGTATCAATGTTTAGTAAACAGCTTCTGTCGTCATACGTCATACCATGTTTAGCATTGAAAACGACCTGTTCCTACGCATTGATCTTTTCTCAAAATAACATTTTAAAATGACCAAAGTCCGCAGAGTCTGGTACATTCGCATTCAGTATCGCACGTTGTTGCTTGATAGTTGGGTCAGCGGTAACCATGTAGGACAGAATTGTCCTCCGTATACAGTGGGTTCTTCTATGGAGTACAATGTCCATGCCACGCCTTTTAAACAGACAAGGCAGTCGCATGACCAAAGGCAGTTGACAGACACAGCGCCTGTTACATCTGGAAATGAATGGACACTAGTTTATCTGTCCCTGGGTAGGCTTATCGAATTAATGTTCACGATGGTTTCATTCAGAATACCTCACGCTTACAAATTTTGTCTAATTAAAATTATGATGATTATTATTAGCTCATTTCAACAAACATAAACGAACAGAATGGTTTTTAGATCAGAAAATATGCTCAAAAGTCTTTGCAATGTTACTTCAAATGCAAGAGTAAACAGAAGCATATCCATGGTGGTAGTGCGCTTAAGATTGTGATGATACAACACTTCAAAAACACAGGGACTTATTTACTGTCAATTTATTTATCTATTATTATTAAATGTAATTCATATGAATAGTTTATTCGATTTCAAAATACCACTTTAAAGCACAAACAGACGCAATGTTATTATGTTAGGCTACGGAAATAGGTGTTCGAACGAAATTATAGCCGTAATTATTCCGTTACTCATGATAAGTCGTATATATTTTCTCGTCTTTTATTTGTAATCTTGTTAACGGAACTGAGTTGTCCAATTGATAGCATCTCAATTGTAATTAAAGATGTTTAAAAGATAACCTTTTTTGCACTTCATAACTCAAAGGCAGATCCTAAACAGAATCACACATACAACTTTATGAGGGAATGTCGATGCAATAGTGATATTTTTAGTAACTACATTAAACAAATGATGTTATGCTAATCGCATATATATCGCAAATTTAAATATGTCTAATTAGAACAAAATAATACAATACTTTTTATCGTTAAACAATAACTGCCGCTTTACCTAATGTAGGACATGATTAGACATAATGTCTTGGTGTTATGCTGTTAACATCAAGTGGATTCGAGAAGCACAATATCAATTTTATAGCTTTAAATGAAATCGTGAGAGGAAATTATAAACGGATCCGTCATGAAAACTGACTGCTGCGATCTCAACTGTACTTTTCTAACCCCAGCCGTTCGTTCGGAAATTGCACATGTTTAGTTCTGAACTGTGTCCCGTGTGAGCCAAGGAAGCACATTCAAAAACATGTTTCTATCATAGCAAGTATAAAAACAAAGTTTACAATTATTAATTCAATGTCTCGAAACGTAAACAGTTAATATGAACAATCGTCTGTGGCCATTATGTTGTATTTGTCTTCGGATGTATTTGACATGAATTTGGAACATTAAATGGTAACACGATGCATTATGGTAAAGACACAAGATCAAGCCAATGATATAAAACAGTCTGTATGATTAATTGTGTATCTTAACAGTTATTTGACGTACAGTGATTGTCGATATGCGTATTATTTAATGGATATCTGATCGAATATATAGACGTTAAATAAATTTGATTTAAAACAAAACCAATACATATCATGATTATACCGAAGAGAATTTCGTTTAAGGACAAATGCAGTCCTGGTGTGTATTGCATTTCTCTTAATTTTATGGTTGCTTTCACATTTCCGTCGTTGGTGCATTAGGGATGCAACGGGTAGCTAGCAAATTTTGGTCGGGTCGGGTATCTTTCTTCCGGTCGGGTATTTGCGGGTCGGATCGGGTATTGATATAAGTAAAAGAACACATCAACTTTGCACCTCCAGAGGGCTGTTCCAATCAGCAAACATTGTTTCTACCCTGAAGATTAGACGACAAATGAAATTATTATCGTTTGTGACATGTTCAGGTTATGGTGTCGGATTTGGGCCTGCCGATTGATTTAAGTCATTTTAATATCTCATTAATATTTCTTGGGAGCATCCATCAGTTTTACTGATATCCTTGTTATTTATTGTCATTGTAATACTGCAAACATCTAAACTAGATCAGAATTTAGCTAACTTGCCGCAGGATTAGAGCTACAAATATGTTGTACTCGGACATTAGTTATGTAATACTGTTAGAAAGGAACTTTGAAGTTTGAACTGTTCCTGTTTCCTTAATAGTTATTTTCACTGGACTTTTGTCATCAACATTGTTGGTCATCAACATTGTTGTTTGTTAACGAGAATTCTGGGCCCAATAGGACCCAATTCCTTCAGCGCTAGAGTATATATTTTACCCCAAAATTTCATATTTTCCTATTAATAACTTCAGTTGAATGATAAGGAAACCAACAACATTATCAATTTAAAACTGAAGGGAAAAGATACATGCGTACAGACTATTTGTATTACAGGATATTTAAGTTCTAAGAAATAAATCTTGATAAAATCTGTGTTTAAAAAAGTATTCTCGTTTCGATAAATGCAGATTTGTTCAGTTATTTATTTTTGCATAGGCCTTTGCAGAGGTGTTACTGTAATAATGCAGCAATAATAATGCACCAGTGTCTTGTGTACGCATATATATGCGTTATTAAGGTATTGATTCGTCATTTGAAGTGTGTATTCAACGGGAAAAGATAAGGCACAGAAAAAAGGATGAATACTAAATAACCACACTCCCAACCGTCAACAGTTTTGTTCGCTGTAAAATCAAAATTTTCATTTAAGA
Organism: Congeria kusceri; assembly: GCA_027627225.1. NCBI lineage: Eukaryota > Metazoa > Mollusca > Bivalvia > Myida > Dreissenidae > Congeria > Congeria kusceri. The sequence continues at coordinate 14,984,889 of CM051025.1, read as the reverse complement.
TAAGATTGACATTTACTTAGGTTTCGTCATATAAATAACGATGTTCTGAGTTCATATTAAGTTCCGTTAAAAGCCAATGCACTCTGCCACACCTATTTCCTAAACTGGAAGGTATGAAACTCATTGGTTTAAGACGTCCATACAGCTGTTCAGTGCGTTTCGTCCAGCGATGCACTCCAATATCCAAGAGCGCCAGCAGAATAGTTGCTTTTATTTGTAAAAACCTGTCAAATAGAAGTACATATGCCTAATGGGTCTTGGTTTTAATAATTTGTTGAATATAGTTTTAGGTTAAGAAAATTTTTAAGAAAGATGACGATGATTAAAAGGTTAAGTTACACTATTATTTTAATACCCGACCCGACCCGAATTTTCTAATGAGGAACCGAACTCGAGTTAACATTCATGGAACCGATCATGCGGGTATTTTCGGGTATCCGTTGCAGCCCTAGGGTGCATATATGTTACGTATTAACAGAATATCCAGCGTGAGTTATCAATAGACGTCCAGTCTGAGCTTGAATGATTGGTAATATAATTATGCATGGCTGGAAATAATTTCAGTTGAGTAAATATATTTATCTTACACGTGACAAACTGTATTTTATTAACTGTACTTATTTAGTATTTATATGCATATTCGTATGAAATAGATTTCATTTCCGTAAAAGCAGAAACATGCCATTGTCGATGAAACTGAAAAGTGTGACAAATCGAACGTGAGTAACAAATACTTAGTCACAAATGGTGGATGATGTCCTCAAACTTAAAGGTCTAAAAATAATTTATCGAGTGTTTTATGCACTGAACGAACGTGTTTCCTGGTGTCATGTCATTTTCAATTTCCATCCTTGACAGATGCTTACTGCCAGGAAAGCGCAATTGTAACTTGAGATATTGAATATTTAATTATTTTGAAACTCTAACTGCCTAATTTGTATTTTATGTCTAACTTAAATTGGGAAATTTTAAGCACAGCTAAATCATGTCTAGCAGTATTACATATATTCAAATTAGACCGCTAGATGTCAAATACATAGAAAACATGACATTGTGATTTAAAATTTAAAAAGTAATAACGCAGAATACAACATAATACATTAATAATTGAACTAATTGAATATGTTTATCGAAAAGTTAAGGTATGCCCAGCATATTTCTAATCTGTTAAACATATGCATTTATAAGAACCGATGTTTTAATATAAATGTCATTATTATTAATATTTTCGCAAAAATTGACCGCTTTCAGGATTAAATTGACCAACATATAGGGAACAAACTATGAGAGACAGAATATTGGTTATATGTCTACACGTCTGATCGTGTGAAGATTGGTGTCAAGTACTTCGGTCAGAACGCCTTTCTAAATGAAGTACTGATAATGACCACATGTCAGAATCACGCCGTGATTTTGTCAAGTTCGATCCGCTATATAAAGAACCCATTCAGAGATTTTCAGATTAATTCTTAGAATCATTTTCGTATTTTTTATAAATTCTAAAAGGAGTAAAAAGTAGATATAAAACACCAACATGAAGCGATAATACACACATGTTTTGGAAATATTGGATTTCAATTGAAATCTTTTCAAATATAGAGGGTTTAAAACGCAATGGACGCTTATTTACATTTTGTGATATTTTGTGATATGTTTAAATATATGTGATTAAGTTTTTCGCCTTTCGAAGACTGACATCATGGCCGTTTTTTATATCATGTTTTAGTTTTGTTTTCAATATGATGAGCGGCTGCAGTGAACTGTTTAAGACATTCACATATAAAACTTCCATCTGCAATATTAAGGATAAAATTGATAGACAAGACAAAGACAATTTATTAAGACTTGTATAAAGTACATCATCTAAACACATCATTATATTACATGTATAAAAATAATAAATAGAAAACACTTGGAGAGCCCAGCCGCTGCCAATGCAACTTATATCTGCATGCGTCGTGCAATTTATAGATACAAACAATATAACAGCAATCTGCATCAGCAGGAGAGGATACAAACAATATAACAGCAATCTGCATCAACAGGAGAGGATACAAACAATATAACAGCAATCTGCATCAGCAGGAGAGGAACTCTTATTACTAACATACGGTCCTTCTTTTGAAGCAAGTAACCATTGACTAATACATCACAGCACAATGCGGAACACTCTAACCCTTATAAATTATATACCATAATGTAGAAACTGGCCATATCCGGATTATCACCAAAATGTAATCGGGTGTTTGATTTTCCATATCTAACCTTCCAAGACAATTTCATAAGAGTCCTTTTATAACGACTTGCGTAAGTTGGCTTCTTCTCCAAAAAAGAGACAAAAAAGCATCACCGGCATGAAAATAATTTCCATGACAGATGTACATAAATTATAGAAAATAATTAAATTGCTAGATATATAGTTCAAACATTTATAACTCCGTTTCTGCTTATACAGCAAGTGTTTCATTATGTTTCTTATTTAAAATTTAAACTCCTAGGATCCCCAATCACCAACACAGAAAAAAAACACAAACAAACAAAACATCAGCAAAGCAACAACAATAAAAAAAACAACAACAACAAAAACAAACAAGCAAAACGAAGGCACTTTCATAACTGTGGTGAAACTCTGAATTATAAAAGGTCCCAATGTTTTCTTATCTAAATGATTTAGTAATTAATTGAAAGATGATATAAAAAACGAACGATATATTTCCTATTCCCGCTACAGTTATGTCGCTGGACATTTATAGACCGATGCACTAAAATGCACTGGGCATCGATCCTAGAAAAAGGACAGACATCAGTAAACACTTTGACCGGGTTGTGAAGTTCCGTTTGTACTGGCTTAAATTTCCTTTGGACATTTCAATATCCAGCTGAGATCTAAATGGTTTAACAAAGTCTGATTAGGGTAGTGTCACTACAGGCCCTAAAAGCGTTAATTACGTTCGCTGTAAATGAAAGGTCAGCGCGGGACATACATAATGATTGCATCGGTGATTAGGTATTTCAAAAAGCTAAATGGGGTAATGTTGTGTTATAATAGACAATGTTTTAAATATTGTGCACTAACAGAACTTTCTGTAAAATTCTATCCTCTGATTAATTAGGAGCATGAATGTAAATTAACACCTATTTATCAGATCCTCTTCCTTTATACGCACTACCCAAGAAACAACGACCAACACACTGACATACATTCAATTGGTAAATACTGATAAGTAACCTTAATTAAAACTGATATGTATTAACAAAAACATTTAGTTAGACACTGACTCTATTACCAATGTCTCTGATGATGAATACATGCAAATTCACTCCAGTGGCATATATGGAGGGTTTAGTGTAAAACTATTGTATCTGATATAGAAATGCTAAGCAGATACAATAGTTTGACTATAAACCCTCGAAATTTAATTTATTATATAAATCTCTCATTGCTCATAAATAACATAGTTGCAAATATCACTTTAATGATAAGAAATAATGAGCACATAAAGTAATTAGTGAAAAAAGGAAGAGTAGTTATGTTAAGGTATTCAACCCATAATACTCAATGTCTAGAACACCACAAATCATATTATTTTCTTGAAGGGCATTCATATCTGGACTCTTCTGCAAAATCTTAGGAGATTTTACCGTTTGGTTTTTCAGATATAGTTTGTTAATTACCATACCCCCTCTATTACTAAACACATCAAAAACTGAAAAGCTATAGGCATCTTTACAAGTGAAATACTTTATTAATATTTCATAAACCTCATATAAATATACATTTATAAATGGTATATTGAACACATATTATGAAACAAATAAACATTTATTCTTGAATGAATTTATATGGACGTAATATGTACTCATATTGCTAATTATATTTATGATCGATGATAATTTTCCTGTTCTATTTTGTGAAAGCCATGAAACAAACGTGATAAACTTGCTTATTTTATGCATGTTCTGAATCTAAACCATAATATATTTTATTATTGGACTATAAGCCACACAATGAAGGCAAAACAAATAAACTTTACCGTGCAAATTTGAAAAATTAAAACAGTTTTAAACACTACCCCCATAAAAAATTAAGCTGGATTTTTTTTTCAGAAATACCGTTTTTAAAATATTTTTTATTAATTATTGAGAACCTAAGAAAGATACTCCCATAAAACTTTAAAAAGTTCTTAGAAACAAAATACAAGCAATATATAAAATTAGTTCCATAACTTTTGAATATAAAACTTTACAATTAAACTTTCTGTCATCATTGTATATTCTATTATAAACAATATTTTTTCAAAAGGTCTAAAACACATAATCTAGAATATGAACAAAAGAGTTGTATTAACTAAATTAACAATTACTACATTTTATAAATGAAATAAATATAAACATAATAGACAGAACCAATATGTGCTGCATTAACACATTTTCATCTAAAAAGAATTAACGTTCCTGGCCATGTCCATCATGAACTTTTCTGGGTTAAAAAAATAGCTGTTTTTCCAAAAAATCCGCTAATTTGTGTTATAAAAGTTTACAACGTCCTTTTTGCAATTTTAATATAGGGCTTCCCATCCATTATATTTACATGCTAAATAGTAAATAAACTGTCCGCGCCTTCACGAATGTTTCAATGGTACATAAACCGGAGCCAGCGATGTCCTCTGTCGTAGGCAAGAAGACCCAGAGAATCAATGTTTCTGGCCTTCTCTTTTTTGAACATCAGCTGGTTGCGCCCAGCTGTTGATGAATATTGGAATGCGACCGCTCTGGTTGAACACATTACAGCCTGGTCGCCATCTAATATGTGGCCCATCGTACTGGATGTGTGTTTGCTGTTCTGAACAGCAGCATCACTAAAACTAAGTTTTCAGTACACAGTTTTACAGTAGATTCTACTTACAGACTGATATTAATTTACACAACAATCATTGCTTTAATAATTGTCTGATTTGGCACCGATGTCAGTTGAGCAAAATTTAATGCCAAATGTTGAATTTTTAGACATGTTTTAGTAACCGACTTAAAACGTTATGTTATAACACTTAACAGAATGACAGAGCAAAATTAATGGCATTTTCAGTATGGAAATTGTAACATAATTATATGATTATGTCACAACGTAGAACTTTGTTAAATAAGCTTGGAAACTAATACTAGTACTTCATCTTATTATATTTCCAAACTTTATGTTCCGTGTATAAATAAAAATCAAACATTTTTACGACCATTCACGAGTTGTCATTATCTTAGTAACTATTACCATACAAACAAATGGCGTTACAATTAGATAACTGATACTAACCCGTACACAGCTTGGTATTAGGCTTGCCGTTTGACTTGGTTTCTTAGAGAACATTATTGACATCTCATTAGTCTATGTTACAATATTTCACGTAGACATAAATAGTCAAACTAATATGCTTCTCGGTAATTTTCCAACCACACTGCCACAGATCATGGCAGCTGATTAAGCCAACAAAATTTACATTGTTGCTGTGTCTTTTTCTCAATCTCATTGTTACTGTGTCTTTTTCTCAATCTACCTCTTTTATTACGTTTTCGTCAGTCAGAATGATTTATATTGTAGCATACCGCCATATTTGGTATACTATAGTTCTATTCTGTTCAGGATGGCAACAAGGCAACTACGAATTATTCCAAAACAACCGGTTTCTGTTTCAACATATATTTAATCGTTGCATATATTTGAGCATCATGCACGTATACAGCAATTTACTATCATGTATAAATGAACAGTTAAAATAGCGCTGATATACTTTTGAGCTCTCTGTATTTCATATAACTCATTTCGGTAGAGCTTAAGAAGCTTACTGTAAGATCTATACTGTGCTAATTTCGATTAAAGATTAAGCTTACCATCATGGGAATGTTGAATGAAGATCTAATAATATGATCTAAACCATGGATCTGACTTTGGTGATCATGAAAGATCTGACTGGTGACCGTGACAGATCTGACTTTGGTGATCATGAAAGATGCCGAATGCTTGTTTATCTGCGCTATTTATACCTGTCGCACAGCAATTTAGGATTAGGATTAGGAGCACCAACCAATCAAAATGACTTAGGATTACAACAACCAATCAAATGCATTTAGGAATCCTAAATCCTAAAAATAGTTCTGTAGCGGCAAATGTTCAACGATAACATTAATATTTTAACTAACAATAACAATTTATAGCATATATAGATAAACAAAAGATTCTGCATTTAACAATAAACAAATATACTTCTCTCTGACCTAAACAAATTTACAGTTATGACAGAGAAGAAATATTTCGGGAACAAAATATCCGAAATGATGCCGCAGCTAAATAGTTCTTTTAGGAATGGCGAAATTTAGGCAAATAACAATACATATGAACATTTAACGACAATGAATAGTGTCTTAAAGTAACTTGTAGTCATATTATTATAAATATGCAATGTTAAATCACTTGGATATGAATATAACCATTAGAATCACTGCAAGATGACGGTTGGGCTAGCATCCTTGCAGTTCGGACATTGACAGTAAGTTTTAGAATCCAAGTTATGTTCGTCATCATTAGATAAAACATGTTTAAATGACTAACAGCAGTTCATATAACACTAAAACACTTCAACCATCATCTTTTTAATGGGAGAGTGTGATGGATGAGTGATTTTTTACTTTACATTATGAACTTGTAAATAATAAACAAGGTAGTGCATACTCCAGGGCCTTACATTTCCCCTACCTTAAAAAGATAAACTTCTCCTGAAGTTTTGTACATGAACAACAGTAAGAGAATACATCAAAAAGTAAGCATTGCATAGTTAACAATAAACAACAAAATATTTCATGTATTATAATAAAATTCATTTCATTAATGCTTCAGTTCATGAAAGTGCTGATTTCAGGACGCGGCTGCTCCTTCACAGTTTTCAGGTAATGTTACAACACAGTTCACTTGGTAAGCACTTTTCAAGACTTCAATGTTCATTATTCAACACACACTTTCAAAAAGTCCATGAAACACTGTTCAATATTACACGTAAAAAGTCCATGTGTAAAATATTACACATAAAACTCCATCAAACACTGTTCAAATATCACTTGTGAAAGTCCGTTTCATAATGTTCATATTTTCACAGTAAATGTTCATCATTTTGATTTTCAAACTTAATGTTCAATGTTAAAACTTAAATGTCCGTCAACGCAAGTTTAATGTTAGTAGTTAATACTAAAATGTCAATCACAGTAAATTGATGTGTGCGCACTTAATTATTTTGGATAAATGAATTGACGGTTCACAAATTTACTAAATTTAATTACTTAGATTAACATTAATTACAAGCACAGTCCATTCTGAGAATGTTCACCTGGAATTACACTTCAAAGTTGTTATCTTCAAATCCTTACAGGGATGTGGCTGATGAGATCTAGGAGAGGTGATGATGTCTTGGAGAGAGGAGTGAGGGCCTTTAGAAGTTCTTCTTGATGAGTAACAGGGGACTGGTCCTTCCCATTAGCAATGTCCAGAAGAGACTGGTATGTGTAAATCCTGGCCTTTGCCTTGTTATCCAGGGGAAAGCCTACCGAGCCAGGGAGCACGAGAAAGTGAAAATTGTGAATGAGGAACGATCGATCTGGAAGTAGAAGTGATGAGTTGCTTTGGTTCTGTGTGAGATACATGCTTGCGAATTCGACAGCAAGAAGACGCTGATCCGGGGTGAGTCTTCTCCAGTTCTTCGGGGGCCACAAAAGATTGGGGAATAGGGCGATAGACTCTTCGTCGACTGTTGCCCAGTCACGTTTGGCTGCAGGAAAGAGAGGCATGTTGCCATCGACGAGCAGGGATCTAGCCTTGAATCGGAGGAGTTTGGCAGAGGGAGTTGGCTTGTAAGTGTTGTCAGCTGGAGTGGCAATGGCGTATAAGTCATCTTGCGCTAGTGAAGTTGGATCATAGTAAGGTGTCACTGGTTGAAGATCTTGTAGAGCAGTCTTTTGAAGAGGAGAGGCAGGAACAGGTGTGTGGAGATCATCTTGTACTGGTGAAGGGGGTGCGTAGTTAGGTGTTGGTGGTTGATGGTCTTGAAGAGTAGAGGTGCCAGTTTGAAGCGGGGATGCTGGAGCAGGTGCGGGGAATTCATGGTGTAGGGGGAGTGGCTGGTCGTGCTGTAATAGAGGTATCAATGATGGAAGGTTCTTGAATCGGTGTTGAAGGTCGGGGTGCAAGTGGTTATCGATAGTGGAGAAAGATGCTGTCGTGTTGGTGGTGTCATCAGGATGCAGAGAAATTGGGGAAGGTGAACGGAGGGATCTGGAGTCTTCATCATCGGCCATGCAGAATGCCTTGAATATGATGTTGTCCTTCTTTCGGATGGAATGGATGTAAGATGGTCTAATGCCAAGGAGAGAAGCGAATTCGTCTATCATGGGAGTGCTGTTCTGGACTGGTAACTACCGGCCGGTTGGTTCAACTGCATTTTTTACCAGGAACTGTCGTCTCTTGAGATTGTCCATGGCGCGGCGGTCAGTAAATATGTTTCGAGCAAGACGGACTTGGAAAATGCCGGAAACGGATTCCGCAAAGGCCTTGATTGAGTCGAGAGTGATGATTATTGACAAGAGAAATAGGGAGTCGGTCGCTTTGCGTTTCAGCTGACGGGGAGTTTTGTTCATGGCTTCTTCCCACTTGGAAGTTCTTTCCTCGATCCCCGGTGTTCTGCCTGTGGACCACTTGGCCATGAGGTACCTGGCATATTGGGCCTCCGGAGATATTTCACTGTCTACATCATGGAGCTTGGCGTATTGTATAGGATTAACAGAAAAGTAGAAACATGTCTTGGAAGAAAATAGGCCCCTCGGTGCATTCTCCATTTCAACGGGGTGCTTTGTTTTTACATGGTGCCGAAGATCGCCCACTCTCTTGAACTCACGCGTCTTCTCGGACACACAGAACGGACATAGCACATCGTCATCTGGTACCTTTGGTGAACTCTGAAACATACAAAGTCTCGTCTAAGCACTGGTAGATACAAAGTATGGTGCACATCTGATGTCTAGCAGAAACAACAATCAACACGGGATAAATCGCAGCTGGGTGATCAGGCCAACTTCATTATCTCCAGAGAGCTCTCAATTGCGCGCGCCTTCTTCATATAAAATATGTACATCAGCTTTATGTGACCACCTTGCACTAAACTCTGCTACCATGAATAGGTACTTGTATGACTTATTTGTCTATTTTGTAGAATATTTATCGAAAATCTTGATATACTAAGGGCTTTTAATGTACATAAAATATAAATACTGTGTAATGAAAGTGTGTTGACATCAACATCATACTGTTTCATTTCAAATTACTGTTGCACTTTGAGAGTGGATTTAAACGTGTGTATCCATTTAGGTAAGTGGGTGCCTTTGTACCTCATCAATCTGTCAACATGTATTGCTTTAGCTGGTGCCATAGCTGATTTTGTTACCATGTATACAAGATCATCTACATTTTTAGTGATGACATATGGGCCTTTCCATTGAGGGGACAGTTTACTGCATATACCCGGACGGCGTGTTGTGTCATGCAACCATACTGGGTCACCGGTGTTAAAAAGTCTAGCTTTTGCATGTAAGTCATAGTGACGCTTGCGATGCTGAATTTTGTTGCTAAGAACTTTTCTTGCCAAATTGTGAATTGTTATGAGATTATCCTGAAGTTTTGTTACATATGTTTCAGGTTGATCCGATTCATCGCACTGGGATGGCAGGCCAATACATGCTTGTAAAGGCAAGACAATGTCTCGACCGAAAACCATCCGGTTTGGTGTTTGTCCAGTACTGGAGTTAACAGATGAGCGGTACGCCATCATAACCTGGGGAAGAAAAGTATCCCAAGACCTTTGATTCGAGGAACAGTACATTGTCAACATAGTCCCAAGTGTGCGATTGAAACGTTCGACCATGCCATTCGATTGTGGATGGAGAGCAGTTGAAGTTGTGTGTTTTATCTGTAGCAGGGTACACATATCATTGAACAAGGAGGATGTGAAATTGCTACCTTGGTCTGAGTGAATGGACAAAGGAACCCCAAAGCGGGATACATAAGTATCAACAAAAGCCTTTGCAACCGTTTGTGCCGCTTGATTGGGCAGTGCGACAGCTTCGGTCCAACGTGTAAAACAGTCACATATGACAAGAACATATGAATTGCCAGATTCAGATCTTGGAAGTGGCCCATAAATATCCACAGCAACACGTTCAAGTGGAGCCAATACAACTGAGTTTCCAAGAGGTGACTTCATTGGTTTGTTTGTTTTACGAGCTGCACATTTTGTACACTGGAGACAATATTTTTCAACATATTCTTTTATGCCTGGCCAGTAGAAAGTTTGACGCACTTTGGCCAGTGTCTTGTCAGCACCTAGATGACCACCTGAGGGTATATCATGGAAACAATGAACAACATCATTGTATCTATTTGTTGGGACAATAATCTGAGTCTGAAATTGATCATCATTCTCAAACCAAGTACGACAAAGGAGACCTTGCAATATGCTCAATCGATCCCACATGCGCCACAGTGTTTTAACTGTAGAAGACTTGTCGCTGACTGTTTGCCATTGTGGTCGTACTTCTGACTGTTGCATGAATTGCATAATAACTTGAAGGTCTGGGTCACAACGTTGCTCATCTTTAATGCTGTCAGCTGACCAGTTGGGAAGGTTAGCCATAATGGGCTTAAACGGAACGTTATCCGAATCTGGAGCTTGTTTAACAACTCTGGCTGGAACAGGTTGTTGATCGCTCGAAACATCAGTTGATCTGTTTATTGTGTCCACTGGTGTTTGTACACTTTTGGAATCTTGTTCAAGATTTCCGCTTTGCTGTTTAGCACACTTTGAGCATGGGGAGCGTGACAATGCGTCTGCATTTCTGTGTGTGAGACCTGCCCGATGGGTGACTGTCAAATCGTACGTACCAAGTTCTTCCAACCAGCGTGCAACCTGACCAGTCGGATTCTTAAGATTTCGCATCCAACTGACAGCAGCATTATCTGTCCTCAAAAGGATCGGCTGACCATAGAGATATGAGTGAAATGATTTTAGTGCTTGAACAACAGCCAGAAGTTCTTTGCGTGTAACGCAGTATGAGCGTTCATGATCATTGAGGGACTTCCTGTGATAAGCAATGACTACTTCAACATCATTTTGTAGTTGAGAAAGGACAGCACCAGTAGCAACATCGCTAGCATCAGTATCAAGAATAAACTTTGCTCCTGCTATTGGATAACCAAGTATAGGAGATGAAGTAAGAGCAGATTTCAAAGCTTGAAATGCACATTCGCATTCGGGCGTCCATACAAATTTTACTGACTTGTCGGAAACCTTGTGAAGTGGTTTTGCAATAGCGGCAAAACCTTTAACAAAACGTCTGTAATAGGAACAGAGTCCCAAGAAACTTTTGACTTCTTTTGCAGTTTTGGGTGTTGGCCAGTCTTTCACAGCTGTGATCTTTGCAGGGTCAGTTTGGATACCAGTCTCGGACACAATATGTCCTAAGAACTTCACTTCTTTTTGAAAGAAAATACATTTTAATGGTTTAAGCTTTAAATTAGCTTGTTGCAGGCGCTTGAAAATATTCTCTAACCTGAGTAGCCCATCTAAAATTGTGGAACATGGAGAGATAATATCGTCCATGTACAGGAGACATTCTTCCCATTGAAGACCTCTAAGAACATTCTCCATCAGCCTCTCAAACGTAGAAGGAGCATTAGCCAAACCAAAACTCATCACGGTGAACTGGTACAATCCCATGGACGTTGCGAATGCGGTCTTCTCCTTGTCACTTTCTTTCATGGCAACCTGCCAGTAGCCGCTGTTGAGGTCCATTGACGAGAAGAATTTAGCGCCACTTAGTGCGTCTATGCAGTCATCAACTCTAGGCAGAGGGTAGGCATCCTTTACTGTGACATCGTTAAGCCGCCTATAATCAATGCAAAATCGCGGTGTACGATCTTTCTTGGTTACCAACACAACTGGTGTGACGCCCACGCACTGTTAGATGGCTCAATTATGCCTCTGTCTAACATTTTGGACAGCTCCTCCTTTTCAATAGCCCTTTTACCAAGTGGTAACCGACGGGGTGGTTGTCTGATAGGAGCTGCATTTCCTGTATTGATGGAGTGCTGCACTAAATTAGTACGACCAATGTCCTCGGAAGAAGAGGAGAACACACCACTGTATTTACAAAGAAGTTTGCTGAAATCTACTTTTTGAGACTCGTTCAGATGTACTGCACTGCGTTCAAAAAGTTCCGTCAAATGTTGTGGAAGTGATTGGCAGGGCTCGTTTTCTGTAACTCGAGCAATGCGTTGACCTTCGGGGCACTCTTCGTAGGACTCGCACGTACCCAACGCTGTTTTTGCATATAATGTAGCAGGTTCTGAGCCAAAATTAACAACGCTAACCAGCGTATCGGTAGCTGTTACATCAACAATGCCACCAACAGCACAAACTCCACTTTTACCAATTAATTCGAAAGAAGGCTCAATAAAACCTGTTGGTCCCAAATGTTCTGAAAACGGTATGCGGACCGAAATCCATGCACGGGAATGTGCAGGAATTTTAGTGGTATTACGCACCTCAACCCTACAAATTTGTAATGCAGTGCCGCCAATCCACAAGGGTATGGTTTTACTGCCAACAGTAAGACATGAACGTCGATAGTTAATACTATCTACATATTCGTGAAGAAAATCTTGGCCAATAATACAATCAGATTCAATATCACACACAATAAATTGAACAACAAACAAAATTGAACTCAAATCAATAGTCAACTGCACTCTGCCAAAAACGTTCATATTTTCACCATTTACTGCGTGGAACTTTTGCTGCACCGGCAATAACAATATGTCATGCACTTTCTGCAACTCAGAAAACTTTCTGCTGGAAAGCAACGACGTTGTTGCTCCACAATCAATTAAGAAATTACAATGATGATTAAAAATTGTGCCAGTAGCATAAAAACCATTATCATATTTACTAACATCTGCACCAGAACGAGCAGTATGAATATCAACAACAGGAACATCATAACAGTAAATTGGTCTTTCAAGTGATTTCGCTGACACTTGACCCTCAGCACCAGCTACAATTAGTTTTCCAAATTTGATTGGTGGGGGGTAGAACGAGCGGGAACATCAGGGGGTTGGGACAAAGGACGGGCATTAGGGGAACGGAAGTCATTACAAGTTCTGTTTTCTTGACCAGGTCGTGAACCGGGACGCATAAATTTGCGCTGATCGTTGGGTGCCAGCGTACTGTTGACGTTTTGTGGACAATATCTCCATAAATGCGACGGCGAGTTGCACCCGAAACAGGTACGTTGTGACCTGTTCGGCACTGGCCTTGAAACAGGGGAACCGGGGGAACATGCCTTTTCAATGCGCTCTATTCGCGCCTCAAGACGTTGAACGGCTGACACAATCTGTGAATCAGGCTGTGTTTTATCATGGACGTCTAAAGCACGGACATGGGTTGGCTGGGAATTGCAGAGAATAGCTTCGTACCGTTCTACGACGCTGACGGCGTCGTTGACTGTATGGCAGTTGTTATCGATGCAACGGCAGTGCATGTCACTCGAAATTTGTTTGTATAATTGATTAAGTGCGAGTCGCTCAACTGCGCTTGTGTCAAGGTCTGCATATGCCTTTTGTGCTAACTGCCTTATATCATCGGCTAAAGAAGCAATGGTTTCGCCACGCATGCGCCTTCGGTTCTCAAATTTTGACCACCACAAATTTTGATGTTTGCTACTACCAAACCGCTGAGACAGCCTCGACGTCAGTGTTTCAAAGTCACGACGTTCCGCTTCTGATAAGCTCATGTAATAATTACGAGCTGCGCCACGGAGACTGCTTGCTAATACTAGGACCTTCGTTCTACAATCCCAGTTGGAGAGTTCGGCACAGTCGTCAAAATGGGACATGTATTGCTCATAGCACTTGGTACCATCGTAAATGTCGGGTTTCATGAGAGATTGTTGTATTGGTACATTATACATTGGGGTGTGTGGATTATCATCATGTTTTCTGCATTCTGGAATATAACTCCTAAACGGGTTATTGTTTGTTTTATTTCTGTGCATTTCAGCAGGATGTTGTCTATTTTCTGGGTTTTCTTCTACCGCATGTTCAGAATTGATTTCATCAACAGCATTCAGTGAAGAGTGGTCACTTAAAACGCTCTGTCTATCAAACGATATTTCTGGGTCTGGTGAGGACATAATGAAAGTCTAGAGTCTAACCTGTTAATATATATTAGCTCATTTAATTATGACGTCTACAATCCGTCTTCTTATTGACTAATAATGTATTTGTTTTCTGTTTTGTTTTATTTCCTTTTCTAGACGTGGATAACGATCACTCGGCAGATTATGTTAATAAAATTTGCCGCACTTCTGACACCAATTGTAACATACCGCCATATTTGGTATACTATAGTTCTATTCTGTTCAGGATGGCAACAAGGCAACTACGAATTATTCCAAAACAACCGGTTTCTGTTTCAACATATATTTAATCGTTGCATATATTTGAGCATCATGCACGTATACAGCAATTTACTATCATGTATAAATGAACAGTTAAAATAGCGCTGATATACTTTTGAGCTCTCTGTATTTCATATAACTCATTTCGGTAGAGCTTAAGAAGCTTACTGTAAGATCTATACTGTGCTAATTTCGATTAAAGATTAAGCTTACCATCATGGGAATGTTGAATGAAGATCTAATAATATGATCTAAACCATGGATCTGACTTTGGTGATCATGAAAGATCTGACTGGTGACCGTGACAGATCTGACTTTGGTGATCATGAAAGATGCCGAATGCTTGTTTATCTGCGCTATTTATACCTGTCGCACAGCAATTTAGGATTAGGATTAGGAGCACCAACCAATCAAAATGACTTAGGATTACAACAACCAATCAAATGCATTTAGGAATCCTAAATCCTAAAAATAGTTCTGTAGCGGCAAATGTTCAACGATAACATTAATATTTTAACTAACAATAACAATTTATAGCATATATAGATAAACAAAAGATTCTGCATTTAACAATAAACAAATATACTTCTCTCTGACCTAAACAAATTTACAGTTATGACAGAGAAGAAATATTTCGGGAACAAAATATCCGAAATGATGCCGCAGCTAAATAGTTCTTTTAGGAATGGCGAAATTTAGGCAAATAACAATACATATGAACATTTAACGACAATGAATAGTGTCTTAAAGTAACTTGTAGTCATATTATTATAAATATGCAATGTTAAATCACTTGGATATGAATATAACCATTAGAATCACTGCAAGATGACGGTTGGGCTAGCATCCTTGCAGTTCGGACATTGACAGTAAGTTTTAGAATCCAAGTTATGTTCGTCATCATTAGATAAAACATGTTTAAATGACTAACATCAGTTCATATAACACTAAAACACTTCAACCATCATCTTTTTAATGGGAGAGTGTGATGGATGAGTGATTTTTTTACTTTACATTATGAACTTGTAAATAATAAACAAGGTAGTGCATACTCCAGGGCCTTACAATATCAAGGTAAATAAACGCTGTCATATGCACATAAAATTCAATAAGCGTTCGAATGATCATGATTTCCAAAGGGAACAAACTCCGATTCTACTTTTGTTTTACTCGTTACATTTTAATAGTTATTTTATATCTAATTTGCTTTTAAAAGCGACGATATTAAGTCTGAAACAAATACTACGGTGTAGCTAAAGAAGTATATCATTTTTAAAGAAGTTTTGTATGTATTCCGAATGCGAACGGTAAAGTACGGACGGCTACGGCTTTCGTCGAAATTACACGGAGATTAACGAGCTAATTATGGGTTGAATACCTTAAGGCTGTCATATGACTAAATTAATTGGTTATGGTTCGATAAAAAAAATAATGTTGATCTATGTAAAACATTTCGTAAATTAAATGTCAATGCATTCAATCAATATAATGTCAACATAAATTATTAGATCTACATCGGTACTGTTGTTGGAGCATCAAGACGTAATTCTCCAATAAATCAAAGTGCAAGTTGCAAGTCACAACGCTCCATCTCACTCTTTCATTAAAATAGCTATTAGTATGTTATCACATATGAACTGAAATTAATTATTTAGGCGTGTTTACTATAATGAAATGAACATAACTTGAATTCCAAACTTACTGTAACTGTCCATCTGCAATGATGATAGCCTTACTGTCATCTTGTAACGATTTTATTGTTTATATGATTATCCAAGCGATTTAACTTGGCATATTTATAATAATATGCTGACATTTGACTCTAAGGCATTATTCATTGTTGTTAACTGTTTATTATCATTGTTATTTTCGTAAATTTTGCCATTCCAAAGGAACTTTTTAGCTGTGGCATGTTTTCGGATATTTTGTACCCGAAATATTTCTCCTCTGATATAACTGCAATTTATTTTTATGTCAGACAGTAGTATATTTGTCTATTGTTTAATGCAAAGTATTTTGTTTATATATATATGTGAACATAAATTGTTATTGTTAACTAGTGTAAAATATGAATTTTATTGTTAAATATTTGGCGCTGCAGAACGAGTTTAGGATTAGGATTCCTAAATGCATTTGATTGGTTGTTGTAAATCCGAAGTCATTTGGATTGGCTGAGGAAATTCCTAAGTCATTTTGATTGGTTGGTGCTCATAATCCTAATTCTAAGTTGCTGTGCGACAGGTATAAATAGCGCAGATAAACAAACATTCGGCATCTTTCATGATCACCAAAGTCAGTTCTTTCATGATCACCAATGTCAGATCTTTCATGATCACCTAGTTCCGATCTTTACAGTTCACGATTACTTAGTCGATCCATAGTTTAGATCATATTACTAGATCTTCATTCAACATTCCCAAGATGGTAAGCTTAATCTTTAATCAAAATTAACACAGTATAGATCTTACAGTAAGCTTCTTAGCTACCGAATGACTTATATGAAATCCAGAGAGCTTAAAAGTTTATCAGCGCGTATTGTATAAACATGAATATTGTGTTGTCAGAAAACAATTTGATAAGCAAGTTCAAAGTCCAAAAGAGCATATTGGCATAAGTTACAAAATTGTTTGCTTACTGATTTAGAAGAAGATCTAAGGGCATTTTGGAAAAAGATTGGCAAAGTTGGAATTGCTTAAGACCGTAATAAATGTATTCCTATGCAAGTTGTATTGGATGATAGAAGTATATCTGAAGATGTAAAGGTTGTTCTTGCAAAATGGCAATATGATTTAAAAAATTTGCTGAATGTTGAAATTAACCTAATTTCTGCCAAAACACATTAAATGTGTCCAATAGTGTAAATGATGAACTAGATGAATACATTAGTCTTATTAAAGTTGTAAAAGCTGTTGAAAATGCTAAAAAGGGTAACACAGGACATGAATTTAATTGTATCCCAGTAGAAACATTGAAAAATGATACTGCTGTTTTTGTTTTACATAGTCTTTTTAATGTGTGTTTTCAGACGGGAAAAATTCCAACCCTATGGTTGAAAAGTATTATTAATCCAATCCCAAAGTCAGATTGTAAAGATTCCCCTCTGCTATAGAGGAATAACACTAGCACCGACAATGTACATATTATATACTAGTATTTTAAATGAGCGAATTGTGAAATGGAGTGATGACAATAACCTTATTGTCGAAGAGCAAAATGGTTTTCGCAAAAAGCGAAGCACAATTGATCATGTATCTAGCCTGACAAGTATTGTATATACTCGTAAGAAAAATAGGCAGTCGACGTTTTGCGCATTCATTGATTTTACTCAAGCATTTGACTCGATTAATAGTATTATATCATGATATTTCTTCATGTGTACGTGTTAATGGTCACTACACTGACTGGTTTAACATCAATACCGGTCTCCGGCAGGGGTGTTCTTTATCTACAGTTCTCTTCAATTTGTATCTGAATGATTTAGCTGTATTTGTTAAAAGCTTAGGAAAAGGTATCGACCTAGACAGTGAACGTGTTTGTATTCTTTTGTATGCGAGGATATTGTATTAATTGCTGATAATGAAAATGATGTGCAATGTATGCTTTCAGCTCTAAATACTTGGTGTACCTCCAATCACATGTTTGTAAACATTAACAAAACCAATGTGGTCCACTTTAGACCAAATTCAGTTCAATGTCCAGATTTTGTGTTTATGTGTGGCACATCAGTCTTACAAGATTCTGATAAATATGTGTATCTTGGTTTAACACTTACAGAAAATTTAGATTACAATGTAACAGCTAAGATAGTTGCACAAAGTGCTAGCCGTGCCTTGGGACTTCTGATTGCTAAATACAAACACAATGGTGGTTTTCCATTCAAGGTATATACAAAACTATATTACTCATGTGTTGTACCTGTTATTTCATATGAGCATCACTTTGGGGGACTAAATCATTCTCTTGTATCACTGCAGTTTACCACAGAGCATGAGGTTTTTCCTTGGCACGGGCAAATACACACATAATACAGCTGTCTACGGTGAAATGGACTGGAAAGCGGTTATATTTTATCAATGGAAAAGTGTATGTAATCATTGGAGTAGATGTCTTAGATATAATTGTTTATATAATTAATAAGAATGTTTTTGATTGGGCAGTTAGAAAGTTTAATAGCCGCTGTAAAAACTGGCCATTTGTTGTGCAGGAGAAACTTGTCTCTCTAGGGTTAGACTCTTATCTTCATCTACCTTTTTCACACGACAAACTTATATCTGATTTGGTAGACACGTTATTCAATAATCATGTTGAACAATGGAGAAATGATATGCATATAAATTGGACATTCAGGACTCTAAGAAAATATATAACTGTACAAGCATTCGTATGAAACAGAATATTATTGTAAATTGCACTTGTCATACCCATATAGGAAGTTTAGGTGCGGCGTTGCACCACTAAAGATTGAAGCAGGCCGGTATCAGAATATCCCAGAAATATAAAGGTTTTGCCCCTTCTGTGCTGTCGTTGTCGAATCTGAAAAGCATGTTCTTTTATATTGTCCAACTGATAATGTTCACGGATATAGTCTGATTGAAAAATGCAATTTGATAATAAGGGATTGTGATAGTTTGAATGATGAAGAAAAATTTACATGGCTGTTCAGCCATCCTGAATTGACTAGAACCCTTGCCAAAACCCTTGTTGTGATATTTTTAGTTTCAGGCAATAATTTGTTGTACAGTAAACATAGTGTCTAATGATAGATAAGCTGTATAAATATTGCCTAACTTTTCCTTTGAATAATGTGTCTTATTTTGTGTGTATTTTAACACCAGGTCCTTATAGACTTTTTTTAGAATATGTAAAGTATTTTACCACGTCCTGTGCATTAGGTTTTAAATAGTTTTTAATGTAGACATACTCCTTTTAGTCATCTATTTATTGACAATACTTATTGTTTTGTATTACCTCAAATACTACAAGTACGTATATGACTGTATGTTTAATAAAAAAAGTATTATACTTGCTAGCAATGATATTTTACTATGTTGTATCTGTTTAACTGTGATTGAAATGTAAATATATGCTATAGTCTTTTATAGAATGGTCACATGCAACATATTGTAAATGTTGGTATGCATGTATGTTTGACTGTATGTGGATGAGAGTCAATAATATATATAATATGTATATATTTGACCGTAAGGCAATTATTGCCGCATTACTTAATTTAAGGCATATTAGATTGGATATGATGTCTCGATGTTTTGCTGTTTACATAAAGTGGATCCTAGAAATAAAATATCAGTGTTATAGCTTTAGATTATATCGTGAGAGAAATTATTAACGGATCCATCATGTGACGGACTGCTGCAATCAATCACAATATTAAGTTTCTAATTCCAGCCGTTCGTACGAAACTTCAGATGTTTATTTTTGAATTGTTGTCTCTTTTGAGCCAAGGAAGCACATTTTAAGACATATTTCTATAAGAGCAAGACGATGCAGATCATTAACCTTCAGATTAAAACTCCAGTAGTAGATCTATGAGTTTACGAGGTCTTAAAACAATCGCAAATTTCACAATTCGTCCTTTCTGTAACTGAAGGGATGCAACTTAGAGAGCGATTACGGCATCAAGATTGTACATGTTTCCCCAACTTAAAATTTCATTGGAAAAAAACAACACGCATGCCGACTCTTGTACTGACTATTTTATTTCTGAAATATCAGGATCTCTGTAGATATTCTAAACATATTTCATTTCCGTAAAAAACACATACATGCCATGGTGAATGCAAATGAAAAGTGTGAAAAATCGAACGTTAGTAACAAACAGTTAATCACAAATAGTGGAAGACGACATCAAACTTAAAGATCTTATAAATAAGTACGTAAATATTGCCAGCATATGTTCTCAATTGACGACTCCTATGATGATAAGGTAATACATTTACTTCTTATGAAAGTAAATTTTTAATTGTATTTCTGTTTACTTGAAAAACTATTTTTAAGTGTAATAAACTATTGTTTTCTAAAAGTTAATTATGTCGGGTATGCATAGTTTCAGATGGACCGCAATTTAATTGAATTGTGTTTATGAATCATAATAAACGTGAGCGTTGATATATTGTGTGACAAAGTATGTCAACAACAAATTTCATTGGTCATTCAAGCGAACACCTTTTAGGAGACCGCATTTATATTTAAGCCAGAAAGGAAGGTAATTAAACTATATATTAAAATGTCCGTGACAGAAAAGATGCGGGAAATGCACAAACCAAACACTCCAGTTTAGGTTTCATGTACAGAAGTAAATCAGTCAATAAAGTTGATCAATGTATGTTGATCGATGTCAAGCTGTCTGTCCCTATAAATATTGAAGTTGCATTTTTTTATAAATATGTGTCGAAGTTCTTACGTGAAGTAAAATGTCCGAAAAGGTATAGCTTTGATAAAACAAGTTCTATATATTTGTGAGAAATGTTTACATACTGAAACCAACGTGGTTGCTATTTTAAGTTCGTTTTGTAATTGTATTATGATTATGAAAGGTAAAGTTTATATATATTAATATTCAACACAGAAATAAAATTGGCATATCTAATCTGGTAGCAATGTACGAAAACTTTACATAAATCTGGTTAACGCAACGTAATATCAAGGGGTAGGCAGCGTTGACTGATTGATACACAATTTCCGCTCCGACTTAATTGGTCTTCATTAATACCTTTGTTTAGACGATTTGGTTCTAATGCATTGCAAATGCACATTGCAACGATCATGATTACCAGAAAGTCCTGCACATTTGTAATGCGTTCATGCTACAACATTTGATTATTATACCTACTTAATAATCTGAGTAATATATCCCGTAATTGCTAAAACAAATCAGGACAGCAATGCAATATGACTAAAGTGCACGATCTTTCTGATGACAGCCTGTTAAATAACTTCTCGCAAACCTGTAATTTTCAAAAAGCTATTTATTTATCAACCAATAGATTTGTTCCTTTTGAGAAGCATTCCGCCCGTTTGTTTTGAGTTGTAATTTACGACTACATTTATTATATTTTCCATGGAATGTAGAATATAATAGATATTTCTACCACAAGTGATTCTGTTTTGGGGTATATGCCACAACATGACTCTAAAATTGCGTTTAAATGTTAAAAATGTTTAATAACTACAAGTTGGGATCCCATCTAATTTCACTTACACTTTCAAAACCATGAAAGCAAGGCTCTGATTGGCTGACTGAAAAGTTGTAAGAAGATGACCTTCTACTGGTCCTCCTCGGATCCTAATGCGGTGCGTATTGTAGGATCAGACGGGACAGCAATGCAAATACATACGCTATTCCTGGTAAAGCTTGCGTTCCATTTGTTTGACAGAAACTATTAGTATGCGTGCAACAACAAAACGAAATCCGTATGGTAGAAATGCAGTTTGTTTACTGCAAAATGATATCACATTCGTCTTAAAAATTAAATAACCAAACTGGAAAAGGGGCAAAAAAAGATAATGATTTATGTTGGCAGATGTAATATTGTATTTGCGTCATTGTGTCTGTTCACAGAGTTTTTACGCACTGCATGAACTTGTTTCCTGTGTCGTGTAATTTTCAATTCCCGTATTTGATAAATGCTTAATGCCAAGACAACACAACTGTTACTGAAGATTTTGATTATTCAATTATTTTGAATTACAATATAATAAGAAATATTAAACACAGTTATTGTGATTATCTTGACACGCAAACCTTATTTCGAAGTATTAAATAAATTTAAATTAGATCGACAGATATAAAATACATTGTATTTTATGATTAAAAAATGTAATAAGAAATATTAAACACAGTTATTGTGTATATCTTGACACGCAAACCTTATTTCGAAGTATTAAATAAATTTAAATAAGATCGACATATATAAAATACATTGAAAACATCAGACCAAAACCCGTGCAAAACTGAAACAAAACTTGGGTTCCCGATATGAAATGGTTAATTCAATGCAATGCGAATTTAAATCCACAGTTTCGTTTCGTTTATTGGCAAAAACGGCAAAAGCATTGCCTTGGGCCATTTACAATTATTTATAAGATTATGGCCAAGACATACAGACAACAATCATATATATACACAATCATATACATACATATCTCATGATTTTCTTTTATAATATATACATCAAATATATATATTCAGAGTTTCACACAGCAAGCAATGTATCACGTAAAATCATAGCGTTATGACAATATTTAGCAATGTGTCTGATTTTTCGTTTAGACTTCGATGACATGAAATTAATAAACATATTTATAGACGGCCAGGAAGTATGTACTAGATATTTTTTCCTAATGTCAGTAAAAGCAGTACAACATAACAAGAAATGGTATTCAGTTTCAACAGTGTTTGATGAACATAATCTACACACTCTATTACTTCGATCTACATTAGTATATCTGTCAGTTTCAATTTCTAAATTATGTGAGCTCAGACGTAGTCTTGTAAGGGATATTCTTGATTTTTCATGTGATACATAATCTAAATAGTCTTCATATTCAAAATTACTTTTAAATTTACAGTAGTAAAATAATTTAGGCATATTTGATATGGATTCGAACCATGTTTGTTGGAACTGGTCACGGATCCGTTGTTTCACTGTAGCAGAATTAATGTTGACATTAGGATTTTCAAATAGATCACCATTTCCCAGACTTTCAAAGTAGGATTTGCATGCTTTAAACCAGCAAAAGGCATTTAGATTCCGTTGATTTACAAGCACTCTATACATAATAGAGTCTTTATTATTCATTAATTTTACATAAAATTTAAGAGCTCTTTCTTTACACAACACTGATTACGGATATCTGCCAGTTTCACCTAATACAGCCATATTTGATGTTGATTGTTTTACACGAAGAATTAATTTCAAAAATTTAAAATGTAAGGTATCAATTTCTTTAAAGTTATATATTCCCCATATTTCTGAACCGTACAGTAGAATAGGTAAAATCATACAATCAAATAGATATAATTTAGTCTTAACATCCATTTTAACATTATTAAATAAACAAAGAAGACTATGGTATCCTTTCAGTGCCTGATCAGAGAGAACTTTGACGGCATATCGCATGTTACCTGTATAATATAATTTTACACCCAAGTAGCAAAAACTTTCAACAAATTCGATGATTTTTTCACTTATAATCCACTGATAATTATGGCGACTCTTACGCTTTTCAAAAATACAGACTTTAGTTTTGTTACCATTAATTTTTAAACCACAAGATGTAGAGTATTGCGATATACTATGAAGTTGTGCTTGAAGACTTTTCGGATTAGTGGTAAACAGTGCGATGTCGTCAGCAAATAGCAGAAGATACAATGACAACTGTTCAATATCTTTGTCCGATAGATTTACAATATCAATATAATCAGTGATATCATTAATAAAAAGTATAAATAAAAGGGGTGAGAGTGGCTCACCTTGTTTTAGGCCAATTGATATGTCGAAAAATTCCGAAAAGCTCATGTCCGAGCTAGATCGGACACATGCTTTTATGCTTGAATAGATTGATTTGATAATGTTTATAATCTTACAGCTCAGGCCTGATTTTACCAGTTTTATCCATAGTATATCGTGATTTACAGTATCGAAGGCCTTTTCATAATCTATAAAAGCACAGAACAATTTGTTATTAGATGCTAAAACTTTCTGGATAATTAAATGTAAGATGAAAATGCAGTCCGTTGTACTATGACTGTCCCTGAAGCCAAATTGTGAGTCATTAATTTTTTTTTAAATTTTCACACCATTTATTAATTCGGTTTCTAATCAATAGAGAAAACAATTTAGCTGAAATATTTATTAAAGTTATACCCCGATAATTCGAAGGATGTTTAGTATCGCCCTTTTTGTGAATAGGGACAATAACACCCTTGGCCCATGCGTCAGGATAGCTACCATTAGTAAAAATATAGTTAAATATAACCACAAGATAAGGTGCAATAAAATGTTTTGCATCTATAATAAAGTCACAAACATTTCCATCAAGATCGCCACTTTTATTTTTCTTGAGAGATAGTATTGTTTTTTCCACTTCATCGACCGTAAAATCCATATCCAATTCATCGATATTTACATCAAACTCATTAACATTTTCGGTATTGAAACCCGAAATTTCAATCGAATTAGAAATATTTTTAAAATGGTTCACGAAGTCTTGTAAAGACACATCCGATGAAATCTCATTAGTTTTGTTAGTAAATTTTCTAATGTGTTTCCAGAAATTATTTGAGTTTTGTTGACACAAATTAGATAATTTATGTTTTTCTTTATTGTTATAATTATATTTACAATAACGTTTTTGTTTAGCATATTCACTTCTTTGCTGTAAGAAATAAATTCTATTATTTTCCTGAGGATTGTGTTTATAAGTTCGTTTCGCATGCAAAAAGGAATTTGTGTATGATTTACATGTCTCGTTAAACCATGGAGATTTTTTAGTTTTAGCTTGTTTAGTACTTTTTAACACTTTGCCATGTATTGAAAATGATATATCAAAGACCAACTTCGACAATGATTCAATACAAGCATTAATATCAATTTGACCTGAAAGTAAGTTGTTTTGAATGCAATCAAATACACATCTGTTATTTTCTAAAATATCGGAAAACGATTCCGGATTATGAGGAGCCCATATGATCTTTTCAATATATTTATTATCGGTTATATCAGAAGTACGGACATCTAAATTCAGTTCAAATTCAATGGGACAGTGATCAGAAAATTCAGTTAAGTCGTGAACGACAAATGAGCTGATTTTGTTAAATATTCTTGCATTTGTAATTACATAATCAACGACACTTGAGCCATTGCCAGTAGGATTATGATACGTGTAATTCCCATTATCTAGTCTACCATTAACAATACATATTGAATTCTCTTTGCAACACTGTAGTAACTTATTACCAAAACCGTTAACAATGTTATCGCAGCTGGCACGAGCTGGTAATTCGAAAGATGCATCAAACTCAGGGAGATCAATATATCGACCTAAATTACTATCTTCAATTACATCTGATTTAAGGCCAACCCTACTATTTAAATCCCCTACTAAGATAATATCGCCGACAGTACAGTACTTTCTGATATCAGAATTGATTTGTTCAAAAAAATCACAGTTAAATAAAGGTGAGGAGACACTTGTATAAACAGTGGAGTCTTCTGGTGGGATATAGCTACAACAAAAGAATATATCCCGTTCTGTTCCTATAAACGAATGATGTAACTTAAACCATAATAATCCATTGGGGTTAATATCTACAATACTTATATGATTTTTGAGAAAACGTTTGTAGTAAACAATAATTCCACCACTGTAGCGTTTAGCTTTTTTATTTGTTTTAGGTCTCGGGCAATGGAAATTATCAAAATTGTTAATTTTAAGGTTTGACCTGTTATTACTCCATGTTTCACAAAATATTAAAATGTCAAAGCCAGATATAAGATTAAGGAATTCAGAGTCCGTTAGTTTATTAAGCAAGCCCTGCACATTCCACTCCAAGATATGTAGCTGTTTCCGCTGTGTTTCCTAGGAGAGCGTCGCCGTAGCCGTCGTAGCCGGCCCGTCGGTAGATCGCTCCACATCTGGGACGTTGTCGGCAGTATACACTCTATTGTCAACATAGAGCTTGTCATAGTTCAAGTTTACATTTTTGCCTTCACTGCGACACTTGTTCATAAACGGGATGAGTTTTCGACGCCTATCCTGAATTTCCTTCGGGAACTGATCTGCAACCCGAATTGGAGTTGCATGCTGCTTTGCGCGGGCCCGTTGCTTAACATCGATCTTGTCCTGGTAGTAATTAAATTTAACAACGATAGGTCTTTGTTTGTTAAACTAAAAGCGCCCAATCCTATGTGCACGATCGATTTTTATTTAGTTTTTTGCATCCGTTATTTCGAGAGTATCTTCACAAAAATTAAGGATTTTTTGACGACAGTCTTCCGAGCGGCGCTCCTCATCAGTGGCTCCCTCATCAAGATTGAAGAATAATAAATTGTCTCTCATCGAGCGCGCTTGTGCATCAACAATTTCATTTCGCACAGTATCTTGATTGGATTTCAAAACTTTAATTTCATTCACTAACCTTTCATTTGCACGCATTTCAGTTTTTATTTGGTTTTCAATGATTGAGTATTTCTTTGAAACATCGTTGCAAACCTCAGAGTCAAAATTTCGGCTTTTTTCGTAATCAGTAAGCTTCTTATTGGCATCTGATAGACTGGTCTCTAAGGTGTATACTCTGGATTCGACTTTGCTTAGTTGTTGTGTAAGACAAACTACTGAATTTTCAATAGAGTCAAGCTTAGATGCAATGTTTTTCTGTGAATTTTCCATAGAATCAAGCTTTGAAAGAATGGTGTGTAGCATGGAAGTATCGGTGGCGACTCTCTGTTGCATGGGAACGCTTGGGGTGCTTGGCGGCACTGGAGTTCCGGAGTATAGTAACTGCGTCATTGACGGGGAACTCTGACTTATTGGGAATACCGAATTACAATTGCAAGGACTGTATAAAAACTGACCGCCCGCATGCTGTGCATTTTGAACTGGTGGTGAAGTGTAACTGTTCGACATTACTTGCCTCTTGAGTTCACTGCTGTCCGCTGGAGATTCCGGAGCTCGTTTACCCTTATTTCTTCCCATAGGTGTTGGTCATTAATTACTGGTAACTGGTGTAATTCAGGCTTATACAGCCGTAGTTGTTGTTTTTTTTTTTTTTTTTTTTTTTTTTTTTACAACAGCTTTATTTGCTAAAACGTTCTCATTAATATACTGCTTCTGACTGCAAATGTTCCAGCTGTATACTGTAAATGCCACCATTTACCAATAGCAGTCTGTAAACAGCTATTTATTTAATAGTCAATAATTCATGTTTACCAATAGCAATCTGTAAACAGCTATTCTTTTAATAGTCAATAATTCATGTTTGCATTTATTTATTTAGATTCTGTGCTTTACTGTATTTAGACGGCCAATGCCACCAGCTACCAATGACATTCCTAACAACCTTTGCTTATACTCAGTCTTCCTTTATCATAAATCAATCTCGGTTTGTATCAAATTATGTGATTATGCGATTTTTTAACATCTGTGTAACCCATATTCTCAAGCACTCATCTCGACATAAATGTCATTTAATTTTTTTTACTTAACCAGTTGTTTATATAACAAAAGTTAAAAACATATCATCTAAAATGTACCTTTGCCTTATCGCTATTGTTAAATGTACATATACTAGAATGGAAAATATTACCAACTTATTTTTTTTTTTTTTTTTTTAATGCATTTTTGTACCATAAATAAATGTGCCAGTAAGATGATGATGATTATAGACGCGATCACGACTATTTACGATCGCCCTTTTTTCTTTTATTATGCGTACGATTACTATGATGTTATGTTGATAACAATATTATTATTATTATTATCATTATTATTATTAGTAGTATTAGTTTTAGTATTTGTATTAGTATTATCACTTGTTATTGTAAATACCCCCCTTATATATCGATCATTATAACGCTTTATCGAACGAAAGAATTATTGGAAGTCAATAATTCATTAAATAGTTAGCTTTGTTATATTGCCCTTATTGTATATGTATATACTTGGGTGAAAATAAACGTGTTGTTCTGTTCTGTAGTTAAATCCTTTATCAATCTAGCTATTTAACACCAGAGCTTATTTTACCAATTAACCAATCACACCGTTTCGCACTGTCGCACACATCCGAGCTACCTGATAACTGTTAATAAAATCCACGTTTTCACTTTTTCACTTACTCATATATATCCACGAAAATATGTGAAATGCCAGAAAAGACACACAAAAGTGATAAAAAACGCTAATTTTTAATGATCAAAATCTCTAAAAAATCACAGGATTATATTGTAATGTACTAGTCCTATCACTGTGCGATTTACTATATTAAAATTCCTTTTCTAATTGTCACACAATTATAATAACATCAGAGCTTAAAAATTCACGTCTGCACTGTCCAGTGGCCTAATCAATATCCAGTACTGGTTTGAAATGTTAAAAGTTATTACACAGAATACATTATAACACATTCATAATTGATCTATTTGAATACACATAATACATTATAACACATTCATAATCGATCTATTTGAAAAAGTGAATCGAACAGTTAAGATCTGTCAAACAAATGTCTTTTAACAGTACGGCAAAATAGCATTGACACTTCAACACAGTTTACAACACTTTTAGTTGATGTGTATTAGCATATGCATTTATAAGAGAAAAACGTGTTTATATACAAATGAAACTGATGTTTTAATGTGAATGTATTTATTATTATTTTCGCAAATAAAAGACCGCCTGTCAGTATTTAATTGACAAACCTCAATGGAACAAAATATGAAAGAAAGAAATCGGTTTTATGTTTACACGTCTGACCTTGTGAAGGGTTGTGTCAAACATGTAAAGTATTTTTGTCAGCACGCTTTTCTCGAATATTACTGCTTATGACTGCTTTTCAACAACACGGCGTGATTTTTTACACTCTTAAAGGGATTATCAAATTAATTAGGAAAACAATATTTGTCATCAATACGGTAAGAAGTAAACAGTAAAGACGTATATATATATATACAAGACATTACTGGATACAAATTTCCAAAATTTTAAATATAGGAATAATGGTACTCCAGAGACATCACAAGGAGAGAAACCCCTATTACCATCCGCTGGTCCTTTATTTGAGGAAAGTGACCAATTGCCTATACAATACAGGACAATACAAACAACACAACACAAAACATAAAACTGATTAAAAATGATTAACTCAGTTGTTACTGCGAGTTTCTGCATATGCAGCTGTAGGTTAATTATTTTGATATTTAAACTATAAGCATATGTTAGATAATATAAAAACTGACTAAAACACAACACAAGCAACACAACCAACAACTACGGCACAATTTCTTAGTATTCTTTAGCTGTAAATTATACCAGGAGTTTCCTCTTTGTACTAATGATGTTCTGAAAATGCACTGGGCACCCATAGCCTGAACAGGATAAACACTTTGAGCAGGATGTGCAGTTCCGTCTGTACTTTGAAGAGATCAATGCTCAGTTGAAGATCATAGATCTCAACGATCGAATTAAGTATGTTTATGTTAGTGTCAATATCCAACGAAAGGCTCTAACAGCGTTAATCACGATAAGTGTAAAGAATGGGTAAGTGCGGGGCAAAAAGAATCGTTTGATTGGTGATACGAGTATATTATTAGTATATCGGCAAGCTAAATGAATTTGTTAGAAGAGCAATGTTTCAAATATCATTAATTACGTATAACTATTACTTTCTGCGGAAATCTACACACTGATTACGAGTGATGCATGAATAAATATTTGCAACTATTTATCTGATCCTCTACCTTTAAATACACTATCACAGCAACAACAACAACAACAAGAACACACAGGCACACAAACAAACACACTGTAATTTTAAGATTTAAATAACAAGATTATTTATTTCTTACGTGGATATAGGGCCTGTTTGTTACTTTTAAAATACAAATAATTATAAATATTGTAGGGTTCTAACGACTTTGCTCATGCGATACTTTATAACAGTCGTGCTACTATAAATATCATGTGCGTGAGCTGAACGTGCCAATGTTATTTCCAAACTATATAATTACCCATAATTACAACGAGTAGGTATGAAAAAGTTACAATTATTTTGGCTCTGAAACTATATTGGCGATGTTTGAATTGATAAGCCATTGCAGAAACCATCCCGTTATGATTCATCACCTCTACAATTGTTTTCGTTTTGATTGTACTGTGTGATAGATATACATGCAAGTCTCACTCATTTTCTTTATGCTGCATGTACATAAACACATACTATTCTGATGGGCTATAATGTACGCTTGTAAAGAAGTAAAAGCTTATTTGTGGCTTGTGTTTGTTTCGTGTTTAACGAATTGTGTGTTGTATTGTCAACTGTTCAGGTTTTCATTAACACCTGTGTTTAGACGATTTGATTGTGACGCTGGGACTGCACATGGCAACAATCGACATCGCTATTCGCCCTGCACATTTGTAATGCCTTCATGCTATAAATAACTATATTTGAAATATGTAAGTACTGAATAATACTACTACTACTAATAATAATAATAATAATAATAATGATATACCTTATTTGCATTACTACAATTTGATAACAGTTATGCACACATGTACTTGGCGAAGCTTGCGTTTCATTTGTTGAACAGATATTAGTATGCGTGCAACAATAAAATGAAATACGTTTGACAAAAACAGATTTGTTTACTACAAATGTTATGACATCCGTCTTAAAATTTAAATAATCTCTCAGAAAATAAACAACAAAAAATGATCATGATATGTGTTGGCAGATCTAATAATGTATTTTCGTCACAGTGTCTGATTATAGAGTTTTTATGCACTGAACGAACGTGTTTCCTGATGTTATGTCATTTTCAATTCGCATAGTTGACAACTGATTGCTGCCAAGACAGCGCAATTGCAACTAGCCAAATTGAATATTTAATTATTTTGAACCTCCATATGCTTCGCTTGTATTTTATGCCTAACATATAATTGGAAATTATAAACAAAGTTATTGTGTTCATATAGATACGCAAACCATATATAGAAGTTTTGTTTTTATAAATTCGCATTAGATCGAATGAAATGCAGTGCTGAACTTATCTCTTCATTACCATGCATTTTGTCGCTTACAAAAACCGTTATGCTGTACAAAGTATTACCATTATTTATGTTATAATAATTGTTTAAATAACTGACCTTTTGATTCGTGATTGATTTCCAAACAATCTTTTTCTATTTTTATTTTCTTGTTCTTTTTTTCATTATATTTTCATTGTATTTTTATAGATACATGTGACTGAATTCTTGGTTTGCATATCATGACCGTGACCTAACCCAACAACAAAAGCAACAACAAAAGCAGCACCGAATTAAATGACTTGAAGATAGGGTTACTCTGTCAGTCCGCCTTTCTCAGACATTACTGTTAATGACTTCATGTCAGAAACTATACGTGTTTTTGTTAATCGATAAATGGTTTGTCGTGAATTCTGAAAGAAGAAAACAGTATATATACAACACCGAAAAGACACTAATGCACACATATTTTGGAAATAATGAATGCATGCTAACTGAAATACTATCTGATAGTCAAATATAAGGTGTTTTAAACAGTTTTGACATTTCAATTATAGTTTTCAAAATACGTGATTAAAACGTTTTTGCGTTAAAATATTACAATTATTAATTCAGCCTTACCAATTTGTTAGCGCGTCCGACATTGGTTTATCGGTCAAAACTTTGACATCACCTCAGTGTTTTGAATTTTGGTTGGAGGTTTTTGTTAAAAATAATTAGTTTGCTGCTGTGTACTGTTTTAAGATATTAAAGGGACTTGTTCAGATTTTTGTATTCTTTAAAATATGCCTTTAATGTCCAAACTGGAAAAACTAAAGCATCGGAACTAAAATCATCAATTATAATAACAAGAAAAGCATAAAGATAGAAAAAGATAGAAAAAAGTGCCACCTGCGGGGATCGAATTCCGGGTCAAAAGTCCGACAAGCAAACCACTTGGCCAATCTGATTTATCTATTTGTCCGTGTACTTTATATAAGTACTCCGCAATATTCAATCGTTTCGCGTTACACACGCTTTATAATTTTATCAATATCAACTGATGATTACTCACCAACCAAACATTATTTCCAGTATATTTCTATGTCAGTAGTGCTATTTCGCTCTTTATATACAATTTTCTGTTATTTGTTTTATTTCGTGAAAAGGTCCCTTTGAAATATAAAACTTCAATTTGGTATATTAAAGGATAAAAATGATAACTAGAAAGCACTCGGAGGTATACAGCATAATGTAGCAATTTGCCAATTATAAGGAATCATATCCATACGGTGGTGCTATTCAACACCTAAACCTTTTCGTTTGTTTATTGGCTAATTTCTATCATTCCCAGAAAAAATAAGCGTATGATCCGTTCATTATTGCATTAAGTTGCTAACTAACAAGCAAGCAGACAAGAAAACCCACCGCCGACAAGAACCGCCGTGGCTGAAGTTAATTGATTTGGGTAATACAAAAGTTATAGACAACTAAGACCCGATATTACTGCCCACAAATTTCCATAATTTTATCTCGGTTGTTAATAGGATTTTCTGTTGATGCAGCTGTAGTTGTATTTTATATTTTAACACACAACGAACACAACACAAATCGCACAAAAAAAACATCAACAAAAAAAACAACTAATGTACTATCATTATAAAACTATGAATTATACTAGACTGTTCCTCTTTGCTATTATGGAAAGCAAAGGATTTGGGTATTAGTTCAATGATTATATAAAATGAACTGATGTCAGCTCAATTAATTTCGACGTTGTAATGTAATAGCATAATGTACTGAAAATGCACTAGGTGACGGTAGCTTGAACACGATAAAAATCAGTTTACACTTTGAACAGTTTGTGCAGTCTCATTAATAGTTTGAAGATACCAATGCTGAGGGTGAAGATAATAGGTCTAGACGATTGAATTGAGTGTGTTAAGGTTAGCGTCAATATCCAATCAAAGGCTCTAAAAGCGTAAGTCACATTCAGCGTAAATAATGGCTAAGTGCGGGGCAAATTTATACATTTTATTGGTGATAAGTAATATCAGCAAGATAAATGAATTGATATTACAAGGTCAATGTTTTCAATATAAATCATTGCGCAGTACTATTACTTTATTTGGAAATGTACCTTCTGATTACAGTTGATGCAATATTGGCAACTAGTTATCTGATTCTCAGCCTTTATACACATTACCAAAGAAACAGCAACACTAACACACACAAACAAGCTGCATTTTCAAGGTTCAAATGACAAGATTGTTTATTTTCTTCGTGGGTGTTCTTGCTACTTTTAACAAATAAATTATTATAAACACGAAATAATGTTTTAAGGGTTCTTAAAACTGCTCATGCCATATTGTAAAACAATTATGCTGCTAGTATATATGTTCTGTGAATGAGCAAAAGGCGCCAATGTTATTTCCAAGTACATAACTACCGATACTTACAACGAATAGGCATCAGAGAGTAACATTTACTTTTTGCACTGACACTACTGACAATGTTTTTTCTGATTAACTCATGCATACACCATCTTGTTATGATTCATCACCTCTACAATTTTACGTTTTGATTGTGAACTGTTCATTAAAGGACCGTATGAGTGCTAATAAGAGTTTCTCTCCTGCTGATGCAGCAGAACTTTTATATTGTCTATATTTGATGAACCATACAGTAATCAATGAAGAAAAACAAGGCATTTATGTTAACTGCGTGCATGAATGAATTATTGTTTTTAAGAGACTTTTAAGCTCGGCCAATCTCTCTTAAATATGTGAAATTAATGCATAGTGTCTACAGACGTCTTAACTCATTATATCTACACCAATTCCACTGTTTGAAGAATTATCTGGGAAAGTAAACAAACACGTGCCGACAAGACAAATTTTTCCAATAAATCAAACTGAAATTTCCTCCTCATAACATGTCAGCCAAATTGCGAGCACGTTACAATTTCCAGAAATATTTCACTAAGTGGAATGTAGGCCCTTGGGTTGGTACCATCACGTAAAACAAATACACTTATGTCATACAATAATTGCCATTATATGCTAACAAAAAACAGATTCACATCGCTACTAACATAAGATTATTTATTAATAAACAAAACAAGATGATAATACAGAATTATGCAGGGATAATGTTAACACACTATGCCCAAATGTGTATACAATCATTTACAAAGGACCGAAAATGCCAATGTTTGAACATCCGTATAGCAGCTCACTATTCCATCACGTTATGATACTATAATCGTTACCATGATGATCCACATTGTCGCCCTGAACGAGGTCTCTGGAAGAATCTAGGCTGAATTGCTAGTGTTGCGGAGATGTAGTCAAATGGGATAGCAATAAAGTAGGCAAACGACAGTGTTGTATATGTCCGGAGATAATTTGTTTTAAACCTACATTTTTGTTGAAATTGTTTGACCCATCCATAAATTTTCTATCGCCAAAAGCATTAAGCGTCAGTGCACTAAAGTCGGAAAGAGGTTGGTCGCTCAAACTATAGTACCCTGCTGTCAAGTAATGCTATATTATTATTTGCTGATGATATTAGACTTCAACACATAATGATAGGTGTATTTCAATATAGCATTTATACACGCGAACATGTTTGAGAAGTGCTTTTAAAAATAGCGTTATGACATAGCAATACCAAACCGGCCTGGTTTTGATGACACAATAATTTGAAACACATATGATAGGTGTGGACAACGAGCAAATGCCTATTCATAATAGTGAGCCTTGGTAAATACGACGCAATGTTGTTGTCATAAACGATTTTGCATTAAACTTTCTAAAACAAGGAAAGGCCAACAGTTTGCATTTGATAGTAACGTAACTCTAACTGTCTATACGACTCGCTTCACGATACAGAAAAGACGAATAAATGTATAACATTTAGTTTTAGTTAGAACGTTCCATTTGTCGATTGTCTCTATAAAAGAGAAATAACCTTCCAGTAAATATAAACCTTTTAATTTCGTGAACTTAATTCGTATTTTCTCATTAACAGTTACGGGTCACACAAATGGTTAGCTACATATTTGACGAAATGCCCAGTTAAGGTCGTTTGTAACAAGTCGGCTGTTAGCAAAATTCCGGTTAATTTCCAGCAAAACTCGAAAACCAAATTGTAAACTTTTATTATTGCTCAAAATAGACAGATTACAACATACTACACAACAAAAACAAAACAAGTAAAAGCGTGAGACGTTTCCACACCGGAACATACATCATTTCTTCAATTCAGCTTTGGGCACGTTTGTCTAGAAAGAAGATAGACGCTGGTGCCAACATAACTAACTTCTGCAGTAAATCAAATTTGCAATTTTCTCAGACGCTGATACGTAACGTGCTGATAACCTTCCTTCTGCAACTTATCACAACGATTCTACTGTACATAGATGAAGCGAGAGAAAGTGAATGTGTTTATTGCAACTAATAGGAGCGAACGATGTTTTCATTAAACATTATGTCCATAGTGCTTTTAATACATAGGTGCAAATGCGTTTATGTTTGATTCGATAGCGTGTTTTGGGTGTTTGTTGTTGTATAAGTAGTAGTACAAGTCATTTGATATATAGGTATTATGAAACTCCAGCTTTTAAAAATTGTTTAAATACAATTCGTGTTAGCAACAAATCAGTTTTGATTTGAGAAATACATACAAATTATTGATTTGTGTATATATATAGTATTCTTATAAGTTAATTACATAGCTTATTACTTCTCCAAGCACCTCAGACATTGCATATGGAATTCGTTGTATTCATCGATTAGCCTTATTGAATTCATCATTTTTTCACAAACATAAATTATTTGATAATAAATAAGGTTATATGATAATCGTCAGAGAACAAATTGCCAGGTTCCAACAAGTAAATACCCAACTAAATATGACAAATGTGTATGTTAACAGATTCAGTTTTAATTATTTACTATGTGTTATTTTTTTGAATGAAAAAAAGCATGTTCGTGTTTATCAATATTTTCAGATTGTGTGCGATGTTATTATTCATTCGTTATTTTAAAACCGGACGGACGTACGTTCGGATGTCCGGACGGACGGACGGAAAGACAGACAGACATACAGACTCTATTACCGCAACATATACCCAACAACAACAACAACAACGAAAACAACGACGACGATAACAACATTAACTATTACTACTACTACTACTACTACTACTACTACTACTACTACTACTACTACTACCACTACTACTACTAGTACTACGACTACAACTACTACTGCTGTATACGGCGTAATGAACGTAAGAATTAACCTATAATTTGGTTATTTTTGAATAAGTCGATAGTTTTCGCCTGCTATTTGTAAATAACCCTTTGGACTGCACATAGTTGTCAAATTAATAGCTGCGAATTCAGATTAAAGAGTAATAAAGTATAATAATTATTATTTGTTCTGGGTACTTTAATGATCAATCATTTATTATAATAGAGGTTTTTAAGAGCATCATAACCCCCCCCCCGCCCCTCCAACTTTTTGAGGCTCATTTATTGGCAATATTGAAACTGTAAATATTTTATTGTAAAAGCATTAATGAAACAAAACATAAACTGAGACATAATTTAGCTATGTTTTGCTGTTCAAATGACGTGGAACGATGAATCACAATATCAATTTGGTAGCTTTGGAGAATTTCGTTGGAGAAAATTATTAACGGATTTGTCATGAAAACTGACTGCTGCAATCAATCACAACTGTAATTTTCTAATCCAAGCCGAATGTAAGAAAGCTTAAGAAAAAGTCATTTACTGAGATGCACGACGATGACCCGTGAGTTGTACTATATAATGCTAGGTCTTGAAATCTTTTCAACAAGAAGGGATTTAGCTGATAATTGTATTTACTTCATTTCCTCGTGCCTCAGAAAGTTGCAATGCTATTGCTCTGGTGAACATTGAGTAATTAAATTGTAATTCAATTGAAATAATATCCTCTATAATTAACTTGTGTGGGGAATGGTCATGAAATTATTTCTACGGCCATTCTCTCCCTACCTCTGATTCAAGTAGGGCAGTTGTCAGTTACTGGCATAAGTATGTGCACTTAGTACTGGTAAACCAACTTACCCAGAAAAAGTGTGAGTAGGTTAACTGACCGCAGTTATATGACTGAAATACTGTTGAATACGGCGAAAAATCCAAACAAACAAACAAACAAACAAACAAACAATTTAATTTGTATTGCAACGCTATGAGGTTAAAGTTTATTTACAAATGCGCGTTTTGTGATTAATTCTGGGCTAAGTGTGAGGTTCGGCATGCCTTTAAAACGGTTTACGCCCCAAAGGTGTTTTTGCATTGACCGTTCCAAGGCAGGGAACGCAGCTTAAAAAATATTTGGTGTTTTGTGTCTGGTGTGTGATTTCTATGTTTTCCATTGTGTATTTTCTTTTTTTAAGTGATTATCTCCTGGCTAAGTGTGAGGTTTCGCATGCCTTTAAACTGGTATAAATCCCCAATGCTTTGCACAGATCGTTCCAACGCGGTGAACATCATTTTTATGTTGTGTGTTATGTTGTATGTATTGTCCTGTATTGTATAAGCAAGTGGTCACTTGCCTCAAATAAAGGACTAACGGATGGTAATGAGTGTTTCTCTCCTGATGAAGTCTCAGGAGTTTCATTATTACTATATTTCACAACTTTTGTCCTTTGTGAGCCAATGAAGCCGATTTAAGTAAATTATGTTATAGCAAGAAAATGCAGTGACTAAACTGAGCGATTATGAAAGATACCGGTAGTAGATGTAGATGTATTTAAAGCGGACATATGTATAATGAATGCAGCTTTTTAAATAAAGATAAACGCTAGGTATAAAATGTACATTCTATGCTGACTCTAGCATTGAGTATTCTTTAATGGAAATCAATACATCCCTTACACATGCCTAGCACAAAATGCTAACATTTCATATGAACCAAAATTGTGCAGCCAATATTTAACGTTACATTGTCTTTAGGAATAATATTAAAATGCAATATATGTTCACTATAAAAAATCAAACGTTTTAAAAATTATGAATTACTTTCTTTTAATAATTCATAGAACAGTTAGAATAGATATAAACATTGGAAGAACATATGTACACAGGCACCACTTAATCAGACATGCGTTGTCCACAATGTTTATTAGGTGCATGAATATGGTGTCAAAGGTCGTTGCTTTAGAGGTATATGTGGGAAATAACACTAATTAATAAGTAATTGAATCCCACTTACACTGTGGAGAATGTAAATATTTGCTTACGCTGATTGAATATGATACTCTTTTTTTTTTTCTTCCAGAACAAGCACTCTGTTAAATGGATACTAGTATGCGCGTAGTTCGTACTCTGTTACATGTTGCTCTGAGAAGAGATTTTCTTCTGCTCTTGTACATGCGAACATGTAAATGAACTACTTGTAAACGTCTTTTAATGACACAATCTGGGTAAGTGAGTAGAGAACACGTGCAATTTAAAATGAGTTAAAGCTTATGCCGCCATCGTAACAATACCTTTAGGAGAGTCCTTACGCATTTTTTTATGATCTCCGCCAATAAGGTTATGTTTTGACGGCGTTTGTTGGTCGTTTTGTTTATTAGCCATTCTAACACGGCACGCGGCTAGTTTTCTATAGATGAAGAAGGAAATCAGCCGTGGGTTATTCTGCAACAAATCATGGGCGAAGCGTAATGTTTAGAAAACAGTTCCGGAAATTTGAAGAAATTGTTCCGTAAAATGCATGTGCTTAAACGCGCGATAGCAAAATTTTGACAATGAACTCATTTCTTCATTATGTAGCGCAATGAGACCACATTTGTTCTACATATGTTATATATAAGCTCACAAAACGTTTACGTTTAGTTAATATGCTTTAAATTTGCGCTTGTTGGCATAATATTTTCACTGTATTTATCAATAAGTATGACGTCACATTGGTTCTCGACTCACTGTTTATCAATTAAAGCTGACGTCATTTGGAATTGTTATGATTTGTTGACGTCACTAAAACGCACGTGTGAATGTACTTTGTGGAAAATGGGCGGAGTATAGATAAAAATAGTTCCAATTCATAACCTTGAACAATACAGACGAATTATATATACGATCGTTTTAGAATCGAAATAATTGACGGGCAAGCGTTGGTTATTGCAGTAATAAGCAACGGTTTGTCGTTCCGATGCTTGTTATCAAACCACTCGGCTATCGGAACGACAAACCGTTGGTTATTACCGCAATAACCAACGCTTACCCGTCAATTATTTTTTAAGCAATGCAAAGTGTTATGAAGTGATTTACATGAACTTTTCTGGGAAGGTTGGAACAGGGCCAATTAAATATGAGTTTGGCGATGATCCGGATGATCCGGAGGCTTTTAAAAGGCTTCGTTATTATTATTGGGCAAACATGTGCTAGCATTAACAATGGAATATTAAATATTATATTACCAACATTTTTGAAAACTCTCCTAACACGGCTAATACCTAATGATTGCTCACGTATCCGTAACATTTATTTGTTTTGGATGTTAGTTTCAGCGAGCACATAATTAAGTTAAGTCAGTAATAAAAAAACACA
The DNA here is from genome assembly GCA_027627225.1 of Congeria kusceri. Lineage (NCBI taxonomy): Eukaryota > Metazoa > Mollusca > Bivalvia > Myida > Dreissenidae > Congeria > Congeria kusceri. The sequence continues at coordinate 14,944,993 of CM051025.1, read as the reverse complement.
CACTCGACATCGATTATTAGCTCAGGTGTAAAAATTATTTCCTTGAAAATGTTATCTTAACCTTACTTTCTTAATTATTATTAACCATCGATGTTGATTGTTTGCTTATAGAGGAAACAATATTAAGTTCAGAACACAACTATTTAAAATCGATATTTAAAATGTGTGTATTTATTATGGCATTATGAATGGGTTTGATGTTTGCCTGGAATGCCGCGAACAAAATACTTCACAATATATGTTAAACTCAAACCATCCCAAATGAAATAAATGGCAAATATATAATACAATACCAGGAAATGAATTATCATTAAATAACTCAAATTGCAAAATATTATTAAATAATAAATTTGCATAGAGATTCCATATATTTAAGTCAAGTGTGAGGTTTAATGAGCTCTGTTGTAATGACAGTTCCAAGGCGATGATCCCATTTTAAATCAGTTTGTTCTTTTTTGCATCGTTGCTTCAAAACTATAGGTAATTGATCACTTGCCTCAAATAAAAGACCAGCGTATGTTAACATTGGTTTCTGTCCTGGTGATGTCTCTAGAGTATCATTATTCTTGCATTCAGAACGCTGAGCAATAAAGGAAAGATGTCATCTCAATGTAAAATACAATTTTGCTATTCAAGAAGACGTATTGAAATCAGAATCGCACAAGGAAATTTATTCTTATCGATTTGATATGATAATCTTAGTTAGTGTCCAGTAATTATTTGCATAATTGTTCGTTTTGATACATATTGAACATGTTTACTTGTCAATAATAAATTTCCATACAGAGACAATGACAATAATTCCCGTATTGAGTCGGCGACTTCATGCAGGTTTTTGTAAAACTAAATGATCCTTCCATTTGCGTCCATTAAAGGAATCAAATATTGACGCCCCGCTCATGCCCCAATGCGGCAACAAGATACCAAACCATATTGGTGCAGAGTATTACCTGAGTTGTTGTTTTTTTTCCAAATTGCGAAAAGTATAAAAATGTACGTTGCAAAAAAATCAACAATGTGAACCGATTTGTCACGGATTAATGATTGTCTCTGAAACATTCTCCGAACGTATATTAGTAAAATCAAACGCAGGTGCAACCAATAAAATAAGGCAAATTGCTGTAAGACTGGACAATAAAAATGCTTTAATTTATCAGAACAAACATTCCTTCGTTTGAGGTGTAGAGCAGTAAAGCATGAGGTCAATGTGCATCGTAATGGTTCTATCCTAATGGCATCATCTTGGGACCGTGTTAAAATAGATTACGTTCAATGCAAATCGGGATACTTCCGCAGCTACTTATTGTGTTTCGTCTTAATTTCTAACCGTTCTTTTGCAGATGTACATGGGCAAGTTATTGATATTATCACTTACTATTGCTTTAATTATATATTAGTTAATAAACCGAGTGTGTTTATTTTGGTTGGGTTACACATTTTAAACAGGCTGTTGAGCTTCAGAATATTTCTTAATATAAACTTATGTTATTTGTACAAAATATGTGACTCTCGAAGATGCACAAAGTGTTTTTCATTACAAAATTTATCTTACCGTGCTACATGCACTTTAATTTGTAATAAATTTAATGCTGATTATGCGTTATTGCGCCATCGTAATCGACGTTATATCAGATATACGTTATGTACATATTTTAAGAAAATTCCATGAGAAATTATACTACTAGTATTCAAATTTATTATGAAACTTTACCCATACTAAGATCATTTACTTAATGTAAATTATCAATTGTATTCTCACATATGAAAAGGGAATTTATTTTCCTTTCAATGCTGTATTCCAAAACACGAGAGAAATACGATTGACAAATGAAGTGTATTTCGGAGCCATGAGTTTTCAGTATACGATGTAAGAGATTGACAAAGATCGTTGGAATGGCAGCTCATTGTATTCGTTGATTCTGTGGCGAATATTGACGTATGTGAGGCTAAACATTAATCAAGACCGCGTTGGTTGTGAGGCAATTGTTATAACATGATGTATAGGCGGTAAAATATCGGAAAATACCGTACTATCATATCAAATGCGATCATGTTTTGTGGCGATTATTACATATAGTATGTTCAAGATTAAGAAATACCATTCTGGTTGCGAGCTTATGTAAGTATGATAAATATTGCACCTGTTAAGGCTGAACATTATGTCTGTGGCGGATCCGTGGTCTAGGGTAACGCACAGGATTTGCAACCCATAGGTCGCAGGTTCGGGCCCTCGCTAAACCCTAACTTAATAACTCGTCTTACGCATGAGGCGTAAAACCATGTGCAGTGTACTAGGTTGTTCACACCGGGCACTAAAATACACAGACGGGGCACTATCCCCTGTCCCGCAACTAACAATCATCCTGGGACGATGGACAAATGGGAGACAAACTCGGTGCGCTCGATGAAAATTCACCACAAACACCTGTAATATGGTATAAATTACCTCCTTTATTTCGCAATTGTGACAGTTGTGAGATTGCAGCAATCACGTGCCTTATCGAACAGTTAAATATGGTGCATAACCTTCGGACAGTGAAACTGTCTTTAGTATGCAAAGCATGTAAACCGTGTACATTCTGTTACTTATGAACATATCAAACTTTAGCCGTATAAAATTGTTATTCTTTAACACTATTTCAACATAAATGGCATAAAAAGAGAAAGAAACACATACTTGTTATTATGAAAGTGCTACATTTACTATGTTGACTACTGACTTTAAAATATTTTTACCAGCTATCACATCATATGCATGCATACAACATTTAAACTATGCTATGTGGCCTTATTTAAAACACATTTGAAGATTTGTATCCGTCGATTCATGTCATATTTAACTACGCTGTCATTGCCAGAAGTCTCATAAGCAATCATTTTAGTGTATTCTTATTTACGTTTTGTAAATTTCTAAGAATACAACAATTTGAAATTGCAGGAGTCAGCGTGACTAAACATATCATTGGCATTAGCTACGGTACAATAATAAAAGAAATAATGCTTTAGTGTAAACAATAATCATTACAGTACAATGGAAACATTAGTTGAAAAATCAATAAAGGGTTTAATTTATAATTGAGTTATAATTATCTGCTAGAGATTAGTGTTATATTTAGTTCTTTTGGGATTGAATAAGCTTTGAATATTTAAGAAATAATTGACGGGTAACTGTTGGTTATTGCGGTAATAACCAACGGTTTATAGTTCCGATGCTTGGGAATTAAACCACGAGGGTGGTAGCCCGAGTGGTTTGATGACACGCATCCGAACGACAAACCGTTGGCTATTAACGCAATAACGAACTGTTACCCGTCAAAAGGCCTTTCCCAAAACTAAGTTACTTCCCTTGCGTAATCACGATGTCCCCTGTTCACTTCCGGCGACGTTTATTGATTATAAGGCAGGATAAGCGTATTGATATTTAGCGAAAAAACATGCAATTTATTTGATTTTCAATCTTAAAATTGTGTTGATGTCGTAAAAATAAATTTACAAATATCAACATTTGTATATAATATACATCATGTACGTTATTCATCAATTTAGTTAAATTATTATTTTGATTTTAAACAATATTGTCTACTCTTTGCAGATTGACAAACAAACTGTACACAGTACGTTTAACGGTTATTAAGCAACTAAACACAAAAATAGCGATTTCAGTATCTAAACAACCTGTGCCTTCATCATGTATAAATTTGCATTATTAAATAAAATAAATAAAAAGCTGTTGTTAGTAAAATTATTTTGCTAAGTAACTCTAAGCTACATTCTTCTGGCGACTAAAATTACAAAAATAAGGTATCATCACAGAAATTTTGAGCGTTACTCCGATGTTTTTTACAGCAACTTCTTATTTGAATTCCATACATATTTGTGTTTAACTTTAAAGCTTTTTTTATTGCAGATATTATTGTTGTGTGCTAAATTTTATACGGTGCTTGAACAGGCTTCGCTTTAATCTTGAAATATAATGTAACAAAACAACTTTCTTTTTAATGACTATTTACACAATATTACAATAACTAAAGATAATGTCACTCCTCATTAAATGTTATAACTGATGTTGTACTAAGGAGATTAAGTAAGTAATTTGTTATTATTGTGTCATGTGTTTAAACACTGTGCATGATAACTTCATATAATCAACGAAACAAATAACACCCAACCCAATGGGTCTATGTGTCACCAAGAAATAGATCTGTCGTGATAATTATGTACATAATAGGGTGAGGATCTATAATAAAACAGACATAGATATATACATTTTGAAAAAAGTTTACACACTTCAGAGTAAGTAATTAACTAAGCCAACAGAAGAGTCTTATATACGTTTGAATAAATATTTTATACTTGTTGAGTCTGTTTGATCAAGTATTTAGTTTTCCTTCATGTATATAACTCTAACTGAGATTATTTCTTCATTTCTGTTGGAATCGTGGTAAACAAACAACATTTTATTATTGCAGCAGCTACGGTAATTCCCGTTTGTTTTAGAAAACACAACACGATGAGCTCTTAAATGTTCACCACCTTTCAATTCTTCAGAATTGAAAATTAAATGCTGTGCTATATTATTTCACTCTTAAATTTAAACCTTTATTATTTCGAAACAGTGTTTAATGCTTTTAATTATGTTCTGTTCTGTTCAATAAGGTGGCGAAATTTCATAGGGTGATAATTGCCAATAATAATTCACATGACTTTAAATGGATCTCTAAAATTAAACAAATATTAAATATTACAGGTAAATCCAATGTATGGCAAGAACAAACTACGCCACACATAAATCTCTGTCCCAACAAGTAAAGCGAGTGCTAATTGACCAAAACATTCAGCAGTGGCATGCGGAAATGAACCAATCTAATAAAGGCAGATTTTATTACTCGTTTAAAACCACACTCGAATTTGAGAATTACCTTAAGATACTACCTAAGTCTAAGTATTTACCTATTTTTAAGCTCCGCACAGCTAACCATCACTTTCCAATAGAAACTGGTAGATGGAATGGCACACCAGAAAGAAACAGACTTTGTACTTTTTGTAATGAAAATTACATTGGCAATGAAGAACATTATCTTTTAAAATGCACCCAATTTACTACAAACAGACAAGAAATCAGTGAAATCTCGAGACATATTTGCAGAGACAATAAACTTAAGTACATAATGTCTTTAGAAAAGTACGATAAACTTCATAAACTAAGTAAATTAGCAATTACTTTGTTAACAAGTGTCAGATAATGTGTTATACTATTTGTGTCTTACTATTTATACATTTATATTTAGTTTTAATGCTGATTTTTAATTGTGAATTTGCCCCCATTAATGCAAATATAACTTTCAAGTTCGCTTGCAAAACATATGTTTGTTAACCGTGAAGCAATTGTTTCTCCAACTATTGTATAACCAAATGTATATTTTTCCTCTTACTGCATACTTGTATGCCTGAGATGTAAATAAAGTTCTGTTCTGTTCTGTTCTGTTCTGATAGGCAAAGAACAACAACGGAGACAACATTTTAAAATGTGAGATAAACTTAAATTTGAGACGCAAACAATGGAGACGAAGTGTGGCCTGTTAGTTGTCTCTGCATGTAGATCTTAATCATCAATGCATTACGCAATTACACGGATTCGCGGTGTTGTTCTAAGGGCAATTTGATAAGATCCCAGCGGTTTGTGGCTTTGGTATTTTTATGACCCCTCATCAGTCAGTATCCATAGAGAGAACATGTGGTGGTATTTATGTATGGAAAACAACCGTTCAAGACCAGACAAGGAGACTACTTCTTTTTTTTCCGGATACCTGTCATACGGACATTCGGCCTTAGTAATAAGTTTAAAACGATACTATATTTAGTTCTAATAAATTTATTTGTGTAAGATATATCCTCTATGAGTTTAAAAAAAAATAATATTTAATCAAAAACATATGGTTTTAAAAATGTCCATTACAAGTTTTGAAATCCGCTTGGTCTTAGTTGTATACTACTGTATATGGCAAGCTAGGGAAAACGTCGCCAGAAGTCGTTTTTCAAATATGGCTTATGTGAATTCGCAATAACGGGAGGTAATTTCCAAGGGAGATCACCTAGTTTGGGAAAGGCCTATTATTTCGATTCTAACACGATCTTATATAGAATTTATATTTTTAAAGGTTATGGATGAGAACTATATTTATCTATACTCCGCCCATTTTCCGAGAAGTGCATTTACACGTGCGTTTCTGCGACGTCAATAAATCATAACAATTCCAAATGACGTCAGCTTTATAGATAAACATTGAGCGAATGACGTCATACTTATCGATATAATACAGTGAAAATATCATGCCAAAAAGCGCAAATTAAAAACCTATTAACAAAACGGAAACGTTTTTGTGAACTTAAATATAAAATATGTAGTAAAAATGTGGCTTAATTGCGCTACATAATGCAAAAATGATTTGTTTGTCACAATTTGCTATCGCGCGTTTAAGCAAGTGCATTTTACGGAACAATTTTTCCGAATTTCCCCGGAACTATTTTCAAAACATTAAGCTCCGCCCATAAATAGTTGCAGAATAACCCACAGTTATTTTCCTTCTTTATGACAGAATATAAATTAACTACGTTGATTAAGTTGGTTCAATAACTTCATGGCAAACTGTAGACCATGTGTTAAAAGCAATACTAAATTATATGGATTCATAACTTTCATACGCTTTGGTTTTATATCATAATGTTTTAAGCATTATATGCTATAATTCTGAAAGACAATTTACTGACTTAAACTAAAACATTCTCCTGACTGCAATAACAAATATATTTTCACCAGTTTTCTGATGTTTTGGCGTTACAGTATTCTCCAAAATCAGGTTGTAGTGCATACCCATTATTACAATAATGACACGTTTAAAGTAATAGTAGGATACATTACAAAACAAAACAATCTACAACAATATAATTATTTTATAAGGAAAAAGAACAGTCAACGTTATGACTGAACATCTTCGAAATGCATACGTAGCTGTCCATTATAAGACGGAAGACACAGTTTAATAAATGCAGATTAAAAATGATTTTACTGGAATATTGCAAATAAGTTTATGATATCACCTGTAGAAAAGTATGAAATAATAAAATAAAAGAAATAGTAATTTAACCTGTTAAAGTCTCATTCCCATCACATATCCATGAAGAAGTAAAATGTAAACAATGTGCAAATTACAGCTGCATCAGCTCGATAGAACCCGTATTAATAGAACAAGGTCTTTCTTTAAGGCAAGAATCAAATTGCGAAAACAACAGAGCACAATTCAAAGAAAAACACGTAACAAACACAAACCACGCATATGAATAAAACTGGGGTCATCGCCTTGGAACGGTCAATTCAAAGCATTGCCGGTTTAATGGGCAACCGAACCTTACACTTCTTCAAGTCTTAGGGTGAGGGTAAGACACGCATAGAGCTAATACAAATAATTGATAAACAAATTTGATAGATTTGAGTATTCATGAAAGGGACGGTATTTACCATCCTATTCTTAATCTTAAGAATAAAAATAAAGAACACTTTTGAAACTTTAATGTTATAAGAACTCATTAAAGTAGAATCTAACTTGTTATTCGCCATCTCTAATTACATCATTCTTTATCTGGAACAATTTGTTAATGACATAAGCAACATTAGTACACAGTATATGCAAAGCTGAAGTATATTTCTTGAGTCCAAGTCTATTCTTTATTCTTAAGTCTAAGAATTGGTTGGATAATATGGGCCCTGAAGTAACGCACACAGAACATGTCCTGTCTGAAAAATGACGTGCAGCAAAATTACCTGCCATGGCAATCTGCTATTCTTTTGGCGACATGTTTACGAGGATCTGTCTTCTGGAAAGAATGCGGTGTCTGTTTAAATTAGATTTCATTGATGACAGAGTTGGGAAACACCGACGTCATGTTTGATTAGTAATTGAAACTAGAATTATGCAAACGATTTGTATATTTTATTCTATTCAATATTAAGGTAGTACTGTAATTTTTTATTTATTTGTTTCAATTCGACACACAATAGTTTGACAATGTTGTGCAAATCAATAGCTAGTGCTCGTATACATTGAGAAATAAATCTATAAGTTGTGCAATATGCCATCTTTAATATAGCATTGATTCGATGGAATATTAAAAACTATAAACAACTGACAACCGTAAAGTTTTAATACATCAAACAAAATGTATATATACGACATATTTGATTGACGTTGCTAATACTAGTCTCATGTGGAGTGTGTATTTGCAGTTATAGACTACGTTTGGGTTGATAGACTACTATCTCTTTCCATAGCTAGGTTTATCTGGCATAATCTGATTCTGTATTCTACTTTGATACGTATGTCGCGTAACTGTAATTAAATAGGGACTAACCGTAACAAGACTCATAATAAGTATGAAAGAAGTGGCACCATATAAAATAGTTCAGATTACCAACTTATGACAACGTTATGATAACGATAAAAACGTGCGTTATATTATAACGGTATAGCATGTAGTATTATTGAAGACGCTTCCACTATACCAGTAACAATGAACACCTGCTTTTCTCTTTTGACGTGTGGTTAATACAGGTGTTTTTATTGTTTATATCAGGTATGTTATACTGGTTTGTTTCGTGTCGCATATGTTTGCTTGTTTTCTAAGGGTCCATTTTTTCGGTATTAATATTATGAACAGCTGGATGTTCCACCGCCTTGTTCATTGACGGATGATTATAGTCATTGTCGATGCATATACTTGATATATGATTATATTTACGTCAAGTATATTTATAGACAGATGTGTTTCTTTTGCTGATATAGTATTGTGACGATTTTAGCAAGCTGACTTTGTATTTAAGTAGGTCTTATTGAGGTCTACTCATAAATCATTGGTAAGGTTGATCTTTGACCAGGCGGTCTGTCAAACTTTCAGGTGTTGTAACAGTATCGATATAAAACTTTTAACAACAAATAATACGCAAAAAATCATGTCGATTATAAATCAAATTAAAAATAATAGATATACATTAATGAGAAAATGAAATATGTCAAAAGGCGATACAAAAATGTTCTTTAAAAAAAATATATTTTCATATAAAATATGTACTTTTTACAATACTAATTTGAGAATCTACGCGTTTTCGTATGTCTTTTAAAAGTACAGATGAATCTGGCAACGTCGCAATTACTATTGATAATTATATCCGACAACACATTTTATGGAATATTTAGCTTCTCTCGATCATTGTTTGCAAACAAAAGCCTAAGTAATTGTTTCCATTGGTTTTGGTGACTTTAGGCAATAACATTCGAAACTGGTCCATAATTTCCTCAGCAAGACAGTTCCTATTCTTTCTCAGAAGTTTTATTGCTTCTGTCCTGTTTCGGAATGCAATTTCCTTCCGTCTGACATAGCCCTGGAATTGTGCTCAACCATGTTCCTAAAACGTCTGTACTCAAGTCATTACGTTTCGTTTTACCATTGCATCTCACGTAGTGTAAATGGCCCAATGCAAGCACTGTTTCTGTTAAAATAGGCATGCACTAAAATTCTAATAAAGTCCAAATGCTACAAAACATTAATTGAAGGGAAATACAATTACAAACTGGCAAAATACAATCTGTAAAGCACACAAAATACGTAGGTATGATAAATAATATTCAATGATACCGCAGAGGTCAAGATAAGGCGCGTTCACGCGTAAATTACGTACAGAAACTAGGAAGATACCCAGAAAAAATAAAATTTGTAAGTACATTTACGCACAATGTTTTCCCGATATTCGCGTACACTAGTGACTAAAAGACAGAACCATATATTTTGACAGGCCTGCAAACCTCAATGTGTAGTCCAGCAACAAATGTCTTAAATGTCTATATGTCCAGCAACAAATGTCTTAAATGTCTATATGTCCAGCAACAAATGTCTTAAATGTCTATATGTCCAGCAACAAATGTCTTAAATGTCTATATGTCCAGCAACAAATGTCTTAAATGTCTATATGTCCAGCAACAAATGTCTTAAATGTCTATATGTCCAGCAACAAATGTCTTAAAATGTTAAGATTTCGCACTTGAAACATTATTGTAGTCAAATGGTATAGCTACAATCTTCTGCTCATTTCGTAATGCATTGTCGAATATAAATTTAACCCACTTATCATCCTTAGAGTGTACATTTACCCACACAAATTCTGGAGAAAGTGTACATTTACTCCCACAATTGTAGTATTAAGCGTACATTTACCCCCATTACAAATATTTATCTGGAGCACTGTTTTACCGATACCATTTGCCAAAATAGCCATTTTAATATTTTCGTGAACCGATCAACGGATACATTTTGTCGTCTTGTATATGTTTAATTGACACTGATTTGTTAAGTACCAAATTTGTACTAACACCAAATCAGCTATAATAATTCATTCGATAAAGCTCTGGAATCTCAAATGATGTTCTGTAGGTTCGTTCCTAGATTTGGAGATTTTTTTAATCAAATACTACTTCATGACAGAAGAATAATTATTTATATTATTAAATAATGTTTGCTTTGTGTATCATCCCAAATAATAATAAATAAACCACATGACTAAAAACACCAGGAAAAAGAGAGACTCGACATCTTGACTAATGTTGCAATTTGCAAAAACTGTAAACACAGCCGTTTGTCCTACTTCGCTAAAGAAGAAAAGACATAAGCAGACTAAATATTTCTCTCTTAGTAAAAGATTAATTGAGTGAACAACTATGTTCAAGCATATCGAGGAAAGCATTTTCTTAAAATACCGCATTCAGTCACTGTGTTATGTATTGATCTTGTGCAGGATAATATGTTCATACAATACGCGCATAGAAACGAGATGATAATTATGTTACATTTCATAATACGTTCAAATTGAAACTTCTAACATGATACTCGCTAATTTTTCTATAAAGAACAAAATTATCGTTGTTAAACCACCCAATAAACAACACAAAAATAAGTCCCGATTCTGAGTAGGCCATTATTAGTACTCCGCGTTACATCGTATAGCGGAGTGCTTTTGTCCTTACAGACATGAGAAAACAAACCGGTTTTGTATGGTTCAGTGATTGTCGCTATTTATAGAAGAAAATAGTTGTTGAAATCAGTTCTAGCGAGATCGTCTACGTGGCAACATCAAATTCAAATTCATTGTTTCGTATATATATGTACACATGTATATGTATATTGTATAGAGATTATAGTTATTTCGAGCATGCTCGGAGAGAGTCCGTAATTCCTATGTTCTGAAGAATGGATAAAAGTGCATTGCTACGTACGCACGGTTTTTCCCACTGGGTCGTTTTTCGTAGGCGGCTGCCATTCTTGTGAAGAATATATGGTTACATCTGTATTTTTGTAAATAGAAATATATAAAATGTTTCTTTACCAAACGAAACTATAGTTTATTTGATTTTTCCAATTGTAAAAGTAAATTTAATACAGATTTTACCAAAGCATGCGTTGCTGTACAGTAATAAATAACTGTTAAGACATTGTTGCATGGTATATTGCTGTACACTTGAAGAGGTTCTAACGTTCATGTATGTATTTTGTTAACTAGTCGCTAGTAGAATGTTCTTGTATTTGAACACACGTTGATTATTGGTACAATGTGATCGTTGTATTGTAACTTTGTTCTACCTTATATCCGAATCGTTGTTTATTGGGCGATAAACCACTATAAATAGAAAATTATTTCTTAATTGTAACACATACCGATGAGGCAATACATGTATTTAATGAATCAACACGACTTGCATTTGACCATCTTTTGGTCGTTGATATTCTATTGCTCTGACGAACCGTTAACCAATTAACGGTTATTTAAGCGCCAATTGAATATAAACGAGTAATATATTGCATTACTCTTGAATTGGAGTGCTTTGATATTAATGTTTATTTACTGCATTTTCATTGAGATTTGGTGCGCCTATCAACCTGAACATCCGACGCGTTTCAAATGCGGTGATTCCGAGTTTCGGAGGTTTTGTTATTTTGTTTTGCTGTTTGTGTGTGTGTTGTATAGGAAATAAGTGACTGGCTTTAAAACGAGAATAAAGAAGTTGATTTCAAATAGGAGTTTTATACTGATGACGCATAAAGCGGTTCGTAGTCATTGACATCTACACATGTGCGGCTAGATTTTAAATTAGAGGGGGGGGGGGGGGGCGGACATAGTAACTGCCAACAAATCGCGGTTGGTTTCTCTGACATAAAATGCCATTGAACGGATGTTATTATTGCATATTAATTGATTGAAGAACACGATCTTGGCAACGAAATGCATATGTTTAAGTTACTGTGATGTTTAAACAAGAACACTAACTACGGGTGCTGGACGCTCGACTTTCTCGAATTTGATAGTAGTGTAGAATTTTGTTAACTGTGATGAAGTGTCTGAAAATTCAAGTACATACCTCACATAGATATTGAGAAATTGGACTTAAAGGTAAAATTCTAAGTTGAAAAAGGGCAATAACTCCATCAAAATCCTTGATATAGTTACCCCATCTTGTCTACAGAATGGGTTCATAACTGTGATAAAGTATTTTGAGTTTCAAGTCATACCTCTTATAGTAATTGTGAAATTTGATCTTAAGCGAAACTTCTTAGTTCAAAAAGGGGCAGTTACCAAACGAAATCCATGATAGAGTTACCTTCTCTTGATTACATAATAAATTCATCACTGTGATCAAGTACTTTAAGTTTTAAGTCAATACCTCATACAGGTATTGAGAAGTTTGACCTAAAGTTAATATTGTATTAAAAAAGGGTAATAACTCCAACTAAATCACTGCAAGAGCTACCTCCTCATGTCTGCAGACTGAGGTCGGTACCGTAAACAAGTATCTTGAGTTTCAATTTAATGTCTTTGATAGTTATTGAGAAATGTTAAATTTAACGAAAAATGTCTAAATATTCTAATTTGTAAGTCGAAACAAGGGCAGATAACTCTGGAAATACAAATCACTATGTTACCTGCCTTGTAGTAATGAATTACCCTTTTGATAGTGAACACGTAATGAAAGTTTCAAATGGATACCTTTGAAAGTTTCTGAGAAATGGACTCTGACAAAAAACTTAATAAAAAAACTTAACCAAAAATCTTAACTAACAAAGACGATGACGCAGACGCATACGACAGAGCGACGACAATAGCTCGACTTTTTTCTTCGAATAGTCGAGCTAAAAATCCATAAAAATAATTCTTCAATGCGATGTATAGGTTTCAATCATGTTTATGTTTTGTGCTGGGTTGTGCGTATTGTCCTGTATTATATAGGCAATTGGTAACTTGCCCCAGATACATGATTAGCGGCTGGCAATAAGGGTTTCTTTCCTGGTGATGTCTCTGGAGTTTAATTATTCTTATATTGTTATGTAAATATGCATATAAATCAACATGATTTAAACTGAATTAACATAATATTATTATACTAAATATGTTTTACCGTATAGCTGTGAGTTGAATACTTTAAAAATGTCCTTGAAGAATACGAAATCAGTGGAGATAAATGATTTTTATAAATATATGTTTATGACATTTAAAATTGTGGTTTGGTTCCTTTTTCTTGCATTTTAAAATGTTCGGGTCGGCGGATCCGGAAACTAGAAACTCTGGCGTAACGTTTAATATAGTTAAAATATAATAGCCAGAATCGTATGCGGAGTCTGTTAGGCGGTATGGGGTTTTATGATTCTGCGTTATTCACATGCCTGTCACGGGCTGATATAAATCAGTTAACTGGAACAAACGTAAGGCTACATTGATCCCCAGTGAGTCATTCAGGGACAACAGAAGTGGTTCCCCAAAATGTTTTGTTATTTTGTTATCATTGACGTCCTTAAATAAGTTCGTGTCTCCGAAACGTATACAAACAATATAATACAGAACGAGAAATGATGTTATATTAAATACTGGTACATATATAGTATTTTGAACAAAAAACCCCAACATAACTCATCAGTGAGATTGTGATTGCTGAGCGGTAACCGATTTTGTTTGAATCAGAAATTGTGCGCTAAACGAATAAATGAAACTCAACAACACATTATCATTGTGCTGGTGAGTTTTACAATATGATGCACACACAACAACACAGTTACTTATTACCACATGTTTAGTCATTTGTTAAACTAATTTTTAAAGAAGTTTTTCATATAGACAATTTAGTCGTGTTTTGCAATAACACTATACAGTAAGTCAATATACGGAAATTTGGTATAGCACACATTGAAAATGGACATGCGAATCAAAAATATATTACTCATTAGGTAATATTTGCACCGGTTTATAACTTATCACCTATAGTTACAAAATTAAAAAAAAAGTTGTCTTAACATCTCGCTATTCAAAGAAGAGTTAAAACAATATCAACTTTTTAATTGAACTTTAACAACTCAACGTTAGACAAAAACCAGAGCACGGAAATCAACAGCACCACTATCTTCTTTTGTGGGGCATGTTTATATAATATTAAAATATTTACACTCTTTATGTTGTTATGTTCATTTGAATATATTAATAATAAAAATTTTATCGGTCAATAATAATTGTCGCATTACATAATTTCGGGCATGATTTCCGATTATATAGTTTAATTAAAAAGTGGATCCATGAATCAACATATCAATTTGAGATTATTTCTTGAGATGAAATTATGACCGGAAACGTCAAAAATGATGGTTGCAATCTTTGAAAATGCAATTTTCTTATCCTAACCGATCTCACGTAAGATGCAGATTTTACCTTTAGTATTGAATTCGAAACTGTTAGCATTGTGAGTCATGGAAACACATTAAAAGAACGCCTGTTAAACGACTGTCCCGATCATTAACAGAGCGAATATGTTACCAGTAGCAGATGTATTTAAGAAGAAATTCACCTCTGTAGCTTAAATTTTGGCTCTGTGTTAAAACTTTAAATGTATTTGTTGATAACGCCTGCAACATTATTATAAATTTTATTTTGTCAATTTTGTCTCTTTTGTTTTTGACAATTTTCATACTTTAGGTGTCAGGTGTTCATATTTAACATCCAGTGAGTTTCAGTGGATTATGTATTGACTAGTCATTTAACATCCAGTGAGTTTCAGTGGATTATGTATTGACTATTCATTTGACATCCAGTGAGTTTCAGTGGATTATGTATTGACTATTCAAAGTTAAGGTGTCATGTGTTCATATTTAACATCCAGTGAGTTTCATTGGATTATGTATTGACTATTCATTTAACATCCAGTGAGTTTCAGTGGATTATGTATTGACTATTCATTTAACATCCAGTGAGTTTCAATGAATTATGTATTGACTATTCAAGCACAATGAGGATCTCAGTTGATGTCGTTAATGGAAACCAGGATGGTTCTTCAACATGCCTGTCACGAAACGTAAACATTTACTTTGTACAAGTGCGTGCCCCAAATATCGCCAATATCTCGGTGTATTTGGAATAGATAGATAACATCAAACAATCCATATATAATTGTCTAATGGCAACAACAAAGAAATTATTAATATACATGTAGTTCGAAAATTGAATATTTATTGATTATGGATAGAACAACAACAACAAAAAAACACAATGCTACTGGTGAACGTACTAATTATGTAATTATCTCTTTGCTTTCATTATACCTCACTTCGTTTTCCGATTGTAAAATCTCATATACCCGTCCCTGCAAGATTGTAATATGCCATGGCGTTGGAATGTAATATACCCCGCGCCTGGGCCTAAACATAGAAACCCGTGTTTTCCGAGAAATCTGTATTAGCTAATAATTGACAGGCGCTTATTAAAATGTATATACAAATGTATATGGTGAAAGGCTTAAACGCCTTATGACTGATAAGCGATTAATTTATAAATTTGCTTTATTTATTAACGACTGTTTCTTAAAACGAGAGAGCAAACTGTGTGTGACGAGTTAATTTCAAATTGCTTATTATGAACCATTATACACTAGTGCCATAAATAAGGTAACTATGAACTATATTCACGCAAGCGAATGCTGTAACTGTGTCACAATTTATTCCATGAAATGAAATGTATAACACTACTACACTTAACCATGTCTGATTAGTGACTCATAAGCCATTTGCATGGCTGGGTAGTACTGCAATTATTTACTTAATACTTTTTCTCAATTTACTTTATATTTGATTACTAACATTGTTCATAACTGTAACTGATGATATTATATGTATGTACTATGTGTCACTTAAATAAAATATGAAACTACAAACTACTACAAAAATCAATGTCAATGAGCGCCCGAATTATCCAATAATACACTGTTGTTAACTATGTATAACTAGTTTGTTCTTTGAATTACAGTATATTTGTTTGGTATAATAAAATAAATATTATTTGGCCTCGGTTAACATCACTCGCCTCAAGGTGCACTATTTACTATACCCCTCAACTGCCTACGATATTACCCCTCAACTGCCTTCGATATTTACATAATATATTATTGTCCTTTAAGATCCGTAGAACATAAGGACGAGAAGGTTTGTGTATACCTTATTGTAGTCTACAGCTAGGAGTGGTCACACATACATACGTGGCGCGTCGTGGGAAAACCGGACTTAATGCATGTGTGTAAAGTGTCGTCCCGGATCAGCCTGTGCAGTCCGCACAGGCTGATCCGGGACGACACTTTCCGCTTTTATGGTATTTTCTGTTTCAAAAAAGTCTCTTCTAAACATAAATCCACTGTAGGCGGAAAGTGCCGTCCTGGATTAGCCTGTGCGGACTGCACAGGCTAATCCGGGACGACACTTTACGAACATGCATTAAGTCCGGTTTTCCCACGACGCTCCAGATACATACCTGTGTTATGTCGTGTACAGACAGTATTTAATCACTACATGATTATTGACCTCTGCACAAAAGATCTTATTGCATATTGTGACATTCTACAAATGTAATGGCCAAATAAACCTCTTTTTTAAACAAATAAACAAATGGAATAATGCATACTCATATGAACACAAATGTATACAAATGTAAATGTCTAGTGTACAAGTTATGATGCAGAATCTGGAAAATCCAACATATATTAACAACAACCGCACTGTTGACTCAAGCCTGTTTCTGAACCCTTTGTTATACATATATGCATGGATAAAAAAAATCGCATTGTGGTAAATATATTGCAAATGACAATCAGAATTTTATTTAATTCACTTATCTGCTATATATAATATAAATAGTCAAATACAATATGATTAAACGTATGCCTTCTGAGTGTTTATACGATCTTTTTGTTATAGAAGCAGATCTTGTCGATGTGATAATTCAACGTTAGTCACAAAAGAGTGGTTAATGACAACACCACTTATCTAATCTGATAAATAATTATGTTAATATGGAGGACACATGTTGTGATCTGAAGACGCAAATGAACTTGTGATGCATTCACATTATTCAAAATTTATTTGGCTAATGATTCATGTTTATTTGAAAGGAAAACATAGTACAGTAGTTTTGAACAACAAAAACATGGTGGCAGAAAGTTAAATATTTCCTTGCATGAATAGTTTTTGATGTATCACAACTTAATTGCAACGTCTCCATGAATCTAAATAGTTTTTAGCTTTGGAAAAGTATGTGTCAATATTATTAACGCAGTCGACATGCAATCTGACTTCTGCAATAAATCAACTTTGCACTTGCACTTGCACTATCCATCCATTCGTTAAGTCTATATATATAATATCAGATTTCACGCATGTTGTGATTTGTGAGCCAATCCAATAAATGACTTATTCCCGGAAATGCACTGACTATATCAGCTCGCATAAAATGTGTATTTTTGTAAAAAAGCGTATTTAAATATTGCTTAGATTCTTAATTTTATTCAGTCAAATAGACTGTCTTGTGTAGTTTGAAAGTCCCTTTAGGAAACACAGTTGTTAAATACCAAATTATATTAATGTCCTTAAATATAAGAATAATGAAACTACAGACACATCACAAAGAGAGAATCCCTTGTCCACATTATATTTCTGCTTAATAACTTGCTTTATAACAATCTACTTTCAAATAAAGGCTGCAGGTACTTGTAAGTAATAATTATTGTTTAATGTATAATTCTAATTCAAATAAATGATTTAATTGTCAAAACTTAAAAGCACATTTCATTTTAAAACATTAGACAATTATAAATTCAATGGACGATTACTTTATCGGTGAAAAGCAATAAACAGTTTTAAATTACAGATAATTTATATGTTTGTAGCTGTATTTCAAATTAAAACAAAACAAATAAGTACGGGTATTTAAGAATGGCAGTCAAAGTACAAACCTAATGGATGGATAGCTTATTACAAGGATTTATAACTGTCTGTCCATATACATATATATGTCACTATGCTTTTAACTTGTGGCCGATTTGACTTGTTTCCACCCTATAGTTGTGTTATATATGTTATGCATTAATAGGGAAATACTAATAGGTTATGAATTTATATTTGACATTCACGTCAGTCGTATATATTGGCATAACTAACTGGAAGCACTGTAAAATCGCTTAAACGAAATCTGATTAACGCACTATGATGACATGTAGAGGTAGGTGTTTCATTGGATAACTACCGGTAAGCATAGATGCAATTGATTGATTCACAATTTCCGCTCAGACTTGGGCGTTCTAAATTAATATCGGTGTTTAGACGGTTTGAAAGTCATGCACTGTGAATGCACTTGGCAATGATTGGCGTTGCTGGAAACGTCAGTACACCGGGTAGAGCTCACAGTTTG
Organism: Congeria kusceri; assembly: GCA_027627225.1. Lineage (NCBI taxonomy): Eukaryota > Metazoa > Mollusca > Bivalvia > Myida > Dreissenidae > Congeria > Congeria kusceri. The sequence continues at coordinate 14,926,185 of CM051025.1, read as the reverse complement.
ATGCTTGATCGTTATTTATTTTGGTATCGTGTATTTATGGATGGTCAATGCCAGCGTTTGGCTATTATTGTGGTATGTTATTAAATACCAACAATCGTTGTTATCCATAGAGTTTCATAACCATGCTTTGTTTTAATTTGATTTCATTTTCCGTAACAAACATTTAATTTTAGTAGAGATATAGTTTGACATCCTTACATAAATTTAAACTGATACTATAAATATGTGTGTGTTTAGTCAGGCATCATGTATGCATAAGACATCTACGTTACAATAATAATATCATGATACAATACTATTTATTTCAATTATCTTTTAAAGTAATAAGACTTGTTATTGTTAAATACAAGTGAGGATCATAATTACAACTTCTGAATACAAATATAGTACCATTCTAATATCAAATAAATGTATATTCCATTTTCAACACTCATATTTGTACAAATGCATACTGACTAATCTAAATACATTTTTTTTCCAAACTTATGACGAATCTTAATAATATATGTGTTACAAACCTATGGGGCCAGTAATACAAACCTACTCGTATACCTTACTTCCGGTGAACAGTTTAACTGACGAAATACGCGAAAACCCAGATTTCTTTACGCCCATATGTGACTTCACATCCGATTTGATATTTAAACAAGAGCTGTTTGTAAAACAGTTATGCCCCCTAGGTTAAAATAGCTAAGCAGGCTAATGCAAGATAATGAAGGGCCATAACTCCACAGTTACTGGGACGATTTGGTTGATTATCAAACTTAACCGAGATAATTCGCCCACAAAGGTCTTCACAATATTCGGTGAAGATCGGCTGTGAACTGTTGGACTTAGAGGAAAGCGATAAATAGTATTAATTTTATATATTATTTATATATTTGTAGCTGTCATTCAAATTAAAACAAAAAGTAAGAACCGGTATTTAAGACCGGTATTCAAAGTACAAACCTTATGTTCCAGTTTATCCTTCACGTACAGACATAACATCAGTCAATGCAGCTGATACATTAAGCAGCAGTCCAGAAATATGTTAATAAAATTAAAACTTTGCAGACATCGTTCTAATGGACATCTTACAATACAAACACAAACAAACCCATTTAAATTGGTAAAATTATAACGTTTTGGTAACGTTTTATCGTACAATTATCTGTATGCGATAGCTGGTGATGCCTCTGGAGTAAACCTGCATGTACATTAGTGTATATTCCGTTCGTACCAAGCGTTTTCGAACATAAACATTATAACATGACTTTCGTAAATAAGAAACAGTTTTCAGCCGAATAAACGTCATTAACGTTCATTAGAACTAATGTCAATTTCAGATGCATTTAATTATATTCAATGGACTGTGGCTTTAATGCTGATGGATAGCTTATTGTAAGGATTCATAACTGTCTGCCCATACGCATATTCACGTCATTATGCTTTTGACTTGTTTCCACCATATAGTTGTGTTATTAGTTATGAATTATTAGGAAAATAGTAATGGATGAATTCATATTCGACATCCAAGTCAGTCTTATATATTGAAATAGACTAGCTGGATGCATTGTAAAATCGCTTAAATGAAATCTGATTAACGCACTTTGATAACGTCTGGCGGTTGGTGTATAATTGGATAACTACCGGGGTAAGCATCGTTGATTGATTGATGCACAATTTCCGCGCCAACTTCGAAGTTCTAAATTTATATCGGTGTTTAGACGATTATGATAGCATGCACTGGGAATGCACTTGGCAATGATTGACGCTGCTGGATACGTCAGTACTCCAGGTAGAACTCAGAGCAGGATACTGAATAATTATGTAGTGAAGTATCGTGTATTTATGGATGACCAATGCCAGCGTTTAACTAACATTATGGTTTATGTAATAAAGCACCAACAATGGTTGTTATCCGTAGAGTATCATAACCATGACTTGTTTTAATTTGATTACATATTCCGTAACATGCATTTAATTTTAGTACAGATATAGTTTGACATCCTTTCATAAAATTATAGTGTTACTATAAATATTTGTGTTTAGTCAGGCATCATGTATGAATAAGACACCTAGGTTACAATAATAATATCACGATAACAATATTTATATCAATGATCTCTTAAAGTAATACGAATTGTTATTATTAAATAAAACGGAGGATCCTAATTGCAACATCTGAATACATCATTTTAATATAAAATAAATTTAGATTCCAAGTTCAACGATCATATTTGTACAAATGCATACTAACGAATCCAAAAAGATTTTTTGTTCGAAACTTATGACGATTCTCAATAATATGATGTGTTACAAACCTATGGCGACAGTTATACAAACTTGCCCGTATTCTATTCCCTACTTGTGGTGAACAGTTTAACCGACGATAGCATGCGTGCACATATAAAACGAAATACGACAAATCCCAAATTTGTTTACGCAAATATGTGATAGCACATCCGTCTTAAAATTTAAATAACCAGAATGGAAAAGCAAACTTGGTGGTAATTTATGTTGGCAGATCTAAATTTGTTTTAGCGTCATACTGTCTATTTTTTCGAGTTTTAATTCACCGCTTGAACGTGTTTCCTGGTGTCGTGTCATTTTCAATTCCAATATTTAATATTTTTATGCTGCCGAGACAGCACAATTGTAACTAGAGATATTGAATAATAAATTATTTTTAAACTCATCTGTTTTGTGTTTCATGCTTTCCATAATGTTCCACTAAGAAGAACGGTAGCCGGACTTCACAAAATCAGTATTAACGATAATTTATTGATGGCATTGTAACACAAAACTGAATGATTCAAAACGGATTTAGTGATGTAGCGTTATTCTGTGGGCTAAATAAATAGTAGTAGTAGTTGCGGTAGTAATAGTAGTAGTAGTTGTATTAGTGGTAGTAGTACTAGTAATAGTAGTAGTAGTAGAAGTAGTAGTAGTAGCAGTAGTAGTAGTAGTAGTAGTAGTAGTCGTAGTAGTAGTAGTAGTAGTAGTAGTAGTAGTAGTAGTAGTAGTAGTAGTAGTAGTAGTAGTAGTAGTAGTAGTAGTAGTAGTAGTGGTAGTAGTAGTAGTAGTAGTATTAATGATAGTATAAGTGATAGTAGTAGTAGTAGTAGTAGTAGTAGTAGTAGTAGTAGTAGTAGTAGTAGCAGTAGTGGTAGTAGTAGTGGTAGTGGTAGTAGTAGTAGTAGTAGTATTAATGGTAGTAGTAGTGATAGTAGTAGTAGTAGTGATAGTAGTGGTAGTAGTAGTAGTAGTAGTGGTAGTAGTAAAAGTAGTAGTAGTAGTAGTAATAGCAGTAGTAGTACTAGTAGTAGTAGTAGTAGTAGTAGTAGTAGTAGTAGTAATAGTAGTAGTAATAGTAGTAGTAGTAGTAGTAGTAGTAGTAGTAGTAGTAGTAGTAGTAGTAGTAGTAGTAGTAGTAGTAGTAGTAGCAGTACCAGTAGCAGTAGTAGTGAGCACGATTTAATGTAAATATCCTTTCATTTTCACGAACACTAGGCCATCTTTTAGTATTTAATTAAACATGTTTATAGGAGACAAACTATAAGGGACAGAATATTAGATATATGTCTACACGTCTGATCTTGTAAAGGGTTGTGTCAAACTTTGAAAGTATTTCTGTCAGCAACCTTTCTCAAATATTACTGCTAATGACTACATGCCAAAATAACGCCGTAATTTCGTTGAACGTTGTTCTCTAATTTAACAATTACTTTTCGAGACATTCTCAAAACTGGCTCATAGGCCGGCGCCTGATATCTCTCCCGTTCCTAATATTGTGATATGTTACAGCATTATATTGGAAGTGTTTGTTCAAGAATTGTTTGTACTGATGTTAACAGTTTTGAGACGTTAAAACAGATAAAGTCAAATCCATATATGGATACAATGCTATCGCGAATAAATTGAAAATAATGCAATTCTTACAGTATATAAATGGTCAATAATTCAGTAGATCAAATTGTGCATCGACGCAATATTTGGTAGAATATTCATTTCAATAATTAATTTTCCTGGTAGACGAGATATTCATACATTTATATAAATGAGCTGACATTGCAAACTTGCATTTCATGTACCGAAACTACATCATGCAATCTAATGGCTTAGTGTATGTTTTTCATTTGTCCATCGTTTGTTTAAGAAGTTGACGGGTAAGCGTTGGTTATTGCGTAATAACCAACGGTTTGGAGTTCCGATGCGTAGTAATTAAACCACGAGGGCGATAGGCGGAGTGGTTTGATAACAAGCCTCGTTACGACAAACCGTTACTTATTACCGCAATAACCGAGGCTATTCCGTAAATTATTTCGTTTCTAATACGATCTTATATAAAATTCGTCTGTATTTTTAAAATTTATGAATGAAAACTATATTTATCTGTACTCCGCCCATTGTCCGCAAAGTACATTCGCACGTGCGTTTCATAACAATTCAAAATGACGTCAGCTTCATTGATAAACATTCAGCGAATGACGTCATATTTATTGATAAATACAGTTAAAGTAAATTATGCTAAAAAGCTCAAATAAAAAGTATATTAAAGTCTGTATGTACGACCTTGCAACATATGTAGTGGCATAATGCAAATAACCAAATAAAAATATTCAACATTATATTTATATTTAAAATGGAATAAAAGTGAAGAGAAAACAGTATTTAAAATGGAATAAAAGTTCAGAGAAAACATTGCTATTAAACGCACAATAAGCCAGTTTTTAATCACCGAATAGTTTTCGTCTGCACGTACGGAAACTCAAATACATGTATGTAACTCGACTTGACAGTTTGTTTAGGTTACACAACACTAGCGATCGAGAGGTCCCGGGTTCAATCCTCACTCTGGGAGCGTACTCAAGATCTCCCTCAAAGATACCAAGTACTGGTTCTACCCAGGAAAAGGACTCGAGAGTGTCTCAATAAGCCTTAGGCTTTCGATGCAATCGAGCATACATAAATAGGTTTACACTTAACAAATAAATATTGCAACAACTCGACACTAGAACTTGTTGATTTATTCCATGTTGAAGTGTTTCTTTAGTCATTTTGATCTTTTTCTGTTTGTTTTCAAATTTTATTGTCACTTTTATCGGCTTTTGTTTAAATAATTAATATGGAAAATCATACATATACAAGTTAAACATAACCGAAACGTTTTGGGGAACTTAAATATAAAATATGTAGTACAAATATTGTTTCATTGCGCTACGTTTGCTATCGCTCATTAAGCACGTGCATTTTACGAAACAATTTGCGGAACTTTTGTCAAAACATTAGGATCCGCCCATAATTTGTTGCAGAATAACACACGGTTATTTTCCTTCTTTATCTATGGAAAACTAGCCACATGCCGTATTAGAATCTAGAATATATTATTGGTTTTACATATAAATATAAACGATGAAATGTTTGCTAAATCCGCACTAGAGAAACGCTTACAAACAACGTACGGTCCTTTTCCTAAGACAAATAAGTTTTTCTCTGCTTCTGAAGTAGCAGGAGTTTTAATATAGTTTTACTTGATTTCCCAGGCTGTGAATTATGTATATATGCGTTTTGTGTTTGTAACGAGTTTTTCCACGTGTTCTGTGTATTATTGGCAATACTTTGTTACTTGCCTGAAATAAAGCACCGTATGATGCTAATACGAGTTTCTCTCCTCCAGATGCAGCTGCAGTTTCATAGTGTTTCCATTTAAATTGATTTGGACATTTAATGCTTTTTAACTACTGTATATGCTGTTCCTTTTCGTGCTTGTGGAGTTGATTTTGTTATTCATCGAATACTTAACAAAAAGCAACTGATTTACATACATGTCTAATTTCCGGTTTAATTTTGTACATGAATATCATGATGCACATGGCATCGAGGGCTAGAACAAGATATACGTTTAAACCCTTTGAGCCGGTTATGCAGTTCCGTTTATACTCGGCTTAAATTTCCTTTGAACATACCAAAGTTCTTAGATCTAAATCGACCAATAAAGTAAGGTTAGGTTGCTGTCAATATCCAATTACAAGCCATACGCTAGGTGTCAATAATAGTTAAGTGCGAGGGTAAATAAAATGATTGGATTCGTTAGTTATTTCAATATACTTAAAAAATGGTCAATGTTTTAAATACTATATAGTGCGTTTAAACCTTCGATCGTGTGAAAATCTACCAACTGATCACGAGTGATGTATGAATGTCAATTGGAAACTATTTATCTGATCTTCTGCCTTTATTCTTAGGTGGATAAACTGGTGATTTTAAAATGCAATTAATTATAAACAAATGTGATTAGTATTTAAATACATAAAATATGTTTACACCATGTGTTAAAACAGCCATGATCCTTTCTTTGATGCTTAAATTAGCTAAACGCGACATGTTTGAAGTACATCATCATTATGCTCCCCTTTGAAGAAGTGGGGGTATCTTGCTTTGCACTTGCCCGTCGTTCGGTCGGTATGTCGGTCGGCGGTCGGTCGGTCGGATGGTCGGTCTGTCCGTCGACCATTTCGTTTCCGCACGATATCTAGAGAACGCTTTGACCTACGATCATGAAAGTTGGTATGCTGGTTGCTTGGGAGGAAAGGAAGAGGTCTATATATTTTGTGGTCAACAGGTCAAAGGTCAAGGTCACCGTTGCTAAAAATAGAAAAACGGTTTCCGCTCAATAACTTGAGAACGCATAGAGATATTTTAATGAAACTATACATAGATACCTTATATTGAGACCGCGCTTGGAATAGCATTTGGGGTGGGTGGGGTCAAGGTCAAGGTCACCGTTACTAAAAATAGAAAAACGATTTTCGCTCAATAACTTGACAAACATTGAGCTATTTTAATGAAACTTCATACATAGATTCCTTATATCGAGACCTCGCTTAGGATTGCATATGGGTTGGGTGAGGTCAAGGTCACCGTTGCTAAAAATAGAAAAACGGTTTCCGCTCAATAGCTTGAGAACGCATTGAGATATTTTAATGAAACTTCATACATAGATACCTTATACTGAGACCTCTCTTGGGATTTTATATGGGGTGGGTAGGATCAAGATCAAGGTCATCATTACTAAAAAAAGGAAAACGGTTTCCATTCAATAACTTGAGAACGCATCGAGATATTGTAATGAAACTTCATACATATGTACCATATATCGAGACCTCGCTTGGGATTGCATATTAAATTTGTTTCTTAACAATTGCACATATTCACAACTTGGCTGCAAGTCGGGGGGGGGGGGGGCATACATATTTTACAAACATCTCTTGTTCCTAATTACAACTGATAGAGACCAGTGGGAAATATTGTTTGGCACAGACTTTATTGACAATGTATGTTTAGATAATGTAATGCAAATACGTTCCAGTCATGCTTTTTAAATACTTCATTTGTACTGTTTAATTTATACATATCTATCATCGACTTATTTGTTGCACTAATAGACATATTTGCGAATATACCGTAAGAGTGATGAACAAAGAGAATCCTAGCTTAGTGCTGAAAATAGAGAAGTTTTTCTTGCGAGGCTTTGAAAAGCGGAAACGCTGAAAATAGAGAAGTTTTTCTTGCGAGGCTTAGAAAAGCGGAAACGCTGAAAATAGAGAAGTTTATCTTGCGAGGCTTAGAAAAGCGGAAACGCTGAAAATAGAGAAGTTTATCTTGCGAGGCTTAGAAAAGCGGAAACGCTGAAAATAGAGAAGCTTTTCTTGCGAGGCTTAGAAAAGCGGAAACGCTGAAAATAGAGAATTTTTTTGCGAGGCTTAGAAAAGCGGAAACGCGAGCATAGGCCCGATAAACTGCTCTATATTCAACACTAAGCCTAGTATTCATTTTATCCCATTGTATCATATTCCAAAATATATAACAGCAACTGTATAACAAATTGTGGAATTCATAAACTAGTAGTACAACTATTAAATATAAAAAAAGAAATTATAGCTGTTAACAATTTGTTTGTGTATGCTTTTTATTCCTACAAAATGTACTCAAATAATACTGTTAACGATTAATATAAACCTTCAAAGTCAACAAAAATATAACTGTGCAATGATCTATGAAATCTATGATCTATACATAAATAAATACATATTAAATGACCATGACCTTCTCGGTCGTTTTAAGAAAATATGAAACGAATCACATTATGTATAACTGCAATTTATTGTGAAGGTTTTGGAAACAATGCTTGTGTATTTTAAATGCAATGTATGTAAATTATCTTCCAATGACTGACCAGAAAATGCGATCGATAAAAGTAAACAATGACAACCGTATCGTGTTACGGAATAGAAAACGATGTCCGTGAACGCAACAGGCATATTTCCACAGTGTTGAATACATCTAGGTTTATCCCATGGGGTGTTATTTAGTCAATGTCGGCGTGAAGAGGCGATAAAATATAATGCTCACATAATTTTATCAAAGACATAAAACTTATGAATTAGTACTACTACCACAATACCGTTGCTGAAACATTTGTCTTGGAAAGACGAAAAACGGCCATGCCGTAAACGTTGGAATGCTCACCTGACGATCCTGGATATAACTGAACGAATCGCGTCTGTTAGTTCAGGGTCAGTGTCTAACTTCATATTAAGTAATAAATAAATAAAATAATACATTGAGTGTTCACTCTATATAATATTTAAAACTATGATATAACTGAGTTAATGGCTTATTTTTTAAAGTCACATGTTGAATTGTTGATCTCGGTATTGCATTCCCCAAAGTTACTTTCAATACATGAAATCAATGTGAAAATAAATCATTGGATCTACTTCAATTCCAGTGTTGGGGCATTCACTTCGGATAATAGACAAACACACATGCCGAAAAAACAAACGTTGCCAATAAATCAAGCTGTAATTTCCTCTTCACAACATGTCAGCCAAATAGCGCGCAAGTTACATTTCCAGACATATTTTACGAACTGAAATTAAAGCAACCACGTGCGAACCATCACGTACAACATACAAGTCAAGCGATAATGGTTCAAGTTTTCAATACATGCTTTATTAGCTTATACATATCCATAGTTTAACTCTACTTACATAAGGATTTTGTGTATTTTAAAAGAAAATACATTAGAATATTATGTGTTAATATTCATCGCCTATGACGAACTGTGTACACCAGTCTTTTCACTGTTGTAAATGTGTTCGTACTTCTGAGTTTGCAAATCAATTAAGCAGTTCATGCATGCGAAGAAATCGTGCTCTCGATTACACTGTCATTGCATAGCATCGCTGGGAAGAATCGAGGCTGTGTAGGATCATAGTTTTCACAAATCATATTTTTCACACGCCTGTGAAAAATAGGATCTCATTTGTCACATTGATAAGTGTGAAGAATGTGATTGGCCAAAAAACGGGGTATGCGTACGGTTCATATTTTTCACATATTTTATGGTGAAATTGTATCGCAACAATTGATGAAATTATTATTTGGAGCATAATTATACAGTACTCATCATCATTATTATCATCATCATCATCATCGTCATCATCATCGTCATCAATTATTCTCGTCATCACCATTATTATCATTAAAGTTTAAGTCATCATCAGTATTGTTATCATTATGAGAAACTAAGCACTATTTAGGAGCTATATACTAATGTATGCATGCGCTTAATCGTTAGTCAATACGTTTGTACGGTCTAATTATGGTATAGAAATGCATACTCGCGTTCGTCCATATGAATGTACACCATTTTATTGGGATATTAACAAATGCAAGCATCAGAACGTACGTACAAAAAGACGTATTATTTTGGATAATTAAAACCAAAATAACCATGCATATGTCCGCCCGAACTAGATTATACGTATACACGCACGGTAATATATTGACCTTTTTAGAATCCTCCGCACATGTTGGTACGTACGTTTGGACAGTACAGTACTGTACCGTGCCGTACCTAACCGTACCTAACCGTACCGTACCTAACCGTACCGCACCGTATCGAACCGTATTCCATAATATTGGAATAGGACAACGAGATAGGAGAATACTCCCGAAGAAATATTTGTTCTGAAGCGACGGTTGTTAACATTTCTGTTTTGGTCATTAAATGCCTTCTCGCCAGTACTTGCCAGTGCAGTAAAGTCAGACAGAAATGGTCACGAAATGTGTGTCTATCTCCAAACATATAATTCACTATGTTTTCTTCTTACCGTAAATGAAAATATTAAGACACACAAGAAATCATTTGAAAAAAAACACAAACAATGAGTCGATAGAAAACATTTTTTTGAATACTTTTTCGTGACAGTGGTACAAGCTAAAGCAAATGTTTACTTGCAAAACTACAATATAATGATCATCTTCATATTGGGAACCTACTTTAACAGAGTAATTTAACAGTAAATTGACTAGTTGCAGACTTTTTGTTTTACAAATATTGGTAAAAACACGTACAAGTCATTTTTGAAGTCTGAAGTCATATCATATCATAAAGGAATTGACAACCCCTGACATTTACACCAAAGAATACGTAGAGATAATAACATGAAAGTATTTTTAAAAAGGGTAATTAAAAATAGTGATAATACCAAACATGTCAATTCAAAGTGTTTTAGATCTATAAAGTTACTGACAAATGCAAAATTCCAAATCAGAATTGTGCAATTTAATCAACTTATTTTAAGTGATACGCATACCCAAAATGCAACCTTTCCACCTACAATATTCGTTTAAAACTCAAATATAACTTGAACTAAGCATTATTTACAACGTCATTCATTGACTGAGACCATAAAATTAAGAAATCACACAATGTGTCATTATATGCATATTTTATTCGTTTTTCAGCTCGATTTTTATGCTCCACGAATAATTTCGGGGCAGCATATACATGTAGTCACCGCTTTGTCCGTCCGTCCTTCCGTCCGTCCGTCCGTCCTTTCGTCCCACTTTCTTGTCCGAAATATTTCTCAGTAACTACTGGCCGGAATTCATGGAAAGCCTAATTTCCAAGAAGAGGTGTGCTAACTACCAGGACTACCTAACTCTAAGATTTCTGAAATTATTATATAGTGCACAATTCTTCACTTTCTTGTACGGACTTTTTCTCACCAACTACTTGTGGAATTCAACAAAACTTTGTGGGAAGCTTCATTACAAAAAGGAGGTGTGCATGCTACTAGGACGTTTCGCTTCAATGATTTTCCTCAGAGTTATGGGAAATGAAGATTTCTGAAATCAGTATATCGTGCACAATTCTTCACTTTCGTGTCCGGACCATTTCTCAGCAACTACTGGCTGGAATTCAACAAAACTTTATGGGAAGCTTTATTACCAAGAGGAGATGTGCATATTATCAGGGCGTCCCGCTTTAATGATTGTTCTCATAGTTATGGGACTTTGAAGACTTCTAAAATTAAAATATACTGCATAAATTCTTGTCCAGGCTATTTGCCAGCAACAACTGGCTAGATTTCAATAAACTTTTATGGGAAGAGGAGATGTGCATTTTAGCAGGATGCTCCACTGCAATGATTTGTCTTGGAGTTATGGGACTTTAAACATTTCAGAAATGAAGTATATAGTGTGCAATTTTTTTCCGGGCTATTTCTCAGCAACTACTTGCCAGATTTGAATGAAATTTCATGGAAAGCTTCATTGCTAAGGAGGGGTGTGCATATTCGCAGGATGTTACACTTCAATGATTTTTATGATAATTTATGGGACTTTGAAAATTTCTGAAAAATAGTATATTGTATGCATTTCTATTGATGTTTAGTCATTTTAATATCTTTAACCTTCCCATTGCATGTATATTGCTTAACAATGCGCATTGGGGCGCATTGGGGAGCAGTCATCAGTTTTACTGATATCCTTGTTTACATTGTCAAAAAATGTTTGTTTTTTCGTTCAGGCATTCGAAAACCTACCGGCCCGATGACTCTAAACATAGAATCAAATTTGTATTTAAAGTATTTGTATTTTAATGATAATTGTTATTATATTATATATTTTCTAAATCAGTAACGGAGGAATTCCTGGCTTATTAAAAATACAGTGTCATTTATTTAAGCAAGTGACCAATTTGCGATACAGGAGCTATACAAAACAGTTTACGACAATGAAACAGTCGAGAAAAATAAATAAAGTTAATAAACGCAATCAACAATATTACCGACCAAGAGCTGATGCGTGTTATTTTTCCCCATTTGCCTCAGAAAGTTTCTAAGCTTTTGCGTTGGTTAACTTCAATCATGTAGAAATTAAATTTTATTTCGATTGAAATCATTAAATTATGTGTTCTCTTTAGAACTTTTAAATTTTAACTGTGTTGTGTTGAAATGTGTTGAATCAGCAATTAGTCGTTTGTATACATACAGTACCATAGGACGTTGATACGTGTTTTTCTCCCGCTGATCTGTCTGGAGTTTCTTTTATTTTATACTTATTTGTTGCTTTTTTGTCGTGATGCATTTTATTGATAAAAATCCTTAGATATACAAAATGTTCATAACCCTTTTTATAAAAGAAAAGGTCCATGTAAAATGCGCCAAATGTATATCTCTTTGATTAAAATGGCAACGTTCTCAATTCCTAAATAGGTACAGAAAGCTAATAGGACATTCACCAAACTGACTGTCATTATTAACAACTATATAAAATAAGTATTTAATATTGATTCTTTGATAAATGCACAATACTTTTAATGAAAACTTAATATAAATATTTTTGACTGTGACATTTCTATTACGCTCGTTTCCCTTTAATATTACGCAATAAAAACAACTTAGTGAAAAATATTTTTTTAAAGTCCAATAAAAAGTTGTAATATTGAAAATCATTACGTATACCATCATTTTCAACTGTTATACTTAATTAACGTTAGTAAAGAAGTTTACGAAATTCTAAATTCAGATTATTAGATTAAACACTCTATCGATAAATGTAAGAAAACGTATTTTGTGCCGACTTTATTGATCGTTTTATTCAAACCTGCAATTATATATTTTTAAGAACCATACAATTGTTAGTTGATATCATATCGTTTCTTATTGTGAGGAATAATTAAAATGTGTTATATAATACTCATTCGCGATCTGATAATTATAATTTAAAGTCATGATTTTTTAAGAGACAAAAAAAAAAATTATCAAAATAACAAAATGTAAGCTTCATAATTATAAGTGTAATTGCAGAAAATTGATACTATCGCTTTACATTGTTTTGTGAACCATTTAAAACCTTTACACATTATGATGGTAAAGGTATACAATACATTAAGCAATTAATAGCAAACAGACAGTTGTTCAACCAAATATTGAACGCAACGCAAACTAAGCAAACATGTGATATCACCACATGCAATCGATTACCTCTATAAACAAACAGGAGTTGAGTTATGCTTAATTTCCTCCCAGACTGTTTTATCTGTTAACAAATATCAACACCTGAATTAGTTGTAGAATGATGTAGTGCACAGCGCTTGGCAACCGCAGATGCTGCGCCTTGCAAATTGAATATACCATATAATGAAACTGAAGCGTTGTCAGCAGTAGGTAACATACATTCTATGATAAACTCAAAGATCTTCATTTAAATTGAACACTTTCCAATTCAACACAGTAAATAACACGGACCACCAAACGCATACAGAACACCATTATGTTTAAACTGCCATTTGCAACAAAATCTGTTAAAATGGCAGACTCGTTTAAAACTGCGAAATTGTTTTTTCATATCATATTCAAGAACGAATTAACTACTTAACAGAAATAGTAAGCAATATATCATACACTTTGTTTGGTACATGCAGTAGATATTTCATGTACCAAACATCATACTCATCTTCTAAACCTAGCCTGTTATTACATACATATATACATACGTTTTATTTATGCTCAAATCAAATGCTAGTACTTGCCTTGAACTTTCAGTGACCAAGGTCGGGCCACCCTTTAGACATAATACCGGAATTCAGAGAAAAACAGTGACCCAAAATGTTTCAAGATGATAGAATGTTGGCAATCAAAACAAATGCAATAAGTAGTTTAATGATTTTATCTTGTCTTTCCCATTTCCATAAATTCGTTTTCGTATTTAGCACCACCTTTACGAACAAGGAATCTAAGAAATGACAGAACAATGGCTTTATGTCGACACGTCTGTTCTTGTCAGTTTTTATGTCATACCTCGATTTGTTTTCTGTCACATTATCTATTTCACAGAATGCTGCTTATGTCTGCAGCAGCTTAGATGTAATCGAAACGTATTCCCCTTACACCTTAGGATATATAAGGTATTGAAACTAAGCATACATACAATGGATTGAATAAATCCGTACAAACTTCCAAACGTCAATAGACAGAAATATCCAAAGCTTAACACCAGAAATATAATTGTTATAATATAAAGCTCGATATTTTTAATGATATATAGTATTAATATATTATTGTTACAATTCAAAGCTAGATATTTAACAAGATTATGTAAAAATATAATTATATAAAACAAATACCATAGGAAACTTTGCAGTTACGCTAGCAGCAGAGAAAACCATATTAATATCCTTTTATGAGGCTGATTTAAATTTTAGTGTTTTTTTTCCAAATAATTTTTTTACGAGGACTGTCGAGGAAATTCCGTTCACAACGCCTAAGATTGACTAAAATAACGTTATATTTTGTTGAAAGTTGGCAAATACGCTCACCCGTATGTTTCTTACATGAACTAATTTTCAGAATGAGTTGTCTAAAATAATGCCTTTATATATATCACCAGGGTGATAGCGGGGTCGATTGTACGTGGCACTTTGAACTTTTAAAGGTATTCACAATACTATAATGACGTGACGTAATCAGGTTTCATTTTATGACGTCGTTTCAACGTTTTAACGTTTTTACTTGGTCCGCGCGCGTTTGCGATAAAAAAGAGTAATAGTAATGTCTGAAACAAAATCGACGTCGGGCGACCGTACGGAGCAGCGTAGCGTCATAAAATTTTGTGCGAACGCTGGGATAACTCCTGTTGAAACGATTAAGATTATAAATAGAGGAAAATGTGCCAGCGGTTGTGTTCGACGCCTTGTCTACAAGTGGCACAAGCAATACGTGGATGGTGAAACAAATACTGCAGATAAAGAAAGAAGAGGTCGATCGAAATCAGTCTTAAAAAACTCAACGAAGCAAGTTGTGGACCTACTGAATGAAGACAGGCGGAAAACTGTGAGGGAAATTAGCCATCTGCTGAGTTTAGGGCGTACTGTGGTTCATGAAATAAGTGTGAATGAACTGGGATTTAACAAAGTGTGTTGAAGGTGTGTGTCCCGTCTGTTGAAACCGGAAGAGGGAGAGAGAGAGAGAGAGAGAGAGAGAGAGAGAGAGAGAGAGGAGAGAGAGAGAGAGAGAGAGAGAGAGAGAGAGAGAGAGAGAGAGCGAGACGCGCGTCCACGTTTCACTGGAGTTTCTGCGCCGGTATCAACGTGAAGGCGATTCTTTCTTATCGCGGATGATAACAACCGATGAAACCTGGCTTTATCTCTATGAGTCGAAAGCCGAATCATTGGTGTGGAAAAGGCCAACATATCCTCCCCCGAAAAAAGCCGGCTCTGCCAAGTTAGCGAAGAAGTATATGTTCATCTTTTTCATGGGCACTTCCTGTTGCAAAACACGCCGTCCCTGACAAGGCCACCGTGAATGCCGCATATTATAAAAAGGTGACCGATATTTATTATACGTCACTTGATCATTTCTCTATATAATGCATCTAAACTGCAGCGGGCAACAATTTGATATGTCGCCCGGCAATGTCGCCCGCTACCGCTATGTCGCCCGGTACGCAAATGATACGGGATTGTTCGGTATAATAAAATAAATATTGACTTCCTTGAGGGTGACAGTGCTTCTCGTCAACCCTCGACAAACCTCGGCTAAAGCCTCGGTCGACAGTGTTGCATCGGGTTGACAAGACGCACTGTCACCCTCAAGGAAGTCAATATATATATAATATAATCTTACTTTGTTTATTTATATAGCATCTTAACCCGGGTTTGAGTTGAATTATGTGATGACACTTGTAAACATAAATAATGTTCTATATTTGAATGGATATTGTTGTGTGCTTCAGGTGGTACGCCGCGATCTAACTCGTGCAATTAGTAAGAAGAGGCTCGGCATGGACTTAGAGAAGACCATATTCCATCAGGACAATGCGCCTGCTCATCGGTGTGCTGAGACCCTTCTAACCATAGACTTTTTGGGTTTTGAGCAATTAGCTCATGCGCCATATAGTCCAGATTTCGCCCCCATGGACTTTGCGCTTTTCCCTCGGCTCAAATCAGACATCAGGGGCAATCGTTATGAGAACTTGGATGATCTGCGTACGGCAGTTCGATCAGTAGAACGGAAGTACGACAAGTCATGGTTCAATGATATTTATCAGAAATGGGTTGAAAGACACAGAAAGTGCATAGCTGCAGATGGGGAATACTTAATTTTGACGTTGACGTATAATTAAAGTGCGCCGTACATCGATATATGTATGTATACAAATGTATGTATTTTTGTTATACATGGGTGTTTTAATATGAATTTTTCTATGATCATTATATTATCTTTGTTGTTCATGCAAATCAATCAAATACATAAAAGTAATATAATTTAGCGTCAAAATGAATGGTGGGAACGGACTTTCCGGACAGCCCTCGTAAAATGATGATTTTCACGGACCTGCCAAGCGGTCTAAATACATATGAAATAAAAATCTGTAACTTACAAATCTTTAACAAATAATTAATATTTTGTCCTACACACACTGAAGGCAAATCAATATATGGAATGGGAAGATAATGGTAAGGATGGTAAGAAGCGTTTCTATGCTCTCGATGTTTATGGGGTTTTATGTATCTTACATACGTGCAAGGTATAAGTGTATTGTATTTACCATATTTGAAGAAACATGCGAATAAGCAGCAAACACAAATATGATGTTCCAACAAGAAGTTACTCTCAATTCTGTTGCTTCCGTATAAAGTAATGACGTAAGAGATTTTTGGGAAAGTAATACAAACCCATGCATCCCGAGAATGGTCCGCCTTTCAACTATGACATGTACTTTAGAAGGAACATTATAAGTTTCAGTTGCTCTTCATGTTAGGTCAACACAGTTACTTAATCAACATTAAAATAACTCAATCATTTTAAGCATGTCTATGGGAAGACATTTTTGTGGTCAATTGTGTGCCATGAATTGCGGTTAAACCACAAAAGTTAAAAAAAAAAATCATTGCCCATCAAGTTATTATGGAACAAAAACTACTTGCAACACACGATCAATAAATAAATAAATTAATCAATTCATAACATACGAAAATATAAACACCCATTTTAATGTGTGCTTTTAAACGCACGATTGACATGTTCGATCATTAAAACTTCTTTGTTCCGAATAATGACATTTTACCTCGTTTTCAGCAACACCATTCACCTCATGGTTAAGATGCAACTTGGATCGCAAGTAGATTCGGTAATCGGTAGCCTGGGGAAGTTATTAGCATTATGGATCAGCGTCTGAGAAATTTGCAAATTTGATTTACTGCAGAAGCTAGTTTTGTTGACTCCAGCGTTGTCTTCTTTTTAGATAAATGTCCTCAAAGCTGAACTGAAGTGCATGTAATCGTTGATGTATTTTAAGGTGTGGACGCATGCAGGCTATTTTTTGTTTTCTTCTGCGCACGTTTGGTTATTTTCATTGTTGAAAAGTGCGGTTTCTGATTCTCCCAATAAACAGCCTAACCATTTGTGTGAAGCTTAATTTTTCATGCGATGAACACGCGGTTTGCAAACCGATGTCAGCTGTTTAAGAAATTTAATTACTATTACCAGTTGTCTTTTGTGTTTTTGTGTGGGTTATAACATTGTGCATGTCATCTGTCGTTGCGCACTTTGATGTCTTTCTAGTAATTCCTTGATATGGTACTAATATAACGGGTGAGCATAAAAATAATGCACAACTATATAAAAAGAAGTCATGCTATGTCCATTGATGAATGCTAATACGGTGACGCCTGCTCAAACGTTCGCGCGAGAAAATAGGTGGTTCAAAGTAAAATGTAATTCTCATCGTATTTACAGATGTATTTTATGAGATCATGTTAGAATCGAAATAATTTTCGATTTAGAGTTTTTTTTTTTTTGGGGGGGGGGAGATAAACAACGATTTATCGTTCTGATGTGCGTATATTAACGCCTATATTAATTCCTACACACCAGAACTCCAAAATCGTCGTTGAATGATAATAACATTGCGACTGATAAGATAAACACAACGTTTTGAATTTAAAAAATAACGTAGCAATATTCCTAAGAATATGATGAAGTGATAAATTAGCAGAGAGTATTTGTTTTGTATTTTAATTCATTTTGAAACAACCTACACTGTTCCCAAAGGTTGACGATTCTAACAATATCAGACACGGTGTCTGTTTCGTATTTGGACATAAATGTCGCAACTCAGATGACTGTAAATTGACATATTCTGCTTCTGTTTTTGTCAGGACCTTTCTGCCATATCATGGGGGACTTTTAAACAGGTTCTGTTTCTATCTCTGCACGCAAGCCGTATCTGGGAATTTCGAATGGACATTAAATTGACTGATAAGCACGCCCATGTTTCTCTAAAGAAGAACGCATGTCTCGTATGTTTTTGTAATATACAAACTACGTACACATATTAACAGTAATCAGGCATCTCTAGTTTCGTAGGTAGTGTATCTTCCTATATTTTGGATTTTATTCATTGTCCTAAGTAAAAGTGTACGAAATGTAAAAGCTATGTCATCGTAAATTGCATGACTTACTTTCAGAACACAAGCATTTGGCGCATGTTTATGCTGATAAACATAATATTCCATCCCGCTATAATATCCATGAGAACCACCAAAGGTTATTGCTTCAGATGTTTTCTATTGTAGTTTATTTTCATTTGATAAGCCAAGTAAATATTATTTAATTTTAAATTGTTGACAAGCAGAAAGCAGATCGCTTATTTATGTGTTTAAATATATTTATAATATAAATGTTAAATACTTCAATGTCAAGATTTAAAAAATACATGGAAGACACGTATCGGACAAAAACTTATAAGTGACCAAAAAAGTCACCGATTTGGACGGGTCAGTTGAACACAGTGAGAATCTAACCATTTAAAATGCGTGTCTCAGAACGTATCAAGACGAAACCATATATTAGTGCATATTAACAGCATTATGATTTAAATAGAAATGTGTCCACATACATGGAAGCCCCCACCTTTGCAGCCTGTTCTACATGGCCCCGCTTTGTCTATATGCATATAAACTATTTTGCAAACGGAGAATCGTCCTTTTATATCGTACTTTCTGCTAATGTATTCTCTTATTATGTGCAGTAAGTTGAGGTATCACAAATTTCCGACGAATAGTTTTACTCCTGACAAAAATATGTATAAATCTTATATATACTTGTCCTTTGACTTTAAATGTGACCTTGGACCCAGAGATCTGGTTATTGCGCGCGACATTTCGTCTTACCATGCTTAACAATTGTGCCAAGTTATTTAAAATTCCTTCCATGCTGGACAAAATGATGCTCCGGACAGGGTTTATGGCTCAAATTCTCATATTTGACCTGTGACCTTTAAGTGTGACCTTGATCTTGGACCTAGGGACATGGTTCTTGTGCGCGACACACCATCGAAACATGCTAAGCACTTCTGCCAAGTTATTTGAAATTTCCTTCTCCGATGGTCAAAATTATGCTTTGGACAGGGTCTTTGGCTGAAATTCTTAAATTTGACCTTTGACCTTTAAGTGTGACCTTGACCTTTCACCTAGGTACTTGGTTCTTACGCGCGACACACCGAACCAACATGCTTAACATGTGTGCCAAGTTATTTGAAATTCCTTCCATGCTGGACAAAATAAGGCTCCGGACAGTGTGTATGGCTTAAATTCTTATATTTGACCTTTGACCTTTAAGTGTGACCTTGAGCTTGGAAATAGGGACCTGGTTCTTGCGCGCGACACACCGTCTCACCATGCTTAACAATTGTGCTAAGGTATTCGAAATGTCCTTCCATGATGGACAAAATTATATTCCGAAAAGGGTCTTTGGCTTAAATTCTTATATTTAATCTTTGACCATAAAGTGTGACCTTGACCTTGAATCTGGGGACCAGGTTCTTGCGCGTGACACATTATGCCAAACATTTCTACTAAGTTATTTAAAAATCCTCCCATGCTGGACAAAATTATTGTCCGGACAAGAATCCGAACATACGTACACACATACATACGTACATGTACGTAACCACGGACAGGGTAAACACTATATATCCCCCCCCATCATTGATGGTTGGGGGCATAAAAATTAAATAATATCGAATATATCGTTTAAGTTAATAATGTAAACATCTCATTTGGAAGATTAAGTTCTGTAAAACACATAACTAGCAACTGACAGTATAACAATTGACCAAATAGAATTGAAAACTTCAACACTTTTTATTGAGCGCTTTAATTTAATAAATTTAAACATGCTTTCAAACTAGCACGAATGATTGAAACTAATATAAGACCACGTTGCAGTATAAAATAACCTATTAAGAGATAAATTTATACTAGTGGCTGAATATTGGTTATATGTCTACACGTCTGATCTTGTGAAGGTTTGTGTCAAACATCAGCAGTATTTCTGACAGAATGCCTTTCTCGAACATAACTGCTAATAACCACATGCCAGAATCACGTCGTGGTTTTGTTGAAAGCTATCTGCTATAAAAAAGGACGTTTTGAGAAAACTTTTTTTGTCATAGATTCTCCGAGGCAAAACGGATATACAAAGCATTCGATCAACGGTCCAGATACCGAGGTATATGCGATTATATATAAAGCCTGCATTACTAAATGTATTGTTCTTGTTTCCATTTTAGTTTAAATTTCTTGGCGTGAAAAATAAGTCAGTATGCCATATGACATTTAGTTCGACGATCTCGGTTTCAACACTTTTGGTTATGTCTTTTCTCAAATATAATATTAAATTTAATAGGCCCATATTCTTCAGAGTCTTATAAGTCGCCCTGAAAGGTTTTTAAACTAAATGTGAAACATACCAAGTCTATTTAAGGACACAATAATATTGCGAAGAATTTGAAAAATAGTTTAATTCTTCAATATTAAAATAATGAATTATTTTGCTTTTTTGTATTTTTTTGGGGGTATTATTTCTACTTATTCCAATGTCAAGTGCTCTCGTAAACTAAATTATCGTAAAACAACGAACATAAGTTTACCTAAATGAGATACATTGTACAGGTGCCTACCATGTATCTATTCTGTGCCATGCGATCTGAAAACGCGTTTCCATGCATTTAATTCTAACTGGTGAAGTGTTTTTTCTACGATATAATTGCCTTATATGTCATATGAACAATATTGAAAATAACGTTGCACCAGAAGTTCAGAAACGCCGATAATCAACTGATAGATCTGCATTTAAGGTATATGATCGAGAAATTAAGGCAATGTAAACGAGAAATATTTATCACAAAATTATATGAGGCGTGTCGTGGGAAAATCGGGCTTAATGCATTTCCGCCTATCTTGGATTTATGTTTAGACGAGACTTCCTTGAAACAGAAAATACCATAAAAGCGGAAAGTGTCGTCCTGGATTGATTAGCCTGTGCGGACTGCACAGGTTAATCCGGGACGACACTTTACGCACATGCGTTAAGTCCGGTTTTCCTACGAAACGCCTCATTTATATTGAAAATGAGAAACAGTCGTGCAAGAAATGTACAGATAATGCGTCGTACGACTTGAAAACTGGTAAGCACGAATTTCTACTATAGTATTACTTTACTTATAATTTTATAAACGGCAAACCATATCAAATTTGTTGAAACGGTGTTGTAAATTATCTTATCATTATTTATAATTATTTTGTTGGCATTGGAGTATTCATAAATTATAACTCGTTGCGTAATTGGCAATTGACGTCAAGTTAAAGTTCACCAAAGAAAGGAAAGGAAATACTAAACAACAACAAAACATTGAAAACCACGTTCACTCTAATGCGGATTAATACAACATTGCATAATCAAAATTACCAAAAGCACGTTGATTCCTGAAAGAAGCATATAAAAGCATATAAACAAATAACAACTCCCATTCCTTTGGCAACCGGTTTATATGATAATTGGGTTCGTTGATTAGCAAACACAATTTTACTTTTTTCTATGTTGAAGGAAATATAAAAATGAATGGGGTTTCATTGTGGTTTATATTTAAATATTAAAATTATTGGAAACACAAACATGCTTCAATTCTCATAAGGAACATTGCAAATTAGAATAGGAATGTTCTTTCTGCTCTTATGGAAAGGATTTAGTCATTAGTTGACTGCTTAACAAGAATCGACTGATTTATTTCCAATTTCCGCTATAATCGCTGCAAATCAATGTCGTGATGCACTGAAAATGCACTTGGCATTTCGTTAAAACAGGGTATAAATCAGAAAACACTTTAATCAGGTTGTGCATTTTATTTTCTACTAGGCCTAAATATCCATTTGTAAATAGCAAGTATGCTCATAAATTGAATAGCATAGCTTCAAATAGTCTAATAAAGTTTGGATTTGTGTCAATATCTTTTTCACCGTTAACTACACTCGGTGTTGAATATTTTGTGCGAAGCAAATTAAGGTACAGAGATTTGTGATAAATTATTTTCAATAAACACAAATAATAGTAAAAGCGCAATGTAAAACAATAAGGAAGTAAAATAGTTTCCTTTTGAGGCATCATAGCCCATGGGTAGTGAGAACAAGTAACGTATAAATAATAATTTGCCATTATTTGACTAATCCTCTGAATTTAAGTTTAACATCAAAATAACAACAATTGCACCAACAAAAGGAGCGAACAATTAACCTCGCATTTCATCACGATAATCATTTTAATTGGATCATAGGGCGAATTATTTACGATTTACGAGGGCAAAAAAATTCAAGCGTTTAATTAATATTTAAATGCAAATACTTGACGCGATGATATTCAAGGAATATGATCATGCCATGTGTTAAAGCCGTCTTGCTGCTAACATTAATGTGTGTATGAGCTAAACACTTCAACATTATTTCCAAGTATATAATTATCATTAACTAAAGTGACAAACAAATATTCCCTTTTCAAAATTGTTTTTATACCAAACACGAAAAACAAAACAAATAGGTAACACGGGTTGTTATTGATATATACAATCAACAAAAGTGATAACTCACCAAACGGAAATTGTTGTATTTTCTTAATTTATAAGCATTTCAGCTGCGCCATGTTAAATACGAAATTCTTTCGTATTTTTCCAATATGTTGGTATAAACACCTGCATGTATAACTAAATTTATCATAGCTGACAGTTCAAGTTGAAACAACTTCTAATACATTAAACCAATATAAAAATATCGTTAGATTTACGTCAACTCCATTGTCAATTCCATTGTCGGGGCATTCATCTGGGTAATAAAGAAAACAACACATGCCGTTAAGACAAACTTCAACCACACATCAAGTTTTGCTTTCCTTCTCACAACATGTCAGACATCTGGAGCAAAGGTCACGAAGAAAAAAACAACACACGCCAGTACCATCACTTACGTCACTTGCCACCTCCAAAAGCGTGTGATTGAGGTGGCGAGGGTAGCGTGCCAAAGCACAATATTAACTAAAGTAAATGTAACACTCTGTCTATCTGACTACGAAATAATACTATTTTTTCGTAGAGCCTACATGGCTTATATGATTTATATAACAACAATTACTATTGACTCTCAGTGCTATTTTGATAGCGAGTATTCATGCCCTACTGTTCCCATTCGGCCTAGCTGTAGGCCTACCCGGGCTACTGGCACAATAGAAGCAGCTCTCTCCACCGCAGCTTACACCCTACCTGAGCTGCGCTACCTCAGGAAGACTTTCTAACTTAGCTAGCGACACCTAACTGGCTCTCTAACCTAGCTACAAGAGCTGCAATAAGTCTACTATTCCCCTAGCTGGCGGACTTAACAGGCACCAATACATCTACCGCTGTTAACAGTAACTATTTACGTACACCAAAAATTATTACAGTATATCTGACCAAGCTAAGTAGACTACCTCCCGATCACCGAAGTGCGTGGTACAAACGTTAGCCCACCTACGGTTTCTACTTTCAGTGAATTGTATAAATTAATACAATATACATATTTTTCTTCTGAAGTTTTGGTGAAATATTATCACAATGTTATATAATATCAGTCACAGCATTAAAATTGACACAATGTAGCACATATTAAACAAAGATCTGCAGGCAAGTTAGATGGAAAATATAACTTCGAATACAAATAATAGATACTGCAACGCATGACAATGGAATTTTGGGAAACAAAATCTGTCAGTTGCACGATAGAAAGGAAGAAACTATGACATGGAACTAAGGTTTTCTTTGCAATGTGTAATTTGGATGTTTGGATATCATTAAGCATGATGCATTTTTGGCAGGATACGTCCTCCATACTATTGAGTCACTTAACGGTCATAATTCTCGAATACTTTGGTTTTCTCAACTCCATTATCATTTGAACGTAACTTTAAGAGCACCAACATTCTTTCAGAAAACAGATCCTCCTAAACATGTCTCCAAAGTATTAACAAATTGCCATAATGGGAAATTAAGTTGCCGGTGACATACAGGGCCAGAGCAAATCCTGTGTTTGTTACTTCAATATTCATGTACGGTTAATATACCGAGCACCTGCTTGGTTTCGCGATGGAGTCTTGACAATTACCTGTATTTGCGCAGAGTACGAATACTTTATGAATATGTGATAATGTGACTATAAACGGTTATTTATTTTTGTGTATTTGACAGGATCAATGCTTCATATATTTCTATAGTTGACAACAGTAAACACTACAAGTAATATATACCAGTAAAGTCACCTAAAGGTGGCATTTACTAGTATTGAATGGAAATGACAATTTGCCTATGAACTGTTATAATGTTTATTTAGCTGGTTGTATTTAGTAGGACATTGCTATTTGCTAATCTACTATTCCGGTCGTCTGAATGATAATTATAGTTTGGACAGTTTGTTATGCATGATTTTCAATAATTAGTGTGGTACACTTCACTTTTCGTTAAACATTTATGAGCATGAGAATTTCTACTATGCTGTATGATGTACAACTCTTTGGAACGTATTCTTTTATTATACAGCAGATAATAACAGTATTTACTATATTTTAATTCTGCCTACTCCAAAATATTTATATCATATGACCTGGACCTATCTTGAAATAAAGGATGCGAGGTCTTTACATGGAAATATACACATGTAAGAATGTTTGTAAGTAAATAATGTTTGTGATTAAACTTTGCAATATTTTTAATTTGATATTTCTGTCGGTAATTGTTTTTTAAATTCCAAGTTCTGTGCAAAAAGATATAATTTGACAAAAAAATCGAGATTTGTATTACCTAATTTTGCCATTGTAACATCGTAATTAGGGTCAACAGTGTGGTGTTACGTGATTTCTCCAACCTAACAGATTTAGTTGAAAATAATGTTATGATTATACAAGATCAGGAAGATTTACATAAACTATACAACAAATAATTAAAATCAGATCAAAGATAAATTCTAAATAAAATCTTTATCTTGAAACAGGTGGACTGTTAATGAATGTGGAATGTGTATTATACACCATGTTTAATTTAGTTCATTGTCGCACCAAATCGCCTTCTTTTAGGGTTTGGAGTAGAAGTGAAATAAGCATAATCGTCAATAAAGAATTCTGTTCGGAAATACATATTACCACGGGTTGAAAAAGCGGGTTGTCTGCAGTATTATTAGACTTTCACAATAAATCAATAAGCCTAAAAAATCTTGATGCAATATCCTGTTTAATAACATGGCATTGCATATCCATAAATATCATCTCACATACGAGCTGTTATTAAACGTTCCATCGATAATGAGTTCAAGGCACATTTGGATTATTTCCAGTACTCTTAATGACGTTGATGGGTATCTGATATTTACGCAAAATCGTTTATAATGGCTCGATATTCCAGCAAAGCAATGGAATACATATTACACCTATGCCGTTAAAAACAACAACAAAAACAAGAATGGCACCTCAGCATTTTACACCATCTTAACCGAATCAACTCCAGAAGGTTTAATATTATTTTTTTTAGTTTGTTTTGCTTTTCTTTCTTATTAATAATAGAATGAAAATTATATTGACTGTCACATATGAGGCCACATTGACTTTTAAAATTTAAGTCCGAGACGTCAGATCATATTTACCGGTACCGTTTGAAAAATATTTAAAGGTTCTAGTAAAATAAATAGTTATTGATATTGTAAGTTATTAATATAATTTTAGCAACGATGCTGTTAATCATTTTATGTATTATGTGTGTGATGGCAGTTTTGTGTTGATGACTAATAAATCAGAAAGCTTTTGGTAATTGACGTAAAGTTATAGCTCACCAAAACGACAAACGAAAATACTTAACAACGTTAAAACATTGAAAACCGCGTTCAAACCAATGCATATTAATAAAACAGTGCATGATAATGAATACCGAATGCACAATAATTCCTGAAAGAAGCATATGACAAAATAGCTATCAGCCATTCGTTTTGCAGCCGGTTAGTATGATTATTCTAATTGTTTATTAGAAAACACAATTTAACGTTTTTTCTATGTTGGCGGAAATAAAGGAATGATGGAGGTTCATTGCGGTTTAAATTTAAATATTAAAATCATTGGAAACACAAACTTTTTTCAATTCTCATACAGACAATCCACATTAAAACAGGATATTATGTTTGCGCTTATGTAAAGGATTTAGTCATTAATTGAGTGCTTAACTAAGATCGATTGATTTATGTCAAATTTCCGCTATAATCGCTGCAAAATAATATCATGATGCACTAAAAATGCACTTGGCATTTCGTTAAAACAGGGTATAAATCAGAAAACACTTTAATCAGGTTGTGCATTTTATTTTCTACTAGGCCTAATTATCCGTTTGTGAATAGCAATTATGCTCGTAAATTGAAGAGCATAGCTTCAAATAGTCTAATAAAGTTTGGGTTTGTGTCAATACCCAATTCACCGTTAACTACGCTCGGTATTAAATATTTTGTGCGAAGCAAATTAAGGTACAGAGATTTGTGATACATTATTTTTAATAAACACAAATGATAGTAAAAGCTCAATGTAAAACAAGTAACGTATAAATGATACTTTGCCATTATTTGACTAATCCTCTCACTTTAAGTTTAACATAAAAATAACAACAATTGCACCAATAAAGGGAGCGAACAATTAACCTCGCATTTCATCACGATAATCATTTAAATTTGATCAAAGAGCGAACTATTGACGATTTACGAGGACAAAACTGTTCAAGCGTTCAATAAACATTTAAATGCAAATACTTGACGCGATGAAAGCATATGCTTGATATTTAAGGAATATGATCATGCCATGTGTTAAAGCCGCCTTGCTGCTAACATTAATGTGTGTATGAGCTAAACACTTCAACGTTATTTCCAAGTATATAATTATCATTAACTAAAGTGACAAACACATATTCCCTATTCCAAATTGTTTCTATACCTAACAAGAAAAACAAAACAAATAGGTAACACGGTTTGTTATTGATATATACAATCAACCAAAGTTATAACTCACCAAACGGTAGGTGTTGTATTTTCTTAAATTATAAGCATTCTTTCGTATTTTTCCAATATGTTGGTATAAACACCTGCATGTATAACTAAATTTATCATAGCTGACAGTTCAAGTTAAAAGCAACTTCTAATACATTAAACCAATATAAAAATATCGCTAGATTTACGTCAACTCCATTGCCACGATGGCCCTAGGTCGCTCACCTGATCTATATATATTAAGTTTCATTAAAATATCTCAATACGTTCTCATGTTAATGAGCGAAAACTGTTTTTCTATTTTTAGTAACAGTGACCTTGAACTAGACCCCACCCATTAAGGTATCAACGTATGAAGTTTCATTAAAATATCTCAATGCGTTCTTAAGTTATTGAGCCTTAACCGTTTTTGTACTTTTAATAACAGTGACCTTGACCCCACCTACCCCGTAAGCAAACCCAAGTCAGGTCTCGATATAAGGTATGTGTATTAAGTTTCATAAAAATATCGCAATGCGTTCTCAAGTTATTGAGCGGAAACCATGTTTCTATTTTCAGTAATGGTGACCTTGACCCCACCCACCCCATATGCAATCCCAATCAACGTCTAGATATAAGGTACTAATGTATTAAGTTTTATTAAATAGCTCAATGCGTTCTCAAGATATTTAGCGGAAACCATTTTTCTATTTTTAATAACGGTGACCTTGACCTTAACCCCACCCACCTCATATGCAATCCCAATCGAGACCTCAATATAATATATTAATGTATTATGTTTCATTAAAATATCTCAATGCGTTCTCAAGATATTGAGCGGAAACCGTTTTCCTATTTTTAGTAACAGTGACATAGACCGTGACCTCTCCAACCCTATATGCAATCCCATTCGAGGTGTCAATATAAGGTATCTATGTATTAAGTTTCATTAAAATATCTCTATTCGTTCTAAAGTTATTGAGCGAAAACGGTTTTTCTATTTTCAGTAACAGTGACCTTGACCCCACCCATCCCATATGCAATCCCAATCGAGGTCTCGATATAATGTTTTAACAAATATGAAACCTCTGGGCCTTGTGGTTTCAGATAAGAATTTTTAAATAATTTTGCCATTTACGTCTATATAAACCATGTGAGCCCCGGGGTGTGGCCAGTTTGACCCCATGGGCATCATTTGAACAATCTTTGTAGAACAATCTTTGTAGAGGACCACTATAGCCGGGCCGGTTAGCTGAGTTGGTAAAGCGCTGGACTACAAATCCGAGGATCGCGGGTTCGATTCCCAGCCCGGCTACATAACTTGTGTGGGGATTGGTCATGAAATTATTTCTACGGCCATTCTCCCTCTACCTCTGATTCAAGTAGGGCAGTTGTCAGTTACTGGCATAAGTATATGTGCACTTAGTACTGGTAACCCAGCTTACCCAGCTTACCCAGGAAAAGTGTGAGTAGGTTAACTGACCGCCGTGTTATGACTGAAATACGGTTGTATACGGCGAAAAATACTCACAAACAAACAAACAAACAAACAAACAGAGGATCACTATACTACATTACATACCAAATATGAATTCTCCGGACCTTGAGGTTTCAGGAAAAATGATTTTTAAAGTCATTTTGCTCTGAAGTCTATATAAACATTGTAACCCCCGGGGTGTGACATGTTTTGTCACCAGGGGCATCATTTGAACAGTCTTTATAGAGGACCACTATACAATATTACATACCAAATATGAAACCCCCGTAACTTGCGGTTTCAGAGGAGAAGATTTTAAAGTCATTTTGCTATTAAGGTCTATATTAACCATGTGACCCCCGGGCTGTGGCCAGTTTAGACCCCAGGAGCATCATTTGAACAATCTCTGTAGAGGACCACTTAACAATGTTACATACCAAATATTAAACCTCTAGGCCTTGAAGTTTCAGTGGAGATTATTTTTAAAGTCATTGTGCTATTTAAGTCTATATTAACCATGTGACCCCCTGGTGTGGCCAGTTTTGACCCCAGGGGCATCACTTGAAGAATCTTTGTAGAGGACCATTATACAATGTTACATACCGAATATGAAACCTCTGGGCCTATCGGTTTTAGAGGAGAAGATTTGTAAAGTCATTTTGCTATTCAAATCTATATGAACAATGTGACACCCGGGATGTGGCCAGTTTTGACACCAGGGGCATCATTTTAACAAGCTTTGTAGAGGACCATTATACAATGTTACATACCAAATATGAAACCTCTGGGCCTTGCGGTTTCAGAGGAGAAGATTTTGAAAGTCATTTTTCTATTTAAGTCTATATAAACCATGTGAGCCCCAGGGTGTGGCCAGTTTTGACACCAGGGGCATCATTTGAACCATCTTTGTAGAGGACTACTATACAATGTTACATACCAAATATAAAACCTCTAGGCCTTACGGTTTCAGAGGAGAAGATTTTTAAAGTCATTTTGCTATTCAAGTCTATATTAAACATGTGACCTCCTGGGTGTGGCCAGTTTTGATCCCAGGGGCATCATTTGAACAATCTTTTTAGAGGACCACTATACAATGTTACATACCAAATATGAAACCTCTGGGCCGTGCGGTTTCGGAGGAGAGGATTTTAAAGTCATTTTGCTATTCAAGTCTATATAAACCATGTGAAACCCAGGGTGTGGCCAGTTTTTACCGCAGTGGTGGCAAGTTTAGGACAGCGTTAGTTGTGTTTACGTCCGAAGAAATATTTGTTTCGAAGCAGCGGTTTTGATGACATTTTTTTAACATATACTTAATGTTGCTCACGCTAAAATATATAACGCGTCTGACAGAAGTGTGGAAGAACATGTAAAATGTGTCTATATTCCAAGTAATTATGTATAATGTTGCCGTAATGCCTTATTAAGAACATAGGCAGACAGCCAACTTTGTTATACAATGCTTAAATGACAACTTTCATTGTTCATAGGAGCCATACTAATAGACAGCGCTTTAACCACCTCGGCTATTCTGTTCTGAAATGTATTGCCGTCCAAACTATAATTATACAAAATACTCACAATTCGTATGTCAACGTCAACACAAAAGAAAAGGCCCAAACGAACCGGACTTACATTATAAATTGGCTTTTATCTCAGAATGTGTAGTCCCTATTAACATTTTATACAGGTAAACTGTTGTTTAACCATTGGTGTATACCATTATAAATATTACCACCTCCTCCCCCTATTACCTGTTAACAAATATCAACCCCTCACTCAGCTGTACGTTGATGTAGTGCAGAGTGCTTGACAACTGCAGATGCTGTGTCCCGCATATTAAATATAGCATATAATAACTCTGGAGCCGTATCAGCAGTGACGTAACATCTATGAATAACTTAAAATCCATTGTTGAAGCCAACTGACCAATGTACCACAAAACATATTACACAATGCGGAAACACGATACATAAGCACAAAACAAACGTTATTAAAAGTGAAATTAGCAACAAAAAAAAGCTTTAAACGAGATCTCATTGAAAAGGTCATGATTAAGAGGAACAGCTGTGAAATCACATTCAATCACTTATTAATGACTTACCAGGTCAAACTCATTACTTTAGCCCGAATGAAATACTTGTTCTTGCATCGTTCAGCGTTCACTTGTGCTGAAGATATGTTGATATATTGCCGGCTTTCAGAAGAAAACAGACACCCAAATTGTATTTAAATGTCTTTTAAGCTGACCATAAACATGTGCTGAAATGCTGGCAATTGCTCTAGTGCATCAACTAAGTTCAATACGAGCAAATCTCGAACATTGTGTTAGAAAATGCGTGGGCCACTGAGTACGTCTTTTAATTTCCATGTTTTCAGCCTCGTTTCCATATTTAACACCAACATAACATACATACGAACACAACGTCTTAGGAATGACAAACATAATATTGGCTTTATATCTGTAAATATATTCTCGTGAGTGTTTATGTCATACCTCGATTGGTTTTCTGTCACATTGTCTGTTTCACAGAATGCTGCTAATGTCTATATCAGCTGAGAGGTCATCGGATCGTAGACTCCTAACACCTTATCAGATATTAGGTATTGAAAATACGCGTGATGGAATAAGTATCTACAAACTACATAAAGGCAATAGCCAGATATGCATGTATACAGAATATTAATACAAATCTAGATACTTATAACGAATATTACAAACATAAGTCCTTATGATGAACATTATTATAAAATAAAAATACAATATAATAAAATATATTAATCTGCTCAGTTGTATCACAGTAAAGATACTCGTGGTTACATCTATGCTATGAGTCTGATATTATGAAATATGAAAAAACAACACCAACATCTTATACTGTCTGCCGTTTAAAAACGCACATCGATTGCACTCAATTGGTGATTTTGTGCATTGTTTCTAAATATAAGAATAGCAATCAATAGAATCATGCATTAACTATGCAATATATACGCAATTCAAGTCTCCCAAATTTTACTAAATCCATGTGCATTTCGGAACTATATATTACAGAAAATAACACATTTGTAATTAGCAAGTAACAGTCAGCTTAAAATTCTAATAAACCATAATTCATTATAAAAGTCGTGTTTGTTCCGGAACGTCTGTATCTTGGTTAATGTGCTATGTATATACATTTGGTTGCGTCCGTTTTTTGTTCTTGACATTTCATTATGCGGAGTCATCAACTCTGTTAGAAGGACGAGTCACCAGCGCTTCTTCTATTTGAACTGATATGTTTCTTGTCAAATTAAATACCCCGCTTGTTGGCACACCTACTTTGTATTATGTATTTTATGAAACCTGATGGTTAGATGATAAATAATTTATATTTGGAATCTCGAAAATAAAATAGTCAAATTTCTTATACCCATGTAGACTGCAGAACAGTTAAAAATACAAATCTAAGTAAAGCTACTGAATCTTTGAGCTTTAATCATATTCATAAAAAAAATATTATTCTTTGCACACAGTTTACATAATTCAACAAAAGCACTGATTTTAGTTCTACATTGGTCTGACTGACAATCACAGACTTAATATATTTTACTTAATCTGAAAAATATATATTTTTTAAACCTGGTTTACAAGCTTTTCAGGAACATCTATTGTTAACACGTATATTGCCTGAACACAATTGCAGGGCTGTCTCAGACGGAAGGAAATTACTTCAGAAATACGACAGAAGCAATAAACATTCTACGAAAGAATACCAAAATGTCTTGATGAGAAAATTTCGGACCAGTTCCGAAAGCTACTATTGATTGCCTAAAGTCACAAAACCAATGGAAACAACTACATAGACTTTCCTTTGCAAACAACAATACGAGAGAAGTTTCCATACATATTTGTCTCGGATATAATTGGAGATAGTAAATGTGAAGTTTCCAGATCGGCAGTGCTTTGGAATGGATAAATAGTAGATTCGTTGAAATATGAATTGGAACGTTCAAAGAGACTAAGACGTATGTGACGGAGATAAAGAATGTTTATCAGACGGAGAGTTTAGCGAGGGTGCTTGTGACTCAATCATAGTACATCTCGTGTTACAATATTTTTCTACAGTTGACATATATGACACAGTTTAATATGAAGTTATGTGCACTTTGATGATCATTGGCCACAAATGTATATGTGTGCATTTTGATACAATTATTAGTTTTACAAATTTATTGTCATTTTTACAACATTTAGAATGTTTTACAACACACACTATTCATAAAGGTAGCAATGAATTATGGAAATGGTGTCCGCATTGCGATCGGGAGGTCGCGAGTTCGATCTCTTCTCAAAAAGACACCAAATACTGATTCTACCCTGGAAACGGACTCGAGAGTGTCAGAGTAAGCCTCAGGCTTTCGACACTAACGAGCTAATATACATAGGTTGAAAACAACGCTCGACTGTTTGAAGACAATTGACATAAACCCAAATGTGGCAGCGAATTATGAATAATTAAGACGAAACTTGGCCTGTTTATAACATATATTCAGATAACTGAAATCGAACAAAAATAGTAACCGAAATATTTAATAAAACAAAACATAGATCATCATGTAATTTGAAATTATTATTATCGGTATATTAAAGATATCATAGTCATCGACGAAGAACTATAACTTCCCGTCGTTGTAAACGTCAATGCAATAAGCACACAAGTACTGCATACCATTAGGCATGGTCACGTATTTCGCAAGTTGCAAAGTGCATATGCATTAAGGTGCAATGTCTTAGCCAACACAATAAGAGATTATCACAACTTGCTCAGATAACCAGTTTCATATGTAGTCATTTATTTTGCAATGGGCACACACATTCAATATCTTTTGTGTTCTACACATACAATTGTAGATCATAATGAGGTTATTTAACAGCTTTAAGTACAATACGGGGATATATTAGGACGAGTACACAGGTGACATACCATATTGGACGAGCCGACTGGCGAGACCAATGTTTGTCAGCTGTGTACAAGTTCAAATATATCACCGTATTGTGCGTGCGTACAATATTTTCCGTATTGGACGGTCCGATGATAAACATACGATAATGTCCGTGTATTCCAAAAGAGAACGAATATATAACTTATTGTTTTACTTCAATATGCTGTCTCCGATCTACTGCTCTGAAAACGTCTTTGAAAATTCAGCAAAAATCATTCTAAATACTTTTCATAGAGTATATCTACGAAGCTGTATTTTTGTCTCGTTTAACCGTACTGACCAGAAACGCGATTTGTTTTTGAAATAGCCATGTCTGATCAGAAAGTGCATTCATGCGTTGTGTAAACGTAAATGTTGTCTCCAATGCTGAGCTTGTATCCGATTATGTTGTCTCCAATGCTGAGCTTGTATCCGATTATGTTGTCTCCAATGCTGAGCTTGTATCCGATTATGTTGTCTCCAATGCTGAGCTTGTATCCGATTATGAATATCATCTTACAAAATAAGTTTATGAGGCAACGAAACGCGGTGTATTTAACTGTTTTTAACGTTACCAGTTACCAGTACAGAAATAATGCACCTATCAATATTATAATTGATGGGGGGCGGGGGGGGGGGGGGAGCGCCGGGCAAACCCAGGGGAATTTGACTAATTGTATTTTGGGGAATCCAATGTCCCACCGTAGCGTCAAGCCTTTTGTCTAAATCCCTCAATGGGGGATGCTTAATTGGGGTATCAAATGGCCCGGTGGCCAATATTATCGGGATCTAAAATCCGAACAAAGTATATTTTCCGGGACCCGGAATCATTTCCGCCTGTCGGGAATTGCTTTCAGTCTAAATTCCCGTATATGCCCGCCGCTCCTCCCATGGGGGGAAAATACTGATAGATGCATACAGCTTTCAAGTCGGAACATTATACACAACAATCCTGGAGTCCATGAAAACTGGTTTCTGTCGTCACTATTCTCAAGAAATGTGCTTTGAAAGCATTTAAAGTCCCAGAATGCATTGACTAAACGTACACAGGTAAACGTTGTGCCACGTGACCAATGGGCTAAATCTTTCTTTGTCAATAATACTATACTCAATGTTATCAGTAGAACCTAATTTTAACAGACACCACAATCCTTCCAGAAAACAGATCTTCCATAATATTTCTCTAAAGTATAAACGCATTGCCAGAACAGGAAATTACTTTGCCAGTGACATACAGGGCTAAAGCAAGTCCTGTGTTTCTTAATTCAATTTACCGTATAATTAATATACCGAGCACAAACCTGGTTTATCGGTGGAGTCTTGGCAATGACCAGTGTTTGCGCAGTATACGAATACTTACAAATATGTGATAATGTGACTATAGCCGGTTATTTGTTTTTTTTATTTGACACGTTCAGTGCTTCTCTACATTTCTGTAGTTGACAACAGTAAACAGTTCAAGTAGTCTACACCAGTAAAGTCACCTAAAAGTGGCATTTATTGTATGGAAATGACAAATTGCATATGGACCGTTTTAGTGTTTTTAAGTAGGTGTTATTTAGTAGAACATTCCTATTTGCGAATCTACTATTCTGAGCCTTTTTTTTTACGTTTCTGAGTATTATGTTTGCATGTATCATGTCCTTACGTAAGACATGTAGATGAAATTTAACAAAACTGTCATTCAGTCTTAAAGAAATGATAGCGCTCTCTTTTCATCATCATGTAGTAATAATTATTCATTTACTTTAAAGCCGCAGTCCATCAAATATAATTAAATACATCTTAAATTGACATTAGTTCTAATGAACGTAAATGACTTTTATTCGACAGAAAACTGTTTCTTATTTACAACAGGCATTTTACAATGTCTTTGTTCAAAAACGCTTGGTACGAACGGAATATACACTAATGTACATGCTGTTTTACTCCAGAGGCATCACCAGCTATCCGCGTACAGATAATTTTACGATAAAAAGTTATCACAACGTTATTATTTAACCGATTTCAATGCGGTGTTTTGTATTTTGATCGGTAAGATGTCCATTAGAAACAATTTCTGCAAAGTTTCATTTTTATTTGCATATTTCTGGACCGCTGCTTTAAATAAAAAACCTGTCTGCATTTATTGTATGTCCTGCTGTCATTCTCCAGTCGCATTGTACACAGTTAGAACCAACCGCAAGTTCAATCTTTCAAACAACTATAGTATTCCAAAATACGTTTCTTCTATTCTAAATTCAGACATACAATTTTAACCACAGAAAGTGTATCAACTATGCGTACGACAAATTTAAACGTGGTGACGGTTTTCATAAATCGTAAACGCCTATTGTCTCGATAAGCACACCATCGGGGTTTTAATCACTTTTAAATACAAAGGTTATTGCCCCTCAAATACGTAAATAAATACATCTCAGGCCGGTGATTGTAGTGGCATCTAATTACAATGCAATAAATTCTTCTTATCGGTTGAATTAGTATTCGCCCACGTCAAAGCGCATGTTGGGTATTTTGACAAAAGTTAGGCATTATTTAAAACCTTACTGTTGTATAAAAGTTTGTTTGAAGAAAAAAACGACACGAGAATCGCCTATCTTTCCGTGGAAAATTCGCCTGTAGTTATTCATTAAATTGAATAAGCGAGGCATATTTATTGGCGCTTTCCTCTAAAGCGCTTTCCTCTAAAGCGCTTTCCTTAGGAACCAATTATACCTTGACAGGAAATTTCTTGCTCTAACATCTTGATTGTTTTTGATCAATACTTTCGAACGCGCATTGACCGTTGACGTTAAACAGACGGTCTTGTTTATGGTTTGGTTCGTCAAACTCTGCAGTAAAATATGTGCCGTCACAGATTATTTAGTTCCATTAATATTTGTAAAACATGAAATTCAAATCGTGAATAAATTTATACTAAAATTTAATAATAAAAACTAGTTTTATTAAATATAACATGACTCGCTATAGAAAACATCTCAATACTTTATCACCAGAACTGATGAATTAAAAATTCACTGTATTAACTGTATTATTTTTTATTGAATTAAAACGGAAACATAAGCCCGAAAAGTGCAATTATCCACATTTAATAAAAAATACATAGTTTACAATGTTTTTACCTTTTAATAAAAAACATGATTCATTTATAACAGACAATATTCAACTAGAAAATATCACATAGTGTCGCCGTTCACTGGAAAATCGCCTACCTAAATTGATATAGAAAGCCACTTATACTACAGGTTATTAACCATACAAACTTGATAGGCCTCCTCAATGTTCAAATCTTATACGTTACTCTTACATATAAGCTCACATTCATAACGGTCTTTCGCAATCTCAAACCTTTAATGCTCTCTATGTAGGTCAACGTGAACGTAGAGCATTATTAGCTCAGTGAACCACATACCATATATTCACCCTGACACTAATACCTCATTGGATACACAACCATCATTCACTTGTCAATATTAGACCTCTGGTGTTTTGATTGTAGAATTAGAAGAAATAAATTTACCATTGTTTTTAAGAGGTAAATTGATTATGCATTTAAACATTCAGTCAATTAAAAATACCAACATTATTATTATGAATCGTACCCGCGGTTGATAGTAAAGTTGAAATAGGAAATTATCGTAGTCCTAAACAACAATAACCAAAACGTAGCTGAATCTTATTATCCTAAATTATAAAGTTGTATACATGATACCAAATTCGAAGTTCAGGTAAGGGTTCTTTTATCAATTGGTTTCTTAACGTATTATTGTATTTGGTTTACGTCTACAACTACAAATCATTGAAAAGCACAAACGTAAATAACATGAATGAATGGAAGAATTAGACATAATGAAATTTAAAAACAGGCCTAAAATATAGATTAACAAAAACAACAACAACAACTGAATTATGACAATGTAGTTTAAAAATACGCGATGCAATCAGCATACCTGCAAGGACAAACGGACATCAATTACATAATGCATTAACGAAGGCACACGCTGACGCCGATATTACCTTACATAGCTTAGAATTGAATGTGCTTTCTTACATTGAATTGACCGGTCGGGCATTATCGCAGCAGTTTGAAACTCATTTAATTCCTTTTAACTATTGACTTTAAAGACTAATTTCATATGATCAAGAGATGCAATCAATTGACAAGTCTTGTTATATAAAAAGTACCTTATTTTATTGGGCGTTGTTTGGTTTAATGCCGCGAATGTTAATGGTCTAATTATGTAATTCTGGCAAACAAACATTGAAACGTTGACAAATCGGGTACCACTATTGCAGGATACTTTTTTCTTGATCTTTTACTATTTCAAATACATAATAACAAAGACCGAAAATGCTCCAAACGGCTTAAAAGATAATCAATTTGATATTTTTATTTACGTTTCATATTAAACAGTACGTCCTTTACTGTATTATGAACTTACCAAACTGATTGTCTAATATTTGCATTTGTGTCTCAAGCAAGTTTTCTGTCATTGTATTAACATTGATTAACGTTTGATCAGTCATATGACGAGCCATAGAAACAATGTTATCTAGTCGATCATTAAGGTTAGTATTTCACTACGAGGTTTATACACACTATTGAATGTAACACTAATAACACTCATGATTGAAATATTTGTGTATTAGGTATATAGACAATACGTTTTTGCTTAGCAGAAAAAGGACGGATATGTGACCATAAAATGTTTAAAGTCTAGCTGGGTTATCATTGTCAATCATGCTTAATCGCATGGTATTTAATACCGCTTTATTCAATTGAGCAAATAAAACATGATTAAGGCACTTGCTACACACTTGTTAAAGCTCCAACTAAGCTGTATAATAATGTTCTATTCAAATAAACAAGAGGGCCATAAGGCCCTAGGTCGCTTTTTCAATATAGCCATATAAGAAAACTGCCCCACCCCCTGACGGCCACGTTTTTCAACGGAGCGGATCCATTTTCAAACTTGGCCGAGATATCATCAGAACATATGTTCTCAGCAAAATTGATGTTGATTGGGCAAAAAATGTGACTTCTAGAGTGTTCACAAGCAATTTCTTCAATTTGAACTAGTGACCTAGTTTTTGACTCCAAATGACCCAGATTCTTACTCTGCTAAGATACCATTGGGACAAATGTTCTGATCAATTTTTATGAAGATTGGGCAAAAAATTTGACTTCTAGAGCGTTAAAAAGCTTTTTCTTCAATTCGACCTAGTGACCTACTTTTTAATCCCACATGACCAAGATTCGAATTCGGCTGAGATATCATTAAGACAAATGTTCTGATCAAGTTTTATGAAGATTGGGCAAAAAAATAAATGTGACTTCTAGAGTGTTAAAAAGCTTTTTCTTCGGCTGAGATATCATTCAGACAAATTTTCTGATCAAGTTTCATGAAGATTGGGCAAAAAAATAAATGTGACTTCTAGAGTGTTAAAAAGCTTTTTCTTCAATTTCACCTAGTGACCTAGTTTTTGACCCCACATGACCCATATTCGAACGCTGCCGAGATATCATTGGGACAAATGTTCTGATTCATAAAGTTTCATAAAAATTGGGTAAAAATGTGACTTCTAGAGTGTTAACAAGCTTTTCCTTCAATTTAACCTAGTGACCTAGTTTTGAACCCACATGAACCGGATTCGAACTCGGTCGAGATATCATTAGGACAATTGTTCTGACCAAGTTTCATAAAGATTAGGCAAAAAATCTGACTTCTAGAGTGTTCACAAGCTTTTCCTATAGCCATATAAGGAAAACTGCCCAACCCCATAGATATAGAAAACTAGATGCCGCGTCACATCCAATAGGATGCGTCAGCGCGTCCGCCATATTGGAAAGGTCGTCGATTGTAAACAAACACTTGGACCTAATACTGGAATTGAAGGAAATTTTGTCATTTCTTAACACATTTGCGTCTTTTTGCTGAAAAGATTGTCAATGCATACAACCAAGGCGTAGACGAATAATTTCACAAAGGTAATTGTCAATAAAAATTGTATTGTAACGTTTATTCTGCTTATAAATGATAATGGTAATTAGTTTAATATTTGCCGTGTTAATAAAGCAAAGACTTATTATTTAAAAATCATTTAAATACAAAAATGGATAAGGCAATAATAATATTACATTTTTACAATGACATAATAATTATTATAATAATAAATTAATAATATAATAAAAATTATTATTATTAGATTTATTATTATTATTATTGGATAATAATAATTATAATAATAAATTAATAATATAATAATAATAATTATTATTAGATCTTTTATTATTATTTTTATTTTTATTTTTATTAGATTGTACTTTTACAAATAAGTATTTATTATTTATTATATTGTATTATTACAAATAATTTATTGTTTGTTTTTATATATATATATTTTTTTTCTTTGCTATTTGTTTAACAACATTTCATTTAAACAATGTTTTAATTATTTGAAACAACAAATAATTGTAATATAAAATATTATCTATTTAAGCTGTATGATAATAATAATAATAATAATTATTATAATAATAATAATAGATCATAATTCATGCACTATAAATATTCAAATATGCCAGAAATAATGTATGTTGTTTTTTTTCAGAGGGACCCATGAATATGCTTTGAAAAAGATGGCATGCATTTCGTCAATCCAGTGCAGCAACAACATACATGAAATTGAATTGACTGATAATAATACTGCCATTAAATATGTATTTCATGACTTTTCTGAGAATATATAAAATATCATTAAAATTCTGCAAGCCTCAGACTCTGTAGTATAGTGTTTGTTACAGTGATTTGTTAAGTGGTTTTTATATATTATAGCAAAATCAATTTCCTTCACTGAAGTATTTCTAAATTCACACCCTTTTGTAATCTTCAAAGGGAAAATTATGAATATTTAAGCAAATAGATCTATTATATTTTGGAAAAAAGTTACCACATTGGGTTATTGTGTGGGCTGTTTTTTAATATTGTTGAATAAATAATGGATAACATTACCAGATGTTTGCTTATGGTTGCTATTTACAGGTGGGAAAATGTGTAAAAAAAAATTCATGCAGGAAAAATAAGGGAAAATTAAAAATCATATTTAGTTTAAAACTATTTATTTTAGTTTTACTGTGTAGAAAGCCTGACTATCATTGAGATATTTTGATAATGAATTAATAATTAATCTGTTTCCAGAGTAGAATCAGTACTGGGTGTCTTTTTGAGAAAGACCATTCAAATGCTCCATTAATATGGATCATACACAGAATCATTCAATCAAAAGGCAGACACCATATCCATTACACATGATTACACCTCTGCAACTCGAGGAAAATTCACCATTTCTATTTCAAACTGACAGGCACAATGAAAAACATATGGCTACCAATTTGTATTTCTAAGCAACAACTTGTGTCTACATGTACAATATGGCTAGAATGGAAAAATGGACGCCACATTATAATACAGTGAAACCACCATGCCTTAGTAACCTGGTTACCCATTAATAAATAGATAGATGCTTTGAAGACCTCCAGTGGCTAACCTTTAAAAGGCTACAACAATGTAAAAACCTATATTACAAGGTATATCATATTTGCATTCAGGATTGTATGCGAATTCAATATATTTTCAGAATAATTTATGTAGACAACAGTAGTGTTTGTAGCCTTTGTCACATAGTTCCAACTTTGCATGCATATTGCAAACAAGAAAAGTTTAAACAATGTGTGGCGTGTACAGTTTTCTTGCAAACACAACTATATTATATATAATGAAATAAATATATAGCAACACTAATTATATAAATGTGTATTCTTTATTGTATATTACCAGGTTGTTTACCACTAGGTTTGCCCACATATGTGGTCAAAGAGAGATAGAAGGCTTTAATTTGCACTTACACAACCTTACAAGGATTGCCAGAAAATGTTAACATAGCTTATTTTTAAAAATGTTCGGCTGTTTCATCTGAAGAAGGAAAATAGATATTTCAGAAAAATCATTAGCTGTTAAATCTAAAAGAAGAAAAAGAACTATTTAAATAGGACTTGACAAATGATTTAACATATTTCTAAATTATGTCAACACTATTTCCCTTTAAATAAGAAAAACTGTAATATTTAGCAAATAAACAAGTACATTACAGTGATATATTTCTTATTAACATAAATCATAAAGTTCTCTTAAAATTTACATTTCAGATATGTAGATCTAATTGATTATTTAATCCATTTCTACAATTAAAATACTAAGATTAGTTTTTCTCACTGAAACAGAGTCTGATAACAAAACGGTAGTTAGGCATCAACAAGTAATATTTTGCTGGTAGCTGGTCATCTTAATTTGCTTTTGACCAGTGACAAAAATGGCAAATTTTCATTCAGGCAAGCGGATTTTTAAGAAAAATTACAACAAACAGCATAAAAAATTAAAGTGTAAAGACAGTAAATTCAAAGTGAACACGAATGACTTGTGTTTGAACAAGGATAACGTACGTTTTTGCAAATGGGAATTGCAGGGCAATTCGATTCTAACAGACTGCAGTCATTTTAAACAAATACATGGAATAAAATATTCATAAAATTGAATTTGCATTGTTTATATACCTGTGTTTCCCAGCTCCCATTTTCCAACATTGCTAATGGTGCCTCTGCAATCTAATGTCAGTATTAATCCAGATTTTTAAGCATAAATG
Organism: Congeria kusceri; assembly: GCA_027627225.1. NCBI lineage: Eukaryota > Metazoa > Mollusca > Bivalvia > Myida > Dreissenidae > Congeria > Congeria kusceri. The sequence continues at coordinate 14,883,355 of CM051025.1, read as the reverse complement.
AAGATTGTTGTTATTTAAGCACTGCACAACACCATTATCCGTGATGATGCATGAGAGTAATACACACACCTTCTAGGATAAATGTATTGGCATACTTAATCCATCTATACGGCTAGTACATTTCAAGCTGAGTTGTATTAACTGTTGTCATCATTTTTGGCAATTCATTTGTCAGCTACGTGAACTTTGTCATTAGCAGAAATATTTTTATCCGAAATCGATTCAGCATTCAGGCTGAGTGGTGTTCATCCGCAATCCGTTTATATTCATAATTACAATTATATTCCACGAACGAATATAGTTATTGTTTATAATTAGAGAAAATATTCACAAGACCAAAATAAAACAATATTGATTTTAAGATTTTTCCTCACATTATCAAATTAAAAGCCTAATTATGGAAACCTTGCAAAGAAATCATAGCAATGTTTACAATCGACGACCGCACCAATATGGCGGACGCTCAGACGCATTTCACTTGCATACGGGTAATAGGCGATGCGGCATCTAGGTTTATATATCTATGCCCAACCCCTTGGCGGCCATGTTTTTCAACAAAGCGGACCCATTTTCGAACTCGACCGAGATATCATAAAAGCAAGGTTCTGAGCAAGTTTCATGTTGATTGGGCAAAAAATGTCACTTTTAGAGTGTTCCCAAGCTTTTCCTATAGCCATATAAGGAACACTGACCCCCACCCCTGGCGGCCATGTCTTTTAACGGACCGGAATCATTTTCGAAAAACTCGGCCGAGATATCATAAGAACAATGGTTCTGAGCAAGTTTCATGTTGATTGGGCAAAAAATGTGACTGCTAGAGTGTTCACAAGCTTTTTCTTTAATTTGACCTAGTGACCTAGGTTTTGACCCCACATGACCCAGTTTCGAAATCGGCCGAGATATTATTACAACAAATGTTCTGACCAAGGTTCACGACGCCAATAAATGTGGCCTCTAGAGTGTTCACAAGGTAAATGTTGACGACGAGCGATTCACGACGCACGACGGGCGACGGACAAAAGGCGATCACAAAAGCCCACCATGAGCACGTTGTGCTCAGGTGCGCTGAAAACAGATATGGCAATACTGATGCATACGGTTGTCACGAGCAGAGCAGTAGTTTTGACTTTGTGATACTTGTTTATGGCATAAAACTTCTATGTTTATTTTTATAATCTGACATATGACTAAAATTAAATCTGATAAAACGGAAAACTTAAAATAATGGTATAAATAATTTATTTTGCATGTTGTGTAAAAAATGAACTTAAAAATATAAACTTAAGATTTATAACATTTCTAATATAAATTTTCAACATAATTTACTGTACTGAATGCATCTTATACATTACAATCACTCCAAATTTAATAAAATGCTAACAACAATAATTATTTGCGCAACCATCTTTGAATTCCTTTTTAGAACATATATATTATATATATGTGAAATAAAATAGATTTTACCCTAAATCTTAAAATAGACCTATGAAATCAGAGTTCATTTAAGTCTCTCCATAAGCCAACATACAACTTTGTACAGTGAGACGGTTAAAGGGACCTATTCACAAATTGACGATTTAAAAATTTTCAACTTTGTGTTACCGATTCCAAAAATAAAAGAACAATGTATACAAGGGAGCACAATAAAAGTACGGACCTAGAAATATAGTGTAAAAACCGTTTCGTTTATGAGTATTCATCAGATGAAATTGATAAAATTTTAAAGCGTTTGTAACGCTAAACGATGGAATAATTTGGAGTGTTTCTGTTGTTTTTCTTGAAACTGTTGACATCACGTGGAACACTTACATATAGTAACTACTGCAGGGTGAAATATAAAAGTCGGAATGGCCGAGTGGTTAAGGCGATAGCCTTTTAATCCGGAGATTCCGGTTTCGATACCCTGTGAGACCTTATTTTTTCTTGTTTTTTTTTCTACAGACTTTTCTTTTTATTATACTTGAGCTTTTTAGTTCCGATGCCTAAATTTGTAAAGTTAAGACATTTAATTGCATACTTCAAAAAAATGCAAAAATCTGTGACCAAGTCCCTTTGAAGCGCACTTTACAAAAACGCGCACAAATAGCGAACACTAGAATTTGAGCGTTCTAAACACTGAAACTGTCACTCCTCTTAAATAGACATTTGACATAACAATGAATTAATCTATAGTCAGATTAGGAACTGATTAATGAATTACGCAATATAAAAGGCGAATGGTACCTTTATATAAACTATCAATGAAGAAATATGTACTAATGATAAGTTAAAGTATCTAAACTGTCAAAATACTGTTTGATGTGAACAACCCATAATGCATTCCTATACGGTTAAAAGTTCAAATTTGGACTTTTTACATTACAATTAATTAATATATAGTCAGATTAGGAACTGATTAATGAATTACGCAACAGAAAAGCGAATGGTACCTTTATATAAAATATCAATGAAAAAATATGTACTAAATATAAGTTAAAGTAACTAAACTGTCAAAATACTGTTTCATGTAAACAACCCATAATGCATTCATATACGGTTAAAAGCTCAAATTTCGGTCATTTTAAAATGGCGGAAATATAAACAGACGTTTTAAATTATTTAAGACTTTAACAATTAAATACAATGGTTAATATTAATTGTTATCTATAGGCAATATAGCAACTAATAAAATCATAAAATAAACACATGGCACAAATATTACATTGTGACATTTATAACAATTGTGACATGTATAAACTGGGGCACGATAATATGGTTTGTGTCATATTAAACATATGCGAAAATTAACAAGCCAGTTTTTATGTTACGATTAAATCACTCCTGCTTGAAAAACTTTCAATGAACGTGATAAAAGTTAATACATGTAAAGCCTGCAACGAATTCTTAAAAAAACTCATTGGCGCGTTAAAATTTATCTATTATGGCATCTTATCTCATTTAGACAGATAGTTTCCTGCTCCTAGTGAATCGTAATTTCCGGTGTAGAAATGACAGTTAATGGAATAATCGATGTAAATGGGATAATAAACAATACCTAATAATCTCATCGTTTTCAATGTCTTACAGTTTGCTCAATCTTCTGATTTAAACATATTTTTTAACAGCTTGTGCAAATGACGAATATTTGGATGAAACATTCCTTTCATGATCTGTATTATTCCTAGCATCCATTAATATTTGGATGCCTGTAAATCTTTATGCCTTAATACATAGAAAATATGAAATTCATTAGGTAATATAATTACAATTTTTTTTTTTAATTCGAGAGTATAAAATTATTTTCATCATGGTAAATCTTGCAAACTATCAAAAAAAAAAATACTGTTGCATGCTTGACTATATACTATACAAAAATACGCACATTTTATTGATGGAATTAATACATGAGCCTCCATACTCTGAAAGTGTTTTCTAATAAGCAAAAGAAGTAAAATAAGCTAAAGAAGCATTAAGTGTGAGATTCGGCATGCCTTTAAACCGGTTTAAACCCAAAATGCTTTGCATTGACCGTTCCAAGTTTTAATCATTTTTATGTTTTGTGTTGTGTTGTATGCATTGTCCTGTTTTGTATAGTCAATTGATCACTTGCCTCAAACAAAGGACCAGCGGATTGTAATAAGGGGTTCTCTCCCGGTAATATCTCTGGAGTTACATTATTCCTGTATTAAATAAAAATCCTAAAACATAATACAAAAATTATTGTAATGATAACATTTGCCAGCCAATGATTCTTACACTTGCGCTTATAATAATTTCTTGGTTTGTCTAATTAGACTGACTTATCTTAGGTGATTGCTTGAAATTTGTCGTTTAAAAATCATCCAAAACAGACCATATGGTTAAAGAAATGTATTTAACAGCTACGATCGCAATCACTTAGTTGCTATCCGTTTGAGAAGGAATTGCAATCAACGAACGGGAAAGATTTTCAAGAACGTAAGAAAGCAAACTCGTAATAGTTTATAGTTCAGAATCAATAGCAAGAGCTTAGGGTATTAATAACATTATACATACATTAATTAAGGTTTTATTATATATAACATTAAAAAGCAAATTATTCTATACAACACTCACTGCAAACACGGCCAAATACACAGGCGATAAAACACACATTCTAAAGGTAGCGTGTAATTCTTACAACAGAAATAGTGCTATAAATAAATAAAAACACACTTAACGATAATATATTTGATTTCAAACAAAATACAGTTTAGAAAAACCATTGCTGAAAATCGCATATGAGACGAGTTTTTAAATCCTTAAATCCAGACTACGTCTCTTCTAATCGAAATAGGTACTGTGTACTTCATGTTTGGCTTTTAATTAAATGCATCAGAGGGTTTGTTATAGAAATACATATCATAATGTTCAACCATTAGCAGAAGCCAATATTTACATTCTCCAAAGTGTAAATAGAACTTAATTGCTTTTGAATGAGTTTTTTCTCCTGTCAATACCTCTTACGCTAAGACCGTTGATACCATATTGTTGTATATGTGTGCATGCACCATTCAGCCAGTGTGGACAAAGTCATTCAAAGTTATTTATGTTCGCAATACATAGGTCGGTAGGTAAAAGTTGTATTCATTATTTAAAAGGAAATTGCTATTTATAAAGATGCTTACAAAAGCTATTGTGTTCGATGATCAGTTCAAGATACTGAACTGTTGGACAGCATCCACAATTGTTTTTTTTACCGGAAGGCAACATGAAACAAGCCTGATCCTTATTAAAGATACATATCCGGTCTGGATAATAGGCTTCCATGAATAAACATGGAAGGAAAGGTTTGAAATGAAACGCTGACAACCAGTCAATATAACAAATATTAATACATTGATTACAAAATGCCCAATCAGTTTATCAACTACAGTTTAAGGTACACTAACTGACAGAATATACACACAGTGTAAATCCATTTGAGTACAAAAAATTGTTGATGAAGAAATAATTGGGATAACAAACCCGTTTATTGCTTGGAAAGGTTCACTCTTTTGTTTTGTTCTGTGAAATATGTATGTTGATGACTCAAGAATTAAAGTTTCGCAAACACTGAACTCAAGAAACTTATGTCAACAGTCTCTTCTTTTAAGAAAGTTAGAAATATGAAATGCGATATTGCGATGACATTCAAGCTAAGAAATTACGTTTGATGCTGGCGAACAATAAAACTGCAACAATAATGAAAATTGTATCCGTTATACATACTTAAGCAGGAAATTGAAGTTATAATAGCAACAATTACAAAGCTTATTGCTGATCAAGACATCGTAACATGTTTATATTTTTAGAAGAAACAGAGCATTTTTGTTTTGCAAATATAAATAGTGATCTGTTTACGTATGTCTCAACTTAGGATGTAGTAATGCTAAACATAGTGTACAAGAGTTTAAGAATCATCTACTGTTAACATGTTTATTGCCTGAACACAATTTCAGGGCTGTGTCAGACGAAAGGAAATGGCCTTCAGAAACACTACAGAAGCAATAAACATTCTACGAAAGAATAACAAATGCCTTGCTGAGGAAATTACGGACCAGTTCCGAATGTTACTATTGCTACTAAATACACAATTCATGGAAACAACTATGTAGGATTTCCGTTGCATCAATAATAGTGGCAACAGCTGGAAATGCTTATTCCTTATAAAATCGTAACAAAAACTATATAATACTGTTACAATTGGTTAATCTTTATGAACCAAAAAATGCAATTGTACAAAAAAGTAGTGATGCTAATTTGTTGAAGTATATCATGTTTCGCCGAAAACCATAAGGTCCACACCCACCCACACACTGTCCATCATACTGTCGCGTGACACTCGCCCACACTCACACAATAACGCCCCGCTTCTATGTCCTTCATTTTCAATTTGCATCCTTGTTTCCATATTTAACACCAATTTAACAAAAGACAATAATTATATTAAAAGCATTACATAATATTGGCTAAGAGTATCTACTATTAGTATGCCATACCTCGATTATTATTCTGTCATATTGTCTTTATCATAGAATGCTGCTTATGTCTGTTTCAGCGTCCTGGTCATCAAAACGTATTCCCCTCACACCTTATGAGATAATAAGTAATGAAAAAAAGTGAGGCAGTCCAGTGACATAATTGAATACGTCCAAACAAATAATATACAGAAATACACATCGGGATATATACCATATCTTGGGCTCAAAGCTAGAGAAGAACTGCAGCATATTTAACATTATAATGTCTTAGGATGAACATAATGTGACTTATGCGATAAACATTAGACCTACTAGTGTTTCTTTGTTAAATATACATTCGCTGGTTTTAAACTAACTCACTAGATCTAACAATTATTAACAATCGCATTAATCAATTATCATAATAAATATATACACACTATGTTGTTAAAGCAGTATTAGGAATAACCTGTTAGAAGTAAGTTGATAAATTCTTGCAGTGTGCCTGATACAGTTGCTTTGGCCATTTTATGGCGGCGAATACGAGTTTAAATGCTGTGTTTCTTTTCTGTGCAGTGGTTTTCGGTTTGTACGACGTTAATAATGGCTTCTATACTTATGATGCACCAGGAGTTTCATAATACATAAATGTATTGGCCTGGTCACTACACACGTTTGTGTAAAGTGAAAACGTGTAGTTCCAATGCGTGAAACAATTACAAAATTCAAACACCGTTGAGATTTCAATTTATATCGTCAGTTCATTCAGAACGTAGTGTATTTCTTAATATATAATGTATTGCAGGAAACTTGACAATTGAAAGTGGACATGAGTTGACAATGCCAATGAATATTAGAACATGTTATCGTTGAACGAATAAGTCGAAATATTCCGTTCATGTGCAAGCGTGGTAATAAAATATCCAATTTCAACAGATCTTAGTGTGTACGTATGATTTCATTTCATTTTTTCCTTATTTCATATTATTTATTCAAGACTCTGTTACCAATGTTTATAATATTGAACTGCATAAAGATATAAACCATTCAGGAACCCATTCTGCTTCATCATTTTTAAAGTAATAATTATTTAAAATAAAAATGTCATTTTAAAGCATTAGACCATTTGCTTATACACAGCAAACACGCGAAACAAGGCACAATTACCAAATGGAGAGTAAGTTGGTTCCTTGTTCCTAGTTCCTGTTTCCTGATTCGAATAAGGAAACAGGAACTGGTTCCTTATTCCTTATTCAAGCTAAACATATTTGATATAAGCTTTTTATGCCCCCCCCCCCCCCTTCGAAGAAGGCGGCATATAGCAGTCGTACTGTCCGTCTGTGCGTCTGTCCGTCTGTCCGAAGCATTCTTGCTTGTCTTTGCTATAACTTTGTCATTTATTGATGGATTTTTAAATAACTTGGCACAAATGTCAACCATCATAAGACGACGTGTCGCGTGTAACACCCATCACCCTACCTCAAATCTCAAGGTCACACTTAGAGGTCAAAGGTCAAAGTGGAGTTTTCAGACAAAAGTGGAATGAGGGGGCATCTGTGCCCTATGGACACATGTCTTGTTAAGATAAATAATACATACAATGCTTAAGTAAATCAAAACAAAACCAAACGTTATTTAATTCATGAATTAATTCACGAATAAGGAACTAGTTCCTTATTTCTTATTTAAACCGAATAAGCAACTGTTGCTTTGTAACTAAATGACCTAATAGTACCCTATTAATATGAAAGATACATCTAATTGACAAGTTGAATTTTAAAGTAACTCGAATACATTTACTTTATGTATTACGATAAATGTTCATGTTTCTTCTAAGCGCTTGAATAGGATTTCTTGTTCAAACCGAACTGGCACATTCTACTTTGAATATTAACTTCACATCAACCAAACTTAAAACCTATAAAATTATGTTTCATGTAATTAAAAAATGACATAAAAATGCATTCTAGCACATTCCTACTTATTTGTTTTTATTTATACTCCAGTTCCTTTTTCGCGGCTTAATAAGGAAAAAGGAACCAGTTCCTTATTCCTTATTCAAGCCGAATAAGGAACTGACATTTTCTTACATAAAAATAAATTAAACTGAACCAAATATATAATGAAAACCATTGTATTTGTATGTTGGATATTAAAAATATTTATTGCATTACATTTCTACTTAGTTTTTTTTAATGATAACCCAGTTCCTTTTTCGAGGCTGAATAAGGAAAAAGGAACCAGTTCCTGTTTCCTTATTCAAGCCGAATAAGGAACTGGCATTTTCTTACTTAAAAAATAAATTAAAATGAACCAAAGAGTACTACATATCAATGAAAATCATTGTATATGTAGGTTGGATATTAAAAATATTAATTGCATTACATTTCTACTTAGTTTTATTTAATGGTAATCCAGTTCCTTTTTCGCGGCTGAATAAGGAAACAGGAACCAGTTCCTGTTTCCTTATTCAAGTTGAATAAGGAACTGGCATTTTCTTACATAAAAATAAATTTAAATGAACCAAAGTGTACATCATATAAATGAAAATCATTGTATATGTAGGTTGGATACTAAAAATATTTATTACATTACATTTTTAATTAGTTTTATTTAATGATAAGCCAGTTCCTTTTTCGCGGCTGAATAAGGAAACAGGAACCAGTTCCTGTTTCCTTATTCAAGCCGAATAAGGAACTGGCATTTTCTTACTTAAAAAATAAATTAAAATGAACCAAAGAGTACTACATATCAATGAAAATCATTGTATATGTAGGTTGGATATTAAAAATATTAATTGCATTACATTTCTACTTAGTTTTATTTAATGGTAACCCAGTTCCTTTTTCGCCGCTGAATAAGGAAACAGGAACCAGTTCCTGTTTCCTTATTCAAGTTGAATAAGGAACTGGCATTTTCTTACATAAAAATAAATTAAAATGAACCAAAGTGTACATCATATCTCATTCAAAGGCCACCATGTTTTCATATATATAAAATAATTTTTTTCTTTCCCAAATTATCTCAGATAATAATTATCGCTTTGATCAGCACAACTCGAGCACATGAAACGAAAGTATTAAGCATCAGACGAGTCAATCAATGTTCTAATATCTAGTAAAAAATCTAAGGCCAATAAATAATGTAATTTGTTTCCACTAACATCGCAAAAAAATAATTTAGCCTTAGGTAGGCTAATTTTTTATCGTTACCCTTTTTAAGATTCCCAATTTAATAAGAACATGCAATGACATGCATATATCTTACGCGTACCGTAATATAAACAATTACTATGGTAAACATTTTACATTTAGTCATGTATATCGGAAATAGTACTTGTAATATAGTTCTACTTAATATTACTCATTATTGTTTTGGTAACTTTTTCGCGACTGAATAATGAATAACGAATCACTTTCGTATTCCACATTCAAACCGCATAATAAACTGGTGCTTACTAACTTAAACAACATGCATGTACCGAATTGCTTAAATCTATCTCTATTGGAATTATTTTATTTGCATTCACGTTAATTTAAATTATGAGTTCTAAATAATTTCATCTAACTTAAGTATTATATATAGATAGATAGATAGTTTAGATAGATTTATTTCGGCATAGGTAACATAGTATGGTTTACATATAACAAATTTATAAATAATTAAATAAAACACAATGCGTTTATACTAAACAAGTAAAAGAGGTTAACTACCGGTGCGTATGGGATTAAGAGAACCATTATCCTTATTTTTCAGTTTAATTTTCGCGTCTGAATAAGGAATAAGAAACCATTTCTGATTTATTTATCGATGTGAATAAGGCATTGGCTTAAAACAACAATTTGTTCTTGACTGTATTAACCATTTCGACTGTTAATTTATAGTTAGCTTAAACATGTTTATTTTTATTGGCAAATACAGTATGTAACAAAAGGCACAATACAGAAAGTATTATAAAAGGATCAATACGAAAGGAATAATTCTTATAGAGTTTCTCTCCTTGGGGTAATATTTACACATACAAATGGCAGTATTTTAAAAACAAAAGTTAATACCAGAAATAAGAAATATGAGTGATAAATATGTAAAGTTTTGGAATAATTGAGGATAAAGGATTTGTTGGTACAAGGACTAAAATATCAAACAGCAACAGCTACTCATGACTGAGTCAGAATCGAATTGTAGGAAAATCGCCTGATTTCACTGATAACTTGTTTGACACGTAGAAAAATTTCAGGATTTTCTGGTTCCCACGATATGCTTTGCCGAAAAGAAGGAGTATCGAGATCTACATCTCTAGTTAGTCTGGACATACTGTTAGTTAATGTAGTACGTATTGCGTTTTAATATGGACATTTGAAAAAGAAGTGGTAATTAGATTCGATAGCTCCACACGAGCATAGTGGAGAATCGATGATTTTTTTTTGCATAACGATGTTCATTAAGCGCACTGGATTTGGTCCTCAACTGCATGTGAGGTATTTGAAGATATCGTTTGCCTATGTAAAAGTACGATGGTGTTTTATATAAGCTTTTATTAAGCTTGGATTTAAATATATTCAACGATTCAATATTTTTAACATCTTCTGGTAAGATATTTATATTTATATCTAATTTATAGTTACCTCAGGTATCGACCATTTGAATGTGTATATCCGGAATTATAGAAACTGATTAAGGAACTGGTATTTTTAAGCGAGTAGTAGCCTATCGTTCTAATTAAAAAAGCGTGGAAGAGACACGACACATACTCTTATGTTTCAAGTATGTGTATAAATGTAATAATTACCCAGAAAATGCCCATTACAGTTAGAATTGAAACAGACCTGTCAAGTCAAACGCTTTCAGCGTGAGAGTCACGCTTTTGAGCTTCGAATCACGCTATCATGCTTAACTGAGCGTTTCTCACGCTTTTGATAAGTTTTAGGTCAAAAAGTATATTAATGTCGATTCCAGACTTCGAATACCACTTTTAAGCCATTATCACCCGAGTTCCATTAACTATTAGTATTAAATGGTTGGGTTCTAGTTTGGTAGGAAAATAAACATATAGACGATGTCATTGATATTTTGTTAAACCGTCACATCATTTCTTTCTGTCAGCAAAATGGATGAAAGTACGCCTAAAAAACCGACCACAAAAGCTATCGGGGGCTGCTAAGTATAACACCGAAATCATAAACGGCATCATATCCCGATAAGGCGGCGTCGTCATTTACAAAATTATTCTTTATAGTTCGCTGATGTTTGACGCTAGAGTATTGTCTGACGAAATCCCTTACCATTTTAGCTTCTAGTTTGGAAAAACAGCCAAACAATTTTTGTAATGAAACGACCCGATCCGGTCCATGAACATCTACCAAATGCAGTCTATTCTGAAATGCTAAACCACTGAGACTTCAAAGTCAAATCTTCTTCGTCTTTAAATCGAACAGTGTGTGTATTATAAGACAGTGTTATTAAGCAAATAATAATCACACATGTACGCACTCACTTTTTTTCCAAAGTTTTCATTAAAATAGCTTCACTATGCAACAAGGCGATCTGCGAAAATGTAAATAAGTTGACCTCTTTCGCGTTTTAATTATTGTTGCTTGAATAAATGTGTTATTTTATAATGGCTTCAAATTTCATGGTATAAATAACTGTGTATTTATTAAATCTTTAGGGAGGCTTCGCCCCCCATTCCCCCTGACCCAAAGTGACAACCGCCCGTGGAACACACCAGTCTCACTCTGACAAGGTCTGGAGCCTTGACAGCTATGTTTAAAACGAAACTTATTTTCTTAGCATGTATTGATTTGCCTATATTACCAACTAGCGCACTGTTAATCTAGATTCACAACAATGTACTGTATGATAATAACTGTGCCCACTTTTAAATTACTGCTCTTTCCCAATAAACCTAAGTGAAGCATAAACTAAATACGATTATTCACACATGAAAAGTGTTCAAATGTTCCCAATGAACTGAATGTGAACACGACAATAATATTTTTCTCATTGTATAAAAAGTATTACCAATTAACGGCAATGTACTATACGGTACGATAATGTGATCTTAGGAACGGTGGTTCATAGCATGTTGCAGTTAGTGAATTATACGTCCGTATGTATGTTCTAGTTTGGGTGCATATATGTATGTAATTTGGTATTGAATATTCCAAACTGTGACGCAATTTCGGGTGCGTGTATTAGTTGATATCCCCCTCCATCCACCCCCCCCACCCCCCCCCCCCAAAAAAAAAGGTGCACGACAAAGTTAGTACGAACGGACACAATAATGCTTTGAAGTTTTTTTTAACAACCTGATAATTAGACTGGAGTAACATTTTGACTAACGATTGAGCGTATCATGCCTAAGTATAACATACGTGGAGATTTCAGATCGTAATTTGTTATTAGATGCGTAGCTAAAGTAAGACCGAATGTTATTTTTTCAGGTATATCTTCGGAAACAATCTACGCATTTACGCATGCAATGTTTGCAGCTAAATGACACAATTATTATAATTAATATTATTATCGTCATCATAATACTTGTTTTCAGTGTTTCTTGTTAAATAAAATATATAGTAGAAATGTGACAGAACACAGCCATATTGCATAGATAAGCTTAATAACACACACAACCTCTAAAAATTTAATATCCGAAAGTGTTGGTCCGAAATAAAGGCTACCGAATAAGGAACTGTGGCCAGTTCCTGATTCGGAGGCCTTAATTTTGGACGATTAAATTCGGATCATGGACTTCTAGCATAGCGCAGCTTTATATTCGTTATTATTGGCTATGTTCAATGTTAGTTTTTTTATGTTTTGATCTCTGATATAGTCTTAAATTGTTATCTGACCCTAACTTTTGCTCAAGATTATCCGATAGCTGAATACTAGACATGTCTTAGATATCTCATTCTGTTCTTATACGTAAACAGTTACGAAGGGATATGATTTAGGATGCAATGCGATTTCAACATGTCACCATAACGGCGATACTGCACCGGAAGCAGCGGCGGATGTGCCTCTAGTAGACTGGAAAGTTTCATCGAGATGCCCCAGCATTTTATTATTTTTTCAATTCAAAAACCTATGCGCATACGCGCTGTAATTGCGTGTTTTCTTCATAGATTTTCTAAGTCCGAAAACGCGTTTTCTCGCTCGTGCAGGCCAACGGTACATCCGGCGACCTTTTAATATATTTTTTATGTAAGAAAATGCCAGTTCCTTAGTCGGCTTGAATAAGGAAACAGGAACTGGTCCTGTTTCCTTATTCAGCCGCGAAAAAGGAACTGGGTTATCATTAAATAAAACTAATTAAAAATGTAATGTAATCAATATTTTTAGTATCCAACCTACATATACAATGATTTTCATTTATATGATGTACACTTTGGTTCATTTTAATTTATTTTTATGTAAGAAAATGCCAGTTCCTTATTCAACTTGAATAAGGAAACAGGAACTGGTTCCTGTTTCCTTATTCAGCCGCGAAAAAGGAACTGGGTTACCATTAAATAAAACTAAGTAGAAATGTAATGCAATTAATATTTTTAATATCCAACCTACATATACAATGATTTTCATTGATATGTAATACTCTTTGGTTCATTTTAATTTATTTTTTAAGTAAGAAAATGCCAGTTCCTTATTCGGCTTGAATAAGGAAACAGGAACTGGTTCCTGTTTCCTTATTCAGCCGCGAAAAAGGAACTGGCTTATCATTAAATAAAACTAATTAAAAATGTAATGTAATAAATATTTTTAGTATCCAACCTACATATACAATGATTTTCATTTATATGATGTACACTTTGGTTCATTTAAATTTATTTTTATGTAAGAAAATGCCAGTTCCTTATTCAACTTGAATAAGGAAACAGGAACTGGTTCCTGTTTCCTTATTCAGCCGCGAAAAAGGAACTGGGTTACCATTAAATAAAACTAAGTAGAAATGTAATGCAATTAATATTTTTAATATCCAACCTACATATACAATGATTTTCATTGATATGTAGTACTCTTTGGTTCATTTTAATTTATTTTTTAAGTAAGAAAATGCCAGTTCCTTATTCGGCTTGAATAAGGAAACAGGAACTGGTTCCTGTTTCCTTATTCAGCCGCGAAAAAGGAACTGGCTTATCATTAAATAAAACTAATTAAAAATGTAATGTAATAAATATTTTTAGTATCCAACCTACATATACAATGATTTTCATTTATATGATGTACACTTTGGTTCATTTTAATTTATTTTTATGTAAGAAAATGCCAGTTCCTTATTCAACTTGAATAAGGAAACAGGAACTGGTTCCTGTTTCCTTATTCAGCCGCGAAAAAGGAACTGGGTTACCATTAAATAAAACTAAGTAGAAATGTAATGCAATTAATATTTTTAATATCCAACCTACATATACAATGATTTTCATTGATATGTGGTACACTTTGGTTCATTTTAATTTACTTTTCAGTTCATTTTAATTTATTTTTATGTAAGAAAATGCCAGTTCCTTATTCGGCTTGAATAAGGAAACAGGAACTGGTTCCTCTTTCCTTATTCAGACGCGAAAAAGGAACTGGGTTATCATTAAATAAAACTAATTAAAAATGTTATGCAATAAATATTTGTAATATCCAACCTACATATGCAATGATTTTCATTGATATGTAGTACTCTTTGGTTCATTTTAATTTATTTTTTAAGTAAGAAAATGCCAGTTCCTTATTCGGCTTGAATAAGAAAACAGGAACTGGTTCCTTTTTCCTTATTAAGCCGAGAAAAAGGAACTGGAGTATAAATAAAAACAAATAAGTAGAAATGTGCTAGAATGCATTTTTATGTCATTTTTTAATTACATGAAACATAATTTTATAGGTTTTAAGTTTGGTTGATGTGAAGTTAATATTCAAAGTAGAATATGCCAGTTCGGTTTGAACAAGAAATCCTATTCAAGCGCTTAGAAGAAACATGAACATTTATCGTAATACATAAAGTAAATGTATTCGAGTTACTTTAAAATTCAACTTGTCAATTAGATGTATCTTTCATATTAATAGGGTACTATTAGGTCATTTAGTTACAAAGCAACAGTTGCTTATTCGGTTTAAATAAGAAATAAGGAACTAGTTCCTTATTCGTGAATTAATTCATGAATTAAATAACGTTTGGTTTTGTTTTGATTTACTTAAGCATTGTATGTATTATTTATCTTAACAAGACATGTGTCCATAGGGCACAGATGCCCCCTCATTCCACTTTTGTCTGAAAACTCCACTTTGACCTTTGACCTCTAAGTGTGACCTTGAGATTTGAGGTAGGGAGACGGGTATTACACGCGACACGTCGTCTTATGATGGTTACCATTTGTGCCAAGTTATTTCAAAATCCATCAATAAATGACAAAGTTATAGCAAAGACAAGAATGCTTCGGACAGACGGACAGACGCACAGACGGACAGTACGACTGCTATATGCCGCCTTCTTCGAAGGGGGGGGGGGCATAAAAAGCTTATATCAAATATGTTTAGCTTGAATAAGGAATAAGGAACCAGTTCCTGTTTCCTTATTCGAATCAGGAAACAGGAACTAGGAACAAGGAACCAACTTACTCTCCATAATTACCAAACGTATTTAAATGCGATCATCGAATTGTTAATACTTATTAAAATTACGGCATTTTAATTCATGAGCAGTAACTGGTATACACTATTAAATTGGATTAGTGTTTTAATAATCACTGGTTAGAATAAATTTAGACCATCGGAACAGAAACTTCCTGAGGTAGCATCAAATGGATAACAACCAGTATCAACTACATCTCATTCCCAAAACGATGCCGAGACAAACTGTCATGTAGTTGGTTATTGTAAATTACAGTTTTTCTTTAAAGTGAAAATTAGTTGTTGTTTTTTATAATCATGATTTCGTTTCTGTGTGTATACTCTTATACCTCAGGCAGTAGAATTAAACAATTGGTACCTTCTTGCATTGGGGTTAGATAAAATAAGCTAAATCAAAATCTGATTTGATATTGACTTTATTTGCATCTCTCAGCGATTCGAGCTTAGTAATAAATAGAAATGACATACTAAAATTTCATCCTGGGAATTCATTGCTCAAAATACGAGAATATGAAAACACACAAATTACATTACAATGACATCATTTATCTTTCTGAATGCAATATTCGGGAATTTTATAAACTGTACATCAACGTAAGATCCACATATAATAGCAATTCATAAATTTAATGTATTTGTGGGATTAAATAAAAAAAGTCAATTCTAATTTCACTATGTTTATAAGCTGAATCAGTTCAGTTACAACAACATGCATCATTCATTTCCTAAAACAAACAGCGCTTGTGGATTATATATACTAGATACATCTTTTCTAAACACTATTTTTAAATTTTTTGACGCAACACATTTTGTATTTTTTAAATATTTATAATGTTAGCCACGTACAACCTGGTCTTTAAACGTTTAAAATAAGGTTATGGAAATGCACAATTTTAGGGCTGTGTCAGAAGGAAGGAAATTGCCTTCAGGAACACGACAGAAGCAATAAACATTCTAAGAAAGAATAGCAAATGTCTTGCTGAGGAAACTATTGACCAGTTCATATTGATTGACGAATATTACAAAAGTTGGTGGTAACATCTGCAAAGAACTTGCTTTTCAAACAAAAAGAATGGAGAGTTTCTATTACAAATAGTATTTATAAAGTTTTAGATTCAACTGTGCTTTGAAATGGATAAATAGTAGGTTCGCTGAATTATGAATTGAACCGTTTCTACTTTTTAAATTAATGTATCTGCGACATGATTTGTTGAAAAAATATATATGTAACGGGATGTTGAATGAGGTCAACTCATTGTAAAGTTTCGATATTTATTCCAGTATATTAAATATAAAACAATAAACCTGAAAAATAGAAATTATGCATTAAATATATTACATGTAATAATTAATATGCATTAAACATATTATAAATTGCATAACTCAATTAACTATACAATACATTTAACAATAGAATTCATTAAGCAAATAAATAGGTTACCTGCATAAAAAATCTTTAAATAAGAGAACAAAATACAATAAAGACAAAAATAAAATACAAATCTTACCAAGCAGGGCAAAATGACTTGGTCAATATTCCTTTGCATGATACTATTGCATATAATGACTGAAGTCTCTGATGACAAACGTAAGAATGTGCTGGGTTTCTTGTTAGAAAAATGGATATGTTAGTTAATTGATAGCTTGGTATGGGCATTACATTCAAATGTGCTCATAGCCTACTAGGACAGTGAAAACCTATCACACTTCCTTCACTCATCACCTTACACACATAACTGTACACTGGTTACATATACATATATATATATTGTGTTACAATATATCAACACAGTTACATTGGTTGTTTAAACATGTCAGTTAATTTGTTGACAATATGTTATGCGTTTTTGCGTATGCATTTAAAAAACATGCTCACAGTGAACAAAAGAAGTGTAAGTCACAACTATCAGATAACCAGTTTAGTGTGTAGTCTTTTATTTAAACGCTTGTTATCGGTCTTAATTCAGCAAATTGTCAACCCTAATGTCGCCTACAACTGCAAGTAAACAGTACACCATCTTATTTGTATGGTATTTATCAGGCTGTATATATATTTAAATGTTTGTTCCATATTATTGTTATCAGAGGAACGTAATTCGAACAGAAACCATTTTTTCAAGAAGACTCTTTATTTAGAAATCTCCAAAGAATGAACAAAGTCGATCAAAGTCTTATATTAGACGGTTTTAATGAATTTGTAATATTGTGTGTCGAGCGCGATATGCTTTTTCTAATTGAAAATAATATATTGTGTGTTTTTTTTTAAATATACTCAAGATAGATAATAGAATCTTGCTCACTTAAATACAGTTTATTGTCGTGTGTTCTGGAGTAATCCTGAATAAGTAGATGCGACTGCTATATAATGGGAAAACTATGCAAGAAATATCTGAGTAAATGATTGTACGTGAGCTATAAAAATCATTTTAAATTTAATATTTCTGTCAGAAGCAGATTTGTTGTTTTTAAATCCTAATTTATGTGCGATACAAATTTATGCAAATGCAGTTCTTTAGAAATGTTAGGGATAACGTCTAGGGAAATAAATTTGAGAATGCATTTATTATAATTGCCATTTGAACATCGTTATTAGGTTCAAAAGTGTGTTGTTGCGTGATTTCACTTACTTGAGACATTTAATTGAAAAAATTGTAATGGTTATGAAATCTCAATAAACCGAACATTTACCTATTTACATAACCTATACAGCATATAATAGTAAAACAAATCGACGTAAAAATATTATATTCTAAAGTAAAATTTAAATGAAACATAAATCATAACACAGTTGGAATGTTATGGAATATGTATTATTAACTTTGGTTTAGTTAGTTCATTGTCGCACAAATTGCCATTTTAGTGTTTGACTATACTAAAATAAGCATAGTCATAAATAACAAACATTCTGTTCTCAAAAGATATATGTCCTCGGATGTGAATGACCTTGATTTGATTTAAATTGTTTCTTTCTTATATTTTCACAATAAATCAATAAGCATACATGTTGATCGTAATATCCTGTACAATATTATGGCATTTTATAGCAGTAAATATAAGCTCGCATACCAGCTGTTATTAAACTTTTCGTCGATCATGAGTTCAGGGAATAATGTGATGATTTCCAGTACAATTAACGACGTTGTCGATGGGTATCTGGTACTTGCCACAAATCGCTTATAAAGGCTCAACAATCAAGGACAGCCAAACACAACTAAAGCACAACAATAACAATTAACAGCATATATTAATATATAAAACTATACTACTATTGAATATACAAATGTGAAAAACTTTAGAGTCAATAATGTCTATGAATAATGCTTAATTTGATAGTTCTGTCATACATTTTTTTATTCTTAAATTCCAAGTTGTATGCGAAAAGGTAGTATTAATAAAAAAACAACAAACATTTTTTTTATATACATAATTTTTTCAATTTTAACATTGTAATTAGGTTGAAATTTGGTTGTGACGTGATTGAATAAAATCGAAGGAAAAATCTAAAATGAAGACAAAATCTTGAAAGAATTAATGTAATAAAACAGTAGATAATACTGTCTCTCAAATAAATTATCGGCCACATGGAAATAAATATGCTCACAATGTATCATAACAATGCCTAAATAGGCCTAGGTATTGCTGGGTAACGATCCGCCTGCAACTGTATTTAAAATGACGTGTTGGTGAAACACCCAAGTCAGTTTTATGTCAGTGCTTACTGAGATGTTTACTTTCTATGGAAAGTAGACGGATTGTATAAAGCGAATCATAAGATTGGATATTAAATCGGACGTTTCCTACAGAATAGTGGATATGCAAAACAAAAACCATTTTACATTGACATTGTATTTTGTATTATGCGAGCTAATTATGTATGTGATTAGGCTTGGTTCCAGAATACTACGGTGTTCTCACAATAAATAGACAGTATTTAGTCCGAAAGCTAGATTCCAGTCGGGTTTTGTCAGGGGGAGTTCGTATTGTATGATATATCATACCTACTGTGCCGCCGCGCAGTTAAGCACGTGCTCGTTTCTGTGCCGTCACATTGTGTATAGATCACTTCGATATTTAATATGAAAAGATAGAAGCACATAGTTTAAATTTAATAGCAGTTATTTGAAACGCAATGCACACAGGTTATTCAACCGTTATCTTTCAGTTTGTGAAACACTAAATGTAAGGTGACAGATCTAAGTGGTCGGTACATATGTATAGCTACTGACGTATATGTATAAAAATGTCGAACATGGCAAAACATGAAGAGAAATTCATAACTATTTTATTAACAATAATTTATTATAAATTTAATAAGATATGACACTGAATGATGTAAAATATCTTTGTTATTAAAACATTTACAGCAAACCAAAGTTTAACGATTAAATGAATATCACTCATGTTCAAAAACATCGTATTTGCTGTGATGCACAAACTGCAAATAATTATTTTCAATAAACTGTTATCTATTACGACTCTTAACGCATTTTAGTCAGATAATTTCGTGCTTGGTTTGGATCGTAATTACCGGTGTAGACGTTTTCAATGACAGTAAAAGGAAACAAAATCGATGTAAATGGGATATTTAATGATAAATAATGATTTTATTGTTTCCAATATATTGTTTCCAATAATTTGTGATTTTCACCCTTTCCTAAATTACAATTACATTGTGTATGTCACATTATATTAATAGTTCTCAATAAACAAGATTTAAAGCAATCACACTTCATTCATAAAATATATGGATAATCATTAAATGATGGATAATTGTTACAAGTAAGTAATAACCATTTCGCCTTTTCATTTGTGTATGGTTATTACTTTCTTTTGCTATTGTTTTAAATTGTAATGCTAATTAAGTTGCTTAACTGTTCGATGAATGGAATTTTTAACCGGTGGGGCGTTTGAAATAAATAAGAAATGTTGTTGAAACATTGTTGTGATAAGAAACAAAATTTAGAACACAAAAATGATTCTTCAGTTATACTACATAATATTCAATAAGTAGTTAAATCAACGTATCATTAAAAATAAAATAAACTTCACCGTCAAATTCATATAAACACGGAGTAACACATGATCACAAATGTATGTTTCCTTACGTGGATTCTCGTTGGGCGAGTGAAACAGTTTGCTCAAATGACAAACTAAAGAAATTTAAACTTTAACGCATCTTAAGACATTTTTTTATGATTAGTAAAGTACTTCGTGTACACTACTGATCATTATCATCTTTCGTATTTGATGAAATGACGTCTCTTATTTAATGTTCTGTACTCCAAGCATACATTTTTGCATCACCAGTCGTGACTGAAAACAAAAATAACTTTTAAATGCGAATAATTTTCAAATTGTCTTAATTTGAAAGCTAATGATATTATAGGAAATGTACGAATAGACTGAAAAAAGGCATATAAATTCTCCAGCTACACCAGCTATAGGAAAAACGCATAATAATAACTTATGACAAGTGGCCATTCCCATATACAAACCAATATACATCACAGAAAACACGAACCTGAAAGGAAAAACAAACTGATTTAAACTGGGGTAATTGCATTGGAACAGTCAATGCAACGCATGTAGGGTTCCGACCGGTTTAAGGTGGCACCGAACTTCACACTTGGCTCCGAATATGGAATCTCTCAATCGGCTAATGTAAACCTATTTAACTCTAACCATTTAGATTTTCAATTAGAATAATAAGTAAATATGGCATAAAAAGGGTAATATAGTTTTGATTTAATTGCTGCAGTTAGGAAAATATTAAAATTAATTTCTTTATGGGTACAAAACATCACACACACAATAGTCAGTTACTTGCATTTACTATATAGTAATTAATAAAGAAAAATACACACATTTTATTTGAGCATCTGTTACCTTACCCTGATGGTGTATTCGAAATAAGCCATTGAGGCAAAGAATAAAGGACCTTAAACACAATAAAGACAACAACGCTATGATAACATTTTCTATAATATGACTCTTATATGTGCGCTTACAATCACTACTTTTTTATTTAACAAGACTCCAAGGTGATTGCTTGAAATTGGGCGTCTAACAATCATCCAAAACAGATCATACTACTTAAACAAATGCATTTTGCAGATACGATCGCACACACCTTGATTATGAAGGAATTTAGAAGGGATTTCAAGCAACGGGCGAGAATCATTTTCAAGAACGTGAGAAAAGTAACTTTTAATAATGTATTGTTCAGAAACCGTGGAAAGAGCGATGTACTCTTATACATAACTCAAACGAAACTCTAATACATAATCCATTATACATATATTAGCTGAACTTCGTTATCCCGGACTCACGTAAGTTCAAAATCCGCAGATGTCGAAGTGGAAAATAATTCCCGACTTTTTCCCTTTTTATTTTATAAAAATAAATACGATTATCGCGATTTTTTTAATTAGATTTGTCGATTATTTCGAAGTGGTTTTCAACCCTACAAGTATTTTCATACTTACTTGTATATGTATAATTCGAAGTGTTGACGCTTGTGGATATCTCAAAGTCGGCGATTTGGAAATAAGGAGGTTCAGCTGTAAATATGGAATACGCATATTATATTCTAAAATGCAAATTAACAGAATTAGAACAGAAATAGTGGTATCAGTAAAAATCACATCATCAAAGTTAGTTATTATATATTTTGATATTATTTGGAACAAAAAGTAAATGTACAGTCGAATACTCCATTTCATTTTGATAAGCTAAGTCTGAGAGTAAGGTTACACGAGGTATTCCGATTTCATTAAATCCAGACTACATCTCTTCCAATCGCAAAACCTACCAAAGCACGTCATTGATCGAACGCAGCCGAGAGTTTGTTCTGGAAATACAGATTATAATATTTAGCCATCAACGGAAGCAAATATTAACATTTGTCAGAGTGTAATTTGAATATAATTGCTTTTGAATTAGTGTTGTCTCCTGTTTATTCCTTTTACGCTGCCATATTGCTGAAAGCATATGCATGCACCAAATAACCCTCGTGGTCAAAGTGCTTATATTACCGGAAGGATACATAAAAACAAGCCAGATCCTTGTTAAAGATACATATCCGGTCTGGTTAATACGCTTGAATGAAATCTATGTGGACGGAGAAGGTTGAAATGAAACGCTGACAACCAGTCAATATAACAAAACTAAAAATAAACATCCGCTGGTCCTTCATATAAGGCATATGATCAACTGATGCAACACGGGACAATACGAACAACACAACGCAAAACATAACAACGATTGAAACTGGGGTCACCGCATTGGAACGGTCAAAATACAGAAAGCCCGTTTCTAAAGCAAGCTAACAGGCAAGATGGAAAGTTAACACATTGTAAATGTATTTAAGTACAAAACTGTCGTTGATGAAGAATAGAAAGCCCCTTTGATATTTGTAATTGATTACTCTTCTTTGCTCTCGAACATATATTTGTTGAATTGTCAAGAATTAAAGTTCAGCACACGCTGAATTATGCCACTCGTGAAAATAGTTTTTGCTATAACCACTCGTAAAATATTCGATCAGTCACGAATATCAACATATATTCTCTGTGTAATGTCGTGCATAAATGTTGATATAACTTTCAGAGATGATCGAGCGTAGTAGATTTCATGAAGCATATGCTAAATATCTTTATATTTCGGCAGAACATTAACGTTATAGTGGCAACCCTAGGAAAGGCGTATTCCTGATCAAGAAACTTGGTATCGTAAAAGTAGCCATATAACACTAATATAATTGTTAAATGTAAAGCTTTGCAAACCAGAATATGCACGTGTTCCAAAAAGACTGTAATACTAAAGCGTCGTAATGCTAAATTGTTGAAATATATCATTTCGCCGAAAACAGTAAGGTTCACAAACACCCACACACTTTCCATCATACTGTCACGTGACGAAAAAAACCATTCTCACACAATAAATTGCTGTTACGTACTTCGATTTCCATTTGTTTTCTCGTTTCCTTATTTAAACCAACTTAACGTAAGACCGTTATCTTTTTTAAGGCATGGCAAAAAGAATATTGGCTTCACGGGAACTATTTTTTTCTTTGCAGGCAACGAGTAAGTTAATTCTGAAAGTGTCCTTTAAATCATCAAATTGCCATGCCTGTTTTCTTACCTTATGATTATTAAAGATAAAGACATCAACACAACATTGCGACATGTTCTACGTATATATAGTACGGTTGTCGATCTCGATTTATAGATATATAGCGCGATTAAAATGCAAACCCGGTGTCAAATTTCTCTCATCAATCAAAATTATTGTTTTATCTAGATATTACAATACAATATATTATTTAGTGCGATTATCTGGTGTACAATTTCCACTAGAAATGTCGTATGTCTTTACAATATTATTTGTGCGCACTTTATTGCAATATGAAAATGGTGAGCTTAAGCTAATCCTGTTATTGTTTACTTAAGAATGTTCGAGAAATTCAGGCCGGGTGTTTAAAGCCATTTTATTTAAAATATAAACGCAGTAGAATATCTTCAAGGGACTTAATGGTTTAAATTTATCTGAAATTGCGCACTTACCTAGGCAGACGCTTCCAAATGGAGACAGCTGGTATCCAGAGCTACATATACACTTGTTACTTCCGTCCAGGTTCTTGCACATTCTGTTTGCGCACATTTCATGTCGTCTGAATAGTACAATTATTTGTTTATTATTGTCTATATATCAGATTCAATTTAGCAACGGTAAATTACTGTAAATGCTTATATTTTAAGATATAGTGTGTGCCTTTGCATGAATAGTTTAAAAGCGAACTTAGTAATATTATATGGCAAATATTAAAACAAAATAATTTCTCAATCGTTCAATCCGTACCATAAAAATAATATAAGTGATAGCCGAAACATTAATTACATAGTCGAAGAGAAGTATATAAGTTATATAATATATTAAGTGATTTTTGTACATCAAAACAAATGCCCACACATAAAAGTATGCTCCACATTTAAATAAAATGTATCTGAATACTTCAACTAAATGGTCGAATGAGTTTATTTTTGAAAATGCGCATGTGTAAATGTATAATGTATATTTTCATTTGGTGTACTTGATACTTTTGTATGTGAAAGCCATGGCCGACAATAGGGAAAGTATAACCATGACATCTGAGACCACTTAATTTTCACTTTTCTCCTTTTTGTTTTCAAAACATATTTTTGGCAACTTGTAAAATATATTAATAACACTAAGGAGTGTCTATGTTATACCTCGATAAGTTTTCTGTCACATTGGCTTTATCATAACGTATTCCCCTCACATCTTGTTAAGTCATGACATCATTTTAAGCAGTCCTTGTTATACGTACATAAACACATTATTAAAAATGTCAACGATCCGATATAGACACTCCGTTGCACTATAAACACAACTGGTTCACAGCCAGAGAAAATAACGATAGTCATAAAAGTAATAACAGAAATACTAGTATTTCTTTTCTAAATATACATTTGTTGGACTTATACTAACTAACTAGATCTTAGTATTATTTGCCATAAAGCATTAATACATTTCCGTAAATAATAAACATACACTATGTAGTTCAATCAGCAAAAGCAATAAGGCCATACAAATATGACTCTATGTTTAGCGTCCCTATGATTTCTTGAAACCTACCAACCAGGAATGAAAAAACAAACAAAAGTCGATAAAAAAACATTTTTCTTTCATGGCAGTGGTACAAGCTAAAGCAAATGTTTACTTGCAAAAATTTATATATCCTCTTCATATTGGGAGCCAAATTGTGACACAGTATTTAAAGTGAGTAAATAGACTAGTTGGCCGCTATGTTTTACAGATATTAGTAAAAACACCTAAAAGTCATTGTTTTCCTTTTTTTACGCTTTCCAACTCGATTTATTCACATGGTCCATATTGTTTTTTCTTTCGTTCAGGCGTCCAAAACTTACCAGCGCGACGACGCTAAACATAAAATCAAATCGGTATGGCCTAACAGAATACAAGTAAGTTAATAAATTCTTGCAGTGTTCCTTCACAGTTTCTTTGTCCATTCAACGGCAGCTAACCCCGTTTAAATTGTTGCGTTTCGTGCTTTTAGTTTCGTACATTGTGTTGCATAGGCGGTTGGTTTACTTAAATGACTTTCAGTTCTTTATCTTGGTTTCTATACTGCACCAAGAATTTCATTATCTTGTATTTAAAAAAATAGAGCACAAAGGAGAATTGACCATGACACAGTATACATGTGTTTGAAGTAAAAAACATGCCTTTCAAGCGCGTTTAACCATTGAACAAAAAGGCTGTTATTATTTCAGTTTTAAGAATATATACAATATGCATCATTGCTGATAGACAGCTTACCGAGTCAGTTCTATACGTTCAGATAACATAGACATTGTGATCGTATCATTTAGTTTATATTTACTAAATTGCATTCAGAACGACATTGTGTTTATTGAAAGAAACGTAGTGGAGAAAGCCTGTCAGTTGAAAGTCAGCACATGTTGTCTTTGGCAATGAATACGTTTAAAACGTAATGGTTCTGTGAATTGATATAAATTCTTTTTGCGCAAGCAGGACAGTAAAACATTCAACTCAGTTGTAACAAGTCGTATACAGTTCGTATTACTTTATTCAAATTTGTTTTTATATGAGAACCCACCGACGCAAATCATTTATTTAAATTATATTTTATATAGGCAGACTTAGGTTTTCACATGCATTTGTTTCATTTTCAAACATGTAAACCGTCAACATTTTCAGTAACGGACTCTTTTTACAAATTTCAGATGTCGATTTCAGTGGAGTTTTATAGTTTCATAAATTTGTAAACCTTAACCCTTCACAAATTAAAGGGACTATGTCATTGAAAAGGGCCTCAATGGGGCAGTTTCTTAAAACAAAGGGAATTTACATATTAATACTGGAATATATTAACGGTTAAAAAAGGGTACATACAATGGGAAATGAGAGTACGCATTCTGAGATAAAAATTAATGTATAATATAGATTGTGTTTGTTTGGCCCTTTTCCTGTTTACATTTTGACGTCAGAATTGTAAGCATTTTATATAATCATAGTTTACAAACTACTCCTTACCAAGCATGATAGCGCAATTGGTTAAAGCGCTGTCTACTGACGTTGATTCGTATGGCTCCTAAGTCGTGAGTTCGATACCCGCTTGGGGTTTTATTTTTTTCAGGCTTTTTCACCAATTTGTTTTTTTTTTATCAAATATCTTATTGTGTATTATATTATTTTTATTTATTTAATGCACATGTTTTAATAAAGCGCAATTTCATCAAACAATATAATTTATAGTGCAATAGGAAGCCAATGTTTTGTTAACAGTTTGAAACGTATTTGTTGCGAAGTGTCATCCAATCGTGTGCATATAAAGCTAGATTTATAGGATTACAGACGATAAATAAAGATACTTGCTTCTACGAAATATTAGATCGTAAACCGTCTTCTGCATTAAATGCACTTAAAATAATAAAAGTAAATAACACGGTCTTTCGAAAATGATGAAATACTGCCCTCTAATAACACAAGTTTCATTAAAACGACAAGAACATTTGAACTAGCAGTGTTTAACGACGATATGGAAGCACTTATGGAACATTCAATCAATTGATTAATTGATGCAAACTTTCCCTTTGACATTATTGTGAACTGTATTTTACAAACGTGATTATATGACTGAAATGTACTGAAACTGCACGTTGCAAAATTCGATACTAGCAGGTGTAAATCACCAAACAGTTGGACAAGATCGTGAAGCCCCATTAATAGCAAACTTAGCAATCACTAGAACATGCAATTACCCATTCAATATACAAGATGAAATATTCTCCATCTATGCATGCATATGCCATTCCCTTAGACCCTATTAGGTTACTGTGTAGAATGGGTTTGATCGACTGGAAATTTGTTACTGCGAAAAGTACTACAACGATGTTTGTTTTAGCAAAACAAGTACTTTTTTCACAAGCGAACGGACCCAGCAGTGTCTTTAGTATACTAGTGTTTCCACCAAATCAAGATGCAAAGTGATATTGATCAGAGCACATAGCGTATGTGTTCATATACTTCATAACATGTGTTTGATATATATAGATTATTAAATTAGTGTTGCATAAAGATCAAGTTTATCATGCGAGGCTTAGAAAAGAAGAAGCACAAGTCTTTGCGCATACGAGCTGTTATTAAACTTTCCACTGATACTTAGTTTACGGCACAGTGTGATGATTTCAAGTATTCATAACGACGATGTCGAAAGGAATCTGGTACTTGCACCAAATTGGTTCTAAAGGCTCAAAATTCAAGAAAGCCAAGTCCTGAATACATCTAACACCTGTGCCGTTTAAAGAAAACAACTAAAATTAACAGCAACACAACATATTAGAATATCTTGAGGTAACTTAAGTTCGTTGCATTTCACTTTTTTTTTTACATGTAATGATTGTATTTACGATAGACCAATAACTATATTGGATCACCAATGCTAAAACTTTAGATCCGCGAAAGTGTTGAGGCCAATTCATATTTGGCTGCTTAACGCTATTACATTTCTTAAATAAATTAATTGCTTATTTTCATTTCTCAATTATTACTATAAGTATGTAAAAAATTTATCAAAATTTACTTAAAAATAATACTTGGTTAGCGATACGAATGTATGGGCTTTGTTAAACGTTTAGGACAACCATGTGTAGACACTTATTACAACTGTCATTCAGTCTTATTGAATTGATAGCTCTCTCTTTTCTTCATATTTATATAAAATAATTATTCATTGACGTTTCATCACATTAAATCGTACTATATAGTAAATGTATGCATTTATGAAAAATTAATTAATTTTCTTCTTTCGTATTGCATTCACATTGTACGTAATTAAAACCAATTGTAAGTTCTCAAGCACAAAATGTATATCATTTCCAACTCTGGATTATGGATTACGTTTCAGAGAAACCACGAGTCTCTTTTATTGCCGAGTAAACTCGTATGTAGTTATACACTTGATGGAATAAGCGAGACATATTCATTGCCGCTTTCCTCTAAAACCATGTAAGAAACCAATTATTTCTTGACAGGAAATGTGCTTCTCTAAAAACTTGATTTAAAATATTGCGGTCACAGAGTCATTTAGGGTCTACTAATTTGTGTAAACCATTAAATCCATAGCGTGAATGAATATTATATGTAAAAACGTGAAACTCGTTTAAATCAATATACTATGACTTTGCAAAAGATTAGTTCTCAATGTTTAATTATGTATACATGTATAACCTTTTTTTTAATAAAAAAAGAATACTTATACTGAGAAACAATGTAATTTGAAGTGCGGTCAAGCAGTTATCCACATTGAAGTGCGGTCAAGCAGTTATCCACATTGAAGTGCGGTCAAGCAGTTATCCACATTCATTCAACTAAATATATTGGGATACCGTCATATTGCAGCCAACGGCTACACCTTATGTTTTTCATTATACATGTTTTGTTATTATGATATAATTGCTTAATGACATAATTCATAATTATATCTAACATTGACATAGGTTTTTCTAAATCTCTGCCCTCTTAAATTACCGAACGTAACCATGACCGTATCGCATTTTTCACTCAGTCAACCACATATCATATATTCACTCTGACACTAATACCTCCCTGAATACACAACCATCATTTACTTGTCAATGTTTGACCTCTGGTGCATGGGATTGTACGATAAGAAGAAAGTACATTACTATTTACCCCTGTTCGTCGAAGGTAAATTGATTAATATGTACTTTAACGTATAGCTAGTAAAATAAACTAACATTGTTATTATGAATTGTACCCGCGGTTGATAGCAAAGTTCGCATGGAAAGTCATCGAAGTCTTTAACAACAACAACCATCACGTAGCTGAAATGTTCTTATCCTAAATTAAGTAGTGTACACAATGCCAAATTACACCATGTTTTATACGCAAATCAACAGGTATGCTTTTTAATATTTATATGAATATGATTGTTTTATTTTTTATTTCTTTTTACGTCTACAATTCGTTGAAACCTCGAACGTATATAAAGTTTTTTTTAACTCGCAAATATAAAATACACATAAATGTATTTAAAACTGGTTTTAAGATGTAACAAAACTGCTAAGTATTGTATAAATTATTAATATTAGACAGTAGTCAGGGATAAAAATCGTGTGTTCATACCGTCACTGTCTCCATCCTATAGATTCACAAAATGTGTACTCATAAAAAGTCTCATAGCATTGATGAATTAGACGTATTAGAAAAAAGTATACATGCCAATAAAACAGAACAACAAAAACTACGAAAACAAAACATCAATACAAGTACACTACTTTTGTATACGTGATAAAATCAGCAAAGTGTCAATACATTCCTGCAACAACCAACAGATATTAATTAACAAGGGCACATATTGACTTAATACAATTATACCGCTATACACTGAATGTTTTCACTTGCAGTTATCGGTAGAGCATTTAATGCATTAGGCTAAGCTTTAAAACTCATGTTCCTCTTTGACTGTAATACAAGGGTATAGTTTAATCTAATTAAGGGAGACATTAAAAGTACGGTTATAGAACAACTTGCCTCGTGTAATTGGGTGCACTTTGGTTTAATGTGAGACATATAAAAGATCAGATAATTTAATTGCGACGAACAAAAATTGAAACCTTGACAAATCGGGTAACACTTTTTCAACTTACTTTTCACTTTATTCTTTAAATATTTAAGAAGAATTAAAAAAAACCAGAACGACAATGAAAAGTGCACCAATATATTACTTTAAAAAATTTAATAATATATTACACTAATGATGCAAAATATTGTTGTTATTAAAACATAAATAGCACTTCAACTTTTAGGTTATATTTAAAGATAACTTACAGATGAGTATCATTCCTGTTAAAATAACTTTCAATGCACATGTGCCGTGATGCACAAACTGAAAATAATTAAAAGAAAACACACAATGGCGTTGAAATGTGATATATTAGGGCATCTTCACGCATTGTAAACAGATAATTTCTTGCTGGGTTTTGATCGTAAATACCGGTGTAGAAATTTTAAATGGCAGTTAATGGAAAGCTCGATGTAAATGGAGAAATTAATGATAACTAATGATCTCATTCGTTTTCCCAATATCTTCCAGTTTGCTCAATTTTCTGAATAAAAAGTACGTTGTTTTTGTCATATTATATTGATGATTCTGAATATACATGGTATTCAAAGCGACCACACATTAAATAAACTGATATTCTTTTTAAGATGGGAAATTATTGCATGTTAATAATAACCATTTCGCGTGCGTCACTGCTGTGTGAATATTTCTTACTTTTGTTTTTTTATTATTTAATTTTGAGTGCTTATTATGATGCTAAATTGTTCGATGGATGAAATATTTAAACAGTTAGGCATTTAAATAAGTAAGAAATATTGATGAATGATTGTTGCGATAACTACATTATGGAAATGACTAATTCATCTGTGTAAATTTGCCTGTGTATGTCTGTTCAATGTCATGACAACTGTGCTGGATTCAATATTTTTTGATATTGTATTGTTTGTGTATTTGTAGAAGTTTTTATAAAATAATGCAAAGATTATAACTAGTAAAACATGTCAAAAACGCCATAGGAAATACGACCGACAATAACATTAAAATTACTAGGGTTAAACGACAAGTGTGGTGCACTTTATAAAATAATCAATCATTATTGATTAATTGATTCATTGCGTCCTCTCTGACATTATTACTATCCCGGTATTTTATACGGGTGATTATTTAATTGAAATGTACTTAAACTGATCTTTGCAACAATTTAAATAAAACATAAATCATAACACAGTTGGAATGCAATGGAATATGTATTATTCAATTTGCTTTACTTAGTTCATCGTCGCACCAAATTGCCATTTTAGTGTTTGACTAGACTAAAATAAGCATACTGTAGTCATCAATAACAAACATTCTGTTCGCAAAAGTAATAATTCCGCGGGTGTGAATAACCTTGATTTCATTTAAATTGTTTCTGTCTTAGATATTCACAATAAATCAATAAGCATATATGTTGATCGCAATATCCTGTACAATATTATGGCATTTTATAGCAGTAAATATCAGCTCGCATACGAGCTGTTATTAAACTTTTCGTCGATAATGAATGTGATGATTTCCAGTACAATAAATGACGTTGTCGATGGGTATCTGGTGCTTGCCACAAATCGCTAATAAATGCAAACAAAGTGAAACTCCAGTTGCGACAGCAGGCTCAACAATCAAGGGCAGACATGTAATACAGTACAACTGTGTCGTTTAAAGAAAACACAACTAAAGCATAACAAAAACACAAAACAGCATATAATAATATATTAAAATATGCTACTTGTGAATAAACAAAATGTCAATAATGTCTTTGAATAATGTTTTTAATTTGATAGTTCTGTCAGTAATTTTTCTAGGCAATGACTCTTATATGTGCGCTTACAATCACTACTTTTTTTATTTAAAAATACTGACTTCTAGGTGATTGCTTGAAATTGGGCATTAAAAAATCATCCAAAACTGATCATACTACTTAAACAAATGCATTTTGTGTATACGATCGCATACACGTTGATTATGAAGGAATTTAGAAGGCATTTCAAGCAACGGGCTAGAATCATTTTCAAGAACGTGGGAAAATGTAACTTTTAATAATGTATTGTTCAGAATCCATGGAAAGAGCGATGTGCCAACGCTAGTACATAATCCATTATACATATATTAGCTGAACGTCGTTATCTCGAACTCAATTAAGTTGAAATTCCCGACTTTCTCCCTTTTAAATTTTTAAAAATAAATACGGTTATCTCGAAGTTTTAATTCGATTTGTTGATTATGTCAAAGTGGTTTTCTATCCCTACACGTATTTCCATTCTTATTTGTATATGTTTAACTAGAAGCGTTGACGCTCGTGGCAAAAAGTACCAGGCCAAGATACAAATGTTTTACACATTGCAAACATCTAAACCCTTTTGTTCTCAAGTTTACATTTGTACGTGTTCACTTTAATTACTGGTTTTCAGTTCTTATTATAATTAATCGAGATCGATATTTATATAACAGCATAGAAGAACATAACAGAGCAGCTGTTTTTATAACGATATATTGATCTTTTGGACTTAATACTTCTATAAAGCTGTTATTCGGAAATGTCGAACTTCGGATTTCTCCAAGTCGGCGATTTCGAGATAACGAGTTCAGCTGTAAATATGTTATTAGTATATTATACTATAAAACACATACAACAGAACAACATAAATAAAACAGAAATAGTATTATCAGTACACTATTATCATCATCAAAGTTAGTTATTATATATTTTGACTTTATTTAGAATAAA
Source organism: Congeria kusceri (assembly GCA_027627225.1). Lineage (NCBI taxonomy): Eukaryota > Metazoa > Mollusca > Bivalvia > Myida > Dreissenidae > Congeria > Congeria kusceri. The sequence continues at coordinate 14,850,384 of CM051025.1, read as the reverse complement.
AGTTACTGTACAGTCGAATACTCCACTTCATGTGTATAATTCAAGCTGAATCTGAGAGTTATGTTACACAACACCAATAAACGGGGTAAAAGTAGGCTAATTAGATTATATATTGAAATTCTAATAGTGATTAATGCATTTTTATCTACCCGAGGTATTCCGTTTTCATTAAACCCAGACTACATCTCTTCCAATCGCAAAATCTACCAAAGCACGTCATGGATTGAACGCAGCCGAGAGTTTGTTCTGGAAATACAGATTATACTGGTTGGCGAGTAGTATCCGTGAACTAGCAGTATCCGTGATTTGTACATTAAAAGGTGTAAAAGCTCTCCAGCAGTGAATACTGAGTTTACACACATCATCAAGCAACTGTTCCAAAGGCAGAATAAGCTGAAGTCTCCGAAACGTAATATTTTTAAAGATATTTACATGTTTCTTTAAAAAATCCCAAACCAACTTAACTCCTCGCGGGGCATTCACGCGCACGTCTTTGAGCATGCGCATAAATCTATTATTGGACTCCTATTGTTATCTTGTACTTCCCCTTTTTTCGGTTTACCAAGGGTGATCGCTAAGTTATTCTCATAAAGCAGCAATTTAAGTCTTTAAACACCACCATCCATATATATTCAATACGCATTTTTCGTGAAAAAGTTTGTTTTTTTTAATCAAGAATTCCAATTGCAAAATATTTACTCAAAAACTATTAACAAAGAATTGCAATTGAAAAATGTTTACTCAAAATACGGCTAGTTTCGGGACGATTTTAAAACAATTTAAATACACGGGAGGCGACTACTTCAATAATAACATGGTTATCTCCGGGACTCCCGTTTACCATCAGCAAATTTTAAGAGGCGCCAAAGGGGTCACCAAAATAACATTTTCCGGCATATACTTATGTAAGCAGTCGCATTATCACTGCTAATCTGGCAAAGAATGTAATAATATTACACCATTATGAGGTAGGTAATGGAATGTAGAATAGTATAGGGCAATTAAAATCTTGAGGTATTTAGCACAAACTTCGCATGTTCAATTGGAAGGAAAAATCACGCATACTACTACTTTTATTCCTTTAATTCATGCTTATTGAGTATCCCTTCGTCGCCCTTTATATGGGACAAACCATATGGCGTCATGACAAGATATTTACATTCTTGTAAACAAAGGAGCCAAACTTTGTACTGTAACAAGCTTTTTTTTAAATGTATTACTTACGCGATTGAAAATAGAGAAAAACTGCTAAAAAATCACGGATACTACTCGCCAAACAGTAATATTCAACGGAAGCAAATATTTACATTTGTCAGAGTGTAATTTGAATATAATTGCCTTTGAATGAGTGTTGTCTTCTGCTTATACCTCTAACGCTGCCATATTGCTGAAAGCGTGGGAATGCACCAAATAACCACTGTGGTCAAAGTTCTTATATTACCGGAAGGTAACATACAAACAAACCAGATCCTTGTTAAAGATACATATCTGGTGTGGATAATATGCGTGAATAAAATCTATGTGGATGAAAAAGGTTGAAATGAAACGCTGACAACCAGTCAATATAGCAAACCTTATAAATTAACCAAGTCACTAATCAATGTATGCATATTAGAAGGATGAAGCTCCAGAGATATCACCACGAGAGAAACCCTTATTAACAACCGCTGGTCCTTCATATAAGGCAAATTATCAATTGCCTATTCAACACAGGACAATACGAACAAAACAATGCAAAACATAACAATGATTAAAACTGGGGTCTACGCCTTGGAAAGGTCAAAATACAGATAGTCCGTGTTTCAAGCAAGCTAACAGGCATAATTGAAAGTAAACACATTGTAAATATATTTAAGTACAAAACGGTTGTTGATGAATACAATAATTGTGACAGCAAGCCCCATTGATATTTGTAATAGTTTACTCTTCTTTGCTCTCGAAAATGTATTTGTTGAATTGTCTCAAATAAAAGTTTAGCACACGCTGAACTAAGCCACTCGTGTTAATAGTTTTTGCTATAACCACTCGTGTAATATTTGATCATTCACGGATATCAACAAATATTCTCTGTGTAATGTCCTGCATAACTGTTGATATAACTTTCAGAGATGATCGATTGTAGTCAATTTCATGAAGCACATGCATAAAATATCTTTTTATTTGGGCAGAACATTAACGTTATAGTGGCAACCCTAGGAAAGGCGTATTCCTGATCAAGAAACTGGGTATCGTAAACATAACCATATAACACTAATATAATTGTTTAATGTAATGCTTTGCGAACAAGAGTATACATGTGTTCCAACAAGAGTGTCATACATACTTAAACGTCGTAATTCTAAATTTGTGAAATATATCATTTCAAAGAAAACATTAAGGTTCACCACCACCCACACACTTTCCATCATACTGTCACGTGACAAAACTACCCATTCTCACAAATAAATCGCTGTTTCTACGTATTTCGATTTCCATTTGTTTTCTCGTTTCCTTATATAACACCAACTTAACGTAAGACCGTTATATTATTTAAGGCATGGCAAAAAGGATATTGGCTAGGAGTGCCTATATTTTACCTCGATAGGTTTTCTGTCACATTGGCTTTATCATAACGTATTCCCCTCACATCGTGTTAAGTAATGACATCATTTTAAGCAGTCCGTGTTATACGTACATAAACACATTATTCAAAATGTCAACGACCCGATATATACACTCCGTTGCACTATAAACACAACTGGTTTACAGCCAAAGAGGAGCGTTAGAATATTTGACATTATAGTGTCTTATCATGAAAATAATGATAGTGATAAAAGTAAATAACAGAAATATAAGTATTGTTTTTCTAAATATACATTTGTCGGACTTATTCTTACTGACTAGATCGTAGTATTATTTGCCATTAAACATATATACAATTCCATAAATAATACACAAACACTATATAGTCCAATCAGCAAAAGTAATAACCTGATACCAGTAAGTTAACAAATGCTTGCAGTGTTCATTCACAGTTTCTTTGGCCATTCAATTTAAAATGTCGTGTTTCGTTCTTTTAGTTTTGTTCATCGTGCTGTAAAGGCGGTTGGTTTATATAAATGACTTTCAGTTGTTTAACATGGTGTCTATACTGCACCAAGAGTTTCATTATCTTTTATATTAATAAAAATTGACCAGGACACAATACACGTGTTTGTAAAGTTAAAAACATGCATTTCAAGCAGTAAACAAAAGGCTGATATTATTTCAGTCTTTAAGAATATATACAATATGCATTATTGCTGACAGACAGCTTACTGAGTCAGTTGTATACTTCCATTTATTTAGATTTAAATATTGTGATCGTATCATTTAACTAATATTTACTTCAATACATTCAGAACGACATAGTGTTTATTGAAAGAAGCAATTTTTGATGTTGATTTCAGTGCAGTTTTATAGTTTCATAAATGTGTAAACCATACCCCTTCACAAATTAAGGTGTGAAAATAATTCTTAAAACGTAAACAGTTTGACACGTATTTCTTGTGAAGTGTCATCCAATCGTGTGCATAGAAAACTAGGTTATCACGATTACAGACGATTAATAAAGAAACTTGATTTCCACGAACTCTTATATCGTAAACCGTCTTCTGCATAAAATGCACTTACAACAATTTAAGTAAATAACACGGTGTTTCGAAAATGATGAAATACAGCCCTCTAATAACACAAGTTTCTATACGTTACACCACATTAAAACGACAAGAACATTTGAATTAGCAGTGTTTAACCACAATACGGAAGAAGTTTATGGAATAATCAATAGTTACTGATTAATTGATGCACACTTTCCCCTTTGACATTATTGTGAGCACTGTATTTTATACACGCGATAGTATAATTGAAATACACTGAAACTGCACATTGCAAAATTCGATTCTTGCATATATAAATCACCAAACAGTTGGACAAGATTGTACAGTCACATTTATAGCAAGCTTAGCAATCACTAGAACATGCAATTACCCGTGCAATATACAAGATCGAAAGATGTCATTCTAAACATGCATATACCATTCCCATAGACCCTATTATGTTACAGTGTTTAATGGATATGGTCGACTGAAAAATTGTTACGTCGAAACGTACCACAACGCTGTTTTCTTTAGCACAACGAGTACATTTTAACAAGCGAATGGACCCGGCAGTGTCTTTAGAATTCTAGTGTTTCCACCAAATCAAGATGCAAGTGATATTGAGCAGAGCAAATAGCGCATGTATTCACATATTTCATACCATGTGTTTGCTATTAGTGTTGAATACAGACCAAGTTTATCATGCCAGGCATATTAAATGAGAAGCACATGGCTTGGCGCATACGAGCTGTTATTAAACTTTCTACTGATACTGGGTTCACGGCGGAATTTGATGATTTCCATTATCATTAACGACGTTGTCGATAGGTATCTGGTACTTGCACTAAATCGGTTCTAAAAGCTCAAAATTCAAGGAAAGCCAAGTCATGAATACATATAACACATGTGCCGTTTAAAGAAAACAACAACTAAAATGGACAACACCAAAACATATTATATCTTGATTTAACTTTAGTTCGTTGCATTTCACTTTTTTACAGGTGACGATTATATTTATGACAGAACAAGACCTATATTGGATGACCAATGCTAAAACTGTAGATTCCGGTTAAGGCCAATTTATATTGGTTGGTACATTTTGAAAGCGCTATTAAGTTTCTTGAATAAATTAACTGCTTATTTCCATTTCTTAGTTCTTACTTTAAGTATGTATACAAATTTAACTGTTCCAATTATCAAAATTTACTTTAAAATAATAATTGATCAGCGATATGAATTGATGAGCTTTGTTAAACGTCTAGGACTACCATGTGTAGAAATTTATTAAAACTATTATTCAGTCTTATTGCATTGATAGCTCTATCTTTTCGTCATATATAAACTAATTATCCATTTACGTTTCGTCACATAAAATCGTACTATTTAGTAAATGAATGCATTTATGAAAAATGAATTAATTTCCTTCTTTCGTATTTCATTGACAATGTACGTAATTAACACCATTTGTAATTTCTCAAGCACAAAATGTATATCATTTCCAACTCTGAAATAAGCTTTCAGTCAAAGACGAATAAGCAAAAAGAAACGTACTAACTGCATGTGCACAAACACAGTTAATAGTAACTTTATATACTCTCATCAATGAACAACATCAATGTTTTAATAATTATGTTTTAATTACAAATGGTAATTGATCTTCAAATATGTACATAATAGCTTCATACATCAGGGATTTTAATGACATTTAATAATTATGCAATAAATGCCAGATATCGGTTATGTCAGTATTCGCCCCATGCCATGTTAAAATACATGCAGTACATTTTGATAGACAAAAGCTGGACATTCTCAAAAATATTCCATTGATTATGGTTTATGTTTCAGAGAAACCACGATTCTCTTTTATTACCGAGTAAAATTCGTATGTAGTTATACACTTGATAGAATAAGCGAAACATTTATTTATTGCCGCTTTCCTCTAAAAGCATGTTAGAAACAAATTATTTCTGCTCTAAAGTCTTGATTGTTTTTCATCCATACTTATGAACGCGCATTGACCTTTGTTATTAAACATTCTTTTGTTAAACCTGAATTACAAATATTGCGGTCACAGAGTCATTTAAGGTCTACTGATATGTGTAAACAATTAATTCCAAATAGTGAATGAATATTATATCTAAACACTTATTGAACACTCGTTTAAATCAAAATACTATAACTTTGCAAAAGATTAAATCTCAATATTTAATTATGTATACATGTAGTACTATTTTGTGAATAAAAAAGAATACATATACTAAGAAACAATTTAATTTGAAGTGCGATAAAGCAGCTATCCACATTTATTCAAATGAATATATTCGGATACCGTCATATTGCAGCAAACGGCTACACAGTGTGTTTTTCATTATAAATGTTTTGTTATTATGGAATAATTGCTTAATGACATAATTCATAATAATATCTAACACTGATAAAGGTTTTTCTAAATCTCTGCCGTATTAAACTCCCAAGCCATGACCTTATCGCATTTTTAGCTCAGCCAACCACATACCATATATTCATCCTGACACTAATACCTCCCTGGATACACAACCATCATTCACGTATATTAGACCTCTGGTGTATGGGAATGTACGATAAGAAGAAAGCGTATTTATGTTTACCCCTGTTCTTGAGAGGTAAATTGATAATGCATGTCAATGCCCAGTTAATAAAATAAACCAACATTGTTATTATGAATTTTGTGGTTGATAGTGAAGTTCGCATGGAAGTTAAACACAACAACAACAACAACCAAATAGTAGCTGTAATGTTGTTATCCTAAAATAAGGATACGTGTATAGTTTACATGTTTCCAAATTAAACGATGTTTTATATGCTGTTCAACTAGTAAGGGTTCCTTAACTTCTAGGTTTGATTTTTTTACGTCTAAAACTCGTTGATAGCACATACGCATATATATATTTTTTCCTGGCAAATATAACAAACACATTAATGCATGCCGACTAGGCTGTAAGATGTAAAAAGGTGCTAAGCCTTTTTCTCATTAATGATTTCAGACAGGTGTCTGTTCCAAACACCGATGTGATTAAAGCATATCATCACTTTCTCAAATTGATTACTGATATCATTATGATTTAAACGGTACAAAAGCCATTAAATTGAACAGTAAAAACAAGAAAAACAAAACAGCAATACAAATTCATGACTTTGTTACATGTGATAAAATCAGCAAATTGTCAATACATTATTCAACAACCAACGGATATTAACTAATGAGGACAGAACATGACTTCCGTGCAATTATACAGCTTTACATTGAACTTGTTTTGTTTGCTTTTATCAGTAGAGCATTTATGCATTAGCTTAAAAATCATGTTTCACTATGACTATAATACATGGGTAAAGTTTAATCTGATTAAGTAAAATATTTAAGGTACGGTTATCTAATAACATACCTGATTTAATTGGGTGCAGTTTGGTTTAATGTCAGACATGTAAAAGATCAGAGAATTTAGTTGCGGCAATCAAACATTGAAACCTTGACAAATCAGGTAACGCTATTGCAACTTACTTTTCTCTTAATTCTTTAAATATTTCAGAAGAATAAAAGAACCAGAATGACGATGAAAAGTGAACCAATATCTAACTTTCAAAAAATTTAATAATGTATTACAATCATGAGGTAAAATATTATTGGTATTAAAACATAAATAGCACATCAACTTTTAGGTTATATTTAAAGATAACTTAAAGATAAGTATCATTCCTGTTAAAATAACTTTCAATGCTCACGCATTATAATCAGATAATTTCTTGCTGGATTTTGATCGTAAATACCGGTGTAGAAATTTTCAATGGCAGTAAATGGAAAGCTCGATGTTAATGGAGCAAATTAATGATAACTAATGATCTCATTTTTTCGCCAAATCTTCCAGTTTGCTCCATTTTCTGAATAACATGTACGTTGTTTGTGTTATATTATATTAATAAATCTGAATATACATGGTATTTAAAGCGACGACACATTCAATAAATTGATATTTTTTCTAAGATGGGAAATTATTGCATGTAAATAATAATCGTTTCGCGTGCGTCACTGTTGTGTTAATATTTCTTACTTTTGTTAGTTAGTACTTTATTTTGAGTGCTTGATGTGATGCTAATTTTTTCGATAGATGAAATATTAAAAGATGCATTTGAAATCAGTAAGAAATATTGCTGAAGGATTGTTTTGATAAGAACAAATACTGCTTTGTTTAGCTGTACTACAAAAGCTTCAATCAGTGGTTTATTCAAGGTAATATTCACGATAAAATAAGCGTCACCGACAAATTCAGGGGTAACACATCATCAATAATGTATAATTACCTTAGCTAATATAACCTAATTTAACGCGTACATGTATGTGGTTTCATGTTGAGTAAAAAAAGAGTTTAACAGCTAGCGCAAATGACAAACATTGTATACTTAAGTAATAAACTTAAACGTAAAGGCATCCTCCGAAGGCTTGTTTTTAATGATGAATATAGTACTAAGGTTGAACAGTTAAAATCAGCTTTGAGTTCATGACATTCTTCCTATCTTATGCTGTATTCCAATCACCAATCATACATTTTGCATCACCGGTCTTGAATGGTATAATCTACCTTTAGGATGCCAGTAGCTTTCTTATTGTCTATATTGGAAGGCTTATGGTATTACAAGGAATGTACGATAAGACAATTTAATTTATCTAATTACGAACATATTAAGACATGTTTCTTCGTTTAATAGCCTGCAAAACATCAGAAACAAAATATCGTGTAACATGCATTACTACATAATATGTAATAAACAAAGAGAACACGTTTTCTTGATGGAATTCAAACAAAAGTATTTCCATACTCTGAAAGTCTTTCTATATAATCAAAAGAAAACACGAAGACACACACACACAAATAAACAAATGTTATGATAACCTTCCAGGGCAATGCTTCTGACAGGTGCTCTTATAATCACTACTTGTTTTGGCTTGAAATTGGGCGTTTAACAATCATCCAAAACCGATCATATGCATTGAAGATGTATTTTACAGATACGATCGAAATCACTTAGGTTGAGAACAAATTAGAAGAAAGTTCATTCAACGTGCGAAAACGATTTTCAAGACTGTGGGAATAAAAATTGCTATTTTTTTGTCGGAATCTATAGCGAGAACGAAATGCTAACGCTAATAAATACCCTTTATAAATAATACATAAAATCAAATAAGGAAGTAATAAATTGTATATTAAAGCGCAAATTAGTACGTACACGACACGAAACACGACCAAACATATATAAAACACATACACACTCAAACATAGCAGGTAAGGTCTTACACCAGAAATAGTGGCATAAGTAAAAAAAAACAATTGATCTATAAGTGAGTTATTATAGAATGTGATTTTAATTGGAAGGTAATCGAAAACTCCACATCATGTTTATAGAGTAGGTGTTTTAGGTTGTACAGCATCATTAAGAGATGCAAAAGTAGCCAAATTAGATACAGATATGGAGATTTTTATGTACGAATGAAATAAAATCTGTTCTTATTAAATTCAGAAAAAATCTCTTCCCATCGCAAAGTTCACTATGATCCAGTATACGAGCTGTATGTTTTTCCATATAATTGAAAGAATCCGAGGGTAGTTCTGAAAATACAGTTCAGAATGTTTAACAATCTACAGAAGCAATTATTTACATTCTCCAAAGTGTAAATAGAATGCAATTGCTTGTAAACGAGTGCTTTCTACCGTCAATACCTCTTATTTTAAGTGCGGTTCTTCCATGATGATGTATGCATGCACCAAATAGCCATTGTGGACAAAGTCGTTTAGAGGTATTTATGTTCGCCACATATAGGTACCTGTTGCCTCAAACGGTTTTTATTAATTCATGAAAACAGTAATTCATATCTATAAAGGCTTTTATAAAAATTATGATTTCAATAATCAATTGCACAAGATAGTGAAATGTTGACATAATACACATGTGCTTGCATTATCGGAAAGAAATATGAAACAGCCAGATCCTTACTAAAGATGCATATCCGGTCTGGATAATAGGCTTCCATGAAATCAATGTGGAAGAAAACGTTTTAAAAGGTCACGATGACAACAAGTCAATATAACAAACATTGATAAATTGTATTCAACGTCACCAATCAATGCATACACGTACAGATGAATTGGATAAAAAAACTAATAATATTAAAAGAAAACACTGTGTGAAATTGTGAGTGTAGTTTGAGTACTTCAAAATAGTTTTTGATGATATGTTTCTATCATACCATGTACCATGAATAACAATAGTGTACATGTGCAAATATGATCCTATAGTTTGTTTTAAGTATTTATATAAAATTGTAAGTATCACTAGGCAACTAATATAAAAATAGATTAAATACACACTATTTGATAGCTATACCAATTATTTAACTAATCACAGTTCAATGATCATATTACATAACTCGATCTCACGATTTAGCTGTCAAACAAATGACAGTGTTTCATTCACAATATGATTTGGATAGACATTTATAAACATATTTATTATTTAGTTCAGAGACATGAGTCATTCCATTATAGAGATGAAAACAGAAATGACATACATTTAGGGTCTTGAAGGATTTTTGGCAGATCGAGGGAATTGAAACATGTCAATGAATCATTACCCTATATAGTAATAATGAAACTCCAGAGACATCACTGGGAGAGAAATCCTTACTACCATCCGCTGGTCCTTTATTTGAGGCAAGTGACCAATTTCGTATGCAATACAGGACAATACATACACCACAACACAAAAAATAACTATGATTAAAACTGGGGTCACCGCCTTGGCACGGTTAATGCAAAGCACCCTCACACCCAGAATAAATCACAAAACACGCACTTGTAAATAAACTTTAACCTCATAGCATTGCAATTTAAATTAAATAGTAATAAAGGAAAATATTAATTCAATTGAATTACAATTTAATTACTCAATGGTTTAATGTATATCAGAGCAACATAATTCATCTTTCTGAGACACGATGAAATGAAGTAAATACAATTATCAGCTAAATCCCTTGTTGTTGTTGATTCTGGTAAAAGTCCTGGCAATCCCGTTATCATCGATCAATAAATTATGGACAATAAAGAACGTCAAAATCTGCTTGCATTTAATAGTATATAATCAAAATGTACTGAAAGAGTCATGAACGATAATTCTTTGTTGCGACATCGAAGATAGTTTTTTGTTTTATGTAAAATACATAACCGTACGATTAAAATATAAAGATAAAAGTAATAGATTGACACCAAGCTTTTAAAGGAAGAAAATGTAATTGTTTAATTTATTGAACAAATACTTTCTATAATGATCAAGCATTTCATTACAATATCCTTCTTAAAATAACCAATAATATAATATATTAAGAATATAATATTCTTAATATATTATATTAATATATTTTTAAGTAATATACATATGTTGTATGTTGTTCTCTAGTTCTTAGTTTGTGATGGCGACACTTGCTTGTGCCCTTTGTTTTCTTTAACATAGCCTAGCTGCAGCACAGAAGTCGTGTTCTTGCAAAGTAATTAAATTATATATGAACTTGTATCTCCAGCATTTTAAATATATTACCTGTGATAATTTTTCTATGTATATGGACCTCTGAACATGAAGTACTATGTTATTTCTACTGTTTATCTGTGATATGTCTTTGTCAGAAGGAATACTTTAAATGTATATGCTTCAAAATGTTAAAATGGCTTATTGTTTTATGGAATCCTTTTAACATTATCGAAATGACCATTTCATTTGTGTTAAATATTCTTAAAATTGTTTGTGTATGTCTGTTTAATGTCATGACAACTGTGCTTCATTCAATATTGTTTTATCTTGACTTGTTTGTATGTCTTGTATGCATTTAAAAGTCGGTTTTAAAAGTTCTACATACCTCGTGTTATGCTGATAACATAATCCGACTCAAAATAAATATGTCTTCTTGACTTTACTTGTATTTCGTTGGATTTTCAAAGATTTAAACGTACATAATGTCTGCATAGTAAGACAGATTAACAATAACAGGAGCAACTAATCGACATGAAAGTATCCATATATTTCAAACAGTCTTCTACATTTCTGTACAGAAAACGTAATGAACGTAGTTTTTATAAAATAATGCAAAGATTATGACTAGTAAAACATGTCAAAAATGCCATACGAAATACGACCGACAATAACATTGCACTATCCAGGATTCAATGACAAGTGTGGTGCACTTTATATGGAATAATCAATCATTGATTAATTGATTCATTGCGTCCTCTCTGACATTATTACTATCCGGTATTTTATAGGGGTGTCACGATATATGAAATCCATATTGCGATATATTGCTTTTTTTCACGATATTTATTGCGATATATTGCGACCTGTCTAATTATGTATTTGATAAGCGTAAGACTGATACAATCATTATGAACAGTGCACTATTTTTTTAAATTTATATTTTCACCGATGTTGATGACAGGCCAGCAATTGCAACATATAAACAGCAGATAGAAAAGCAGAGCAATTGTGAGCAACACTCTCACTATAGCAACACTATATGTAATATAATAAATACAGTGAACAGTCATGACAGTCGGTTTGACTGTCATGACTGGTCACTGTATTTATTATATTACATCCAAAGTCATTTTTAACATGTACAGGTAATCCAGTCATGGTGTATATTTGTTGTGTGGCTTTGTGCACGAACTATGTATGTATTACACTCTGTATTTTAACTGGAACAACGTATCAGGTTTAATGTATTGTTAAGCATAAACATTTCAAGAGAAAACATATATACCAAACACAAATGGAATAATCTCGCTAGTACTGTCTATAATGGTCTGGCTTTTGAACTTCAACCCTACAAAACTATCAACTTTACAAAATGATACTGGCTTTCAATTGTTTATCACTGACAATAAGCGCGTTTTAATGCATCTTCAGAAGTTTTGTATCCAATTTTATAATAACAGGGCAAAAACACAAAACTGTAAAAAGACCACTTAAATAATGCAATATATCGGTATGGACATTCATATTCAGATATTTTATTGCAGAATCAAAGATTGCAATAAAGCAATATACCGGTATATTGTGACAACCCTAGTATTTTATACGCGTTATATAATTGAAATGTACTTGAACAGCACTTTGCAACATTTGATATTGCCAGATATAAATCAGTAAAGAGTTTGAACAGACTGAACATTCCCATTAATTGCAAGCTTAAATCAATCCATTATCATTTCAATATTCGAAATAAGAATCACACATTGTAACCATGAACCTTTACGTGGAGTTTCTAACGTTGTTTAACGAGATGACGGTTGTAATTAAAAAAAATCTTTGCAGCCTTTGTACTAAAAGCTACCGATCCAAATGGACAACATGTCACATGGTTGAGAAGCGTGATGTCTGAATCGCTGATTTATCGGTTCATCATCTATGCATATACCATTCCCACGCGCCAGATGGCTGAGACTGTGTTTGAAAATGTAAATCGATTTCGAGCTGTATATGTTGGAATTGTCTATATTGTCAACCATCGATTGGAAAAAAAAGTATAGATATTAAACCTTAAGAAACTCCATTGACCTTCACAGTATAAACATGTTTTTTTAATTACAGACAGTTCAGTATTTAAGACTAGTGACTACTTGCATATACACCTCGGATACAATACACGAAACAAACACAAAACTGTTTAAAATTGGGATCGACGAATTCGAAAGGTCAATAGAACGTTCGTTTGCCGGTTTGAAGACGTACCAATGTTAAAACTGCAAACTTGGTCGAGCATTAATGCAAAAGAAAGAAGTAACGACAACTGTAAATTACTATTAACGTCAAACATGCAAAATAATATTTACTACTGTGGAATCACTTCGCGGGGTTCACATTTCGCGCACTTGCGACCGCGGACATATTCGCGCGGCCTTTACTTCGCGCAACTACGATCTTGAAAAAAAAATAACAATAAAAAAACAACAAGCAAAACAAGAATTGGTTTTTACACAAAATATATGTGGCAATTATGCAATAAAACGACCAACCAGACAGAACGCCAATAAAGAGTCCTATTGTGACAGTCCGCACAGGCTAATCCAGGACGGCACTTTCCGCCTGCAGTGGATTTATGTTTAGAAGAGACTTGCTTGAAACAAAACATACCATGAAAGCGGAAAGTGCCGTCCTGATGCTGCATTCATAGACTTACATCTTACTATTACTAACAAACTATGTAACACACGCGATGATTTTAATTTCAAAATTGTAAATTCCCTTTCTTGGATGGTAATATTCCTAGAGGTCCTTCCTATGTTATATACATTTCGCAATTAGTTCGATATGCAAGAGCTTGCTCATGAGTTAAAGATTTCAACGACCGTAACCTTACACTGACTAAGAAATTAATAAAACACGGTTTTTTATATCATGATCTACGCAGTAAGTTTGCTAAATTCTATAGAAAATATAATGTCTTAGTTTCTAGATAAAATGTTTCTTTGAAATGGTTCTTATCTGACGGTATATCCCACCCATCATTTTACAGTGAAGTTTTGAAACGTGTTCGCAAATGTAAATATGTTAAAGTGAATGCTAAACGTATAATTAATAATTTAGTACACTCTTTCTTATCAAAAGGATATAATGCACTTATACTAAAAAAACACATGCTTATTAGTTTTCGATACTGAATTTCTGACATCGTTACAAATTTGGTCGTTTTAAAAGGTGGATAAGTAGCTTTAATTTCTTTGCGTTTTAAATTATGACGTCATCGTGTGCATTGCGCTTTTCTAGATTACGTCATCATTTAAATATTTTTACTGTCTCTGTGATGTTGCGTTAGATTATCTTAAATATATTGTGCCCTTTGATTTAATATTTTACAGGATTTCTGATTTATACACTGGTTTTAACACCCACGTTCATAAAGTTAAATTATTTTTTTTCAATTTGGGTTAGCAGGAAGATGAAGAATAATATATTAAGTTTTATTCAGTTTATAATAAATATATACAACAAAGCTATGTAATCTGGCTTTTTACACCCAGCATTACGACTTCTTCCTGAAATTGCATGACGATGATCTGAAAATTGAACTATATGATGCTATGTCTTTAAAGCTTTATATAAAAAGACGAGATGTGGTTGATACTTTTTTTTTGTTTCATTTCATCGTGCCCCAGACAGTTGCAATTCTGCTGCTCTGGTTTGCATGTAGCAATTGAGTAATTAAATGGTAATTAAATTGAAAAATATTCTGTTTTATTGCTGTTTAATTTGAATTGCGATGCTATGAGGTCAATTATTATTTAGACTTACATGTTTTGTGAATAATTCTGGGCCAAGTGTTAGGTTCGTGCTCACATAAACCGGTTTAAACCTCCAATGCTTCGCATTGACCGTTCCAAGGCGGTGACCCCAGTTTTATTCATGTGTTTTGTGTTTTTTATGTGTTTTTGTGATGTCCTCTGTATTGTTTTTGGCAATTGGTCACTTGCCATACATAAAGGACATCGGGCTGCTAATAAGAGTTTTCTCCTGCTGTCGCAACTGGAGTTTCGCTTTGTTTAAATGTTTGTATTATATATGACGAATACAAAAAAATATAATGAATATGTTTAAGAACTTATATGAACAAAGAAGCACGTCATAGTAATTGTTTGACATTTCTTAACAAGTCATGTGTTTGAAAAACTGCCCACATTAAAATCTTTTCAATGTACATTGACCTATATTAAATAATACAATATATGAACATACGACCAAAACGGCATTTTCAATCACTACATTATGAAACATAACGGCGGCTTTTGCCAACTGCGTTATGAGCGTAGTTGTTACGATCCACATAAACATGTCTCCAAAGAATAACGAATTGCCAGAACAAGAAATTTCGCTGCAAGTATGATTCAGAGACTCGGCATGTACGTCTTTTTTGTATTGAGTATTCATGATAGGCTACTATACCGAGCTCAAGATTGCTTTCTCGATGGAACTTTGGTAATGAAATGTATCTGCGCAGTACATAAATACTTTACAAATATGTTATACGATTGTGGTAGAAACCGGTTATGTGTATTTTTCACATGTACAATTTTTGACAAATTTTCTACAGCTGACAATAAACGCTATATGTGCACAGTAACGGTAAAAACGCTTTTAAGTTGCATTTTGAAAGTATATATTGCGCATTTAATGTTTGCTGTTGTATTAAGTAACCCATTATTATTTGCTAATATATTAATTTAGTCAGAAATCATGTAGATACATGCCCTAAACTGTATCTCAGATCTTAATAATGGACGGTTTATTATGTATTTGGAAGCATACATTTGTCAGTTTGTTTTCCGTTGCTAAGAAATCACTGAATTGCGATGTCTACTATGTTGCATGATATAAATTACTATTTCTAAGCATTCTCGTCATAAGAGTTGCAATGTCTACTATGTTGCATGATATAAATTACTATTTCTAAGCATTCTCGTCATAAGAGTTGCGATGTCTACTATGTTGCATGATATAAATTACTATTTCTAAGCATTCTCGTCATAAGAGTTGCGATGTCTACTATGTTGCATGATATAAATGACTATTTCTAAGCATTCTCGTCATAAGAGTTGCGATGTCTACTATGTTGCATGATATAAATGACTATTTCTAAGCATTCTCGTCATAAGAGTTGCGATGTCTACTATGTTGCATGATATAAATTACTATTTCTAAGCATTCTCGTCATAAGAGTTGCAATGTCTACTATGTTGCATGATATAAATTACTATTTCTAAGCATTCTCGTCATAAGAGTTGCGATGTCTACTATGTTGCATGATATAAATGACTATTTCTAAGCATTCTCGTCATAAGAGTTGCGATGTCTACTATGTTGCATGATATAAATGACTATTTCTAAGCATTCTCGTCATAAGAGTTGCGATGTCTACTATGTTGCATGATATAAATGACTATTTCTAAGCATTCTCGTCATAAGAGTTGCAATGTCTACTATGTTGCATGATATAAATTACTATTTCTAAGCATTCTCGTCATAAGAGTTGCGATGTCTACTATGTTGCATGATATAAATGACTATTTCTAAGCATTCTCGTCATAAGAGTTGCAATGATCAAGGTATTGAATGTTGTACATCATCTGTTTGGAAATTGTTTATATATTTTTCAGTATACAGCAGATAGTTATATTTTCTTTTTAATCTTGCTTACTTAAACACATTTGATTGTCATATGTTTTGGAAAAATCCAGAATTAGTGGATGCATGCCCTATATAATGGATATATTGTCACACACATATCTGAGCAAATGACTGTAGATGAACCATAAAGCATTCACATTTAATATTGCTGTCAGAAGCAGATATCTCGCTGCTGAATGTAAATTTATGTGCAAAATATTACCGTGTCATTACATTTAATGGCAAATAATGTTACGTTCATACAATTTATGCAATCCAAATAAAACCTAAATATGCCTAAAATATAAAACATATAATGATGCAGCAAATCAAATGCCCGTTTAAATTACATTTATTCTGTTGGGTGCAGATGTGTTTGAGGTTCCTACTGCAAAAGTACGGAATTCCGTTAATGCCATCGCCTATGAATGTGTTGATTTTGAAACGCGATACTACGATAACGCGATAAGACGATAGTACGATGATGATAATGCTATATTCTATCGTGATTTCACCATCGTACTGTCGCGTTTTCACCATCGTAATGTCGTGATCTCGCGTTTTTGTTGTCGCAGTATAGTACTGTCGCGTGATCACCATCGCACATTCGCCATATATACGAAACGTAAATTGTAGATTATTAACCACTGGTTGATTTTTGTTATTATAAACAGTGACACCTGAGTTAATGAAACGTAGCGAGAGGAACTTACATCTCCGTCTCATTGGTAAAACAATATTTGCTACACATCGCTAAGAGGACTGTTGTTTCACTCGTGCAATTATGGATGAAGGAGCTCAACGACGTGGATGATGGGCGTTCATGCGTCTTGTCATCCCTGGTATGCTCAGTAGGAAACGTGGCTGGAGACAACTGGAGCACTGGACCTGCGTGTCATCCCAGGTATGCTCAGTAGGAAACGTGGCTGGAGACAACTGGAGCACTGGACCTGCGTGTCATCCCAGGGGTATGCTCAGTAGGAAACGTGGCTGGAGACAACTGGAGCACTGGACCTGCGTGTCATCCCAGGGGTATGCTCAGTAGGAAACGTGGCTGGAGACAACTGGAGCACTGGACCTGCGTGTCATCCCAGGGGTATGCTCAGTAAGAAACGTGGCTGGAGACAACTGGAGCACTGGACCTGCGTTTGCTGCAAGTAAAACGTGTTTGAATGCACATTTGTCCGCCCTATGATTACGCCATGAAGCGGTATTGCTACTAGCCGTTAAACGTTGCCGATGTAAATTGTTGCGTTCGCGCTGGCACTCAGGATAACACAATCAGTCTTGTTGAACTGAAGATACCTGCCCAAACATGAACCTTTTACATCATCGACCATCGTCCACGATTCAGGGAATGATTTGTTCCAAAACAATAATATATGAAATTATATTGCAAGCTATTGTCGTTATATTGAAACATACCCAACAAATAACACGCCATGGTTTATATTTAAGGCTTTAATGTGCACCACCCCTGCACACAAAACTCTCAATGCAAATGTGCTGCGCGTTTACATGCCAAAACTGCAAAAAATCATACCATAACTAAAATCTCTATGAAGTATTAGCGTGATGTATCTTAACACACTTTAGTGAGATAAATTCTTTCTCGGTTTGGATTGTTATTACCGGTGTAAGTTATTTATTAATGTCCATTAACACGATCATCTATGTAAATGCAATAATTAATGTTATCTGATAAATTCATGCTTTTCAATATGTTCAAGTATGTTCCATTTATTTAGTTAGATTTAATATAGTGTGATCCACATCTTATTCAAAATCAAGCAATGACATCATATATTAAATTATATTAAAAGTTCTAGCATTTTATAATGAGAATTTATATTTATATTAAGAATTTCCGACCCACCGTTATGCACCTAGCAATATTTCCCCCGGAGGGGGGGGGGGGGGGAAGCGGCGAGCATATACGGGACTTTAGACTGAAAGAAATTCCCGACAGGCGGGAATTTGACACGCCGAATGATTCCGGGTCCCGGGAAATATACATTTTTTGGATGTTAGATCCCGATAATATTGGCCCCCGGGCCATTTGACACACCAGTAACGCATCCCCCTCTGAGGGGATTTAGACAAAATGCTTGGCTCTAGGGTGGGGAATTAGATCCCCAAAAATACAATTGAGCAAATTTCCCTGGGATTGCCCGCCGCTCCCCCCCCCTGGGGGGAAATATTGATAGGTGCATTATTGAAATCTTTATGCACATACACGAAGTTTAGCGATTAGTAATGTATTTAGGAATAAAAACTCAACTATTACCATTTATCATATTTAAATATTTATTTGCTTACTGTGATTGTGTTGTCTTAGTTAGCAAAAGAAGAATAATACATAAATAACTTAAAGCATAATAACATAAGAAAGTGATGTTTTGACAACATTTCCAATGAAATGCTTCTTGCACGTGCACTTACAATTAGTAATGTGTTTTTGTAATTATACTAACTCCTCCTAGGTGATTGCTCGAAATTGAACGTTTAACAATTCATCCAAAACAGATCATGTGCTTAAACATATTTATTTTGCAGATACAGATCGCAGTCACGTAGTTAATATGAAATTCCGAATTCTTGCAGCAGAAAAAAAGATTCTCAAGAACGTTGCAGCGGAAACTGCAAATAGTTTATTGTTGATACTAAAACTGTTCCTGTACATTTGTTTTTCAATACTACTGCTATTACAACAACTACTACTACTACTACTACTTCTACTACTACTACTACTATTACTACTTAAAATACTACTACTAGTACTACTACTTCTACTACTACTACTACTACTATTACTACTACTACTAGTACTACTACTACTACTACTACTACTACTACTACTACTACTACTACTTCTACTACTACTACTACTACTACTACTATTACTGCTACTACTATAACTACTACTACTAATACGACAACAACAACAGCAACAACAAAAACAACAACAACAACAACTTCTACTACTACTACTACTGTTACTACTACTATTACCGCTGCTACTACTACAGCTCAGTTGGTAGAGCGCTGGACTACAAATCCGAGGATCGCGGGTTCGATTCCCAGACCGGCCACATAACTTGTGTGGGGATTGGTCATGAAATTATTTCTACGGCCATTCTCCCCTTACCTCTGATTCAAGTAGGTGCACTTAGTACTGGTAAACCAGCTTACCCAGGAAAAGTGTGAGTAGGTTAACTGACCGCCGTTATACGACTGAAATACTGTTGAATACGGCGAAAAATCCAAACAAACAAACAAACAAACAAACAAACTATTACTACTTTTCCTACTACTACTTCTACTACTACTATTACTACTAATAATACTCTACTTCTACTACTACTAAAACTACTCCTACTCTTGCTACTACTACTACTACTAATAATACTACTACTACTACAATTACTACTACTACTACTACTACTTCTACTACTATTTCTACTACTACTAAACTACTCGTACTACTACTCCTCCTCCTACTACTACTACTACTGCCACTACTACTTCTACTACTACTACTATTACTACTACTACCACTATTACTACCACTACCACTTCTACTACTACTACTAATACCACTACTACAACTACTTCTACTACTACTACTGTTACTTCAACTACTGCTACTACCACCACCACCACCACCACCACCACCAACACCACCAACACCACCACTACTACTACTACTACTTCTACTTTTACTACTACTTAAACCTCTCCTACTTCGCTACTACTCCTACGTCTACTACTTCTACTACTTCTACTACTACTTAAACTACTCCTACTCCTGCTACTACTACTATTACTACTACTACTACTACTACTAGTAGATAGATAGATAGATTTATTCAGGTTTAAACACAAAAGTTTACAACACATGACAAATTCAGTTATAAAAACAATGATATAGCTAACTAAGAAACGAGTGATTCTTAAAACTGTCAAAAGTTATAGTACTTGAATTTACTCAACAACATTTGGATATGCCAGAGGAACAGCTATTACGAGGCAATATAACATTTGTTGGAATCAATTAATGCGAATAAATAGATGGAAGTTAATCATAGTCTGTAGTAGCCTAGGATGGCCGATGAAAGCTTGAAAGCTTATTTCCGATGGGGTGCTTGTATAATAATAATTACTTAGGTTAACAAAAACAACATAAACATATTTAAGATTTTGGAAATTGGAAGTTTCATAAATCATTATGCTACTATAAAATATTCTGTAAGCAGTTTCAGTTTACTACTACTACTTCTACTACTTCTACTACTACTACTACTACTACTACTACTACTACTACTACTACTACTACTACTTCTACTGCTACTACTACTACTACTACTACTACTACTACTACTATTACTACTACTACTACTACTACTACTACTACTACTACTACTACTACAACTACTACTACTACTACTAATATTACTACTACTATTACTACTACTACTACTACTACTACTACCACTACTACTACTACTACTACTACTACTAATATTACTACTACTACTACTACTACCACTACTACTACTACTACTACTACTATTACTATTACTACTACTGCTACTACTACTACTACTACTACTACTACTACTACTACTACTACTACTACTACTACCACTACTACTACTACTACTACTACTACTACTACTACTACTACTACTACTACTACTACTACTACAACTACTACTACTACTACTAATATTACTACTACTATTACTACTACGACGACGACGATGACGACGAAGGCTATGGCTACCATTGCAACTACTACTATTACTACTACGACGACGACGACGACGAAGGCTATGGCTACCATTGCAACTACTACTATTACTATGCTGCTTCACATATTTATATTGCATTTCATCCTGCCAAAGTTGCTTTTTTGTTTCTTCGGTAGCACCCAACAATCTAATAATTAAAAAATAAATGAGGTATTTTGTTTTTAGTACTATCTACTTTGAGTTCCACTGCTATGAGGCTAATCTTTGTTTGCATGCATAAATCTGAGCCAAGTGTGAGAATAGGGCGTCCGTAAACAGTATAACCTCATAATGCTTTGAATTGATCGTTGCAAGGCGGTAACCCTGTTTTATTCATATTTGTGTTTTGTGTTGGTGCTGTGTTGTATTGACAATTGGTCACATGCCTTAAATCAAGGACCCTTTATATTGGTAGGAGTTCTCTCCTTCTGATGGTGCTGTGTTGTATTGACAATTGGTCACATGCCTTAAATCAAGGACCCTTTATATTGGTAGGAGTTCTCTCCTTCTGTTGGTGCTGTGTTGTATTGACAATTGGTCACATGCCTTAAATCAAGGACCCTTTATATTGGTAGGAGTTCTCTCCTTCTGATGCAGCTGGAGTTTTAAATGTGTTTATATTTCAATATATTAAAATAAGTATTCATACGTTACATTTTATAATATAAATTATTATGCATATAAATCGCTTAAAACACGACCGAAAGTATCATTCACTTGGCTCACAATTTGAAAGTTCAAACTTAGTTTGTACTGAACCGAAATAGAAACGTTAGTAAAGTACAAATGTAACGGGTACGTAAGAGGTGTACACACATACATACATTAGGTCATCGTATTATTGTTCTAGAAACGCTTGTTTCAAGAAGCTATTTTCATAGATGGATTGAGATTTTAAAAGACGGTTTTGAACGACATTGTCCATACATACCTTACATAACTTATATTTCAAGAAGATTTATAAATACATATATTGAGATATGAAAATCTGCTTTCGAAATAACGTGTATATTGGTATGTACCGGAATAGTAAATACTCCGTTTTAATTAAGTTTTCATCTCTGCTCATCCCAATATATACGAACTCGACATGTATTTCCATTCTATTGAAAGCATCCGAGGGTTTGTTCTGGAAATACAGATCAAAATGTTCAACCATCAACGAAAGCAAATATTTACATTCGCAAAAGTATGAATGAGATTTTATTGCTTTTGAATGAGTGGTTTCTCCCGACAATACCTCTGACTCCAAGTGCGGTGGTAAAATATTGCTGAATATGTATGCACGCACCAAATAACCATTGTCAACAAAGTTATTCAGAGTTATTTATGTTCGCCATACATAAGCACCTATTGGTTACCTCGAACAGTTTGTATTCATTATTTAAAATAGTAATTCGTATCTATAAAGGCTTTTATAAAAAATAAGATTTTCGGTAATCAAAAGCAAGTTCAAAGATAGCTAACTGTTGGCTGAATCCACACGTTCGTTTATTACTGGATGGCAACATGAAACAAACCAGATCAGACTAAAGATACATATCGAGTCTGGATAATAGGCCTCAATGAAATCAATATGGAAAGAAACATTTTAAATAAAACGCTGACAACCAGTCAATATAACAAACAGGGATAAATTGTAAACACATGTCCTCAATCAATGCATTCAAATACAGATAGGTCGAGTGTTACAAAAAAAAACCTGATAAAACGAAAGGTAAGCACATTGTTAGTGCAGTTTTAGTACAAAAAGTTAGTTGATAATGATATATGTTCCGATCATTCCCTTAAAACCATTGTTTTGCATTTACAAATCTGAACTTGTATGTTTACACGTTTATATGGAATTGAAAGTAGCAATAGTCCTATAAAACATTTTCAAGTTTTACAATGACCTATGCTATTTTATTACTATACCTTTTTCTTATACATGTAATATAGCAAGTTTTAATGTTATTTACTAATGATATAAAAAAAAAAAACACCAACAAGACACTAGTTTAAACAAGTGTTGAGCTACGGCTTATGTATTCCTACAAAAATAACTTAACAGTTGTTTCAAGGCATGATGTGGATGTGGTAGTTAAACTTTTGTATTATTTAGTTCAGAAATATAAGTTATGCCATGGTACAAATTGAAAAACGAATTGAAATGCATTCGGAGTAGTTGATGACATTTAAGCAGATATATGTCAATTGATATATGTCAGTGAATCAAAATAGTAATGCTTGCCGCGTTTTTTTGGTTTTCAGAAAGCAGATTCATTAATTAATGAAGGCGTCTTATTGTTATCCTGTCGACAAATATCCTACGAAACTAGTTATCATCGTTTGCATTATTCATGAAAAAGGAACATAAACTCACAACTGATTGCACACAATATAATATAATCAAAATGTATTGATATTCGAAAGATAACTCTTTGTTGCGGCATTACAGCTAGTTTCAATTATATATGTGTAATACATTACCATACTATTTGTAGATTCAAGATACATCTAATGGCCTTCAAACCAAAGTGTGTTTTCTAATTGTAAAACAATTGACAATCGTAATTTTATATAAAGCGGCCGCGAATCAGACACAGAGCTGTAACCTATGATGAATGACCATCGAATACAATAATTCTATCTACATCGACGCCGGAATAGGTTCAAAATATTTCCGAAAATATCGATCATTACACGTTGTTTCATCAATTGAGCGTTTACTCCGTTTCCATTATATGACAGCTATTTATTAACATAAAGGTCAAAATATAGTTATGGTGTCTGCTATATACGTTAAACGAAGTTTGCTCCTAATTACCCAGTGTTCTAATGATCGCCTCGAAACACTAATGATATCCATCGATTTACTGGTGTAACGAAAAATGGCAATTTGCAGAAATTAGGGTCAGAGCGCCGCATACACATATTTTTGATGAAGTGGTAAGGACAGCAAAACGCCATTTTAAAATACCGTACATTGATAATTTCGGCTCTGGGAGACTTGTTCAAGTTTATAATTGTATAATCAGCTTAAGACGCGATACTATGTTTGATCACCCATAAATATTAAATTTTACTAACTCTGAAAACAACAACTGCTAAAAATGTCTACAGTGCCAACTGTTATCTAAAGATAACATGAAATGGTGAATTGGCATTTGTTTTTGATAGGTAATGTTTGATGAAAAGAGGCATATACGAATGGCTAATGATTAATGTTTAATGTATTTGTCTATCAATCATATTACAGCAAGAAAGGCATATCAAAACTCCATTTGCATTATGAATATTGATATTTAATAATGCATTCACTACGAGGCAATTGTTTCATTATAAGTGATGCACTATAAACATGCACAGCGTGTATACGCTCTACTAATATTTCACATATAATTACTAGCAGCGTTATTACCGAGTCTGGATGTAACACATTTATTATGGATAGTTAATACATTATGCCAATATTTTCAAGATGTTAGTTATCAAACGGTCAATTCGTAAATAAATAATCGTGTACCCAAATGTTATTCATAGGCAATTAATTCAGTGTCTAATTTAATCATTGCACGCATGTATTTGTTGACACGATACATAGTTTGCTCTTTTAAGCACGTGGTCAATCTTATGAAACACATTTTCAAGTAAATAGAAAGTGACTAGAAATTAATCCTAAAATATAGTTCGATAATGCAGCACCTGTAAAGTTATAATTTGAAATTTGATAATTTTGAACCACGCAAGCTGATCAATGCATTAAAAAAAAAATAATTACAAAATGATTATGTGAACAAATGGCTTTGCTTCTCTCTTTTTTCAAAATTCATTCATTCCATGTAATTGATACACGTAGATTAATTACCTTTATATTCATGGTACATATAGGGAATATTGCATGACTGTGGTGTTCCGGTGGCTTGTGATGCTCGAGTTGATTGGGTAATGTTGTATTCCACGAATCCGCGTTTATTTCAGCGAACATATAACGCATAATGTGTAAAATACAACATATGATATTTTATTAAAACATTTATTTTTTCCGTATAAATGTTGTATTTTCTCCTTAGGCCTATTGAAATTTTAATGTCAAATAGATATAAGACTCATTTGTAGGAGACATAATTAAAACTGTTTTCCATGTTACTATGGTGGCATGCGCTAATTAATAAAAATTTTCTGTTGGACATATTCTAAGTAGCTAAACAATTGATTAGCGTTTGAACAGTGATTGGCCAGAGGGGTATACTACTCTTTTAGAAAATAAATTAAGCTCGATACAAAAATATAATACATTTTCTATCATATCACTATAACACTCTATGTACTGATAATGCAATAGACTTTGTTATTTTTTTTAGACTTTGGGACATTGTATTATGTAAACCTTTCATGGATATTTAATTCGATCAGTGACTAATACTTAAGAAGTTTGATCAATGAGTTAAAAAAATACCACCAGCCAATTTGTTTAACACTGGTTGTATATTTGTTAGTTTGGTTAAATGTTAAACACTGTTGCGACGTATTCAGATTGAGTCATGTCCATTTGTGTGAGTGGTTGACAGTGGCTGCAAATGGGTAGATAAATTATTTTTAAAGTAACTTGTAATAATCTGTTGCAGAAAACTGCGAAAATATTTATAGAATTGACAGTGAAATTATTACATTGGATATGTATATATGTATTAAAAGGTAAGATGATAAATAAATATGTTTCAAGAAAGATCAAACACTTTGTTTAGGGATGTAGGTCTAGATCTATTATCGCTGTATCGAATTTTCGGTTTCATTTCAAGTTGCATTGAACGTAAGCAAAATAAAATACTATGTCAATAGTCTGCTGTTTCACTCGTCAAAACAGTTGATAACTATTTCGCTCTTTTTGTAACTTTAACAGTTATATTGCAGTAACTATATATGTATAATTTATCAACTTTTTCAAGTGTTTATAAATGCTTACCATCAAGTTACCAAGTAAAGCTATTGAAATATATACTTATACACTACAGCAACATTGTTTTCAACAACATTTATGATACAATTATTAAGTTTGCATACAAAATATTGGTAATAAATTAATGCATCGACGTGAGTATAGATGACGTTTTGTTTCGTGTTGTATTTACACCTATTTACTTTCCGTTATAATTTCTTTGGGCTCAATAAAATGCAAGAAATTTGGTTCCCTATTAGCTGGCGCGCTCAGAACCTATGCATAAAATCCTGGAGCCGGAAGGATCCAATTTCGATTGACACTTCCGGAAGAGAGATTGTAAAGTCATTAGGTATTGGTAATGAAACAACAACAAATAAATAAATAGGTACTCACGTTATCTATAGGCGGAAAAACGCTGTCGCGCTGTGCGCGACCTTGGTTTTCCCGTATGAACGCTCACACCCCTTATGCATATGCATATTTCGTGCGCATTTTTACTAGATGAGCATACATCATATTCGTCAATAGCCTATTCAAAAAGCCAAAACAGTTCTACTGAACTCGCTGGTCAATTATTCAGATTCAGCAGACGGTGTAAATAGTGATTTACTAGATTGTCCATTAACGACTGAAGATATTATTAAAACGATATCTGCAATTTCTCGGAATAAAAGTGCTGACTTGGAGGGAAAGTAGCGGACTTTTTCATTGATTGCAAATTATTAATTGCGCCATACTAGAACCTTGTTCAAATATTTAATTATTTATTTGATAATAGCCTATATCCTGAGGCATGGACCTAAGGCGCAATTGTTCCATTGTTAAACAGGGGGATACATTCAATGCATTAAATTACAGGGGGATTACTCTTGTAAATATATTGCTAATGTTTTTTCTTTAACACTGCGGAACCGTCTTAATAGTTGGTGTGAAAATTATCCTTTTAAAAATGAATATCAGTTTGGTTTTATAAATAACCGCAGTACGTCTGACTTTATCTTTATTCTTCATAGTATCATTCAAAAGGTCATAGCGAATAAAATAAACTCTACTGCCCTTTTGTCGATTATAAGAAAGCCTTTGATACTAATATTCATGATGCCCTATGGATTAAACTAGATTCAGGTATTAGTTGTAAAATGCTTAATATGTTGACATCCGTCTATCAAAATGAAAAATCATGTGTAAAGTGTATCAATACAATGTCATAGTCAGAATTCTTGTATGTATCACTAGGGGTCAAGCAAGGCAAACCATTGTCACCTCTTCTGTTTATTTTGTTTATAAATGATCTTGGTGAAAGTTTGAGTTCCGAAAACCTATCAAGTAATGATATCGATATGTTATCTGTTTTTATGTTGATGTTTGCAAACGACATTGCTGTTTTTTCAACTGTTCCTCGCAGTCTCCAAAACCGATCAAACTGTATTCATGAATATTCTAGAAAATGGGGCCTCAAAATTAACATTGGAAAAAAAGTGTGTATTTTTCAAAAGTATCAATATAAAAATGTTCACAAATGGGGATTCAATGGTGAAAAATTGGTGCAAATCACATAATTCACAGAACACTTTCATTTTTAAAGTATTTAATAATTCAATCATTGATGAAGCTTGTATTAATATTGATAGTAAATTTTACTGGCCAAATGCTGTAAAAAAAAACACTTGATCTACTCGGCTTCAGTAACCTATATTCTAAATAAAACATAAACCTGTCATTTAATATCTTGAATTATTTTGAAAACTTACCGCCTTAGTCTGTTAAACCTATTCGTAAGGTATCAAAATTTATTCTTTTGCAATGTTAAAACGAAAAGATATCATCGACTCTTCTGTTGCTTCCTAGAGGTTTCAAATGTTTTACATTGCTTAAATTTGTTTGTGTTATATTTTATGTCATATACTGCTTTTATTTGCATTATATGTATTATTTTCTTATACAGTCTATATTCATCTCATATATGTGTATATGTACTTATAGCTACTACTACTACTACTACTACGACTTCTACTACAACAACAACAACAAAAACAACAACAACTACTACTACTACTACTTCTACTACAACAACAACAACAACAACAACAACTACTACTACTACTACTACTACAACTACTACTACTACTTCTACTACTACTACTACTACTACTACTACTACTACTACTACTACTACTACTACTATTACTTCTACTACTACTACTACTACTACTACTACTAATAATACTTCGACTACTATTATTGCTAGTACTACTACTACTACTACTCCTACTACTATTAGTACTACTACTACTGCTACTACTACTACTACTGCTACTACTACTACTTCTTCGACGGCGACGAACCCCCAGTGCTTTCCGTTTATCGTTGCAAGGCGCTACCCCTGTTATATTCATATTTGTGTTTTGTGTTGGTTACGTGTTTTGAATTGTGCTGGTTTGTATTGGCAATTGGTCACCTGCCTTAAATAAAGGACCCTATAATATTATATTGTTAAGAGCTCTTTCTTGCTGATGCAGCTGGAGTTTCGAATGTGTTTATATTTCAATACATTTAAATAAATATTCATACGTTACATTTTACAGTATATAAATATCATAGGCAGTTGAGGGGTATGGTTAAAATTGCTCCCCGAAGAGAGTGATGTCAACCGAGGCCGAGGTTGACATTACTCTTTGAGGGGGGCAATATTTACTATACCCCTCAACATGCCTGTGATAGTTATTTTATTGTATTATACCGAACAAAAATATTGTTATTCAAAGAACAAACTTGTCGTACATTGTAATCTAAAGTTAATTGTTTGAAACCAAGCGCTCATCGAAATTGATTTTTTAAAATACATTTTAATAAGAGCCTAATGATCTTTAGCTAATACGGATTTCTCGGAAAACCCGAGTTGTTATTTTTAGCCCACGCGCGGGATATAGTTTAATCATTAAATTATGCCCCGCTCTGTGTATATTACTTTTCAACGCCATGACATATTAAAAGTATGCATGGATGGGTATATGGGATTTTACAATATGAAAACAAAGTGAGGTATAATAATATACATTATTACGCATATAAATCGCTTAAAACACATCCGAATGTATCATTCACTTGGCTCATAATTTTAAAGATTAAACTTAGTATGTCTTGAACCAAAACATAAACGTTCGTAAACTATAAATGTAACGGGTACGTAAGAGATGTACAAACATACAAATATACGATTTTCGTATTATCCTTCTACTTTGCAAAATCGACCAGTTAATCCCAGTAGATTCATAAGAAAAACTTGTAAAACGGAAAGAATATTTCAGTCAAATCTATTTTAAAGGCCCCGTCACACTGCGAGCGTCCGGAGTGAGCCAAAAAAAATATATATATATAAACGTAAACGCTGTCATTCGCTCCAAAAATGCCATGATTTTGAAAGCGAATGAAACCATCTTTTCGAGTTGAAACATGCATCGCGTTTGAATAGCAAATAAGAAGCATTTAAGTAGCATACGAAACCGTATGAGAAGCGAATGTAGTGCGTTGGCATTTGGATAACGATCAAGGTTGTAGCGAATAAGGAGCGAATGCGAGCTAATAGTAGCGAATGGATAGCGTATGCGTTGCGTTTGTGTTGCGAATGCGTTGCGTATGGGTAGCGATCTGAGCGAATGCGTAGCGCATACGTAGCGATTGTGCCTAGTTTTGGGTACCGCGTCCGATCGCGGCGAATAAAACGCGGCACGGCACCCTCAACCTCAGTACCAATAGTCCTCACAGCCACCGTACCACCCACAGCCTCAATAGCAGCAACAGTACCCGCCACAACGACAGACACCCACTGCCACAGCAACCGCCACCGCCATCTCCACTGGAAGTTTAACTGCACTGTTGCTGTCCTCCGACATGACCCTGATTTTCTCTGGAATATCAGGCATGGGTACAAACGTGAAGACCCCATGTCGTTTCGATCACATCTAATCGTGGTCTCAGCACACCTACAACCCTGAGCAGATCCACCTCCCCATTGTCTAACACCCACAAATGATCCAAGGTTGTGGCACAGGATGACCAGGGCCTACATCATACACTGCATAGCATGGATTACTTTTATCAACTCGATGCTTTTTTTATGTAACTGTTGTTTTGTTTCAATACAAAACTTGTTGCTTTCTTTATTATGAATCAGGTGTACAAATCAGTACAGTAGTGTACGATGTTTTATTGTTTACAATCCATGTGTCTTGCTGTAGAATGTTTATATCATGTTTTATATTTAATTAGAATTTTCATAGCTTGTGAACTATGAATTGTTTTCACTGTGCCCTTAGAAGTTTAGCCATAATAATATAGAAAGGTGGTCATGTTGTTGTGTGTCTTTTACCAGTTTTGTTGACTTGGATACAGGTTGAAAGCAATCACATTCCTACCTGTTTGCAGCTCCAGCCAACAAAACAGGTAACACACACAACAATATGGGTCACCCATCCATATTATTCATATATGTTTTTAAAATATTTATAAGTCTGTACGATACACTTTTAAAATATATGTTTAATTCCAACATGATTGTCTCTGTTGACTGGCGTAAAGTGTCAGAAGTCAGCTTATACAAGCATGTTGCAAATAAACATATGTTTAACTTATTCTCTAATGCACAAGATAATTATGTAATAGTAAGTGTAGTTCCAACATGGTTGTATAAGCTGGCTTCTGTCGTAAATCGGCTGCTACAAGCTTGTTGAAAATAAACATGTATTCAAATAAATCTCTCGTACAGAGAAAATATTTACTATTATTTGATATGACAATCACATGCTATAATTACAACTAATAATTCAAATAATAAATAAACACTTTATTTAACAGTACATATGTTCCTACAATAGAAAAATAACTAAAAACTACTATGTGTGTAATGAGTCAATCAAAATAATGCATATGAACAGTATTGTGTGTAATCCAAGTGAGAGTTCTCCGTCATCTACATGTCAATCATGCTATCTTGCCAGGGCACGGATCCAGCAGGGGAGTTGCACTAATGAGGTTTCGCTGCAGCTTGCCTTCTCTTGAAGCTCAGTTAGGTGCCTGCACTTCCACGGTATCCACCAAGTTCTGGTCCTGCCTCAGGCAACAGGCACCACGTTGCCATTGGGGGCATCCCTGTTTATTAGTTGGTTCTGCAGGACTGGGTACCTTGTCCGCATGAGATTGTGCAGCAGCAGGCAGGCCTTGACAATGAGCTTTACTGTCTCTGCGTGGTGCTACATGGTGGTCAGGATGACCTGGAAACGGTTCGCTACGACACCGAAGGCATTTTAAACCACCCTTCCTGCTCGAGATAAAGGGTAGTTGAATATCCGTTCGTCTCTACTAATCCTGATGGTGCTGTATAGTTTCATGAGGAATGTTCTGAGGGAGAAGGCGTCGTCCCCGATAACGAAGAACGGAGTGTCGCCGGGGATGGGTTCTGGTTGTTGCCAGCCAGCTATATCGCCGTTTTCGAGTCCTTCCCTCAGCTCGCTAGCGTTATAGATCTGAGCATCGGAGCAGGACCCTACTCCATCGTCTTCGGTCCACAAACGGTAGTCAGCGCAAACCATAGCATTTTGTTTTTACGTTTATTTCGACAAATATACATGCATAGAAGCCATCAGTATAATCCAGTTGAAACAATAAAACAGGGTACATTAGTATGCATACATTCACGATAGGTTTGCTCTATATGTAAATTGCACTTCAGTAAATATATATCGTCATGTTCCAATTTTATGACATACGAAAAACTAACATACAAAATATATGCAACATTAGTGCATAACGTACATTCCATATTCCATCACAATGCTAAACATATTCAACAGCTAACTTCTAAATGATTTGTTATTTCTTTATTGAAGGAAATTAAAAATTTCATTAAAATCATTATCACTTTGCATGTTTGGCTCACATAGTTCTCTTACTAGCGACCACATTTTTATTTCGTTTTCGGTTTGTTTAGTAGAGGTATATGTTTTATAAGATAATGTCAAGACCGTTGTAATTTGGAATAGACTTATTTTTTCTACAACAAAATATATATCGTTTGGTTTCGAGACATAATATATCCAGACTTTGGTTTTCTTTCTGTGTGCTACCTAAAATAAATGTTTTACAATCTATTGGTCTCGTGAAATTTGTATTCCGCATTTGTATAAGGTCTTCATTTATTTTATTGATCAGGCAGTATACTTTTTCACAATTCCAGAAAAGATGAATAATTGTTTCTTCGCATTGGTGACAAAAAGTGCAAGCATTGATATTCAATAGTTTCATTTTGTACATGAGATAGTTTGTTCCTAATATATTATGAACGATCCTAAGTTGGAACCACTGCATATAACTATCTCTTGTTATATCAAATATTGTTTTAAAAATATATTTCCATTCCACTTCTGATATTACAAAATTGTTCCATATGGTTTTGCATTTAAGTTATATGCTATTTTGAATAAAACAATTATACACTGATCTATCTTTGCTTTCACAACATATAAAATTTTTAGCATAGCATGACAGAGATGGACCGTGCATTAAAACGTCTTTACTACTAAATTGTAACTTATACTTTTTAATCAGAGCTTTAACTGTTTACAAGTCCTTCGTAGTGAATAAAATTAATCGCATTTCCAGTAATAATTTCTAACTGTGCTTTTTCAAAAAGGTGTTTGAATCAATAATAATATCTCTTACAAATCTGATGCCTCTGTCATACCATGCTTTAAAAAACAATGGTTCATTTCCAATTTGAAAATTGTGATTGTAAAACAAAGGCATGTTAAGAATACTATCAACCTCAGTAAGTTTAAACACATCAACAAATTGTTAATAACATGTAAACACTTCAGACCAAAATTCATTTTTGATACGTTTCTTTATTATGGTTGTATACAGTTTTCCAGTGTTAAACAATTTAGATATATCAAACATAGATCTTATAAGAACTGCACATTTGCGTTCTCAACATGTATGTTATTTTCCTAGCCATTTAGCTGAATTTTTTTACAGTATGCAAAAATGTCCACCATTTGCATTCCACCTTTCTCATAACTTTGTACAATTGTAGTGCTTTTAATCTTGTAAGGCAGACCTCCCCAAACAAAATCAAACAATACTTTATTTAGCTTGTCTAGAATCTCTCTTTGGGGTGAGTATTGCAAAAAAGCAATGAGTAAATAACGGGAGTATTAATGATTTTATAACTATAATTCTACCAATGGGTGTTAGTTTTCTCTTATTCCATTGGTTAATTAAATGTACTGTTTTATTAAATTTATCAGCAAAATGTTAGTCAGTCATTGTCTTCAGATCTACATCAAAAGTAATTCCTAACAATTTAAATCTAGTGATTCCCCATATAAGTTTATATTTTGTTTTGATAAATCGAGTGCTGTACTTTAAAGATCCAATCCAAATTACATGAGTTTTGTCAAAGTTTACCTTTAAGCCAGAAAACAACGCAAATTCATGGAGCAGGTCAAGAGCAGAGTTTAAAGAATTTTCCGAACCATCCAACAACAAAGAAGTGTCATCTGCAAATTGAGATACTTTATATTCTATACCGTTAATAATTATTCCTTTTATAGATTTGCAATGCTTAATCTTGTTAGCTAAAGGTTCTGCACAAAGAATAAAAATGTATGGCGAAATAGGATCGCCCTGCCTACAGCCGCGGACTATTTGAGAAACTTTCTGACAAAAGTCCGTTTAACTAAACTGATGTCTGTGTATTTTTCAAAAAAATTGATATCCAGCGTTTAAAACTTGGTCCAAAATTAAATAAATTTAGCGTCTGTTCAATGCAATCAAAGGATAAAGTATCGAAATCTTTATGAAAGTCTATCATCATAATTTATCCAGGGATTTTATTGTTTTTTCTGTGTTGTTCATAATGTCATACAACAGTCGTGTATTTTCACCTATGTACCGTCCTAAAACAAAACCAGTTTGATCCCTTGAAATAGATGAGGTTTGAGCCTATTTGCAATTGATCCAGATGCTAGTTTATATACAGTATTAAGAAGTGTAATTGGCCTCCAATTTTTAAGGAAATGTCTAGGTTTGTTTTCTTTCAGTATACAAGTAATTATGCCCTTCTTTAGGGTAACTGAGAAACGATAGTTAATATACGCAAAATTAATGCTTTTCAATACGAAAATTCCAATTCTATTCCAAAAACACTATAAAGAAGGTAGTTGTAAACCCATCCGAACCAGGACTTTTATCATTTTTCATATTCTTTAAGGTGTTAGTTAATTCTTCATATTGCAACAGACCTTCCATTTCTGTTGATTGGGCCGAACTTAGTGTAGTGATATTTATATCATGTAGGTCGTTTAGTATCCTGTTTGGCTGTAATTTAACTTCTTGATATAATTTTTGTAAAATTCAGACGTTTCCTTAAGAATATCAGATTGGTTGTGTATAAATTGGCCATCATCTCTTTGAATAAAATGTGTAGTTTTATTAACATAGTCTTGTTTTTCTAATGAACAAAAATACCTGGTTGTTTTCTCTCCCTGCTCACTGACTTTTTGATCTAACTATATGACCTTTAAGTTTTGTATCTCTAATCTTGTTTAGTTCTGTATTTAGTTGCTGAAGTTTGTCTTTATTAGATTCATTAAGATTTTGCTCAATGGTTTCAATTTCTATTACAAGTTTCTATTCAGTTGAGGATTTCAATTTGTTTTTAAAACTTGAATACGAAATAGTTTTACCTCTTATTTCCATTAATAATGTTTCCAGAAAAAGTTGATCATTTATGTTAAAGTATAATTCATTATTATTAACTGTATTTATATTTTCTACAATCCTTTACCATGTTCAGTTTTATTAAATTCCAAAGAAATATGAATAATATAATGATCCGATTTTAGACTGGCTCTGATATTTGAAGATTTAATGTTTTTAGCATATTTGGAGTTATTAAAAAGAAATCTAGCCTTGCTTGTTGCAACGGATTTGGACGTCTCCATGTAAACCGTCTTTTGTTTTCATGCATTTCTCTAAATGCGTCTGTTAGATTTCTTTTAGCAAGTTCGTGTAAGATAATGTTTCTAGAATGCATATTATTGTTAGATGCTTTATAGTTGCTGTAATCTAATGTGCTGTCTAAAACAAGGTTAAAATCACCACACAAAATGAAATCCTCATTTCCAAACGCATCAATCGTGTTAAAAGCATCTTTATAAAACTGTGGACTGTCTATGTTTGGGCCATAAACAGTAATTAGTGCAAGTTGTGTATCCCCAATAGAAATATTTAGACCCTTACACATTTCCAATATCATCTTTTTGTATAGCATGTACTTTTAAATCAATACTTTTCTTAATTAAAATTGCACAACCTCTGGCATTTGACTTTCCATAGCTTAAAAAACAGTGTCCATTCCAGGAAGAATAAACTTCTTTTTCTAAATCTTTTGGCCAGTGTGCGTCCTGTAAACAATATATTTTCTTTAAGAAAATTTAAAACATCAGTTCTCTTTTTACTACAGTTTAGGCCGCGGCAATTTAAAGAGGCAATTCTAACAGTGTTCATTTGCAAATAGACAGGCTTTTACATAATAGTGCAAAATAAATGGCATAGATAACAAGTGGTGATTCTTCTTACAGCTACAACAAGTGCAGACATGTATTTGTAAAAACAATATACAATTTAGCATGACAAATCTTCTGTTTCTAGAGAATGTTGTACTAGATATAAAGTGTATTTAAATATAGGATGTACATTGGTATGCAACACTAAAAACACTATAAACAATTGTAGATAAACAGAAATAAATAAATATATACAATTGTACTTAGTACAATGGTAGACTGGTCCCATGACAGGTTAGGAGTCATCTGAAACAACAAGATTAATAGTGTGTGATTGACATTTTAAATATATACAATATGCCCCCAATAACACCCTCTCATCTTCTAAAAAGAATTAACAGTATTAATATAATATTTGTAAAAGGGAAGATGCTGTAGGGAAATTGTATTGAAATTGTACACGTTAAGCACTTAAAAAAAACACCTAAGCCAAGTGCGAAAGCGAAAATATGATTAGGTGTTATCATGCTTTTGTTTATAATGTATTGTAGAGTAAGTATTAATTGTATTGTATTTGTTATCCACTATTTGTATTTACTGTCCACAAAAAGTAAGATGATCATATAAAATAAATAGATATATATGCACAGTGAACCTATTAAAGTCAGTACCATACTGTATACTTAAGTTTAATAATTTGTGTCTTGTATCAACAAAAGTAAGGTGTTTCATGTCAGGTACACAAAGTAAAAGTTTTGTGTGTGTCTTTTTTCACCAAAAACAAGGTGTTCATGTCGCATAAAATATATGCATAGTGAAAAGGATACTCAGTAACACAAATCACATTGTATGTTAGGATATACACAATATAAGAACAATAAATAGTTCTTGTGTCAGCAAATAAATCTAATACATGTTATTTATTCATTCCTTTTGTAAAACAGTATAACAGAATGTGTTAAGCTTTATGGTTAACCTGGAGAATTCTTAATTAAATTGAGGTTGAATAAATGTAAACAACATGAGATGCCTATATAATCAGTACATGAACAGCAAACTATTTTTGCTTATTCTAAAAATAAAGAATTGTTACTCAAATGTAAAATTGCTCATAGAACATAAATATAATCAAAGTTGTCTAAATATTCAGTAACATATATGTATATCTACACAGTGTTAATACAACAAATAGTTATTATATCAGCAAAGAAATCTTTCTTAAGTATTTTTGTTAGAAAGAACTACACTGTGTAGGCATTAATTTTAAATTTGTGTTAACCTGGAAAATTCTTTTTGAAACTGATATCCTAATTGAAATACACAACATGAGGTGCAAATGTAATCAGTAACATTTGTATAGGAAAATGCTATCATGAACAAATAATGCTAACAAATATGAATAAATACTCCTTAACATTGTTTATGTGATAAGAATTGTTAATTTATTGTAAGTGTTATTGCTACAGAGTAGGTATTTATTTTAAGTTGTACATATTTATTTACTTTATTTTAAGTAATACATATTTATTTACAGCGTAACATAATACTCAAGATTTTAAAGTCCTTGTACAGCAAGTAGTTGAATGGTAATAGACCTACCAGAAATTAATTATTTAGGTCATTTTATAATTTTCATTGAGTACATTTTGACAATGACAATGATACTGATGTAAAGATATCCTGGTATATAAACTTTGAAATTATCTTTATACAACTAACAATATCAAGATTGAATATTAACAATGTATGCATCAATCATAAATATTAGACCCTTCAATAAGTATTTATG
The DNA here is from genome assembly GCA_027627225.1 of Congeria kusceri. Lineage (NCBI taxonomy): Eukaryota > Metazoa > Mollusca > Bivalvia > Myida > Dreissenidae > Congeria > Congeria kusceri. The sequence continues at coordinate 14,812,459 of CM051025.1, read as the reverse complement.
TTTATTACTCATAAGAATAAATAAGCAACGTTCAATAGAGAAACTGTAGTATTTTATAGATCTAGCTGCAAAGTATACGTATCAGTAAATATAATTCTTTATACTCCCTTTTTAATTATGAAGCTCGCATAATTACTGGACGGTAAAAAACGAACTTCTTACAATGTACATTGTTGATAATCAAAGCAGAATATTAACTAAGGGGAGTAACTCATTTAGACCAAGTTCTGTTACTGATCAGCGTTCAAAGACTGTACTGTGTATAATGGGTACATGTAATGTACAGCTCTTTATGTACATAATAAATACTCGCTTAAAATCTAAACCTTATGATGTTTTACTGTAATCTATTTCATTTAAAGCAACATGTATGGGGAATTTTGTCCTTATTAACAGTGTAACTAATATACTACTATGTTAGATCTAAGATGTTTTTAATAATATTGTTTCCATCGCAAGAAAACGCATTTCTGGTACCACTTTTCTCCAAGTTCTCTCCATCCTTCTTCGGTAGTGGGACACGTTTACAGCTCATCCAGGTATTCATGTACAATGGCTTGGTAGATCTCACGGACCACAATGGAGATAGTGTTGTAGGGGACCCTTGAAGCATACTTCATATTAGCATACCTTGCCCCTGAGGCTAAGCGGCGAAGGGTAAGTGCCAACTTCAAACCTGGTTCCAGGGCGTCCCTGTAGCGAGTGTCCTGTTTCGTCAGTCTCGGTGCCAGTCTCTGCAGCAGCTCATCAAACATAGCTGCGGTCATGCGGAGGAATTTGTGGAAAGAGGTGGGATCTTCTCTCCTGAGCTCCACCACGAGTTGATCGAGCACACCAAGATGGGGTCTTCTTAGGATCCATGGCCTCATACAATGGACACGCTGCCTCCTTCTTAGCCTTCTTCTCGCCGTGAGTTGGACATTCAGAATCTGCAGATTGCGCTGATTCATAATTAGAGCAAGCAGGAAGTCCCTTTTGGCTGGATCTTCCATGGTGACAATAGTTTTAGATGTGAATTTGGTAAAGGCTGGATTTGCAATAGAGATATCCAGAGGATGCTTGTTCTTTTATACTCTAAAGCGGCAAGTGCGTTACTCGGTCGAAACACAATAGGAACACAATCGCTTTTTTTTATCGCAACTAAAACGCTACGCAATACCTATTTCATCGCTATTTCATCGCTACTCATCCGCTCCCTATACGCTAGGTAAGGATATCACCGAATGTGGAACGTACAAGAAACGACTGAGAAGCGTACGAGGCGAATACCGAACGACTGAGTAGCGAATGTATAGCGAATGAAAGCGATCGAGTAGCGTTTATTTAATCGCTCGCATTATTTTGGTCAGTCCAAAACTTTGCGAGCGAATGAATTGAGTACCACAGCGCATGACGGCGATTTTTATTAGGAACGCACAAGAAACGCATTGATGCGAATGCCGAACGAATGGGGACCGTAAGTGTGAACGAGTAGCGATAAAAAGATATTTTGGTCATTTTTCATACGCTTCGCATTCGCAATCTAACTCTAAGCGCGGTGCTACAATATACTGTTTATCCCATCATCAGGCGTGCAGTGACGAAGTAACACCCCATGAAATAAACTTTGCTTTATTTCAACACTGTGGTGATAAAGCAGTCACGCGCAGTATAATGACGTCATCTTGTTGATTTTGTGACGTTATGTTATGTTTTTCGTAATATTTAGTGCGTTTTCTGTCGTTCATTTTCAAAATAAAGAGGGCAAATGATGGCATAAAAATAGAATACTAGGTAAATGTTGAATAAAGACAAGTTTATTTGCTCGGCACGAAAACGTGCTCGCCAAGGCTCGTGGTTCAGGTTTTCTAAGCCTCGCTAAATAAACTTATCGTAATTCAACACTAACCTAGTATTCTCTATATATGTATGCATGCACAAAATAACCATTGTCAACAAAGTCATTCAGAGTTCTTTATGTTCGCCATACATAGGCACCAATTGGTTACCTCGAACGGTTTTCATTCATTATTGAAAATAGTAATTCATATATATAAAGGCTTTTATAAAATTATATGATTATCGATAATCAATTGCAAGTTCAAAGATAGTTAACTGTTTGCTGAACCCATAAGTTATTTTATTACCGGATGGCAACATGAAACAAACCAGATCCTTACTAAAGATACATATCCGGCCTGGGTAATAGGCTTCCATGAAATCAGTATGGAAGGAAAGGTTTTGAATAAAACGCTGCCAACCAGTCAATATAACAAACAGTTATAAATTTTAAAAACAAGTCCTCAATCAATGCATTAAAATACAGATAGGCCGAGTGTAGGCAAAACATCCCTGATAAATCGAAAGGTATGCACATTGTAGTTTTACTACACACAGTTTTTATGATAAAAATGATACATGTTCCGATTATTCCCTTAATAACATTATTTTGCATTTACAAATCTGAACTTATATTTTACACATATATATGGAATTAAAAGTTGCAAAAACCATATAAAATATTTTAAGTTTCACAATGACGTATGCTCTTTTCTTATTATACCTTTTTGCTATGCATATTATATATCAAGTTTTAATGTTATTTACTAATGATATTACAAAAAACGAATAAGACACTACTTTAAGTGTGGAGCTACGGCTAACGTATTTAAACAAAAATAAGTTGTTTCAAGGCATGATTTGGATATGTATGTTAAACATTTTTATAATCTAGTTCAGAACCATAAGTTATGGTATGATACAGATTGAAAATAGAGTTCAAATACATTCGGAGCAGTTAATGACAGTTTAGCAGATCTAAGGAATTGATATATGTCAGTGAATCAAAACAGTAATACTTGCCGCGTTTGGTTTTCAGAAAGCAAATTCATTAATTAATGAAGGCGTCTTATTGTTACCCTTTCGACAAATATCCTACGAAACTAGTTATCATCGTTTGCATTATTCATGAAAAAGGAACATAAACTCACAACTGAGAAAAAGAAAAAGAAACTCCATCTGATTGCGCACATTATATTATAACCACAATGTATTGATAGACGAAATATAACTCTTTGTTGCGACATTACAGCTAGTTGTCAATTATATTTGTAATATATAACCACACTATTTGTAGATTCAAGATACATATAATGGTCTTCAAACCAAAGTTTGTTTTTTAATTGCAAAACAATTGACAATCGTAATTTTATATAAAGCGGCCGCGAATCAGACACAGAGCTATAACCTATGATGAATCATCATCGCAATCAAGAATTCTATCTACATCGACGTCGGAATAGGTTCGAAATATTTCCATTATGTAACCGCTATTTATTAACATAAAGGTCAAAATATACCGTCTCCGTGGCCTAGTGGTTAGGGCGTTCGCCTATGGAGTGGGAGGTCGAAGGTTCGAGTCTCGCACAGGGCTTGTTCTGATATTGCCGGTTGCCTACCCAGCAGCTAATTAAATCAAGGCGTAGCGATTACCTTCCTGCCAAGCGTCCGGCATATAGGATAGGAATCAGGAGTAAAGATGTTCATCAGAAAAGATGTCTCATAAGTCAAAACAGGCTGGCCCTTAATCGCGAGAGGTAACATTATAATATTCAAACACTTTACTATAGGTATGGTGTCTGCTATATACGTTAAACGAAGTGTTCATAATTATCCAGTGTTCTAATGATCGCTTCGTAACACTAATGATATCCATAGATTTATCCTAAAATATAGTTTGACAGGTGTTTAAATTTTTTCAGCATTTGGATAGGCCTTTTCCTTATCGAGTAACACAGAACTGAAACAAAAGACTGTATAATCTAATTGTATAATGTAAGACAAAGAAAACAAAAAGGTACTGATGCATCAAAGAAGACAGTCATACATACATATACGTCTTATGCGGATATGTTTTATCGTTATCCCATATTCAGTTATCACTTAATCAGTTATTCAGTTATCAGTTCTATACAGAAACTGTTTATACGCCGTCAAGTGATACACAAAACCACGCTCACGCATACACTTACAGTTAATATGAATTTAGGCACTGCCTAAGTCGGGAAAACCAAACAGAAATATACTTAACTCGCATAATAAAGATGTAATATTTCTTCAGTTTTTTTTAATGCAGCATCTGTAAACTAATCATTTGACATTTGATAATTTCGAACCACGCAAGCTGATCAATGCATTTTGTTTAAACAATTACAAAATAATTATGTGAACAAATGTTTTTTTTTCTTTTTTTCGAAGATCATTCATTTCATGTAATTGATACACGTAGATATATTTATCTTTATATCCATGGTATATATAGGGAATATTCGTGACTGTGGTGTTCCGGTGGCTTGTATGGCTCGAATGGATTGTGTAATCTTGTATTCCACTAACCCGCGTTATTTTCCGAGAATAGACAACGCATAATGTGTAAAATACAACATTTGATATGATATTGAAACTGTTTTATTTCTTCCTTATATATGTTGTATTTTCTCCTCAGGCCGATTGCAATGTTAATGTCATATAGATATATGACAAATTTGTAGGAAACATAATTAAAACTGTTTTCTATGCTATTATGGTGGCTTTCGCTAAATGATAACATGGTTATGTTGCACATATTCTAACAAGTTAAACAATTGATTAGAGTTTTAACAGTCTATTGGCCAGTGGGGTATACTACTGCTTTAGAAAAAAATAAAGCTCGATACAATAATATAATAAATTTTATGTTATATTGCTATTACACTCTATGTACCGATATTGCAATATATTCTGTTATTTTTTTAGTCTTTGGGGACATTTAATTATGTAAACTTTTCATGGATATTTAATTGGATCAGTGACTAATACTTAAGAAGTTTGATCAATTGGTTAAATAAAATACCACCAGCCATATTGTTTAACACCGGTTGTATATTTGTTTGTTTGGTTAAATGTTTAACCGTGGTATTTTCTCGAGTTAGGTACGTAAGATCGTAAATTGTATTATAAATACTTTACAAAGTGCATTTAAACACTTCTTAAACTTACCAGACTAAATTGCTTTTAAGAGGCAAAGAAACTTGTACAATAATAAGCAGTGGCGTAGCTTCCTATAGATCATATATCGGCCGCGGCCTACACAGTTTTCTGAAATTTTGAAAAAAAAAACAAATCTGCAATAAAGTGCTGAAGTTTACGGGGCCGGGGTAGGGGAAGTGTCTCAAACCATCCTCTGAAAGATTAGAGCTGGGTTTTAAATATGATAATATTGACAATCATTAGTGTCTTGAAATCTGTACATGCACACCAATGTGTTCTTTCATAGGTTTTCAGTGAACCGGAGTAAATATACGAGGTTTGTTAATCTAATCGATCCCAGTTTATGCAGATAATGCTGTGTTATTTGACCCATCTAACGGTGTTCATGATAATGCATACAATGATGTGATGCTACCAAATATAAACCCCAAAACATCTCCAACACCTTCCGAAAAAAGAAATGCCAGAGCAACCCACTCCCTCATACACCCGGACAACTTATAAAGTGGCCTACACATATTTACGGACCAAGCAAGCTACACCTCTGATGAGATTCAAATCGACATACATGTACTTTCATGACGTATTCACTGTTGTGACGTATTCAGATTGCGTCATGTCCATTTTTGTGAGTGGATGAGTGTGGTTGCAACTGGGTAGATAAGTTCTTTTAAAGTAATTTTAATACCCTGTTGCAGAAAACTGCAAAACTATTTATAAAATTGACAGTGAAATTATGACATTGGATATGTATATATTTATTAAAAGGTAAGATGATAAATAAATACGTTTTAACATAGATCAAACACTTTGTTATGGGATGTAGGTCAAGTTTATTATCACTGTATTGAATTTTCGGTTTCATTCACGTTTTCATTGAACGTAAGCAAAAATAAAACGCTATGTCAATGGTCTGCCACTTGTTTTACTCGTCAAATCAGTTGATAACTATTTCGCTCTTTTGTCACTTTTAACTGCAGTAACTATATAGGTATAATTTATCAACTTTTTCAACTGTTTACAAATGTTTACCATCAAGTTACCTAGTAAAACTATTGAAATATATACTTATGCACTACAGCAACACTGTTTTCAACAACATTTATGATAAAGTAATGAAGTGTGCGTATAAAAAATTGGTAATAAATTAATGTATCGACGTGATTACAGACGACGTTCGGTTTCGCGTTGTATTTACACCTGATAACTTTCTGTTATAATTTCTTTGGGCTCAATAAAAAGCAAGAATTTGGCTCCCTGTTAGCGTTGTCCTCAACGTTGTTTATCGTTACTGAAACATAAAACTTATGCATACATTGCGAATGACCCTTCCGGAACATAGATTTTAAAGTCATTAGGTATTGGTAATGAAACAACAACAACAAAAACAAAAAATAAATAGGTACTCGCGTTATCTATATGGCGGTTTTCCATATGAACTCTCACACCCCATATGCATATGCATATTTCGTGCGCAGTTTTACTAGTCTAGATGAGCATACATTATATACGCCAGTAGCCTATTCAACAATCAAAGACTGCTCTACTTAACTCGCTGGTCAGAAGATGTTTCATGCCAATATGGAAATGGAATGCTTAATAAATTATTAAGAATACGTAGTTCCCTGGTCCAAATTAAAACAGGATAAAGAAATCAACAACAAAGGCAACGCTTCTCTAGCAGCAGAAATAAATACCAGCTATCAGTCTCACAGACGGAGTTGTGGACGACCGATGTCCACGACGATATTTAGAAAAGAAATTCCTTTGAATACGTTTCAAAGCTGGCCAAATGAGACGGGCGAATAGAAAGACAACTGGACGGCATTGTCATTTGTCATTAGTCATCACTGGTATATATGTGGATCAAAATTTTAGGACAATTGTACCATGAAGACGAAATGCGTGCGTGAATATCTTGTAGTTCCTGCAGTTAAATATATTATTGATATCACATTACTCATTTAGTAAGTTACACAAAGGTATCCTAAAACCATTATTTAACCCAGAGTTTAATTCAGTTTCGTTAAAGCCAAATCGCGAGATAATAATTCCTAGGCTGCGTATGTATGACTTATGTATTTCACTGTATCTGGCACAAATGTACATACACAACAGTTTATATTTATACTTCTACTATTTGTCATTCGCTTAGCAAATCAATGTAAGATGTTGTATCAAGCCGAGAAAACAACAGTTGTGTGAATGCGAGTTAATATGAACACGGCATGCAATTAACATTTTCACTAATATTCATAACATATTTTCTGTAGAATTACAGACCATTAGCAACTGGTTTCAAATTTCCCTGGGGGACTGTATACAGGTAATATCTATTGAGCTAATGCAAGGATTTTTCATTCCAAGAGAGAAATTTATTCCAAAGCAAATATTGGCTGGTTCAAAGTGTTGTCATTAAGGAGCATATTTTATTTAACATGATAGGACACACATTTTTTAAAAGTCAATATAACAAAAATTGAAAATATGATACATGTATTAGGAAGTTTCGTTATGTGCACATTTCTATGAATCCGTTATAACCTTGCCTATTACTTTGTAGAACCTATTCGCAGATTGGCAAACAAAGAATGGCCAATTGTATCGCAGATTCCGAAAAAAGAGAAATATGTGTAGTACATAAAGAATCGAACACACTTGACAAAGAAATATATTGGAAACTTCGGCTGGCCTAGCGTGTCTGACTTTTGATCTGGTCCTTGTAGGTTTAAGCCCCGACGGAGGAATACTTTTTGTTCTTTTCTTGATAGAACATTAAGTTTGATTAGTTCTGATTCTTTAGTTTGTACGGTTTTCGGAAAGAACGAAACATGAATAAGTTCCTTTGAATATTTACTCCTGTAATCGCCGTGACTAAATTTGTAGTGTTTTATAGCATGCACACATCTTATGTCATTCACAATAGCAACAATTACACAATTTCAGAAAATTTAAAACTATGTCTAAACTTGTTTTAAATATGGTAGGGCATAGAATACTATGTTTTTTCAACAAACTTCAAATTTGAAAACAAATAAAATTGTTCCACTTTTGAAAAATTGTTAGATAAAAGCGGACCTTGTGCCTTTAATGGACATACTATACATTATATTTCAAGAGCCACTTTAACTATTGATATCAAGCCGAGATTAAATAGTCAACTGTTAGTAAATGTCAAACTCTAAGTGAAACAATATTTAACACGTTTCATTGCTTTCATCGTTATACATTTACATTATAACAACAGCAGCAGCAGCAACAACAACAGCTCCAGAACCACTTACACCAGCACCACCAACCACAGCACCACCAACAACAACAATTACGCTACCAACAACTACTATTACTGCCGATACTACTATTACTATTACTGCCTTTTGTGCTGCTGCTACTACTACCGATACTTAACGTTTTTATTGGAACAAACAACTTCGAATGTCATGTTAACCACTGGATCACAGTGCTTAAACATCTGCCGTCTCCATGTTTATCATCACGATTGAATCTCAGATGCGTTCTTATTTCGAAAGATTGCTTTCGGAGGTGTAATAAAACTCCAAATAAGACTTACACAATAATCAGAATTAACTCGGATAACTTGCCGTGGGAAATAAATTCAATCCCGTTTTTATTACCTTCAATAATCGGGTGTTCCATAAAAAAACAGAGTGCGTCAATGAGTAATAAAAATACCAATCAAAGCGGATTATTTATTCTTTTCAAATCCCGAGACAAAAACCCTAAATTGGAACTATCGGCTCGAAGATTCGTGTTGCCAAGGCGACCAGAATATTACTTCTTCGGTTTCATAAATATATATACGCATCAATAACTGTGGCTCTATTTGTTCCAGTCACGCAACAAAACGAGCTGCGAGCGTATTGGGAATATTAGTTCAATGCAGATCTCAGAGTTCCAGTCTAGCACGTAGAAAAGAAACTCCAAAGAGTGAATACAGCTCACAATTTTCATTTGACAGAATACCATAAAAGCATTTGTAGAGATAAATAAATTTAGTGTTTGCTTTTTTGGTGTTAAATTAACGTGTTAGCATCAACAGCGATGTAGGTATTGATTAAGCAAGGCGACAAAGTTTAGCTTGAGGATGCAGCACAATAGCAACGATAACGTGTTGTATCGATAAAAACGAGATTCATCCTAGAGAGTTGTTAGTCCAGTTTCCAATGCCAGATACAAACCACTTCGCGGTGATATTGGAGGGAAGTGTGGCATTAATTTAAGCTATACATCGGAAGGTTGGATTTGTTATATGATGGGATTATGTTTAGTATCAGAGTAAATTAATTGTGAGATCTAAGAAGGAATATTAAGTGTGTTTTAATATAGAGGGATTTTCGTGTGCCTGGACTGAAATGCAAAATTAAATTTTTAGCATAGAACAATATAAAATTTTCAAAATTGAATCATGTCTGCTAACGGTGTTCAGAAAACGAATTTCCCGGATATAGTTGAGTTAAATGTTGGTGGAGTATTTTATACAACAGCACTTTCAACATTAGTGAAGGTGAAAGATTCGGTTCTTGGACAAATGTTTTTAGGTGAAAAAGAAAATGTTCCTATAAAGGATGCAAAAGGAAATTATTTTATTGACAGGGATGGAGTTTTGTTTAGATATATTCTGGATTACATACGAAACGAGAAATTGGTTCTACCAGAGAACTTCCACGAACGCGAGCGTCTCCGACAAGAAGCTGACTATTTTAACCTAACTGATATGGCAAAGAGTATATCCGCCATTTCCATTGGTGGGCGCCTGAGTCCAATTCCAAACTTCAAACCTCACGAAACCGCCCAGAGGAGCAATTCAGTCGGCAGTCCCGTCAACGCTGATGGCAAAACATGCGGTTTCATCACACTTGGTTACCGTGGAACATTTGCGTTCGGCCGCGACGGATTAGCTGATGTCAAGTTCCGAAAGCTGAGCCGCATCATTATTTGCGGAAGAGTATCTCTATGTCGGGAGGTGTTCAAAGACACCCTGAACGAAAGCCGAGACCCAGACAGGGGCTGCTCCGATCGGTATACAAGTCGGTTCTTTCTGAAGCACAGTTTTTTGGAGCAAGCGTTCGACATGCTCCAAGAGGAAGGGTTCCAGCTGGTAGCCTCGTGTGGATCCGGAACGAACAACGCCGGCGAAATCAAACCAGGCATGGATACCGAAGAAGCCAAGTGGCAACATTACAATGAATTTGTTTTCGAACGCCGATAGGTTCAACGTGGCATGGCAATGATTTTGAGAATATCGACATATAGAAATTACAACTGTTAATATTTGTGTTTTTTACTTCAGCAAATTATGTAATGGAATTTGTGTTATTGTATATATTTTGTAAATACTTACTATTGAAACAGATGGATATAACAAAATCAATTATGAACTTATGATGGATATTTGAGTTCACCATACAGCTTTTGATGACATTCAACGCGTTGGATGTTTAAAGGATTATCTGGCAACTCGATGGAGTGATATAAAATTGGTACATGTCACCGATTTGCATCATGTTTCATTTTTACATAGCAAATAAATATTACGTAGTAGTAATTTATAATCCCCACAATAGAACTATGGATTTTTTCTAATAATATCGTGTCACAACGTTTGTATGCAAGGGATGTCAAACAGAATTAACCGATATTTCTTTGCTTTCGTATATAAATCTTATATACATGCGTTTGAAGAAATATGGTTATGTTGTATGCGTTTTTTAAGAATGTATGGATCTCATGCAAATATTCGAATGTTATGCTTTCTTTTGAGAACTGTCTGTTTTGTGGAAGCTGTTCCACGTTTTTGAGTGTTTTCAATATAATAATAATTGCTGTTTGGTATGCAAGTCTCACCAATAAAGAACTACAAATATGCAACGATGCGTCCTCCAGTTCTAATAGAATCTGCAGTGCTATCGACAGGCTCCCCTCCGAGAGAGATGCAAGTTGGTCTTATTGATTTTAGTATTGGTCTAATTTAGACCGAGTTTGATGTTACTGACGCCAACCCTGTGATTATTGAACTGAATAAAAACAAGATTGCGAAACCGTGTCTGAAAACCCACGTCTGATAAAGGTAAAAATGTCACATATAATTGCCTTAAAAAAAGTCTACATATGTAAATTGTATTATAAATACTTTACAAAGTGCATTTAACCACTTCTTAAACTTACCAGACTAAATTGCTTTTAAGAGGCAAAGAAACTTGTACAATAATAAGCAGTGGCGTAGCGTCCTATAGATCATATATCGGCCGCGGCCTACACAGTTTTCTGAAATTTTGAAAAAAAAGCCAAATCTGCAATAAAGTGCTGAAGTTTGCGGGGTCGGGTGCGGGGAAGTGTCTCAAACCATCCTCTGAAAGATTAGAGCTGGGTTTAAAATATGATAATATTGACAATCATTAGTGTCTTGAAATCTGTACATGCACACCAATGTGTTCTTTCATAGGTTTTCAGTGAACCGGAGTAAATATACCAGGTTTGTTAATCTAATCGATCCCAGTTTATGCAGATAATGCTGTGTTATTTGACCCATCTAACGGTGTTCATGATAATGCATACAATGATATGATGCTACCAAATATAAACCCCAAAACATCTCCAACACCTTCCGAAAAAAGAAATGCGAGCAGCCCACTCCCTCATACACCCGGACAACTTATAAAGTGGCCTACACATATTTACGGACCAAGCAAGCTACACCTCTGATGAGATTCAAATCGACATACATGTACTTTCATGACGTATTCACTGTTGTGACGTATTCAGATTGCGTCATGTCCATTTTTGTGAGTGGATGAGTGTGGTTGCAACTGGGTAGATAAGTTCTTTTAAAGTAATTTTAATACCCTGTTACAGAAAACTGCAAAACTATTTATAAAATTGACAGTGAAATTATGACATTGGATATGTATATATTTATTAAAAGGTAAGATGATAAATAAATACGTTTTAACATAGATCAAACACTTTGTTATGGGATGTAGGTCAAGTTTATTATCACTGTATTGAATTTTCGGTTTCATTCACGTTTTCATTGAACGTAAGCAAAAATAAAACGCTATGTCAATGGTCTGCCACTTGTTTTACTCGTCAAATCAGTTGATAACTATTTCGCTCTTTTTGTCACTTTTAACTGCAGTAACTATATAGGTATAATTTATCAACTTTTTCAACTGTTTACAAATGTTTACCATCAAGTTACCTAGTAAAACTATTGAAATATATACTTATGCACTACAGCAACACTGTTTTCAACAACATTTATGATAAAGTAATGAAGTGTGCGTATAAAAAATTGGTAATAAATTAATGTATCGACGTGATTACAGACGACGTTCGGTTTCGCGTTGTATTTACACCTGATAACTTTCTGTTATAATTTCTTTGGGCTCAATAAAAAGCAAGAATTTGGCTCCCTGTTAGCGTTGTCCTCAACGTTGTTTATCGTTACTGAAACATAAAACTTATGCATACATTGCGAATGATCCTTCCGGAACATAGATTTTAAAGTCATTATGTATTGGTAATGAAACAACAAAAACAAAAAATAAATAGGTACTCGCGTTATCTATATGGCGGTTTTCCCATATGAACTCTCACACCCCATATGCATATGCATATTTCGTGCGCAGTTTTACTAGTCTAGATGAGCATACATTATATACGCCAGTAGCCTATTCAACAATCAAAGACTGCTCTACTTAACTCGCTGGTCAGAAGATGTTTCATGCCAATATGGAAATGGAATGCTTAATAAATTATTAAGAATACGTAGTTCCCTGGTCCAAATTAAAACAGGATAAAGAAATCAACAACAAAGGCAACGCTTCTCTAGCAGCAGAAATAAATACCAGCTATCAGTCTCACAGACGGAGTTGTGGAATACCGATGTCCACGACGATATTTAGAAGAGAAATTCCTTTGAATACGTTTCAAAGCTGGCCAAATGAGACGGGCGAATAGAAAGACAACTGGACGGCACTGTCATTTGTCATTAGTCATCACTGGTATGTATGTGGATCAACATTTTAGGACAATTGTACAATGAAGACGAAATGCGTGCGTGAATATCTTGTAGTTCCTGCAGTTAAATATATTATTGATATCACATTACTCATTTAGTAAGTTACAAAAAGGTATCCTAAAACCATTCTTTAACCCAGAGTTTAATTCAGTTTCTTTAAAGCCAAATCGCGAGATAATAATTCCTAGCCTGCGTATGTATGACTTATGTATTTCATTGTATCTGGAATACTTTTTGTTCTTTTCTTGATAAGTTTGGTTAGTTCTGATTCTTTAGTTTGTACGGTTTTCGGAAAGAACGAAACATGAATAAGTTCCTTTGAATATTTACTCCTGTAATCGCCGTGACTAAATTTGTAGTGTTTTATAGCATGTACACATCTTATGTCATTCACAATAGCAACAATTACACAATTTCAGAAAATTTAAAACTATGTCTAAACTTGTTTTAAATATGGTAGGGCATAGAATACTATGTTTTTTCAACAAACTTCAAATTTGAAAACAAATAAAATTGTTCCATTTTTGAAAAATTGTTAGATAAAAGCGGACCTTGTGCCTTTAATGGACATACTATAAGTTATATTTCAAGAGCCACTTTAACGATTGATATCAAACCGTGATACAATAGTCAAGTGTTAGGAAATGTCAAACTCTAAGTGAAACAATATTTAACACGTTTCATTGCTTTCATCGTTATACATTTACATTATAACAACAGCAGCAGCAGCAACAACAACAGCTCCAGAACCACTTACACCAGCACCACCAACCACAGCACCACCACCAACAACAATTACGCTACCAACAACTACTATTACTGCCGATACTACTATTACTATTACTGCCTTTTGTGCTGCTGCTACCACTACCGATACTTAACGTTTTTATTGAAACAAACAACTTCTAATGTCATGTTACTGTCATGTCTGCCGTCTCATTGTTTATCATCACGATTGAATTTCAGATGCTTTCTTATTTCGAAAGATTGCTTTCGGAGGTGTAATAAAACTCCAAATAAGCCTTACACAATAATCAGAATTAACTCGGAGAACTTGCCGTGGGAAATAAATTCAATCCCGTTTTTATTACCTTCAATAATCGGGTGTTCCATAAAAAAACAGGGTAAGTCAATGAGTAATAAAAATACCAATCAAAGCGGATTATTTATTCTTTTCAAATCCCGAGACAAAAAACCTAAATTGGAACTATCGGCTCGAAGATTCGTGTTGCCAAGGCGACCAGAAAATTACTTCTTCGGTTTCATAAATATATATACGCATCAATAACTGTGGCTCTTTTTGTTCAAGTCACGCAACAAAAAGCGCTGCGAGCGCATTGGGAATATTAGTTCAATGCAGATCTCAGAGTTCCAGTCTAGCACGTAGAAAAGCAAATCGAAGAGTGAATACAGCTCACAATTTTCATTTGACAGAATAGCATAAAAGCATTTGGAGAGATAAATAAATTTAGTGTTTGCTTTTTTGGTGTTAAATTAACGTGTTAGCATCAAGAGCGATGTAGGTATTGATTAAGCAAGGCGACAAAGTTTAGCTTGAGGATGCAGCACAATAGCAACGATAACGTGTTGTATCGATAAAAACGAGATTCATCCTAGAGAGTTGTTAGTCCAGTTTCCAATGCCAGATACAAACCACTTCGCGGTGATATTGGAGGGAAGTGTGGCATTAATTTAAGCTATACATCGAAAGGTTGGATTTGTTATATGATGAGATGATGTTTAGTATCAGAGTAAATTAATGGTGAGATCTAAGAAGGAATATTAAGTGTGTATTAATATAGAGGGATTTTCGTGTGCCTGGACTGAAATGCAAAATTAAATTTGTAGCATTGAACAATATAAAATTTTCTAAATTGAATCATGTCTGCTAACGATGGCCAGAAAACGAATTTCCCGGATATAGTTGAGTTAAATGTTGGCGGAGTATTTTATACAACAGCACGTTCAACCTTAGTGAAGGTGAAAGATTCGGTTCTTGGACAAATGTTTTTAGGTGAAAAAGAAAATGTTCCTATAAAGGATGCAAAAGGAAAATATTTTATTGACAGGGATGGAGTTTTGTTTAGATATATTCTGGATTACATACGAAACGAGAAATTGGTTCTACCAGAGAACTTCCACGAACGCGAGCGTCTCCGACAAGAAGCTGACTATTTTAACCTAACTGATATGGCAAAGAGTATATCCGCCATTTCCATTGGTGGGCGCCTGAGTCCAATTCCAAACTTCAAACCTCAGGAAACCGCCCAGCGGAGCAATTCAGTCGGCAGTCCAGTCAACGCTGATGGCAAAACATGCGGTTTCATCACACTTGGTTACCGTGGAACATTTGCGTTCGGCCGCGACGGATTAGCTGATGTCAAGTTCCGAAAGCTGAGCCGCATCATTATTTGCGGAAGAGTATCTCTATGTCGGGAGGTGTTCAAAGACACCCTGAACGAAAGCCGAGACCCAGACAGGGGCTGCTCCGATCGGTATACAAGTCGGTTCTTTTTGAAGCACAGTTTTTTGGAGCAAGCGTTCGACATGCTCCAAGAGGGAGGGTTCCAGCTGGTAGCCTCATGTGGATCCGGAACGAACAACGCCGGCGAAATCAAACCAGGCATGGATACCGAAGAAGCCAAGTGGCAACATTACAATGAATTTGTTTTCGAACGCCGATAGGTTCAACGTGGCATGGCAATGATTTTGAGAATATCGACATATAGAAATTACAACTGTTAATATTTGTGTTTTTTACTTCAGCAAATTATGTAATTGAATTTGTGTTATTGTATATGTTTTGTAAATACTTACTATTACAACAGATGGATAACAAAATCAATTATGAACTTATGATGGATATTTGAGTTCACCATACAGCTTTTGATGACATTCAACGCGTTGGATGTTC
Organism: Congeria kusceri; assembly: GCA_027627225.1. Lineage (NCBI taxonomy): Eukaryota > Metazoa > Mollusca > Bivalvia > Myida > Dreissenidae > Congeria > Congeria kusceri. Next base: position 14,796,497 of record CM051025.1, on the reverse strand, counting down.
AAAGGATTATCTGGCAACTCGATGGAGTGATATAACATTGGTACATGTCACCGATTTGCATCATATTTCATTTTTACATAGCAAATAAATATTACGTAGTAGTAAATTATAATCGCCACAATAGAAGTATATTTCACATGTCTTTTTTTCTAATAATTTTTTTTTTTTATCGAGTCACAACGTTTGTATGTAAGGGATGTCAAACAGAAATTAACCGATATTTCTTTGCTTTCGTATATAACTCTTACATACCTGCGTTTGAAAAAATATGGTTATGTTGTATGCGTCAAGAATGTATGGATCTCATGCAAATATTCGAATGTTATGCTTTCTTTTGAGAACTGTCTGTTTTGTGGAAGCTGTTCCACGTTTTTGAGTGTTTTCAATATAATAATAATTGATGTTTGGTATGCAAGTCTCACCAATAAAGAACTACAAATATGCAACGATGCGTCCTCCAGTTCTAATAGAATCTGCATTGATATCGACAGGCTCCCCTCCGAGAGAGATGCAAGTTGGTCTTATTGATTTTAGTATTGGTCTAATTTAGACCGAGTTTGATGTTACTGACGCCAACCCTGTGATTATTGAACTGTATAAAAACAAGATTGCGAAACCGTGTCTGAAAACCCACGTCTGATAAAGGTAAAAATGTCACATATAATTGCCTTAAAAAAAGTCTACATATGTTATCAAAATGTTACGAAAAACCAGAAGTTTGAACATTTACTTCAGTCATTCCTATTAGGTTATCCGGAAAAAAGATCAAAGTAGTCTTATTGCTTTCATATCTGAAAAACACGTGCGTTATGATATATTTCTTGTTAATCGCATCGTTAGATCTTTCAGTTGTTCATCATTAATTCATTTTTCCAATAAAACAAGTGGTAGTGTTTTTAATTAAGTTAAATCACACGTTCTCGTGAAAAGAATGTACTTCAATTATCTGTGTGCGCGTGTTTTATAGTTCGTTTACATAGCTTATGGAAAAGGATAATGATAAATATGCATTCACCAAAAAGATAATATAGATGCATGTATTAACTCGCAAATTTGAAAAATAAAAGAATAAACCTGTTTAGACAAGCATGTCTATGATGATCAATAATACTGATCAATAATAAATACTTGGAAGAACAACGACAAAATTGATGCGTAACGCATTCTTCCCTCACAGACAAATAGCATTTATATTAAAGACGTAAAAAGGTATCCGTCATTTCCTAATTATCGTTAATCGATGAGCTTCATACTTGGTTAATTCATCACGACTTGAACTTATCAGAGCTTTCCCGATAACTAACCCGAAATAATTAATTATTTTCTCTGAAATGGACGGTACGGTTTTTCAATACAAATAGTTTATGCGCATTGCCTGACAAATGTATTGACTGATCAAACCTTGCATGTTACAGTGACAATAGCAAACATATATTAATTTTGGAGATGAAGCTATGATTTTGTATTGAAACAATTTGTATGCCCGTATGAAATAACAAAAACATTATTTGTGCACATTTTATGTATCTATACAGTATATTTAATGTAATGCGTGTGATGTATACAATTTCAAACTATTATTTACATTCAAGAGAGGGAATTCTGTATAGGGAAACAGCTGGTGTACACTTATATATAATATCCGGTACCAAATAGTTATATATTTGATAGGGGAAATGCAATGTACATGCCAATGCGGTGTGAGAATAAGGCGAGAGTTTTTAATTTCTTGGTTTTCGGATCCGCCGAAAAAAAATGAAAATTTGAAGATTGTAACCGATATCGTAAAAAAGACCATGTGGAAGGGTTTCAACCTGTTACACGGAATGCAACAAAACAAATAACACTGAAAAATTGACTAAATTTTATGTAACATGCACTGTGACTGTGACTGACGTAGGCCTACTGTGTTTAAGTGTGAGCATATTTTAATAGTAGTTTTTATATGATAAACACTGCCTTTAATTTTACTATTATTGGTATTTATGTCATGGTTATCATGCAGTGATTAAGTTAATGTTGTGTTATATGATTTTATTAAGTAATAATTAAAAAAGATTGTAATGTCACTGCTCATTTCCATTTGAGAAATTCTAGTCATTAATTAACTCGTCTGTTTTTTTTTTTTTTTTTTTAATTTTAATTGTTTTCCCTCCTCCAACCGGACAGTTTTCCAAAAATGTCCGAGAACCAATAGACAAAAAAACTCTGGCCTAAAATATCATCGGCTTAATATGCAAGATACCACTAAATTAATGTATTTCCGGTTGCAACATCCATAGATCAAAACTCAAATTGCCTATACACTCTTAAGGAAATTGAAAGGAAATTGACGTTTCCGAATTCACAAGCACTAAGACATTTATAATAAAATCTATAAATTTGAAGCAATGTATATATTAATGTATACGTATTAGTTTCCTCAGCAACAGAATAATGTTTACATTTAAAATAATGAAATTTATGCAGATATCAGATAAACATAGTCCTAATATCACACATTAACACAGAAATACAACTGTTAGGGGAGAAATCTGGAGTCACCACTTTTAAAATGAATAGTCACTTTACTTTTAATATGCTGAGGGAACAAATTTCCCTTTAAAATTGTCAGTTCGAAGTTTATATAAACGGTATGTATTAATGTTTTTAAATGGTGTTGGATCGAGACTTTTATACTATTGAACATATATTGAATTAATATACTAAGAGCAGAACAAATCACATACACTCCACAAGATTAGCTCCATTCGCCATTTATTACATGCTATACCTTGTTTTCCGTGTAATACAGCCATTACAAATATTTTTAGCTTACGTATGTGTATGAACACATTTTGGGCGTTTTCATTGCCTACATATTCCTTGACTGACTCAACATGAAATGACGTCACGTCAGTACACAATTTTGATGATTTACCAACTTATTTTTTTGAAATTTGAAGGGTTTTATTGCGTTTAAAAGCATATGATAAAAAAGATCTCACACTGGTTGTCATTTCTTTCCATATTTTATTAAACTCGTCCAGGTAATTCGTTAGTGCTCGCCAAAGGCTCGCTTACTAACAAAATTCCTGAACTCGTTTAATAAAATATGGTATAAAACGACAACGAGTGCCAGATCCTATATCCTATATATATATTATATTGATATTAAAATTAATAGCAATGTTAAAGAAATAATGAAACGCATTAAGAACATGTCAAGGAAATACTCAAAAAAAAACAACTCCATTTACTTACAAACCGGTAGGCATGCAGTATTGTCATTAGTTTTAATAATGCTTCGTAAATCAGGCTGATAATATTCAATACATAGGAATATTTGCGTGACAGACAGTAAAGCAATGTAAAAATGTCAGCCAGGAGGAACAGGAATTGTTACCGTTGTAATGGAACATTAATGGCATGCGTGGAGGGTTTGTCACGACTATCCATCAACGGAGTTCAGAGCCGATCAATAATGTACCAAATACAACAATTATGTTAACACCTACTGGAACTGCTGACCGGCTTTATGCAATTAGGTTTAACAATTTTTATGGAAGAAGCGCATATTTATCACATAAAAGTGTATACAATATAACGTTGGATTGACTTGAAGACTTTAAAAAGCTTATTTTAAATCGTTCCATTTTTCGCCTTATTTTTTTACTGAATAATTTTGTTTTATTCAATTGTTCTTGACAGAGTCCAAACAATTAGCAATGAAGGGTGTTGTTAAACGAGAGTTTAAACCTCTTTAAAAAGTACTTAATTTATAAAGTTAATATATACGACTGAAAACTCCTAATGCATAACATGTTCAAAGCTCCATTTGATGCATAGCAAAGATAATAATATAGAGTTATAGGTATTCAAAACGCGTTATAGTGATCTGAAAACATATTCCAATAGTTAAATTGCGCCTAACAGTGTAGACAGTGGGGTATGGACCAATAACGCGCACATATTGCCACTTGCTTTCAGTACCGCAGTGCATCTCAGATGCATGGAAAGAACACAACTGGTCACCGTATCCATAGGAATGGTGAGCATTTTGAAGACGAAGCCAGAATATGGATTTGATAGCATTAGCAGTATTATTGTTCATAAGAATTAGCTCCAAAGCATTATTGTCACCGTGGCATTCGTTTGTATAGTTTTAATCAATTCCTATAGATCAACCGCTCTAGTCCATTGACTAATTTTTTTCTTTTTACTTACTGAACGATATCGGAAAGATGCGGTATTGAACAAAATGAGCAATTTATCGCAAAACGTTGTAAATTCTAGAAAAACACGCAAGAAGACTTAAAATAAATTGGTAAAAGAACTTGTCATTGGAACCGGAGTGGTGTATGGTAATTACTGAGACTGCGCTACGTACAATATAACACCTGAAGCTACCTGCTATATTTTACACTGGTTCATACATTATCATTATGAAGTACATTAGATACATACTCGGGCTACATTTCAATCATAACAATACCAGTCCATTCTACGAAAACTGAAGTCATATACATTTTACAAATTTTGAGGCTAAACAAATGAAATGGCCGAGTTCACCGGGGGCGTACGCCACTACCGCCTCTGATTTCACCTCTGTGGTGTTGTACTTATTTTAATCGGATGCGATATCCAACTTAAAACAAGCAAGAAGTACGAGTACACAAATCATAATCAAACTACCATATCCTTACTTCGTGAATAGAAATCTTAAAATAAATAATAAAACATGTTTTGCTTGTCCGCAAATGTATCACTTGCTGCAACTGTAAAAAAATATGCATACGTGCTGTAATTAAATATGTTCTTATATCAATGATATGTTTCATTCAATTACTCAGATATATCGCAGAAATTATTTTGACAAGCATTTATGTTCCAAGATGAATAAATCCTATAACGAAATTGATCATTCACTACAATAAACTAATTTTATATAACAATTGTCAAAATGCGTATAAAACGCATGTAATATACATATGGTCAGTTTCATTTTTATTATCAGTATGCTAGAAACAATGTTTAACAATGATGCAGAGATAACATTTAGCTCTAAGTGTGCTAAAGTAGTTTTTGAGAAATTATGTTATTTAGTCTGTTTACTTAAAACTTGTCTTAAAAACACGTGGAATAAAGTTGTTTGAGGACATTATGGTAATATTTTCTGCAAAGCACTAAAATATATGGATTGTCTATGGAAACGTACGCCTAAACGCAACTAGGATAACAATAAACAAGGTATCTGAGGATGACACAAATATAAATCTTTTTTTTGAAGTAGAACATGCACTGTGGATGATGTCACGCGGTTAGCTCGAAAACAATACATAAGCCGATTCCGCAGTGGTTGTCACAGATCAATGGCAATTAAGCCTCAGTCACACATTCCCGATTATGGCACCCGATAGCGTCCAGACAGCGCTACGATACAAACAATAAAAATGTCGGGTATATCGGAACGCTGTCGGGACGCCGTCTGGAGGTGTCGAAACGCTGTCGGTACGCTGTCCTAAGAATCGGGAATTATCGGGACATGTTTGGCGTGATCGGCCAAGTACTCACAACAGTTAAGGTTTTCCCTTAACATTCGGGAGACTCAGCCGAATTTGTATAGTCGGGACTCTGTCGGAATAGATTCGGCTTTAGAACGGATTGATAATGCATTATAAATTATATAGAACTATCACGTATGGAGTATTGCGGCAGTCAACAATTCCCGATTATGGCTAACGACAGCGCAGCGATACAAATAATCAACCAGTCAGGAATGTGGGAAAGCTGTGTGACGCGGTTGGGAAACTGTCGGATCGCATTCGGGTGAATCGGGACGCTGTTGGGACTCTGTCAAAACGCTGTCTAGACGCTGTCGGTACATTTTCGATCTTTTGATCAAAAATTAAATTTCGAGCCCCAAATCTCAGAATATTGTCTTGACTTTTGACATATTTATGTCAGGACGCTGTCGGCTCTTGAACGGCAGTGAACATCGGGGATGTCTGACTGAATATTCATAAATATGATTGACATTTAGGATGATACGTATCTATATCGATACCCCTTACTTGAGACCATATGTGTCGTCAATATATCTTGATTAATTAAGATAATTGTTGTGGTTTATGTATATATACCTTACACGTGCTACTATTCTTCGAAAAGTGTGTTATGTCCATTAAATAACTTACAGTTATGGCCTATTGTTTTAAGGAATATTCCTCACCAATATATTGCGACATTTTAAATCAAAATATTTCATAAACGTTAGTCTATCATTATGAAACAAATGAACACCATTAATATATATACATATTTAATGCAGTTAAAGAATGGTTATATCACTTGCGTACATCCGTTTACATGTATTTTCTTCGCTTTTAAGAAGCAAACTGTTGGAATTTGAATTTGTGTACAGCAAGGTTATGTTTTCCTTAACTATGTCTAAATTTATAATTCTGTATATCGTAGACAGAATTAGTGTGTATGTTTGCAATGTGTTTTCATTATAGTCAACTGCTGTTAAATAAAAGAATTATAAATGCACCACGTTATCTTAGACATGTCTATGCCCAGTGTTATGCGGCATTTATAGTTTCATTGAAAGAAGCTGAAATGTTAACATTAATATATACATGATGCCGTGTCGTATTACCATATGGAGGACATATCCTGCCAAAAATACATCATGCTTGATGGCATCCCTACTTTGAAATTACACAACGCATCTTCCCTTGTGATAACTTTCAACTCTTAACATTGGAAAAACAACAACATAATTATTAGTTCCAGTTGCTTCCTTCTAGAAAGTAGCTACTCATTTTTTTTTCAAAGTGCCTTATGATACATTGAAACTACTAGTGTTTACTACAATATCTCATCCTGTACATTGCTTGCTTACTCCCGACACGGTAAAATTGCGTTGTCTCCGTAATTACCGAAATACACCAAAATCCCCATAAATCTCGTCTATTAACATAATTGTTATGGTTAATTTGTTGAAATAATGGTATTGATAGTGTCTAAATGAAATGATTAATCTGATTGTTTTTTTTTAAGCCAAGCATATATAACTGTCGCATCATCCTTATTTACAGGAAATTCGGTAATTAATGTGCTGAGCTTTGCATAGTAATAACTACTAATTATATTGTGTACATATTTACCCTTATATTACGTATTTTCAATGCCTATGCCCTGATAGAAGTATGACTAAATCATTATTTAATCATATTGTTTGTAAATAAGTTATGTTTACCACCATCGTGGGCACAATGGTGCGACGTGTAAGGGATTTCGGTAAAATGCATTTAATAGTACTTGAAACAAAAAATAAGGGTATTCGGTAACTAGACGCTGAAAACGGGAGAAAGCAATCAAGATTATTCCCCTCGTAATAACCGAAATCCCTGTTTATTAACGTACACACTTTTTTTTAAACCGTTAAACTAATCAATGATATGCACTTTTATTAATTGATATATAAAGATTTGCACCTTGCAGTATATGTACTTTGATTCAATCGCAACTGCGGTCATTACTGGTTACGACTGATCGAAAACCCGTGAATTGTTAACAGAAAAGTCTGTTCGGTCTGTAATTACCGAAATCCCTTTAATAAATTAATGCACCCAATCATATTGACACTATGAAAGGTATGCACACCCATACGAACAAGAAATGAAACAAACTACTAACGATATACCAACAATGCACTAATTCTAGAGTTAGTCTAGCAATAAAAAAGTATACCAGTTTAGCAGTAATCGCGTACTGCATTGGGATATATTCATAGTATAGCATTAACATGAGTAATTGACCCGAGTCCATCTATAGTATAGCATTTAACTTTATTCTCAACTGCAGTTCGTCACTTTATTCTCAACTGCAGTTCGTCATTAGTATATCAGTGAACTTCGCAACCGCCCATCCATGCGTTGTTAGTATAGCATCGTACTTTGTCCGCTTTGAGTACTATGCACCAGTTTGTTCTTAGTATAGCATTGAACATTAATGGTCGGTCGGGTTACCTGAAACGAGGATACTTTTACGCCTTAGAAAGCATTGCAAATATAAATAAACGAAAACAAATTCGGTCCTAAACTAAACAAATGTAGTTTTTTTAAGTTGTTTGCTATTTATCAAAGATTTTGCAAATATCATGCAATGTTCAGCAGACCAATGGGGCTAAAATATATTACTACCTGCAATATGTTTTATGTTTGCGACCATATTTTCCTTGTCTTCCTCTACAATTTCTCATATGTTTATAATTCATATAAATTCATTATTTGGTGATGCCTTCTTAATTTACACCAATGATTCACATATCAGTCATGACACCTTTATCTTAATGACAAGAACTCAAATTTAAATATTGTTAAATATCTTTAATGAAATGCATATGTTATGGAATGAAGGCAACTACTTGGATTTTTCGCCGTATTCAACAGTATTTCAGTCATATATTCGCGGTCAGTTAACCTACTCACACTTTTGCTGGATAAACTGGTTTACCAGTACTAAGTGCACATACTTATGCCTGTAACTGTCCTACTTGAATCAGAGGTAGGGGGAGAATGGCCGTAGAAATAATTTCATGACCAATCCACACACAAGTTATGTTGCCGGGCTTGGAATCGAACCCGCGATCCTCGGATTTGTAGTCCAGCGCTCTACCAACTGAGCTAGCCGGCCCGGCTATCATACATGATCATCAAATCTATCATTTTTAAAACTTCACACAGTTTTTTCTTAAGATTCATGCCTGTGACAAGTCCCACAACGCTGGCTTAAAAAATTCCAGAATTATTGCACCTTTTGAACTTATAAACTGTGGTTTAAATTAAGTTTTTACGAAATGAACATTCTTCTGAATCTGTTCCAGATACAAGCCTCATACGTTTAGGCCGTGTTAATAGTCATAAGATGCATGATTGTTTTAGTACACTGCAGTAGGTCTAAGTATCATTTTCCTGTAATCCTGTTTTGTACAACACTTCAATGATACGGGCCCAAAAACAATATCGCAAGAAACACGCACAGAATTTGACCCTATGTTATCGGTGCAAATTTATAACGTCATTTAAGGTAGAAAGGTCATACTGACTTTGGAAATACTCGCGAAATATCGGTTAACTTCGGCCCATTCGCCACTAATCGTAAATCTAATTGATCTGATCCGAAACATAAATTATTTTCGCGAAATAAACATTACGTTTCGAATGTTGAGTTATTTTCTATTATTTGTGTGAAATAAGTGCTTATTTATGTTTAATGATGAAAGTAAAAATGTTGTTTGAACAAAAACAAGGTACTCTGGCTTGGGGAATACCTTCAAATGACGTCATTGTTGGGAATTTCTTGTTACATTTAATCATGACATTTTCGCGATATGTCTGGTGTATTTCATTACACTTAAGTTAAACTAGTTATAAAATAAACGTCCAAGGATTATTAGTATTATTGAACATAATTGTTCGTATATAAAAACATATCTGCGTGAAGGAGATATGTGCTCCTTGCTGTGAAATAACATTTATTCACAACAAAACCTTGGACAAATAGACGACATGGGTGGAGAGCGGGACGTCGGTCGATCGAGTTTGGTGTTCTGTTGAATTATTTAAAATACTGTTCATTGTGTAAACTTGGACCTGTTCCAATGAGAAATTTCGACGAGATCTACCGCTGTAAAAAAAACATATGAACATTATGTATCGGCGAAATGATGAGAATGGTCTAAGAGACACCTTTTTATCCAAAAACAGTGACATTGTACCAATAGTCACAAGCTCCAAGAAGAGTCTTGATGAAGTTATCACAAAGATATGCCAGTTTTTTGAAACTCTTGTTAAGCCAATGTTAACCCAATGTAATGAAAATGTCAAATGAATTTTGTTAAACACACACTTATAAAAAATGTTTATTATTTTTCTGAATTTGGTAACCAGGGATATGTTTCTTTTATACCATAGTGTTACTTCACTCCAAATATTATACCTTGAGATTTGTGTGGTGAACCTATGTCAATTTATACCTTTTTCCTCTCAGGTAAGGTTATATTATATTTTGTTATTACTGATTTTGACATACTATAAAAAAAAGAGAAAAACAATACAAAAAATGGTGTTTGGCGTATTTTTACTGTAATGAAATCTGTTGTTTTTTACCATATGCTTAGCCAAATTTAATGTCAAAAGTATTGTTGGTCAACTTTAGTACTTATTTTTGTTATAATTTTTCATAAGATACATCTTCAACGTATAAATTAAAGCTATTCCGGAATAAATAAAATACATTTTGACAATATGTCTGTCATTTTTGTAAGTGTACCGCATCAAAATTTTAGGTTAAAGTAGAAAAATAAGGGGTTATAACAAAAATCGCATTTTTGTCAAAACGTGTGGTTAGATTTTGTTTAGATTTCACAGTTTAGTCTCATAATAGATTTAATGATCAAAGATAATAAGAAAGTCAAGGTCTGAAAAAGTCCCATTAGGGGCTGTCTACCTTAATATCTTTCATCCCACAAGTTAAAGCAACGTTTATAGAAAAACTGTGTTTTTTCGCAAGCGGTTTAACTCAAGTTTCTTTGCAACCAATGGGCCAATTTGAATGAAATTTTCAACAGATTAAAAGGAAACTCAATGAGCATGTAACTATGACATTTGTTTTCTTTTTATTTGATTGGATATACCAAATATTGCGATTTAAACGCAATTATACATGTTGTTTGAGCGAAAATCCAAAGTTCTATTAATTGCTTAACAGATATGCCATTCAAACTTATATCAGCTTGTAGGGATTTTCTTGCTGTATATTTTAATGTATAGTTTTTTGTATACATTTCGTTTAGGAAATCGAGGCTTTAATCGCAAAACCGAGCCGAAACAAACACAACTGGCCAGTCGCTTAAGTAGAAAAAAATCATCGCTCTCAGTGTATATTCGGTACGCCATGTTAGATATGACGTCATTGATTTCTCCATTTTTGACCAGCTTGAGTTTTTAAGCAGAGATAATAAACGTGTGAAAATGGACATTTTTTTGTGCTGTTGTTTTTGTTTTAGGCTTGTACGGATTTATTTCTTAATGTGGTCTAGGATTATTTAAGAGTATAGACGGTTAGTGAATTTTCCTTGATTTACTTCTTTATGGCAAAACTGATAGATAAAATGTTTAAACTTTAAGAAACTGCTATGAAGTTAAAAATAGGTATTTGTACAGCAGAACTACGGACATTTCTTACTGAAACGTTAAACCTTTAGCAATATCATGTAAACTCATAACCTTGGATGGAACACATTTGCTTGAACAAAAATGTTTAATAAATCTAAGGCTAAACAGTCATCTGTTGAGTAGCGACTCGAGTTGACTCTCCGGTAGATCTAATTGCACGTGCACGCGTTCCCTCGCAAAGTATGCATATGTACATGTATAATGTGTTCATTTGGTAGATCTATTACAGTTAGTGAGTTGATATTGTTCAGCATTATTTTTTCAGTCCTTTGTGAATGGGGCCGGGGCCCTTTGAATTGTGAAAATACCATATTTTGTGAAATAACATTTCAACCAATTGTGCATGAAATCATTCTATCGATATAAGTGTTAAATTACACGATGTCAATTGAATTTCAACTAATTATATGCCTTTTGATGTAAATTTCTTAATCAGTCTAGTAGAAAACCTCTGTATGGAATAAAAATAAAGCACACAAAAGTTAAAGGTAAACTTGCTAGCAATTGTAAATTGTAAACGGATTTTGAAAATAACCTGCAATAGGGCACTTTTTTTGCTTTGTGAATGGGGCCCTATTTAAGCCCCAAATTGGCTAGAAAAAATACTTGATTGTTCTTTTTGTTTGCATTATATTTATTTAATTATTTACATGTTGTATTTTAATTTCATTGTGTACACTAACAAGAATGAAGTCTTACTTAGTTTTGTTAGAAGCTTTATTTGATAAACCATTATTATTTGATTAATATGCCACTAGTTGGAATGACTGGATATAAATATTAATATTTTATATAAAATTGTATTCTATTTATAAGATCCGCATTTCACACACTGGTTAGGTTGCATGACCGTTAAAACGTTTTGGTGGGAGTTACCAGACCTACTTACGAAAGTTCCAGTGACTCAACTTTTTTTTCGGACTTTGAGAAGTCTTTTTTTTTCATCAAAACCCCTCAATGTACACTATGAGTGTATTTAAAAACATAAAATCCCCCAACCTACTTACCTACACAATTCTGGGTCGGGTAATTCCAAATAAAGAACTTGTTCAGGTCAACCTTATTATATTATTTGTGTGATTTGTGGCAATAATGAGCTATAGGGCTTTACATTTTCTTCTTTCAATTCTTTTTATATATGCTTAGTATAAAATTGAAAGTATATAATACTGTTATAATACAATTGATTGTATATTGTTTGTATACTATAAGTATACTGGCAATGTACTATTTAAACACTTCATTGCAAGTATAGGATTAGTACATTATTGCATTCTGAAAGAGTATACACCAATAGGCACTTCCAACTAGACCTTTTTTGATTACGGTTTTCTCAAAAATGACAAGTCGCATCAGTTTCAAATTTTGCACAGACCCATGATACACAATTCCCAATATAATAAACATTGAACGGTTTAGTGATCATTTATATTTCCTCGTGGTCTCGGGTGTCAAAACTAATAATTGCACGAGAAAAACGTGGTGAATGTAGAAATTCGGTACAGTTTATAATCAAAGTGTATAACAACGACACTCCAACCAAAAGAACATTCAACAGCAATTATTTCATCCCACAATGAAGAATAGATGTTTCCAAAAATGTCAATCACTTGCAAATTAATCTGCAACTTCATCCAATCATTGTATTTAGATATCACGTGATTAACGTTTAACCTGTTTTACACAAAGAAGCACGTGGTAAACTTCTAAGCTGTTTGTGATATTTGATTAATGCAAATTAATCCGTTAACAATAGTTAGGGAGGAGTTTAAAATGTTAGTGGCAAAACCTGGAAAATGCTTCTGTGCAGTATACAGGTCGGCTGCTCGCCATTGGTATGTCAGAAGCCGCATTCCACGTACTTAGTTATGGAGTAATTAGCAATAGATAAATTTTCTCTTTATTTAGATTGAAATTTATTAAATCATTATTTTAACGATTTTAAATCAAAATAAAAGAAAAATAACGAAAATATTTGCTCTTAATTTCTAACAGTGAAATTGACTTTATTTCATTTTCGCATTTTTGCGAATTTTTGTTTTGATATCATGTTTTATTTTTGTGAAGTTTTGTATGAAAACGAAATTGTAGATATAGGAAATAAAATACATCGAAAGTCTTTCATTTTATTGTGAGTTCTTGAAAAGTTTGGACAAATTGGGGCTAAAAATACAAAAGTTATAGCTGATTCAGCGAAGGTTCTAGTTAGAAGTGCCTATGGGTGTATTGTTAGTAGTTTAATAACAGTATAGTATTAGTAGTTTGTTAGTATAGTATTAACCTCATATTTGCATGTCATTTTTTTACTAATCATATACTAACGATATACAGTATAGGATTAGTTGTTTGTTATAGTCTATTGTTACCCTGTTTTTTTTCGTATGGGCATATATATGAATTATTACATAAACATTTGCATCTAAAATTGATTTTATGCTTTTAAAATGCAGTTTAAATGTCTTTACACCAAATAAGATAGGGATTACCGCAAACTAAAAACAAGGGAGAGAACTAACCTAATCGCGATTGTTATTATCGAAATCCTTTAATATATGATCAATATTACAATTAAATAAATACAAGATATGCATGATTTTTACTTTTAAGTGACTTTTATTGCTTTAAAATACATTCAATAGTTAATGATACTTAAATTTTAACAAAAAATTAAAGGAATTTCGGTAACTAAGGGGATTTCCGTAATTCTACATACCAATTTAATATTTTTTTTGTTCCGAAGATGGCCGAGTACTGGTATTACGGAAATCGCGCCGTCTATGAAATATTTTTGACATGACGGTCGAGCATATAATTTTACAATTAAAATGTTGAACTCTCTCTGTGTTTCCGTATTAATTCGTGAATGAATTGTATAAATTCATTAAAGATACATATTTTGCTTCAAAAGTCATGAAGTCTTGATGACATTTGATCAATATTTCATTACATATCAGACATCTGAAAGAAAGATTTGACACAGCTTTTAAATCACAAGATTAGCAGGCAAGTTACATGGAAGATAAAACTTTGATTGAATATTATTAATATTGCAACGCATGACAATGGAATGTGGGAAAACAAAATCTGACAGTTGCAGTCTAAAAGGAAGAAACAACGACATGGAACTAAGTTATTTTACCATGTACAGAGTTGAAAGATACCACAAAGGAAGTTTTTGAATTTGAATGGCTTTTATTGGCACCATATAATGTTATAGGATTGTGTTTTGTATTTAATTGTCGCCCGTATTGCGCAGAATAAATGTCATTTATGAACATAGTATTTAGATAAACGTATTAACCCACCGCCTGATACCAGTCCTGGACATCGGCTTACTTAAGAGATCCATTGGTAATATGCATGTATTAACATTGCAATGTGCATGTATTAACATTGGCAATATGCATGTATTAACATTGGTAACATGCATGTATTAACACTGCAATGTGCACGTATAAACATTGGTAATATGCATGTATTAACATTAATAAATAGGCATGTATTAACATTGCAATGTTCATGTATTAACATTGGTAATAGGCATGTATTAACAGCGCAAAGCGCATGTATTTACATTTCTAGGACATTAACGTGTTCTGTTAGCAGGTATGCGTGTGCAACGCTTCCAACAAACATTAACATGAATTTATGAGTGTTTGTGCTAGTGCAAATACACAGCGTTATCACATGCATACAATTGCTCTCGGTTTATGGTTAATATATTTTTTAGAGAGATAAGTCAGTAAATGTGCTGACTTAATGTGTATCCCATCAGCTTGCATTGCTAGAATTAAATCCCTGTCCAATAAACGTAGCGTTTATTACACCACAATGGTGTAAAGCTTAAAGACGTTGAAGTCATATGGTTGTGTGGGGCTGCATCTATGTATAAGCATATTTAAATAACGTGTAGCTAGAATGCAAAACTGGTATCGATTGTTTGCGTCCGTTCGTATATATTACAGCTCACGTTAAACATTTATTACAATGTCACTTGCGAATTCAGAATGTACATGTACATCACCATAGTTTAGATAAGCCAACGCATAAAACAAACGGAAAAAGAACAATAAAGCTGGCATATAATTCTGGGACAGTATAACTTTATATGATTAGGAGTCGTATGTTATACCAAATACAATGTCGATGGAATGTTTATTTGCTATAAAACGTGTAAGTGTAATAAATGAAAAAAATTCCACACTGCATTTATATCATTAAATTTCTCAGAAAAAGTAATTTATTCGTAGAAACGTCAATAAACATTCCTTAAGTATGTATGAGATCTGATATAAGAGTAAATCAATGTCAATCTAATTAGGTATTCGTCCACAGTCTTTTTCAGATTCACAACAGTACACGTCAGGCCTTTGAAACAATATTAAATTATTCAGTAATGGTTCAAAACGGATAGATACTGTTACAGCTGATTAATGAAGCAGGTGCCATATATGCTCTGGATTATTGCACATTGCTACACATATGGCAGTGAACTGAAAACACGATCAAACCAAGTAACTTTAACGTTTGAATGCCACAACTGCAGACAAAATCGAAGTTGCACCTACCGGACATGTAGATGTTTTCCGATTAGTTGCATTGTACCTATTTGATAATGTTAAATTCAACTTATTTAAAAACAATACAGGATATTATTATTTATAGTTAGTTAACAAAAAAGAGAGTTAGAAAACAACTACTATGCCAAGAAAATGCATACTTCTCTCAATGTATATGTGTATGCAGGTTTACATACACATGTAGTAGTGTAGTATAAGAGAGAACGAACTTTGTAAACCGGTTGGTTGACATTTTGGTTGTCATATTGTTCACAATCGCGTCAAGCGTCAAGATTTGGTATCCAGGACACATGTTCTTCTTCATCACAGGTTCGTTTTGCATATGATTGCATGAATCTTAACTATTGATTTTTTTTACTGCAATGTGCTTCTACAACGAAATATACCAATACCGATTTGTTCATATTCTGTGAACGCTGAATCTGTATAGATGCTAAAATACTGTTCAACCTCGCAATATCTGTCTTGCAAAGGATCGATGTTTCAGATGTAAATACGCACATTAATGTTTGCAGCATACGGCGTCTCAAATAGACATTTGCTTTTTATTCGAAATTGTAATATTTACTACCTCATATAGTCAGAATATTATATAAACTGTAGGCCTTTAAATTACTGCGAATTATTGTAGACAGGCTAATATGCTGATAACGTCACGAAAAGTTTGTTTTTAAATGCACATGCACTACAATACTCTGTATATTTTAAGTATTAAAGATGATTATTGACACTTAACGTATTATCTGTACATCTGGAACAAGTGTGAGGTTCGGGCGCACGTTGAACAGTTTGTTTGTTTGTTTGGATTTTTCGCCGTTTTCGACAGTATTTCAGTCTTATCACGGCGGTCAGTTAACCTACTTACACTTTTCCTGGGCAAGCTTAGCCGATCTAAGCGGTTTACCAGTATTTAGTGCAAATATGCCAATAACTGACAACTGCCCTACTTGAATCAGAGGTAGGAGGAAAATGGCCGTATAAATAATTGCATCACCAATCCCCACACATGCTATGTGACCGGGCTAGGACAAGCTATGTGACCGGGCTGGGGTTCGAACTCACGATCCCCGGATTGACATTCCAGCGCTCTACCAACTGAGTTAGCCGGGCCCGGCTTGTAGGACGGTTTAAACCCCCCAATGTGTTTTTGCATTGACCGTTCCAAGGCGGTTACCTGTGTTATTTATTGTTGAAGTATGTTATTATCTGTTGCATGTCTTCGTTGTTTTATTTTGTTAACATTTGCATTGAAGTGAATAATTATGGGCTACGTGTGAGGTTTGGCGCCCATGTAGCCGCTTTAAACCTGCTTTTCGTTGCCCGTTCGAAGGTGTTGACTGCAGTTTGCGTGAGTTTCGGCATGCCTTTAAACCAGATTAAACCCCCAATGCTTTGCATTGACCGTTCCAAGGAGGTGACCCCAGTTTTAATCATTGTATGTTTTTGTTGTGTTGTATATATAGTCCTGTATTGTATAGGCAATTGGTCACTTGCTTCTAATAAAGGACCAGCGGATGGTAATAAGGGTTTCTCTCCTGATAATGTCTTTAGTTTCATTATTCCTATATTTATTCATATTTGTGTTTTGTGTTTGTTGCGCGTTATTGAATAGTGCTGTTTTGTTTTGGCAATTGGTCACTTGCCGTACATAAAAGACATTGTGCTGCTAATAAACTTTCTCTACTACTGATTCATAAGAAGAACACGTAGCAGAGACCTGCATATCGGATTATAGCCCAGCGCTTGCATTCATCAATCTGAAAATGTAAATCTTACCTTAAGTTGCACTTTTGTACAAATGTCAGATATAATGCTCCATGTAACAATCAGTGGTTTGAATGCGAAGTAGGGAAAACAAGAAGCACCAAGTAACTAAGTATCAAACGTAATGAGTACGAGCCAGTGCAGTGGGCCTCTATAGAACAACCCGACATTATAAATGCAAACGCTAATGCTAATGATGATGACACACTCAACAACACATGCCTTCTTCGCCAGTTTTAACATCATATTCTGATGACACCTTTCATCTAATTGAGTGTGTGGTGTTTCGAATACGAGTATAGTAACTCGATAACAATAATAACATCGACTAGCTAATTCCCGCTCTTGAAGAGTACTCAAGATCTCACCCAAAGACACCAACTACTGGTTCTACCCAGGAAATGGACTCGAGAGTGTCTCTATAAGACTTAGGCTTTCGATGCAATTGAGCTAAAATTCCTAATTATAACAGTAATAACGTACCGGTGTGAGAAAAGACGGGTATAAGCTATTTTGTCAGTGTTTGCTTTCAATATATAATAATCTTGGTTGCCAGACTTATGACATTATATGTGCTCAGTTAAACAACATTAATAATAATGATACTACTACTTCTACTACTACTACTTCTACTACTATTTCTACTACTACCACCACTACTACTACTACTATTCCACTACTACTTCTACTACTACTACAACTACTACTACTACTACTACGAATATTACTACTACTACTACTACTACTACTACTACTACTACTACTAATAATAATAATAATAATAATAATGCTAATAATACTAATAATAATAATAATAATAATAAAAATAATGATAATTTTTTTATATTAATAATGCTACAACTACTACTTTTACTACTCTTACTGCTACTACTACTACTAGTGCTACTACTACTTCTACTACTACTACTACCACTACTACTACTACTACTACTACTAGTCTACTACTACTACTACTACTACTACTAATAATAATAATAATAACAACAATAATAATAATAATATTATTATTGTTGTTATTATTATTATTAGTAGTAGTAGTAGTAGTAGTAGTAGTAGTAGACTAGTAGTAGTAGTAGTAGTAGTAGTGGTAGTAGTAGTAGTAGAAGTAGTAGTAGCACTAGTAGTAGTAGTAGCAGTAAGAGTAGTAAAAGTAGTAGTTGTAGCATTATTAATAAAAAAAAATTATCATTATTTTTATTATTATTATTATTATTATTAGTATTATTAAAAAAATGTCCGTTCTGACTATTAGCAATATTTACTATTAAACCTTTTATTTCGTATTCGTTTGATCCATGTTACTCGTCGCCTTCAGTTGTTAGTCTACATATTTTTTGAAAACCCGAGATATGAATTAAATATATGTGGCGCGTCGTGAGAAAACCGGTCTTAATGCATGTGCGTAAAGTGTCGTCCCGGATTAGCCTGTGCGGACTCGTCCCGGATTAGCCTGTGCAGTCCGCACAGGCTAATCCGGGACGGCACTTTCCTTTTTTATGGTATTTTCTGTTTCAAGGAAGTCTCTCTTCTAACCATAAATCCACTTTACGCACATGCATTAAGACCGGTTTTCTCACGACGCGCCTCATATATGAATTGATTTGAAAAACAATGCTAATCATCCCCCTTATTGCTATTGAAATAACATGCAAAAAAAATTTTTTAATGAGCTTATGCCATTGGATAAAACATTAAATACATTTATTGTTCATAATATTTCTGGGTTAAGCGATCATATTTCACAATAATCGCTCCGGAACAAAATGGAATCTTAATTTAGATTTACAACAAAGTGATATGTTTGTTTCGTTGTTTTATTTAAATTTTAGTTTACAGTGCTTGATGTAATTTGTAAATACTGATGAACATGATATTTAATGACAATTTATCAAATAGCAAACGGTAAGTAATAATCATGTTTGTAAATATGAATCCATACCATTATCGCTTATTGGCTCGTTTGTTAAAAAAAAAGTGACATAAAATTATTATAAACGAAAAATAAAGTAGCCAGTTAAAGAAATGGTTGTACAATACCTTAAAATTAAAATAATTCATTTAGAAACTAATCATTCCCTAATACCGGGTATGTAGATTGCAAAATTCATGTATCATTTTGTATGGTACATTCTTTATTCCCGTTTATATTAACAAAAACATAGTGCTCAAAATGTTAAATGGACTTAGGTAACTGCGATCCAGTCAGTAAGCAATATCCTACTTGTGATCAGTGTCATGAGTAGATATGTAACTTATATCAACATGGTGGGTGAGTTGCCGGACGAGCAGGGTACTATAAAAAGAAATGTAACCAGCAGTATCGATATAATTCAAACATTAACATACTGGAAAGTCTACGAGCATTTGGCCTTTACATTATTGAACCTATATTCGACGGGAGCAATTTAATGTTTTAACTATTGTTTTCCTTTACGAAAATTAAACTTTACTAAACAACATTTTATATACAGTATATTGCAAAGAAATAGTTGGGCTTTACCCAATCAGAAACATTCAATTTGGTTAATATAGCTTTATTACATACGCACTACACTGAAATAAAGATTCAGTTATCAATCAAACAATTAGAGTCTTAATTCAGGTAAATAACTAATAATACAGTTAACGAATACCATTATATTCATCAATATTAACAGATGAAAGGCGTTTTGCGTTAATGTAGGGCAAATCAGTCTGTATTCAATGCAGTATAAAATATGTAATGTCGGCCATAAACATATCTTACCAGTTCCATGTACTCCCGTAAAGCACTACATGTACATAGAGAATATTAGGCTAGTGTCCTTGTGTACTTGAATTCATTCGACGAATTAAAGAAAGGTTTACACGACGAGGCTGTTGGATAAATTCAAGTACACAAAGACACTAACCTAATATTCTATTTATCCTACCATATTTCTATATTGTATGTTTTGGATTGAAAAACAAAATATTATCGTTGAATTAATTAAAACAATACTAAAATGCATTTAATTTACTGAATTGTAACATGGCGTAGTAATATATCATGCATTCGTGATGTTTCCGCCACTTGAACAGTCCCAAACAATTCCATGCAAAACACGGCGTAACAAAATAAAATATCGCCATACTGTGGAATCACTTGAATTCGCGGGGTACAAATTCGTTCGGTCTTAAATTCGCACAACTACGATTTTTTAAAAATACAAACATACGAGAACTTTTTTTACACACAATATTTGTCAATTATTCAATTATGCATCCAGACAGAACGCCAATGAAGGGTCCAATTGTGACAGCTTGTCTGTTCCAACAAACACGTATATTAGTACCGGATTAGGCTCTTAATGGACAACAGTAGTCGCAGATTTAGGCGAGACAATAAATACTATATCTCACGTTGTCAAACTGACACCTTGTAAATTAAGTGCCGATTAAAATACTCGTTTCTTCTCAACATCGAAGGCGCTTATTATTTGCTCAAAAGATCAACTTGTGAAAAGTAACATCTTTATGATCCTTTTACTAATTGTATTACGGGCGTTCATAATCCTGCCTTACCGTAACTGTGTTATGCAAATACAATTTTGTTGTTATGCGTTACGAAATGTGTAAACAAAAGTTAAGATGCACGCTGCGCTACAATGTGTTTTTATGGCCTTCAGTATTCACGCTTTCCATGCGGATGACGTGACGTTCTACATGTCGGCATACTTTTCGCGCTTTTTTTTAGCAGAACAAAGGATTAACATGAAATACACGTGCAGTTTATTTGTAAAATATAATTCGTGTTAATATAACGTGAACAGTAATATTCGGAAAGGCGTTTCGGATTTCGAATTTATTATAGGCGATTTGAAATTAATTACAATGAATAATATTAGATCTCTGTATTTTTACATATAGATATAACACATTAAGGATGTTGACACTAATGGAAAAGTCAAGATTATTGCGTTTATTTTTTGAGATCACGAACATGGGCTTTAGTGTATGCATGTATATTTATATGTATATGGACCCCGCGAATCGCAATGTAGCGGATCTGCTGTGCATGACCGCATTGAAGTGTACGAACACGCTAGCAATTTAATTTAAAAGAAAACAAATGCATTCATTAATCAGAATGAAGCCGACGAAGAAAACAGTCAAAAACGTTCATTAAAAACATTCGCATCGTAAAATATAGGCCTATCTGAGCATATTTACGTACGATTGCCGACGTACATTTGAACGAACTAGTAAGCTCCCAAGGTGTTGCTTCACTACGAAATCGGTAAATATTTGCGGTGGTCATAAATTCGCGCAATGGCGGGAGCCCAAACAGCGCGAAAATTAGACAACTGCGAAAATTAGTGATTCCTCAGTATGCCTCGATTCAAATTCAATCAACATGTCAAATGCTACAAACTACAGTAGTTAGATGAAGTTTTGTTTTCAGAACAGAAGAACAGAACAGAACAAGACTTTTATTTTCACCCATGTATATAACATATACAATTAGGGCAATATAACAAAGCAAAATTGTTAGTAAATTAGTAAGTTAGATGAAGTTTTGTTTTCAAATACAATTCCGCGTTTCAACCAAACTGTCTAGCAACAAAAGCCCAAAACGGCTCGCGTTTTCAACGTTCCAAAATTGTACATACAGGATTGATTTATACCGAGATGTTGACTTAAAAACATCATTGAAACTCACATTTTGGTATGATATCGCTCTGATTATTATGTGTTATTTAACAATGGATTATCTACATAAATATGAAGATACTGCAAGTTATTATTTTAGAAGTTTTCAGTGTTACTTGCAGTGGATCTGACAATGTCAATGCCATTAGGTGGGGAACAGCTGATGGGTAATTGTGTGTGAAAGTATTGTGTTATGCATTGTTTCATCAGGATTTACATGACAATACTTTTTAAATACAGAATTATCAAATGTTTCCACATTCAAATAATGGATTAACTGCTTATAAAATGAATACACAATAAAATTAAAATCTTAAATTCTGAAGGGTGAATCCAGTGTCAACACACTAGATCTAAAGGACTGATGACGTTCATGTGCTGCTGATCAGTTCCTGTAAACATGTGTTTAATATACAAACACATTTATTGGACGTATCATACCAACAGTGGTGTTAATTTCAAACAAATGTGGGTCAACCGGCTTGCATGTCTTCACTGTTAAATGATTTACACATGTATTCCAGTCTCTCTACTTAAGGAATGGCTGAAATATTACTTTTGAGTGCACTTATCAATTTTATGACATTTTTCCTTAAAAAAAAAAATTGTGATTATATACATGTATGTGATTCAGATTGTACA
Organism: Congeria kusceri; assembly: GCA_027627225.1. Classification (NCBI taxonomy): domain Eukaryota; kingdom Metazoa; phylum Mollusca; class Bivalvia; order Myida; family Dreissenidae; genus Congeria; species Congeria kusceri. The sequence goes on along the minus strand of CM051025.1, from coordinate 14,773,594 downwards.
TTTCATTGAATTCATAAGGAAGTTAGGACCTTTAAAGGAAGTTTACAAAATCATAATGTAAGACAAATATGTAAGTTCTGCACTTGAATACTATCTGAAAATGACTTATTTTTTTATTATAATGCAGTACATGTTTGAGTTGTTTTGAGCTTTTGCTTTGTTATTTTTATTTTATGTATAAATGCTCTATTCTAAATTTAATACAATCAGTTTGCCATGTCTTTGTAAACCATATTTTTATATTTCATATGCTTAAACAAATAAAACACACACAAAACAATGTCAAGTCATGTTCTATTTAAAACATGTGGGATTAATTGCATAATATATTTTAAATTATATAGACCAGTCACCTAAAATTAAGCCTACAAGAGATTACAAAATTTAAAATAGATCTAAAGATAAAAACGTTCAATGTTTGCACCTGTTGTATGTATTCTCTGTTCTTTAGATACCGTTCCTCTTAATGACACTATATAATCGTACTTAAAATGGGTTTGACCATACTTGTTTTTAATACATATTAAATACAAACAAAATATCTATCTTTATTTTTCAAAATACCAAATTTGTAAAATATAACGTTAAAAATAAATGACAGCACTCTGAACAGGTCAACCATAGCGATCTCCTATAAAAAAAACAAGAGTCTTTCGATGCCATTTCTTGTATTTGTTTGGGTGATGACATCATCTAAGGATGGTGCACGCCCTATCGTTCTTTACAAACTTATACAGCAATATATTTTATATATTTTTAAATCTCAATTTTAGTGAAATACTTTTCATTTTAAGTTCGAACAAAAAAAAACGAATGAATATCGATGGAAAAGGGGTACTAGCTCTGTTGGTAAACACAATATTAGAATATGTTTTCTATGAAAATAGCACAAAGAGTGATTTTCTTGCCTGTTTAACATGATTGGGGGATTTATTTGATTAAAGACGATGTCTGCATTAAAAGCATATATTTCCGGATTGTCATGTTACCGAACACGCTATTATTCTAGAGCACCTTGTGAAAAAAACGGTATCTAATATAGAACAGTATCTGAAGAATAAAATTAGGTTAAACAATCAGATTTTCCATGGGGGTAATATTCTGTTCAAAGTATTTATCTCTAGTTTTGTTTTCAATAACACAGCTACATAGGCCTAAATCTATATAAAATATCAACACAAGTATAGATGCAATTTGTAATCTTAATTTTATTTCAGTTTTTGAATAAACATTTACTATATTTGTTTGGTTGGCAAAACACACACGTGACAAAAAATGAAGTTTATATTATTTAATGAATACCCCATTTTGTTGGCATGGTAAATTGTCCATATTGTGTTTTTCTGCATTAAGTTGTGTGTTATAATGAAAATGCATTTATATTTTTATGTATAAAATGTATAGATGCATTCTGTGTCATTAAAACGTGATTACTGAATGTTTAGGTGTCTAATTTCATTAATAGATTAACTCTGAAATACCGTCCCATTTTCTAATCTTTGAAATAACTTGTTTGTGACGTCACGCGTTTTCTTGGAAAAAGAGTAGTTCGTCAAAATTATATATATATGAGGGGGTCAGATAAATCTTGCCTGTCGGATAAAGCACAATTTGACGTATTATTTGATATTGAACTTTTTTGAAATTAGTTTAAGTTCTTGATAATTAGATTGTGATGAGTATCGTATGGACTTCATAGGTAACGTCTGGACAATACGTATCGAGGCTTCCCAGTCTCAAATGCACCTTTCTTCCTTCTGGAGAACGCCAACCCCCAAGGCGACGCGACTAGACAATATCCGTCGTATTAACGAATTTGTATTCCTTTGTTGCGATAAGGTAATTAATGGCGAAATCAAATGACCATTTTGAGACAAATCATGATAGTCTAAGCTTATAGAAATATAACTCAAAGCATGAATTCGGTAAGGTTCAAACATTGTTGGGATAAACGTTTACTGTCAGCAAGTATGTATGTGAACGCAGACAACAACTACAAAGAAATTTATGATCTTCTGTGCGGGCGCCAATAAACAGCGTTATCGCATTCATGAAATAGCTAACTTTTTATGTTTATACATTTATTGTAAAGATAAAGAGTCAATAAATGTACTGATTTAATATGTACTCCATCGTTGTGTTGGCGAATTACATCGCCGTAGAGTTTATTACACGACTGTGATATAAAGCATACAGGCACTGAAGATATAGTATTAAGTGGAGGTGCAGCTGTATATTTGCTTGTTTAAATGAGATTTATTTAAAAATGGAAACCAGTATCGATACTTTGCGTTCGTTTATATAGAGTACAGCTCACTGGTAGTTGCGTATTCAAAGTATACATGTACATCACCAAACTTTAGATAAGTTCTACTTCCCGACACTTAAAGCGCACGGCAAAAGAACAAAAAGCCGACATACTAATTCTGGGATCGAAGAACTTGATGTGAGTAGGAGATGTATTTATACTTAATATAGTGTCGGTGAACAGTTTTAGTTCTTATACGTGTAAAAAAAAACAAGCTGAAACTCTAGCTGCGTCAGCAGGAGAGAACTCTTATCAGCATCACGAGGTCCTTCATATATGGCAAATGACAAATTGACAAAAACAACACAGCACATCACAAAACAACATGAATTAACTCTACCGCTGATAGCCTCTGATGAATGAAACTATGACAAAATTGAAGATATGCACGCGGATACGAATTACTGCATCCACACAGCACAAATCAAACGGTTATAAAACGTAAATATCAACAAAGTGAAACTCCAGTTGCGTCAGCAGGAGAACTCTTATAAGCAGCACAAGGTCCTTTATTTAGGCTGGTGACCAACTGCCAAAACCAAAACAGTGAAATAAATGGAATAAAAAAATATATTTATGTCCTTAGTTTTCCCACGAAAGCAACATAAACGTGAAACATGTAAGATCTGATATTCAGTAAATCAATGGTAATCTAAATCGGTATTCGTCCAAAATCTTATTTCAGATTCCCAACAAAACACAACAGGCCTGTCACACAATATTAAATTATTCAATAATTGCTTCAACACGAACCTATACTGTTATAGCTGATTGATGAAATTGCTCCAGATATGCTCTGACTGCGCATGGTTAAGCGTATGGGAGAGAACTGAAAGGTGGTCCGTTAATGCATGTTTTATATCTCAAAAGACGAGTTATATATCACATGTTACTTCACGATCTACAACCTACAAAATCTTAACAAATAATCATAACGTTTGAATGCCACAATTGCAAACGACAACGAAGTATTCTCGATGTGCTTGTTACACTTATCAGTCACGTTTTCCGATTAGTTGTCCTGTAATTGCTTGATGTGTCAAATTGAACTAAATCAAAAACGATACAATGCAATGATATTCTAAATTTTTAGTTAGTTAACACAAAGATAGAGTTGGAAAACAAACAAGCTAAGAGAACTCATACGCTTCTAAATGAATGTGTGTATGCAGGCTTCATATATAATCATAATAGTGTATTCAGTACATAAGGAAAGACATTTGGTAAACCGGTTGGTTATTGTTTACACTCGCGTAAATTAAGTGTCAAGTTTTCGTATCCAGGACACGTGTTATTCTTTATCATAGGAACGTTTAGCATATAATTGCTTAAAGGGACTATGTCAATGAAAAGGGCCTCAAGGGGGTAATTTCTTAAAACAAACTGAACAATAAAGACGCTCTTCGTACGGCCTAGTACTATCGAGCATCATGCTCAATAAAAGAGCATGATGCTCGACCTAAAGAGCATGATGCTCGTTCATTGAGCATCATGCTCGTTTATTGACGAGCATGATGCTCGATCTTATAAGCATGATGCTCGGCCGAAAGAGCAAGATGCTCGTTTACTGAGCATCATGCTCGTTCATTAAGCATGATGCTCGATCTTTCGAGCATGATGCTCGTTTCTATGAGCATGATGCTGTCTAAGATATTAAAGACCCTAATCGTACTACATAATTAATTTGCCAATCGCATTTATAGACTGTTCAAAGAAACAACGAACCATATTTTAAATTGAGAATGCAGTAACTAACAATGAAATTCGTGCCAAGTAACTTACATGGCACGTTTACCGGTGTGGCGTGATTAATTAACGTTTTGAATAAGACTACAAATTATTGGGAATAACACGTCGTTCATATTGGATTATAGCCCAGAGATGATATTCATCAAACTGCTAATGCAAATCTAACCAGAAGTTGCCTTTCGTTTATAAATATCAAACATAATGTTATGCGTGACTATCAAGGAACATTAAGTGACTTATCACTAGTACAAAACATTTAAATGAATATCGATCTATAATTGAATCCGACTCATGCATATATATGGCTTTTAAGATTTTCAGAAATATACGTATTAGTTATCGACGTTAATTAGTACAGGCCAGTGCGGTGGGCATCAAAACCGTAATGAAACGAGATCGTAAATGCAATCGCTAATGTTAACGATGATCACATACTAAACAACTCACGCCTTCTTCGGAGTATCAACAATCTCTTTATGATTAAACAACACGTCTAACGGAATGTGCAGAGTTTCGAATACGAGTATAGAAATCTCGATAACAATAATAATGCCAACTAGCTAATGAGGGTAATAAGTTACGGGTGTGAGGAAAGGCGTGTATAAGCTATTGAGTCCAGTCAGTATAGCTAAAAAAGGGCCGAACCTAGAACTAATTGCAACATAATTTCTTCTTTCATTTTCAGCAATCTACATCTATCTAGTTCCTGTGCAAAAAAAAGTCCCCAAGAGTAACTGTTTCCATTATCAAGATTTTTTCTTTTTTGTCAATAGGGTATTCGAAATATTGAAAATGGTTTGCTATATATTCAGTTTAACAGAATAAGTATACAACACTGGTTGACAACGCAGTAACTCTTAATTTGACAACACATCAGCACCAATAATATGGAACACTTTACAATCAAATGTATGAAGTAAAACATAATTTATGTGCATTTTGTACTTCCGAAATAAGTATTTTGGGGTAAAGTTACCCCACCCACTAATACATGTTTTGATTTTGGAATAAATATACTAAATACTGATTAACACATGATTAAATTGGTGTTTACATCAAAATAATGATTTAATTTGACATAATTAACACATATATTATATAATTTGCACAAATACAAAATCATATAATAAATTTGAATTGTCAAGATATCGAACAAAATGAAATGTAACACTAATGTTATTTGAAAATTCAGAAGCCATGTAACTGAAAGTTTACTTTTTATACACAGTCGCTATTGATAAGAAACATAGTTTAAAGTCTAATATAACATGAAATCAGTTTCCACAAAGTCTGTGTAAAATATATTTGCTCTACGAAACAGTTTTATTTTTCAGTTTTTCTTGCCTTGGCACGTATAAGTCGAAATTGCGCCTTCGAAATTCATGTTAAATATAGGAATAAGTTGCGCATATTACTTTAAATGTGCTTCCTTTATTCCATAGCATCGTTTGAATAAAAAGCCCTCTGTCAATAAACTAAGATGTATAGATATCTGCAATAATCAGCCAGTGACGTCAAATTCGGTCTCTAAGTGGCTGCAATCACTATGTTTCCATAGGGCATCTGCAAGGGCGCCTTAGTTCTCGAGTAATCCAGAATTGTCAAAATGGTACAGATGATAGGCTATACCGCTGAGCTCAAAGTGGAACATATCATCAACATTATTGTCAGCAACTGTGGTCAATATTCGAAACAAATAATTGTGTATCAAGCAAATTAGCAAATGAAGCAAATTCATCTGCGAGGCATTCAAACAAAGATTTTCTATTATAAATGGCAACTCGTTACATTATTGCCATTACTACTTTTATTGCAATTAAAATGCTAGCAACGTTAATCTATATAATACAAACATGCAAGGAGTGATTTAAAAAAAAAAATTTATGTTGTTATATATTCTGAGTCTTTGAAACATTGATGTTCGGTTCGAATCATTACCATACAATGCATATTGTGCGTTTTTTTTCTTCAAATTTCATGTATAGCCATCGATGTTTTTCCTTTGTACTATTATTTTCTATTATTTTTATTAATATAGGTGTATATTCTAAACATCGATGAGCGTGCTCCGAATAACGGTTCTTTAAATGTGTTTCTTGCTAGGTTTATATTAAATGCAATATACTTGTGCTTCGTTAGTAGTCATTACGTCCATCCATATTTATCTAGTATAAACTGATAAACTTGCCAAACCTTTGTTCTATACTTAAAGTATGTATATTATTTGTTTATATCACGATAAACATGTATTGTTTAAGTGGTCGATTTCTTCACCTTTGTTTTATGTGATGGTGTAATAACTTGTCTTCACCTTTGGAAAAAACATTTTCCACTGCAGTTCCAGCCATGTCTTTTATAATTGTTCCCACAGCAGAATCCGCCAACACGCCCGTCTCGATTTTCCTTACTTTCTTACCGGTTTCATCAAACGGATTTCTTTTTCTAAGATATTCACATATTGTTATCATATCCTGTTTATCCTTGGTTGATCGAGGCCTTCTTACTTCTTGTGGTATTCACTGTTTTTGGTATATTGTCTCTGTGAAGTTCTGCATGGCATTGTTCATTTGCAGTTGATTTGCCATAGACAAAAACCATTGTGTTCGTTGAGTGTTTGTAAAGCCTCCTCCGCTGTCAGATTTTGATGATCCCCCAGTGTCTACAAAAGTCCCAAATCCATTACTTACCACAAGGTCTGGCGCGAACTCCATTTTGCTGGCCACTCGAAAACATTAAGCTTACAAGTAGATACTTGGCCAGAAGTTTTTACCAGACATGAGGACCAGTTTTCTGGTCATTTTAATTGGACCTCATACAGTTTTACTGGCTTTTGTCCGGGGTCTGATGAATTTCTTGGAGAATGAATTCTCCCAAGGATCTGTTCAATGAATAGATCAGTTAACAAGCCTGCCCAGTATCGTTTGCATCTGATATCCATCACGAAAAAAGGCATTGATGTAGATGTAGGCACTTTTTAAATAAAATTTATGACCAGATGCTGCAAAAAAAGGAAGCATTTTCGTCTGGACAACCTGATGTAAATTACAGTTCTGGTTCTTTCAGCTCGTAACAAATGCTGGAGTATTCTTACCATATGCTGAAGTCAGCCACGAGTTCCTGGTAGAACTGCTTTTTTTTTCAAATTAGTAAATGATGTCTGTGGTAGTCTTACTTTGCATGACTGAATGTTTGTATTTGGGCACTTGATCATATAATATTATATTGGTCAGTTTGTTTAGCTGAAATCTTGCAAAATATTAAATTCTCGTCCTGATAAAGTTCATGGTCATTGTCAAAATGCTGGTAAAAATCAGGGTGATATGGTGTAACTGAAAGGTGATTGTGAATTCTTTCTTTAACCTTTTACAGTAACAAATATACTCAAGGCAATCCAGCATATGTCCATGTAAAGCACACTGAAGAGCTTTCACAGACATCATAATGTGGCACAGTGTTTGGGGCGTATTTCGTCTCTAGAACCTCTTGCAGTCCGGATGTTATCATTACCTATACTACCAATGAAACTGTGGAAAGTGCCTAGGCGTAAAACAATATGTGTCAATGGACTGGAATAGTCTTCACAATTCACTGTCAATAGCTTTCTGAAACAGCGGTTAGTCGAATGTTAGAACTGCTGTTTTTACAAACTATTCTGCATGTTTGCACTCGAATAGCATTGTAGAATATATGTAATTAACATCAATAGGACTCATATCGATCATTGGAACAAATGCAATTTTTGATTGTGTAGGGAAAGAGGCGTTTTTGTTTTCAAACATCAGCATAAATCCTGGCCAAGATGGTCTGGCTTGTCTCTGTGGTCATACAAGTACTGCTACTACTACTACTACTACTACTACTACTACTACTACTACTACTACTACTACTACTACTACTACTTCTACTACTACTACTAGTACTTCTACTACTACTACCACTACTACTACTACTACTACTACTACTACTACTACTACTACTACTTCTGCTACTACTACTAGTACAACTACTACTACTACCACTACTACTACTACTACTACTACTACTACTACTACTACTACTACTACTACTACTACTACTTCTGCTACTATTGATGTCCGTACTGACCATAAACAATATTTTTTAGTAAACCTTTTATTTCTTATGCATCAAACCCCTATTAACTCATTGCCTGTGAATGGAAATTTAGTCTACTTTTACTTTAAACATCCGAAATATGAATTCATTATACATGGATTAGCAAAGGAAATCAATGTTAATAAAGCCCGTCTCTTTTTCATCCCGAGCATTTGAAATAACTCTTCCTCGGGGAAGTATACTCATTTAATACTAATGCCATTATAACACTGTAATATTTCGGGCAACGCCTTTCGTCAGTTAACCGTGAAACACAATTGTAACTAAATTATGTGAGCAGCAATTTTGAGCAGCAGTATTCGAACTCTGATTCAAAATGGCTGCTCACATAATCTAATTACATTTGTGTTTCTCGGTTAAATGATGACGGGATACTGGTCATGGACGTAATTCCGGCCTGTACGTAAATATTCGGCCACCCTTCAAAAAGCGTTTTTGCGATATAGATTAATATTGTTTTAAAATTATTAGCAAAAGAACTTTCTATAGCAACAGATTTCTACAGATTTCTCGAATACAGTAAGAATATCGTTATTTACTTTTGAATTGAAATCTCAGTATCATAACAGGAAAAATTAAGTCACACGGGGAAACTGACGTCATCATACGCATGCAAAAGGTACCTGTCCCATTTATAGTTAGCAATTCAGTAGACAAATCGGCCTTTGACTATTCGGCCATTAGACCTCTCGATCCATATCATGAATGACGCGTTTGTTATATTTCATAAATGTATATTCATATTAATAATATCTATATTTAATTGAATAATATATTCGCTATTTTCTTCATTTCAATTATAACTGTTTACTTACTCGCATAAAACGCATAAACCCGCACAAGTGAAAATTAACAGCTATACACTAAGATTTTCAAATTGAATAACCTCCCTTGAATAGAATTAAAGGAACTTTAATGTTATTTATAGTTCACGTCACCATTGGCTTCAAATTTAAAAACTTGTTTACTTTATTTTTGACATAAAATTGATGGTTAAACAAAACAAACACAATATAAACCAGCAAAAGAAAGAAACGAAACCATTTGCAGTTTACCATTGCCAACATTGGTTTAAGTTATACAGAATTTAAGTGGGGTGGGGTGGGGGGGTGGGTTACCGGTTAAAGAGAGTCGTTTTTGTAGGATTTGTTTAGTCCAAATTGTAATTTTTGTAAACCTTGCTCGTTACTATATAGATAAGGACATTTATTAAAAACAACTATTTAGTTATAAACATTGCAGAGAAATCTAAAATGTGGCCGATTTTTTACGTACATTTGAACTAGGTAAATTGACTTTTTTACGTTGTTATTTCCGTTTATTTATTTTCCTTACACTCGTCCATACTGATTTAAACATACACATTATATGAGTTTTGAATCCAGTATTATTGATGTGAAGTTTAATTTTGATCAGTAGTGTACAAGGTGAGATTTCAAACAAACAACCCCCAAAGTGACCGGAGTTACGTCCATGACCAGTATGCCCGAAATATTTATTAAAAGTGTTTTGACATTATCATTGAATGCATTTGTTTCTCATAATATTTCGTGGAAAAACTACCATTTCCTATAATAGTCGCTCTGGAACAAAAGGAATTGTAATTTAGATTTACAAACATGAAATTTGATAATTTCGATTTAAATTTAATTTTACAGAGCTTAATTTTATTTGTAAATGCTGATAAACATGGTATTTTATAACAATGTATTTAATAGCAAACTTAATATAATAATAAATATTTATAACATTTCGAAATGTTTGACAATAAAATACGTCGTTATCAAGCTATATCATGTTCAGGCCCGATTTTCTAGAAATAGAAATTTCAGAGTAATATTAGGTCTTTGTTCGTATGCAATATAAATTTAATCTAAGCATCAATGGGTTGTAACCATTGCTTAAAATATTCATGGATTTCCTTAATATGAATCTATACCATACACAGCGCTTATCGCTACATGTCAGTGTGTTGAAGAAATTTGACTGTCATCATGAAAGCAAAATAGGCATTTAAAAATATAGGTGTGCAATACCCTCAATTAAATTAAATCATTCATGCAGAAAATGTCCATTCCTTAATACCGGCCATGTCGCTCGCAAAATGCATGTATAGTACGTGCTTTATTACCATTAATAATAACAGAAGCACAGCTGTCAAATGGTCAAATGCTCGGCAATAACGAACGGTGATCCTGTCGGTATGGTATTCAAATGCGAAAGCAATATCCGATGAGTCTTCAGTGTGATGATTAGTTTAGGTAATTTGTATCAACACGGTGAGTTGTGGCACGAACTGGATGCTAACACAAAATTAACCATCAGTTTCGATATAATTATAAAATTTGCATATTTAAATAGCTGCGGGGACATTGCGAGTCTTTATTTAAATGATTCTTACATTTAGACGGTTGCTCTTGAATGTTTTAACTATCGTTTTGTTTCTTACAAATATGAACCTTTATAAACTACATTTTATATACGGTATGTTCTAACGAAATAGTTTGGCATTACCCAATCAATAATATTCAGTTTGGTACATATAGCTTTATTACATACCCGCTACATAGAAAGAACGATTCAGTTATCAAATACTGTGTCACTTGATATCAGGTAAATTATGAATGATACCGTTAACGAATAACATTATAAAACTCAGAATAAAGTCCAACCAGGGACTTCAATGCACAACACTGTCATTTCACTCAATTTTAATATTTCGCCCTTACGGGCTTTATCAAAATTATGAATACAATAAAAAACTACATCCCTGCAGTTCACAACAGGCCTGTCACACAATATTAAATTATTAAGATCTTGCTTTAAAACGCGAACCTATACTGTTAAATCTGATTGATGAAATGGTGCCCGATGTGCTCTGGTTGACTGCGCATGGGAGCGAACTGAAAGCTCGTCCGTTTATGCATGTTCAATAAAAGACGATTTATATAGTACATGTTACTTCACGATCTAGAACCTACATGATCCACCCAAGAAATTATAACGTTTTAATGCTAAAATTGCTAACGACAACGAAGTATTCTTGATGTGCTTGTTACAATTATAGGACATGTACATGTTTTCTGATTAGTTGTCCTGCAATTATGTGATGTGGCAAATTGAACTAATTACAAAAAATACAAGGATATTCTAAGGTGTTAGTTAGTTAACAAATAAAGCGAATTGGAAAACAAATAATTTAAGAGAATTCGTACAATTTTAAATGAATAGGTGTATAAAGGCTTCATATATATACTAATCAAAACTCCTAACGCATCACATGTTATAAGCTCCTTTTAATACATAGGATAACGCACAGACAAAACAAGAGAGGTTTCCATTTCTTTTGACACGGTTACCACTTTTGTTATTTCCATATGTCAGCGATGCACTGCGGTACTGAATGCAAGAGGATGACAAAACCGTTACTGATGTGTGTAATTGTTTATTTTGTTCTTTTTGCGCGTTATTGACCCATACCTCATTTTGTACATTGGTCTTTGCAATTTTATAATTGGAACATGTTTGCATATCGATACATCGTGTTTTAATTACCTGTAACTGTATGTGACAGTTATGTTATATTTTATATGTATTAACAGGGGCTTTGAATATGTCATGCGATAGGAGTAATTAGTATATAAACATGTATTCGTGTAGACAGCGCAAGAGACAACGAATGTGGTAAACCATTTTGGTTAACATATTGTTCCCATAATATGAATTCAGCGTCAACATTTGTTATCCAGGACAAAGCATTCTCCTTCATCGTAGGTGCGTTTGGCATATTATTATTTGAATCCTAATTATTGGTCGCTGGCTAATGAAATGTGCTTGTACAACAAAAGAAACCAATAATGATTTTATCATATTCTATGAATTCTTAATCTATAAAGACGCCCAAATTATTTCCAGGACCATAAATATCTGCCGTCCAAACCAATCTCTGTTTGAGATGTAAACATGCAAGTTCATGTTAGCTGAATGACAATGTCGTCTTGCATATAAATCGTTACAAATGACGAAAGCTATCAATGTCATGTGGCGTCCATACATGATGTAATTGACGCGCAGCGTTATTATATAAATTCGCTGTCTGGGTTTATGTAGTGAATAAAAGTTGCAATTTATGTCCATCTTTAAAGTAATTTTAACCGATCATTGTCGTTACAAGATTCGTGAATGTTTGCATAGGTTTGAAGCAGATGTTATTGTCTGATCTGCTACGCCACTCAGCTAAAAATCCGAATATTAAAAGTCTTCGCTTTCACAAACGTTTAGAAAATATTAAATGCTATACTTTTATGTATTTACTCACGCAAGATTACATAAGGGATAATACACCGCCATGTGCGTTATTCAGTTACACTGGCGATTTTGACATAAAAAGATAATCAATTTTTAATACCCAAAGAATGGATTCTTCAGCGAAAATTAATAAAGTGTGTATAATTGAGACAACTCATGCAGACAATTAATAATTGCTTGAACATACAGATATGCGACTAGGTGCATATTTTTGCTTTAGTTAAGCAATTTTACAAAAACGTTTCTCTGACGATCCACAGTCCATATCTCACAAATGTGGCAGTATGGCCACCAATAATAATGAAAACACTAGAAATATGCTGACGTCTGAGTTGCTAGTTCCAATCAGAGAGGACGCTAAGCAGACTGTGCGGGAGATTAAGAAGCATAATGACATTGGTGTGGCCATGGTCTATACAATCTTCACAGATTATCTGAATAACGCTGATATTGTAGACGAACGTATTTGTTATTTTTGTTTTGTTTTGGTGATTTGTGTTATAATTAAAGGTGTTACGATTGGACCCCATTATGAAACGGTTATTAAACGGTTTTAATTAAAGTATGTACGTGTGTGAATATCCTTGAGACATGCACCGTCTCAAGAATTTCCAGTAATAATTAGTTGATGCATGTATAATGGTATATACTTCATGGCCTAAACATGACTGAGACATGTATGGTAAATGTTTATTACTTATATGCAAACTAATGTAACGTTCACGTTACTGCACATTATTAATTGACTTTATAATATTTAACGAAAATCTGGTCAGTTTGTTCGCTTGATACAATGTAAATCTCGCCAATAAATTTCAAAACTCGGCCAATACGGAGAAAAAAACCCAGCCAATATGGAAAAACGCGGCCAATACGAGATTCAGCCAATCATAATTCAGGGTTAGCTCGGCCTTATACCATATGTCAAATTTTTGACGCTATTTTCAAAACGCTCAGAATAATTAACTTTTTGCGCTTTGTATTTTTTACTAATCGTTTCTACATGCAGCACTCCCACAAAATTAAGTGAGCTGGGGCAACGTTCGTACTTTTTAATGTATTGGACCAAGTCTACCGAGTGACGAATCATGGAATCATGAAGACGTCGACCACGGAAACCTTGATTTACATCCCTTGAAGTATTTTTCAATTTAGCGTTTGCTTATATAAACATGATGAAATTATTTATTAATATTTGGATTAAAATTAGATTGGATACACCTCAGAAAGGGAAGGGAATCGGCGAGTTAGCTGAGCGTTTGCTCTGTCAACTCGCCGACATCATCTTCACTATGACGTCGACCACGAAAACCTTGATTTACATCCCTTGAAGTCTTTTTCAATTTAGCGTTTGCTTATATAAACATGATGAAATTATTTATTAATATTTGGATTAAAATTAGATTGGATACACCTCAGAAAGGGAAGGGAGTCGGCGAGTTAGCTGAGCGTTTGCTCTGTCAACTCGCCGACATCATCTTCACTATAACGTCGACCACGAAAACCTTGATTTACATCCCTTGAAGTCTTTTTCAATTTAGCGTTTGCTTATATAAACATGATGAAATTATTTATTAATATTTGGATTAAAATTAGATTGGATACACCTCAGAAAGGGAAGGGAATCGGCGAGTTAGCTGAGCGTTTGCTCTGTCAACTCGCCGACATCATCTTCACTATGACAAGAGAGGATTCAGCTGAAAGAGGCTGGTGGAAGGCTAAACGTAAGGAAAATTTGAAAATTTTCTTAGAACAATATTAAGTTAATTTCACATCTAGGCGTCGTCTTCAACTTTTTAAGAATGGACTTTTAAAGAATATTCTTCAAACAAAATGATTTGGTGAATTATACTTTTAAATGTATATTTTCTGGAGTCAGAGTCTATTCTTTATTCTTAAGATTAAGAATAATTAAAGAATTGGTGAATACTGACAGGTTTGCAAGACTCGGTCGGATAGCAGTGCATAACGATTGGTTGTGTTAAACCTTTTGCGACTTTCTCGATAACACATGTTTAGCAATTATTTTATGTACTGTTTGGTTATTATATTTCACAATACAAAGTTAAAAGAATCAAAATATTGTTAATAATGTAAGCTGGTGTTGTAACATTCTATTTATATCGAAACAATAATTATGATAGTTCTAACTTGTACTATTTAAACTGAAAGATGCTGCATACTATTTCTATTTATATCGAAACAATAGTATTGATACTATTAAAACCGATATATGTTGCATACTATTATAAAGTTAATTAATAAATTGTCATTAATTAGTTGAATTCATATTGTACTTATTATTAGGCTTCAGACAGCCTTACTAGCACTGGCATGTACAAAGCTGCAAAGATGCAAATGTGAATCTTACATTAAAGGCACAGGATCCGCTTTGAATTAACAATTAAATTATGTTTGAAATCGGAAGAATATTAACAAAATTACGATATTCCACTGAACAAGAATATGTGCTATATTGTGAATGACAATGACACACAATTCACATATTTTCAGGAAATGGATTATCCGATCATTATCTACTCACTTAAATTGAATAAAGTGTTTTTTGATTAAGAAACGTTATACTTTTCGAGTTACAGGTGACACAAGTCCAAAAATGGTCCATTTAAGATCTTTGACAAATCTGCACGAAAATACCCAGTTACGATATTTAACAAGTTACCATACTATATCTTATTGAAACGATCTCCAGGTGCACAAGTTCACATGCTGATGAAAACGTTGATAAGTGTCATCACTCTAGTATTTATACTTCTTGAGATACAAGCGACGCTAGTAAAAAATGTCCAATTTTGCTAAAAATTGGGCCATAGCTCCGCTGCTCTATCACAAGCTGCCCAAAATACCCAGGTGCATAAGTTCACACGCTGATGAATATGTTTATTACGTTTCATCTGTCTAGCCGTTACAAGCGACATAAGTCCTAAAATGTCCTTTTTGCTAATGCAAAGGACCATAACTCCACTGATGTCGGAACAAACTGCACCAACCCGCATGTTAATGCAGCTTGGCTCCGAGAATATTGAACATTTATAGGGTGAAATGAAGCTGCATGTATCTAGAAGAAATGTGTTTTTATTGTTAACGCAAATAAAGCAGTCATAACAAAATATTGTGCTTTACTTTGGATGAATAATCAAAGTTGATCATTGTCTATTATCCTGTCCGTTGATGATTGTCAACGATCGCTTAATGCATCTTTTAATTTTGTCTCAATAGAACAATAACAATTTTGTCATAAATGTTAAATACATTTAAGAAATAATTGACGGGTAACTGTTGGTTACTGCGGCAATAACCAACGGTTTGGAATTCCGATGCGTATGAATTAAACCACGGTAGCCCGAGTGGTTTGATAACAAGCATCGGAACGACAAACCGTTGGTTATTACCTCAATAACCGACTGTTACCCGTTAATTATTTCGATTCTAACACGATCTAATATAAAATTCGTATTTTTTAAGGTTATGAATGAGAACTACATTTATGTATACTCCGCCCATTTTCTGAGAATTGCATTCACACGTGCGTTTCAGTGACCTCAATAAATCATACCAATTCAAAATGACGTCAGATTTATTGATAAAAATTGAGCGAATAACGTCATACTTATCGATATAATACAGTGAAAATATGATGCTAAAAAGCGCAAATTACAAGCATATTAACAAAATGTAAACGTTTTTGTGAACTTAAGTATAACATATGTAGTACAGGTGTTTGTATTGCGCTACATTATGCAGAAATCACTTGTTTGTCACAATTTACTATCGCGCGTTTAAGCACGTGCATTTTACGAAACAATTTCTTTGAATTTCCGGAACTATTTTCGTAACCTTAGGCGCCGCCCATAATTTGTTGCAGAATAACCCACAGTTATTTTCCTTCTTTATCTATGGACCACTAGCCGAGTGCCGTGGTAGAATTAATAATATTAAAATCATTCACGTCCGCTTTGTAATATGCTGTTTTCTTTGGAAGACAAATGTACACAATGTTTTACCCTGCTACTTTTACGGAACAAATAAAAAGATAAGCAACATATTTTTGAATTTATATATATATTTTTTTAATCAAATGTTGCAAAATGTTGTTATTGACTGCTCCGTCTGATATTTAATTTGTCTATGTGGGTATAGCCATGCTTTTAATAAAATGCCAATTAATAACGTGTACATAGGCACAATACTTGTGCTGGAATGTTTAAATAGATATATACGTGAGCACATGCAAATCTGTAAAAGCAGTGCTTTAAACGTAGTTTATACATACGTACGTGAGCAATCATATAAAAACATGTTTGGTTTCTTTACTTTACTATGCGTCTACACTTTGAATAGGAAATGTGATTTGATTTTAAGATATCCTTATTCTCTTTTCGCTTTTTTCATTATATTTACTGTACACTGTAAATAATAAATTAATTCACAAGGGTAAATAAAGTTACTAAACATCGTTAATGTCTTTTCCTAAGGTTTTGAAAATTACTGTTTTAGAAGCTACAGCAATTGGATCGGTCAATTATTTTTTATTGTCACTGTTGTGCATAACATTCTGGGGAAACACAACACTTTTCTATACTAATATGTTTAGAAAATAAGAAAATAGATTTTTATTTTGTTTTGCATCAATTGATTCTGTTTTTATTTTTATTATTAAAAATGTGAATATTGATGAAAATGAAATGATACAACAGAGTATTTTATAAACCAAGCTTTCAAAAAATACATTGCTTCAAACATCATTTAGAAATGTGAGACAATCAAATAAGGCATTACGAAGCTTTTTCACGTTCACTTATAGAGAATACTGGCGCAGTGCTTAAATCCGTCACATTTGTGAGGTATTTTTATAATAGTTTCAAAAGTAGTTAATCAATCGACACACAACTTCACATAAACCAAGTTAGGTGTAATGTGCATTTTCAGGCGTGTTTAGGTTAAATTTCAAATACTCGGCACAGGAAAAATAATCATCGAAATTAATGGCCTAAACAGACTAAAAAATTTAACTTGGGAGTGCCTTAATCCGCCAACCCTCTTCAAACTGCTTGAAAATAATAATTTGTTGATTAAATCCGTTTTTCAAAGCAATTTTTAAAAAAGTTTAAAACAAAAAAGCACCTTTGTTACATTTAACTATTGTTCTTATTCAAACTGTAATACTTGGCAGTTCGTTGTTTGATGTTTATGGTTTTTCAATTCGTGAAAAACGTCTTTATATTTCTAAAATTAGATCATTTGTATAGATTTGAAACCAGAGATCTATTAAACACATATTTATTGATAGATATTTTGTAAAACTGAGGATAAAGTATAGCGCTCTTTACAAATTTAACAAAAATTCTGTACATGTATTTCAACGTCATTTTCCTTGGTTTTCAACGCTTATGCGCATTCTATTTGTATTGGTTGTAACGCTTAATAGCGTTGATTATGTATTGAATTTCTCACCACATCACGAAGAGAATTTGTCAACGTCGTTAAGGAAAGTGCCTGTATTGACTGAGATCAACAAAAAAGTAATCACCGTTATATAAATGCTTATTTGGATGGGTTTGCGGATTTAGGACAGTGGCGGATTTAGGCACTGCGCCAGTACTTGGTAAGTGTTTATTTAGCGAGGCTTAGAAAACCTGTACCATGAGCTTTATCGAGTGGTTCACGTTTTCGTACCAGCAAATAAACTTATTTTCATTCAACCCTTACCTAGTATAATATTTATTCATCATTTTCTAACTTAATTTTGAAAATTCACGAAAGAAAACACACTACATAATTCCGAAAAGCATAAAATGACGTCACAAAAATCAACAAGATGACGTCATTATAATGCGCGCCTTTGCTTTATACGACAGTGTTGAAATAAAGCAAAGTTTATCCCACGGGGTGTTATTATGGTCAATGCCAGCGTGATGAGGCGATAAAAAATAGTACGTAAATATCTTAAACATGAAATTGTTATGTGTATTTATTTTAAAACGCGTATCTAGGAATACAAGGTTTAGAGTTGATTGCCCCGCAAATCATTAGGCCTTTGTCCAGGTGCAATCTCAGATTATTTTAAGCACCGCTGGGCTGTTTAAAATGCTTAAATTATTCATGAATTTTCATAACATGGATCTACACTGTAACCGCTGATTTATGCAAATTGGCTCCGAGAATTGTCAACATTTATAAACTGAAATCAAGTTGTAGGTGTCTATAAGAAATGTGTCTTTTAATGTAAAAGCAAATAGAATCGCCATGTTTAAATTTTCTAATACCACTGTATTGATTGTGGCTGATAATTGCCAACAATCCCTTAATGCGTCTTTTAATTTTGCCTTAGGCAAATAATATTTAGTTCTAAATGCTAAATGTACTTTAATAATAAAACGCGACACAGTCTGTCTTGTTCCGAGCAATGCATTCAAAATGTTTATGCAATATTCGACGTGAGATCAGTGGGATAATCATACTAAGTAATGATATAGAGAATACATGGTTAGTGCCGGGATGGAGAAAGTTTATCCGGTGAGGCTTAGAAAATGAAAATAGGGCGTGCTTTAGCGAGCCCTATTTTTGTTTTCGGGCCGAACCGGATAAACTTTCTCCTTCCCGGCACCTACCGTGTATTCTATTTATCCTGATTTCTATTCAATTAAATTAAAAAAACACCAAACACTAATTAAAGTTTTGAATTTAAAAACATTCTAGACGGACCTCGACTTAATAACTCGCTTGCATGAATGCGTACTACCCGGAAAAAATAGTTCTCTATTTCTTTTCAAAAAGCAAAAGTAAAATATTAATAAATCTGATTTGCTGATGTCAGTACGACATGAAAATGACGTAGCAAATTTGTTTTAAACCAGATTATATTGGTTTTTAAAGAGTTAAATTACGTCACACCAACTACGTCATTCATTTTGAGGTGTAAGTTTACACAATGTAGTCAAACGAGAACGCGAGTGTTTTTCAGTTTAAAATAGGCCTACATGAAATCGGAATAAATATTTAGTATTTTTGTGTTTTGGATGGAGTATATCATGCAAGAGCATTCAGATAAAATGTGTATGGAACATTTGCCTCGAATGGAAACGGTGAGATTGATCCCTTTTCAATTTTTTACGATTTACTCGGATAGTTGTGGGTGGAGGACAGTGTAACTGAAAGTGAAATAAATCATAAAATGTTTAGTTCTACGTTAAAATTTTGATAACTTTTTTTCATTTCTTTTCATCGGAAATTTATATAAAAGGTTATTTCTTTGATGAATATGCTCTGTTGGTTGACCAAAGAAAGTCTATCCACAAAGAATAAACCGCTTGCATCAGATTCAAGTGTGTTGAAATGGAATGGAACTGGAAGTTGTTAACCAGTTAAATGGAATGTGAGGACAAACAACTCATTTGTTTTTGAACTCTGTCAAACCAGGCAACACAAAGTTTGTATCGATGAAAAACTCTGGTAAGTAGACTTTATGCTGTGTCATTCTCGACAATGTTGTTATCCGGTGCGTACGAATACCTATTGACGGTATATCACAGTCACGTGATCTACTGCCGGATATCAACATGTTTATACGGTCACCGCTTTATTAGGTCACTGTTTGGGTTAGTAGCAGGATAAATCAATATTGCTGTATGACAACAGTATTAACAAGGAATAAATCAACTAGCACTACCGATATAAAATATTAATCTCATTTAGAACGGCTAAGGGCATCTGGTTATGCTGTAATGTACTTGGCCTTACCATAGCGAACATTGATTTGATTGGTCAATTCGGTTTCAGGGATTCTGTCTTATAGTCAGTCGAACCCTAGCCGATAATGATGTGGAGATTAATTACCTTAACACATCATCTGGACGGGATCGCAGACATAATCTGTAAATGCGGCGGATATTGCCTGTCGTGTCGCCTTTGACAATGGATTAGGGTTTCATAGTCGATAGGTACTGTACATGGATGACTAGTGATTAGTATAGACTTAATATGTATAGAAACGAGTATATGAAAATCGAAATAGCATCAATCCCATCAGTATACAAATTGAACTAAATTCAGAATTGTGTCAAATTATTGAATAACTCAACAATGGGTAAATATATATTCGGATTGCTAAACATTCGATTTGCCTATGCTATTTTTGTTTGCGGAAGAAGCATTTACTCTGCTTCTGTTAACGAACAAATAAAATATCGGCAACATATATTTGGATGTATGTATTATATTTAATGTTGCAATCTGTTTGTATTACCTGGTCCGTCCAAAACTTAATAATTCTATATAGGTATATACCTTATTTTTATAAATGTGATTTGCTTTTTCAAATAATATTTTGGTTATTTTTTTTCTCACTAAATGTAGTGTTTGAGTCTGTTTTGATAAGTTTGAGACGTTCGACCCTTCAAAACTTGCATCCAAATAATTACTGAAATACTTAATGAAGCCAACAGTTGGTATGGATAGATATATGAAATAAAATTGATAATATGTGGCAGTTTCAATACGTTAGTAATCAAATTACAAAATGATTGTGTTTGCACTCTAACAGAAATGCGTACAGTTCAATTAATATTTGACAAACATACTTTAATATGTCTGCACCCATTGTTGAATGTTACATCAAGACCAGATACATGTAAAACACAGACAATATTGTGAATTGTCCTCAAATACCGCGTGACATTATTTGGTGTTTACATGTGTTGTTTCCATATAAAATTATTGCGGTGAGGAAAATTGTTTATTTGAACTCTAATTATTTTACATAAACCTGACAATGATATGTACGTTCATGTCTTTGTGGGCTGTGGGTGTCAGTGTGTGCATGCACTTTGCTATTACAAAATATTAGTGCCATGCCATTCAAATTCAGTCTTATGATGCTTGTTGCAAACTTTTCTTGCACGTTTATATTTGGCTGTTACGTCCACTATAAACTATACGACTCATATTAACGATCTTTATTGTACTAAGCAGTCGTATATTTAAATTTTATAAAACCAATAAACAACTTCAAGCACAACCAAACAAACATACATGTTTCTACATTATCCTGTCTCTAACCATATTCCAGGAAAAGAACGACATGCATTCACATGATGTAAAAGACAAAATCCAATTACTGGAGACGTCGGTCAATATGGATTCACTACGACTTGTTACATTCATGATGCAATGCCTTATCAAAACAATTACTTTATCTTCCCTTGTTGGAAATTCCACAAATGTCGTGTTTCTACAGTTGTCTCAAGAGTCATTTGTTGAAATAGGATGATGTAGCATTTCCGGAATGCAACAACAGTTAATGATGCTAAAAAAAACACGACTGTAAAGTTAATCGACAAGTACTGTCTCTATCATCGGTTTAATATATTTGCTCTTGTGAATGTAATAAACCAAATTCTTACAAAAACTGTAAAACGATTAAAAATTATATATTGAGTAAAGAACACAAATTATTGTCACATTGTAAATATCAATAAATATTAGACCATATTCTAAATTTATGTGAAACATTGTCAAATGTTTAGATTGTTAATCATGGAGTGTCACAGTTTAAACCAGTTAAAGTTTTCACATACGCCTGTAGTGTTGAAAATGAAACAATAAATTAAATCAGTATAAACTGTAAATGAGAAGGCAAAATCATCCAAAATACACTAATACGTAAATACACTAATAGAGAACATTAATTGTGTAAACGGGAAAGAACACATTATTAAGTGTGTTGACGAACCTTCGTTTAAGTGCTTCATAGAAAGAACAGTCTACAACAACAGACCATTAGTCGGTCATCACGCATTTGAAGCATGTGTATAAAACATCCTATTAAACATTGTCTATTGTTTTCCGTGATGGCTATTACAGTGCTCATGGGCAATGTAAGATTTGGTAAATGTACAGTCTGTTAACAGGATGCTAATAAACAAGGCCAAGCAAACGGTCGACGTGTCTACTTAATTTCCAACTTGGAAATGTTGACAATTGCCAACAACAAGAACGTAATACGGCGTCGTCGAACCCAATTGCATGACATAAAGGACCGTAGGTTGTTAATACGGTTTCTCTGAAGCTGAAGTATATTTTCATATAGCTGATCGTCAGTCGTATAACACAGTTGCTCTATGATCACTCATGGAAGTAATATGTTCGTACATTCAAGTCAATCACGTTCTATGTAGACAATGTAATAACTGTCAGACAACTCTCTTTAGTTGAAAATGGGAATTTTACTGGTCATGTTTGTCATAATATAAAATGGCGACCTACATTACCTTTACTGTGAATATACAATGATGCTTCAATATTTTACGCTCTCTGCAGCCTCCATTCCTTTTCAAAGCCAATTGCCAATATTCTATGTTGCATGGTTCTAAACTACTGTTTTTGTTGAAAAGTACAAGCGTTCGATCGTAAGTGCACAATTCATTCTCGGAAGTGTGAATGCACTTTACAGGAAAAACAAAAGAGAAAACAAGAATAAATGTTCAAATTAAACCACTTCACGGGACAAATATAAGCATCTGAACTAATTAAATGCAGTAGTATAACAAAACAAAAAAGCGTACAAGAAAGGAAAAACAGTGACGCATGCACCGGGGTTCAAACCGTTGAGCTGTGGGTCAAAAGCACCAACCACACGGCTATTCCTTTTTATATATTCATACATGCATTTTTTGCCTTATGTAAGTGATTCACGTGTTCTCAAGAATTTGAAAAAACAACAGAAGCACTCAAAACTATTTCATCCTTTCGCGTTACAAACGCTTTATAATTGTATCAATTTCAACTGATGATTACTCATAAATAAAACGCTATTTCCAGTACATTTCTATTTCAGTGGTGCTATATCGGTCATTTATATACCCTATTCATTTATTTTTGGAATCTGTAACAAGAAGTTTGAAAACTGACCTTTCTTCAGTCTGTAAACAGGCCCCTTTAAATCATACGTTGCAACTTTTTCAAAGTGTTTTACTTTATATAAATGTTAAAAATAACTGTAATCTATACAAAACCGGAGTGTGTACTCATGTCGCTTTAAATATTCACGGTTATATATAAAATGACCAATGTTTGGTTACTATATTGTAAAAATCACATGTGTCCTTGTTGATCTTATTTAAGGACTATATCCTGTTAATATCAAGTCACTAAGAAATATTTTAACATGTTTATGTGGTATATGTGAACTCCAAGTCAACAAGCAGCTTGGTGGTTATTTTATATTTTTTGACGAAAATCGCTTAATTGCTTAAAATCTAAATAAGACATGATAGTTTCAACTTATTTAATTAATTGTGTTTTATGATGTTATTATTAGCATTTACCATTATGGTAGCTTGGTTAGTTGGAAATACCATAAATGGCCTGTTTCCATATGTAGCAAATTTATCTAGCTATCTCTAGGCGTCTTGCTGAAATCGGACAATACATCGGATGATCGGATAAAGGATTTCCGGAATGCAAAACTAGTTACTGATGTAAAAAGCAACACAACTGAAGAGTTTAATAACAGACATGTATTTGGTCTAACAACTGTTTACATATATTTACTGAAGTTTATAGTTCTTAAGGACACTGTAAATGTGTTCAAATTTATATGAGTATATTGAGTGGAAGACGCCAATCATTTTCACATTTTTAATGTCATAGTTTGAAAATTAGATCATATTCAAAATTTATTTTCGAAATAGTGTACTTTTAAATAAAAGTGTTACGTTTAACTCAGTTAGGTTTAAATTTAAACATAATCCCAGCCAGCATGAATATATTGGACCCATATCGGTCCAATATGAGCTACCAGATGGGCCTGTATTGGCTAACCATATGGGGCCAAATGGGATTTTGCAAACTGTTGGTATGGGTCCCAGATGGGTTGCGATGTGGGACCTATGTGGGATCCATGTGGAACCAAGATGGGTCCTATATGGGATACCCATATAGATCCAATATGGGCTTCGATATGGGTCCTGTATGGGCAATCCATATGGGGCCAAATGGGATTTTGCAAACTGCATTTGTATGGGTCCCAGATGGGTTGCGATATGGAACCTATGTGGGTTCCATGTGGACCCAAGGTGGGTCCTATATGGGGTACCCGTATCGGTCCAATATGGGCTTCGATATGGGTCCTGTATTGGCAACCCATATGGGGCCAAGTGGGATTTGGCAAACTGTGTTTGCATGGGTCCCAGATGGGTTGCGATATGGGACCTATGTGGGTCCCATTTAGACCCAAGGTAGGTCCTTATCGGTTACCCATATGGGTCCAATATTGGCTTCGATATGGGTCCTGTATAGGCAACCCATATGGGGCCATGTGGGAGTTTGCAAACTGTTTTTGCATGGGTCCAATACGGGTTGCATTATGGGATCCATGTTGGTCCTATATGGATCCAAGATGGGCTCCATTATAGGCTACCCATATGGGTTCCATGCAAAAAGTGGTTTGCAAATTCCCACTTGGCCCCATATGAGCTGCCCAATTAGGACCCATCCAGGTTTCGATATGGGTCCTCTATGGGCATCGTATATGGGACCCAATTGGGTTTTGCTAACACTGGATGCATGGGTCCCATGTAGGTTCGTTTATGTAAAGGTTCTGTTTGTTATACATACATGATGCATTGCAATATACAAAAAACAATAACTATTCTATGAATGTTACGCACACGCTGCGGAGCATATATATATATATTTCATAATTAAAGTTCATTCTGTAATACAACAACACATTTAATCCTTTCTTACTTTACTTGGATTGCTATTTGCAGAATATAACACTTACTAGTAATTAACATATGTCTGTTGTCGTTAAAGGATATTAAATAGATGTGTTAGTTCCTTTATACATAATGTTAACAGCACAATGCATTTATGTACAACATATGTACAATCAATCACTTGTCGTCTTCATATAAACAGGAAAAATAAACAATCACACACTATTCATGATGACATTTTGGCCTGTGTTACAGAAATGGACCATACCATTTAGATCATATTATCTAGTCTAAAAAGATACAATTCTGTAAAAAAAAAGAGCAGAATACAGCATATATAACAGTTATAATGCATTCTAAAATATACCACCTTGTGTTCATAATATTGATAATATTGTATGTATCAGGCACATAATACAGCATATATAACAGTTTAAATCCTTGTAAATTTCATTTGACAACTGTGTTATCATAGAATCAATACAATGTATTTGTCTGGCACAGAATACAGCATACGTGTATATTATGGTTTCAAATCAATTCAGACATACCATTGTGTTTTCATATTGGCAATATAATTTATATATCCAACCCGCAATACAACATAAACAGTTTCAAACAATTCAGATAGTTGTGTTTTCAAAAGCACAATATAAAAATATATCGTTCCAAATTAGAGTACCGCATAATTATAACCGTGCAATAGTAATTAATTCAAATAGGCCAATGTGTTAACTTATACATATCTATTCAGCGTATATTGAGATATATAGTAATACAATACATTTACATTCAAAATAGACAACTGTCAAGCAATAACAAACACATTATTATTTTTAGTAGGTAAGCCTGTTATTTTGATACATGTCATTGCATACACAATTGTTATAAAACATGTAAGAATGTTCAGAAGACTAAGGCTCACAAACTAATTCAAATATGAAACTAGTTAGTGTTATGTTAATTTGTAAGAGCCACATCTCAATGATACTAACTTGATCATGCATTAATATTCAATGTGTAAAAACGGTTAAAACTTTCCAACATTTAATACCGAGCCTTTATTAAACAACAATTGATTCAAAGCATAAAGCATGATCAAGATAATGTAAAATATAAAGGGGACTGATGTGGTGAAATCAAACTGTAAACAAGCAATTCAAAACTATTGTAAAAAATCGTTCAATATTAAAAAAGTTCTGTTTGTTTAACTGAACCGTTTCTTAAGAATATTAGCATATAATCTTTTTTCTGAAAATATTATAGGGAATATGTGAATTAACAAGAGCTGCCTCAGGACAGTGCGCTCAACTATTTACTACACTTAAAGTCTTTGATAGTATAATATATTATGTCAGTAACTTTACATAATGACCATGAAAACGTATGTGAAATTTCAATTGAATATATGTAGTAGTTACAGAGATATGTACTTGCACACAAACTTCAACCTGAATATACCATGACAACGTATGTGAAATTTCAATTGAATATATGTAGTAGTTACAGAGATATGTACTTGCACACACACTTTAACCTGAATATTTCTAAGTACAAAATGGGTCATAATCCTGCTAAAATGCTGGTCACAGTAATGGGCATTGGCTAGTGACCCTATAATATGACCTCGAAGACATGTGTAAAGTTTTAGCTGAATATCTTAATTCAGCTAAATTGCAGATAAGAGTTATAGGCCTTGATCATTGACCTCACATAATGACTCCGAATACATGTGTGAAGTTTCCATTAAATATCTGTAGTAGTTACAGATATACAAATGTATATACTTGTTGCACGCAAACCTTAACCTGAATTTTCTAAGTACAAAAAGGGGCCTAATTCTGCTAAATTGCAGGACAGAGTTATGGGCCTTGGTCAGTGACCTTACATAATGACCAAGAAGGCATGTGTGAAGTTTCAATAGAATATATTTAGTAGTACTGTAGTTATTTATATATATTACTTATGTAATTGTTGCATGCAAATTTTAACGTGAATTTTCTAAGTACATAAAGGGGCATAATTCTGTTAAATTGCAGGTCATAGTTATGGGTCTTGGCCAGTGACCTTATATAATGACCCTGAAGGCATTTGTTAAGTTTCAATTGAATATTTGTAGTAGTTACAGAGATATGGAATTGTTGCCTACAATCCTTAACCAGAGCATTACGCCGACGCCGACGAACGGGTGAGTAGTATAGCTCAAACTATTCGGTGAATAGTCAAGCTAAAACACATATAATTATTTAAAATTTAAGTCGATGTAATACAATATTTTAGACTATGACTGCAATCATTTCACTCACAGCAATTACAATTGCGTGTATTTTAATTAATGCTAAAAAAAATTAATGATTTGTTTATCAGGCACTTTTTCAAAAAAATCAGGAGTGAGGGCGAATTTTTTTTTATTGAATTTTTTTTTCTCCTACTCTTTTGTAATGACTTATTAAAACAAGTAATTTAGTACAGATTAGAGACAATTTTAAGTTTACAACATAAGCATAATAACAACATAAGCATCCCTTTAATTCTAAATATAGATTTATTAATCACAAACTGTCATGTATGCAAGCTGATGTAAAAAGGCAATCAAGTTGAATGTTCATAATTCACATAAATGCCTTCAAATTGATAGACCATCAGCATTAAAGTATTTCTATTTATAGAATTTAACTTTTAGTAATTCATATTTTTATAACTTTTAAAAATAGGAATTATTTTTGCAATAAATCAATAATTTTGGGATATGAAAATCAACACTTGTAAATGCAGCTGTTATTTTCGTTCGTTTCCATAGGACTTATATTGACACAGATTTTCTTCAAACAATTTTGAATGGTATTGCACAAGCAAAAGCATCTACGAAACAAAAGTTTAAATCAACAAGTAGACGCTAGTTATAAAGGTTCCCAGTCGAATATGACATTTTGTTTCAAGTTGGAAGAAAGTTACTGCAAATACCGAAATCTTTACCGGGTTACTCTTCTTCCACTATTTTTATAATATGCGGATTCTTTTAATTTTAAGCCGCTGCCCATGGGATCTAATTCAATACATCGTAATTGTAGTAATAGTTCTTATGAACGTTTGTGGTGTTTATTCGTCCGAAATCTGTTTCTTATTTACGAAAGGCATTGTTCAAAACCACTTGGTACGAACGGAATATAATATAATGTACATGCTTGTTTACTTCAGAGTCATCACCAGTTATCGCATACAGAAAATAGGCGATAGCAAGTTACCAAAATAATCATAATTCGCATATTGCAATGCGTAATTTTTGTATTTTGTTCGGTAACATGGCCATTAGAAACACTTTCTGCAAAGTTTTATTTTTATGAACATATTTCTGGACTGCTCTTTGAAAAACCCGGGCGCGATCGTCAAAAAATAGTAAATAATTTTTTTTGGGCATTAAACCAAATTCGTGGCGGGCCATAAAAATACGTTGCGGCGATGCCTGAGAGACAAATCATTAATTGTTTTGAGCCTAACAACTACTGGATATAAATATCAAGTGTCAATAACACTGGTAATTATGCATGCATTGTTTCTCTTATTTAGTGTGGTAAGGGCTAATGAGCTTCATTGCTAACTGACTGTCGTATGAGCACGAATTTACTGGACTCCATACAAGATCTGCAATTACTGCCTTGTTAATAGTTAATTGAACTAATCACTGTTTGGTTATCAGAAGTATGGGGTGTTTCACGTTCATTTGTTTACATCCGCAGCATTTTTGGATCACACACACCAACAAGTAGCTTTTTTTCAGTCTCCTCATTGTACGCTTGCCTTGCATTCTTGGTTCCTCGACCTTAACACATGGTTTGAAAGTACAAATTAAAAAAGCATTAAGAAATACATAGAATCCCAGACAATGGGAAACCTGTCAGACAATCAGACGTGTCAGACAAAAAATGATGGTGTCTGACAAAATTTATCACAAACCTTATACATATTATTATTTAATGTTAGTTAGACCTTTGGTTGATAAATAAAGGAATTATTACTGCAACAATCAGAACAGAACAGAACAATACTTTTATGTTCACCCAAGTATATAACGAACACAATTAGGGCAATATAACAAAGCAAACTTGTTAGTAAATTAGTAACTTCCGATAATTTTTACATTAACACAATTGTATAGATAATATACGGGGGTATTTAAATAATTAGATACATAGCCGGAACATATGATAATAATAATAATAATAATATTAATAATAATGATAGCAATAATATGAGATCTATAATCAAAATCAAAATACCAAAATCTTAATGAAATTATCAAAATCACAATCATTATCATATCATAATCAAAATCATCATACTGATCATAATAATCATAATAATGATAATCGTCATAGTTATCATAATCATCATAATAGTAGCATTTAAGAAACAAATAATAGTACAGTTCTATAAGAGCATTTTAATACTAGCACTGGTAAAAATAATTAGTGGTTTGTGACCATAGTTGTGCGGTGATGTACATTCTTTTGCACACGGCGTTTCGGATTGAGAAATTGAAACGACTACGCGTTTTAAAAGGCTTATATTTTGCGTCAGAAATTTAATTCATTCTCAATACTAAAAAGACATTTTGTTGCGAAAGACTGGTTGCGTGAGCGTTTATGGTGTTGGAGCTAGCTTTGTAACGGTTTCAATCAACAACAGTTATTTTTGTCGTGATTTACGCTTTAGTGCACCTGCACGCGACGGCGATGTTGACCACAAAGGCAAGATGGAGGACCTATTATGTGAGGTAATTACTCTAAATCAGCTTTGCATTGCCGGGTTACAATGGAGAATGCCGTTTTCTGCGGGGTTAACATTAAATGACTGATGGGGAAAAAGCAAATTATAATTTGTGTGCTGGATAAGTTTAAATGAAAGTAACAAAAGTATAATTATTAATGTATGTACTAGTACTGCTAGATTAATTAGGATAAAGTAACAATATTGTAGGTAAAATATAGGTATCAGTTGTACTCATTTAGAGTGCAACAATTGTTTCCATTGCGTTAATTGAAATATAGTATCAATATAGCAGGCAAACATATTTAAAATGTTAACACGTGTACTTGAGTGGTACCATTTTGTACTACTCGTATATTAGCATCCCCAGCTAATTTTTTTTATTCCAGATGTATTAATTAAATTATTATCACATTAAAGTGCAAATGAAAACAAACTCAAAACACGTTGAATTATTCAAATATCTCTATTACTTCCAAAGTTATGAGCTTTTGAAGTTGTGAAATTTTCGCAAAATTTTGCCACTTTTTTGGCAAGTTTTATTCTGTAGAAGGCTGATTTCTCAGAAATGTGTGGCACCGACGCCGCTGATATTTTATTATAAATCCTTATATTTTTTTATTTATTGAAATATCTTCATGAAAATTGGTAACCGTATGTAAATTTACGTGCTCTTTTCATTTCTTTGGTCCATTTTGGTGTATCTGCAAGTGCAAACATTTTTTTCCCATAAAAAGTGTGTCCTCTATAGTTTTTTTTTCAATCAAAATGTTAAGTTACGTTGCATTTACATGCCATAGTATTGTAATGTCACTCTTCAATTGCTTTCTTGGTGATTAAAATTCATAAATCTTAGTGAACTTATTTAACATTTAAAAGACATTAAACAAACATGTTGTAAAACATAATACTTTTATTACATATACATATATCAATGGCATAATGCAGATACATTGTCCACTGTCAACTGCTCTAGGAATGTCTGCAAAATGTTGAGCAAGGGAATTCACTTCCTCCTTTTGTGGAGAATTTGTAACTGCCTCATTGGTTTGATTTTCCTGGAACATGTGCTTCTCTGTTGGCGGACCTGGGAAGTTAAGATGATCCGATGCCATCCTGCATTCATCCTGTCGGAGTCAGACTGGCACGTTGCACTTTACAGGGAATAATAATGCACCTGAAAAATAATAAAGATACAGTAAGAAATAATACAATGTAAAGAACAAAGAAATCAAATAATTTTAGAAAATAAAATAAACCTATTCAATAAATTTGTTAAACTTACTATTATTTACGCAAGTATTGGTTATTTGTTTTCTGTTGTCATGATTCCTGTTCTCGTAATATGACTTCAATACATCCATGATACAACCAATATCCTAAACAAATGACATTCTTTACACATACACTTTACAGGTTTATCGACTTCATAAAATTAAAAAATATTAACAATATTCTGAATTATTTAAAGTGTATGAATTTCGTGCATAACAATAACAATGCGCTAGCGTATGAGTAGATAATATGTTTTATAAAACGATGACCGAAATGCTGCCTATCCGAAACTATATGTACAATTGTTTACAAGCATTTTAAGTTTTTAACGTATTTATTTAAAAAACAAAAACCTCTTAGTAACATATACCAGCGAAATGGACAAATATATTTTAAATTACACATACTTAAGCGTTTTTCTTGTCCTTATTGGGGCTTATTTACTGAATATATCGTTCGTTTTTTGCTAATCGACAGAAATTCAAGATGGCGGCCATTGCATCGCCAGAATGTATTTTGGGGTTTTCCTGACCTTTGAACTTTGAACGCAAATGCGGTCGGGTAAACATAAACCGATTTAATCGTAATATATATCAAATTAAAACTTAGAAAGTGTATTTTTAAAGGCTATAACTTTCATTTAACATACCGATTCAGGATCCGACAAATTCATGTAGACTTTGGTCATTTGTAACACTCTTGTTTACAGTCCGATTTTAACGCAAGTTGTATCACCATGAAGGGAAATTGCTCCTCTGATTGGTTAATTTAACTTCATAAATATTCAAATCGATTTACATCACCGCATAACCTGTGGAAAATACCCACCGTCACCAAACCGTGTCCGCGTTGATGGACTCGATAGCGGAGGTGTGAAATCGTCGATAATCCCCATTGTTCTATAATTAAACAATGATAAACAACACTTATCCTGTATGGATTTTCATGAAAAACCGTGTTAAACAGAATTTTATTGTGATTAATCTGATATATGATTCATTAAAATATGTTAAGTGCAAAGCACCTATTTCATCCGATGAAATATACGCCCGTCAGAAAATCAATATCAGTGAATGGATTACTGGATTTTGCTGGGGATGCTACTTATATAATACAGCAATTATTTATATTATATGAGTATAAGTATATAACAATCTTACGTTTATATTAACATATAATTATGCAGTTATCATTTGGTACAAATACAGAATGAAGCTATTATTTACATTGCACAGTTTAGATTTACATGCATATATTTTTAATTAAAGTAAATAATGTGATTAGTATATACATGCAAAAATAAATACATTTGTGACCAGACAAATATTTTGATATATTGATTACACAAGCGTAAACGGTCACTTATATTGAGATAACAGGTAAATACGTTATGCTGTTAACAATAAAAATATATTGAAATACAGACAGTATTGTTACAAACTACAATATTAGAGTTGGTGTATAGCTGGTGGCATTGGTAAATACAGGTAGTTAAATAGACAACTTGCTATCGCTTAAACTTACTGAATATGAAGCGAATAAATTTGCTTGTATTCTGTAATAGTTGTAAGGAATTAGATGTTAGGATTGTAATAAGAGTAGCATTATAAAGATCATGTCCTAAGAATTGTTCTCTTTCAGATTTAAAGAAATCGCAGTTTAGTAGATAGTGATGTTCGGAGCCAACTTGACCAGAGTTACAAAGTCTGCATATTCTTTCCTCAAATACGGTTCCATCGTAACGACCGGTTTCAACTGGGAACCAGTGATTTGCAGTTCTAAATTTAAAGAGGTATGTATATTCAGTTTTTGTAAGTTTTATAAAGTAGTCTTCAAAGGATGGAGTTTGTTTGAAACTGGTAAATATTTGTCCCTTATGTGTTTGTTGTAGTTGAGTGTGCCATTGGGTTTTGAACTGGGTTAATAATTTGGCTTTGACTAAGCGGTGGATATTATTTTGGGTTGTTAGGAATTGGTTATCCCATAAGTTACTTAAGTTTACTAAGGTGAGGATTTTTTAAATTTTGTTGGCCCATTTAAATGTTGAGTTTGGCAAGTTCATCATGTATTTATAGATTTGGACAGATAATTTCTGATCTTTGCCTATTAAGATTCTATTCCAAAATGAGATCATGCGACTTTTGATGTTTATTGCTATAGGATATATGCCAAGTTCACCATATAAAAAAAGCCATTGGGGTTGATTTCCGAGCATTCGTAATTTTTCTAAGAAAGTTAATATGGACTTTCTCCAAGATGTGTACATTTTCAAAACCAAAAATTTCTGAGCCATAGATTAAAATTGGTAAAACAGTGTGGTTGAAAAGTTTAAGAATTAAATCAATAGGTAGCTCTGCATTATTTGCTCTAGTATACAGAAGGTGCATTGCTTTTGTTGCTTGCTCGGCTAAGTGTTTCCGTGCATTGAGGAAAGAACCATTGCTGGAAAGGGTAATGCCTAGGTAGTGGTAACGGTCAGTAATATTTACAGGGTTGTCACCTAATGTGAAATGGAAGTTTGTAGTTGTCTTGCACCAAATATTACAATTTTTGTGTTGCTAAGGTTTATTTTAAAATGCCAGTTATCACAGTATTTATGGAAGATATTTAAACTATTTTGGAAGTCTGTTTTTGTATCAGATAAAATCACAGTGTCATCAGCATAAAGTAGAATAAGTAGTTAAGCCAAAGAGACAAATCCAGGGGATTTGCTAGTTCTATGCCAGTTGAGCCATTGAGGTGCATATGTGTTTGAAGGTCATTTAAGAAGACGGAAAAAAGAATTGGAGATAGATTACCGCCTTGTCTTACGCCAATTTCTGATATGAATGGTTCTGAAATATTGCCGTTAATAGAGATACTATATTTGATATTGTTGTACATGTTTTGAATTAAATGTAGAAACGTGCCATTTATATTTTGTTTAATAAGTTTGTGCCATAGGCCAATTCGCCAAACCTTGTCGAATGCTTGTGAAAAATCAATGAAGGCGCAGAATAGTTTTTGTTTTCTTTTTTTCAGTATTTCGATCAATGAATGTAATGTAAAAATATGGTCAGAGCAAGAGTAGCCTTTTCTAAAGCCAGCTTGATTTTCATCTAAAATATTATTTTCATTAAGGAATTTGTTTAATCTTTCATTAAGTATGGAAGTAAAAAGTTTACCTAGACAACTGAGGATAGTAATTGGTCGGTAGTTATTAGGATCTTTAGGGTCACCTTTGTTTTTAAATATAGGTATGATTATTCCATTGAGCCAGCTTTGTGGAATGAACCCTGTTTCCAGTACACAGTTAACTAGTTTATGGTAAACAGGCATAAGTAGATGTTTAGTTGACTTAATATACTCATTTAAAATATTGTCAAATGGGCTAGGTGTTTTGGAATTTTTAAGCTTTGTGATACATTTTTCTATTTCTTCTTCAGTAATTGGGGTATTAAGCCTGTTGCTTGTGTCATTTTGTAGATGGGAGTTTGTGTCATTGAAGCGATCGTCATTGATTGTGCTGGTGTTAATTTCTTTTAAGTGATCATGAAATTCATCTAATGTTGGCCTAGTTTTAACTTTAGTTTTTGGTTTAAGTTTATTTAAAAAGGACCGGTACTGTTTAGGATTTTTGTCGGACATGGAACGAAGTTTATTTGACATGTTATGTTTGCTGGCATTAATGTTAGTTCATGGTGCGTTTATATTGCTTACTGGCATTGATCATTATTTGTTTGTTGTCTATAGTTTTATTTTTTGTGTAGTCATTATTGGCAGTATGATAATTTTTTCGTGTTTTAGAACATTGAGGACCAAACCATGGTTTATTGTTTTCTTGTCTATTATGATGAAATCGTTTTTTATTTTCAGGGTATGTGCTGGTGCTTGATGGAATACTGATTGGAGTTGATCGGTTATGTGCTCAATTGTCTGCTGTGATTGTGGGTAAGTGTTCATTTGCAAGAGTATTTTGTCTATTATGTTAGGGTTAATATTGTTAACAAATTGGTTGGACAAGTCAGGATTCCATTTTGGTTTCTGATTCATGTCAGTTAGATTTTTGGTGGAAATATTGGAGCATTTTCTGTGTGGTATGTTTATGGACCAAGTGAGGGCTTATGACCATCTGAGAACTGTGAATTTGTTTCAATGATATGAAAATCTGAGAGAAAGTAAAAGCAATCAGATGAAGCAATTACATAATCAATTGTATATTTATTTCTGAAAGTTAAGATATCACAATCATTACCTGATGATAGCTTTCCATTGAGGATAAAAATGCTGTTATTTTTGCATAAATCAATCAGTCGGAATCCATGGGTATTGGTTCGATGGTTTTTAGAAGTACGAATAAGTTGGATAGATAATTGTTCAAGGGTTTTATATTTGTCAAGTTGGCTCTGTATATCATCATCGATATCGAAAATGTCATTTAAATGGGATCTGTAGTTATGTAATCTTTCATGCTTCCAACTCTGCTATTGAAATCCTGCAAGAATTACATATTTATGTTCATTACATTTCTGAGAGATTTCATTTTCAAAGGCCATAAACCCGTCATCGTTGAAAATTTTGGAGTTTTCGGGTGGAACATATACAGCTCCTATCATAATATTTTCATCAAGTTTCGCTAATGATTTGCAAATGGATATCCATAGTACATATTCAGAGTTTGATTGTAGGACTTTAACTGAGGAAGTAAGTTGGTCTTTAACAAATATACCAATGCCACCAGATTTACGCTTTTACTCTTGTTCTCTGTGTTTGGCTAAATATTCATAGTTATTTATGTTAATAATATCGCGTTCATCAGTGTGGGTTTCCGAGATACAAAATATGTCGTAATTACTCATGAGTTCAGTGAATTCTGGGTAATTGAATCTTTTATTGAGTCCACTAACGTTTAAAGTTCCTAATTTTATGTTTTTCTCTTCCAGATTAGAGATTGATTCGACCCACCCCCTCTGGCCTAGTGGGGATGGCTGCTGGCATCTGGAGTCCTGTTCAAATTTGGCGTCTGTGGAGTATTCCGGTTTTGTAGAGACTCAGCAGTACGAGAGGTGTCCCATGGACGTTGTATCCCCTGCACCGAGGACTGTGCGCTCAGGGGAGTCCTAGGAGATACCGGCGGATGTTTACGAGTGTTTGCCCTCGAAGGATGAGGGGATACGGACTGTGTTCGCCTAGATATGTGCTCAGCATTCTGGGCTGGTGTATCAGGAGTGTTGAGCACTGTTGTGTTTCTGGAGATGACAGTGATTGTGTTGACAACAGGAGGATTAACGTTTAGGTTCCTGATGTGGAAAGGTGGTTCGGAGTATGCCTGCTTGGATTGGAAGGCTTGTGAGTTAGCAGAGACTCTGATGCCCTGGAGGATCGCGTTCCAGTCAGGGAATATGTCGTTGACTACCTTGCCGTCTACAACAATTTTTGCAGGGAAGACTATGGAGACTTTGCTGCGTGGATAACTTTTGCGAAGTTTCTTGTATTTTGGCCAAAGTGCTTTCCGTGCTTGAGTTATTTCCTTTGGATAGTCTCTGTTGATGCTAAAATAAGACCGTCTTAGCCGATTTGCACGTGAGAGGATATTAACTGTGTTTTGATAGTCCAGAAAGTTCACAATAATACCTCTGGTGGCACCCTTAGAAAATCTTCCAAGACGGTATGCTCGCTGGATATGAGGACAAGGGGTTAGCTGGAGCTGTTCAGCCAGGAAATGGGCTATGACATTGTGGCAGTTTTCATCTCTCTGTTCGCTGATCCCGCCAAATATGAGATTGTTCCTTCGACTCCTTGCCTCAATGTCAATAGATTTGTATTCCAGGAGTTTGATTCGTGAATTGTGATCAGATAATGACCCTTCAATGGATATAATTTTTGTGTGCATTAGTAAACATTCATCCACTTTTTGTTCAACAATTTTCATTGTTTAAATATTTCTGTCATTTTTCCATCCAAAGATAAATGTTCAAAGTCATGTTGGTTTGTTATGACTGTACCACTGATACATTCACCACCTGTGTTTACTCTAGAACGTTTCCTATTTATATAGTCATGGTGTGAGTGATAATTCCCGATGGTAGAATGACAAAACGGTTCTGTGTAATTAATGGTTCATCCTGTGAATTTTCGTTGCTGTAACAGTCAAAACTGTCTAGATGATCCATACTTACAGATTGGGAGTTATTTTGAGGCTATTGACTGGCACTTATGTAAAGAAAATTGTCAGATGAAAAAAATGGCGACTGTTTACAAATTACCGGAAGTGTGTGCATTATGTTATGCCAAATAAATAAATAATAATCAATTAGTTAACAGTGTATATAATGTTTTCAACATGTGGTGTATGCTTTACAAATCATTGTCTGACAGCTGACTGAGAGGTCCACGAAGTCTGGGATTGAACGAAAAAATCTGATTAAAGTTGATATACATGTTATGTATTCTTATAAACAAACAACAATTTTATTTTCATAAAATATACAGAAATTTCATTTTCTCAAAATATCAGACTTGCTATATCACGCTTGGACAAGTTGAAGTTTGACAAAATGTTGTTTTCCATCATTTCTGCTGAAGTTGTACTGTAGAATCAAATGCTCTTTCATAATATGCATACCTGTGCGAAGAAGGGGATACATGTATGTATTATATATCGATTATCAGCTATTAACACATGAGCATTGAAGGGACCTGTTCACAGATTGGCAAATTGGCAATTTTCAAAATGTTTTTCATAGATCCCAAAAAGAAAATACATTATATATAAACAAGCAAAATGACACCACTGACAAAGAAATATATTGGAAATACAGTGTCTTTTATGAACAATCATCAATTGAAATGGATACAATTATAGTTTCATACAAAATCATCAACTGAAATGGATAAAATTATAAAGTGTTTGTAAAACATTTTGTCGGTATTTTGGAAAACACGTGTATAACTTACATAGAGATAAGCTTTAAACAGTCACCTCAATGATTTTCAGTCAGAATACCCGAGTGGTTACAGTGAGAAGTTTTTGATCCCGGCGGACGTAGTTCGAGTCCCGTCCAATTTTTATTTATTTATTTTCTTGATATAATATTTGTTTGTGGTCAATCCAACATCTTTGGTTTAAATAGCAGTTAAGATGATAAGTGACATTTTTCAAAAATACGAAAATGTGTGAACAAGTCCCTTTAAAAGAAATATATTTTCATGCTATTGCAACTACTGGTATTTGGCCAGTCTACTGCAGGTAAGATTAAATTAACACCATATATGATCATAGATCTACACGTACATGTTTTGAATTTTATAATTAATAATGTATAGCAGGTTAACCAATTATGTATAATGTCATTAATGAAGATATAATTGAATTTGACAGACGATCATGTTAGAATCGAAATAATTGACAGGTTAGCGTTGGCTATTGCGGTAATAACCAAAAGTTTGGAGTTCTAATGTGAAGCAATTAAACCCGGGGGCAGTAGCCCGAGTGGATAGATAACAAGCATCGAAACGACAAACTGTTAGTTATTACCACATTAACCAACGCTAACCTGTCAATTATTTGGATTCCAACACGATCTTCTGTAAAATTATTCTGTAATTTTAAAGGTTATGAATGAGAACTATAGGAATGTATACTCCGCCCATTTTCCACAAAAGTACATTCACATGCGTTTCCGTGATGTCGATAAACCATAACAATTCAAAATGACATCACAGCTTCATTGATAAACATTGAGCGAATGGCGTTATACTTGTTGATAAATACAGTGAAAATATTAAGCACGTGCATTTTACAGAACCATTTTAATTACCGGAACTATTTTTAAAACATTAAGCTCCGCCCATAATTTGTTGCAGAATAACCCATGATTGATTGATTTTTTTATCTATGGAAAATTAGCCGCGTGTCCCTTTCGTGTTAGAATTACATATAACGGGATTACTAAAACAAATGAATTTGCTGTTTATTTCTTTTTTAATAAAATATTTTAATATTGATTATAGCGATAAATAAGAACATGATAATTAATGCAAGGCATGTAAAAATGAAATATAGGATGTATATTTTGTGTGTGAGATTACTTAAGCTTATTCATAAATTTATACTTCAGAACTGAAATGCATGAAATTTATTGTTCCAATTAGTGAAATTATTCCAACATTCAATTTATTGCCATATGGTGTACGTTTTAATTAATAATGCAACTTCAACAAAAGCAACTATATTGTTTTCAACTGATAACCCATGCTTTATTTGCACAAAGATTACACGTACAAAACAACACCCAAATTTTGAAACAGTTTTGATAGTAAAGTAACATTATTAAATAGTCGCGAAAATACATGACAACAGAGATATATTTATTTCAAATCTGATTGAAAGATTATGATTATTAAGTTATGAAAATCATTTTTCCAAGTGCAAAACACATATTTACTTGCTTGATATTTAAGGAATGCAGGCTGCATTGCGCTCCTCGAAAGAAAATCTGTAGTTGACAAAAAAATTCTCAAATCAAGATGGCGGCCGTGAATAACTGCCTTGAACTGGTCATAGAAGCGCACAACAGACTGACCGATATGGGCATGTTTGCTGGTGTCCCATATGGACTTGCTAGTTAGGAACCCATATGGTTTCTCTTGCTGGTACCCATATGGGCTTGCTATTGGTGACCCATCTAGGCTTTTTGGGGGCCAATATGGGCTTTCTTGCTGAGACCCATATGGGTTTGCTTTTGGGGGATGTATATCTAGGCTTTCATGCTGGGACCCATATTGGCTTGTTTGCCTGGGTCCTACCTGGAACTGATATGGGCATGACAATGTATGTGCGACCCTTACGGAACCCATGTGGTTAATAAGCCCAGTTATAGCCCATATTTGGCCCCCATAGGCTGGCTTACCGGGACCCATGCGCGCTTACTTGCTGGGGACTCATATGGGCACTATTAATGGGACCCGTATTGGGTTGATTGCTGGTGTCCCATATGGGCTTGCTTGTTGGGAACCCATATGGGGATGCTCTTTGTTACCCATATGGGCTAGTTTGTTGGAGACCCACACGGGCCTTTTTGCGGGGACCTATATGGGCTTGCTTGTTTGGTACCAATATGGGCTTTCCTGCTGGGACCCCTATGATATTGCTGTTGTTGACCCATATGGGCTTTCTTTCTGGAACCCACATGGGATCACTTGTTGGGGACCTATTTACGATTTTTTTGCTGGGACCCATATGGGCTTTCTTGTTGGGCGCCCATTTGGACTTTCTTGTTGGGACCCATGTGGGCTGTTTTAATGGGACACATAGTGGGTTGCTTATTGGGACCCATATGGGGTTGCTTGTTGGGAACCCATATGGGGATGCTTTTTGTGACCCATATGGGCTAGTTTGTTGGGGACCCATACGGGCCTTCTTGCTGGGACCTATATTGGCTTGCTTGTTTGGTACCCATAAGGCCTCTCCTACTGGGACCCATATGATATTGCTGTTGCTGACCCATATGGCCTTGCTTGTTGAGGACTCAACTGGGTTTGATATGGGCAATACGATGCATATGGGTCCCACATGTGGTGCATCAGCCCAGATATATCCCACATCGGTCCACATGGGATGGCTTACTGGGACCCATATGGGCATACTTTCTGGGAACCCATGTGGGTTGGCTTGCTTGGTCCAATATGGGCCCGGTATGGGCAAACAAATATTTAATGGGTCCCACATGGGGCCCATATGGTATATTTGCCCAGGTAAAACTCATATTGTGCCCATATTGGCTTGCTTGCTGTGTATAAGTTTTCGTGATAGGACCAATATACTAGTACTAGTTGGGAACCCATTTGGGCTTTCTTGCTGGGACCTATATGGACTTGCTTGCCTGCGACCCAAGTGGGTTTAATATGGGCAACACGATGTATATTGGTCCCATATGGGGCCCATGTGGAAGATCAGCCTCGATATAGCCCTTATCAGGCACACATCTGATAACTTACCGGGACCCATATGGGCATACTTGCAAGGAACCCATTTGGGCTTGCCTGCTTGGTCCAATATGGGCCCGATATAGGCAGAAAAAAATAAATGGGTCCCACATGGGGCCCTATGGCACATTTGCTCAGGTATTTCCCAAATTGGGCCCATATAGGCCTACTTGCTGGGACTCATATGGGGCTGCTTGTTGAAAACACACGTGGGCTTTCTCGATGGGGACCCATACGGGCTTGCCCTTTGTTACCAATATGGGTCTGTTTATTTGGGTCCCAAAGAGGCCCTCTGGCTGGGACCCATATGGGCTTTGTTGTCGAAAACCTTTATGGGCTCTCTTTCAGGGACACATTTGGGCTTGGTATCGGAGGCCCATATGGACTTGCTTGTTTGGGATCCATATGGGCTTTCTTGCCGAGACCCATTTGGGCTTGCTTGTTGGGGACCTATATAAGCTTTCTTGCTGGGACCCATTTGGGCTTACTAGTTGGGAACCCATTTAGGATGTTTTGTTGGTACCTTTATGGGCTTGCTTGTAAGGGGCCCAAGTGGGTCTAACATGGGCAAAGTGATGTATATTGGTCCCATATGGGGCCCATGTGGAAGATCAGCCCAGGTATAGTCCTTATCAGGCCCGTATGTTATGACTTACCGGGACCCATATGGGCATACTGGCAAGAAACCCATGTGGGCTTGCCTGCTTGGTCCGATATGGGCCCGATATAGGCAGACAAAATAATGTATGGGTCCCAAATGGGGCACATATGTTATATTTGCCCACCTATAGCCGATATTGGGCCTATATGGGATTGCTTGCTGGGATAGTGTAGCATAATTCAGTACGAACTATATTTGAGAAGATATAACGATGCGCTATTCCATCATGCACACTAATGAAAACATGAATTCGTTGATTAAGAAAATTAAACGTGTGCACATGCATACGTATTTCATGCAAATACCATTCTGCAAAATAGACCATTACGCGGATGTTACGCATATTAAGCATGCGTTTACAATATCCTATTAAAACTATCTTTTTCATATTAACGTCATAGTGTGATGTGCTTTACATGGCGTGGTCTGATTTGAGTGTTTGGGTAATTGTTGAGCAACAAACATTATACAAACAAAATGTGTAAAATCCCTTTTACCCTTTGTATTTATATATATGTATACGTTCATTCAGCTTTAAACACTGTTCTTAAGTAGATGATTAACATGTAACGATAAATATAGGATCGATTGCTCATAAAATGACATATGCATCGTTGCCGTAGTCTGCACCAATAGTGAACTGTGCCGTCAGGGTTGCTCTTGGGATTCGGATATGTCTGTAATAATCTTGTTATTTTCCAAAAAGTAGACAATACTTAGAGTGAACAGAAACATGTTGTGTACAGTCACCAAGCACATAACTTCAAAAGCCGTAGCACATATTGAAATAAAGCATATGTCACACATGCTCGTGCCAATCCAAGTCCAATATACTTTCTTCAGTACATATGTACCACATCCTTCTAAATGCAGTCGTAGGCTGAGGTCATGATCTGAGATGGAGAGACGTTGAGCTTGGTTTAGACCCTGACATTTGCAGATTGTTTATTGCTCTGAAAATAGAAAACCAAACTAAATCTAGCACAGGAGGAATATATGGTGAAGTTATATAGCAACATTATATTACATTAACGTTCTGTACCATGTTTAAAGTAAGCTATCTAAATTAATGTTATATCACTGATATTAAATGTATGTTTCGGGTGTGTCAATTTTAATATTTATTTAATAAGACATGGAGAACACTATATTTTATTTGTCTTAAGTATCAATCGCCTGATATTAGTGAGACATTATTTTGTTTAAGGGATACCATGCTTTGCTTTTCAATAATAAATCCGATCCATTGATACGTCATCCCGATAAAGAGGGCCATTAGTCCTGATAAATGTATCCCATTAAGTCCATTGCGTTTCATTCGCGACAATAAACCAATCTCATGGATGGAGAGAGTTTATCAAAAGGATATTATGCACTTATACTAAAAAAACACACGCGTGTTAGTTTTCGACACTGAAT
Source organism: Congeria kusceri (assembly GCA_027627225.1). Lineage (NCBI taxonomy): Eukaryota > Metazoa > Mollusca > Bivalvia > Myida > Dreissenidae > Congeria > Congeria kusceri. The sequence goes on along the minus strand of CM051025.1, from coordinate 14,730,267 downwards.
TTCTTTCATCGGGACAAATTTGGTCATTTTAAATGGTGAAAAAGTAGCTTTATCTTCTTTGCGTTTTAAAATGTTAACGTCATCGTGTGCATTGCGCGTTTCTGGATTACGTCATCATTTAAATATTTTTACTGTCTCAGTGACGTAGCGTAAGATTATCTAGGATATATTGTGCCATTTTATTAAATATTTTACACAGTTGCCGATTTAAACACTGGCTTTAACACCCACGTTCATTAAGTTAAATTATTTTTTTTCAGTTTGCGTTAGCAGGAAGATGTAGCATAATATATTAAGTTTTATTCAGTTTAAAATAAAAATATAGAACGAAGCTATGTAATCTGGCTTTAACACCCAACGTTACGGCTTCTTCCTGAAATTGCATGACGATGACCTGAACATTGAACTATATAATGCTATGTCTTTAAAGCTTTTTATAAAAAGGCGAGATGTAGTTGATACTTGTTTTTTGTTTTTCATTTCATCGTGCCTCAGAAAGTTGCAATTCTGCTGCTCTGGTTTGCATCTAGCCATTGAGTAATTAAATGGTAATTAAATTGAATAATATACTATTTTATTGCTGTTTAATTTGAATTGCGATGCTATGAGGTTAATTCCTATTTACACTTACATGTTTTGGGAATAATTCTGGGTCAAGTGTGAGGTTCGTGCGCACATAAACCGGTTTAAACCCCCAATGCTTTGCATTGACCGTCCCAGTTTTATTCATGTGTGTTTTGTGTTTGTTATGTGTTTTTGTGATGTCGTGTGTATTGTTTTTTGCAATTGGTCACTTGCTATAAATAAAAGACCTTGGGCTGCTAATAAGAGTTCTCTCCTGCTGTCGCAACTGGAGTTTCGCTTTGTTGATATTGATCTTTAGAAACAAAGAACAAACTTTTTCTAGTTGATATTTCAGACGCTTAAGAACAAAAGCAACGAGCATTCAATGTTAAAATATCTATTTCGTGTTTTGGTGCCGTTTAAATAGTTAACTGTATATTAGCAACACATACACGGCCATAAATCGATCATTACATAACGTGGTTGTAATAATAATTTCAATTTACAGGTAATGAGAATATGAATCAGTATAATGACATCTTCAAATTACAAATTATTTCATTACATTAGTTATGCCAAGTGAAATATTTCACCTGCTTGAATGAGCAGCCCGAGCAATCTAATACTTCATACATGTCAGTTTATACGAATTTCGATTATGCTTTTGTTGTGTTTCCTAAAATGAATATCAGTGCATTTAATAAAGATAGACGGTGCAGCTAACTGTAACATATCAAAACATTAAATAGTCATTTTTATTAAGTATCAGAAAGCAATCAGATATTGATATAAGACAATTATAATGATATACCTAACACCAATGATAAAACAGTTACAAGTAAAATTCGAATAATTTATAGTGTCATTGTTGTATTGACAATTATTTGATTGTAATCTGAAACACTCAATGGTTATTTAAAGAATCCAAATAAACTGCTATATTTAGCAAATAATTTCAGTTCAAAGTCATACAGTATTCAAAACATCTTTCCTTTCTAGTATTTAATAATTGAAATACCAGTATAATACAAATTTAATACTTTATGATGGTAATTGTATCAAATGTGACAAAGCGGTAGAGCTGGTTTTATTCGCTTGGATTTAATTTTCGCTATTATTCGCCATATTATTCGTCGCTAATTCAAAACGAGCGCGAATAAATGTGTATGTCCGAATGTTAAAAATCCGAAAATATGCTACCTCTATCTCGAACTGTACATGTATGGTAGTCAGTCCGATTATATTATTATACGCAATTTATATCAATAGCATACGTTCTACAGTCACCCTTTGAGTCTGCTTAATTGTATATCAAGAAAACATATTACATTAAACCATTGCGATGACGCGAATTCAAGAAGAGGACAATTTAAAAAAAAGACATATTTTTGGAGAAAATTGCGAACATTCAGTATCGCGAATTTAAAGGAATCTTCAGTTAAATATTACATACTAAAAGTATATTGGGAACAACAATAGCCAATAAGTGTTATACGTACATATTAGTATCACCCTTAATATTAAATGCTGTTATATCAAGTATGCTTAAAAATAGGTGCACACCGACCCTCGTATATCGTCATAGGCATGGCATAGCGCAACAAAAGAAGGTATTACCTATTTTTTATTATATTGGTTGCTGCATACTGCCAAAGTGGAGAGGTCAGGAACATGACTAATCTGAGCTTTTTCATTGGACTGTGAAGCATTGAGCATAAGCTGAAAATGCTACCCATGCACATCGTGATATGTAGTGTATGGGCGAAAGCATTATCTATAATAACAGGGTCACGCGACTAGGCAATGTCTGTGATCCACTTGATGTAGCTATGTGCGTTATCACATCTGTTGCAAATCATTAAAAGCATTGTATTTACAGACAAACGTTATTAGTTTGATGTATATTTTACCAAATTTTTCGAAGACAAATTTCGGTTATTCTATTGGCGTATTTCGTTGGGCGGGCGGGCGTAGCACTTCATACAAAGGTAACTTATATGATTACCTCGCTTGGGATTATATAGAGTGGGTGGGGTCAATGTCACTGTTACTGAAAATAGAAAAACGGTTTCCGCTCAAGAACTTGAGAACGCATTGAGATATATTAATGAAACTCCATACTTAGATACCTCTTATTAAAATCTCGTTTGAAATTGCGTATGATGTGGGTGGGATCAAGGTCAAGTTCACTGTTACGAAAAACAGAAAAACGGTTTCCTCTCTATAAATTGAGAACGAATTGAGATATTTCAATGAAACTTCATACATAGATACCTTATATCGAGACCTCGCTTATGATTGCGAATGGGATATGTGGGCTCAAGGTCAATGTCACCGTTACTAAAAATAGAAAAACAGTTTCCAATCAATAACTTTAGAACACATTGAGATATTTGAATAAAACGTCACACATAGATTCCTTATATCGAGACCTCGCTTGGGATGGCATATAGGGTGGGTGGGGTCAAGGTCGAGGTCATCTTTACTAAAATAGACAAATAGTTTCCACTCAATAGCTTGAGAAGACATTAAGATGTTTAAATGAAACTTCATATGTAGATACCTTATATCTAGACCTCGCTTTGGATTGCGTATGGGGTTGATTGGGTCAAGGTCAAGGTCACCGTTACTAAAAAATTTATTTTGGTGCTGACTTTAATGCATTTTAGTGTTCGTGTAATTTCTACGATTTTTGTTTATTATATCAATTAATAGACAATTCAATATGCAGAACTGGATATTAATACATTATCTTGTTTAACGAGTATACATCCCTTGGTGTTTCCCTTCAGATCTATTACGACAGTTAGTGGCAATCGATAAGCATACAATTAGCTTTGCGTTCGGACACTTATTCTCCATTTCGTAGTTTAACCTTGCCTGTAAAATGGATTATTCATTAAATTACGGTAGGCAGAACAAGACCAATCCAGTCACAGTTACATTAATTAAAATAGTCAATGCGCGCACATAGTTACCAGGCAGTAATCGGACGTCAATATAAGTCATTTAGTCTGCATTCTAAATAAATGGTGTGTATAAACTTGTGTTTGTGTATTATTGCATAGATGTGTCATTTTAAATTAATGAACTCCCAAATTAAAATATCAATTTTGCAGTAATTCATCCCATAACCGTGTGGGCCTTTACGAAATAAACTCCCGTGGAATAAACTTTGTTTTATTTAATCACAATGGGAAAGAGAAACACGCGCAGTTTTAAGACGTCACTTTGTTGATTGTTGAGACGTAATGTGTTCTTTTTCGTGTCTTGTTACATTGTTTTTTAAGCTAAAGGCAGCAAATGATGGGATAAATAGAATACGATTTAAGCATTGGAGAATGTGTGATCTGCACAAAAACATGAACCACTCACCAAGGCTCGTGGTTCAGATTTTCTAAGCCTCACTGTATAAACATATCTTTATTCAATACTAACCTAATATTCTCTATATATTACATATACATATTCGTACATTCAAAGAACTACAAAGAGACATTGGATAAATTCTATTAGACACATAGATCTATTTTTTTATAGTAAATTTATATTCGATAACAGAAACCGATAGTATCATTTTGGAACATCTGATTAGGTTTCCTTTAAAATGTTCAAGACCAATGTCCTATCTGCTGCTACATCGCCCTACGTAGAACTATTAAACATATGTGCTCACTGTTGGTGATTTCACACCGTTATATTTTATACGCGTAAGTATACATGACGTAAATGTTTACCTGCTCTTTTCCCTTGTCGAAATCCAAAAACGGCTAGAAAAGAACACGTAAGATTATTTCGCATTAGTTGCCAAATTATGGAATATTTATAAAGATGATAGACATTCAGAAGGATTTCCTTTAGATCAACAGTATCGTCTTCGTGTATTGACTAATTTGTAGTTTTAATGAGGATTCGGTATATATGTGTTAAAAGTACTATTCTTCAAATAGTACCTTATGTTACGAAGCAAAGAGCTATTATGTATTAAGCCATGTTTAAGCTCCGTGTCATGGTAATGTTAATAAACATTCAAATCATGTCTTATTACTAAGCATTGATGTTGATGGTAATTCTAATTGCCTTGATGTTGATGGTAACTCTAATTGGTTTTCATTTCCACAACACAAGGCTTAAGTATTATAGTTTACTGAAACATCCTCTGTATTGCGCAGAATGAATATCACTAATTGTAACCTTGTGTTACGATCGTCGTATTTACCCACCATCTGACACTTAATCTCTGGCAAACTGTCTCAGTTGAAACATCCATTGGAAATATGCATGTATGATTTGCCAGATCATTAACGTGTTCTGACGGAATATATGAACATGCAACGCTGCAAACCGTCATTAAAATGAAAAATTAATGATCTTCCGTCCTATTTCCAATAAACAACTTTGCCGCATGCAATAGTTAATGAGATATAGAGGCAATATATGTGTATATTTAGTTTATCGCATCATAGTGCTTTTATTTGCAAACTGAATCCACATGCAATGATATTGGCCTTTTATTCCAAGACCCTGGGCTAAAGCTTACAGGCGCTATGTGTAGCTATACGTTTTCCTATTCGAATGAGATGTATCTAAAAAGCTAAACTAGTATCGATAGTTTGCATTCGTTTGTATACATTAGAGCTAAACTGTTTTTTTTATTTCACTGTAGTTGCATATTCAGAATATGAATCGCCATAATTTAGATAATTGCCTTATTGACAAAACATTTTCTACCAAATATGGTATCGATGAATTATTTATTTTTTTATCTAACGTACCAGTATTAAAAATGGAATTCGGTAAAATGCATTTCTGTCAACAAGTTTTACACGGAAGCATATGTATAAGATCTGATATTGAGTACAATCAATGGCAATCTAATTAGGTATTCGTCCGTATCTAATTTCAGATTCCCAACAGTTCACAACAGGCTGGTCACACAATATTAAACTATTCAGTAATTGATTCAACACGAACCCATACTGTTACAGCTGATTGATGAAATGGCGCCAGATATGCTCTGTGTGATTGAGCATGGTTAAGCGTATGGGAGCGCACTTAATGGTGGTCCGTTTATGCATATTGAATATCGCAAAAGACGATATAGAACCTACTTGACCTGATCAAACCAAGTAATCATAATGTTTGATTGCTAATATTGCACACGACAACGAAGTATTCTTGATCTGCTTAGAACACTTTTCGGATATGTATATGTTTTCCCATTGGATTTCCTGTAATTGTTTTATATAATGTAAAAACAATACAATACTAGTCTATTATTAGTTAGTTAGTATAAAAGAAAACGGACTTTGTAATAATCGCTTGAATTCAGCGTCAAACTTTGGTAACCAGGTCACGTGTTCTTCTTCATCAAAGGTGCGTTTGGCATATAATTGCTTGAATCTTAGCTATTGATCGTTCCTTGATATAATGTGCTTCTACAACAAAAGAAACCAATTATGATTTTATCCAATTCTATGAATTCTGAATCTATACAGATGGTAAAATAATGTTCCAGAACCACACAATATCTGTCTTCCAAAGAAATCGCTTTTTGAGATGTAAACTCGCAAATCAATGTTTGCTGAATGACAATGATATCGTCTTGCATATCAATCCCTACAAATGACGATAGCTATCAATGCATTGTGGCGTCCATACATGATGTTATAGACGCGCCGCGCAATTTCTATAAATTCACTCTCCTCGCTACTGTAGTGAATACAAGTAGCGATTACTGTAGTGAATACAAGTAGCGTTTACTGTAGTGAATACAAGTAGCGATTACTGTAGTGAATACAAATAGCGATTACTGTAGTGAATACAAGTAGCGATTACTGTAGTGAATACAAGTAGAGATTACTGTAGTGAATACAAGTAGAGATTACTGTAGTGATTACAAGTAGCGATTACTTTAGTGAATACAAGTAGCGGATTACTGTAGTGAATACAAGTAGAGATTACTGTAGTGAATACAAGTAGCGATTACTGTAGTGAATACAAGTAGCGATTACTGTAGTGAATACAAGTAGCGATTACTGTAGTGAATACAAGTAGAGATTGATGCCTATCATTAAAGTTATTTTTACAGATCATTCTTGTTAGAAGATTCGTGAATGTTCGCATAGGTTTGAAGCAAAGGTATATTGTCTGATCTACTACGCCACTCAGCAAGTATTTCCGAATAAAAACATAATTCTCTGTCCGAAACGTATAGAAAACATTGAAAGGTATACTTCCATATCTTAACTTACGCAAGGTTATATTAGGGATAACACAGCGCCATGCAAACCATTCAGTGACATTTACCAATGAGAGCTTGACATACAAATATAACTACTGAAAGGCCTTAATACCCAAATAATGAATTAAGCAGAGAACATTAATAAAGTTGTGGGTATAACTGGAGAAAACTTATGAAGACAATGAACAATTGATTGAAGATACAAATATGCGCTTGGGTGCATATTTTTTTGTTAGTTTATCAATTATTCTCACGGTTCCACACTCCATATCCTACAAATGGAGTAGGATGCCTACCAAGAATAACGAATAAATTACGAATATGCTGACATGAAATGTGCTTGTGCCAGTCAGAGAGTACGTACGGTAGGCAGACTATGAGGGATAATAATCAGCGTAACAACATAGGTGTGGCTATGGCCCATTGAGTCTTCACAGAGAATCTTAATAACACTGATATTGTAGACACGTACGTGTATATTACAAATACTTAAGAAGACATACATCTTACTGTGACCGTTGTATTAAGTCACCACATAATAAATACATGAATAAGTCTATATATATTGCATGCTGATTGACGTCATAGATTGCAATTATGTAATCGCATTACAATGAACTTGGTGACCAGTGTCTTACAAGGCAAGTTTACCCTTGCGACATTATTAATTAAAAATTGGATTAGTCTACTGAGATATGGGAAACACACATTGCAGAGTCGTACGTATCGGATATTAACCAGCACAGGCATGTGCAGAGCTGCAAGGCTGCAAATGTAAATCTTACATTAAAGGCAAAGGGTCCGCTTTGAATGAACACCATTCGAAAATATTTTTTTCTATTTGTAATCAGAATTAATTTATATTTACAAAACATGGTATTCCATGCATTTCCGTGCTGAGGTTTACATTGTTTAAACATGAATATTTGTTTGTATTGTGAATGACATTGACACGGAATTCAAACCGAGAGTAAGTGGAAGATATCCTATTATGTTGGTTTTGTAGAGTCAGTGCACATAATGAATGTCTTATTTAGTTGCACATGTTATTAAATCTAACACGTAGCTTACGTTTTATTCCCGAGTCAGACAGTTTAGCAAAGATTATTACCAACCAGATATGAAAACAGATCATGAGCTGATAATCAGTTTACATGAATGAGGCTACGTTTCCATTAGTCCGTATCCTGGTCCATATCCGCATGTGTATCCGCACAATTTCAATTCAAAAACCCGTTTCCATGCATCCGTATCCGTATATTTATTATTGTCTTTCGCTTTGATTTTGGCTTTCGAAATATCAATATTAGGCCTGCGTTTTAATTTTTTCAAAATGTCAATATTAGGCCAGCGTTTTCATTTTTTATGATGGTTACTGTGGCGAAATCAAACACACTCCCTACAATTAATGAGTATTTAACACATTTTAACGAAGTCCTTACATTTGACAGCGTTTATTTAATTACAACAGATTGCTTTCAATTTGTTAGAATTAAATAAATTCCCTACTATTTATAATATATAAGTTAATATCTATATATTTTTTATTTGCTTACACAGCATGCAAAATGCCCTTCATCGTGCTGCGTGGCGTCCGTATGTTGTCCGTATCCGCATAACATCGCTCAGAGAGCGATTCTATACGGACGTACTATACGGACACGGTAATGCGGATACGGATACAGAGACATGGAACCGGCCCAACGATGTTCAATGTGTTCGACTTTTATACTGATATGGATACGGATAATAATAACCACCAAAAAATGCAAGTGAGAATAGTTACAAAAATGGATAATTCGATACAGGTCAATCACACGGTTCTTAACGTACATACATATGGAGGCTTTAAGTTACACACTTGAACAACTAGCATATAATACATATTGTTACTAAAAATAGTAACAAATTGAGTCGATTACTGGCCGTTACTCGGCTCCGCTGAGCCGATATAATTTAATTAGCCGCGGCCGATTTTTGGATAATCGAAGAGAATCCGACCGGGCGACGTCAACGACAACGAATGACGTATTAAGTCAAAATTAAACGCTTATATCCGAAAATGCAAATACTGCATATTAAGGAAAGTTTGTAGTTAAATTGATTAAATATATAGGATCTATAGCCTATGCATCTTTGAGTTTGAAAAGAAGAATCACTGAACAAATTGAACAGATCGAAAACTTTTACTGTACCTCCATTTCAATCCATTGCTTCCAACAATAAAAATCCAACAATACTGTAAGCACTTCAATTCCCTTTTATTGTATCCATAAGCCTTAATTTTGAACAATCATGATATTAATTGCATGTGAACCATTCTGACCAGAAACACGATTTACGAAATCGCAATGACTGGTCAGAACGTTTGATTTTATTCCGGTTCAAAGTCTCAAAATATATTATTTATCCAACTGACACATTCATCATTCAGAATTCGGCCATGCACGATTTATTAAACTTATTGTAATGTATTTTATTAAAATAAAAGCAAACACGACATCATTGTTGTCACAACAAAACTGAGAGTCCAGCGAAAACTGGTTTGTTTCGTCACTGTTTTTCTGTTTATAAATTACGTCATTCGTTAGAATTGCGTCACGTATTGCGGAATTAGTTGAATGTTAAATAAAAGTACGGAAAGCTTGTTTGGTGTTTTTGTTAACATTTTGTGTAATAAAGAAAGGAACACGATTCTTTTCTTGTGACAGGATAATATGTATTATGAACGATAATATACGGCAGAGCTGGGCCGGGCGTCTATAATCGGCCCTAGCCGTATAACGGCCCTCGGGCCAAATGCCCTCGGGCCGTTATATCGGCATCGGGCCGATTATAGACGCCCGGCCCAGCACTGCCGTATATTATTGCCTACATATAATATAACATGGGACAAACGAAGTATGAAACGCAAGAAGTATCAATATACTGGCAGCAAGAAGAACACATATTTATGCAAATTAAAATATACAGGTCAATCAGCCGCAAATATGAGTTTACTTGGTATATAACTTCTTCAAAACGGTATAGGGTATTTTCAAATTGCCGTGGCATTTTTGGTTAATATATGTATGTAATCAATTTGGAGACAATGTCAAGGGAAAATAAAGTTACTAAACGTTATTAATTTCTTCCCATAAGGTTTTTAATTCACTTTTTCACAAGCACAAGCCATTGTATAAACATTGCTAAACATTGAATACATATGCTATGCATATTATGCGGGATAAACAATAAGATTGTCTTTACTAACAATGTCTAGAACAAAATGGAATCTTAATTTTGATTTGCGTACATTTGGTCTATTTTAGTTTAATATGAATGGTTTTGAAAATGAAATGATATGACAGTGTATGTATAAACGCAAGATATCGAATAATATTTTGCATTTTCAAGCTTATTCAAGTTCACGCGTACATGTTTGTGCCTTGAATATATTCGTACATATCTTAAGACAGAAATTGTTATGTGTATTTATTTTAAGTCACGTATCTAGGAATATAACGCTTAGAGCCGATTGCACCGCAAATCATTAGACGTTCATTTGTGTGCAATCGCAATTTCATCTAAGGACCGCTTATCTGTTAGAATGACTTGAATTATTCATGAGTTTTCTTAACATGGATATACACTGTAACCGCTGGTTAAAATTTAAATTCAACTTGGCTCCGAGGTTTTTCAACATTTATATGGTGAAATGAAATCGTAGCTGTCTAGAAGAAATGTGTCTTTCATTGTTAACGAAAATAAAGTAGCAATTTTCAAAACGTATGCTATATCTTGGATGAACAAACAAAGTCGAATTTGTATTGTCTAATACCCTATGTGTTGATTGTTGATGATCATTGTTAATAGTCTCTTAATGCGTTTTTTAAGCAAACACAAACAATTTAGTCATAATTGTTTAATACTTTCATAATGAAACGCAATTTAATCGGTCTTGTCTCAAGCGATGCAATCAACATTTAAAGCAATATCCGACGCGAGATCAATGGTATAATATAGTAAGTAATCATATCAATATTGCAGATGGCCACGGTATAAACAAGAAGAAAATTAACCAGCACTATCGATGTACAATATTAATCTTATTTGGAATGATTAAGAGGATCTTGTTATCCCGTAATGTACTTGGCCTTACCATAGCGAACGTTGATTACATTGGTCTATTCGGTTTCCGGGATTCTGTCTGATAGTCATTCAATCCCTTGAGGATAATGATGTCGCGATTAGATACCTTCTTACATTGTTGGGATGTGACCGCAGACATAATGTGTTAATACGGCGGATATTGTCCAGTCGTGTCGCATTTGACATTGGATTAGGGTTTCATAGTTGATTTGAAATGTACTTTGTTGACAGGTGATTGGTATAGAAAAAAGTGTATGTAAGCCTCACAATCCCGTCAGTAAAGAAAATTAACTGAATACACTATTATATTACATCAATTTCACAAATGACACTAAAATATGTCAAATATATATTCGGAGGGGTAAGCATTCGATTTGGCGTTTGCTGTTTTCTTTGCGGAAAAAGCATGTACACAATGTTTTACTCTGCTACTCTTAGGAAACAAAAAAAAAGCAACACATTTTTGATTCCATATAATTTTTTAATTAAATGTTGAAAATGTTTTTACTGACTGCTCCTTTTAATATTTAATAGGTCTATGAGGGTATTTGCATGTTTTAAATAAAAAGCCAATTAATGAAGTATACATAGGCAAAGGTCAATCCAATAAATTGATAATAAGCGGCAGTTCTAATACTTTAGTAAAAAAAATATTCTTCCTCGCACTGTAACAGAAATGTCAATTCGTACAGATCAATTAACATTAGACACAACCACACATTGATACGTCTGCATCCATTCAATTGGATGCTGACTGTTACATCAACCTGATAAGACACAGACGATCCTGTGAATTATAATCAAATACCGCGAGCTATTTATGTGTTTAGGCTCGTTGTTGCCATAAAGGTATTATTGTGGTATTTCTGCTGCTGCTTCTACCACACGCTACTACTACAACTACTGCTTCTACCACTTATCGTTATACTCTTATTACTACTTCTTCTACTACTACTATTAAAAAACTAATTATACTACTTCTACTTCTACCACTTCTCTTACTACTCTTTTTACTACTACTACTAATAATCATCTTACTACTAGTACTACAAGTACTACTACTACTACTACTACTACTACTACTACTACTACTACTGCTACTACTACTACTACTACTACTACTACTACTACTACTACTACTACTACTACTACTACTACTACTACTACTTACACTACTATTTCTACTACTACAACTTCTACTACTACAACTTCTACTGCTACTACTACGACAACAACAACTACTATTACTACTACTAATCTATTAATAATAATCTTACTACTAGTACTACAAGTGCAAATACTACTACTACTACTACCACTACTACTACAACCACTACTATTACTACTGCTACTACTTCTACAACAACTACTACTACTACTACTACTACTACTACTAATACTATTACTACTACTACTACTCCTACTGCTACTACTACTTTTACTACTACTACTACTTCTGCTACTACTACTACTAACATTACTACTACTACTACTACTACTACTACTACTACTACAACTAGTACAAGTTCTTCTTCTACTACTACTACTACTACTACTACTACTACTCCTAAAACTACTACTACTACTACTACTTCTACTACCACTACAAGTACTACTATTACTTGTACTACTACTTCTACTACTACAACTACTACTACTACTACTTTTACTACTACTACTACTTGTACTACTACTACTACTACTACTACTACTACTACTACTACTACTACTACTACTACTGCTACTACTACTACTACTACTACTACTACTACTACTACTACTACTAATGCTACAACTACTACTACTATTACAACTAAGTAGTAGTAGCTACTATGTTTAATACTACTACTACTTCTACTAGAGAAACATCTAGAACGAAATAGCATGGCTATTTGGCTCCTATTTGTCTCCCCACTTCTGCCCCTCTGGGCTGATCAACATAGAAATGATGAATATCTTTTAAAATTAAATATATTTTTGCAAATATTCAATGACAAAAGAATATTCTATGCTTAAAAACCTAAATTATAAGCATTCTACTAAAAATGCTCTGGATTTAGCAAATTATTAGAAAATGTCAACAGTCTGGTCCAGATTTTTACCCTGATCCATTTTAGCAGCACCCTTTACCTTTTGAGTTTATCCAACTTCCAGTTGTTATGAGAAGAATCAAAATAAATTGCTATATTTGGCAACGAACTCCATAATCATACAGTATTTCAAACATCTTTAATCTCTACAATTTAATAATTGAAACACCAGTTTAATACGATATAAAGGTAATTGTATCAAACGTGAAAACGTTATGTTACATAGGATTCACGTTTTCTTAGTTAAATGGTATATATGCTAAATTGAACCTTGCAACACAGACGTATTAAAAGTATATATAAATGCAGTAGCAAATAAGTGGTGTACGCATATATTTAAGGATGATAATCGATGTGCACGCACTCCATAGTTCCAAACTTTACATACTGCGAACTATCGGTTAACTATGATTTTCATGGAATATTTTTGAAATACCATGCCGGTATGTGATATATGTTTTATAGAACAATGTCTCTCTACTCTGTTCAATGATCGTTATAACAAGTGCGATGCTACTATAGTCTTTTGTTAAAAACGAGACAAACGGAATTTAAGTTACAGGCTTCGAATAATGGCAACATAAAATCGAGTTGTTGGTTTTCAAACAAAAACAACGGCGATTTTGCAACTGGTGCAATGGTTACAGAACATTTGAACTAGACCTTCGTACTTTGCCCTGTTAAACGTTTACCTATCTGTCTTCCATATCTAGATAAACTGCATGAAAGTAATAATTAATCGAGACATCGCAGCATGCCAACTTTTAGATCCGCGCTTATCGATTTCTACCCTTGTAGATTTGTATCACCTAGATATTAAATGCTATTATATCAAGTATATTTAAAAATCGGTGTCATAGCGTAACAAAAGAAGGTATTACCTTTTTTAATATATCGGTTACTGCATACTGCCAACGTGGAAAAGTGAAGAACATGACCAATGTGGAGTTCCAATACTGGACTGTGAGGTATTGAGCATTGTGTTATAAGCTGGAAATGCTACCCATGCATGTGATACGTTATTCATGGGCGAAAGCATTATCCATAATAACAGGGTCACGCGACTAAGCATTGTCAGTGACGCTCATATATATGGTGTCCTCTATATCCACATGATGTTGCTAGGTACCGTATCACATCTGTTAAAATCATTAAAAGCATTATTATATACAAAAAATCGTAATTAGTTTGATAAATATTGTATATCAGTTGATAGATAATTCAACTGGCAGAACTGGATATTGTATTAATGCATGTACTTGCTTTAAAATGAAACATCCCTTGGTATTTCCCTTTAGATTAATTTTGACAGTAAGTGGCAATCGATAACCATCCAATTAGCTTTGCGTCCGGACACTTATTTTCTATTTCGGTAGTTTAACCTTGCCTGTAAAATGAATTATTCATGAAATTACTTTACACAGAACAAGACCAATCCAGTCACAGTCGATTTACATTAATCAAACTTGGAGGTCGACGTAAGCCATTTATTCTGCATTCTAAGTAAATGTTGTGTTTTATTTATTTGTATAGTCTTAAATAAAAAAATAAGTCTTAAATAAAAATAATAATGTTAAATTAAAGGATCATACCAAACTTGAAATATTAATATTGTAGTACTATGTAATACCCTATAATCAAATTGTCTAAATAATATTAAGTTATGCGACATATTTTAATATAAATCATATTACATATACACATGTATGTATAATTATTTAAATAACTAGTATACAAAATTAATCATTGGTTAAATTCTGCAGTACATGTACATATAAAAGGAAAGTTCTAGTCTATAAAAACAAAACAGACAGTATCTTTTTGTAACATGTGATTATACCAGTCTACATACGTTTCCTTCAAAATGTTCAAGACAAATGTCATATCTGGTGCTACATCGCCTTAAGTAGAACTTTGCGTGAGAAAAAGTAAGACATCACATCTTGCAGTGTGCTCATATACGCCTGAGACTGGAGAAATGTTATTAAACTGTGCATTACAGGTTTTATGGCATATCGAATTCAGACAAAACAGATTCGCCTCTCAAAAATCAGAATAGTCAGGAATCTATGAGCAAGGAGTATCGTCTAAAACTGACATTACTTGTTAATGGTAGCATTAGGGGGATTTTGACTGAAAATGGTTCGATCAATAAGGTATGCAAGAGTGGATATAAAGTTTGGCAATACTGCCTCACTCAATGTGTGGCTTTAAGGCTATTAATGTCACTTAACGTGTGACTATCGCAGTTGACGACTTGTAAATCTAAACATCGACACTCTTGCATTGTATTTTCGATCTTCGTATGTCGACCTGTGCTGCCAGATGATGCAACAAGGTAATTGATCGCTACGCTTGCTTGGTTTATAATGACATTTTCTAATAATAGTTGTGGTCTGTACTATTGCGCTAACGAACGTACGCGATGATATACACAAGCGCACGGACACGTACATTTATGAGTTTGTACTTCCCGCCGCTACACCCATAAGTGAGGTTTGTAGTAATTGAAATATACAAATGTGAAACATATGAAACTCCAGCTACATCTGCAGGTCAAAATCCCTTAAGCCGGGCTCGGCTAGCTCAGTTGGTAGAGCGCTAGACTGTCAATCCGGGGATCGTAAGTTCGAACCCCAGCCCGGCCACATAACTTGTGTGGGGATTGATAATGAAATTATTTCTACGGCCATTCACACCCTACCTCTGATTCAAGTAGGGCAGTTGTCAGTTACTGGCATGGATCGGCTAAGCTTGCCCAGGAAAAGTGTGAGTAGGTTAACTGACCGCCGTGATATGACGGAAATACTGTTAAAACGGCGAAAAATCCACACAAAAATGAAATCCTTAAACACTCTCAAAGCGATTACTGCAAAGAATTAGGGTAACCTAGCGAATCATACATTCTAAATAACGAGTTCTTTTTTATTTATGTTTAATATTCAACAGTTAGCTACCAAGAACAGTTTTATAAGAAGCACATTATTGTGTTCCATTTCGTTAGTCTTGTACATGCAAAATTGTATAATTGTAGTGTAAGGAGTCAACTAAAGAAATCAAGTTAAACAATTTTTGAAGTACTGCATTGCTATAGACCACATTTCATCATATCGAATGTCTTCAAAGTCCAAGTATTAAATGATTCAAATAAATATATCTCGTCTTGTGTTTACTATTTATTAGATCAGGTCGGAGTAAAAAAGGTAAGAAAGTATAGTTTCCACATACGCATATATGTTTGTTCGTGAAAGAATGTGGCCTTTATCTTGATAAATTGATATCAATTTTACGCTAGACTTACAGTTTTTTTCTTCAATTATCATTTTATTCAACATTTTAGGCGTGTCGTGGGAAAGCCGGTCTTAATACATGTGCGTTAAGTGTCGTCCCGGATCAGCCTGTTCAGTCCGAACAGGCTAATCCAGGACGACACTTTCCGCCTACAGAGGATTTTTGTTTAGAAGAGACTTAAATACCAGAGAAGAAACAGAAAAAACCCATAAAACACGCAAAGTGGGCTTATGTTTAGAAGAGACTTCCTTAAAACAGAAAATACCATAAAAGCGGAAAAAAAGTATCGTCTCGGATCAGCCTGTGCGCACATGCATTAAGCCCGGATTTCCAAATACACGCCTCAAATATTTTCCTGCATTTGAACTCATAGGAAAAACTTAGAGTTGTACAGTTAGAACTAGTTGTAACACACTTAGAGGCGTTTTCATTCATTGATTTGATAGTCTAGTGATTTGATTAGAGGCAGACGATCTAGTTACTTTCTTTGTTGGTGTAATCATGGTGTAACACTTTGTGTACGAACACATTAACGTATGCATGTATCATGTAGAGATTGTCCTGTTTTGGGGTTTTGCTAAGCCACACTTATAAAGACTGATGGTAAGTGACCTTGTACCTATTGATCCGTCCTCTGTGGCTTACAGATCTTATAATGGCCCTGTCAGCCTGATGTTATCACGCCTATACAATCAATACGATGTAAGACGTTGTCCACTATGATCAATAAATATTGTTGCTGCTTTTGTTTCAGTTACTTCTACTACTACTACTACTACTACTACTACTACTACTACTACTACTACTACTACTACTACTACTTCTACTACTACTACTAATACTACTACTAAAACAAATACTACTAACACGGTCTGTAATTACTGGCGCCACCTCTTTTTGGAGATGCATTGGAATAAGAGCCAATTATATTTTCGAGGTGGCGCTAATGACAGGAAGTAGTAGGAAAAAGTAAACAGTGATAGAAGGTGAGTTGGTTTTATATGTTTTATGACAATTGGAGGCACTGTTTTAAAAATCGGACAATGTAGTGCGATTTGGAAACAAGTTTACCTTCCAACAATATAGAGAAGTATGAAGTCACAACGCATTTCAAAACGTGAGGACTTTTATAAGTCGTGACATGGTGGAAATTGATCCAGCTAATTGATGAATTTGAACGAGTTAAGACATATTTTACACACAATTAGAACATTAATGGCATAAAATAATTCCTTTCGACATGTAGTATTTGCTGCGTTATCAAAAATGTTGGTTTGTGGTATATAAAAAATATTATTTTGCATTTTTTAGTAAGAGGTGGAGCCAAAGCAATAGAGGTGGCGCTCAGAACAGGAGGTGGAGCCAATGTACAATATAATCTTTCCAACACCTTCTTTTTATCCCATAACAATTCCCATTTGCATAGAAAGTCATATGCAATACCGACAAAATATACAAAATAATGGTTGTTATCATTTACTTTGTACTAACAAGTTATATACACGTTATACATTTCAGTAGTAAAAAAATGTTTTATGCAACGTAAAATATACCAAAAACTAAAAGTTGAAAACCTGATTTCATTACTTTCAAAATACTGTACTTTCAGCTATGGTAATATATTGTGAATAGCGCCGCAAGCGGTTGTGACAAAATTTCTTAATTTGAGCTATACATGTCTCTAAGACATGTCGGGACGGGCGGAAGCTGCTACACAGGCAGATTGGCGGGTATACTGCCTACTACGATGTCAAGCAAATTGCTATCAACCAAATGAGCATATTATTAGCTTGTCCTTGTTTTTATGTGTCATGATATTTTTTCTAACACAGAAGATGTACATTATTTATCAATTAAAAAAACACCTGTTTTTAGATTAAGCATGCACTATGATACCCGTCGACGACGAGCCAAGAAAAGAATACAAATCAGAAAGTAGTGTCCTAGCTGTTACAGTTGAACCTTTCTATAAATTGTCATTTTAATTTACTCTTGCTACAAATACTGAAAACAATACTTATATATGACTATTATATTTCGTATAATATTCAACACACAGTTTGGAAAATGAGACGACTCTTCGTAGGAATGATGTTTATAAGGTTACAATGTGTTCGATTTCTATTCATTTACAAATCCTAAAAGTGTCGTACACCTTACTTGAATTTACAGACGTGTATCAACTGTCTACATGTACTAAAAAGATACTGCTTAAGTTATATTTGTGACAATTTAAATGGTCAATATGATTATAATGCAGGGTTTTACATCAACGTTAAATTTTAGGGGTTCATAGGACTCAAGTGGTTGATATTAAGGGGTCCTCTCAATAAACGTGGGGGTCCCATTCATTTGTTTTGTCTGCATTTGTATCGACATTTTGGATGTTTCGTATCAATAAGATAGAATGAAGGCATTGTAAAATAATGTTAATAATTTTATAAATTACATCTACGAAATAATTAATTTTAACACTGAATTGTATCAACGCATCAGAAAAATCACACATCCAAAGGGATGCAAGTTTAAAAATAGGAGGGGTCCTGACTCACAATTTAGGGGTATATGAAGCAGAAAATCGAGTGCTGTAAATCCCTGATAATGCTTATCACGAAACGTAGAACGAAACGTTAATCAAACTATGTCAATTTTTCAAACTGTATAATATGCATTGGCTCCACCTCCTGTTCTGAGCGCAAAATGCAAAATAATATGTTCAATCGACCTCAAACCAACATTTTTGATAACGCAGCAAATAATACATTTCGAAAAAAATTACTGTATGCCTTTGATGCTGTAATTGTTTGTTAATTATTTCTTAACACTTTCAAATTCATCAATTAGCTGGTTCAATTTTCACCATGTCACGACTTATAAAAGTCCTCACGTTTTGAAATGCGTTGTGACTTCATACTTGTCTACCTTTTTGGACCGTAAAATTAATTCCAAATCGCACTACATTGTCCGATTTTTCAAACAGTTTCTCAAATTGTCATAAAACATATAAAACCAACCCACCTTCTATCACTGTTTACTTTTTTCTACTACTTCCCGTCATTGGCGCCACCTCGGAAGTATTATTGGCTCGTTTTGAAATACATTTCCAAAAAGAGGTCGCGCCAGTGATTACAGACAGTGACTAATAATAATCAATTATGATCACATTCTATGTATACTTGTTGCGTCCGTATTAAATTACTCATCCGAAATATGGGGAACTGCGCGGGCAAACGATAAAGAAGCCGTGCATACACAATTTTTAAGAAAAATACTATGCGTCAATAAGTCAACAAATCTTAGCGCGTTATATGGAGAATTAGGACGAATGCTATTCAAAGAAATACAGAAAATAATATTATTAAATATTGGTTTAAACTGATTTCTTCAAATGAAAACAGCGTAATTAAAATAATATATAACATGCTAAAAAACGATGAGAATAACGGTCATACATATAACAATCAAACCTGGGTTTGTCACGTGAAAACCATTCTCGAAAACATTGGCATGTCTGACTTATGGATTAACCAAAACATAATCGAAGCGCAGTTAATACAATGCAAACGAAGAATACTGGACAGTTATACACAAACCTGGCATAGCGAGGTAAACAATTCTCCACGCCTATCTTCTTATTGCTTATTTAAACAAAACTTAACACTAGAAACGTATTTAGACAATGTAAATGAAACAAAATATAAAATCGCCTTAAGTAGGCTCCGGTTGTCATCACATAATCTAGAAATAGAAAGAGGACGATATCATAATATTGACAGAGAAAATCGTAAGTGTAAATTGTGCAACATGAACGCAATAGAAAATGAGTATCATTTCTTGTTAGTCTGTCCAATATATACACATATTATAAAAAAAACTCCTAAAACAATTTTTTTGCAGGTGGCCAACACTTTCAAAGTTTAACAGATTAATGTCCAGCGAAAATAAAAATGAAATAATAAGTGTAGCGAAGTTCATTTATGAAGCAACTAATTTAAGACGCCAATTAGAACGTAATTAAAACATCGTTTACCAGTAAAATTTAAGTATCCTAGTCATAAACTACGGAACTACTGATTTTTATTTCACGCAAACATGTTTGATTTTTTTATCATTAAATACTTCCTCCTATTAGTATTTAAATAATATATGAGCAATAATGTTTGTTTCTCTCCAATTATAGATTTATTCTCTTTACTTCTTGTCAATAAAAATATAATTGTGTTTAACCATTTTATTAGACAATTATACGTTCCACTTCTGCCATTACCTGTAAATATTTATACTTATTCATATTATGTAGGCTATGAGCTTGTATAAGCTTTATTGCTGAATAAATGTTGTTGTTATTGTTGTTGTATAACACACACACTTATTATTTCATAGTTTAGGTTGCAGTTTTTCCCAGTTCTATAGACACCATTAGGGTCATATTAAATATCATTATAGCAATAAGCTTTGTCATTCGCCCATTCTTGTAAGACTATAAATAACTTAAAAGCAAAAAAATGTATCTTCTGTACCTCTATTCCAAGAACGAGTATTGCTATGATGTAATCTCACACACAATTCAATTACAGAAGACGCCAAACAAAATGGATTCACAACGATTTATAACATGTGTCATGCAATCACTCATCAAACAATTATTTTATGTTCCATGAATAAGGCGTTTGCAAATGGGGCAAATGCAACTTGTTTTTGTTTGTGTTATTCGTTGAAATCGGTCAACACATCAGAAGATAAAGTGTACCAGAAGTGCAACTCTATATGCATGTAACGTCGATAAGGGCAACATAACTATTTATTTCATATTTTTTTTTTTTTATTTCATAGGCATTTTTGAATTTATTAAATAAACATTGCTTCTACTTATTTAATATACATTTTTTTTTTTTTAAAGAAACACATTGTTTTTAAAATAATTTTGAATATATTTTAAAGGAAAATATCCCGATAAAACTTCAAAAAAATGTAATAATATTCAAAATGAAATATTAAGTGATAATTTGCAAACTATTAGCATATATATGTTTGAAACAGTAACGCGCAATTAATTTATTTAAAATATTTTTACAGTGTCTACTCGTGAATAAAACCGTATCACAATAAATGAGTTTAACCATTTATAAACACATTCATATTAGCAATTTAAATATTACAGCCTAATGTATTTCAGAATAAGTGACAAGTAAACTTTGACCAGAAGCCTAACCGAAGTTAAAATATTTCATTCGCGCTCATATAAAATTGCAGATCTACTTATGCAGTCCTAGGCTTTCCATGAAAATCAACATGGAGATCTTACAGCAAAGTCAATAATTAAATCTTCTTTATTTATTTCAGGATTTTCGGTGGAAAATATGGATGATAACTCTGGGTCGTGTCAAATGTAGACAATTGCTCATTTCAGTCTGGCTTAAATGGAACTACTTTTCTTGTTATTTTGTTTCATTTAAAAATATGTGAATTAACACCGGTTTTACATGAAGTTATAATAACAAACATTTAGTGGTTATAAAAACATACTCGGAATATTCGAACAAAAATATTAAAGGAGTTTCTTTAGATTGAAACAATATACCTCATATAAACAATGCATTTTTATATTCAGTGACTCATTTTACTTGCAAAGAACAGTCTAACCTGTCTTACGAGACCTCACTGGTTATTCTTTAAAGTGGTCTCTTAAAGCAGGTGGTCTCTTCATGCAGTGTGACTTGTACAGGCAGCTGGTCGTTAGTTGTACATGTATGTATGCGATGTACCTTAGTTATCATTCTATTGCACCCAAATACATTTTGTATAATCATAAAGAATAAAGGAAGAATACATGAGTTTTGAAAATATTTGTTTTACTGACTTCTTAATTTAATTTTATTTTACATTACAAAGTACATGTTTTATTTTACACAAGTGCATTAAAAAACATAATCGCATGCATTAATCTACATACATTTACATTATAGATTTTTATACATGTATATGCATAACACATAAACATACATGTATTTACATACATTTATTTTAATGTCATATATTATGATATTTACACACACACACACACGCACACGCACACGCACACGCACACAAACACACACACACACACACACACACACACACACACACACACACACACACACACACACACACACACACACACACACACACACACACACACACACACACACACACACACACACACACACACACACACACACACACACACGCACACACACGCACACACACACACACACACACACACTCACATGCACTCACACACACACACACACACACACACACACACACACACACACACACACACACACACACACACACACACACACACACACACACACACACACACACACACACACACACACACACACACACACACACACACACACACACACACACACACTCTCTCACACACACTCAAACACACACACACACACACACACACACACACACACACACACACACACACACACACACACACACACACACACACACACACACACACACACACACTCTCTCACACACACTCAAACACACACACACACACACACACACACACACACACACACACACACACACACACACACACACACACACACACACACACACACACACACACACACACACACTCTCTCACACACACTCTCTCACACACACACACACACACACACACACACACACACACACACACACACACACACACACACACACACAAGCATACACAAACTTATATTCATTCACTAACAAGGTCTGAATCTTTGTCTGGTTCACTTTCTCACCATTTATTGCAATCTCCCCTAACTCATCACTAGTGTCCTTCAATGACTGTATAAGCTTATGGTGTCCTCTTCACCGTCCATTGCTTCATTTTTCTGTTCATGTCGCAGACCTCGTCTGTAGTGAGTGATGGTTCTGGTGTCTTCGAATTAGGCGTTTCTTCTGTTGGGTTGGATTAATCGTTTGATTCACATCCACTCGCTGCGTCGTCAAAGTACATGCAATACAACATGATCAAATTGAAATGCATATCTACAATAAATATAATTTATTTACTTTAGTTTTCTTTTTCAGTAAAACAACTACATTTAACTTATCAATTTGGTTTTAAAATTATTACGTTCTTACATATAAATATATCGTATTGAAAATGCGGACAGAGAAAATTAACATAAATTGACTTTTAACACATTACATCAAGTTATAATTACTTTTGAACATAACCGTTCAGATCGTTTTCATGAGCAACTAATCGTACAGTCTAATTTTGACATTTTGCAACAAGTCGTACAGTCGAGTTACGTTGGGTGGTTGAACAAAATGTTTTATTTCTCCGCTCAAATCCTATTCTCTTTAATTAAATGAATACTGTCTGACTTCTAAGTGATGTATTTATCAATTTTTACACAAAGATACATCAACAAACATCATCACAATGCAATATACGGCTACAAACTTTTTCTTTTTATTTCAAAAATCGAAACACTTAGTGATCATGTCTGCTAAACAAGTTCTCTTTAAAATCTAGGCATAACCGACATAATATATTTACGTAATGTCATAATATGTGTTCGGAGAACTTAATTTCATTTATATTCCGGGAAAGGTCTTAAACATCGTAGGGCATATTTACATTACGATCCAATTTTCGAAGAAGCATAAATGCTAAGCACCAACACCAATGATTATTTTATTTTAGTAGTTCAATTATGTTCCTTGGTATCTTTCACCTGTCCTTTAGTTACAAAATTCAGTCGTAACTTAAACTGGTCGTAAGATCTTTGATAATGTGTCACTTTTGCGTTTTCTGCTGTTTGCAACTAACTGATCATCGGCGTACAGATCACCAACTTCCGGTTTAGCTCACTGTACGCTTATACACTATGTATTGGTTCACAATGTGTTCTTAGATGATAGACAGTAAAACACATCCAATATAACTAAGTCAATGCCATTTCTGTTGCGAGGTTACTAATCACATCAATTAAAAAATGCATTTAGTAATACGTTATTATTTTACTGAACATATTGTAACAATCGGTCGATAATTGAATGAGCAGCGTTCCGTACTAGTATTACAAATATTCATGTACTTGCGATAAAATCTATTGGTGTTTTCCTTCAGATTCATTTTGACACTAAGTGGGAATCGATAACCATCCAATTAGCCTTTCGTCTGGCCACTAATTTACTAGTTCGGTAGTACGACCTTGTATACAAATTTATTATTAATTAATTTAAAATTACTGTGCGTAGAAAACAGCAACCTAGTCACAGTCGATTGCTCAAAGTTAATAATGTATACAGTTAGATAATATACAATTATTGACTAGAGGGCCATTGAATATGATCTGATATTCACTGGTACAAAGACATATGTTTTTTATGCCTGTGAATATCATATCATATTCTATGGCCCTGAAGTCAACAAATATTTTATTATATGACATTCTATAAGTAATTGTTATCTTTTACTGACGTTACAAGCACGGTTAATCACAACGCTGACAGCGTAGAGAGACTGTTGGCGACAGAAGAAACTAAAATAATGTGAATTAAGAGTGCATTTTTGCTAAAAAGAAAAACATTTGTTTGAATGAAATTCAATTTCCCACCTTTAAACTTAATAATATGGCTTCTTATTCAATAGTATATACGACAATTAACAAAAAAGTATGTCAGTAACGAACAAATATTGTTCAAGCTAATTATCTAATGCAAACGACATTATATACATGCCAGTTAACAAGTCAATGAGCAACGAGCCATGCAGAATAACCGATAAAGCGTGGTAGTTAGGAGGATCGATTGTTAGCTATTTGTAGCCTACTGAATCAATAGTAGGTCATACGATGCGTTGTCTCGATTTTCCATACTACAGTTAAAAATTAACACATTGCAGTACTTTGTTGTCAAAATATTCAGAATAAGAATTGGTAACAAGAAATAACACTTTCGAAATGAGTAAAACATAACCGATGTAGCGCATTAATTTAGTGACCTTATTCCAGGACACCCTGGTGAATATTTGGTTACATTCAAGTAAATAGCGAAATTTGGGGTGTCATTAATTTGACGTAACATTTTGAATGAATTGACTTTTTTAGAAACTGTTATTGTAATAAATCACATAATATACACATTATAATACACAAGACATACATTATCGTAAGTAATAAAAAGTTAAGAAAACATTCGTGAATTTTGGCTGTTTTGACGAAGGATTTTTTCAGGATTCGATTTACTGACTCGTAGCCTGCAAAGAAAATAAGTAGTTTTCCGCGATGCCTGTTTTGGAAATGACCCTCTCGAAACACCGTTGGCCTCCGCCAAAAGTCTAAAAACGGTGAAATGTGCGCCAAAAGTACTGTATAATGAAATGACGTCATTTCCGAAATAGCGTCGTTGTTATTGTTAAACCGAACTGTTTGTAGTACGTGACGTCACCGGATGTGTCCCCACTGCGTTTTTGGAAACGTTATTCGTAACGTCTGGGAACGTGTACCAACGTTAGCTATTTTAGCCAATTGAATATGAATGGGGAAAATCCAAAGTCCATTGAATATGAGATCACGAACAATCAAGAATCTATTTGCTAGGAATATCGGTTAATATCGATATTACTTGTTAACGGTATTCTAATTGGGAGGACGGGGGCTGGAATTGAAATGGTTTGTTCGATACGGCATGCAATACTGGCTGTGATATTTGGGAATACTTCGACAAGGAATGAGAGGCTTGAAGTGGTATATTACGTTTATTCAATCTGTATTTGTATACATTAAATGACGCCTGATAATTTCTAATAATTTCATAAAGGTAATCAACGTACGTGTTGAGAAGCAAATGCAAATTAAACACAAATGACGCTCTTAGCTTTTCCAAATTATACTACATATTATATAGGATGGTGCGTCTGGTTAATTTGTTACGTATTACACTGGTCATATCGCATCTCGGTGCGTTGATAGGGTCCGGTAATGTTATCATCACACTGGTCTTTCGTCTATATTTGACTGTCACCGAATGGTAGTTTTATCATGAAGGCATGTTTAACCGTTATATTTACGATGGCTCATTTGAGAATGTCAGTGTAGATGAAGTTTATAAATGATGTTTTGTTATATGTTTTAACTAACTCACGAACAAAGATTTCGAACATTGGACCATTAGCAAAATTATTATTTCATCATGAAAAGCAAAATAGTGTTCACTGAACATTTTTTCACCTACTAGTCCTTGGTGATAATAAGTTGTATTAAAAACATTTTAATCAATTTCCTGCATGTATTTTTCGCTTCATGTGATGTATCTGCTACGTAATAACTGATGACGAACCTTCAATACTCAAGATTTTTGTTTTTCGTGTTTTGAGGGTGTTGTATGCATGTTTTGTTAGCAGTTCGTCTTTGATAGTCATACTGAATAAACGTGCTGGAAAACTAATCCCTGTTGGGTCTTGAATAAACCATCCTTCTAAGGGTCTAGAATAGTAACATAAGAACATCACAGGTGTTTCATTAACTTTGACAGACTTGACAAACGAAAACAACACAACTATAATAACCGTTTGGCATTGTATACACTTCCATTCCTATACACTAAATTTAATCCGTTAACATTATTGAAGCCGAGTTGCAATAATATGTGGTAAACGTACTTCCATGTAAAAACAAAAGCATGAACAATTCAGCACATACTCGTTTGAGTCCAACGGTTCTTAGATGAAATAAATAGGTATACTACAATCCGTCTTAGTACGAAATTTGAACTAAGTACATGTATGATGCTTATTAAAATACTTAAACAAATTATCTAAGGAACCGTTTTAAAGCGTGGTTAAGCAATACAAAATCTTATAGAAAACTTTGTTCATAATGCTCAACGCTTTTCTGTACTAGCGAACAAAAGGCCAATGATATTACACGCTTTCTCATCAGCACGTTTATTTACCATAATTATACTCCACGCGACCACTCTGTATATTTATATTATGTGATAGACCTTACGTTATGTCACCCTGCTAAAAATGTAATCTTTTTTATTAGAATGTTGAATTTCGAAATACGCATCATCATTACCCCAGTATGAACGTAAGCAATATCATATGCGTAATGTAAATTAGATGTTCAGAGTTTATTGATGTTTCTATGTTGTAAAATTGTAGGGTTAGGGTTATGGTAAGATAAGGGTTAAAATCATTGACTAAGGTAATTCTTAATTAAACATAATACAATATTATACGCTATTTCGTGCGTAGCAGTTCATTATTCTCGAAGATGAAATAATGGTGAAATAAAGTCTGAAGTTAATAATGTAAATAAGTTTTACAGTTTGATCTGTATGATAAAAATACATGATTGAGAACTTTGGAGGATGAAATAAAGGCTAGTTTGCTCGTTTGTATATTTTCCCGGAAAACAGGTTGAATGATATTTTTTTTATAAATCTGAATTAAACCAATGCAAAGTTATGGCACATATGAGTACCCACATCTAAAGCGATAAGTGAATCAAATTAGTTTGTAACAAAAACATTTTGCAACACAATTCACGTGGTAATTAGTAGGTCACCTCTTAATATAATATGAATTATTTAACCAAAGCTGTATAACAAATGACGTCTGTGGTATAAGGCTATCAGATGAAGCATATCATAAATAATAAATGTGATATTATTACCATAATTCAATTAACGTGGTGATAATTATGTCAATTCCTTATTTTATATAAATAATTATATCCATACTGCATAATGATTTGCGTATTTGTTTGTTGTTACATAGAATGAACTATAGGACAAGTGTCTTACTTGGCACGTTTACCTTTGAGAATAACATCGAGATGATTACATAAGCTTTTGGCAGAGAATTACTGGTATCGGGAACAACAAGTCGCGTGTTATAAACGGGATAACAGATTTTGCAAATAATTAATGAATACAAGTAATACTAGGACACAGCCATTGCTTTGTGGGTCTTTTAACATCCGTGGTGACCCAAAATTATACGTATTCACCTGATAACAGCATAGTAATGGCCATGAAATTATAAACAACGCAACTCTAGTGTGCGGCGAATGTGTGTAAATCGTACAAGAGTGACAGGTTATCAAATAGCATATACTTTGCATTGAATAGAAAATGGTTGGTAATCGTTCGGTATAATTTGCCGTCGGTTTAGAAATACATGTACAGTGTTTCGACAAATAAATATTGGCCAGCACGATTGTCAGTAATCGTCGCCACCTGCCGGGAAGTATATCCCATTAACTTGTTGGCACAAAGATCAATTTTACGTCCGTCTGCCACTTTAAAGTCCTTTCTATTACACGACTTATGTCTAAAGCATTCAGTTCCCGAGAATACGGTATGTTTATACTTTAATGACAATTCAGATGGAAAACAAAATTTGTAAAAAGTAAACCTAGAAAATACAACAATCCAAGTTACTTTCTAGGCCATTGGCTCTATTAAACTCATACCTGGAAAATACAGTCGTTTAATACGATTTAACTGTCTATCCGAACACAATCTAAACTAAATTTTGATTTCAAATTAATTGTTTGTTTGTTTAGATTTGATTTTATTTTACATTGTTAGAAGTACGTGTAATATGTTTAATTGTAAATTATCAGCAACAAAATGCACATGAACACGATAAAATAAACAATACGTCATGATGAAGCTTATTCATTTTCACGTCTGTGTGTTCGCGAATTTTTCCATAGAAACAAATGAACGACATTGTATTGTTTTAAGTATTAAAACATAGAGCTTATAATGCAAAGATTCAAGTAACGCAATCGTTGACTTTGGTTTACAATAAATTTCTCCGCAAATAAGTAGGTCTTCGTTCGTATGCAATCTCAATTTTATCTAAGCACCACTGGGATGTTAACATTGCTTGAATTATTCATGAGTTTTCTTAACCGAAACCACTGATTAATACAACTTGGCTCCAAGGGTTTTCATTATTTATCGGGTTAATTTAAGATGTAAGGGTGTCGAAGAAATGTGTCTTTGATGCTACACGCGCATTACGGTGTCATATTACATAGGTGCACAATACCTGGACGTACTAAAATCATTAACAAAGAAATGTATCATTCCGAATGTAAAGGGTTGAATGTATATATCTGGCAACTTGATTTAAACATATTTATTTCTTTTAGCAAATACATAATATATCAAAATACACAATACAATGAGTATTAGAAGAGGATTGAAACGGAAGAAATAATTCTTATAGAGTTTCTCTCCTCAACTTCTGGCAACTTTAAGCGTTTAATATAGACTCACAGAAACACGACCAATTGAGTAAAAAAGGGTTAAATGTACATCATTTACAAAAAAAGATCGTCGCGTTATAGTCAATAAAATTGCATTAACAATGTCAAAGCAAGTATCATATCCGACATGATATCTGTACGATTAGGCTAGTTGAACCTATCAATATTGCACGACGACCAGTATACAAACAATAAACAACATTGACCAGTATACAAACAATAAACAACATTGACCAGTATACAAACAATAAACAACATCGACCAGTATACAAACAATAAACAACATTGACCAGTATACAAACAATAAACAACATTGACCAGTATACAAACAATAAACAACATTGACCAGTATACAAACAATAAACAACATTGACCAGTATACAAACAATAAACAACATTGACCAGTATACAAACAATAAACAACATTGACCAGTATACAAACAATAAACAACATTGACCAGTATACAAACAATAAACAACATTGACCAGTATACAAACAATAAACAACATTGACCAGTATACAAACAATAAACAACATTGACCAGTATACAAACAATAAACAACATTGACCAGTATACAAACAATAAACAACATTGACCAGTATACAAACAATAAACAACATTGACCAGTATACAAACAATAAACAACATTGACCAGTATACAAACAATAAACAACATTGACCAGTATACAAACAATAAACAACATTGACCAGTATACAAACAATAAACAACATTGACCAGTATACAAACAATAAACAACATTGACCAGTATACAAACAATAAACAACATTGACCAGTATACAAACAATAAACAACATTGACCAGTATACAAACAATAAACAACATTGACCAGTATGCAAACAATAAACAACATTGACCAGTATGCAAACAATAAACAACATTGACCAGTATACAAACAATAAACAACATTGACCAGTATACAAACAATAAACAACATTGACCAGTATACAAACAATAAACAACATTGACCAGTATACAAACAATAAACAACATTGACCAGTATACAAATAATAAACAACATTGACCAGTATACAAACAATAAACAACATTGACCAGTATACAAACAATAAACAACATTGACCAGTATACAAACAATAAACAACATTGACCAGTATGCAAACAATAAACAACATTGACCAGTATGCAAACAATAAACAACATTGACCAGTATGCAAACAATAAACAACATTGACCAGTATACAAACAATAAACAACATTGACCAGTATACAAACAATAAACAACATTATCCTGCAGTATCCAATATATTAATCATTTTTAGAAAGGCTGAGAGGACCTGGTGAGGCTTAAGTTTACATGCACTTACAATAGTGAAACTTGATACGATCAAAGCACGAATGAGTTTTATTTCATGCTATGCGGTGAATGAGTGGAGAATACCAGTGATAACCCGATCATTTCACTCTAGGTCGAGGGAACTTATAACGTTTGATCAATTCACTCTTGGTTATATGGAACCTTTTTTAACTTTGTTTCTATGTTTATTTTTTGTATGTTAATACCCTAATCGTCAGTGTAAACATCGGCCTTTTTAAACAACAGAAAACACATGATAAAATTCAATACAAATATAATTAAGCGACAACGACGCAGTAAGAGTGGAGCTATTTTCCCATAACAACAGTGATTAACAGTGATCGACAATTTTGGAATCATAATGACGTCATAATACACAAAACTTGGGATGCTTCAGCATATCTCGCGCATTTTTTTTATTTATCGTTCAAAAGCATGAACTAAAAAGAAAATGTGTTTAATACATTGTAAGATCGTATTATATTTCATTAGTGGTAATTGAAACTTGATATTTTCACTCGTGTCTGTGTCAGTCGTGAAAATATAGTTTCTATGACCACTCATGAAATATAATACGATCTTACACTGCATTAAATAAATATCCACTATATCTTATACCTTAAATAATAATCATATTGATAGACTGTTTGTCGAAGAGAAACTCCGGTCAAATAACGAAAGGTCTAACCCTTAAAGCAAGTGATTAAGTGTATCACGTGTATCACAACGCAGCACATAATACAGAAAACACGAAGAATACCTATAACAGACAATCATTCCACTCATAGTAAAACACGTTGGGTGAGCAATGAGCACCAAGTTCCCACCAATATGTTCAAAATAAACAAATGTAATGATAAATGTTGAAACTTTTTTCCTAATAGCATTTCGGAGCTACAAAATACCATCTTTATGAGGCAAAATAAAAAGATTTCTTAATATTAATTTATTAAATTCAATACTTAAATAAATCATTGATTATTGTACACAATTGTCCATTGTGACATCCACAACTAGTTAGTTTGCTTTTCTATTACATTGTATTTATATATAATAGCAAATTGAATGTGCGTGTTGTACATATATTACACTTGAGAGCACACCATTAAGTCATTGAGGTGCTAGCTCTGTGTACAAGAACATTCTTCAAAAGAACATCAAACTAAAAATATAGATAATTAGTTTCTGAACTCCTAGCCTATCGAGCGGCTACTTGGTGTCGCCCTTACGTTGCTCACAGAATCATGTGGAATCATGTAAATGTGTGTTAATATTAGTCCTGATATGTATACATGATCCTAGCTTTCGTTTGTATCCGTGAAGATTATGACCTTGCAAAATGTTGGCTCTAATAAAACACTCTTACTTCTAAACTATATCAAGACATCGATGTTATTTCACAATATCTGAAATAACAAAATACAGCAATTTAAGAGGTGAGAGGTAATTGTATGAATTTAGTTGAGTCCAAGGGTGAGGTTTATTCAAGAGCAGTAAAACCAGACAAAAGGTTTTTTATATTCAATGAAATTTATGATTTCTGATGTGTCGTCTTTGGTATACCGGATAAATTATATATATGCAATATTGCTGTCAATCGTTTTAGATTTTATGTCACACAATAACAATATAAAAATATCCAGGATCATCCACATTACAGAAACATCATTGCATGGTCTCATTATTTCAGGCACAATGCTCTTTATCTACATAAACCAAAACCCATGACAGAAACAGAACAAATACAATTTAAACATAGACAATTGATTAAAACTCACTTTAAGACTCACTTTGAAACGGTCACTGTACAGTTAAGTAATAAGAGACTGTGATATAATATAATAACGTTTGCTCAATTATTACTATTTGATGAAATAAATTAAAATGTTGAATATAAATAAAGTTAAACTTTAGCTACATCAGCAGCAGAGAACTTGTTAGCAACACAATGTCCGTTATTTACGGCAAGTGATAAATTACCAAAACAACACAGCGCAGTACAAAACACGTTATTAAGATGAATATAAATAAAACTGGGGTCACCGCCTTGGAACGATCAATGCAAGGCATTGGGGGTTTAACCTTACACTTGGCCAAGATTTATTCATAAAACATGCGAATATAAATAAAGATAAGCCTCAAAGCATCGCAATTCAAATTAAACAGAAATACAAATGAAAACTAAGGCAATTAAATTACCTTTTTATTGCTCAATGTTTGGATGTAAACCAGAGTATGAGAATTGCAACGTTCTGAAGCACGATAAAATAAAACAAAATCAGGTATCAACTACACTTCTTGTTGTTAAAAATAGTTTTAAAGACATAGCAAAGCATCATATAGTTCAATTTTCAGATCATCGTATCAAATAATGTAGAAAACGTTACATACATGCAAAATACATAAAACAACCCATTAGCAACTAAATAATAGCAGCAAATAAAATACACAAACGCAAGCGTGATATCATCATAATTGTGAACAAACAGTTTAATAAGTTTCTTTACACGACTTATTAATGAAGTAACAAATCTGTGATAAATTAGAATGTACAAGATTGAATATGTTTCAAAGTTTCTACAAACTCTGTTCCGTTTCATGTTTTTGATAATGTGACCTGTCTCATAATGGTCGTGTGGACCCAAGCGGATTATGATGCCGCGATCAATTCCATAATCACGTTAAGAGGATGAAAATTTCGACATATCCGTGAATATGGCGGATTTTGTTAAGTCTTTCTGCCTTTGACATTGGATTAGGGTGTCGGTGGAAGTATCTCCATCGATACTAATTGTACGTTAATACTAGAAGGAATGTTTAATATTGACCAGACGCTATAGTATATGTATGGAGATAGACTATATACAATAATTTCCGGACATTCACTTAGTAAACGTCACCCACAAGTATTAACTGTATTTTTTATGTATAATAATTTGATTTGGCATACGGCAATATACCGCTTTACATATAATACCCGACGTAACATTTTGCAATTATGACATTATTGCTCAAATATTTGTAGCAGTACGTATATTATTAAAGAAGTCTCAGAATTTCAGCATGTATAATATTGCGAAAATTGAAGTTAATGCATTCAAATCAGACTGAACTTGCTAGAACACTGAAGTGAATAGACCGTAAATTGTATCACATGACCTGATTAGTCACAGATGACCATTGTAGGTGACTGTGTAATTAACTGCGTGGCAATGCTGTGTATTTACATGACCTCTTCCTCGCCTTCGTTTAAGTTACCCTAACGCTGAGTAAATCTTCAAATACAGAGTGTATTTCAGTTTAATTATTGACATGTGTAAAATTTATGCGTGTCTGAGGTGTCTGTGTATACATATGTCTGTCAGACTTCACTTGAGTATGTAAAAGAGATAGATTGCAGTGTTCTCTTGACGGAGTCTGTAAATATAAATATGTGATGATGCTATATTGATCGCGTCACTGCTTCCTTTACTTGGAGTAATTTTTCAATCAGTCAGCTCGTATCACACCTCTTAAATCAACACGATGCAGAACGCAGTTAGACAGATAATGTCAAACCGCAAAATACAAGAGTGAAATATAGCCATGGTACCAAGAACAGGCAATATTTTATTAATAAAACATGTTTGTATTACTTTTACAATTACAAGTGTATCCCAACTGAATAAATGAATAAATAATTAAAAATAAATTTGTAGTAATTCCAATTTAATATAGGCCCTTGTTCTATTTCAGGTCACGAAAAAGTACAAGAAAAAAATAACAACCAGAATAAGGCCAGAACCCCACATCTAATATTTGGTGCTGATTTTCCTGCAGTCGCTACTACAGTTATTTTATCAAATTAAATCTGTATTTACTGAAATGTTATTGTAATGTGTATGTAACATTCTTACATTATAATTCAAGTTTTGTTTGCGATTACTCCATAGAGATTTGAAAGAAAGAAGGCTCAATACGAAGATCATTGGTAATCTTGCCTTTTCTTATAAGTAAAAACATAAAACTGAAGCCAAAAGCCAACACATGTTGTTCTCTGGAAATAACAACGTGTATTAGGACATGTTTTATTTAATCGTATGCAAAATTCAATTATGGACGCCGTCGAACAAACTGGATTCATAACGATTTATTTGACTTGTCGTGCAAAAGCTATTTGAAAAAAATTGCCTTATCTTTTCCCTTGGAAATTCCATTAATGTCGTGTATCGTGTTTCCATATCTAGCAAGTGTAGTTAGTTGTCTGTTTGTATCATTCGTTGAAATCTGACAGTGCGTCGGAAAATGAATTATTAACGCAGGGCAGAAGTTAATGATGTTAAAGGCAACAAGGACGTAGATGTAATCAACAGTTTGTATTTATAACCGCATTTAACTATATAGTAGTTTTACGTTAGACGTATCAAAGATTCTTGAATATCTCAATGAGTTGGCAATTTCGGAATTTAATGTACTTTCTAAACAAATGCTCTGTGATAAATGTGTTCGATTTCTTATGGTCGAACTTAAATAATCCAGCAGTCTGAGAGCATTATCTTTAAACAATGCATTTAAGTCTTATTCTCATTTCTACAGTTCTTGTGCTTATATTGAAACATATAGTGTGGCTCAAGGCAAGCTCAAGTTATCGTGACATTGAGTAAATATTGAAACTATGTAGATTGCAATATAATTCTAGCGTCACCAACGTTTGTTTAAAACCATATAATAATAAAGATTCAAACATATTTATGGTATAAATAATCCTGTTGCCTAAGTATAAAGAGCCTTCCAAATAAAAAACGATTCTGTCGTGTTATATTAACATAACGATATATACAGTTAACACATTTATTTATATTTGTGTTTAACTGTGTGTTTTGAATGAATTATACAACTACATATATTTACCATTAATCGTCTGTTATCTTGGTGGAACAAATCGTCTGTTATCTTGGCGAAACAATTAAGATATTATGCTGTAATATTTGTACGGCCATTACATTTATAAATTATGTTATTTAATTATCTTTGTTAATAGGTATGGTGATGTAAACACACAAGTCATGTTTTGTAATTAGGCATTTACCAGGCGGACATATTAGTAGGTTACTCACCTTGTACGGGTAAAATGTTATTTGCATAAAGAGACTATTTTTAGGTTTGTTAATAATGGGTCAATTTGACCATAAGCCCTATATGAATGCATTGTGTAACAAATGGCAATAGAGCGACTATGTCTATAACGTAAGCCGAAAAAAATGTCTTAAAGAAAGTTAAATAATAATCTATGTAAGAATGGGACCGACTAAAATAGTATTTACACAACATTGTTTAAAACATTATACTATATACAATATATTAATTTATTTGCAAAATTGCTTTTGACTCTAGATTTCATATTATGTGATTTTAAATGGAATTATACCGTACTTAAATCTGCCAAAGAAACCTTCAGGTTTGAAATACGTGTGTTGCTGCCTAGGATCGATCAAGTAACAACCAATTATGAAAAGCTCATTTCAACGATCAGTAAAATCATAAAAGGTTATGAAATTATATATTCTTGAAAAGTTAAAGTCAGGGAGTTCTTTATACCTAACGATACTTAACATTTAACGCATTAGAAAAAGCTACAGCTAATAATAGATATGTATTTAATATCGCCTTGTGGTGAAGTATACTAGCAGATTGATGCGAACATCAGAAAATATTACCTTTCCAACTAGATTGGTAAGTGCATATTGACAACTTAAGTATTAACTTGAACATAAGTGAGTGCATGTAACGTATTGATGTTCCCGGGCTGTTCTAGAACGACCATGAACGACCATGACGCCCATGCAGTCTCTTTCCAAACAGCAAAAGCAATAAAAGAAGGTCACGCAACTAGACGATGTTTGCGTTGCACAAATATGTTGGCCTCTGCATCCATGCAATGCTGCGGGGCTTACTAAATCAACTAAAAGGCAACATTCTATATAGATGCTATCTGCGAAATAGTATGTAATATCTGATCGATTATTCCATGGGCAACACTTGATATTACATCAATGCGTGCTTTAGAATTATGAATCCCTTGGTGTTTGTATTGAGATTCATTTTGACAGTAATTGGCAATCGATAACTTTCAATTAGTTTTGCGACCGGCCTCTAATTTTCAATTTCGGTTTTTGACTGTAAAATGAATCATTAAATTCACTTACAAAGAATAAGATCAATCCAGACATATAGGTATTGACAGAACAATAATAAAAACCTTGATGTGCGTACTGAGACAATAAATGGAAAAGACAATGAAATGCCAGCTAAGCTAGAAGATAATCAAATCATTTTAGTTTATTTAAATTCATTTATTTAAAGGAAAGTTACAAACTGCTGATATTACACCCCCCACCCCAAAAAAAAAATAATGTCCAAAAGATTTCACAAAAAATAGCAACATTTTTAAAACTGGGATGACCGTTTTGGCGCGGTCACCATGCAACGCGTTTTAAAGTGTGGCGCTGATCGGCGAAATTGCATTTTGGGCCCTTAAAGTTGTTTCTATATTGTCTTCTTTAATATCACAAACTTGAAAAACATTAACATTATCATGTAGACAAAGGGCGGTATATTTATAGGCGAGTATTTTTAACGCTATGCAAGTGATGCACGTGATTGTTTAAAATTATCAACGAAAAGTGTTACAAACGCTTTTTTCACTATTTTAATTGATGTTCATTCATAAATGACGCATCATTTCGAAAACCTTTTATTTTTGGAACTGTCATATTGCTCCTTTAAAAACATGATGTACAGAATGTAAAGAAAGTGTCAATTCGCGAATTTGTGAGTATGTCGTTTTGTTAGTTTATTAATGCGTATAGCACTGTCATTGGTAATGGTTATTGTTCTGTTGAACAAACAAGTGTTTTGTTTTACTAGTTAATGCTGGTAAATATATAAAACAATGTTGTTGTTTTTAATCGGCACCATTTTATTGTCCAGAGCTTCATGACCTAACAATGAAAAGGATTTATGGAAACACAGAGTACCATTTAATATCCAATATGTGCTCTTCTTGTCAAAGAGGTTTTCACTGGCTATCCGTATTGAAGAAGCGTTCCAAATGAGAGCAGGGTATGCATCATGACTATGTTTCGTGTTAAATTAAATGCTTAAAGTGTTTACATAGCGTGTTCCTTATCATCATAAGTACGTTAAAAATGCTATAGACAGTATTTTACCAAACTGCGCATATATACACAATATAATATTGATGGGAAAAGTCATAAATAGGCACATATTAGAGAGACGAAATACTCCAAAATAATGAGAATAGTTCGCTGCCTATAGCTTTTTCAAGTCCTATTAAAACAATAATTAATTTTGTCATTCCGACAAATAAGCTTAGACACATGTTAAGATTGGAAAGTAGTCTATTTATAATTGCGCTTTCAAACCACGTGTAAGAATTTATTCAGAGGATAACTTGCAAAATATTACTGTTTCGATAGTTACGATGCTAGTATATATACCATGAACTGATGCAACTATTAAATGATTATTTATGACACATAGAATTGTGGAATCAGGTGCTTCTATATTTGTAATTGATTTGCATATGTTCCTCCATGTAACACACGCTTGCAATTTAATAGAAATTACACGCTGAGCTCACCACGTGAAGTACAAAGCTGATACCTTACTTAATCAATCGAAAATGTCAACCTTTGTATGTATCCTATTAGAAAGTTGTTGTCCCAAGGCGAAGCCTGATCTCGGGGGAACCGTTATGTGTGTGTGCAGTCTCATTACGACTGCATATGTCATAACATCAGCACGAGCTGTAGACGACAAAACGAAAGAACACATACCGTATCATAAGGTGCGTGGGGACCTTTTGTATAAAACTAGTGTTTGTCTCATTATTTCACCACCTGATTGTGTTTGTATTCAAAATTGTATTTGCCTTGTAAACATACCTTAAGTTATTTGCTCTCTCTCCGTCTCTGTTTTTTGGGTTAAATAAAACACACATCCGATTAGTATGCAGCTTCATACGTAGTTTTGATGTCAAGGTATAGAACTGTTTGACTCATTTATAACCATGACATTCCTATATGTATTGTTTGTTAGCTATACACATATATGTGAATTATTTAAAGAATACCAGGTCATACACGATTCCAATCGTTACATTGAGACATAATTAAAGCGACAACAATAACTAATTAACTGACAGTTTATTCCCAAAACATAATTATTTATGGATCAAGTGTTTGGGCTGCGCGCCTTTAGTGCGTTCCAATGGACGTTCAATTGCGGTGATCCCAGTTTTTTTTGGCGGGGGAGGGTGTCCGTTTCTTATTTACGTGTTGTGTACGGTTTGGTAAATGCAACTGGTTACTCGCTTTAAATGAAAATATAAGAGTTGTTAATCAGTTCTATGGTTTTGGATATGTATACTTGTTTACATTGACATGCAAGTCTCAACTTCAATTTGGAATGACTTGTCGACATTTCAGAAACGGATACATGGACTTGATATATCAACGTTTATCAAGCAGCTTTATCGATGTAAATCCTTTAACTTTAGTTAAGATATAGTTATGATATCTCGGTTCTGTCGAAATCGTGTAATCGTATTGAAATCGTGACTTGTAATTATACATGGTTTCCCAAATTCGAAATAGTCCGCAGAATTGGACTAATCAAATAGTCATTAAGACATAACATATACACTAAATGTAATAATAAACAACATTGTCTTCATATGCACTCTTGTGGAAAAGTTCTGGTTGATGTCAATGCGTTCAAGTCTGCTAGACTTAACAGCCGTAAATGCGCATTTTGCCGTTTTAGTGACAGTTGATTGCTATCTCCCATTACACCATTTGACACATAC
Source organism: Congeria kusceri (assembly GCA_027627225.1). NCBI lineage: Eukaryota > Metazoa > Mollusca > Bivalvia > Myida > Dreissenidae > Congeria > Congeria kusceri. Next base: position 14,690,441 of record CM051025.1, on the reverse strand, counting down.
GATCGAGTGTTGTTTTTTGGAATGGTTGGTATTACATATATGATGATTCATGATCTTCAAGTTTGTTAGGTACAAGTACTGTAACGTTAGGTACACCGTCAATTGAATGCTAATTTCAGTTGTATTTAATGCTAATGACATTTTACTTTGATAATTTTGACAACGTCTATGTGATTATTATGTACGTACTAGTGTACACACGTATGTCTCTGTGTGAGTAGACCTTACATTATATCACATGACCTGATTAGACACAGATGATCACGGTAGGTGTAAATAACTGCGTAACAATGCTGAGTATTTACATAGCCTATCAATCGCCGTTCGTTTAAGTTACCCTAACGTTGAGTGAATCTTTCAATAAACAGCGTATTGCGACAGTGTCTGCCTTGCGACCGAAAGATCCCGGGTTCGATCCCCAATCAGGGAGCGTTCTCAACATCTTCCAAAGACACCAAGTACTGTTTCTGCCCAGAAAACGGACTCAAACTTGTCTCTATAAACCTAAGGCTTTCGATGCAATCGAGCTAAAGTAAGTAGGTGTATACTAACATGCATAAAACTTATTCGTGTTTGTTTTGACCGTTTGTGTGTATACATTTGTCTGCCAGACAGTCCGCGAATATGTAAAATAAATAGATACATTTTTCTCTTGATTGTAAATATAAATATATAATGATCTTATATTGGTAGTGTCCCTGTTTTATTTACTTGGAATAATTTTTGCCATCAGTGTGCTCTTATCACGCCTGTTAAATCCACATGATGCAGGACGCAATCAGATAGATAATGTCAAACCGCAAAATACAAAAGTTAAATAAAGACATGGTACCCAGTGCAGACACATCTTTATTTCTAAAACGTGTTTGCATTACTTTGACATTTACTAGTGTATCCAAACTAAATAATAAATAAAGATAATGTTGATTAATTCCAATTAAATATCGGTCCTTGTACTGTTTCACGTAACGGAAATATACAAGAAAAGAAAAGAACAACCAGAGCAAGGCCAGTATCACACATTTTATTATTGTTGCTGTTTTTTTTTCTGCTGTCGCTACTATATCTTCTGTTGTTTTATCAAAGTAAATTTGTCTTAATACAGTATTCACTGAAATATTGTTATTTTAATATATGTGTAACATTCTTAAATGATAATTAAAATTTAGTGCGTTGTTACTCCATAAAGATTTTAAAGAAAGAACATTTTAAAGAAAGAATGGAGGACGCAGCTCGGGGAGCGTTCAAATGATCTTTCTCAAAAGACACCAAGTACTGGTTTTACTCAGGAAGCGGACTCGAGTGTGTCTCAATAAGCTTCAGACTTTCAACGCAATCGAGCTGAAATAAATAGATTAAATCAAGAAAGAAGGCTCACTACGAATATCATTAGGAATCGTGTCTGTTCTTATAAGTAAAAACATAAAACTGAACTGTTGTTCTCTGGAAATAATAACGTGCATTGAGACATGTTTCATGTACTTTTATATAAAAATAATTATGTACGCCGTCGAACAAACTGGATTCATATCGATTTATTTTATTTTTCATGCAAAGCTATTTGAAAACAATTGTCTTATCTTTTGTCATAGTATGATAATTTTACCGTTACTTGATTATTGTACTTGACCGTCAATAACTTGTTGTCAATCAAACCACCATACACCAATACTATCCTGTTTGGTACTAACCTGTCATACATGACTTAGCATGCACTGATCACTATTCTATCACAACACTTTTATCCTATGTTGTGTAGAGATGTGAATTTGAAAAATAAAGATTTGACATTCATACATTTCAGGTTAGTTTAAGTTTTATTATTATTATTATTATTATTATTATTATTATTATTATTATTATTACTAAGAATGGTTTTATTACAAGATGTTTACATTTATATAATTATTAATTATACCTACATTATTAAGTGCTAATATGTTGTATGTATTTGAAAAATAATCAGTGATTATAATGAAATACCAGTAATCATCAATTATAATTCATTTTTATATAATTATATATTTTTGTTATTATAAATAATAATATAATATAGTATTATTATTTTATATATAATCATAACGCTTTTATTCTATGTTGTGTAGGGATGTGAATTTGTAAAATAAAGAATTGACATTTATACGTTTCAATGGTAAATAAACCTCGAACGGAAGAACTTACACACCAACAAACATAAATAAATACGTATATGTCGGCTGTGCTTTGTTGACATTTTCTCTTGGAAATGCCACAAATATCGTGTTTCCATATCTAGCAAGTGTAAATAGTTGTCTGTTTATGTAATTCGTTGAAACCCGACAGTGTGTCGGTAAATGAATTATTAACGGAGGGCAAAAAATGTTAACGAAAAGTAATGGCAGCAAAGACGTAGATGTAATTAACAATTTGTATTTATAACCGCATTTTAACTGACAGTGTATACTCTATTACGTTAAACGTATGTAAATTGTTTGATTCTCTCTAGGAATTGGCAATTGCCGATTTTAATGTACTTTCCAAACAAATGTTTTGTTATCAAAATGAGTTTATTTTTTATTTGGGCAAGCTTTAAGAGTCCACCAGTCTAAGAAAATTATCTTTCAACAGTATATTTACGTGTGGTTCTCATTTCTATATTTCCTGCGCTTATATTGAAATATATCGTGCAAGCTCAGATTATCATTCCAAAGAGTAAATATTGAAACTCTGTCAATTGCAATACTAGAGTCACTCAAGTTTGTTTAAAACACGTTACAATAAAGATCTTAACATATTTATGGTATTTAAATCATGTTGTTTGTGTATAAAGAGCCTTCCAAATGAAAAGCGATTCTTGCTTGTAATATTAACATAATTATTTATTCAGACAACACATTGATTAGTATTTGTGTTTAGTTGTGTGTTTAAAATGAATTATACAACTTCATTTTTTTAACCATAAATCGTCTGTTAGCTTGGTAGAACGGTTAAGATGTTATATTGCATAATTGTAATAATATAACAGTACGAATTATACGGTAAACATATTTTAGGCGTGTCGTGGAAAAACCAGGCATAAAGCATGTGCGTAAAGTGTCGTCCCGGATCAGACTGTTCAGTCCGCACAGGCTAATCCAGTAGAGTGCAACGATTCTTTCGATGCATCGATAATTCGATTGTTAATGACCCTATTCGATTAGCGATACCAAACTAGCTAATTTCGATTCGGTTCTCTTGTATATATCCATAGATTATTTGTTATAAAACTGTTAATTGAAATGTTGGTGCTCGTGATGATTTATCATGTAAATTGATAATCGCATCATGGTTGTTGTTTTATTGAACTACTTGTCAAACATAATTACCAATTTTTTTTTTATAGTTTTCTTATTATTATTGATATATACGGCACATACGTTGACATTAACCAAAACAATATCATAAGTAATACCAAATAAAAATCTGTAAGTCACTACTCTTCTATACCCCAAAAAGACGGTAAACACCAAACATGAATCGAATCGAATCATTCAAATTAGTAATGATTTAAATCGAAATCGAATCGTTGCAGCTTTATAATCCAGGAAGGCACTTTCTGCTTTTATGGTATTTTATGTTTCAAGGAAGTGTCTTTTAAACATCAATCCACTGCAGGAGGAAAGTTCCGTCCTGGATTAGCCTGTGCGGACTGCACAGACTAGCCCGGGACAACACTTTACGCACATGCATTAAGCCAGGTTTTCCTACGACAAGCTCATTTATAAATATTTTTTTTTCAATAATCTTTGTTAGTAATTATGGTAATGTAAACATACAAGTAATGTTTTGTAATCGGGTATTTGTCAGGCTAAATTATTTCTAGGCTACTTGTCCTGAACGTACGATTAAAATGTTATTTGATTGAATACACTATTTGTATGTTTGTTAATAATGAGTCATTTTGATATTATGTTATTTGCTTGAATACACTATTTGTATGTTTGTTAATAATGAGTCATTTTGATATTATGTTATTTGCTTGAATACACTATTTGTATGTTAATAATGTGTTATTTTGATATTATGGCCTATATGAATGCATTTTGTAATGAACGGCAATACAACGACTTTGTCGACAACTTAAGCCGATCAAATGTCTTAAAGAAAGTGAAATAATATTCTATGTAATAATGGGTCGGACTACACGTTCATTTATACTACATTGTTATAAACATTATATACTATATGCACTCTATTATTTTAAATGTGGAATTTTCTTTTGACATAAGTTTCATATTATGTGATTTTATGGAATTTTATGGAATTATACCATATTAAAAATTTGAACTTCGTATGTTACTGCCGCAGATAGATCCAGTGACAAGCACTTATGACAAGCAGACTTCAACAAACTCTAAAGGTTATTAAGTTCATTAATGACATATATCCTTAAAAAGTATATTTCAGGAAATGCACTATACCTTAAGATACTTAAAACTTAACGCATTAGGAAAAGCTACAGCTAATAATTGATATATCTGAATATCGCCTTGTGGTTATTTACGTATTCTAGCAGATTGATGCGTTGATCAGACTATTATCTTTCAAACTAAATTAGTAATTGCATATTGACAACTTAAATGTTAACTTGAACATAAGGAAGTGCATGTAATCTATTAATGTTCTCAGTGTTTTCTAAAATGATCATTACGCCCACAGTGTCTCTTCGCATTAAGTTATTTGAGAAAAACAGCCGAAAATAATAAAATGAGGTCCCGCAACTAGACGTTGTTTGCGTTGCACAGATATTTTGGCCTCTGCATCCACGCAATGCTGCGGGGTACAACGTAACTTATCACCTCAACTTAAAGGCAGCACTTTATATAGATGTTATTTGCAAAATAGTTTGTAATATCTTATCAATTATTCCATGGGCAACACTTGATATGACATCAATGCGTGCTTTAGAATTATGAATCCGTTGGTGTTTGTAGTGAGATTCATTTTGACAGTAAGTGCCAATCGACAACCATCCAATTAGATTTGCGACCGGCCTCTAATTTTCCATTGCGGTAATTCGACTTTGTCTGTGCAATCATTAAATTATTGTACACAGTACACGATCAATCCATTTACATTGGTATTGACAGAATAGTATTTAAAAAAAACAATGTGCGTATTAAGACAACACTTGTAAACGATTTTGAAATGCGATCCAAACTAGAAGTAGATCTAATCATTTTAGTTCATTTAATTGAAGGAAACATACAAGCTCCCCCCCCCAAAAAAAACAAAAAAAAAACGACCGAAACATTTCACACACACACAAAAAAAACGTTTAAAAAAATGTGATGACCGTTGTGGCTCGGTCACCATGCAACGCGTTTTAAATGTGTGGCGTTGATCGGCAAAATTACATTTTGAGCCCGTATAGTTGTTTCTATATTTTACTGGATAATATCAAAAACTTGAAATATTATTTTAAAAAAACATTAACAGTATCATGAACTGTAGAGAAATACATTAACTAATTACACTCCGCTTCCGAGAGCCTACAAACACTTGATCAAAACGAGGATTACTGCTTTAGGAAGGCCTTTGCATAGTACTTTTTAAACTGGTTGACACGACCGCAACTAGTTAATCAATAAAACAATAACAGTAATATATATTACTGCCACAATTAAAAATATCTAAAACCTGCATTAGAACAGAATATTAACTTTCGACGGTTATGAACGGGTTCAAATCTTTCTGCATTGGTAGGACATGAAATGCATCAATTGATACATTACACAGATGACAAAAAACACCTAATAACCCTTTCAAATTGAAACATTTAACGAATGCTGAGTACGTGCTTGATCAAAAAGCAATATTTTCAATTTACAGTTACAAAAAGACTTTTGGAAATTTCCCTACTAAAGAACTATTTGTACTATTTGACAGTATGGTAAAACCTATATTGTGCTATGGATCACAGATTTGGGGTTATGAATATATAAACATTATTGAATCAGTCCAAAACAAATTCTGCAAACGAAATTTATATGTTAAAAAAAATACTAATACATGTATCATCCTTGGCGAATGTGGGCGGCTTCCTTTATGTGTCACATATTTTGTTAACTGTATTAAGTATTGGTGTAAGCTTGTGACAATGCCTAACAATAGATATCCTAAACAATGTTATAACATGTTAAAGACGATAGATGACGCTGGGCGTATTTGCTGGGCCACAAAAGTAAAATCTTTATTGTTTACGTATGGCTACGGATACATATGGATCTCACAAGATGTTGGTAACATTGATTTATTTATTTATAGTTTTCGCCAACGCATAACTGATTGCTTTACCCAAAATTGGTATAATGATATAAATAATTCATCTAGATGTAATCATTATAAATATTATAAGACTTTGCTTAATACTGAGCGATATTTAGACTTAGAAATCCCTTTCAAATATAAAATTGCTTTTGCTAGATTTAGATGTGCGAACCACAAATTAAACAGTGAACTTGGAAGGCAGTTAAATATTGCTCAAGATTTGAGAATATGTACCTTTTGTTTCAATGAAAATAACATATCAGTTATTGATTGTGAATTTCACGCTTTTATTCATTGTCCTAAATATGATGTTATCCGTCGAGAATTTCTTTACAACTGGTATTTTGGTGGAAATACTGTCAATGATTTTTATACTATGATGAGTACAAATAATAATGAAACGATACATAAATTATGCATATTTTTATATCATCTTATGAATATTATTAATACTTAAATTACTATTAGTGTTGGATGTTGGAATGCAACTACATTTATCTATTATGATTTGTCTACTATATTGTGTATTATGGGCCAGTGGCCTTTATTTACTTAATAAAGTGAGTTGAGTTGAGTTGAGAGAATCATGCCTATGTTTTGTGTTAAATCAAATGTTTAAAGTGTTTACATAGTGTGTTCTGTATCGTCGTAAGTAGGTTTAAAAATGCTATAAACAGTATTTTACCAAATTACGCATATATACACATTATAACATTTGGAAAAAAGATATAAATAGGCCCATTAAAGCGAGACGAAATACTGCAAAATAATGAGACTATTTCGCAGCCTATAGTTTTGCAAATTCTATTAAAACAAATAGTAACGCTCTCGGTCCGACAACTAAGCGTAGCACATGTTAACATTGGAAGGTAGTCTAGTTATAATTGCACTTTCAAAAAAGATGATAACTTGCACAATATTACTGTTGGTATAATTATGATGCTAGTATAATTACGATGAAATGATGCAGCTATTTAATGATTATTTATGTTATATGTAATTTTGGAATTTTGTTCCGTGTTTGATTTACATAGGTTCCTGCAATTTAATAGAAATTGCAAGCTGAGCTCACGGCGTGAAGTACAAAGCTGATACCTTACTTAATCAATCGAAAATGTCAATCTATTTTTTATGTATCCCATTAGAACCTTGCTGTCCCAAGGAGAAGCCTGATCTAGGAAACCGTTGATTGCAGGTTTAATTACGTCTGCAGATACCATAAGATCAGCACGAGCTGTAGACGACAAAACGAACGCATACCGTATCATAAAGTGCGTGGAGACCTTTCGTATATGTGTTTGTCTTCAAACTTGTGTTAGCATTTAAACGTACCTTAAATTATTAGCTCTCACTACTTCTCCCTTTGGTGCATTATAATGTCAATGTAGTGAACTGTTTTAGTTATTTATAACCGTGACTATCTTATATGTATATATGTTGCTAAGAACATATACTAATGAACATATTTATATAGTTCAGGCCGTTATTTTGTTGATAAAGGCATCTGGTCAATAGCTTTAAATGACGAAGTTTGACAAGTTTGTATCAATGCTCTGGTGTGTTTAAATTGACATGCATGCCTAAAAATTAATTTGGAATGACTTGTATGTCATTAAACCCCCCCCCCCAAAAAAAAAAAACATGGAATATATATATAGAAACGTATATCAAGCATCTATATATCAGTGCAAATCCGTTAACTTAAGTGAAATGTATTTATAATAGCTCAGTTGTGTGGAAATCTCGTGATCGTATTGAAATAATTGCTTTCGCGTATTCGACATGGTGACCAAACAGTGGGTAGAAAATAACAATGTTGTTTGTTTGTATGGATTGTTCGCCGTATTCAGCAGTATTTCAGTCATATAACGGCGGTCAGTTAACCTACTCACAATGTACACTAAGTTGAATGAATAAACAACACGTTATATATATATGGTAATTTTTAGTATATCCTGGACAGATACTCGGCGTGACTGTTTGTATGTTTCTATAACATTTATCTCCCGTTTGCGTTACTTTGACATTCTTAAATTCGCATGAGTGTTAATATGTTCGCTTAATTTTTATATTAATATTTTCAACTAAGAGTAAACGAGTGTGCACCTATTCCTTTTGTCATGCAATGCCTTCTCAAAACAATTTATCAACACAATTACATTATCTTCTCGTACTGGACATTTCATGAATATCGTGTTTCGATATCATGCAAATGTAAATGGTTGTCTGTTGCTGTCAATTATTATAATCTGCCAATTAATCATAAACATGAAGCATTATAGTAAGGTAACATATCTAATATAATCAACAAACGGAATTACTTTAAATATATACGTTCTTTTAGCAAAGAATCGAAATACTCGTAATTAGCCATCGTTTTTTCTAAATTACTAGATAACGAGTGATAACATGAAAAACACATTAAAAATGACGATGTTGGAAACATTTTACTACATTAACATGTTTTAAACGTAGATTTTGATGTTAATACTACGGGCATTAGAAAAATAATTATTTCAATCAATTTAAGAAGTATAGTAGTAAAGCCCGTTTTATTTTATAGCTAGAAATCCTTTATTGATTTGAAGTAAATCATGGTAAAAACAAAACTGTGCCATTGGAGTTCTATGCAGTTGGTAAAATGTCGATTGAAATGAAATGATTTCATGAGAAATGATTATCTTTATCTATGTTCCACAAGCAACAGAGAGCACGTCTATATCGTTTTCACAAATAATAATAAACAATTTACAAAATTTATTTAGAAGTCGTTTTGCAAATACACATATAGATCTAATAAGAATCATTTTGGTAAAATGTTATGTTTGTGTTTGCTTTTATATTTTAATTAAAAATAATCAGATATATTGCTATCACTGGTACCACATCGCCCTAAGTGGAACATTGCATGAGAAAAAGTAAGACATCACATCTTGCAGAGCGATAATATACGCATGGGACTGGGGAAATGTTATTAAAATCGGAATTACAGGTTTTATGTCATATCGCTTTCAGACAAAACAGATTCGCCTCGCAAACATGCGAAGAGTCACGAATCTATGAGCAAGGAATATCGGTTGAAATTGATATTACTTGTTAACGGTATTCTGAATTGGGGGGGGGGGGGGAATAAACTAAGATTAAACAAAACCCTAAGAATTACTCTATATTTGCTACAATACACGGTGTATAGTGTAAAACCCAGTACCCTGGGTTTGAAATCCTGTACACTCCTCTTTCTGTGGTATACCAAACGTTCTTAATACCTAAGACGACTCTGTATACTCACACTGAAATCATGTGTCGATCAGCAATCATGTGAGTCAGTCTGTGTTTGATCCGTATATAAAGTTCAGAGCTTAAACCTTGGTCCGGAGATTTGCATGTGTTTATATTATGGTTTTACGAACGACCCGGGCTTTTTAGGGGTAGGAATAAGTCGCATGGATTTGATTGCCACTTCCATAGAACCCACACGCGTCTCAAACAATATAAATTTCATTTCCATTATATCGAGGTTAACTAGTCAAAGACAGGAGCAGTACTTCCAGAATTCACAACAGCTCACGCTTTTAAACAACCCGTTCACCCGGGTGACCTTCCTGATAAAACCAATCAATTATGCGTAAGATACACTGGATTTAGTTACTTATCCGACTATTCATAGACATATTCCATCCTTATTACATGCGTCTCCTTATGCGCAACAAGTCTAAATAACTACAGAACTAAATTCACGGGCATGTTTGTTACACAATAACTTACCTTACATAAAGTCCATGCACATTTAGTTTTTAGCTCGACTGTTCGAAGAATAGGTAAGCTTTCCTACTATTCCCGGCGTCGGCGTCGGTGTCAGCGTCCGCGTCTGAATTTGGTTAAAGTTTTTATCCAAAGGTCTTGTAACTTCAAAACTACATAATTATGTTATTCAATTGAAACTTGGAATATACCTTTGTCATCAACTCCAGTATCAGGGGCATCATTCCCCATAACTCTGGTTTGTATTGTGACAGAGTTATGCCCCTTTTTCACATAGATTTTTTGGTTAAAGTTTATATTCAAAAGTTGTGTAACTTTAGAACTACATAAGTTATTCACTTCAAAAATTGGAATATACCTTTGTCATTAACACCAATATCAGAGGCAACATTCCCTATAACTCTGTTTTCTATTTTGACAGAGTTACGCCCCTTTTTCACACATATTTTCTGATTAAAGTTAATATTCAAAAGTTTTGTAGCTGCAGAACTACTTAAGTTATTTACTTGAAACATGGAATATACCTTTGTCTTCAACTCCAATGTCAAGGGCAACATGCCCTATAACTCTGTTTTGCATTTTTTTCTATTCATATTTAATTACTTTATTTTCTGATGTCATAACTCCTTTGCATCATGAATTATAACCTGAATATCTATTACAAATCAAATGTAGTTAATTTTAGCGATTACGATCGAGCACATAACGTCAACTTATACAAAGAGATGTCTGCGCAATTCACGCGTCATACGTGTACATTTTATTCAATCAAAGTAATAATTAAGGCATTGTGACGATATTGCAATGAAATAAAATATTCACAGCTTACGAATTGGTAGGACTTATGAATTATCTGCATGCCGCTTTCCTTTTGATTCTGTTTCAATTATCCATTAACTTAGCGAATCTTCATATTTCGTTACCAATCGCAGAAACCAGCATAGTATTCATTTATAACCTAATGGATTATGTTAGGATTAAAATGCTTATTTTTGGTCATTTGATACCCCTGTTTAATACATTTAAGTAATCACGGGAGAAATTATTGATGGTCAATCAATAAATTGTTTCCTTTGTTTGTTCAAAACTCAGTTAACGGGTTAACAAACAAATAAGAAATGAAGTAGAATTTTGTCACAGTGAAGTTGTCATTTCTAGGTGAATTATTTCAAGTTCATATTTACTCGTATTACCAATATTCACGATGTGATGAAATGGTAAATTCAACCGAAAAGATGCTCTTAGCTTTTGCAAATTATCCTACGTGTTATGTAACAGGGCGCGTCCGGTTAATTTGTTACCGAGTACTCAAATCTTATCGAAACTGGATGCGTTAATAGGATAGGGTGATCTAATCATTCCAGGGATCTCCAGTCTATGTTTGACCATCACCGGAAATTACTTCAACATTGTGAAGACGTTTATTTCAGCTAGATAAATATATTCTTTATTTCGTCAAAAACTAGGAGATTGGGTGTTTTAAAGTTTAGCAATGATTCATAAAACGTATCGAATAAGACAATACATTGATAATACATTGAATAGGGAAGAATCAGAACCAATTTATTATCTGATCATTATGAACCTTATACCGATCAAGTCGTATATTAAAGACTTAATATGCTCGGTCTACGAGAGACTATGTTCAACAAATATTTATTAAGATTATTGTTTGTTATTTTTTGTTCGTTATGATGAAAGCTTTATTTAAATGTCGTTGGTGAAAAAAAGAGCCAAACTTTGACTAGAAATTATGTTTATATTTTAAATTGAAACAACGTTTCTGCCATCAGGATAACAGGAAATGACGTCGACGTCATCAGACGTAAACGGCAACGTCCACATATGACATACATTTTTGTGTCATATTTGTTAAATATTATACAATATTATACAATAATTAAGCAATTAATATGATTTTTTATGCATATTGGCATGCTTTTGGCCACATGCATACATAGAATAAACAGATGGCCAAATAGCATAACTGTGACATACACACAATGGATGCAAGCAAACAAATACAGGACATCAGAGATGCCATAAATACATATGAGGCGTGTCGTGGGAAAACCGGGCTTAATGCATGTGCCTAAAGAGTCGTCCCGGATAAGCAGTCCGCATAGGGCTAATCCAGGACGGCACTTTCCGCTTTTATATTGTTTTCTGTTTCAAGGAAGTCTCTTTTAAACATAAATCCACTGTAGGCGGAAAAGTACCATCCCGGATTAGTTAAATATTGTGTTAAATATCGTTGACAATTGTATTAACTGATAGTATAGTATAGCTTAACAATGTAATAAAGAAGCAACGGATTACTTTATTGTGAACGTCTTAACATAGCACAGTAATCGATGTGGCAACTTTCCATTGCACCCTTGTATTTTCAGATGACATTATGACACAAATGACAAAAATGTAAGAAAGGGAATACTGTTTCCACCACGTCATTGTTTGCAAAGCATGTTTATTTTTCCCATATTTTGATATACCCCGTTTTCATTTTTTTATGAACGAAGTGATAATTGAAATCGTGTTAATGCCATTGTGTGTTTGTTATTATCAATAATATATGGGTAGATCTATTTTTGATATTCACATTTTTTTTAAATTTCTGAAATATTTCACTTGGCTTTGTGTGAAGTCGGACAAAAACTGAATATATTAATTATGAATCTTTTGTCTAAAAATGTAGGAAAACAATTTAGTTTAACACCAAACAAATGCTACAAATAACCATATTAATACCCCACCTCTTGCAATAGTATTTCAACTGCTTTAGCCCCAGACTGTTTCTTTTTTTTCGGGAATCAAAACGTGTGTCTACTATAATTTCTTCAAAAAGTATTATTGTTAATGCGTCAGAGGTGTAAATTGTTGTATTCCAATATTTTAGACCTTTCTCTGGTAATTACTGACAGCAAACATATTCATAATTAACCAAGAACTGCTGATATTGCCTACGGTATACGTCTGTTAACATGCTCCGTGTCATGTTGGCAAATGCTTGTTCCTAAAATCTATGTTTGTTTGGTGGTACGGATTTAAATGGAGGTTCATCAATTGTAATTTTCACAGAAAATTTTGTATATACTTTGCAATATAGAAAGTGTCACTGTACATTTTTGCAAGTGCATTTTGTTCAGCAAAATACTAACGATCGATTAGCAATCGAAGCATACGGTAAATTAACTAGTAGTTAATAATTTAGTTTGTCGATATCAGCAATAGGGGGACGTTCAGTTGTGTTTTACCATCATAGACATTTCTTCAAAGTCATTGCACAAATGTAATGTTATACAGTTACACCCAAAATCTAGTACACAAATGTCATGTCCTCTAGTTACACCCAGTAGCTATTAATAAATGAAAACTATGCAATTGTTCACACGACTGCTACACAATGGCCCAGCAGGGTGAATAGTTGTATCACTCTAATTTGTATTCCAAAAACTATTAATGCAAGTCGCTTGATTGAACTTGCCTTGTTCGACACTAGTCATAGAGTTCATACTCATGTAATTACAAACTACGGCGTTTACCATTTTGCAATATACGCAGGACAGTTACTATCAGGACGCAGGACGGGATGCTTTAGAGAATCAAACCGTCAGAAAAAGCCGCAGTTAAAAAGATAAGCAATACACAAAACAACAACAACAAACAAACTTACAAACAGAAAACTCTATATGTTACGAATGGTAGCATGTGCAAATAGTCGATTCTCTGATTTTAAACGTTTATCAATATCTATTGATACTACCTGCTATTTGTAATATAGATTGTTTGTAGTTTTGTCTGCAATAATTCCAAAACTTATCTATCAAATTGAACTTCACATTTCCAAACACAGTAAATAAGTACAATATGCATTAGAACATTTAAAGATATTTTTGCTATGTAGTCAATTGTGGCAACAACGGATGTGAGTATGTGTTATTTGATCAACTTATACCATACTTCAGAGTTTTCTTTGTTTTGCGTTATTCAATAAATGTGATATTAGAACAGAAACTGGTGGGCGGAGCCTAATATGCAAGCTTATCGTGCAATAAGTATCGTGCAGTATATTGAAATTTAGTTGTAATATACAAGCACGCTACTTATTGCACGGTAAGCTTCCACATTCGACAGCGCTAAATTTAGAAACGACACACATGCTTGACACACATGACAATCATGTCAGACATCACGTGACGTCTAGGAACTGTCCATTGGAATCGGCATTGCAGAAGTTTGCGATGTGATTGGTAAATACGGTATTAAACACTTGTAGCATCATTTTGACTCAGTATGTTAATTATTTGATCTTGCCCTGAGGGCTCGCTAAATAACGAACATATTTCGGTCAAAGTATGATACAACTGTTACATATTCTTAACGAGTAACTTGCGCGCTTAATAATTATGTCTAAATTTACTTCAGATTTAAAAAAAAGTATCAATATATTGAGGCTTAAATAGTTTAACACTTACAAAACTAATTGCAATCCAAACCTTTTTATTGAACGAATTGTATGAATTAATACAATACTCTACATTTAGTAAATATACGAAACAGCATGATCGGTACATATAAGCAGCCACATTTACTTGTATTTAGTTAATTTTGAATGTTATCGTCCTACGTACGGTGGCGTAAGCAAATTAGAACGCACAAGTCATGTTACGTATTAATATACTAAAATAACTCACGTCATAAGTTTTTGTGAAGCAAAGTTTAAAAACAACAACATGTAAACACATTCAGGTTTAATCCAGTTATTGTTATATAACAGTATTCACAATTTAAAGCGACTTTCTAAGTTGAGCTAATTTATAAGTTTCAATTTTATGTGCACCCATTGGTATGAGTACAACAAAGAACAAAATAGGTTACTAGGGTCCTACAGTTGTACAGGCACATGCGGAATAAACAAACATAAGTACATAATAAATTTAGACAACTTGGATAAACTACAAATATTAAGAACATTTGCAAATACATGGTTAAGTTATATTAGATAAATGCTTCATATAATAAGTGTAAATGTAATGTAGATATAACTTTCAAATATACTAGCACTTTTTTATTGTATAATCAACTGTCCATTGTTCTTGTTACTGTATACGTGTAAACCTGAGATGTTAATAAAGTTATGTTCTGTTATTTTCTATAACGGATATTAATAACATTGATATTACAAGCCGACCATCAGTGAATAACCTTTTAAATGAATTTACGTCGATATTACGGAATGTTGCGGATCCTTTGTTTTCTAAGCAAGTGAAGTGTAACTTTACTGCTAATAACGAGAGACGCCGTCCGCATGACGCTGACTGGTTTGATCTCGATTGTATTAACGCCCAAAATCGATATTTACATGCACTCGGTGTTTTTAACAAATGTCATTCTGTACATAACCGTGAACGTCTTTGTCAATTAAAAAAGGAATATAAGAATTTATTAAACAAGAAAAAGCGCATTTTTAACAATAAAAACTTAAACGACATAGAAAAGTTAAAACACTGTAAACCGAAAGAGTTCTGGAAATATTTTAAAAAGAAAAAATCAACACGAAACAACGAGATTACATTAGAAAGCTTCTATCAATATTTTTCGTCCCTTAGTAACGATATCTCACACTGTTCGAATCAAGACGCGGAGCAGTTCTGTAATAATCATGATTTTGATGCCCCGAATCGTACGTTTCCGGAATTGGATAGCGAAATCACGATTCATGAAATCTTGAACGCGGTTAAATCTTTAAAGTGCGGAAAATCTTCTGGCAGTGATTACTTATTAAATGAATATTTTATTGAAAGTATCGATATAATTTCATCCCACGTTTGCGATTTATTCAATGCGATATTGAACTCTGGCTATTTTCCAGATAAATGGACCGAGGGAGTTATTGTTCCTGTCCACAAAAAAGGTGACTTAAATACTGTTAATAATTATAGGGGTATAACGTTGCTCAGTTGTTTATCGAAATTGTTTACTACAGTCATAAATAAACGTGTCGAAAGTTTTTGTAATAACAACAGTAAAATTTCGGACGCGCAATTCGGATTTCGCAAAGGGTGCAGCACTGTTGATGCTATTTTTGTATTAATGTCTTTAGTTCAGAAATATTTAAATGATAACAAACGTCTGTATGTTGTATATGTGGACATGTTTAAATGTTTTGATTCTATATATAGGAATGCGCTATGGTTAAAGCTTTACAAGACCGGAATCCAAGGCAAATTATTAAGAGTTATACGGGACATGTACCAGAAAGTTAAATCTTGTGTTAAAGTATGTAATAGCTACACTGATTTTTTCGATTGCGCCGTTGGTTTGAGGCAAGGGGAGGTTATTTCCCCTCTACTTTTCTCCTTATTTGTTGAAGATGTTGAGTTATATTTGCAAAATAATGTTGATTCGGGATTGCTTCTTGATGACATTGTTATTATTCTTTTGTTGTTTGCTGACGATATGGCCATTTTTGCCAAAACACCACTTGAGTTACAAGAGAATTTGAATTGTTTAAAAACTTACTGTGACAAATGGGGTCTTAAAGTTAATACTGATAAAACAAAAATAATGGTTTTTCGTAAGCGAGGTAAACTATTTCCAAACGAACATTGGGTATATGATGACAAGCCTATCGAAGTGGTTAATGATTTTAACTACCTAGGTACTGTGTTCAATTATAAGGGTAACTTCAGTCTTAACCAGGAATACCTGGCCGGAAAAGCTATAAAGGCATTACATGTTTTACTTAATAATTGTAAACGTTATCAATTGAAGCCCAAATTGTTATGTCAATTATTTGATGCTTTTGTTGGGTCGATTTTAGGATATGCTTCAGAGGTATGGGGGAATTCAAAGTCGAAAGAGATAGAACGAATTCATCTTAAATTTTGTAAACAAATTCTTCAAATTAAAACCAATGCATCATCTGTTGGTGTTTATGGCGAATTGGGCCGTTACCCTTTGTATATTTCAAGATATGTTAAAATTATAAAATATTGGTGTAAATTATTACACACTGATAATATTATATTGAAAACAGTATACCACCAAGCCCTTCTAGATTGTGAGAAAGGGTTACCAAATTGGGTTTCCAATGTAAAAAAATTGTTAAATGATCACGGTTTTTCATATGTTTTTGACAATTGTGCAAATGTTGATGTTACTTCGTTTCTTCCGATGTTTAAACAGCGTGTTATTGAAGTATTTATACAACAATGGTCAGTGGGGATAGAAAGAAATGCCGCACTCGAAAACTATAAACATATTAAACACAGATTTGAATATGAAACTTATCTTGATACCTTACCACATAATCTAAGATGCTTCTTCACGAGGCTTAGACTGTCAGAACATCCCCTCCGAATTCAAACAGGCCGGTATAGTAGGAATAGAATTGACAGAAATCAACGTTTTTGTTTATTATGCAATAAAAATGATATTGAAGACGAATATCATTTTATGTGTATATGCCCTTTATTCGAAGATTTAAGAAAGAAATTTTTATCCCGTTATTATTTTAAGAAACCTTCAATGTTTAAATTTCTTGAATGAATCAATACGCAAAATAGAACTGTATTGCTTAATGTTGCTAGATTTTTAAAGCAGGCGTTGGCTCTTAGAAATTCCACGCTATTAGCTATTCATTGATTTTGTTCACCCTCTTTTTTCCTTTCTTTTTTTCTTATTTTCTCAAAAGACTGTATTGTATGGTATCTACTTTCTAAGCCTTTTAACTTATTATGTGACATATAATTGTTTATTTGTACTGAATTTGCTTTGACGATGTACTTTTGTGCAAGTCACCAATAAAAGTTCTGTTCTGTTCTGTTCTATTTTCTATAATAATTAATTACTCCTGTTTAAATACTTTATTTTCTTTTAATTTAACTACATGTTTGTTAGATGTTTTGGTGTTTATTATTGTCTTGTTTTTCTACCATGTTAATCACGGTAACTCAACACAAGCCTATTTAATAACAGTCATCCACATGAAATGGTACATTAAATGTAACATCAATAATTTTAACTCACTTACGTAAGCTTAAATTATGTTTCGTTACCGTATATAATTCAGGACTATTAATAATTCTGCACGTGTTGTTCGAGCAAACAATTTTGTATATAAGCCTGTGTATTCACCAGAAGACATATACTCATACTGAATAAAGTTGAACACTAACGATGCCGAGCAAAATTATTTTCGTTGTTTTAGTTGCGTTATTGTGCGCCGACATTGGTGAGTGTTTATTGTGTATTGAACTCATTTCTTATTTTGTCATTTGTTATTTTGTTTGTCTGTCTGGTAAACGTATGCGCAAATGATTACTTCATTCTTTGGTATCTTGATAACTGATGCACTCAGTCCATAATTGTAACTTGTCGCAAATATGCAATTGACTCGACGTGGAATTGTTTACACAATTAAATTTTAAGCAATATACTTATTGCAAAGTTCAACAATGATCTTTATAAGAATTATCGATTTTATGAAAAAGCAAGCAATGAAGCTAACTAATGTATGACCAAAGTATGTACGAAGAAGTATTATTCTTTTCGGTCCATAAAATAATATTTAAATAGATTAAACTTCAGCTTACAATTTACATTTTCAACACGACGAATCTAGCAAATGTTCCTCGTGTATATCCTCGTAGATTAGTAATGAACAATATTGCCAGATTCATCGCAAATGCTATGAGTAAAATTTACAAGTTTTAGCTACTTCCTAAATGTTTCATGTATTACTATAATTATATTTCATGTATATATGTCAAGTTTGAACAGTAAATATTTCACTGTAAATATCTTAATTGTTATTGTTCCTGCCAATACAACTTGAAAAACAAACCCATATATATTATGAAGTCAGACGAGCTCTAACGCCGTTGAATGTTCAGATGTTTCTCATGTCAATAAGGTTAATTTTCATAAACAGTTTACCTTTTTTCATAACCATACAATATTTTCAGGAAAAACAGTCAAAAGGGTTAGCAATCGACTTCAGAGTTATCATTATATTTTGTTAAAATTTCATGGAAAATAACTATTTATCTTATGCAAAAGAATGCCTTGGTACCAAATGTTTCTCAAATAAACCGTGTGTGTGTATCGCTGTCATGATATTTTTTTTAATATTACTGTAATTACTTTTTTTTAATATAACATCTTTATTTCCTCGTGAATCTGGTATGGCAAAGGTCAAGGGCATCCCCTAATACATACCGTACATATGTTTATTATTACAGAACGACAGTAATTTCTTTTATCCTACCACTAAATGATTTTATAGAAGGAAACTCTACCTGTCAGATAAACTTTTGCTTTATCCGACAGGCAAGGTTTATCTGACACCGTCATGTATATACTTTTGACGGACTACTTTTTCCAGGAATGTGAGTGACGTCATAAACAAGTAATTTTAAAGGTTTACGAAATGGGGCGATATTTAACACTTCATCTAGTGGTGCAAATAAGACACTAAACATTCAATACTTACATTTTATTATATACCTTACAATTAGTACTAAATTACAATAAATTAAATAGTAACAAATTTGTAGAGGAAAAAGAATCAATAACAGTTAGCTATCGACACAATACAGGTAGTTTCGGTTTAAAATAACTCGCCAAAATTCGCGTGCGCGCGTAATGACGAAATCAAATGTTTTACGTCATTCAGTTGAGTTTTAAGTTTACACAGTGTTGGAATTTAAAAAGAGCAATCAGATTACAATCTTTAGTGTTTTTCTGTGTTTTTTGGATGGATTGTGATAATAAGATTTATATCAAAAAGTGTATCCATGAAATATATGGCTCGAATGGAACCGGTGAGATTAATTCCATTTCAATTTTCTATTAGTCGAGTGTATTCCGAGCTGGATTGTTGTGGGTAGAGAACAGAGTTGCCATCATAAGGTCTTAGATCTCGTAATTTGGATGCAGTCTTCGATCCTACTTTTGAAAGGAAATTTACATAAAGAGTTATTTCTTTGATGAATAAACCACTTCTTTGTTGGCTGATCAAAGAAAGTCTGTCCACAAAGATTTTAAAAGGAATAGAAGGATTGCACCTTTATCGATCATGCCATGTGCGGATTAACAACTGACTATGGAAGCTAGAACCTCTGTAAAACTGGGCTACACGACGTTTTTATCAATGAAAAAAATCGGGTGAGTAGGGTGTATTTCATTTTTAATTTTATGCTGTGTCATTCTGGAATAATTGAGTCACACGAGTTGTGTGTATATTTTGAAAGATAATAGAAATTGTATATAATAAACATATCGACGAAGATAAACCCTGCATATACACTTTTGGAAAGTTAAAATTGCCAGCCATTTTGGTCTTTTGTTGTTGAACAGTTTGGTCGAAACACGGACTTGCATTTGAATAAAACCTTCTTTTATCTACTGTAGTGTGTAGCATTTGGCATGGTGAACATATTTGAAACGAAGCATATGGCGATATTTTATCTTGTTACTCTGCGTTTTGCATTGAATTGTTTCGGACTATTTCGAGTGGCGGAAACATCATGAATATATTCCATATTACTACGCAAGGTTAGATTCAGTAAATTTAATGCGTTTTTGAGTATTGTTTCAAATAATTAAACGTTAATAGTGTGGTTGTTAAACATAAAATAAATAAATAAAAATATGGTAGGTTAAATAGAATATTAGGTTAGTGTCTTTGTGTACTTGAATTTATCCGACTCGTCTCCGAAAGGCTTACACGAAAGGCTCGGCAAGCCTCGCCGTGTAAACGTTTCTTTAACTCGTCGGATAAATTCAAGTACACAAAGACACTAACCTAATATTCTCTATATGCAAGAGTGTACATTATGAGGAAAATAAGACGAAGAAATAACAGACAAACATATTTACAACAAGTGATATGCATAACTGATATTAGTTCCATTACACACTCATTTGTTAAAAGAATGTCAGTAGATTTTATGGAAGTTCACTTATATTTTTACAAGTCACCACCAGTTCATTTTCTTATCAGAGACTTTAGTATTGCTGTATATTTTATATACAAGTTTACGGCTGCTCTTAGACCATATTGATTTGGGATAACTCTGTTTCTTTTACGCATACACATTTTTATCTTTATCTCAAGATATAGTATGTCATACTCTTCATATTCGTGTTTAGAGCTTTCAAGAATAAACGTTTTAAAATCTATATTCTCATGTTTTCTTACAAGATATGATATGCATTTATTAATATCAGTTAGCATTTGTTTTGTTATTTTACATGTCCAACAAATATGGGCAATTGTTTTCTCGTTTGCATTGCAAAGTACGGTTCATTAAGTTCATCTTAAATTAACATAAGTGAATTTATTCCTAATATATGATTGATTATCCTTGTTTGAAACCATTATATGAAAAATATATTTAGTAATATAAAACACATTTTTAAAAATACATTTCCATGCTAATTCTTAAAATTTCAAGAAAGTCCTTTTTCTGTGTACAGTTTGGTTGTAGTTTATTTATAAAAATATTATGTATAGTTTAACTGTTATTTTTGTGACATATTACATATTTTAAATGCACGTAGCACGAAAGTGCGGGACCTGAACCTAATGCTCAGTAAAAGTAACTTTCTTTTCCTTAAACATTTAACTGTCGATACGAGATTTTCATAGTAAATAAAATTCATTTGTTCACCGGTAATTCTTTCATGATAAATTTATGTTGTAACAAACAGCACTTAATATATAACGACTTTTAATACACGAGTATGACATTTTCGCATTTTTGGCGATTATCACGAAACAATAATTTTTCGGCGAGTCAAAAACGAGGCTCGGGATGTATCAGTGGTCAATACGGATTTCAGAACGATACTTTACGATTTGTTTCTTATACAAAGCAATTGATATTTTGTAATTTTACTTTCACACCAACAGAAATGGCGTTCTGTAATTGTAGTATTGACATTAAATCCGAAATAATTTGTCTGAGTCTGCACGCCAATTTCTCCCTGTTAAAACATACTAAATGATTAGGCCCCAATCTTATACATACACATGGCCATAAATGTGTCATCGGGAGGTGTTTATTCCGGTCCGTCTATTAAATAAATGAATGTCATAATGACGTTATCAACATACGAAACGAAATACATGAGTCAATGTATTTGATACACATGGCCATAAATATGTCATCAGGAGGTGTTTATTCCGGTTCGGCTATTAAATTAATAAATGTCATAATGACGTTATAAATATATGAAACGAAAAAATACACGAGTCAATGTATTCGCAGCTGTACCCATTACTTTTAATAGATAATTGTTTCTTACATGGCTATACATATGTATACCTTTCCACTGAACACAAATTAAAATGGTGTAAATCTATCGAAACTTAAAAAGTTATATGTATCACTAATATGTACATACATACTCGTACATATATTTGTCAATTAAAAATACACTATAATTTTATTTTATTTCACAAATATTTAACAATTACATAACATATTTAATGGCTTAATACGAAAAATCATATTAAGAATTAATACCTGTAAATTTCCAGCTACTAAAACATGCATATTGTAATCAAATAAAAGTGAAGGAAAATTTAACTGGAAATAATCCGGATCTTGATTGCTTCAGGTTATGAACATAAATTAAGTATGGTGGCATAGAACTGCCTTACGATAACTACTTAAGGTTCGCGAAAACTTTAGTGTTAACTTCCTAAGGTTCGCGAAAATGTTCGTGTTAACTACTTAGCGTTCGCGAAAATATTTGTGTTACCACTTATTTATTACGATATTTATCTAGATATTAAGTTAGCGTTTGTGAATATATATCTGCTAGATATTTTATTATTATACTAAATGGACTAAAAGTGCCAAGAACTGACATAACATACATTTTCTTGGGGTTGCGAGGTCTTCCGCAGTATCTTACTAACGCGAATTTTATCACGGTAATTATTTGACAACGCAAATGTTAACACGTTAATATTCCTGATACCACTTAATTATCACAAATGTATTCGCAAACCAATTCGTGTTATCTAACGCAAAAATTATCACGATTTCTATCTGACAACACAAATCTTAAAACGTTAATATTCCTGGTACCACTTAATTATCACAAATGTATTCGCAAACCAATTAGTGTTATCTAACGCGAAAATTATCATGATAATTATCTGACAACACAAATCTTAACAAGTTGATATCACATAAGTTTTTATAAACTGAAATTCTGATGTCAGTTTTGGGCACTTTCAGGTCTGATTTTCGTTAAGCATATTAATATCTTACGAAGAAAAAATTCACAAACGCTATCAAGATATAAAATAAATAACACGAAACTTAAGTGGTACCACGAACATTTTCGTGAACCTTAAGTAGTTATCGTAAGGCGGTTCAATGACACCATAATTAAGTGTTTAAAACTGGAATGCACTTGTTGAAGTTGTTGTAGTTCACGAGTTATAGAAGATAGATAGATAGTTCGCCTGTTTGGTTATGCCTGTAGTTACTTTGTGATGTAACAAATTCAGCTTTAATCTACCTTTCATTTGAATGAAACTTCAAAATTCCATATAAATATGTATACATTTCTAATATTACATTCCAAGAAGAGATTTTACCATTTAGGAGGTCCACACGTACAAAGAGCCAGAAAGCATATTAATTAAACGCATCGGTCGGTAAACCCTAACAAAAAATTAGTGCACCAATTAAGATATCATCAAGTCTCACGTTCTTGTGTCATATTAATTACTATGTACATTCGTTTTCTGTCACTATTACCATCTTGTACCTGCATCGCTCAGACGTCGTTACATAACAGTCTGGTGATTCACTATATATTACCTGGCCAAATAAGCAAAATAGTTCATAACTCAGAATTGTTAGAAGTAAAATGATTGACAAAATATTTAGGCTAACGGCTGAACTCGGAAATCAAAATTATACTTTATATTATATAAATCATAAAAATAAACATCAAATTGAATTGAACCTAAGAATTTACTTAGTCATAAATTTTGCGACAACTTGTTAAGATCGTTCATAAAGTACGTATTTTAAAACGTTGAAACCTTTCCACTTCTCATGCAGTGAGAAAACTTTTGTCATAAACACAATAAATCGATATACACTTGTCTCCACTGAAGTTTTATTTTCGTGTAGATCTCTCTATTAACAATGACAGCCGATACATCGTCAGCATCGTGTTCGATTCACTTTGTCACGAGAGACAACATTTAATGTTACAGTACTCGCTCACTGTAATGTAAAACGGGTTTATTCACGACACTCTATTAACAGCGGATTGTCTTGTTTGCAAAATGCATAACGTGTATGGTGTCGGTTATGCTCAATTATACATTTGTATGTCCGATCAACAGGTACAGCTGATTTCATCATCTGTGAAGGAACATCTGGCTACGTGCGCTGTGAAAGGGGTGACATTAAAATCACGTCTGCTGTTTATGGACGAACCCGAGGGGGCGAGATATGTCCATCGCCGAGTATCACTGTCACTAACTGCAAGTCCGCTACCTCGACCGCCAAAACCCAGAGCCTGTGCAACGGCAAGAAGTCCTGCCGCCTGAACGCCAACAACTCCGTATTTGGAGACCCGTGCCCTGGAAACCATAAATACTTGCAAGTGAAGCACACGTGCCAGTAGCGCAAGAAGCAATGCCCCTACCAATATGAAACATTATTAGACGAAATGTGCAAAGTATAAAAAAATAACATAACATCTTTCCAATCTAATTAAAATGTTTTCCTTCTACTGATTTTTAATAAAACTATAACCTCGATCTTCATGTTATTAGCATGCCCTCCCTCTGATATATACTTAGTACTGGTATGTGTTTTTTATTTGTCTCAAAGTAAAGGCATTTTAAGACATTTCTTAAGAAAACAACAATCTGTCCATAAGTCCCTTTAAACACTTTAAAAGTGCTTATCGAACGATTTACAAGCAGCCAATATAATATAATCAAGGTTTAACAATCCCTCGTGGTAGGCACAAAAGGCAATCCTTGAACAACCCAGATATAAAAGTGTACGTGTCTGAAAGGCTATTCATCTTATCAAATGTGGAGCAGAAATTGCATTCACACATCTAAATTAGTTACGTCAAAAGTTGTAACAGTCGTCTTACAGAAACAACTAATGCATGTAAGGCGTTGCATCAAATAAAACTGCGACAATAGTGTTTAGGTTCAACGACAGTGTTCTGAAGACTATGTTTTAATTTAGTAAAAAAATACCGCAATTTGGTAATCGTGTTACACGCTTAGTGGTACAAACCACAAGACAATGGCCCCAGCTCTGCAGTCACATCAAAGACTTTATGAAGTCAAACTGACACCGTCGCTATGGTTGTTGCTTACGGCTTGCATATTCAGAATAATTAATGTTGAATTAATATAGACAATGCGGCTATATATAAATTACAAATATGGATAGCGTTCGATAAGTAAGGTAACTAGTTATTTATGGGCTATCCCGAATTCCGGTAATTACACTAAAATAAATGTCACATACGTGTGAGGAGGCTTATTAAACGCCTAAAAATAACTTTTATAAAATGAGAAAATGACCATTGTGTAAATATAAATTCCAATGAACAATATTTAGTTTTATAGCCATACACATACGTGACTTTCGACATCAACTTTAAGCAACACATTTCATTGCCAGACAATAATTATCACTTTATATCC
This sequence comes from Congeria kusceri, assembly GCA_027627225.1. NCBI lineage: Eukaryota > Metazoa > Mollusca > Bivalvia > Myida > Dreissenidae > Congeria > Congeria kusceri. The sequence goes on along the minus strand of CM051025.1, from coordinate 14,664,673 downwards.
ACAGTTATATCTTCATTCTATAGTTAACATGTAATTAAATGTATATATAAGGATATATTTACGTTCTAAATAACAGAAATATGGGAAGTAATGGTCATTAAAAGAAACCACGGGTACGGTTTTGTTTTTCTCTCACACATGATTCAAAAATATTAATAAGCATCATAATTACTCCGCACACGACATGGTATATATATATAATTTTATTCTTTCCCCATTGCTGGATACGTGTTACGCAGACAGATTGTAGTGCAAACGTGCTCAATTTAGCAACAGTGTCGGTAGATGCTTACAGAAAATACAAGTCAAAGAGCCGTATTGTAACAATACGTACGTATGTACTGTCTGAATTATTATCACCAGGAAGGCATGCTCTTCCGGAATGCGGCTCTAAATTGGTTACTTTTCCAATATATTGTAAGGTGCCATTTTATGGAATTGAAATTGCTTTCAGTCTAAATTCCCGTATATGCCCGCCGCTCCCCCCTGGGGGTAAATATTGATAGGTGCATTAAGGTACATAACCGTTTACATTGTATTGCAATTCTAGAATTCCAATATTTTCTCTACTGAATCATTGCTATCAGGCTCGGAAACTAAACATCGTAAAACAAAGGGGCAATATATACTTTTTACTCAAAATAATAGACAGCAGTTGCTTCCACCTAAACATGTACAGTATGACAATAATATATAATGTCTATTAATATATGTGTAATTGTAAATCAACAACATCCAAAATGAACACACCCAGTACATAATATTCTGTTTAGCTTACTTGATTGATTAGCTGCAATCAGTGTGAAATGTAAATATAAACAACGGGCAATTTTAAAACAAAAATATACAGCATAATACGTTACAATACGTCAAAATACAAAAAATTAATATTACATTTTAGACGCAAGTTCACGTAAGAACGCATACATGTATTTGTATCCATCATTTATCAACAGTTTATGTTCATCACTTACTAATTAAAGCAATAGTCATTGGCCGTCAACACACAAATCATTTAGGTTAATATACATGTTACAAATGATCAAACCTCATTTAAAAATAGTATTAATGAACCAATGCGTTTGTCAAGCAGTTAAATAAAACGATATCTGGAAAACAAATTAATGAGACTGACTGTATGTTATTTTGTCTATAGATAATAACAAATAAAAAGGCGCATGTTATTGATCATCTGCAATTAAGACTATTGTGTGAATTATATTGTATTGAACTGTTATATATGTGCTATTCTAGGCCGAACAGATACATTATACTGTTATCATAAAATCACTGGTTTATTTGAACTGTATTGTATTGTACTGTTATATATATGGTATTCTAACCTGAAGAGATTAATTGAATTTTGTTGATATTATGAAAACACGGTTGTCTATTGGAATTTGTGTTCAAATTGTTATTGATGCAGTATTTCTGGTCCGGATATATAAATTGTATCCCTATTATGAAAACGAAGTGTTAAATGTAATGTGATTGTGTACTATATTGTATTCTGGACCCGAGGCCTATAGTTACATGTTGATAATAAATTCTGAACATTCTGAATAGACACAGTGAAATCGGAATGTGTAGTTTCACCGCGATTGAAATTACATTACGGTGTTGTCTGCAGTACATTTATCGAGAAAAATACGTCAGTATTCGCATCATTGTTGTGGTGCATCTACTATTTGTAACATTGTCATTAGCAAGACATATAGCCGTCAGATGAATTAGTGTGGTTCCCGTATATCCATGTGTGCTTGTATACAAATGCATGTCATATGGAATGATTATTGCGTTTCTGACCTTCTGAAACCAAACGTTGCCTATTTTTGTATTAAAGATCCATGTCAATTATTAGTTTGAATGACTCGATATAGAGAATATTAGGTTAGTGTCTTAATGTACTTGAGTTTATTCGGCGAGTTGGAGAAACGTTTACATGGCGAGGCTCTGCCGTAGACGTTCTGTTTACCCTACCACATAAAAATATTTCTACGCATAAATATTTTTAAAATATATTATTTTTAAAAAAATCGGAGCGAGCACGTTTAATTTTGTACATAGCCTTCTCACTCGCGTATAAATACAATAACAAGCAAATTCCTTACGCTAGAACGCGTAAGTTCTCAAGTTTAGCGTAAAATTGTGGAAAAACAAAGCAAAGAAACACCACACACTTTGATTCAAATTCAATCAGTTCCTTAAATCACACATTTTAAACAATCAATATGAAGAATTTAATGAAAAATAACCAACAGTTTTCTTCTAGTCAGTTAACGGTAGCCATTTGCAAATAAGCCTGTGTCACGTAGTAGAACATGTGTCACTTACACACCACGGATATGCACCACGGATATGCGAAACACGAAAATCAACAAAGAAACATTCGAACAACACAGATTGTTGGATTTACTTTGTGTAAATATTGAAATTCTGAACATTGAACACTGCGCCGTAAAATTTAGAGTGTGTCTGAAGGAGAGTCATTGAAGTTGAGAGCGACACTGATTGACTCTGTGCTGAGTGGGTGGGGAAAACATGAATGTCCAAGTTCGGAATATTGGCGGGCCGGGGCTCGGATGTTGGCTCAATGGCAGTGCTAGACGTGAAAGATGGTGCTGCAGTCACAACATCGTCATTGACACCGCAGGTAGCAATCTGAGATGACGATGGTGTGCAGGTGGCAGAGGTGACAGCTGCTGTGGCTGGAGTGCGAGGTAAAGGCCTTTGGAGAGGACGTTTGCCAGACAGGATGTGTGAGCCGGCCTTCTGTGTGGACTCCGAAATGGCACTGTAATTCAATACAGATTTGATGTTTGTGTGGCCAGTAAATTGCATGATGTCAGTTGGTGCAATGTTTTCATCCCTAAGCTTTTGGACCATTTGCTTGCGAACCGTAGGGTTGGCATAAACCCCGGGTTTTATAGTATTGACCGGCCCGGGCGGGTAATACTGGGAAAAACCGGGTTATACTGGGCAATACTGGGGAATAAAGATATTGCACAATTATGTTTTCATTGCATTATAATAATGAGTTTCTACATATAAAAATATATCTATTTACTATTATATCCTGTAAATTACAAATTTTTATTTCTATTTCATGTGGAAACATAATGATAATTTCTTCTGTTTTTCACAAAATTTAAGTTGGGTATTTTGGTTGGTCTGGAAAATACTGAGTATTACTTGGCATTCTGTGTTGTTGTTTACTTTAAGTAGATTTATTCTCAGTATGTAGTTGCATATTTAACAAAATTATGTTGATTAAAGTATTTGAAAGAAAAAGAGGTAATGTATAAGAGAAATCGGACATATGTAACAAATGTTTGTTATAAAATATTTTAATTGATGTCATGTTGCAACCAAACCCTCTTGCATCTCCATGCTGTACATTAAATTAATGACACAATATTGTAGTATGTATGGCCCTGGACCCACCATATGTACACCCTCTTAAACAAACACAGACATTGATTTACTTGGCAGATGCAATTGTTGAATAAACAATTAAACTGGACCGTTTGAATAAACATTAGACCTATAGGTCAGTCTAATGTAGATCTAAACGAGGAGCCACTCTGGCAAAGGCCCATGTTAATTAGGGGCCATTTTCAGACTGTGAAAACCTGCATTGATTTAATTGGCAGATGCAATTGCTCAACACACAAATAAACTGGACCCCTTGAATAAACATTAGACCTCTCAATGAGGGACCACTCTGGCAAAGGCCATGTCAATTAGTGGCCTTTTCCAAACTGTGAAAACATGCATTAATTGGCACATTAAGTGGCTCATTCCTGCTGTTAATTGTGCACCAGTATAAAAACAATTATTCCCTATTACTTCATCATTATCATTCCTGCTTTTTAAGTTTTAAGATTATATCTGCTATACTTTTCTGAACATTACAAAGATGAAGCCCAAAGATCATATTTGGGGCTTTTATAATACAATCACAGAAGGAACTAAGACTAAAACCAAGTGTAAAGCATGTTCAGGTGAAGTGAGTGCCAAGGTTGAAAGTCTAAAACTCATCTTCAAAAGTGTTCTAAGGCAGTACAAGTAAGCAAATCTTCAGATAGTGCTGCATCAAGTGTGGACTGTGTTGTCACTGTGGACCGTACAAACCAACCCACCACACCCAAGCGCCCATGTAATGTTGAACAAGGTGTGGTGACTCCCAAACGTCAGACACAGCAGTCTCTGAATGAGTTTACCATTCAAACCGGTCACAGTATGCGTGTATCCCATGTTCTTCTTTGCCTGCAATATTTCTTTTAATGTTGCTGAAAACAAAGTGTTCAAGGAGATGATCCAAATGTTGAGACCAGGATACACACCACCCTCCAGGAAAGATATCATTGGCCCCTGCTTGACCAAGTCCACAATAAGCTGACATATAATATGAAGGACAAACTGGAAGGGAAAGACGTCACCCTGATGCAGGACGGGTGGTCCGACATACACAACAGCCCGGTCATCGTCACCAGTGTCTACTGTGAGGGAGACGCCTTCTTCATATCTGCTGCAGACGCGGGCTCCAATAAGAAGACGGCATGCTATTGCACAACCTTAGCCAAGGATGCAATAAAGGATGTGGAAGAGGAGTACGGGTGCAAGGTTTTTGCCAATTCTCTCCATCCGATATACAGTGGCAAGAAACTAACTCCAGCGCAGCTGAGTATGGTGCAAGACTATGTCATGGAGACGTGCCCAGATGCCCTTCCCGACCTCCTGAACTTCACATCCAAGTCTGTTGTGAATCCAAGTGCCCTGATCAATGACAATGTGTTAAGTAAAGTGCAGCCTAAGGTCTGGTGGTCGTGCTTAGAGAAAGCTTCAGTGGTTGATTCAAGCTTGTGTAACATTGCCAGGAAATTGCTACAGATGCCAAGCAGCTCAGCCTCTCTTGAAAGGATCTTTTCCAACTTTAGAACCATACAGACCAAGCTCCGAAATAGACTCGGTATCCAGAGAGCTGCAAAGCTTGTTGTTTGTTATCGTTTTCTCAGAGGTCCGCAGGAGCTAGACTGGTGAATTCTTAAATGTACATGTATATATGAATGAATGACGAGTGAATCTGTGCTGTCACTTAAAAAATACTGTAACTATGCACAAATTGGACCTGCCCAACTAAAAGTAAGTCATTTTCTTTTTGACATAAGTTAAGTGAGCATTTAGATTAATACAAACAATTAAAACTGCATATTATCTGAAGAAAAAACAGTATTGCCCAGTATTGCCCACTTTGAGAGTATTGACCGGGGCGGAAAAAACCGGTAAAACCCGCTGGGAAAACCCGGGGGCGGGTGATTCGTGCCAACCCTGTTGCCAACAGAGTGGTTAGTCAGGCGCTTACTATCAAATCCGCACTGCTCAGCCATGCGCCGAACCATATTTCCAAGTTTCCGGATCCCAACCCTCTCCTTGATGAACCACTGGCAGTCTGGCCCAACCAATGCCTTGGTCCTTGGTGCTATGTAGAAAGGACTTCCTGGTTCAAGGAATTCCTTTGGTCGCTTGGAGGCAAAAAGCTTGTACGCCGCAACCGGACATCTGTCATATTGGATGGCATAAATCCTTGGTGGCCGTTTACGTACGGTTGAGAAGTCACCTCCTGTCCTGGTTTTGGTCAGGCGTTCGTTCAGTTTTAGGAACTCCGTGCGATCTGCTGCAGTCTTGAGGGTAATGTCTTCCCAGCTTAAAAAAAATTAGGGAAAATTAAGATATCTAGAATTAGTAGAAAATTAGGCCTTCGAATGAAAAAAAAATCGTTAAAAAATATTTTATAAAAACATGGAGTTCGAGGAAATAAACAGGAAAAAAGCAATCTGAACTTTAAAATTGGTAAAAATGACCAGAAAACACGAAACCTTTTAGACATAAAATAGACATGTCTGACATAAAATCAGTATGTCTGACAAAAAATATTAAAACTAATATTTAATGCTACTCTGACCCATTTTCATAAAATATGAATATATAACTTAAACTATTGCCTGTATGCCTAATATTGAACAAAATATTTGCATCTAATCCTTTATATAACAGTGTATTGTCGTGTTTTGAACATGTGGAGTGCAGTTTTCAAATTGTGGTGTCTGACAGCTTATTGGATGTTTCATGTAGTCTGGATGACAATTATAAATTTTTAATATAATCTCTCACTTATTGTCTTCTTTGCAAGCATTATAAACGAGAACTTACATAAAAAGGGAAACATTCTCTCAGAAAAGATTAATTGTACAAACCAGATATTATACTGCTCAGTGGTTCCCCGAAGGCCAAAGTGCACGCAGTTGGTGTACCAAATGGTGTTCAGTAAGGCGCTTGTGGTGTGATGCCCAAGTAGCTGCTTCTGGTACAGTGCCTCTATCTCATCATCAGTCAGTGGCGAAGAGTCTTTGGGTTTGTTCCCTTTGCCCTGCTTCTTCAGGCTCTTGGACTTCGCAGCGAACGCGTCCCTGGACACGCTGAACTCTGGTCCATTGTACGACATGATAAGGTAGGGATATTTATTGCTTTTTAGTTCCCTGTCCAAGCTTGACAGAATATTTCTCAGGCTTGAAGGTTCATAGTCTGTTCCTGTTTTTGTTTTGCACGAAAGAATGAAATTAGCAGCATATTCATCTAATATATCAATATCAAGTGTGTGCATTTCTTTAGTCTCTTCTTTCAATTTTCAAAAAGCGTTTAAATTTCTCAAGGATAATTTTTGTTTTCTTTACTGTAGCTTTGTTTTCTCGTTCCATAATGCGTTTCTTAACAGTGTTCATGTCGATGTTTTCGAATTCTTTGTTCATTTCAGGAACCTGATCGCTGCTGGACCCTGCAACCTCAGGAGAAATCAAAACAGAAGTTACGGCATCAAATTTGTCATCATCATCAAACACCCTTGGATCAAATCCATACAGTTGAATACATTCTTCAAACGATACCTCCTGAACCATGTGAACTAAAATGTGAGAATCTTCATTGCCATTTTGTTCATTTTTCATGTTTGTTGTGTTAAATAATTCAGTTTCAGTTTCATTTTGCATTAAATCATCCCATATAATGTTAAATGTGACATTATCAATATTATCTGACATGTTTTTTCTTCTTTTATTCAGTTCATATTTATAAAAATTAATTTTTACAGGTTTATGTTGGATTTTAAGCAGACGACGTTAATTCACTGTTGTATATATATATATTTTTATTATTATTATTGTTTTTGCGATATTGTTATTGTTGAAATTGAGTGTAATTATATAGAATAACAACAAAATGTACATTTTTCAATTGTATTATTCATAAAATAACATGTGTTGATTAATATTATCGAGTGAAATTTGACCTTTAACCGGAAATGAAAGGTACAAAAAAGTAGTCCGTCATGTAGGTGTTAAAGGCTAGGTATCGGATAAAGCTTAAGTTTATCTGACACCCTAGATTTTCTTCTATAAAATCATTTAGTGGTAGGATAAAACTATATATCAAGATCTTACCATTTCTAAATCCAATATACAAGTGAGGTGGAAATCTATATATATCAAGATATACTTGAATAAAATTATATGTATGTTTAAATATAATAGATATCATCAAATACTAGTACAATAATCAAGGAAAACATTTCAGATCTTACAATAGTAGGCTACACCAAAGAAATTAAACTGGAAACTAATTGTTCTAATAACAGTGTCGTTGTACGAAATGCTTCCATTCTAGAAATAAAAACGTCATCACCTGTAATTAATACGGTGGAATGTATTTTCCGAAATGGGAATTACTCGCATTTAAAAACATCCATGTTCTGGTATAAACCATCTGAAGTGATTAGCGACGTCATAATTGGGAACTTAACGAGGTAGAACAGAAACTGATACTGCAAAGTAATCATAATTACAAGGAAAGAGCCTTTAGGAATATAGTACAGATGTGATTTTAAAGGACGCATTCAGGTTTTTATAGAAACATTGGTGTCTGTGAATTTACTGTATGCACTGTATACAACAAATACAGAAATATAATACATCGAGTGCTTGTTTTAACAAGAACGACTCCGAGTGTTTTATTTGGGTATGTGAGTTATCGTTTGTATAGTTCTGTATTACCTGCTATGGTGTAACGTATAGTCTAGAAAACGGTTCAAGTCTGAAATAAAGGACGGACTTTTTCTAACGCGTTTTTCACAATACAGATTATGAGACTTGAGTTTTCCACATTTGTATATAATAAATAAATTCCTTAATTTCTTATAATATTAAGATCTAAAGATCTTGTTTTTCACCACATGTTGCCCACAGAAAAGTTATTCTCCAGTACATCGGTCATGAAACGTTTAACCCGATATGAAGCTTATATGAAACAGAGAGCTAGATTGTAAACGAACATGAGACATATTCTAGGGAAAGATCTTGTGCAAAATAGCAGGGTGCTGCATCCTTTTTTATTCAGCCCTGCTGCCCCTCTGTTGAATATCTTTTGAAATTTAATATATTTGTGCAAATATTCAATTCCAAATGAATAGACAATACTAAAAAACATAAATACACGCATAATACTAATAAATACCACGGATGTAGCAAATTATTTGAAAATGTCAACAGAATGGTCCAGATTTCCACCCTGCTCCGTTTTAGCAGCACCATGTACATTGTATGATCCTAGATCTTTCCCTAATATTCTAACTGCATCGAGGCTGTTTGTCTGACCAAGTTTTAACCTTAGCTCTGGCAAAAAAAGAAGCTTCTGCAGTGTAATAAGCTTTTGATATTATTTGACAGATTCTGGCAGTTTCAAGCCGATTGGAGGAAGTTTGTCACCTGTACCGTGTCAACAGTGGACGACGAACTATTAAGCACAATTACAGTTCAATGCCAGGTTAACTTAAACATGGGTGATCCGATACAGTATGTCCAGTTTTAAGATAATTCGATGGTGTTGCTAACTTGCTAGTGAGGAATTAGTGCTGTAGATGAGAGGATTCTTTCAAAATTTGGAAAATACTCATTTCTATAAGTAGATATGGGACCAGTAAGGGTTAAAATGTTGATAGAAAGTGTGACTGATTTTGAAGCAACACATACTTAATTTGTAAATGAGTTTCTCACAATATGGGGATGGAACTACACTACACATTAATTGAAAAGTAGTTGTTGGTTTAATATATTTTTTGAATATTTTTAAAGTTTAAACCTTAAAATAAACATTATTTTTGGCAGTTTTGAAGGTGTAAACCCGCGGCTGCCGACATATAAAGGGAAACAAATCTATATATCATTCAAACTTTTACGAGACGAGTGCTGTCTCTGGAAAAAATAAGCATTGAAACAGATGAATTTAGTAATGTTGTCACGCAAATGAGATATTATGTGCTTGTCCTTCAATTAAGCTCGTAAACCACGTGATTTCTGACACATATACGCGCTAATACGCAGTATATTAAATAAATACCCTGCAGTCTAAATGCTGACGTAATTCAATCACCGAAAATTTGATATTTGTATTTCTTCAGAATATGAGCTCTACAGCTAGCTTGATAGCATATTGGTCCTACAAATACAATTTCAAAGCAGTTGTCGGTGACATGAGATTTTAAATCCTAAGAAAACCCAGTGAAACAATACACACGCTTTGGAAGAATCAACTGTCGCTTCTATGCTATGCAAATATTTCGGCATGGACGAGGTATGAACAACACAATTTACAAATGGATAAAATAGGAAAAAATTCCCAGTATGACTGAATGTAAAGTAAAACAATTTAAAAGGTTACACGAGTTTAATAGTAATTTCAACCATTTCCCAATTAGAAAAAAAAATCAATTTATACACACATTTATTTTGATCACATTCCAGCTACAAACTTCAAATGCATTATACAAATACGAGAGAAAAAAGTAACTGTTAAAGAGTGTTTAGTATTGGAAGTACATTAACGCTACATTGAAATTTAAAATGGCAATTGTAAAAAGTTACAATGGCAAAATTACAATGCTGCAAGAATAACCGACCTCGAATTAAAGTAGGCGTACAATTTTTTGTCAACATGATAGCAATGACATGATTAAAACACAAAGTTTTCGATCTATATATAGTATTATTAAAAGAGTATAAATACTAGCGGACAAATCTGGCAAAATGTCATAGACGCTTCTTCAAAAGTATTCCCAAATATTTACATTATTTCTGGTTAAACTTGAAGGATACAGAAACTGTATTTCCTGATAAAATGTGTAACACAAATACCAAAGATTTACTCTAATTCGGGTAAAAATTGAAGGACACAGAAACTGTAGTTTCTGATAAAATGCGTAACACAAGTATAATGTATGTACAGTTACCACCCACACTGTAGTCTTTAAATATGTGAAGTCAAGATGCTAAGCAGAGCAGGCAAACCATCAAAGTGCAGGTTGAAGTAAGCTGCTCAAGCTGCAGAGCTTTCGCTATCAATATTTCAAAATGTACTGACTACAAATTATACATGAATAATTATAAGAACATAATATGACTTCAATATGGCTTTACAATGTTGATGTAAAATGTTTTGCTAATTTTTGTTCACAATTTACAGTCAATGGTTTCAGGTTGCACAATTCTCCATAACCTAATGCTAGCTACAACAGCAGGCCCATTATTGTCCTCTATTGATAATCTGAATTAAAGTTCATAAATCATGATGCCTTAATAATCAAGGACATAGTTTGAAAACGAGCTGTAAGAGGACAGCGTCAGGATGGCCACTGAAATTCTGAAATAAAATTCCCTAACGTTTCCCTGACCGTTTTATTTTCCATGACATTTATTCTCAAAAAAAATCGGTGCAAAGTGGCGATAGCATACATAAATAAATGAACACTAATTTTTAATTTTAGCCATTTTACTATTGTTAACTTTTTATTCTAAACAAGTATGATAATTTTATTGGTTTATTGTTGAAATATTTATTAAATTCTAGATTTCACTATCTCATTTGTGGATTTATTCTAACACTTTTGGTCAAATTCCCTGAATTTTCCCTGATTTTTGCCAAATTTTTAAATTCCCTGATTTTTCCCTGCAGGATTTTTTTTTCACACTTTTTCCCTGTTTTCCGTTTTCGAGAGTCAGAGGCCACCCTGAGCATGCTCGACTATTCGAAGTATTTCAGTTGGTACATATTTTGGATAGCGGAAGGGGCATAAAATTTGTTCAAATACAAAATTTTTAAGTGAAGCCTTGTGTACTTTATAAATTTTTGGAACAAAAACTATAACCACAAAATCTATGTAAAAAGTGTGCATAACTCTGTCAAAATACAAATCAGAGTTAAGGGTAATGTTAGTTTAAACCTATTTATTTTAGCTAGATTGCATCGAAAGCCTAAGGCTTATAGAGACACTCTCAAGTCCATTTACTGGGTAGAACAAGTACTTGGTGTCTTTTTGGGGAGATCTTGAGAACGCTCCAATAGTGGGGATCAAACCCGGGACCTCCCGATCGCTAGGCGGACACCATATCCACTACGCCACCACGACCTTGGGTAATGTTGCCCCTGATACTAGAGTTGATGACAAAGGAATAACTTATTTCAAGTGAACAACTTATGTAGTATTGAAGTTACAAAACTTTTGAATATAATGTTTAACCAGAAAATCTATGTGAAAAAGGGGCATAAATCTGTCAAAATACAAAACAGAGTTATGGGTAATGTTGCCCCTGATACTAGAGTTGATGACAAAGGTTAGTTCCAAGTTTCAGGTGAATAATTTTCGTAGTTTTGAAGTAACCAAACTTTTGAAAATAAACTTTCAACAGAAAATCTAAGTGAAAAGGGGGCATAACTCTGTCAAAATACAACATAGAGTTATTAATAATGTTGTTCCTGATACTAGAGTTGATGACAAAGGTTAGTTCTAAGTTTCAAATAAAAAGCTTATGTAGTATTGAAGTTACAAAACTTTTGAATATAAACTTTAACCTGAAAATCTATGAGAAAAAGGGGCATAACTCTGTCAAAATACAAAAGGAGTTGTGGGGAATGTTGCCCCTGATACTGGAGTCGATAAAAAATGTTAGTTCCAAGTTTCAAGTGAATAACTTATGTAGTTTTGAAGTTAAAAAAACTTTTGAATATAAACTTTAAACAGAAAATCTAAGTGAAAAAGGGGCATAACTCTGTCAAAATACAAAACAGAGCTATGGGGAATGTTGCCCCTGAAACTGGAGTTGATGACAAAGTTATAATCCATGTATAAAGTGAATAACTTATGTAGTTTTGAAGTTACAAGACTTTTGAATGAAAACTTCCGAATAAAAACCAATTCAGACGCGGACGCCGGGGGTAGTAGGATAGCTCACCTATTCTTCATTTAGGCGAGCTAATAAAGTTGGCAACAATAAATTGATATTGTTATATTTCTGTCTCAAGAAAAGTGCTTGTTCTCCAGTCCAATATTGACAAAATTATGAAAATCATTTATGATTAATGTACATCATAAAAGTACAATCGCCTTTGGCAAAAAAGATATTGATATATCTACAATAAATACAAGATAATGTAGAAGAGATAAACAATGTGGTAATATACCTCACTCAAACAGCTCCACCTATTGAGGTTAATGAAGCACTTTATGCTCTAAAAAAAACATTATTTTGCCAGTTATATCATATTTGTGCTCATTTCTTGCGCAGCTTTTTCTTCTTTTTCATTGCAGACTTCTGTGACTTTTTTCTTTTCCTTTTGTCTTTATCAGAGCCACTTTCAGAGGAGCTGTCTGTGTCACTAGAATCACTTGATGATGATGAAGACGATGAGGAGGAGGAGGAGGATGCAGTGGAGGAAGATGATGAAGAGGAACTGTCTGAATCTGAATCATCACTGGAATCATCGGAGCTGCTGCTTGATGAAGAATCACTTCCTTTCTTTCTTCTGAAAGGAAACAAAAACAGACATTTCTTCTGTAAGCGTGATGCAGTTCAAATAAATGATGACATATACGTGTCTATGTTAACTTTTTTTTTAAATTTAGTTCCCATCACTTCAAACATTTTGTTTTACCGGTAACAAAAATAATTCATTATACACATTTGCTGTTTTCTTCCTGAAAGGGGGATTTTATAACTGTATGCAGTAGTATTTCAACTGTTAATGGAGAAATGCTGAAACATTTGACATAATAATAATATTTGATGTTGAGTACAACAAAATAAGTTTGCAATGTTTTGTTTTTTCATTTATATACACGCATACCAAATAGGAAAATCCATAATACATAATATAATATTAAATAACAATATTATTATTATTTTACCTTCTTTTCTTGTTCCTTTTTATATTCTGCAGAACTGCTCTTGATCTAGCTCTGAAATATACCAATTTATTTCATGTAATAACACATTTTCTTAATGAAAGGTCCATGAACAGACGAGGTGCAGCTTAAACGGCAAATGGGGATGCTGAAACAATTATTTGACCCTAGTAAATAACAATTTAAAAATAGTAACATCATTTTTTATTTATCATCAAATAAGGCTGTTAAATTGTTGTTGTTGTTTTTTTACTGAATGTGAAAAAACATGTATTTCACATATTTTAGCATTTGTGGTGGGCAGCAGGGAGAATCACTGTTATGTTAACAAAATAGTACAAGGTGCAAACTCTTAAATATGGACAGGTACCAAATTTGACAATCAATATGATTTCCTTCAGAGACATCGTTTTTATAATTGTATTATTTATTTAAGAAATAATTGTCGCTTTAGTTGACCATTGGGTAATAAACAATAATTTGGAGCTCTAATGCATAGGTATTAAACTGTTAACCAGAGTAGTTTAATATATGTGCATCAGAACGACATATTGTTGTAGTAGTCAAAAAGCAACTAGAATTGTCACATGAGTGACGAATGTACCCCCACATTATGGCCTTGTCACAAAACTATGGCATCCATTCAAAAGAAATGGACAGAGAGAGAATGCTTTAATTTGCGAATGGTCGACAGTGTATTGGAAAAAAATTAATTTTAAAAGGAGCCATAACTCTGTCAACATATAGTGGTTTGTAACCAAAGTCAAACTCGACCTGTATTTTATGATGTTACTCATGTGTAGCACTAATTATTTAAATATGTCAAGCCATTGTTAAGTTATTGTCAGAAAACCGTATTTTTAGATAATTTAATTCAAATAAAGGGCCATAACTCTGTCAAAATTTAGTGGTTTACAGCCAGAGTCGAAATTCACCCGTACTTTATGATGCTACACATGTATACCATGAATTATATGAATAGGTCAAGCCATTCTTGAGTTATCATCCGGAAATCATGTTTTTAGGGAATTTTAAGTCGAAAAGGGGCCATCACTCTGTCAAAATTTAGTGGTTTATAACCAACATCAAACTTGACCTGTATTCTATGATGTTACTTATGTCTACCAAAAATTATTTGAATATGTCAAGCCTTTCTTCCGGGAACCATGTTTTTAGGGAATTTTAAGTTGAAAAGGGGCCATAACTCTGTCAAAATTAACCAACATCGAACTTGACCTGTATTCTATGACGTCACACATGTGTACCAAAAATTATTTGAATATGTCAAGCCTTTCTTGAGTTTTCATCCGGAAACCAAAAACCAACAGACCGACAGACAAGCTCACTCCTATATAATGATAATCACAGAATTATTTTGATTCTAACTTGTCTTGACAATATATTCTGCAATTACAATGCCAACTATATTTTACAGTTTCAGAACTTTTTATTCAGATTGTTATTGGAGATTTAACAATGGTAAATTGTGTTCCTTGTCCATATGGAAAACTTGTTGTGTTAGAACATATATAAATAAATATTAACAATACAATACACTGCTTACAACACTTCCAACTTCTGCTTCTCTTCCTCCTCTTTCATACGCTTGTACATCTCTTTTGTCCTCGACTCACGGTATAAATATTTCTTCTTTCCTTTGCACTCATACGTCCAGTGGCCTTTCTCCAAACAGTTTTGGCATGTGTAGTGTTCGGCACTTGGCTCACTTAAAAGTAATCAGCAAACATATTTTAAACAAGAGGAAAATGCGGAACCGCATTAAAGCTGCATTTTTTATTTTGCTGATGGGGGTACATGTACAAGTCAATGTTGGTGAAGAAGTATGGAAATTTCGTGTCGATAATCAAAAATGTATGCAGTTAGGTGAGACTTGGCAAAAATTTGGTCTCAAAATAAAATGGGAAAAAAGTGTGGACTAAAGAGATGGCATGAAATTACTGACATATGTTTGTTTCTATGCAATGTTGTATATTTGCATTTAAAGTGTCCGGCAAATGAACTTTTCTCCACTGGAGATGCTATCTTTTTTTTTTGAAAATAATGATCAAATGCAAGATGGATGAAAATGCTCCTTAAATCGTTACTCATGGTTAAATGTGACATTGAAAATTTAAAACTTAAGATGTTGTGATAAATAATTTTGGTAGAGGACCACCAAATGAACATTTGTGTGTAATGATTTGAAAAACTAGCCATAGGTTTAGAAGAAAATGGCTTTTAGACATATTTCTTAACTGGCGTTTAGACATATTTCCGTTTTTAGCTCTCGTGGCCATCTTGTGCAGTGAGGCAGAACCATTTGAACACGTTTGGTAGAGGACCACTAAACAAACATTGGTGTGACATTATTTGAAAATCTAGCCATAGGTTTAGAAGAAATTGGCTATTAGACATATTTCTATGTTTAGCTCTGGGGCCATCTTGTGCAGTGAAGCGGAACCATTTTCACAGGTTTGGTAGAGGACCATCCAATGAACATTTGTGTAAAGTTTCATCAATATTGATCAAGAACTTTAGAAAATATGACAGGAATACAAAACTTTTACACAAATTCTATTTTTAGCTCTAGTGGCCATTTTGTGCAGTGAGGAGGAACCATCCGAATAAGTTTGGTAGAGGAACACTAAACAAAACATTTGTTTAAATTATTTGAAAATAAAGCCATAGGTTTAGAAGAAAATGGCGGTTAGACATAATTCTATTTTTAGCTCTGGTGGCCATCTTGTGCAGTGAAGCGGAACCATTTTCACAGGTTTGGTAGAGGACCATCTAAGGAACATTTTTGCAAAGTTTCATGAAGATTGACCAAGAACTTATGAAAATATGACAGGAATACGAAACTGAACACATATTGTTAACGACAGCACAACGCCCGCCCAACCGCCAGACCGCCCGCCCAACCGACCGGTTTTCGCTAATCTATAAGCCGAGATTTTTCATTGAAAATTCTGGATAATAAAAGCATCAACCTAAAGTTATTGTTCTCCTAAACCTTAGCAAACTAGAACTGTCACATGAGTGACGGATATACCCCCACAATATGGCCTTGTCACAAAACTATGGCGTCCATTCGAAAGAAATGGACAGAGAAAATGCTTTAATTAGTGAATGGTCAACAGTGTATTTGGAAAAATATAATTTCAATACGAGTCATAACTCTGTAAGGGTTTAGTGGTAATAAACGAAGTTGAACTTGATCTGTATTTTATGATGTTACACCTATGTACAAAAAGCAAGTTAAATATGTGAAGCCTTTCATGATTTATTGTCCATGTTTTTCTGAAATTTAAGTCAAAAAGGGGGCCAAAACTGTGTCAAAATTTAGTGGTTTGTAACCAAAATCGAACCTGACCTGTATTTAACGATGCTACACATGTGTACCAATAATTATTTAAATATGTCAAGCCATTGTTGAGTTATCATCAGGAAATCATGTTTTTAGGGAATTTAAGTCAAATTAAGGGCCATAACTCTGTCAAAATTTAGTGGTTTGTAGCCAAAGTCAAACTTCACCCAAATTTTATGATGTTACACATGAATACCAAGAATTATTTGAATATGTCAAACCATTCTTGAGTTATCATCCGAAAAACATGTTTTTAGGAATTTTTAAGTCGAAAAGGGGCCATAAATCTGTCAAAATTTAGTGGTTTGTAACCAACATCTAACCTGACCTGTATTCTATGATGTTACACATATGTACCAAAAATTATTTGAATATGTCAAGCCTTTCTTGAGTTATCATACGGAAACCATGTTTTTAGGGAATTTTAAGTCGAAAAGGGGCCATAACTCTGTCAAAATTTAGTGGTTTGTAACCAACATCAAACTTGACCTGTATTCTATGATGTTACACATATGTACCATAAATTATTTGAAAATGTCAAGCCTTTCTTGAGTTATCATCCGGAAACCAAAAACCAACAGTTCGAAGTACCGACAAGCTCACTCCTATATACCCCCCCCTAAACTTCGTTTGTGGGGGTATAATTATGACGTCACTGAAGTCAAAGGGTTAGTACAACATGTTGATGTTCCTAAACATAAAATAAAAGTATGTGTATTAAAATAATACCAAACTTTTGTAAAGGGTTACAATTTAATGAATTTTACTGACAAGTTTCAGCATTTTAAAATATGCATGGTCTAAAGTACTCTGACGCAACTCATGCCTTACTCATCGGGTCCAATTAATACAGAAATTGAACACAAATGACATAAATATGAAGGAAAACGCAGAATATGAACGAAAATGACGATGTTTTTCTTGTTTTGTTTTTCTGAATTTAGTGAAAAGCAGTACACATTCACAGAGTATAAATTGATATTCATGACTATGACAGAGCAGCACCCTGTACCTTTTTGGTCCCCCCTGCTGCCCCTCTGGGCTGTTCAATACACATATGATAAATATCTTTTGAAATTCAACATATTTTTGCTAATAATCAACTACTTATGAATAGACGTTGCTTTAAAAGCTTAATCAGAAGCATTAGACTCATTAAAACCCTGGATTTAGCCAATTATTAAAAAATTTCAAAAAACTGGTCCGGTTTTTCCCCCTGCTGCTTTTTAGTAGCACCCTGTATCTTTTCAGATCCTAGATCTTTACCTAAATACTGTAGCGTGTCCGGCTCTTCATATGTATGGTTTTACCCTTTTAACAAAATTAATGTGCAATCAAAACTATGCACTATACAATAAAATGTTCCACAGCCTACTTTGGCCTTGATTATAACTAATTGTTAAACAATAATTATTTTGTGTTTGTTGGTATTGATTGGATTTTTTTCCGTATTTAACAGTATTGCAGTCATATAACGGCAGTCAGTTAACCTTCTCACACTTTTCCTGGGCGAGTTTAATCGATCTTAGCGGTTTACCAGTACCCAGTGCACATATACTGTCTTACTATGTTTTTTTCCGTATTTAACAGTATTGCAGTCATATAACGGCAGTAAATAACCTTCTAACACTTTTCCTGGGCAAGTTTAGCTGATCTTAGCGGTTTACCAGTACCAAGTGCACATATACTGTGTTCCTATGGAGTAGCGGTACTTACGCTTTGTTGAAAACCAAAAAAGAAAGATAACACTAACAACTTTTTATAAACGATTATGAGCTGTAAAGATATCTTACACACCGACGGCAATCAACAAATAAACAATTATTTTATTTGGAATCCTGCAAAACACCAAACCACACAACACTGTCTATACGCTAAATTAGACAACTAGCACAACGGACTCGCTGTAATCGGTAAGAATGGAAGCAATCCTTTCCAATTTTGAAATATAAATAGTGTAAAGTATGTCATCTGATTTCTTTGAAGAATTTAATAAGATATAAGATATATAAAACAAAAATATATCTGACAAACCCAATAAAATGTTCTAGGGGCGGGGCATTTCTTAGGGTAGGTTGGGTAACCTGAAACAAACATATTTTGTTTTACGCTTTAGCAGAAATGCATTATACAAGCAAGTTTTAACAAAACAAATTGTACTTTTCTAGCATTTTTCTGATAGTTTTCATGATAAGAAGCCAAGTCTAGAAAAAGAGTGGAGTTTTGTTTAAAAAAAAAGTCTGCTAGATGACATTAATTGTTTACCGCGACTCATTCCAAAACGCGACTCCATCCAAAATACTCTATTATATTAGAAGATGTATGTTCCATGACAATGAAATACGAAACGATGACCCAAGTCGATTGAAAAATTGGCTCAAGAAAAATTGGAGCCAGTGTGAGCCCTGAGAGTGTACTTATGCCAGTAAACTGATTACTGCCCTTATTGAATCAGAGGTAGGGAGAGAATGGCCGTTGAAATGATTTCATGACCAATCCCCACACAAGTTATGTGGCCGGGCTGGGGCTTGTACTCACGAATCCCGGATTGAGATTGGACAATTATAACTAGAACTCCACATCGAGTCGGATGTGTCGCCTGATGCCGGATAGCTTACGTGAATCCAAATGAAGAAGCACTTAATATTAATGCTCAAATTGTTTTAAACAGATTTATTGAAATCTTCAACAGCATTGCACTCTGGCTAATTGCAAAGAAAAGACTAATTAAAACCCAAAATGCGACACAAAAATAAGTATGAAAATTTACAAAGGGCAATATGAGGTGCAGAGTAACGGTTCTTGTGCACTGCACTTCTCCTCAATGAGATCTATCTACCTATGAAGTTTCAAGTTGATAGCTTTCATAGTCTTAGAGTGATGCTCCGGCCAAAAATTAAATAGGAAAATAAACAAAGGGCAATAACTTGAAAAGTATGTGATGCAGAGTAAACTTTACTGTAAAGGTTCTTGTGCACTGCACTTCTCTTCAATGAGATCTATCTACCTATGAAGTTTCAAGTTGATAGCTTACATAGTCTTAGAGTTACGCTCCGGACAAAAATTAAGTATGAAAATAAACAAAGGGCAATAACTCCAAATTATGAGGTGCAGAGTAACGGTTCTTGTGCACTGCACTTCCCCTCAATGAGATCTATCTACCTATGAAGTTTCATGTTGATAGCTTTAATAGTCTATGAGTCATGCTCCAGACAAGCGAAAGGGGCCGACACCGCCGCTGACAAAAGTAACACCTATATGTCGCCAATTCACGCGACACAAAAATATAATTATACTGGGACCAGGGTGTACCATCTACCGGTGTATTAAGCTTTAAAACACAATTAAATATATTAAATATGACTAACATTATATTTATATTGTAGAATAGTGAATGATCTTTACGATAATAATGTTACTGTTCATAATTTGGCACTTTCGTACAACTCTATATTTTCATAAGCGCAATAGTGACCTCTTTGTTGAACCTAGGGTCGCCCATTTTATTTTATTACGTATGTACCGATTACCCGTGCAAATGTAACTATCGTAATTGTTTCATGATCAGCTGCTGTACTAAACCTCTTGTTTATAGGACTTGCCTGAAAACAATTATTGACAAACAAAAAACATTGTTTTGAAATATGTTTGACTTTTCTTTTTCTGTTTGTTCAAGGTATAAGCAGAATGATATAATATAAAAAAAATCGATAAACATATAAATATGAACAATTTGATTTTGACAATATCTCATGTAATCAATTCAGAAATATAAATGATTTCTATCACAAACTAAGTAAAACTATCACAGTCTCTAGTAATCTTGTTAAATAATAACAGCCTATTCAGAGCAATGGGAACAAAAGAACTGACTGTCCCGCCTCAACCATACTTGGCATATCACAGATTACACCGATAGACAGTATACACCGGTAGACAATATCCTGAGTATACCAGCAAATCATCTTTTATTTCAACACTAAAACTATTAGCATAACAAGTTAGAACCTGTGCTAAAATTGAGCTACTTTTAATATGGGCAATATTGGCCGAAGGGCCTAACCGGAGAAAGACCAATTCTGTGGTGGAAATTTCTCCCTATATGTCTATAGAGTAGCGAAAGATTTTCGTTGATTCCTTCATGCGCTGAAATGTCATGGTTAGCATTCTTATTAAAATTTACATACCTGCAAAGAGAATTTATTTCTCAATAAGGTTTAATAAATATTTGTACGATAAAGCTTCCATTTTGGTTGCAACACCAATTTAAACCTACACACTATTGCATTTTCAACACATCTCGCTGTCTTCCACTGAGTAAACTTTATATTCTGCTACACTTAAATTATTGCGTAATTTCGATTGGTCATTCAAATCTATCATTTATCATCAAATTGGGTGAAGTATATTTGAAGGTTAAACAAGGCAGTGTTTTTTTTTCAGTGATTTGTGAATATGCCCTTTTCTGTGAAATTGTGAATAATGCGTAGTAAAATGCCAAAATTGTGAAAAGAGGGAAATACAAACTGCATGTAGTATCAAATAATAACTAGTGATTTTGTTGCATTTAATCACACTTAAAGTACAAACACATGATATTAAAGTGTGATCTTTACATTCATGAAACTTTACCATGAAACTTTCCAGTTAAATTTCTCTCTTTTGCAGATTTGATATTGTCAATTATTATTCTTTAAATTAGCAAAATGTCCAATGGCTTCACTCAAGTCAGACACAAGAGTCAATAGAAATGTTACATGATTGAGATGTAAAAGGCTCATTAAGGAAGAAAACAGGGGTTTCATCGATGTTATTTTTGTCACCACTATCAGTATGTGAATCTGACTAACTTGCACTCGTTACTGTCAGTAAATCTACTTGTGAAGACACTAAAGTTGAAACTGTTGAACTGCAGCACAAATTGAATTCAGGGGCTTCACTTACTATTTTCTCGCTCAAAATTGCCTGTTTGAAACGATGACTCCTGTATGATAAGCTTGTTCTTTTTATATAAAAAAATTCACATAGTACTGAGAGTTTCGTGAAAAATGCATTGTGATTACTTAAAAAAAAACATGAAGAAAATAAAAATCTGCAGTGTTTACACTTTAAAACTCCTTCAAACGATTGATTCAATACAGATTATAACCCAATGAGCGTTTACAGTGATCCCGATTAGCACGTTTCACTAACCGACTGGTTCACGAAAATATCAATAAAACGTGACACGAGTCCTGTTAAAATCGAGTTACCTTTCAAAGCGGTGTAGACATAAAACTACTACTGAAATTTTATCCTGTGTAAACAAAATTCACAAAATTAATTAAGATTTTATATTTTTTTATCCACTTCCATTTGTGAATATAAACAAGTATAATTTTTGGCTTTGTGAATGGTACCGAATATCGGCATAAAAATGAGGCAAAAAAAACCGCTGCAAGGCAATGTAAACATGGTGGACTGTACACGAATGTAGATTTATATGAAAATATAAATTGGATTTAAACGCATGTCCTAGGTAAATTTCTGCACGTGTTAAGCAGTTTAGGTGTGCTTACGTAAATACATTGATATATAACTTTATTGTGGCAAATAATGGAAATTAATGAAAATTTAAACTTTTAGGCATGGAGACCTTCCAGCGAATTTAATCGGATATAAAAAGTAACACTAAATTCGCTGCACATCTCATGAATTAGACTGTAAAATTAAAACGTACAATAGACAGCCCTGTCCACAAGTGTATTCTAATCAGGGTTCTAAATCACTCTTAACTGAATAGGCCAAACGAAAATATAATTATTACTGTAGCGTAAATCATTTAAAATACCCTTAGCAAAAACACGTATCTTTTTCTACACATCCGAATAAGAATTCAGTCCGAAAATTAGTCATCTAGAAAAGATCGTTATAAAAGAGATTATTGATAGATATTTGGTTATAAAACGTGAATATCTAAATAAAATTAAGAACTTCAGTAATATTTTTTTCTTTTAATATTGTTTACCTCTTCTTCATAAACATGCTGGCCATAATACTAGTAAAGTGAAAAGAAATAAATTGTTCACAGAGAGATGTACAGTTCGAAACGGCCCACAGTTGAACGGTTTACTGCGTAGACGAATTAGGAACCATACTGGCGCACTGCCTAAATCCGCCACATTTTGGGGGTATTTTAACGATATGTTCAAAAGTTGTTTATCGATTGACATAAAAACTTAAATAAATCAAGTAAGGTTTAATGTGCATTTGCTGGCGTTTTTTGGTTACATTTCAAATACTTGGCATATGAAAAATATTTATTGAGATTGAAGGCCTAAACAATGTAAAAAATGAGCGTGGGAGAGCCTAAATCCGCCACCCCTCTTTAAAATGTTCGAATTACTCGAAAATAATATTTTTTTTTAATCATGTTTTTAACGTAACTTTTATTGACTCCTATTGACAAAACTCCCACTTTTGTTTATTTAAGGTTCGTTTTCTAGTGTTGAAAAAAAACACGGTGTTCCGAAGTTGCTTGGTGAAAATCGTAGATCAGGAACCGTGACATGCTTATTCCACATTTGACTATTTTTCTTATTTAATTTGCTTTATTGGTCTAATTACCCCAAAACGGAAGTCACATCCTCAGGGTTATATAGATAATAAGTTAGATAATAAGCACATGTGGTTGAGTGCAGGATGCATATAATTTGTAAAATACAGTTTAAATGATATGGTTTGGTATAATTTTAAAGGTATATATGTAAGCAGTAAGAAAAAAGGCTGTTTTGTGCACTACTTTTTGTCTAGTGGTTCCCAGCTTCATAACTTTTGGCCCATGTATTCATGCGCAAAATGGCAGCATCCATGCCCGTCAAAACCGGTGTGTTTTTTCTATGATAAATATTTTGAGTTACAACACATAGAATTGTTTGACATGCTATTTTTCAAAAGGTTATGTCCTCATCTTTCCAACAATATATGGTGATATATTGGAAAGTAGCTTGGTCATGGTGAAAAGTGAGATCAAATTTTGAATATTTTATATGTAACAAAGAAGGAATTTATATGCGCATGCGTAACCTTTATTATACTGCTCGTTGTTCAATTTCTTCCCAATACTCATTTGTTTTTATAAAAATAGCCTTGAAACTGAGGCCCTGTGTAAACGTTGACAAATAATGAGGGTTTTTAGTAGCGAGACATTTGCGCTCTTAATATGCAGTTTTTTTTCCGCATTTTATTGTATGTAATGCCAATGAATAATGGTTATTTTTATGCTGCACATGATAATTTAATTTTGTCATGGACACCATGTGGGGCCTCAAAACTGCGCATGCGCAGTATGAAAAAGACTCCCCGCATGCAGTTTGTTTGCATTGAGGGGTTATGTACAAAATAATTGGATTCAATATTCATTTATGCACAAATCAAGATGAAAACTCGTCAGCGTTGTTAAGGGAACGTATCTGATTGACCGAGATCAACAAAATAGACATCGCCGGTAAAAACACGCTTATTCGGATGGGGTGGCGGATTTAGGCAACTGGCGGATTTAGGCACTGCGCCAGTACGGACAGTGGACTCTAGAGACCGATAATCGTACCATACCGACCGCATTGTCGGATCATACGGACCTTGTGTGAAATGAAATAAAATGTGTATTATTTTTTAATAATATATACTAAAGTGAAAAAGGAAGATTGTTATACAAGAACGACATATTTTGACGTTTGCACACTGCTAAATGGCGTTTGAGTTTCATGTTATTATCAGAATTTGCACTATATATTTCATGATTGTTTAAAGTGTCTAATAAAAGCCAATAAGTGTAGATGCGTTCGTTTTGTTAAACTTATTTTTTTCAAACCTCATTCTGAATAATAACAATAATAACGAGGCAGTCCATAGGACAGGCTATATCCCCCGCCGTGAACCTTCATTAGATTGTAAAGGTGACTTTGAAGTATCACACTGACCTTAATCAGTTTCATAGGGCATAGGAGATATGGAGCTGACACGAAAATGGAGGCTCAAACATTTGACCTTTAAGTTTGACCATGACCGTGAGGTGGCAAGACTGCTCCATGCTTATCCACATTGCCTTAATGTGATAAACATTTGAGCCAATTTTCATAAAAATCCTTCATAGGTCATAGGAGATATGGAGCAAACACAAGAATGGAGGCTCAAACATTTGACCTTCAAGTGTGACCTTGACCTTGAGGTGGCGTGACTGCCTCTTCAGCACATTGCCTTAATGTGATAAACATTTGAGACAAGTTTCATGAAAATCGTTTAAAGGGCACAGGAAATATAGAACGGACATGAAAATACAGGCTCAAATATTCAACCTTCAAGTGTGACCTTGACCTTGAGTTGGCGTGACTGGCTTATGCTTTCTGCACATGGTCTCAATGGGCAAAACATTTGAGCCAAGTTTAATGAAAACTCTTCAAAGGGTATAGGGGATATGGAGCGGACAAGAAAAACGGACACGAAAATGGAGGCTCAAAAATTTAACCGTCAAGTGTGACATTGACCTTGAGCTGGCGTGAAAGGCCCATGCCTTCTGCACATCGTCTCAATGACCTAACCATTTGAGCCAAGGTTCATGAAAATCCTTCAAAAGGCACAGGAGATATGGAGCGGACACGAAATGGAGGCTCGAATATTTGACCTACAAGTGTGACCTTGACCTTCAGCCGGCGTGACTGACTCATGCCTTCTGCACATTGTCTTAATGATCTAAACATTTGAGCCAAGTTTCATGAAAATCCTTCAAAGGGTATAGAAGATATGGAGCGGACACGAAATCTAGGCTCGAATATTTGACCTTCAAGTGTGACCTTGACCTTGAGTCGGCATGACTGACTCATGCCTTCTGCACATTGTCTCAACGACCTTAATATTTCAGCCAAGTTTCATGAAAATCCTTCAAAGGGTATAGGAGATATGGAGCGGACACGAAATGGAGGCTCGAATATTTGACCTTCAAGTGTGACCTTGACCTTGAGCCGGCGTAACTCACTCATGCCTTCTGCACATCGTCTCAATGACCTAAACATTTGAGGCAAGTTTCATGAAAATCCTTCAAAGGGTTCGCGGCGGGGGATTAAACAAAATATACATCAGATTCCAAGCACAATACATGTACGATGTCAAACAATACTTACGTTCAAAATTATAAATACATGTTACATTACACTTCACTCTACATAATGAACATCACACATCCTACACTGCAACACTTTCAATAACTGATGATAACTTGTACTTATTTCCATCCGCCCATACCGATGATATGCAGTCTGTTTTAACTCTTCTCTTTGATGAGTTGAACCTCACTCGCTTCTTGATACAGCAGACTTATTGATCAATAAGTGGAAGGTAAGATTTCATTTTGTTTCGTCCGGCGGTTAGGGCGGTTCATATGCTGTTATCAGACCCAGTCCCTTGCAATTCCTTCGCAACGCTTGTCCAAAGTGGAATGCACATACATTGATTTCGGGTCGATCAAAGGCTTCGCGAATGGCCTGCCAGAGACCGGCTTCAAAGTCAACCACTAATGATTTTCCACAGACTTCCGTTAGAAGAGAAGACACATTGTGCAGCACCTAAAACAAATAATTATACATTCAATATCTTGGCAATATGTACAGTGTTTGTTAATACATTATTATTAATAATAACAGTTCATCTTCATTACTTCATTACAATCAGAATGAAGCATTTTATTATTTTCACAATATCGCCGTCACAATGTGATATCTGCAGTTTTACTTACCATTGAATAATCCTTCGTTTCCTACCAGCTATCAATCCGAAACGGCGGCAGATGTTTAAAAATGTCTTCATGCTTGAAAAATGCGTGGATGGAGAGAAGATGTGAGATTGGAGCTTTCACCACTTTAAATATACCGTCGAGGTACTACGTCATCGCTTTCGCAACCAGTTCAAGTTGTTTATCCGCCGCAAGTATGACGTGTTCCGGTCCTTCACGATAACTGAGCCCCTGTAGAACGGGTTGTGAATAGCTTTCTCTCGGTACCGTTTATCAACCTGAAAAAGGACAAAAACATGTACATAATATATAAACCATTATTAATAGTAAATATTAATTACACAATACTGACGCCTTGCTTTGATTAAATTGATATTTAACATTAGATGGATATAATATGTTTATTATGGTATATCAATCGCTATCGCCCTCGTGGTTTAATTCCTACTCATCGGAACGCCAAACCGTCGGTTATTACCGCAATAACCAACGGCTATTTTTCAATTATTTCGATTCTAACACAATCTTACATATAATTCGTCTGTAGTTGTAAAGGTTATGAATTAGAGCTATATTTATCTTTATTATATACATGTCGTTTGTTCGTCGTCAATATATACAGTATTCAACACTCAAATACGGGTTACCGTATCCGCTACTAGCGTTTTCTTTTTCCGTATCATACAAGTAGCCCGTGTTAACACAAACACTCGGTCGAATTCGGCAATTTTCGGAATGCATATTTACAACTTCAATATTGTTAGAGATCTAGATTTCTAGTTTGGCATATACCTTTATCAAATACATAGAACATAAATAAAGTCAATTGCTTATCTCAACCCCGGTTAACGTTTCTTCCTAAAGGCAGCAAATTTCAACATATCCAGAAACAAATGTAAAGTGCAGGCGGGTCTAATGCAAGCAAAGTATTAACTTGAGTCGATACAACTCTATATAAATTTTCATTGAGGCTACCTGCCTAATGATAAGTCTAATGCTTGTATACAATGATTATTAAAGAAACCCAATCAACTTAAAATCAAGGATGTGATCTCCTAAAATAATTGTTTGGGCAAGCAAAATCAATGGATGGAATCACTTATGTACAAGACGGGCGGATGGAACAGTGATATCCTTAGATGGGATAGGCTAGCTCTGTATCTTATAGTCTAAAGAACGTATGGAACCAAGCGTGGTACAGCAGATCTCACTATCCTTGTCGCTTTGTAGATCGCATCGAATGCAATGCTTGTGCAATAATACTTCACGGACAAGGGATACGAGTCTTTCTAATGTCAAGGTTCTGCTGCTTTTCCAACTTCCAAACAAGTTTAATACGAGGTAGTCGCGAGCAGATCAAGAATCAGCTCTCACCAGCTCAATTAATTACCTTAAATTACGTTCACGACTGCCTTCTTCGGCAGCAGGAACGGGTCTATCTAATACACTGCGCGCTACCGCTTATAAAGCCACAGTTAACGTGACTTTATAAACTCGCTCGGGTCATTCCATTTGAATTACCGAAAGCATTCTATACATAGAGTATGACGTCACTGCTTTCGTCTGATCTCTATACTAGGAACTGATTACTATCCATCTTTGTCTAAATGGTACATACACAAAGATATAGTCCGCGGAGGAATGAAATAATTTCCAAGCAAGCACAATTTCCGTATATTCTTACTAAAACCATGTTTAATCATGATAACTATGTCATCATTATTAACTTTAAATACTGAAAGCATTATGTTTATAACTGTTCTTGCGAAAAAATGCGTTTTACTTGCGTTGTCATGCACTTTCTACTTTCACTTTCGAACATTATTTACAAATGAACAAATAGAGATACACACTTTTATTGAAAACAACGGCGGATTATATTTTCAAATTGAATTAAAGGATGCACAGATTGAGTTACTTGCACCAAGTTACGTCCTACAAGACTGTTCGACGATTTTGATAATGTTTAAGAGAAGCGTCTCATGCTTTAGTTGGCGCCATATGAATATATAGTGCTTGCCCATCATGCACAGCGCGAAATCACACAGGTTAGTTGCGAGAAGCGAGACCTGGTGGACACAATGTACCGAAAGTTTAATCGCGGGGAGATCAGGTACATCGGATTATCAATTTTATTACCAACGACCTGTGATTCGTATTGTATTTATAAGCAATTGTGTTTTAAATAATAGTACAACACTAATATTTCACTAACTACCCGATTTTCATATTATTAAACGCACATTTTTATAATGTATTGTATATACGTCTAGCTGACATCCCCGTCAGGCTTACATGTACATACTAACAAAGAGAAACAGAGAGACTGGGCCATTGTCGTTACACAAACAAACCACAAAAGTTTACTGTTGTACGTTTTATCACGATCAACCATTATTATTCAAATTCACTCTCGTCAAAAAAGGAAAACGAAAACAAACATTGATTGAGATTTATTATATATTTAATCCAACGCAATTAAAAATGACTCAAGAATACCTACTGAACATAGCATATCTCACTCGGAGCTAATGTTTTGACATAGTCGTTAAGCGGCATATAATGATGTCATCGTTACACAACTCATTTCCGGGATAAACATAGTCTACGCGAATAAAATAGTTTGTAATTAGTTTTGGTAATATAATGCATATTATGCTGAAGTAGGTATATAGTACCCGGTAAATGAAATATTACACTGGTATATGGTGTTCTGAGAACTTGTATCAGTCCCGTTGTTTGTGTCAAGACGATATGACTTCATACAACCAACTCGGCTAATACAAGTTCTCAGAACACCATACTAGCATAACGTTATATATATATTCCGCCCATTTTCCGCAAAATACGTTCGGCCGTTCATTGACGACAATAAATCATAACAATTCATAATGATGTCAGCTTCATTGATAAACATTGAGCGAATTACGACATACGCATTGATAAATACAGTGACAATATTATGCTAACAATCGCATATTAAAAGCATATTGACAAAACGTAAACGTTTTGTGAACTTAAATATACAATATGTGGAACAAATGTGGTTTTGTCACAATTTCACAAATTTTAAATTGTGAACTATTCCCAAAACATTTGGCCCCGCTTATGATTTGTTGCAAAATAACCCATGATTCATTTCTCTCTTTATCAATGGAAAACTAGCCGCGTGCCGTGTTAGAATCAATAATAAACACGTATGTGATTTTGCTTACCTCAAACCTTCTAGCTGTTGTTGAATGGCAAAATAAGATACGGTCTCCATCGACATTAACTTCGTCGCCGGTAGATGTTGTTTGCGTTGTGTCGCTCATGTGTGGTCCCTAATCTGGTTTTGTCGTAGTCCGGTTGCAAGTCCTCTTCGTCGGCGAACGATGGCGTCTGCAATATGTCTTTCGTTCCGTAGTAAATTTCACTTGTCAATCAAGCTGTTATGACAATATAGTCCTTTTGCATTGGAGACCGGTTAACCCAGTAAAACTTGTTTCATTTGTCTTTTATTTTTTATAAAATTATAAAGGACTATAGCTTAAAACAATATTTAATTTACAATGGTTTAAATGGTAATTAAATTGAATAGTATTCTCTTTTATTGCTGTTTAATTTGAATTGCAATGCTATGAGGTTAATTTTTATTTACACTTATATGTTTTAGAGAATAATTCTGGGCCAAGTGTGAGGTTCGTGTGCACGTAAACCGGTTTCAACCCCCAATGCTTTGCATTGACCGTTCCAAGGCGGTGAAAACCGCAGTTTTATTCATGTGTGTTTTGTGTTTGTTATGTGTTTTTGTTATGTTCTGTGTAATTGTTTGGCAATGGTCACTTGCCATAAATAAAGGACATCGGGCTGCTAATAAGAGTTCTCTCCTGCTGTCGCCATTGGAGTTTCGCTTTTTTTATATTTGATATACATAATTGTGATATCTGACATTATGAATAAACAAATACATGTACGTGTTGGCCTGAATTAAAAAAACAACATAGAACTAACATAGTATGGGTTGTGTCACACTGAGAGGTAGCCAAAAACAGATATATCTACTACAGATCGGCTTACCAATGCAGGACTAGATCTATTTGTTTCTTTAATTGATCTCTGGACATTGAAGAATAATTTAAAGTTGTATTGTCTTCGAAGCTTAAACGTTCGTCACCATATAGAAGACAGTTCAGTGTGGGGGCACATGGAAGATTGTGAGGGCAAGTGTTTCTAGCCTATAGAGTTTTTGGAATTTTTTAGTCCATATATGTTTTAGATTTTGCTTTTAAATGGTTCATTACATTTTTTTTGTCGAAATTACTAACATTTGTGAATAATTCCATATAAAAAATAAAATAACTTTTAAAGGTATTTCACCCAAAAAGCAGCTCGTTTGCCATTTCACAGTTGCTGGAAGATAAGCTTCATGCATACCACTATGTAATGACCAAGTAATACACCGATCTGGGATTTGCCACGAATACTTTAAACTCCTCCCCAGCTATTGTTAAAGGATTAATTTCAATTCATCAAAATTCACAAACATAACCACGTGCTCTTTGGAATATCACAAACAAATTCCACGTGCTCTTTTGTATGATATAGTTTAACTGCTAAACACATGATATCCAACTGCGATGATTGGATAATATTGCACATTAATTTGAATATGATTTTTGTGGAAGCGTCTATTATAATGCTATGATTTAAAGCAGCAGTCCATAAATATGTTAATAAAATAAAGCTTTGCAGAAATTGTCTTCGAACATTGATTTATAAATGCATTTCTTAAATAAGAAACAGTTTTCAGTCGAATAAACGGCATTTACGTTCATTAGAACGAATGCCAATCAAAGATGCATTGACTTATAGTCTATGGACTGCGGCTTTAACAGTATTATTATAATTAAATGTATTTAGCTTTTTACTTCCTTGATAGAATATACTTTGTTATTATAAAATCACGTTAATATTGTCATCTAATTAATACGACGTGCAACATTTTTAGTGTTTTATATAGGGCTAAATTCGCTGTACACAACTATTAATTCGTGAGACAATATTGCCCATAAATAGTAGCTCAATATTTTCGAAATGAGCCGGGTAGCGAAACTACCATTACCCGAATATAATTACTAGTATTATATTAATAGAAGCTTTCCTGATACATTTGCAGCTTTCCTTATACATTTGAATAGAAAATCTCGCAGAGCTTGGTAATTAACTAAAAACGAAATTAATGATAGTTATAACTTATAATTAATAATTAATTAATAATACAAGTAATGATACTTTTACTTAATTTATTTTACGTTTTTCAAAAGTAATTAAATTGTACAGGTGTTCGAGGCGCTGAAACTGAAGTTGCAGATGAACCGAACGTTGAGTGAATCATGCTTGACTACGAGGCGGGTAAGCTAAATATTAACAAAATTGCACTTTTCATGCAAAACGGCATCTTAAACACGTGGACGTTTACTGTCGTATTGTATCGCTATTAAAATTAATAATTCTTTATAATTTTACTGTTACTGTTATGTTATTATGTAGTGTTAAAATTTATATTTTATGTTTATATTTACAGCGGCATGGCATGCGATACGACATGTGTTAACGCGCGTCCTAGTCCGCGGTTGCGTTTTCCATTTGACGCAGCGTGTGTATTGCATGGTGATCAAGCTAGGGCTGAGCGGCAGTTACATAGCTGGTAGAGATGTGTACGCATTTGTAAGAAAACTACTTGCCCTGCCGTTCCTCAACTTCCGCACAGAGATTTGACTGGTATCGAGCATAGCTCTAATCAAATCCCTGCCGACATGACAAACCACGTGATGATGATCGATTTAAATCTTCAAGTTATTATTTATGGTATTAATTAGTTATTTTCTTTTTCTGTTTTCATTATTGACTGCAAAAGATATATAAAAAGTCCCATTATGTAGAAAATTGCACTGAGTTGCATTAAAGAAGTAAAAGTTACAAATACGTAAGCCTTTCAGATTTGGAAGGATTTTACTTGTGATTGCAGTGGTTACCTATAACCGATAGGGGAGGTAACCGCTGTGAGGAGCTTGGCCGTTCCTATTTCCGGACCACATCAACCAGGCTTTTGACGGGCTTGTGACTGTCTCATCTCAAGCGGTTTGTCCTGAGGTGAATCACCTATTAGACTACATCTGTTCGACCTGAATCTCGGGAAATGTGTGGCGCCCGGAAAATTGGTCTGTCTTCAGGGAAACGGTGCGGACCAACAACGATGTGGAAGGTATTGTTTGAATTTCATGCAAACTTTCTGTAAGAATAATTATTATTGTTGTCATATTATATTCATTTTTACTGAATT
Organism: Congeria kusceri; assembly: GCA_027627225.1. NCBI lineage: Eukaryota > Metazoa > Mollusca > Bivalvia > Myida > Dreissenidae > Congeria > Congeria kusceri. Next base: position 14,631,930 of record CM051025.1, on the reverse strand, counting down.
GTATCGATTATCTTATTAAATGTGTATCATTATGTTATACTGATATATTTTACTTTCAGGTTGGCACCGGGGCCTGAACTCTCGTGCTAACAGTGCCAATCTTCCGTTCTATGTGTTGGTGCCACTGCTGCTTTCTGAAGCTAAAGACGTGACCGTTATCGTCCGGCTTGTTTCGGAAAATCTTGTCAGCAGGAACCAGAGGACGAAGTATAGGAAGATCCACGGACGGCTGTTCGACCTGTGGGACAATTATGAGGAGGAGGACGTCAAGACTCCTGCGGGAAGTTAGCCAACTGCTGGGAGTTGGCCCTAAACCCGTCTCTGCAGCTACTGACGGCGATGACGAAGACCAATTGTAGACAAGTGTTGATGTTGAACCGGTTGATGCTCATATATATATATATATATATATATATATATATATATATATATATGTGTGTGTGTGTGTGTGCGTGTGTGTGTGCGTGTGTGTGTGCGTGTGTGTGTCCATTTATGCCAATCTGTATTGTTATCACTATTATTATTGAATACTTTACTTTGTTGCTGTATATCTAAAATAAGTTAAATTTGGCACTCATCAATAAATCTGATGGAAATATTTGTATTGATTAATAAAGTTTTAAGTGTACTTACATATGTTAAATAATAGTTCTGTACTGAATACTAGATCTATGCCGTGTCACCCTAATTTCGTGGGTCTTATTACGTTTGTGACGCATGCGTGTTAATACATTCTGTTATCTCACCACTGAGTTGGATAAAACACAATTTGCAATGTCCTCTTTGCAAACAAAGTGATTAAAAGACCGATTTTTGTTGCTATTTCATGTATATATTATGTTATTGTACCTGAACGTTTGGAAGCTTCTCATAATTTCGTGGGTTCTGATTGGCTGGCCTACTTTGGTTGTGAAAGAGTGTTTACAGCATCAATTTAGTTTCACTTTGTTTGTGCTGGACCGTGTGCTGATAAACAACCGAAAATCTTGGTGAAAACTAGTGTTTTTGAAAATTTTATCATTATAAATACACACCCCTTATCATATTTTTTAAAAGGTAACAATATTGGCCTGACGAAATCTACACACTTGTTAAATTTTCGTTGTGCAGGTTTAACTTTAGGCTTCATGAATCTATAAATATTCTATTGTGTTAGTTATTGTTCTTAAATATTAAATAAATGATAAAATTGCACGCAGCGATTCTGGGTAGGAATGCTAACTTCAAGTTAAAAGTTTGAAAATGTCAGTCAAATTTAGGGAAGGGGGGTTGTTTATATAATTTTTTTTACCGAAAATAGCAAAATTCCATTGAGAAATAAACACAAGGGAGATAATCATACTTGTGCAATTATTGTTGGAAAATTGTTCTAAATATACGATTTTTAAAGAACGAAATTTCATGAATTTAATTCCAAAGTAGTTGTTGGGTAGTGAATAATTTGTGTATTTAATGTCATTAATTGGTGATTTGAATGACCAAATCACACTCTCTAGTTGACATTTAATATGATTTCCTTTTCAGATACTGCAAAAATATACAATTAAGTTAACGGTTATAGTAATTCGAACAATGTTTTCGGATGCACGTGCGAAAATTCTATTAGTTTTAAAAAGCCACGAAATTATGGTAACCCACGAAATTATGGTAATTAGGCAAATAACTAAATTTGAGTGGCCATACAGTACATTTTTTCATTATTTTTTATTTGAAATGTTTGTACATTGATTATAGATCAGACTGAAATAAACAATGGAATGTAATTTGAAAAGATTATAAAATACATGTTATGAAAAGTGCATCACTGTTATGTTATATGTTCTTTGTTTATGTTATTTTAAATGCATTATATAAAAGTAATTTAATAAAATTACACCATCAGTAAAACATTAAGGTATTTGTACAAATATGCAAATATTTTAAGCAACTGGTCTTGTTTTCCTTTTTAATTAATTAACATCGGACTGTCTGTCCCTATTAAATCCGTATAAACCTCTATTAACCGACACTTTCACACATTTTCTATACCCCACACGAAGTATCAGATGGAGGTTATCACACCTTATCAGCCAGGTGCGAACAGCCTGTTGTACATAACACATGTATACAGGGGGTGGTACGCTTCATCCTTAAATGGTACGCTTAATGACTGGTACGCTTCGAAAATGGTACGCTTCAGACTGCACCCTAATATATTTACCGATATTACTAAGGGCTGTTTTAAAGTCTGGTCGTCATTCAATCGTGATACATCGACTATCTCCGGAATGATCCGTAAGATAGATTTATTTTTAGAATCGCCTGTGTACCCACAGTGGTCGTCATTGTGCATGGTCTGTCACGAGACGTCAAAAAATTATACAATATGGCGCCGGTGAAAGTGTACGTTGAGTATTGGTAAGAATTTATCGTTTGAAACGGTCTTCTTGATCGAATTTTAATTTAATAACCAGCAATATCGCACGTTTTATGTTAGTTATTTATTCCAATAGTAAACAGAATTAATAGTGGGTTGTGGAATTAGTTTTGATATTGTTGAATGTTCTAGAATGTGAACTGCATACTTAAGTCAAGGAAGTTAAGCTACGTTACTCTCGTCAGGAGAAAAGTTTAATAATCCTTCGTTATTTGAACCCCTCCCAAATCTGGGGTATTGTACTCCTGTGTATTGGCACTCCGCTGTGGTCACAGTGTGGTGATAAAGGTATTTCATTTCATGCTCTGAATCAGCATTTGGTTGAGGGTATAACACTTGGTTTCACGTTCTATTTTATGTTACATTTTATTGGTGGAAGAGGGTATTACACTCAGTTTTAATACACTAAGTTTTGACTTCGACGAGGTACTCCGAAATCCGCTGTTGGACATGGCGGAGGTGCAGGGTGAAACTGTACATATGCTAGGTCAGATGTCCCTCAAAAATTTGACAAGAAAATATCCAACATGTATTTATACTGTACACTATCACTGTTACTGATTACACTTTCACGGTCGGCAGCAAAGCAGCCTTAAAACTGTCCACTGAGGCTTGTTGTAGTACTTTGATTGGTAAACGACTCCTTTCATGATTTGGACATTGTCAAATCACGCCTAACAAGACTGGCGAGATAATGAGAGATTTTGAGGTCAGGGGGGGTTCTGTGTTATTGTTCTAAAGTAAACATCGATCAGCTGCTGATGCAGTTTCACATAAACTGCTATTAAAACTCAAAATAAACAATAGATTAAATTTATATGAAGACATATTTCTTTCATTTACGATTTAACGTTTACACACATAATTTAGACCTGGCTAAATAACAGTATTAATGATGACACGAGCAGTGTGTCAAAATAGGCAAAAATGAACACGAAACACCACACCAAACCTACGGTTAGAAGTAAACCATAAAACTCTTTTGACATGCTACTTTTAAAAACTCCACCCACTATTTTTTTAACATTTAACAGGTAAATTTTTTAAACATTTGTACACAATGTGTAAAAAAATAGCCCAACATTCAGTACATTTTCATGGACCCAGAAAATAAGTTTGATTTGATTTGATAAGTGGGGTTTCTGACAGATATATTAATTTAATGTATATAATATAATATTTATATGATTTTTTTTCTTTCGACAATTGCAACCCCTGAATACAAACCGGGCCCAGCTAGTTTAGTTGGTAGAGAGCTGGACTGTCAATCCGGTGTTTGCGAGTTTGAGCCCCAGTCCGGCCACATAACTTGTGTGGGATTGGTCATAAAATAATTTCTACGGCCATTCTCTCCCTACCTCTGCTTCAAGAAGGGCAATAGTTACTTTTATTAAAGTATGTACATTTGGTACTGGTCAACCACTTAGATCGGCCAAAGAAAATGAGTAGGGTAACTGACAGCCGTAAAGTCTGTAATTGTAGTAGATTTTGCTGCAGTATATACAGGATGAGTCCTGCAGTTCCACATAATAGACCTGTGTCATACTACATGTAGTACCATCATAAGCAATATATGCAGCTTAATTATCTTCACTTAATCAACAACACAAGAAAAAAAAAGTCCATGTCAAATAAAAAAGTCCATGTCACTGGGGTATTCTCTTTTAATCATAAGCTATAAATATAAAGCATTCCAAAATCACATCCACAGCACACAAATAAACAACATTACATAAAGTATTCAATTATACTGAAACAAGTATCACAAAAAGTACATTAGTAATGCTCAAAGCATGGACATGTTTTAATTGGTATATTCCTGTGTAGAACCAGTACTTAGTCACTTTTACAAGTTTTAGTACAGTACAGTAAAAAACCAAGCAGGTTCAACCGTTCATCACCAGCTATTAAGTTGGGCTGATACCCCAGATATTTCCAGTTTACCCATTTTGAACAGGAACTTGGACTGTCACAGTTAACGCTGGTTTCAATGTCACAATGAACAATTTATCTATAGAATATAGCTACTTCCCACAGTGGTTTTACACAAAATCACAAAGCGGTCAAGGGTCGGATTTCGGAATGTTTCGCACCAATGATGTTACGCCCGAGGATGTTTCGACTTGGAACTTTGTATGCGCACAGATGTGTGATTATTAACTACTTACGACAATCCATCAACAACCATCTGTTATGATAACAACAATTCACTAACATTATTATTTTAAATGTATTCACTTGAATTTGGACAATTAAATATTGAAGTGCCCTGCATTTTGGTGCAATTTAATGTACTTACTTGTTGAATTCCATTTGTACATGCACAATAGCTATTGTCCAATTGTTTCTATCCATGTGAGTGTCCACGAATCCGTTATTTTGTTGATTTTTCACAACTCCCTTGTACATTTTTACCTGATGACCATTTGTTAGTAGTAATCATTCCGGCAAAATGCACTGCGAATTGCTTTTCATTCTCCAATAATTTTATTGTGTCGTGTTGACATTTGTTGTTTAACATTAATTACTCAAGTTGTAGAAATCTTCGGCACTATTTGGTTGGCCGTTTTATTAATCTAATGATGTTGAACATAATTGCTAAGTATTTAATGTCAAACATTGTACTGTACCCTATTTTTATCCGATTTTATTGTCAGAATATTCATTGTTGCAAACATGTGTTCGACCGTTTGTGTCTTGAATTCTGGGACGTAGGTTACATCATACTATAAAGTTGCTGTCTCAGAGTATTTATATATCCTTGTCAAATATGAAAAGATCCTATACAACCATGAATTTGGTATGTTTTATCATCAAATGTTAATAATATATAATATTTTGCTAGATGTTTATTGAATTCCAATATGGCGACCGTTGTTGTCCGCTTCCTACTTATACATGTATCCATGGAGCACATTCCATAGATGGGTTATTTTGGGGACTCAGCGTTCTTTTATTTGGTCATTATTTGGGAGGTTTCGGGGATGGGACAAAAACGGGTATATAGTGGGGAATTATTTGGGCGTTTTCCCTTTAGGGTTAATTTGGGGCTTTCGCCCACCCTTGGGTATAAAAGGAGCGGTTTTTCTTACGTAAATCACTCTGGCTGACCGGCTAGTGCAGTGGTTGGTACACGCGCTTCTCACCTAGGCGACCCGGGTTCGCTTCCCACTCCCGGCGCATGTGAGTTTGGTTGGTGGTCACCATACAGGACAGGTGGGGTTTCCTGCGGGCACTCCGGTTTCCCCCGACAGCGCAAGACCACACCAAAATTAAATATCTTTCAGTAAAAAAAATAAATAGCTGGAAATTGCAGCTATGATTCAAAATTCGTCCCGACTTTCGTGAGTCTCTAGTAAATTAATTAGGCAGGAGTGCTGGGACACACTCCGGGTCCTGACATAATGCAGCCTCAGGCGCGTAAGGACCTCATAAACTTCAAAATACACACACACACACATGTAAATCACTCATGTCGCACAACATCATTGGGAGTCGTGTTTTGGTTAAAGTTTCGGAACTAGATCTATTTTTAAAAGTAAATCAAGTTTATCTCTACTAATCATATTAAGTAAAGAAATTGTCTTGTATTTCGTCATTATAGTGCATTAAACTACGTAACTTTTGTATAAAAGACCAGAGTCATTGCACTTCAAACAATAGTGGATTGTTGCCTTAGTTATAGTACAAACGACGTGGACACTCAAATTTAATAAATGAACTTATTGAAAGTTGACGTTATATGGCAAGTTATGTTGTATTTTGAACTTATTGAAAGTTGACGTTATATTGCAAGTTATGTTGTATTTTTAACGCTATTTTGCGAGTCATTAATTTGACTGGTAATTAAAACGTAAAGTGTTGAACTTCTTGTCTTTATCTTACATCGACGTTTAAGAGGAAAAACAGAAGCCCCATATGCTAGGCGCAACATTTATATATTTTTAATAAATGTAATTACATTAGTGGTGTTGTGTGTCACAATATGCTAATTCAAGACGAAATACTACAATCAGGTGAATAATCCCCTTGAAAATCACGGTGAGACATTCCAGATTCTATTTGAGGTAGTTACCTGAAACAAATAAAGTTCAATTAAAGTATTATTATTATTATTATTAGTATTACTATTATTATTATTGCAAAGATATACTGTAATACAAACACACAATAATATTATGTACAAACATATTGAACTGGCTACTGTATGCAATTTCGTATAATCATTAAAACTTATAAATATTGCCAATATGTTTTCTATTGACAAACACTGATGACACATTTAAGCCAAATTAAGGACTTTTATGGATAAACATAACGTGCATACAATTAAATTTACTGGCGTTCTCTTTATTATTTCATAACCTATTTGAAAGAAATGAATGAAATCTAATGCCAAAATCAGATCTGTTGCCTTTATAGCTTAGTTTTTCGATTATTAAATGATTAATTCCCGTACCCCACCCACGTTTAGAATGTTAAATTTTAACCTGGTTAAAACATAACAAAGTGCATATAAAGCATAAATATGTATAAAAGCCGACTTACATATATTTCTCCACAACAAGTAACAGTTTTCTTGTCTAGTCATATAGTTAAATGATCAAAAATGCTCTCATCAAGAACAATTATCAGAATATGCAGACATAGCCTAATCAGTAGGAACCCCCTGACCTCAATCTCCAACGCAGAGTGATCTCCCTTTGTTGGAATGTCGAAAAGGTCAATGGAACGGTGACACGAGGGAAGAATGAATGTTGGTAAGCGTTGATCTTACAATTATATGGGATAAACTTCATGCAGTGGCGGGCTGATGGGGCTGGTAGGATGGAAGTTGGTACTGCAACCAGGTTATGCACCATGAAGTACGAATCTGGCGGCATTACGTTGGATCTGTTCTATTTGTTTCACTTGGGTTTTCTGTTTCGGTTTCCATATCAGTGAGCTATACTCCAGTTTGGGCCTGACTAATGATTGGTAGGCACGTTCTTTGACAGTTTTTGGACAGTGTCTAAGATTACGTTTTAAGAATTCTAGGACTCTCGATGCCTTTAAAGTGATGGTATCTATATGTAAATTGTATTTCAGTTTTTCATTTAGTTCAACTCCTAGGTATGTATGATTTTTAACCACTTCTAAGTATTTACCTTCCATTTTATAATCATATTTGGAGATATTTCTTTTTGTAGTTATGTTCATGAGTGTACATTTGTCAATGTTAAACTGCATTTGCCAGGTGTTGCTCCACTCCACTACTAGGATGTTCAAGTACTTTTGAAGCAAAATATGATCTTCATGTAATGTTATGGGAGTATAGACTACACAATCATCTGCTAATAGGCATATTGATGAAGAAATGTTGGTTGCAATGTCGTTTATGAACAAGAGGAAGATAGTTGGTCCTAGCACTGTACCCTGTGGAACGCTGGATGTGACATCGGATAGGTTGGATGTTTCACCGTCTATCACCACCTGTTGGAGGCGTTCTATTTCATGTTAAATTTCACTGGTGGATGAGGGTACTTCCCTATGTTTCATGCTTATTTCTTGACCTCTTTCAGTGGTACTTGTGGGATTACACTTGGTGTATGTTCTATTTCATGTCCTATTTTATTTGTGAATGAGAGTATTGCATTCGGTTTCACGTTCTTCATGTTTGTTCATGTAGATCATGTTCAGTGGTGAATGAGAGTATTGCATTTTGTTTCATGTTCTACATGTAGTTCATGTTCTATTTCAGTAGCAAATGGGGGTGTTGGATTTGGTTTCATGTTCTACATGTAAATCATGTTCTATTTCAGCAATGGATGAGGGAAGTTTGGTTTCATATTGTATTAATATTATTTCATGTTCTATTTCATGTTATATTTCCGTGGTGGATGAGGCAACTTCCCTCGGTTTCATATTGTATTGATACTATTTCATGTTCTATTTCAGTGGTGGATGAGGGTACTTCCCTCGGTTTCATAGTGTACTGATACTATTTCATGTTCTATTTCCGTGGTGGATGAGGCAACTTCCCTCGGTTTCATATTGTATTGATACTATTTCATGTTCTATTTCCGTGGTGGATTAGGCAACTTCCCTCGGTTTCATAGTGTTCTGATACTATTTCATGTTCTATTTCAGTGGTGGATGAGGCAACTTCCCTCGGTTTCATATTGTATTGATACTATTTCATGTTCTATTTCAGTGGTGGATGAGGGTACTTCCCTCGGTTTCAGCAGCTGATGGAGGACATCCTCTCAGCCCTGCCTGAGACTGAGGTGAAAGGAGACGTTGGAAGAACCAGTAAGCGACCAGTTAATAGAACATTACTAGTATCTGGGCCTGTATTCTTAACCCATTCTTAGACTTAAACACATCAAAACATTCTTCTGTGTTCGCAAATTTGATTCTTACCAATGTTGCTTGTGTCATTAACAAATCATTCTAATTAAAAACATGTGGTAATTAGAGTTGGGGAATATGGGCAGTGTTAAATAATTAAAACTATTGAAATGTCAAATTCTATTACAAAATGGCAGTTGGGGTATGATTCAAGCAAATTTCTGCTGATTTCCTCTTGTATGCCAAATAGTACATGTTTATAGTTGGTGCTATTGTTGATTTCGTTTGAAAATGATAACTACTGCAGGCACTTTAAGGTCGTTACTCTTAGGGTATTTTCTTCTCCTGGGCGCATACCCACAAAGCTCTTTAGTGAAAACTTAAGTAAATTTCATAAAATCATAAAATCCTTTAAGTCTGCGGCACGTTTGTAGCAAGTAACTAGTTTGTTTTGTCTTAAATGGTTTTAAACTGGTGAAGAATCAACAGATGATTCTTATTTTACCATATTTTAGGTATAAAATATTGATTCTCACAATGGACAATGTATTATAAATTTTCCCTTAAATATGAGTTAAGTTTATATTTTCCTAAGGAGCTTTGTGGGTACGGCCCGGAAGTGATTTTCAAATCGCATCCCTGAATGATATAAAATGTATTAATTTTTCATATGATGTCTTTATTTAAACCACACAGTAATTTGTTCATTTTTGATTTAATTAAATGTATGCTTGTATCTTTTGGTTAAATTATTGTTTTCTCTTTTGTTTTTCCATTTTTATTTGTTAACATATCTGTTTAGTTTACACACATACATCATACACAGAAATTAATATAAGAAACAAAATACTGACAAAAACACATTTGAGACGGAAAAGTACGCAGAGAAGTACACAATAAAAATAGACAAAAAGGATAGCACATACAAATGCAGAATACAGCGGTGGTTTCTATATCCAAAAGTGGTTCCAAATAGTTCTGAATGAGTCTAGTTTATCTTTACTAAAAGCAATTATTTCTTCGATTCGAATTCTGTTATAAAGATATGCAATAAAATGTTGAATTGTGGGTACCTGATTCTGATTCTTGCTTTTAAAAATGAAAATTTTGGCAATAATGTAATGAAATTTACAATCAGATACTTTTTGGATTAATCAACTTAAACATTACAAAAACTAATATGTTCATAATCAGCATTCGTAGTATTAGGTAAATTAAGTGTTCTGTCGATGTAGATTTTTACGTTTCCACAGTTGTTGGATTATGGAGCATTCACAAAACATATGGATATTCTAAAAGTCACACAGATTTGACTGTTTTAATCCACAATGTAGTAAGAAACTGTTATTTGGAATTATATGCATTATATATTAATACTGAAACGCTCTCAGCTTGGTATCATTTGTTAGTTTTAACGGTAGAATGAACACATTATTGATGTCCATTTCTTTATTTAATGTTTCATCAGAATAAGTTTTTGTTTATTAATTTGCAGATTTTAGTTGACTCGGTTACAGATGAAAATACATAATCGGGCTGTTGATGGCTAATATTTTTCGTTTTCAATTTGTCTTTCCAGTCTGGTGGAAAACTTTTGATGATTGTTTTCTCTTGTTAATGAATGCCCTTAGTGTATCATATTGTACTTCTGTAATTGTTTCCATGTCTTTGTTTGAATCACACAGTAATTTGTTCAGTGTTAATTTAATTAAATGTTTGCTTGTGTCTTTTGTAAGTGTTGGTTAAAGTATTGTTTTCACTTGTTAATTAGTGACCCTTAGTGTATCATACTTCTGGATGTGTTTCAGAATCATTTGAGGTGTCCATAAATGGTCATCTGGTCTTTTCCAAACTCGAGACCAATAGTTTTCCAAATGCCAATGATGTGAGTACTGAATTGTACATGTTTGTATTTCTTTTCTGAAGCATTGTGTATTCCATTGATATAATAGCAAAATGTATTTAACGTAGCAAAACTGTATCTTCAATATTGATAGAGTATTTGTTCTTCATATATGTTGTGTTAGTATTAATACATTGTATTAATGGGACCTTTTAGTAGTGTTTTTGTAGTTTTGTGTGTGTCAGTCATAATTAAAAATATATTATACATCTCACCAATTTAGTAAAACAATAGACCGATCCGGGTTTTGCCACGAATAGTTGAAACTCCTCCCCAGCTATTGTTAAAGGATTAATTTTCATTAATCGAAAATCGCAAACATTACAGGTTGCTCTGTTGAATATCTGAAACAATATGCACAAGCTATTTTGTATGAAATAGTTAAACCGCTAAACATGTGATATACTAGTGCGATGTTTGCATAATATTGCAGATTAATTTGAATATGATTGACATTTGTGGAAGCGCCTATTGAACCCATCAAGCAGATCATACCTGTATCTGGAAATCAGTTACTCAAACAACTGGATGCAAATAAATGTCATTAATAATTACGTACACTTTATATTTTTTTATTTCAGGTAATTAAACAAATTGAAGTGGCCAGCAGAGGAGAAAAGTGTGAAGAAATTAAAAATGCAGATAGTTCCAGATGCATCATTATGTAGATGAACTGATGTGGAACAGGAGCCTGGCCAATATTAAAATACCTCGAAATTAAACACCTCTTCATCCATTGTTGTGTCAAGCAAATGAAGAAATTAAGATAAATGTTATTTCTTAATTTCGGATAAATATTTTGTGCAACTATGGCAGAAGAATTGAATCAATTTCTGGTATTTTCTATATGAGACATTTCTTTTATATTATTTATGTAATTATTATTTATAGATATTGATTTGATATTGTATTTGTAATACTTCTGTTTATTTCTTGCTCAGGGGTTAATAACAGAGGATTAACATCATAATCGCTTTTTAAAAGTATGCAACACACTTCTTTCTTGAATAAAGTTGTTAAATATTTCCTTGGTTATTAATATATTTTGCATGAATGTTTTACTCATCGGCTTTCAAAACAAGTGTTTTTTTAAACATGTATTTTTGTTTACTATTTATATCAGAATATTGTAAACAATTGTATAATACATTTTTTAAGTGAAATAAAAGTAAATAGTTTGGACGATTTCTGTATAATCAATGACGTTGTAACTATGCGTTGCATTTTTGGTAGAGTGTAACCTAGCTATATTTTAGTGGGTTGGAACGGTGTAAAAAAGGGGGTGCAGAATGAAGCGTACCATTCCCGAAGCGTACCATTTTAGGATGAAGCGTACCACCCACTGTATATAGGTGTTTTTACAACAAATTTATCGCACCCTAGTGGCCTACTGATAAGGTGTGATAAACTCCAACTGACACTTTGTGTATAGTACACATACATGTGTGTAATGTGTCAATAAATGTTGGTTTAAGGGATTGATTTCATGCTGTTAATTTAGTAATTGAAAGAAATTTACACAAAAAATCGCTTTAGTTGGAATGAATTAATAAAATAAATGTAAATAAGACAATGCATTACATTTGTTTGATAAGTATATTATCATGTTGAAAGGTAATTAATTGAAAGAAAACAATACAAATTGCTTTCATTCAAATTTTATTACATATTTAATCTCGATCAACAAAAACAATATGTCCAGTTTTAATGGTTTATTTTTAGTACATATTTCACCTTTGTTTTATAAGTATATTATTATGTTGAAAGGTAATCAGTTGAAAGAAAACCGTGTATAAAATGTTCGATATAGTTTTAATAGTTGAAAACACAATACATAACTACATCAACAATGACATAAACAAAGCACATGTACACATAAACCACAGTAATGTATCTTGTATAGATATCAGTTTCTGAGAAAAACACACACGTTTACTTGTCGCATTTATGGACAGTCTACTTAGTCGTCGTCGTCGTAGGCAGCGGCGTGAGACACCGGTATGGGGCCCATGCCAAGTAGATGACTAACTTCCCGTAGAAGCCTTGACGTCGAGAAGTCATCCTCGTCTCCGTAACTGTCCCACAAGTGGAACAGACTACTGTATACCTTCTTGTACTACGTCCGCTGGTTCCTGCTGACGAGGTTCTCTGAAACCAGCCGGACGGTGACAGTAACGTCTTCAGCTTGAGCGAGAAGCAGTGGGACCAACACGTAGAACGGAAGATTGGCACCGTTTGCACGAGAGTTCAGGCCTCGGTGCCAACCTGAAAGTAAAATCAGTATCAGTATAATTATAAAAGAATAATATCCATATAAAACAAGGATCGTTACCATTCAATAAAAATATAAATACGACCGTGTATACCATAAGGATCCCCCCAAAATCATATAATGGGAACAAATCGTTTTAAATACCAATGTGAAGACAATCATAATTATTATGAAGGTAAGTTATATTGCATACAATTTAAACATGACCTTCCACATCGTTGTTGGTGCGCACTGCCTCCCTGAAGACGGACCAATTCTCCGGGCGCCATAAGTTCCCGGTAATCCAGGTGGAAGAGATGTACTCTAACAGGTGATTCATCTCGGGTCCAGCTCCTTGAGATGCGAGACTCACAAGCCCGTCAAAATCCTGGGTGATGTGATTCGGAGGTAAGAATGGCAGGGCAAGCAGCTTCCTTATGAAGGCATAGAAATCCCCACTCGCTGTGTAGCTACCGCTGTCCCAGCTTGATGACCATGCGATAGACACGCTGTGTCCAGTGGAATACGCAGCCGCGGACTAGAACGCGTGTGAATACATGTCGTATCGCCTGCCATGCCGCTGTGAAAGAGAACATAATTTATAAACCATAATACTATTTAATCTTAACTCTCTTTAATAACTCAATAGTAAAATACAAAGAAAAGGTATACAATTTTTTTTGTGTGTTCATCTTTATCTTGCCGCCTCGTAGTCCAGCATGATCCACTCAACGTTCGGTTCATCTGGCCGCAGCTTCTCCATCGGCGCCTCGAACACCTGTACAACATAGAAATGTATTGCTGAAACACATATAATCAATATATAATAAACAATTTCATTAATATTAAAGTAATAAGAATTATAATTGTGAATCTTTTATTTTATACTTAACAGCTAGAAGTCTCTCTTTTGCCGCCTCAACATTAACACGAACAACAGAGGGACCTGATTGACGTCTTCTTCTTTCTTCACGAAGGCGTGGATCGACATAAGTTGACAAAACGGCCGACTGATGACCTTGAACATGCCGTCGATGAACCAGCGTCGCGCCCTTACAAGATGCTGCAGCTGATCCGGTGTGGCAAATAGCAGATGGCGCGCATCGACCAGCCTCACGTCACCGGTGAGAAAGTTGTCTGCCTTGATGAAATCACGATTAACCTAAATAAATAAAACATTTCATAATTTATATATGAAAATAAATAAAATGTATCAAATAAACAACAACCGCGGACGTTTGTATATATTTTTACATGTGTTTGTTTTACATGTATTTTAACTGAGATTCGATTTAACACACCTAGAATTACAAGTCGTCGGGTTTGGGGTCGGCAGGTCTCAGTAACTGGCGGTGTCGATTGGCTATCCGGATAAGGTTGGCAGGCTTAACGCTAACGTGTATGTTGCTCTCCTGCAGTTCCCGTAACGCTTTACGCGCAATCTGACCGGCTGGGCGAAACACGTCTGCTGCTGATTTCGTCTTCACCTAAATCATGATTTAGTTTACATTACTTAGCACATGTACAACGGTGTTATATGTCCGTAATAATAATAATAATATAATAGTAATAATAATAATATTTAGTTTATGTTACATAGCCCATGTGATATTAGCAAAGCGGTTTTATATTGCCACATAAAATTATCCGTCATACCGTAAAATATCTATATTTTCGGACACTTAAAAATAATTAAAAATTTTCGTGTCCTATACATTTGATACACAAAAATATTCCCAAATTACAGGTTTCCGAAAATTTATTGCCACTATGACAATATTGCGATTACGTTCGGATATGTCCGGTGTATAACGTTTTTTGCCGAATATACACGGATAGTATCGATTAATGATTTCGCGTGCTTGTTAAGTACCACGCCGTAAAGTAATATTAATTTTTAGCGATGTTTGCAATTAATTTTAAATCATTTCATATGTTTGATTTTGTTTTACAGAAAAGTACGCCAAGACTGCATTTTTTGTCGACCGAGTTTAAAGATGAATAAAGTAAGCAGAACACTAAAAAAGAGGGTGTCCGAAAATTTACAGTGTCCGAAAATATAGATATTTTACGGTAATACTACTACTACTACTAATAAGAATAATAATAATAAAAATAATAATAATAATGATGATAATAATAATAATAATAACAATAATAGTTAAATATTGCGTTACCTTGTCAGATGCCTTCATCTTTCCATTCTTGGTGGGATCAGCAGTGTGGTTGTGTGGGAAGATGCTGGATACGTACGTCTCCTCGTATTGCTTTACCCAAGCGGCGCATCTGTGGGTCTTTGTCCGCACAATGCAAACCCAGTAGATGAACCCCGTCGACTTGTTTTCACGCTGAAATATATAAATATGATATAAATGTAAAATTTATTAATTAACGACTACGATAACTTTAACAAGAAACTTTTACTACTCCTTTAAAATGACCACTTTTCTATAATATAGAAGTTCACAACTTCTTACAATTAAGTCACTATCACACTTTCCCAATACAAAATTAATAGGATTTACTTTAACATTGTACGTGAAGCCGTCACTTCCAAGCAGCATCCGTGCTCCGAGACGGGTTCCTTTCGATATCATCTCATACTGGACAAGCGCGTCCGGCGTGGACAGACCAGCTCACTGAAAACAAAAATTATACTTAACACATACATATTAATCGCCTGTTAACTTCAACTAAATAATAAAGCAAAACGATGTTCTATTTTATATGAACCGTAATAAATTCTTGTACATACGAGTCTCTGTAATACTTATATACAAAATACGTAAAATGCACATCACAAAACTATGTTATATATCATGTATTTGGTGTATACTTTGCATCTTATTATACAGCGGGCTGCCGTTTTTGGTTCGCAGAAAATTCTTGCTGAAAGAATCTTGTAAAATATTTAACATAGTAGTATAGTTTAAGTTTATAGTACTCATTATTAGAACATCAGATACGAAGGTATGTGCTTAGTGTATTATTTCTTTGTCGTCTCAGTTGTAGATGAGTTTATTTCGTGTTTGCATTTCGGCTTCCGTAATTGAGACCAAGCGCCATTTTTAAACTTTGAGTTGTTAATGTAAAATCTGGCTGTCAGAATACTAATACATTTAAATCCTTTTCACATATCTAATAATGTAATATTGTTACAGCAGTAGCACCTCACACGGAAGAGTCACAGAACTGGTTACTGGTTATTTATAATTATATACACGTCTATTAAACGTGCTATTAAAGAAGAAATTATTGGAACTCATGTGTTTCATTATTTTATGAAAAAAACCCTGAGGTTACATTTGGAGCCCCCAGTGAGGATCGAACTCACGACACCTAGTTTACAATACCAGTGCTCTAACCATTGAGCTATGGAGGCCCCACGTTGGGCGCCAATGTAACCCAGCTGAAAAAAATCCCAAGCCACAATGGGAATCGAACCCGGGACCTCCCGGTTCCTAGGCAAACGCTCTACCGCGTCGTTATAAAAGCTAGCTCATATAGCAAGGCAGTATAAGTGTCCCTTATACATCACCCTACTACAACAATAACAAATGAAGACGTTTTGTTACTCTCCTCATTTCGTTAAAATAGAAAAAAACTAAACAAACTAATCAATGAGAGTCATTGCGGACAAATTAGGACCACATTATTTTTGATTGGTCCTTTATTGATTGGTTTTACAACAAACATTGGCAGCGCAAATAAATATCTTTATATGTGCTTAAATGTGTTAGATCTGGGGTTAGGTCCGACTAAAACACAACATTAATTATGCCTCCATCGAAGATGGCGGGGTATATTGGTTTGCTAACGTCAGTCCGTCTGTCGGACGGTCGGTCCGTCGGTAGACCACCTTCGTTTCCGCTCTCTAAGTCCAACAGTTTTCATCCGATCTTCACCAAACTTCATGAAAATGTTTGCGGGCATGATATTCGGCCCAGTTTGATAATCAGCCAAGTCGCCCCAGGAATTGTAGAGTTATGGTTCTCGAATTATCTAAAATTGGCCTTTAAGCCAGTTTCCGCTATATAAATCCCAACAGTTTTAGCCGATCTTCACCAAAATTCATATAAAGCTTTTTGGACATACCGTAAAACGTCGTATATTACGCGCAGTCATGTATAACGCGCACCTAATTTTTTTGGTGGAAAATGTTGAAAAAAATAGTTGGGAGACAAAAATAGGTTGAAAATGTGTGCTGTGGACCTTTGCAACCAGTTTTTAACAAAAAGAAAGTATAACAATAGTATCAGATTGAAAACAAAATCAAAATAAATGTTTGACATGTTTACTGCGTATTAATACAGTTTTTCCAAGCTCTTATGTGATATAGACGCTTTGCAAGCAAAGGTTACATTACACCAACATGCTATTGGCAAGTTCATACAATGTTCGTAAAGTACTCAAAATGACAATAATATCTCCATCTACTTAATAACATTAATGACATAAGCCAGGAAAAACACAAACCAATATATTTATATTCACACCTATTGAGTTGCAAAAAAATTGTTTTTCACACATCGTAAGCCAAAGGAAATTATCACAATATCGACAATGGCCCCAAATACAGTACTGTACTCGGGACAGTTGGGCGTGGTATTATTAGAACAACAATAACTTGTAATAAACAAAAATGGCCGAAATTGACTTCATTTCTTGTCTTTTTTTAGCCAAATGTACGGTTTAAAATGCTGGATACATACCTGAAAAGATAATAAAAATTATTATTATCACTTATTAACATTGTCCCTTCTGTTCTTAATAGTATAGATCATTATGCTACTATTTTATTTACAATACCTGGAAGCCATTTGGAGTAAGTTGCGCAATCTTTGGAAAAATATCCCTACATCGTTAAAGTATTGTATAACGCGCACCAAGTTTTTAAAACTCGTGTTGGGGGCAAAAAAGGATCTGCAGAGTTATGAACCTCGATTTATCTAAAATTTGCCTTTTTATCAGTTTCCACATCTATGTCCAGCAGTTACCATCCGATGTTCTGACACCAAACTTGATATTTTAAACATTGCTTTTAGCCAAGAAGGGGCATACCTGTTTTGCAAACAGCTCTTGCTGCCTCTTACGTTGTGGAAACGATCGTGGATCAGTAGATAACTTAGTCCAATAACAGCAGTAAACAGACATGCACATTATGCTAATAACCATACCGTTTATTTTTAGCAATTTTCCAGATGATTCAATATACATGTTATGGTTACTCTCTAGAATTGGTCATTCTATAGAATGACTGAAAAAAATATTTAATCTGTAGAATGACTGGTGGTTTTAAGCATTATATAGATTGACAGAATTTTTCAATTATTCTATAGAACGATTAAAAAACCGTAACTGATATTCTTTTTCGGAATTGGACGAACCCCAACCCAACTGGAAATGACTTCGATTTACTTTCCCTCATCTATGAAACAAGCATGTCCTCAATGTCACGATTTGCTCTTTCCACACTGCCCTGGGATTGTGGATGCCTGGGCTTTTTGCAGTCATACCAGAGGTGTTTTAGCTCACTGATAATTTCAGCTGTAAATTCATGTCCATTTTCAGATTGAAAAATATGTGGAGCACCCAAAAATAGGAATATACCAAGCAACTGAAATGCTACCTCTGATGCCCTTTTTGTCTGAAGCGCTCGCAAAATAGAAAACTTTGTTAAGTGGTCCTGATAGTGTAGAATAAAACGGTAGTCATCATTGTTTATATATTGCATGTCAACAAGATCCACTTGCTCACGTGAGTTAAATTCCTTGCTCTAAATAGGCTTAATAACCAATCCATTGTTAGCAATCTTTCTCTTTTTCAGTTGGCATTCTTCGCACAATTCCTTATACATAGCTATGACTTCTTTTGTGATATTTGCATATTTTTTGCCAATTTCATGGTTCATCTTATTACGCCCGCCATGTCCAGTGTTAATATGTGCCTTTTGAATGTTTCTGAACATTTCTTCTGCGTACAGCATTGGATCATTATAATCAGTTCGCTTCTTAATGAACTTTTCCACATCATCACACTGACGAACAGCGAATCTGTAAGATTAAAAGTGTTTAAATTTTTACCACTTCTATAACTTTAAGTTTTGATAGAGGAAAAGCACGTACAAAGATAACACTCATATTTGAACTGACTACAATACCTGCATGAAGGTATTTATTAGGCAACCAAAAATTATTAAGCTGCTTTAATTTGATAGAAAAATGATTATTCTTACCGCTTGTTGAAGTAATAATCGGTAGATCTTTCGTTTATTCCATCTTCTAGCTTTTGCTGAACCGCTTCATATTTACTTCTACTCCAAATCAAACTCTTTGAATTACATGTAGTAGAAAATTTCTGTAATATATTGTTTGTAAACTTCTGTTCTGTCGTATAAACAACCTGCGTTTGTGCCATTGTACACTGCGTTTTGCGTTTTAAATTACATTTAAAGCATGTGCTTTTGCTTAAATCAAGTATGAACACAAATTTCATCATGACTAAATCTCAACAAAATTTGCTGAAGTTTGATACTTCATTAGGTAATTACTGTGTTATGTTCTGTACAGCCTAATCCGTTATTAGAGGCCGTGATATCAACATTATAATGCCAATAAAATAAAATGTATCCACATTATTTTTCTAGTTTATGTAATAGTTATTTTAATGACATTAATTGTACAACACTTGTACAATGTCGTACACTTTACAGTGATTCACTGAAATTGAGTTAGACAATCTCGGTAATTTTAGTCATTCTATAGAATTATTAGCTCTTTTTAGTCAATCTATAGAATGACCACCCAGTTTAGTCATTCTATAGATTGACTAAAATGTTAGTCATTCTGTAGAATGACTAATTCTAGAGATTGCCTATAACATACATTTCGCATTGAGGTGGTATATTTATTTTAAAATGTTGATCAATCTACTATTGTGCATTGGTTCCAAGTGTTATTTGTTGCCCTTTACATGTATTATCACTCTATGATAATTTTTGTTTCGCCTGATAGGGCGACATACAGGTGTTACTTTTGGCGGCGTAGCGGCGTCTCTTTAAGTTTGCGCAGCAAATAAACTGAGTTGTTTTCGTGCTTTCATTATGAAACTTTATGGAAGCGTTTGTAGGCACAAAAGGAAGGTCAAGTTCGATTTTCGGCATAACTGATCTTATCGTACTTGAGTTATGCCACTTTTTGTGAAAAGAATAGTTAAAAAAAAGACAATAACTTGAGAAGTTCATATGCAATCATTAATAAACTTCAGGAAAGTGTTAGTAGGCATAAAAAGAAAATCAAGTTCGGCTTTCGGCATAATTTCTCTTATCGTACTTGAGTTATGCCCCTTTACAAAAAATAGTTTAAAAAATGCTTGTGCAGACAATAACTTGAAAAGCTCATATCCACTCATGTAACGGAAGTGTTAGCAGCCATAAAAGGAAGGCTAAGTTCGGTTTTCAGCATAATTGCTCTTATCGTACTTTAGTTATGCCCCGTCAGGCGACACATCCGACTCGCGGAGTTCTCGTTGGGCTTATATTTTTCCTTGTTTTAATCACGCTTATTAATATTTGATACAAATATAAACGCTTGTAAACTACTTACTTATATACATTATCTTTTGATAATGCAAGTAGGAACGTGGCACATATCAAGATCACAGTAAGCTGAACACAAATAAAATTGTGTTCAATAGTTTTGTGCGCGGCTATTATATATTGTACTGAATTTGAAGATTGTACTTGGGATATTGGATGGAGTCGGTAAGAACCAAAACAAGTTCTAGTTGACCAGTTACCGAACATTTCGTTTTTTTTTGTAGTCCGTTTAGTCAATGTACTTTTATAGACAAGCACATGAGTTATTAGCATATTCAAAAAGAACATTGCCAATACACAGAAATGCATTCGTATGATAGCATGTTTGTTACATGTATGACATTGTCCATATGGATATGATTTGCAGTGATTGGAGGTCTTGTATCATTTGACACTAGCGGATTTAGGGGAGGGCGTGCGCCCCCCTAAAACTCCCGGGCCATACATATATGGGCATATATGCAACGGTCAAAACTGGGTAAATAATACTATTTCTTTTTTCGCTCGCTCACTTTGGTAAAATATACTCATTAACTTCAGTAAAACATAACCGACCTAGCCTGCCCCCTACCATTTCTTACGTACAACGTAGTGCCGCCGCAAAAGTAAAGCGAAAGCTGTAATCTAAAGACAATGGGTATGCTGGACTATATACCCTTGTTTGAGGAGGATATTGTTTTCTTGTACGAAGTCATATATAGTATAAGATATCAGATGCAATACGACATTGACACAGGATACCAGTCATACCACATAAAAGAAATTTATACTTCTCGAATAAATATTATTTAAAGCCGAAATTCAAGGCAAATCAATTACAATTGTGATTTTAAACAATTGTGTCTCAATAAATAGTTTAGGTCCCAAAAATCAAAATTCACATACGTTTGTTCAACGTTTCGCTTAGCAATCACACCAAATGTCATATTGCTTTATGCATTCATAAGTAACATATAACGTGATAAAGTGCGCAGAGCACATTTGAATACAAGATGAACATGACTGTGAACGTGTGAGTTATTGAATGATATTCGCTTCGAAAAGAGACCGTTACACTTCGGTAAATGAATAATACAAATAATTATTGATGCGTGTTTGTTGGAATGTAGTCAGCTACGGATTGTACATGTTTAAAGATGTTCCTGATATATAACATTGAATGTTAAATACGTATTTAGTGGACAGGCAAAAGGGCAATTGATTTGCCAAAACAGGTGCATGACATACAGATGAATTAACATTTTTTCTTTCGATTTCTTTCGATTATAATACGGTGAAATTTAATTTATTCTCTGGAACAAAGTGCATTTGACGACGATGACGACGATGATGATGATGATAATTATAATAATAATGATTATGATGATGACGATAATGATGATGTGCAAAAAGTTAATATATATCTTTGATTTGAATCTGTAGCTGATCACTGCAGACCCACATACAACATAAAGTGGATTCATTACTGCACGATCAAAAGTTTACGCCCCCCCCCCCAAACCGAAATCCTGGAACCGCCCCTGATTTGGTACTGAACACGTCAAATTTGTTTTCTCTTGGAAGTAAGGGGTGAGGTTGTATTTGTTTCGTTTAAGTAAATTGAATGCATGCCGTTGATGTGTGTGCTCGTACTCCATTGAGCGGATCACGGTCATCATGACCATATTGTCATTACGTATTTTAAGTTAGTTTGTAACTAATCGGAACATAGTCAAGCAATATGTTTACGATTTCTAAATATAGGCGTAAAATAAAACGTGGGGGCAGTGTTTTTTTTCTATGTATTTGTATGTGATAGTTTTCCAACATTTAACTAAGAACACAAAGTTGTGTGATGATGATCTGACAATCATGAAATTTGGATTTTTTTTTGCCACGAACATTAGTTTTAATGGGACGTAGGACATGGGAAGTAACAATATTTGGTTCAATAGTACGTTTTATATATAACGCATGCTCACGGGTGTTTGAGATATAACAGATGTGAACGAGGTTTGAGAAATAACATGTGCTGAAAGTGATTTTCTATTATGTATTATTCAATGTCGTAAACTCGTTTAAGCATTTGCTGAACTTAAAATTTGTATAATAGATTCCATATTTCTCTAATACGAAATCCCGTTGCCGACATTTTTTTCTAGAATACGATCTACAAGGAGTTCCCTATTGAAGTGTACCAGCAGTTTCTGCTGCCAAATATTACCACAATGTAAAAGCTTTGCCATCGGAAGAACTTAATTAATTTGTATGTCGAAACGATGTTGGAGTCCACATAAGCTTTCGCACGCATGACCACACCATCTAGTTGCAATGCAAGAGACCTTTTTTGTACTAAGGCCATTCCTACACAATTAGGCCACGGCGGCTATTGGGTGCGTGATACAATGGCCTTGGTAATGAGTTGGCACATCTACTGGATACTTTCAGGCGTTAAGTGCAGAAAATGGAATTCTAGAGAGATCCACTCTGTTGAATACACTACAGCACGCAACATGTCCAAACTGCTTGTTATACAAACAAATAGCAAGTGTGCGAGATTGTGGGTTATCACGTTATGACACGTGATCTCGCAAATGGACATGTAGGTTTGTTTGTTTGGACTTTTCGAGGTTTTTTAACAGAGTTTCAGTCATATCACGGCGGTCAGTTAACCTACGCATACCTTTCCTGGGTAAGCTTAGCCGATCTAAGGGGTTTACCAGTACTACATGCACATACTTTGCCAGTAACTGCCAACTGCCATACTTGAATCAGAGGTTGGGGGAGATTGGCCGTACAAATTATTTCATGACCAATCCCAACACAAGTGGTAGGGCTAGGGTAGAAACTCACGATCCCCAGATTGACAGTCCTGCGCTCTTCCAACGGAGCTAGCCGGGCCCGTGGTAAATACAAATTATATTCATAATGCTATCAGAAATATAACTTCAGATTTGAGTAAAACTTTACGCATTCGTTCTCAACGGTATATCTTTATGAAACATTGAGGCAATACGAATGCAATGTGTAAGTAAAAATAAAACGTCGAAAATATCATTTAAAAGGAATGTAATTGTGTAATCCAAACATGCAGCCCAATAATTCAAGGAAATTTATACTCGTATGAATGTAAAACCTTTTCAACAACATATATGCACAACCAACAATAATCTCAATATATTTTATTAATATTTTAATCAATTTAATAGGAAACCACAAATACATGGGCCTTTATTTAGGTAACCATACATTTTCCAGCACATATCGATATGAATGTATGTATACGTTTTGTTCAGCGTTAGAAAGGTATAGATTTCATTGTATTCACAGTGAAAGATGCTAAACAATAGTCGCTTAGCCTGGCTGGGTACATCTTTCCGATTCAGACATCTCTCTGAATTGTGTAAGCATGGACGTTATTTTGTGAGAAGTTCTGTTAATCAGACAGGGTAGACTATAATATTACTCAACATTTGTATGACGTTCCCGAGGAAGTTGTAAAGTAGCTGGAATTAGTCACGAATTGTCACATTTGCACACAAACCGTGTGTAGTTGTTAACGCAATGCTAGTTCTAATAACGTGCATTCAAATGGCAACAAGGCATCTGAGAAAATATGCCTTTTGATTGTTTAACAGCTCAGACAGCTACGCCAAAAGCTTATATTGATCATTTTACACATCTGCGACGCAATCTGAATCATTTAATATGTCATAGATATGCTTGTTTATGATCAACTCAAAACAAGCTGAAGACACGTTATAACGAAAATACAGGCCTTTTATTTCTGGCATCACATGTGTTTTTGAAGAGACCGTAGCATGTACAAGATTTAGCAGATATTTTCGAAAATATATCACTCCCAACACATCAGAGATTTGACTGGTATCGAGCATAGCTCTAATCAAATCCCTGCCGTCATGGCGAACCACGTGATGATGATCGATTTAAATCTTCAAGATATTATTTATGGTTTTAATTAGTTATTTTCTTTTTCTGTTTTCATTATTGACTGCAAAAGATATATAAAAAGTCCAATTATGTAGAAAATTGCACTGAGTTGCATTAAATAAGTAAAAGTTACAAATACGTAATCCTTCCAGATTTGGAAGGATTTTACTTGTGATTGCAGTGGTTACCTATAACCGATAGGGGAGGTAACCGCTGCGAGGAGTTTGGCCGTTCCTATCTCCGGACCACATCAACCAGGCTTTTGACGGGCTTGTGACTGTCTCATCTCAAGTGGTTTGTCCTGAGGAGAATCACCTATTAGACTACATCTGTTCGACCTGAGTCTCGGGAAATGTGTGGCGCCCGGAAAATTGGTCTGTCTTCAGGGAGACGGTGCGGACCAACAACGATGTGGAAGGTATTGTTTGAATTTCATGCAAACTGTCTGCAAGAATAATTATTATTGTTGTCATATTATATTCATTTTTACTGAATTGTATCGATTATCTTATTAAATGTGTGTCATTATGTTATACTGATATATTTTTCGTTCAGGTTGACACCGGGGCATGAACTCTCGTGCTAACAGTGCCAATCTTCCGTTCAATGTGTTGGCGCCACTGCTGCTTTCTTAAGCTAAAGACGTGACCGTTATCGTACGGCTTGTTTTGGAAAATGACGAAGACCAATTGTAGACAAGCGTGTGTGTGTGCGTGTGTGTGTCCATTTATGCCAATCTGTATTGTTATCACTATTATTATTGAATACTTTACTTTGTTGCTGTATATCTAAAATAAGTTAAATTTGGCACTCATCAATAAATCTGATGGAAATATTTGTATTGATTAATAAAGTTTTACGTGTACTTACATATGTTAATTAATAGTTCTGTACTGAATACTAGATCATACAACTAAATTTGAGTGGCCATACAGTACATTTTTTCATATTTTTTATTTGAAATGTTTGTACATTGATTATAGATCAGACTGAAATAAACAATGGAATGTAATTTGAAAAGATTATAAAATACATGTTATGAAAAGTGCATCACTGTTATGTTATATGTTCTTTGTTTTTATTTATTTTAAATGCATTATATAAAAGTAATTTAAAAAAAATTACACCATCAGTAAAACATTAAGGTATTTGTACAAATATGCAAATATTTTAAGCAACTGAAGGTCTTGTTTTTCTTTTTAATTAATTAAAATCGGGCTGTCTGTCCCTATAAAATCCGTATAAACCTCTATTAACCGACACTTTCACACATTTTCTATACCCCACACGAAGTATCAGATGGAGTTTATCACACCTTATCAGCAAGGTGCGAACAGCATGTTGTACATAACACATGTATACAGGGGGTGGTACGCTTCATTCTTAAATGGTACGCTTAATGACTGGTACGCTTCGAAAATGGTACGCTTCATCTTGCACCCTAATTTATTTACCGATTTACTAAGGGCTGTTTTAAAGTCTGGTCGTCATTCAATCGTGATACATCGACTATCTCCGGAATGATCCGTAAGATAGATTTATTTTTAGAATCGCCTTTGTACCCAGAGTGGTCGTCATTGTGCATGGTCCGTCACGACACGTCCAAAAAGTAAACAATATGGCGCCGGTAAAAGTGCACGTTGAGTATTGGTAAGAATTTATCGTTTGAAACGGTCTTCTTGATCGAATTTTAATTTAATAACCAGCAATATCGCACGTTTTATGTTAGTTATTTATTCCAATAGTAAACAGAATTAATAGTGGTTTGTGGAAGTAGTTTTGATACTGTTGAATGTTCTAGAATGTGAACTGCATACTTTAGTCAAGGAAGTTAAGCTACGTTACTCTCGTAAGGAGAAAAGTTTAATAATCCTTCTTTATTTCAACCCCTCCCAAATCTGGGGTATTGTACTCCTGTGTATTGGCACTCTGCTGTGGTCACAGTGTGGTGATAAAGGTACTTCGCACCTGTTTCATTTCATGCTCTGAATCAGCATTTGGTTGAGGATATAACACTTGGGTTCACGTTCTATTTTATGTTACATTTTATTGGTGGAAGAGGGTATTACACTCAGTTTTAATACACTAAGTTTTGACTTTGACGATGTACTCCGAAAATCCTCTGTTGGACATGGCGGAGGTGCAGGGTGAAACTGTACATGCGCTAGGTCCGATGTCCCGAAAAAATTTGACAAGAAAATATCCAACATGTATTTATACTGTACACTATCACTGTTACTGATTACACTTTCACGGTCGGCAGCAAAGCAGCCTTAAAACTGTCCACTGAGGCTTGTTGTAGCACTTTGATTGGTAAACGACTCCTTTCATGATTTGGACATTGTCAAATCATGCCTAACAAGACTGGAGAGATAACGAGAGATTTTGAGGTCAGGGCGGGTTCTGTGTTCTCGTTCTAAAGTAAACATCGATCAGCTGCTGATGCAGTTTCACATAAACTGCTATTAAAACTCAAAATAAACAATAGATTAAATTTATATGAAGACATATTTCTTTCATTTACGATTTTAACGTTTACACACATAATTTAGACCTGGCTAAATAACAGTATTAATGATGACACGAGCAGTGTGTCAAAACAGGCAAAAATGAACACGAAACACCACACCAAACCTACGGTTAGAAGTAAACCATAAAACTCTTTTGACATGCTACTTTTAAAAACTCCACCCACTATTTTTTTAACATTTAACAGGTCAATTTTTAAAACATTTACTTTGTACAGAATGTGTAAAAAAATAGCCCAACATTCAGTACATTTTCATGGACCCAGATAATAAGTTTGATTTGATTTGATGAGTGGGGTTTCTGACAGATATATTAATTTAATGTATATAATATCATGTTTATATGATTTTTTTTTCTTTCGACAATTGCAACCTGAAAACAAACCGGGCCCAGCTAGTTTAGTTGGTAGAGAGCTGGACTGTCAATCCGGGTGTTTGCGAGTTCGAGCCCCAGTCCGGCCACATAACTTGTGTGGGATTGGTCATAAAATAATTTCTACGGCCATTCTCTCCCTACCTCTGCTTCAAGAAGGGCAATAGTTACTTTTATTAAAGTATGTACATTTGGTACTGGTCAACCGCTTAGATCGGCCAAAGAAAATGAGTAGGGTAACTGACAGCTGTAAAGTCTGTAATTGTAGTAGATTTTGCTGCAGTATATACAGGATGAGTCCTGCAGTTCCACATAATAGACCTGTGTCATACTACATGCAGTACCATCATAAGCAATATATGCAGCTTAATTATCTTCACTTAATCAACAACACAAGAAAAAAAAATTCCATGTCAAATAAAAAAGTCCATGTCACCGGGGTATTCTCTTTTAATCATAAGCTATAAATATAAAGCATTCCAAAATCACATCCACAGCACACAAATAAACAACATTACATAAAGTATTCAATTATACTGAAACAAGTATAACAAAAAGTACGTAGTAATGCTCAAAGCATGGACATGTTTTAATTAGTATATTCCTGTGTAGAACCAGTACTTAGTCACTTTTTACAAGTTTTAGTACAGTACAGTAAAAAACCAAGCAGGTTCAACCGTTCATCACCAGCTATTAAGTTGGGCTGATACCCCAGATATTTCCAGTTGACCCATTTTGAACAGGAACTTGGACAGTCACAGTTAACGCTGGTTTCAATGTCACAATGAACAATTTATCTATAGAATATATATAGCTACTTCCCACAGTGGTTTTACACAAAATCACAAAGCGGTCAAGGGTCGGATTTCGGAATGTTTCGCACCAATGATGTTTCGCCCGAGGATGTTTCGACTTGGAACTTTGTATGCGGGAACTTTGTATGCGCACAGATGTGTGATTATTAACTACTTAAGACAATCCATCAACAACCATCTGTTATGATAACAACAATTCACTAACATTATTATTTTAAATGTATTCACTTGAATTTGGACAATTAATAATATTGAAGTGCCCTGCATTTTGGTGCTTTATAAGACTGTTATAATTTAATGTACTTACTTGTTGAATTCCATTTGTACATGCACAATAGCTATTGTCCAATTGTTTCTATCCATGCGAGTGTCCACGAATCCGTCATTTTGTTGATTTTTCACAACTCCCTTGTACATTTTTACCTGATGACCATTTGTTAGTAGTAATCATTCCGGCAAAATGCACTGCGAATTGCTTTTCATTCTCCAATAATTTTATTGTGTCGTGTTGACATTTGTTGTTTAACATAAATTACTCAAGTTGTAGAAATCTTCGGCACTATTTGGTTGGCCGTTTTATTAATCTAATGATGTTGAACATAATTGCTAAGTATTTAATGTCAAACATTGTAATGTACCCTATTTTTATCCGATTTTATTGTCAGAATATTCATTGTTGCAAACATGTGTTCGACCATTTGTGTCTTGAATTCTGGGACGTAGGTTACATCATTCTATAAAGTTGCTGTCTCAGAGTATTGATATATCCTTGTCAAATATGAAAAGATCCTATACAACCATGAATTTGGTATGTTTTATCATCAAATGTTAATAATATATAATATTTTGCTAGATGTTTATTGAATTCCAATATGGTGACCGTTCTTGTCCGCTTCCTACTTATATCCATGGAGCGCATTCCATAGATGGGTTATTTTAGGGACTCAGCGTTCTTTTATTTGGTCATTATTTGGGAGGTTTCGGGGATGGGACAAAAATAGGTATATAGTGGGGAATTATTTGGGCGTTTTCCCTTTAGGGTTAATTTGGGGCTTTCGCCCACCCCTGTGTATAAAAGGAGCGGTTTTTCTTACGTAAATCACTCTGGCTGACCGGCTAGCGCAGTGGTTGGTACACGCGCTTCTCACCTAGGCGGCCCGGGTTCGCTTCCCACTCCCGGCGCATGTGAGTTTGGTTGGTGGTCACCATACAGGACAGGTGGGGTTTCCTCCGCGTACTCCGGTTTCCCCCCACAGCACAAGACCACACCAAAATTAAATATCTTTCAGTAAAAAAAATAAATAGCTGGAAATTGCAGCTATGATTCAAAATTCGTCCCAACTTTCGTGAGTCTCAGTAGTAAATTAACTAGGCAGGAGTGCTGGGACACACTCCGGGTCCTCACATAATGCAGCCTCAGGCGCGTAAGGACCTCATAAACTTTGAAATACACACACACACACACACATGTAAATCACTCTGGTCGCACAACATCATTGGGAGTCGTGTTTTGGTTAAAGTTTCGGAACTAGATCTATTTTTAAAAGTAAATCAAGTTTATCTCTACTAATCATATTAAGTAAAGAAATTGTCTTGTATTTCGTCATTATAGTGCATTAAACTACGTAACTTTTGTATAAAAGACCAGAGTCATTGCACTTCAAACAATAGTGGATTGTTGCCTTAGTTATAGTACAAACGACGTGGACACTCAAATTTAATAAATGAACTTATTGAAAGTTGACGTTATATGGCAAGTTATGTTGTATTTTGAACTTATTGAAAGTTGACGTTATATTGCAAGTTATGTTGTATTTTTAACGCTATTTTGCGAGTCATTAATTTGACTGGTAATTAAAACGTAAAGTGTTGAACTTCTTGTCTTTATCTTATATCGACGTTTAAGAGGAAAAACAGAAGCCCCATATGCTAGGCGCAACATTATTACTTAACTTGAAAACACATTACATTATATTTATATATTTTTAATAAATGTAATTACATTAGTGGTGTTGTGTGTCACAATATGCTAATTCAAGACGAAATACTACAATCAGGTGAATAATCCCCTTGAAAATGACGGTGAGACATTCCAGATTCTATTTGAGGTAGTTACCTGAAACAAATAAAGTTCAATTAAAGTATTATTATTATTATAATTAGTATTACTATTATTATTATTGCAAAGATATACTGTAATACAAACACACAATAATATTATGTACAAACATACTGAACTGGCTACTCTATGCAATTCCGTATATACATTAAAACTTATAAATATTGCCAATATGTTTTCTATTGACAAACACTGACACATTTAAGCCAAATTAAGGACTTTTATGGATAAACATAACGTGCATACAATTAAATTTACTGGCGTTCTCTTTATTATTTCATAACCTATTTGAAAGAAATGAATGAAATCCAATGCCAAAATCAGATCTGTTGCCTTTATAGCTTAGTTTTTCGATTATTAAATGATTAATTCCCGTACCCCACCCACGTTTAGAATGTTAAATTTTAACCTGTTTAAAACATAACAAAGTGCATATAAAGCATAAATATGTATAAAAGCCGACTTACATATATTTCTCCACAACAAGTAACAGTTTTCTTGTCTAGTCATATAGTTAAATGATCAAAAATGCTCTCATCAAGAACAATTATCAGAATATGCAGACATAGCCTAATCAGTAGGAACCCCCTGACCTCAATCTCCAACGCAGAGTGATCTCCCTTTGTTGGAATGTCGAAAAGGTCAATGGAACGGTGACGCGTGGGAAGAATGAATGTTGGTAAGCGTTGATCTTACAATTATATGGGATAAACTTCATGCAGTGGCGGGCTGATGGGGCTGGTAGGATGGAAGTTGGTACTGCAACCAGGTTATGCACCATGAAGTACGAATCTGGCGGCATTACGTTGGATCTGTTCTATTTGTTTCACTTGGGTTTTCTGTTTCGGTTTCCATATCAGTGAGCTATACTCCAGTTTGGGCCTGACTAATGATTGGTAGGCACGTTCTTTGATAGTTTTTGGACAGTGTCTTAAGATTACGTTTTAAGAATTCTAGGACTCTCGATGCCTTTGAAGTGATGGTATCTATATTTAAATTGTATTTCAGTTTTTCATTTAGTTCAACTCCTAGGTATGTATGATTTTTAACCACTTCTAAGTATTTACCTTCCATTTTATAATCATATTTGGAGATATTTCTTTTTGTAGTTATGTTCATGAGTGTACATTTGTCAATGTTAAACTGCATTTGCCAGGTGTTGCTCCACTCCACTACTAGGATGTTCAAGTACTTTTGAAGCAAAATATGATCTTCATGTAATGTTATGGGAGTATAGACTACACAATCATCTGCTAATAGGCATATTGATGAAGAAATGTTGGTTGCAATGTCGTTTATGAACAAGAGGAAGATAGTTGGTCCTAGCACTATACCCTGTGGAACGCTGGATGTGACATCGGATAGGTTGGATGTTTCACCGTCTATCACCACCTGTTGGATGCGTTCTATTTCATGTTAAATTTCACTGGTGGATGAGGGTACTTCCCTATGTTTCATGCTTATTTCTTGACCTCTTTCAGTGGTACTTGTGGGATTACACTTAGTGTATGTTCTATTTCATGTCCTATTTTATTTGTGAATGAGAGTATTGCATTCGGTTTCACGTTCTTCATGTTTGTTCATGTAGATCATGTTCAGTGGCGAATGAGAGTATTGCATTTTGTTTCATGTTCTACATGTAGTTCATGTTCTATTTCAGTGGCAAATGGGGGTGTTGGATTTGGTTTCATGTTCTACATGTAATTCATGTTCTATTTCAGCAATGGATGAGGGAAGTTTGGTTTCATATTGTATTAATATTATTTCATGTTCTATTTCATGTTCTATTTCCGTGGTGGATGAGGCAACTTCCCTCGGTTTCATATTGTATTGATACTATTTCATGTTCTATTTCAGTGGTGGATGAGGGTACTTCCCTCGGTTTCATAGTGTACTGATACTATTTCATGTTCTATTTCCGTGGTGGATGAGGCAACTTCCCTCGGTTTCATATTGTATTGATACTATTTCATGTTCTATTTCCGTGGTGGATTAGGCAACTTCCCTCGGTTTCATAGTGTACTGATACTATTTCATGTTCTATTTCAGTGGTGGATGAGGCAACTTCCCTCGGTTTCATATTGTATTGATACTATTTCATGTTCTATTTCAGTGGTGGATGAGGGTACTTCCCTCGGTTTCAGCAGCTGATGGAGGACATCCTCTCAGCCCTGCCTGAGACTGAGGTGAAAGGAGACGTTGGAAGAACCAGTAAGCGACCAGTTAATAGAACATTACTAGTATCTGGGCCTGTATTCTTAACCCATTCTTAGACTTAAACACATCAAAACATTCTTCTGTGTTCGCAAATTTGATTCTTACCAATGTTGCTTGTGTCATTAACAAATCATTCTAATTAAAAACATGTGGTAATTAGAGTTGGGGAATATGGGCAGTGTTAAATAATTAAAACTATTGAAATGTCAAATTCTATTACAAAATGGCAGTTGGGGTATGATTCAAGCAAATTTCTGCTGATTTCCTCTTGTATGCCAAATAGTACATGTTTATAGTGGGTGCTATATTGTTGAATGCCAAAAAGTACATGTGTATAGTGGGTGCTATTGTTGATTTCGTTTGAAAATGATAACTAATGCAGGCACTTTAAGGTCGTTACTCTTAGGGTATTTTCTTCTCCTGGGCGCATACCCACAAAGCTCTTTAGTGAAAACTTAAGTAAATTTCATAAAATCATAAAATCCTTTAAGTCTGTAGCAAGTAACTAGTTTGTTTTGTCTTAAATGGTTTTAAACTGGTGAAGAATCAACAGATGATTCTTATTTTACCATATTTTAGGTATAAAATATTGATTCTCACAATGGACAATGTATTATAAATTTTCCCTTAAATATAAGTTAAGTTTATATTTTTCTAAGGAGCTTTGTGGGTACGGCCCGGAAGTGATTTTCAAATCGCATCCCTGAATGATATAAAATGTATTAATTTTTCATATGATGTCTTTATTTAAATCACACAGTAATTTGTTCATTTTTGATTTAATTAAATGTATGCTCGTATCTTTTGGTTAAATTATTGTTTTCTCTTTTGTTTTTCCATTTTTATTTGTTAACATATCAGTTTAGTTTACAAACATACATCATACACAGAAATTAATATAAGAAACAAAATACTGACAAAAACACATTTGAGACGGAAAATTACGCAGAGAAGTACACAATAAAAATAGTCAAAAAGGATAGCACATACAAATGCAGAATACAGTGGTGGTTTCTATATCCAAAAGTGGTTCCAAATAGTTCTGAATGAGTCTAGTTTATCTTTACTGAAAGCAATTATTTCTTCGATTCGAATTCTGTTATAAAGATATGCAATACATTGTTGAATTGTGGGTACCTGATTCTGATTCTTGCTTTTAAAAATGAAAATTTTGGCAATAATGTAATGAAATTACGATCAGATACTTTTTGGATTAATCAACTTAAATATTACAAAAACTAATATGTTCATAATCAGCATTCGTAGTATTAGGTAAATTAAGTGTTCTGTCGATGTCGATTTTTACGTTTCCACAGTTGTTGGATTATGGAGCATTCCCAAAACATATGGATATTCTAAAAGTCACACAGATTTGACTGTTTTAATCCACAATGTAGTAAGAAACTGTTATTTGGAATTATATGCATTATATATTAATACTGAAACGCTCTCAGCTTGGTATCATTTGTTAGTTTTAACGGTAGAATGAACACATTATTGATCTCCATTTCTTTATTTAATGTTTCATCAGAATAAGTTTTTGTTTATTAATTTGCAGATTTTAGTTGACTCGGTTACAGATGAAAATACATAATCGGGCTGTTGATAGCTAATATTTTTCGTTTTCAATTTGTCTTTCCAGTCTGGTGGAAAACTTTTGATGATTGTTTTCTCTTGTTAATGAATGCCCTTAGTGTATCATATATGTACTTCTGTAATTGTTTCCATGTCTTTGTTTGAATCACACAGTAATTTGTTCAGTGTTAATTTAATTAAACGTTTGCTTGTGTCTTTTGTAAGTGTTGGTTAAAGTATTGTTTTCACTTGTTAATTAGTGACCCTTAGTGTATCATACTTCTGGATGTGTTTCAGCATCATTTGAGGTGTCCATAAATGGTCATCTGGTCTTTTCCAAACTCAAGACCAATAGTTTTCCAAATGCCAATGATGTGAGTACTGAATTGTACATGTTTGTATTTCTTTTCTGAAGCATTGTGTATTCCATTGATATAATAGCAAAATGTATTTAACGTAGCAAAACTGTATCTTCAATATTGATAGAGTATTTGTTCTTCATATATGTTGTGTTAGTATTAATACATTGTATTAATGGGACCTTTTAGTAGTGTTTTTGTAGTTTTGTGTGTGTCAGTCATAATTAAAAATATATTATACATCTCACCAATTTAGTAAAACAATAGACCGATCCGGGTTTTGCCACGAATAGTTGAAACTCCTCCCCAGCTATTGTTAAAGGATTAATTTTCATTAATCGAAAATCGCAAACATTACAGGTTGCTCTGTTGAATATCTCAAACAATATGCACAAGCTATTTTGTATGAAATAGTTAAACCGCAAAACATGTGATATACTAGTGCGATGTTTGCATAATATTGCAGATTAATTTGAATATGATTGACATTTGTGGAAGCGCCTATTGAACCCATCAAGCAGATCATACCTGTATCTGGAAATCAGTTACTCAAACAACTGGATGCAAATAAATGTAATTAATAACTACGTACACTTTATATTTTTTTATTTCAGGTAATTAAACAAATTGAAGTGGCCAGCAGAGGAGAAGTGTGAAGAAATTAAAAATGCAGATAGTTCCAGATGCATCATTCTGTTGAGGAACTGATGTGGAACAGGAGCCTGGCCAATATTAAAATACCTCGAAATTAAGCACCTCTTCATCCATTGTTGTGTCAAGCAAATGAAGAAATTAAGATAAATGTTATTTCTTAATTTCGGATAAATATTTTGTGCAACTATGGCAGAAGAATTGAATCAATTTCTGGTATTTTTTATATGAGACATTTCTTTTATATTATTTATGTAATTATTATTTATAGATATTGATTTGATATTGTATTTGCAATACTTCTGTTCATTTCTTGCTCATGGGTTAATAACAGAGGATTAACATCATAATCGCTTTTTAAAAGTATGCAACACACTTCTTTCTTGAATAAAGTTGTTAAATATTTCCTTGGTTTTTAATAAATTTTGCATGAATGTTTTACTCATCGGCTTTCAAAACAAGTGTTTTTTTAAACATGTATTTTTGTTTACTATTTATATCAGAATATTGTAAACAATTGTATAATACATTTTTTAAGTGAAATAAAAGTAAATAGTTTGGACGCTTTCTGTATAATCAATGACTTTGTAACTATGCGTTGCATTTTTGGTAGAGTGTAACCTTGCTATATTTTAGTTGGTTGGAACGGTGTAAAAAAGGGGGTGCAGAATGAAGCGTACCATTCCCGAAGCGTACCATTTTAGGATGAAGCGTACCACCCACTGTATATAGGTGTTTTTACAACAAATTGATCGCACCCTAGTGGCCTACTGATAAGGTGTGATAAACTCCAACTGACACTTTGAATATAGTACACAACATACATGTGTGTAATGTGTCAATAAATGTTGGTTTAAGGGATTGATTTCATGCTGTTAATTTAGTAATTGAAAGAAATTTACAAAAAAAAATCGCTTTAGTTGGAATGAATTAATAAAATAGATGTAAATAAGACAATGCATTACATTTGTTTGATAAGTATATTATCATGTTGAAAGGTAATTAATTGAAAGAAAACAATACAAATTGCTTTCATTCAAATTTTATTACATATTTAATCTCGATCAACAAAAACAATATGTCCAGTTTTAATGGTTTATTTTTATTACATATTTCACCTTTGTTTTATAAGTATATTATTATGTTGAAAGGTAATCAGTTGAAAGAAAACCGTGTATAAAATGTTCGATATAGTTTTAATAGTTGAAAACACAATACATAACTGCATCAACAATGACATAAACAAAGCACATGTACACATAAACCACAGTAATGTATCTTGTATAGATATCAGTTTCTGAGAAAAACACACACGTTTACTTGTCGCATTTATGGACAGTCTACTTAGTCGTCGTCGTCGTAGGCAGCGGCGTCAGACACCGGTATGGGGCCCATGCCAAGTAGATGACTAACTTCCCGTAGAAGCCTTGACGTCGAGAAGTCATCCTCGTCTTCGTACCTGTCCCACAAGTGGAACAGACTACTGTATACCTTCTTGTACTACGTCCGCTGGTTCCTGCTGACGAGGTTCTCTGAAACCAGCCGGACGGTGACAGTAACGTCTTCAGCTTGAGCGAGAAGCAGTGGGACCAACACGTAGAACGGAAGATTGGCACCGTTTGCACGAGAGTTCAGGCCTCGGTGCCAACCTGAAAGTAAAATCAGTATCAGTATAATTATAAAAGAATAATATCCATATCAAACAAGGATCGTGAAAATAAATAAAATGTATCAAATAAGCAACAACCGCGGACGTTTGTATATATTTTTACATGTGTTTGTTTTACATGGATTTTAACTGAGATTCAATTTAACACACCTAGAATTACAAGTCGTCGGGTTTGGGGTCGGCAAACGCTCTACCGCGTCGTTATAAAAGCTAGCTCATATAGCAAGGCAGTATAAGTGTCCCTTATACATCACCCTACTACAACAATAACAAATGAAGACGTTTTGTTACTCTCCTCATTACGTTAAAATAGAAAAAACTAAACAAACTAATCAATGAGAGTAATTGCGGACAAATTAGGACCACATTATTTTTGCTTGGTCCTTTATTGATTGGTTTTACAACAAACATTGGCAGCGCAAATAAATATCTTTATATGTGCTTAAATGTGTTAAATCTGGGGTTAGGTCCGACTAAAACACAACATTAATTATGCCTCCATCGAAGATGGCGGGGTATATTGGTTTGCTAATGTCAGTCCGTCTGTCGGACGGTCGGTCCGTCGGTAGACCACCTTCGTTTCCGCTCTCTAAGTCCAACAGTTTTCATCCGATCTTCACCAAACTTCATGAAAATGTTTGCGGGCATGATATTCGGCCCAGTTTGATAATCAGCCAAGTCGCCCCAGGAATTGTAGAGTTATGGTTCTCGAATTATCTAAAATTGGCCTTTAAGCCCGTTTCCGCTATATAAATCCCAACAGTTTTAGCCGATCTTCACCAAAATTCATAAAAAGCTTTTTGGGCATACCGTAAAACGTCGTGTATTACGCGCAGTCATGTATAACGCGCACCTAATTTTTTTGGTGGAAAATGTTGAAAAAAATAGTTGGGAGACAAAAATAGGTTGAAA
Source organism: Congeria kusceri (assembly GCA_027627225.1). Taxonomy (NCBI): domain Eukaryota; kingdom Metazoa; phylum Mollusca; class Bivalvia; order Myida; family Dreissenidae; genus Congeria; species Congeria kusceri. The sequence goes on along the minus strand of CM051025.1, from coordinate 14,594,285 downwards.
ATGTGTGCTGTGGACCTTTGCAACCAGTTTTTAACAAAAAGAAAGTATAACAATAGTATCAGATTGAAAACAAAATCAAAATAAATGTTTGACATGTTTACTGCGTATTAATACAGTTTTTCCAAGCTCTTATGTGATATAGACGCTTTGCAAGCAAAGGTTACATTACACCAACTTGTTATTGGCAAGTTCATACAATGTTTGTAAAGTACTCAAAATGACAATAATATCTCCATCTACTTAATAACATTAATGACATGAGCCAGGAAAAACACAAACCAATATATTTATATTCACACCTATTGAGTTGCAAAAAAATTGTTTTTCACACATATCGTAAGACAAAGGAAATTATCACAATATCGACAATGGCCCCAAATACAGTGCTGTACTCGGGACAGTTGGGCGTGGTATTATTAGAACAACAATAACTTGTAATAAACAAAAATGGCCGAAATTGACTTCATTTCTTGTCTTTTTTTTAGCCAAATGTACTGTTTAAAATGCTGGATACATACCTGAAAAGATAATAAAAATTATTATTATCACTTATTAACATTGTCCCTTCTGTTCTTAATAGTATAGATCATTATGCTACTAGTTTATTTACAATACATGGAAGCCATTTGGAGTAAGTTGCGCAATCTTTGGAAAAATATCCCTACATCGTTAAAGTATTGTATAACGCGCACCAAGTTTTTAAAACTGGTGTTGGGGGCAAAAAAGGATCTGCAGAGTTATGAACTTCGATTTATCTAAAATTTGCCTTTTTATCAGTTTCCACATCTATGTCCAGCAGTTACCATCCGATGTTCTGACACCAAACTTAATATTTTAAACATTGCTTTTAGCCTAGAAGGGGCATACCTGTTTTGCAAACAGCTCTTGTTGCCTCTTACGTTGGGGAAACGATCGTGGATCAGTAGATAACTTAGTCCAATAACAGCAGTAAACAGACATGCACATTATGCTAATAACCATACCGTTTATTTTTAGCAATTTTCCAGATGATTCAATATGCATGTTATGGTTAATCTCTAGAATTGGTCATTCTATAGAATGACTGAAAAAATATTTAATCTGTAGAATGACTGGTAGTTTTAAGCATTCTATAGATTGACAGAATTTTTCAATTATTCTATAGAACGATTAAAAAAACCGTAACTGATATTCTTTTTCGGAATTGGACGAACCCCAACCCAACTGGAAATGACTTCGATTTACTTTCCCTCATCTATGAAACAAGCATGTCCTCAATGTCACGATTTGCTCTTTCCACACTGCCCTGGGATTGTGGATTCCTGGGCTTTTTGCAGTCATACCAGAGGTGTTTTAGCTCACTGATAATTTCAGCTGTAAATTCACGTCCATTTTCAGATTGAAAAATATGTGGAGCACCAAAAAATAGGAATATATCAAGCAACTGAAATGCTACCTCTGATGCCCTTTTTGTCTGAAGCGCTTGCAAAATAGAAAACTTTGTTAAGTGGTCCTGATAGTGTAGAATAAAACCGTAGTCACTATTGTTCATATATTGCATGTCAACAAGATGCACTTGCTCACGTGAGTTAAATTCCTTGCTCTAAATAGGCTTAATAACCAATCCATTGTTAGCAATCTTTCTCTTTTTCAGTTGGCATTCTTCACACAATTCCTTATACATAGCTATGACTTCTTTTGTGATATTTGCATATTTTTTGCCAATTTCATGGTTCATCTTATTACGCCCGCCATGTCCAGTGTTAATATGTGCCTTGTGAATGTTTCTGAACATTTCTTCTGCGTACAGCAGTTCATCATTATAATCAGTTCGCTTCTTAATGAACTTTTCCACATCATCACACTGACGAACAGCGAATCTGTAAGATTAAAAGTGTTTGAATTTTTACCACTTCTATAACTTTAAGTTTTGATAGAGGAAAAGCACGTACAAAGATAACACTCATATTTGAACTGACTACACTACCTGCATGAAGGTATTTATTAGGCAACAAAAAATTATTAAGCTGTTTTAATTTGATAGAAAAATGATTATTCTTACCGCTTGTTGAAGTAATAATCGGTAGATCTTTCGTTTAGTCCATCTTCTAGCTTTTGCCGAACCGCTTCATATTTACTTCTACTCCAAATCAAACTCTTTGAATTACATGTAGTAGAAAATTTCTGTAATATATTGTTTGTAAACTTCTGTTCTGTCGTATAAACAACCTGCGTTTGTGCCATTGTACACTGCGTTTTGCGTTTTAAATTACATTTAAAACATGTGCTTTTGCTTAAATCAAGTATGAAAACAAATTTCATCATGACTAAATCTCAACAAAATTTGCTGAAGTTTGATACTTCATTAGGTAATTACTGTGTTATGTTCTGTACAGCCTAATCCGTTATTAGAGGCCGTGATATCAACATTATAATGCCAATAAAATAAAATGTATCCACATTATTTTTCTAGTTTATGTAATAGTTATTTTAATGACATTAATTGTACAACACTTGTACAATGTCGTACACTTTACAGTGATTCACTGAAATTGAGTTAGACAATCTCGGTAATTTTAGTCATTCAATATAATTATTAGCCCTTTTTAGTCAATCTATAGAATGACCACCCAGTTTAGTAATTCTATAGATTGACAAAAATGTTAGTCATTCTGTAGAATGACTAATTCTAGAGATTGACTATAACATACATTTCGCATTGAGGTGGTATATTTATTTTAAAATATTGATCAATCTACTATTGTGCATTGGTTCCAAGTGTTATTTGTTGCCCTTTACATGTATTATCACTCTATGATAAATTTTTTTTCGCCTGATAGCGCGACATATAGGTGTTACTTTTGGCGGCGTAGCGGCGTCTCTTTAAGTTTGCGCAGCAAATGAACTGAGTAGTTTTCGTGCTTTCATTATGAAACTTTATGGAAGCGTTTGTAGGCACAAAAGGAAGGTCAAGTTCGATTTTCGGCATAACTGATCTTATCGTACTTGAGTTATGCCACTTTTTGTGAAAAGAATAGTGTAAAAAAGACAATAATTTGAGAAGTTCATATGCAATCATTAAGAAACTTCAGGAAAGTGTTAGTAGGCATAAAAGGAAAATCAAGTTCGGCTTTCGGCATAATTTCTCTTATCGTACTTGAGTTATGCCCCTTTAAAAAAAATAGTTTAAAAAATGCTTGTGCAGACAATAACTTGAAAAGCTCATATCCACTCATGTAACGGAAGTGTTAGCAGCCATAAAAGGAAGGCTAAGTTCGGTTTTCAGCATAATTGCTCTTATCGTACTTTAGTTATGCCCCGTCAGGCGACACATCCGACTCGCGGAGTTCTCGTTGGGCTTAGATTTTTCATTAATGTTTTAATCACGCTTATTAATATTTGATACAAATATAAACGCATGTAAACTACTTACGTATATACATTATCTTTTGATAATGCAAGTAGGAACGTGGCACATATCAAGATCACAGTAAGCTGAACACAAATAAAATTGTGTTCAATAGTTTTTGTGCGCGGCTATTATATATTGTACTGAATTTGAAGATTGTACTTGGGATATTGGATGGAGTCGGTAAGAACCAAAACAAGTTGTAGTTGACCAGTTACCGAACATTTCGTTTTTTTTTTTGTAGTCCGTTTAGTCAATGTACTTTTATAGACAAGCACATGAGTTATTAGCATATTCAAAAAGAACATTGCCAATACACAAAAATGCATTCGTATGATAGCATGTTTGTTACATGCATGACATTGTCCATTTGGATATGATTTGCAGTGATTGGAGGTCTTGTATCATTTGACACTAGCGGATTTAGGGGAGGGCGTGCGGCCCCCTAAAACTCCCGGGCCATACATATATGGGCATATATGCAACGGTCAAAACTGGGTAAATAATACTTTTTTTTTTTCGCTCGCTCACTTTGGTAAAATATACTCATTAACTTCAGTAAAACATAACCGACCTAGCCTGCCCCCTACCATTTCTTACGTACAACGTAGTGCCGCCGCAAAAGTAAAGCGAAAGCTGTAATCTAAAGACAATGGGTATGCTGGATTATATACCTTTGTTTGAGGAGGATATTGTTTTCTTGTACGAAGTCATATATAGTATAAGATATCAGATGCAATACGACATTGACACAGGATACCAGTCATACCACATAAAAGAAATTTATACTTCTCGAATAAATATTATTTAAAGCCGAAATTCAAGGCAAATCAATTACAATTGTGATTTTAAACAATTGTGTCTCAATAAATAGTTTAGGTCCCAAAATTCTAAATTCACATACGTTTTGTTCAACGTTTCGCTTAGCAATCACACCAAATGTCATATTGCTTTATGCATTCATAAGTAACATATAACGTGATAAAGTGCGCAGAGCACATTTGAATACAAGATGAACATGACTGTGAACGTGTGAGTTATTGAATGATATTCGCTTCGAAAAGAGACCGTTACACTTCGGTAAATGAATAATACAAATAATTATTGATGCGTGTTTGTTGGAATGTAGTCAGCTAAGGATTGTACATGTTCAAAGATGTTCCTGATATATAACATTGAATGTTAAATACGTATTTAGTGGACAGGCAAAAGGGCAATTGATTTGCCAAAACAGGTGCATGACATACAGATGAATTAACATTTCTTTCGATTTCTTTCGATTATAATACGGTGAAATTTAATTTATTCTATGGAATAAAGTGCATTTGAAGACGACGACGACGATGATGATGATGATAATTATAATAATAATGATTATGATGATGACGATAATGATGATGTGCAAAAAGTTATTATATATCTTTGATTTGAATCTGTAGCTGATCACTGCAGACCCAAATACAACATAAAGGGGTTACATTACTGCACGATCAAAAGTTTAAGCCCCCCCCCCCAAACCGAAATCCTGGAACCGCCCCTGATTTGGTACTGAACACGTCAACTTTGTTTTCTCTTGGAAGTAAGGGGTGAGGTTGTATTTGTTTCGTCTAAGTAAAGTGAATACATGCCGTTGATGTGTGTGCTCGTACTCCATTGAGCGGATCACGGTCATCATGACCATATTGTCATTACGTATTTTAAGTTAGTTTTGTAACTAATCGGAACATTGTCAAGCAATATGTTTACGATTTCTAATATATTTAATATAGACGTAAAATAAAACGTGGGGGCAGTGTTTTTTTTCTATGTATTTGTATGTGATAGTTTTCCAACATTTAACTAAGAACACAAAGTTGTGTGATGATGATCTGACAATCATGAACTTTTGAGTTTTTTTGCCACGAACATTAGTTTTAATGGGACGTAGGACATGGGAAGTAACACTATTTGGTTCAATAGTACGTTTTAGATATAACGCATGCTCACGGGTGTTTGAGATATAACAGATGTGAACGAGGTTTGAGAAATAACATGTGCTGAAAGTGATTTTCTATTATGTATTATCAATGTCGTAAACTCGTTTAAGCATTTACTGAACTTAAAATTTGTATAATAGATTCCATATTTCTCTAATACGAAATCCCGTTGCCGACATTTTTTTTTCTAGAATACGATCTACAAGGAGTTCCCTATTGAAGTGTACCTGCAGTTTCTGCTGCCAAATATTACCACAATGTAAAAGCTTTGCCATCGGAAGAACTTAATTAATTTGTATGTCAAAACGATGTTGGAGTCCACATAAGCTTTCGCACGCATGACCACACCATCTAGTTGCAATGCAAGAGACCTTTTTTGTACTAAGGCCATTCCTACACAATTAGGCTACGGCGGCTATTGGGTGCGTGATACAATGGCCTTGGTAATGAGTTGGCACATCTACTGGATACTTTCAGGCGTTAAGTGCAGAAAATGGAATTCTAGAGAGATCCACTCTGTTGAATACACTACAGCACGCAACATGTCCAAACTGCTTGTTATACAAACAAATAGCAAGTGTGCGAGATTGCGTGTTATCACGTTATGACACGTGATCTCGCAAATGGACATGTAGGTTTGTTTGTTTGGACTTTTCGAGGTTTTTTAACAGAATTTCAGTCATATCACGGCGGTCAGTTAACCTACGCATACCTTTCCTGGGTAAGCTTAGCCGATCTAAGCGGTTTACCAGTACTACATGCACATACTTTGCCAGTAACTGCCAACTGCCATACTTGAATCAGAGGTTGGGGGAGATTGGCCGTACACATTATTTCATGACCAATCCAACACAAGTGGTAGGGCTAGGGTAGAAACTCACGATCCCCAGATTGACAGTCCTGCGCTCTTCCAACGGAGCTAGCCGGGCCCGTGGTAAATACAAATTATATTCATAATGCTATCAGAAATATAACTTCAGATTTGAGTAAAACTTTACGCATTCGTTCTCAACGGTATATCTTTATGAAACATTGAGGCAATACGAATGCAATGTGTAAGTAAAAATAAAACGTCGAAAATATCATTTAAAAGGAATGTAATTGTGTAATCCAAACATGCAGCCCAATAATTCAAGGAAATTTATACTCGTATGAATGTAAAACCTTTTCAACAACATATATGCACAACCAACAATAATCTCAATATATTTTATTAATATTTTAATCAATTTAATAGGAAACCACAAATACATGGGCCTTTATTTAGGTAACCATACATTTTCCAGCACATATCGATATGAATGTATGTATACGTTTTGTTCAGCGTTAGAAAGGTATAGATTTCATTGTATTCACAGTGAAAGATGCTAAACAATAGTCGCTTAGCCTGGCTGGGTACATCTTTCCGATTCAGACATCTCTCTGAATTGTGTAAGCATGGACGTTATTTTGTGAGAAGTTCTGTTAATCAGACAGGGTAGACTATAATATTACTCAACATTTGTATGACGTTCCCGAGGAAGTTGTAAAGTAGCTGGAATTAGTCACGAATTGTCACATTTGCACACAAACCGTGTGTAGTTGTTAACGCAATGCTAGTTCTAATAACGTGCATTCAAATGGCAACAAGGCATCTGAGAAAATATGCCTTTTGATTGTTTAACAGCTCAGACAGCTACGCCAAAAGCTAATGTTGATCATTTTACACATCTGCGACGCAATCTGAATCATTTAATATGTCATAGATATGCTTGTTTATGATCAACTCAAAACAAGCTGAAGACACGTTATAACGAAAATACAGGCCTTTTATTTCTGGCATCACATGTGTTTTTGAAGAGACCGTAGCATGTGTAAGATTTAGCAGATATTTTCGAAAATATATCACTCCCCAACACATCTTAGATTTTATCATGTGCAAAAAATATAATGGCAAAACACAATTCTCTCTTATAGACTACCACACCCACCTTGTATATGTTGTTTCATAACATAATATCACAAGACGGTGGTTTTTGTTGTGTTTATACGCACGTTGTTGTTCAAAATATGTGTACCATGTTGTATTATATCTATAAAACAATAAAATAGAAAATATCAACATTTAGCACACTCGGGGCCAGTTCCAGACACTTGATGAACTAGTGTTCTGGAAAGCGTAGTAGAATCATGATAACAACTATCTCGTCCATTGCAACTGCTGTAAATAATGACATCTGTTAGGTACTTGGTCATGTCTGCTCTCAAAACGTCATGTTTTTCGATAAAAACGCAGTTTATGTAGCAAACTTTATTGTATATGCTGCGCTATAATGACAGCGAGTGTATATATAGTGTGCTTATAAGCGTTGCTATTTATTTCAAATATAGATTATATGGTATACTGCACACCTACACGTAAATTACGGTTTTTGTTGAATATTTGTTTATTCTTTGTATGCTATTCTTGTATTTAACATGTGTGACAATAAACGTGTATTTTAATATATTGTTTTTATTCATAATACAATTTGTTTTTGTTGGTTGGACATTTAGTACTAAAACTAAAAATGTGTGTGTGCTGTAAATGTAGTGGAAACGTGATACATGAAAAATCAACGGGCATTACTAAGACACTGAGTTTATTTATAAACACAAAAACACAACGGAAAGACACATCTGTTTCAAAGTAATTGATACCAACTTGTCAACGAAGTTCCTATAGATTGCTCACAATTCCTGCTCTCATGCCAATCTTCGAATCCAATTTGATTCCTGACATTTTGCGCCTGCAGACATGAATGTCACTAGACTGGAGCGAAGACTTAATTAAATAGAAAACAATTTACTAAAACCACATCTTTGTACTAGAGATCTTAACTTTTCAAAAAAGCATTAAGAACTCTAAAATTTCTGGTGAAACTGCTCTATTTATACAGCTCTAACAGTATTTATACGGCACTGTTTCTCTAAGAACAGTCTATTACAAAGATTCTGATTGGTCAGGACTAATATTATAAACTTTCACGGATTCTGATTGGTTAAAATAATAAAATCTAAAACACAATTATCAAAAACAACATTATGATTTAACATCATCATAAAAAAACAACATATCTAATAAAACGACAATCCCTAAAGTCACCAAACTAAACCAATAATCAATATATAAAAGAAAAGCATTCACTGCAGACTAGGCTTATCAGCAGTTATCTAATTTAGATAGTTGGTATGGAGTCTGATGGACAAGTTGATTACTCGATGGTTGGCTGTTACCACAAAACAGAATAGCAAGATGAAATGAAATTCGATCATAACCACGCTGTAAAATATAGTATACGAGTCGCACTATGACACACATTCGAGCATGGAATCGCGGAATCGAAAGCTGCATTTATCAACAGAAATATTATCGTAGAATTGCAAAATGGTGAGGCATCCGCCTGCACCAAATATAATGTAAACAATGAGTTCTACGTATTCTGATTGACTGTCTAACATCACGTGATAAAACACTTGTATACGATTGGATATTGACTACTGAGTTAAGGTTAACTTGCACTAAGCAATTAACGTGAACAATGACATACACATTTTTACGTGTTCATAAAGTATTATATACGAGTCGTACTATGATACACATGCGAGGATCGTATTTCACTGAACGTAATGCGTGTTGGAGTTACATCATTCGAACTTAATACGAACTTCTTGTGGTCCAGAATGATCAATGTGTTCTTGTAATAAAATCGCTCAATTGACCGTTGGTCACTTAAGGATCTTGGGAAAAAGGATTGGAATACAGACTGAAATAAATACACACAAATAAAATGTCAACAGATACGGACCCTCTTGAGTCCATAATGCCTTCTGTTTCTGACAAAATGACAAAGCGTTCTTGTAGACATTGTGTTTGTTAGCATACATCATTAATTATTTAACAATATTATGTCTCCGGATAAAAATTAGGGCACCGTTGTTTTTTTTTAATAATTGCATGTTAATATAAAGATTAATATATTCCTTACATATTGGCAACGTTAATCTCATACAGATATCTGATGGAATACAATGATATTCAAATCAAAAGATAAATCGCTGAAACATAAGAAAGCGTCAGTGTAAGTTCGTAAGCATTATGCGACAGACTACTTGGTTGAAAATATACCATTACACGAACAAGAATTACATTGACGAATTCTTAAAAATAGTACAACTATTTCTTTATGCCGATGATCCGCATACATTTGTACAAGAAAAGAAGATGACGTAAGCGAGAGAATTGTACAAACGTAAAGGCAATGTAAACATTATATAAAATGTCTTCCAATGTAATATCATGGATGAACATATCGCGTAGTAAACTAGTTCTTTGATCTGAAAATCATTTGATATGCACAAATATACACGGAAATACACGTCAATACAACTGTTAATCAATCTCTTGCACATCGGATACATTTCATTCACCCCTGTAGTTGGCTCGGAAAGAAGTCCCATGCAATTCACATGGTTTTACTCACATGATCATAACTTTTAAACAAATTTGGTGACCTAGTTTTCCGTAAAAGAAATGTATGACCTGTGTATGAGTTTTGCATAGAGAAATCCTGTCATTGTGGTCAGTGAAGTTTTCAATTTCGAGGGTCGTTTAAACCTATACTAGTGTGGTATCAAGATTGAATGAAGGCATTAATTAATTTGGTTCAACAAATTAAATAAACATAGGTTGTTTTAACAAAGCAACATGTCTTTTACTGTGCAAATTTACTTATAAGTGGTCAAAAACTGACCATTTAGTGTTTTTGTGTTTGTGAATTTTGAATGCATTATATATTTCAAACTTAAAATACCGTGCAAAAGCCCTTAAAATGACTTGTTTAGGTTTTGACAATTGGTATTAATGTCAGAAGTACAGTTATTCATGAAAAGCATGGAACATGTGCAAATTACCACTGTGTTTACATAAATTATGCGAACTGATTCCATCTGCGTAAATGGATGGGCATGAAAATAGTTCCAATGATAGGAATCAAAATTAGCTAAAAAATCATATTTATGATAATTTAAAAACCATTTATTCTTTTTTTTCTATGCATGTGGTCCTTAAAATCACCTTGAATGTGCGTTAAATACATTTTTTTCCGTTTTGACAAGATTCTTGTCATTGAGCAGGTAGCAGATGTGTATGGTGAAAGCAACGAACGACAACTGTGCTAGAAGATTGCTATATATTGGAGTTCGATACTTTTAGTTCCTCCATTGCTGGAGAGCATAACATATTTACAATCAAAGCGATGAACGCTGAAAGACTGCGGCTTGGTATATTAAGTTTAAGGTCACGACAAGATATTAATTATAGAATATTAACATATTTTCAAATAAGAACACTACCGGTAGTTCTTCATAAATACTGTTTCAAACTGATGTATTCTATGGATTAAAGGTTGCTCACATTTTACGTTTTTTTAACATTTCATCTAAAATCATAAAAAGGCATAAAACAAAATAATGTAAATAAAAATTGTCTTCGATGCTATTTATAAACGTTCAAACAAAGCGTAGATATAGGACTCGTTTGTGGGACGCGTATGTGACTACTGGTATGCTTAAAAGACTGAGGTAAATGCGCTACTCTCTGTACTGGTACTTGGCTAAAATTTTATTCCAAAATTCCTATATTTATATTTAAAAGGTGCCGCGGTCAATACCAGTGAATAAAACAGACAAAATAATGTAAATAACATTTGTCTTAGATGCCATTTATAAACGTTGAAACAAAGCGTTGATATAGGACTCGTTTGTGGGACGCGTATGTGACTGCAAGTATGCTTAAAGACCGAGGTAAACAGCTGACAGCAAGGAATTGTTTAGCGGTTCTGATTGGCCGTGTGATCAGTGATCTCCCGTACTCCACTGTATTTAGAGCAGTGAAGCAGGGGAGGTCACTGTGCAATTTGATACTTGCTTTTGATTTGTGCTATTTAAGACTCCGGCTATCGCCGCAGTCTAAAAACAACATGAACGTCATATGAGCATTAGTACGTACACAACATAACAACAAAAAGGAACAGAACAACACACAAATAAAGGTATCGGTCGAAAAAAACTTAGAGTTTACTATATTATGATACGGTTTATATAATTATCTAGTTCGATGTACTTTAATAGTGTATGAACATTCATCGTAATAGTCAGTTTGAACATGAATAGATTCGTTTCATATCTATTGGTATGTACATATACTTATTTTACAGAAAACAGTAATATATTGTTTCGCTTGCATGCTTACATTATTATCATTATTAACATATTTCAAGATAGTTACCATTTTTAAGTTTCATGGTCCTAATGTTGACTTTATTTCTTTGAAAAGGTGTTTTGAATATATATACATAATTTTGAGCATTGTTGATGGTAAAATCGGGAACAGAAGATTACTTTAAATCAAAAATCACATTCAGAATCGCTTTCTAACCTAGCGGCTTTCATTTGGATTTTTTTTCCAAACATTGATATTCCGACTAAGTTTTTGTCTATAATAATATGTTGCCATAAGACAAAAATGCAGAATAATCTACTTTGAATCACACGTTAAAGACGATTCCACGCATTAAAGGTGACCACTTGTATCTTGGACTTTTTAATGTACACATTAGTTTTGTATAAACACAGAAAATAATGTCTGAATATAATCTTTAAAAATGTTTAGCTGTGAATTTGCCTAGTGTGTTTACGATTCACACATAAGAAAATCATCTTATTCTTAGAATGAAATGCTCTATCACTGTCCAATTTTCCTCTTTAGGTTAGTAATTTGGCAAACGAAGCATTGCGTGATCTCTGCAGAGAAGTTTTAAGATTTTGAAGAAATGATATCCGATTGGTACCTTTAATTTAGAAAGAATTTACAGTGATTTAGGAAATCGTTTGTACAGGTTGCATTTCAGCAATGTTCGCCTAAAGTTTTCACATTCGAACACATTACGAGTTTTTCAAATCACTTATATAAATATATTACGCATGTATAAAATTTTGATCTTGTTCTTGTAAACTCTTTTTCTTAGTACTGATAGTAAGTTTTATTATAGTTTCCGCCAAAAATTTTCATGTGTGAAACTGACAAACTGGAAATGAAAAGATTGTATATCAAGACAATCATTGAAGATAGAAAGCTAATTTTTTTTTTTTTAAATCATAATGAATGTTGAAAACGAAAGATGCAAAATATACTGACTTTTAGACACCAAAATACACCAACATTCAGACATTTTTCAGGTTTTCAATCTGTTGATCGAACCCGTTACATGCTGATTTCAAGCAAACGTTGCAACCGATGAAAGACTGAAGAATACTATCACTTCCGTTAGAGTTTCCCTATTTTTAACACAGTATAACACACAACTGACGTAAACAAATTAGTTTTGACATCCTGTTTTGTTCATTTATTGCCAAAGCGAACAAAACGATAAAATTAAGATTTCTTATTTGCACAATTCACATAAAGAAAAGGCACAGAACGGTCACTTTTATACTGAAAACTATATTCAATTGGAATGACAACACAAAATATGCTTCCTGAATAACACTTTACAACTAAGAGCTATACACACAATGCCAAGAAGAAACGCAGTTTGGATGCAAGACTTCGTGGACTATTCCTAGAACGATTCAATCGTAATTACAGAAATAAATATTTACATTTGTAATTGAATTGGGAATACATTACTGACGTCCAACATGTTACCATTGTAAGTACGTATGAATCAAAATTCTTTACACACTCTTTGTTATAAAAATATCGATTTAAAATGATGATTAATATATTTGGGGAAAGGAGTTTGATAACACATGTCGCAAATGTATTTAAAAAAACTTACTTGTTATATGGGCAAGTCATGATAAATTTAACAAATACAAAATCACTACAGCACACTCAAAACAAATAACACAACTGTTTATATAAATGTCTGCGATGATTATCAAGATAATGAGTTTTGATCTGAAAGAAATCCGACAATGTCTTATTGTGATCTGCTTCCTGCTAATACCAGCAATCTTTGACATCCACTATATGGATGTATGATTTATGTGAATCACATACAGAACCGTGGTGGATACGTGTTGAAATGTAACATTGCTGTCAGGCCTACGCCCGACGCTGTTTGCTTAACTGTTCTTTAATATAGGTTGTGTATTGAAAACCAAAACGACAATTAATTAACAGGCATTTGTACCTTATATAGAGGTGATGCAACTATACTGACGTAACGTTTTTCACTAAAATTACAACTGTGACAGTCAGTTGAAAGAACATACAGACGAAGCTCAGACAAATCAAATCTATTTCCAGAGCACGAGTGTTATTTTTTCCAACGTTGTGTTATCTAAGAAGATAACTGACTGCAGCGTTGCTGTTATTCCATCTTAAACAGATGAATTGCGAACAAAAGCAATCTACCTCAGGTTATTAGATTGCCCTGGGTTGTCCATCATTTAATCGAAGTGAGCAGTCAATAAGGTCTTTTTCAAGATGGTAGATTTACACAATTTACCGTCATTTTAATATTCCTAAACGTTATGACAAAGCAAACACTACATTCTCCAGAGTTACCTTTAATGGTTAGAATTCGTTACTAGATTATAGTAAAATGATAGATAAATTACACTAATATAAAACAGCTATAAATATTTTTTTTTCAAATAACTGAATGGTGTTGTTTGTGATGTTATGTGTGTGTTTATGTTTATTTGAAACAAATATTGGCTCATTGGAAAAGGATAAGATATTAATTTGTTGTGGAAACATATGGAACTTCCAGATTCCAAAATCGTATTAATGTTTTATGTCGTTTTGTTAAGTTTTATAACCAAGGATCTTAACCGAAATAAGCATTCGGGTTTTCATGGGTCATCTTATGTTACTACACACGTTAACAGAAACGTCTTTAATTATAGTTCTATTTCTTTTGAATCTAATCAAACAAATATTACTGCATATTGCTTCTAGATCGTAGATGTAGCAAAATAAATACGATGCGAGTAAATGACTTTCATGTGTTATGATCATTGTCTTTGAATGGAGCCCTTTACATGCTCATGACAGCTTTATAAAATACAAGTTTTTTACCAGTGTTCTAAATTTCAAATGCGAATGTAAAACCTTAACAGTTTCTATAAAAAATTGGGAAATGATAACATAGGGTCAAAACACGCATATATGATAGTGCTTATATTCGTTTCAACCACTGCTTGAAAATATTGGTTCTTACAACTTATTTCAGAAGAAAATATTCAGCAAATGTTTTCATTTGTTCTAAAGCATGCCTTTCAAATTCTTATTTCGTCTTTCCGTATATCGGCTCTATAGCCCGGGTTTTCAATGTGACAACGCGCGATCGATTAAACACGATAACAAGCATATGTTTGTTGGTATTTGAAAGGTGAAAAGTAGTTGAAAATTAATGGCTTGCAGTATATCTTGCAACTTGGACCAGTTGTCTATTCCAAATAACGTTTTAATCAGAAGCTCATTTCTGCTTATTCTTGTGTGTCAAGTCAAATAACTCGTATGATATTATTTCTTTGTTATAAATGTTTAATAGCAAGATGGTAATTGTGAACAGCAAGTGCTATTACAAGCTGCTCATATCCAATTGTGAATGTAATTAAAAACGTAAACAAATCGTTAATGAAATTCCTCGGATATTTGATTGACCTATTATGCAACACAAATGTCATACTTGTGTCAGCTAAATCAATAGTGAATAAGCTTTTTTTATTTTTTATAAATACTTTCTTAATAAGACTGTGGTTTTAATAGTTATGTGAGTTAAACCATGAAATAGTTCTTAACCTAAACTACAGACACAGTGAACTGGTGCAAACGTTCTTAGACATTTATTCTAATGAGAAAATATTAGATGTCAGGAACTTCTCTTATTTGCCGGAAGCCGATGGACAACAAGACAATTAAAGGATGATTTGTGCCTGATGCAAAAAACCCAGAATCGTGTAGCGAATCTCGTCAAGGAACTGGGGAAACATGTGCATATATTCCTCTCACATCGGCAAAAATTGCCGTTGGGTTTCGCCTAGACTCTAAACATAATCCTTACTCTACCACATCCAGTTATTTTGTTGTTCAGACTTATTGGCCGTGTAAGTATGCTGGTTGCTAAAATATATTACAACCCCGTTTTATAGTTGTCTTCTGGAAAACTCCAATCGATAACCGACACTATAATCAGCAATATGATAGCGAAAAATATATGTAATATTACCGTCCAAGTAAGTTTTATATTTTGTCATTCACTGATTAAAGAAAGTCCATTTTCAAAATACACTAATACATGTTACTAAACTGTGAAACAAATAATAATAATAATAATAATAATAATATTATTATTATTAATAATATTAATAATAATAGTAATTTTGCGATTTCTGATCACGTATCCTAATGTGTCCCTATTCCGAGGACATAAGAAACAAATCAATAATAACTTTTCGTAATGAATTAATACTAATTTATCTATCAACTACAATAAATTGTTTTGTGCTTTTATCACGCAAACATGACCAACAACTGGAAAATGTGTTTGCCAGTATTCTCAATCCGCAAACTTGAATTTGTTACGAATTCCGATGACAAACTATAACAACATGACATATATTTGTCTGACAGTTTTTCAGTAATACTTCATATATATATTATCCATTCATGAATTGTAAAAATTGCTGACACTTTTAACTAGAGCTTTCTCTAGTATTTTTTCTCAAATTTCGGAATAATGACAGACACCATGTCGGAACTTACAGACAATGTAGCTATTGTGTATGTCCATGTAAAATGACATAAGTTTACATATTTTTCGAATATTTTCTCTTACACGTCTTCAATCGCAACAAAAAAAACTAAAATCATACACCAAAGAGAAATGATTATATAAAACAAAAGGTTATCGTAATGTGGACCTCACTCCGAATTAGGACCTTTTAGAATACAAACGATTTCAGGAGACATACCACAACAACATCGCTTGTAAACAAAAAGTTTATATAAGACAACATGTTTGCTTAGCAGCATAGTGAAATATATTCTGAAAACGGATTTCAAGAAATTCGTGTTTGTAGATGTATCCGAAGAATGACCTACATGAATCCTCGTTATTTTACTAATCACAAATATATTTGAAACATGCTACGTGCATTTAAAAATGCCGGATTAATTCATTTTTTCATAATATAATCTTGGGACATAATAACCTTGCGACTCCTTGCTTCACTGACAAAGTCTCACACTTTAGAATTTTAGCAAAGCGACACAAAATGTATATTTCATTTACATGGTATATTGTTTTAAGCCCGAATTAGCTTCTTGGAAGTTCGTGATTTTCTAGTTGAAAGCTTCTCATTCTAATCAAATTAGACCGCAGTATTTCTTTAATGAGTATCAAAAGGACAGTTTTACTATTGTTTCGTAAGTGCCCAGTGTTAAATAAAATATGACATGGTCTATTTTTATTTGCCCGCAAC
This sequence comes from Congeria kusceri, assembly GCA_027627225.1. Lineage (NCBI taxonomy): Eukaryota > Metazoa > Mollusca > Bivalvia > Myida > Dreissenidae > Congeria > Congeria kusceri. Next base: position 14,577,404 of record CM051025.1, on the reverse strand, counting down.
ATAGATTGTACGTTTGCTCGCCTCTATTTTTCGGATTTGTAATGTACACCTTTAACTATCGTTTATAATAAGATACAATAATAATTATTGCTATGACTTACATGTATAAGATTATTGTCGCTTGACAACTGACAAATATACGAACATCTCTTACCCGCAACCATCACATAGATATAATTGGATCCAAACCCATTCCTGAGATATGTTTATATAAATAACAAGAACACGATACTAGAATGTACACCATAAGTTACACTTGTTTTAATATTGGTGAACTATTTTAAACATTTGTAATACAAGTAGTGTAATTTAAACGCATGCCATCACAAACACTATTATTCGAATAATTGGCAGAATGTATGTATGCATCACATCTAAATTTAGGTTGGTATATTACTGAATACAGATGTAGTTAGATATAGTTTTTATCTTACATACTACATTGTTTACAAAATAACAATGCTTTATAAAAATATCACTTATAATGACACAATTGTTTAATTATATATCAACATTATGGAACGTCGTCAAAATGCAAACACCGATGCTATGGATTTCCAATAAAGATCCACACGCTCTCTTTAACTAGTTATCGAGCTCTGGAATACGTTGATGTGTCAATAATATTACGTGTTATTCGATAAATTGTGCATAGGGTGCTCTTTTTCTTTCGCTAATTCCCGAAATGGGTGATTTTACTAGCATATTGAAGCAATTGAAATACGTCAGACTTTTCACGCCCGATTTACGAACATTAATCTAGCACATGTCATCAGACGCAAAATATATACGAACTAAAACGATATATTAATGCATGAGAATATAATCATATTACATCTTGTTTATGTTGAATATTTAATTATCTGTAGCCAACTGTATACAAATGGATTACTTCAGCCTATCCAAAAGATATCCAGTGGAAAAGTGTATCCATTTCTGGATAATATATCCAGAGTGGTTATCTTCTTGTATAAAGCTGAACACCGGTTTGGATAAAAAAATATCCAGTTTGGCTATATTTATCCAAACCAAAATATCCCACAATGCATTATCCAACATGGTTTCGTTATCAGTCAATATATATCTATAATGAAACTGATGTACATGTATTGAAATTTAGGGAATAAGATACGAAAAATTGATACATTTTAGTCATAGATAAATATTTGTTATTGGTCAAAGAATCTTTTATTAAATCTTATTTTCATTTTACATGAACGTTAACGGTTAAAATTAGATCTTTAGATCTAGTATAGATAATTAACTAATTAACGAGAAAATAATTAAATTTTTATTTCGCTCAATGGTGTTCCTTTAAGTAACAAGTAAGCAATTCATGTACCAAGATACAATCAATAACATGTACACGTCACGTCATAATTTACGTCAACACGATCGAAAATCAAATGGAGTTTCAAGCAGAACACATGGATATTTAAGCCATTTAAACTAAGAGTGGAAGTTCAATGAAATGAAAATATGAACACTTGAAAAATAATGTTCATGTGAACATGGATTAAAAATTTGAAAATATCAAAAGCAGTCGATTTTGTTCGTCAATGGCACATTTGGCTGCTTGACAAACAGCAACAACGTCAAGGTAAGCTGAGTTTACTTTATAGTTACTGAACTTTAGACATTTTTATACAGTTGTATGTTATAATCATTTGATTCCCAAATTTAAAAACGAAAATATATGCCATTTATCAAGCCAAATCACTTTGAATAAAAATAACCGAACTCGGCAAGGTTAGTTAAATTGTATTCAAACGTTTTCCAAAGCGTGCACATATTCGGATATTTTCCGAACAATCGCTATCCAAAAAAGTTTATCAAACCAAGGAAATAAACGAAAGTTATCCGCTAGATATGATATGTCGAGTTTTATACAATTGGCTTCAGATGCATATCAGGATGTCAGTAAATATACTTACAATTATCTCTTATCCTCGGTAACCCAGTGTTTATTCATTAGGTATACTACATTATAGAGTGTAACGCAATATAACACTTTGTGTATTCGACGATGTTCGGAACTGAGCTAGTGTTTATACATGTACATGGTCTTGCTTTATATATCTTTTGGCACACGGATTACGTTTTGCAAAATGCATTCCACAGCATTCAGTGATTTTCCTCACTACTTTGGGAATGGTACAGGTACCGGTCAAATAGGGAAAATTACCTTCGTTTTCAACCAAATTGGGATTTTTATCACTTTCAGCAAAGACTGCCAAACAGAACTCTAAGTTACAATAAATCAACTCTAAAACATGTTTTCCTTAATTCTTTCACATGCACTTCTGTTTCCAGGAGGTAAAATGAACTTAAAGATATATTAATACATATAGTGAATCTTTTTGGGATCGTTTTGGATTATTTACCCAGACATTTGGGAATCTTTTAACTTCAAATTGGGAAAAAATTATGTAAATTGGATTGGGAAGGTACCTTTCAAGGATACCTAGTTTATGTAGAGAAAAAACGCTGGTATTCAACAGAATACCATTGTAAATTGTAATTGATTGACGCTATAGGGAAAAAAATAAGTTGGCAACTTCACGCACCTAATCATCTTTAAAGGACTCTTAATTCTAATGTTGATCACTACATGCAATACATTACTGCATATCTTCACACATTTACATATATGCATGTCTCTCTAATGTTTATCGCGAGGGTTATTGAATAATTACTTTATGTACGGTAACAGTAAAACAATATATTTCACATATAAATAACAATTTTAAACAAGTTCGATATGATATGATTATATGATTGACTTCACAGATGTACACTCGTGGCTAAGTTTATTTGTGCAGTCATCACTGACGTAAATGAAGTATGCAGTGTAAAAAGCATGAACAGCTAAGATAAGCTAACTATTATAGGCTACTACAGAACACTAATGGCCGGTATTTGTACACCGTTCTTAAACAAGCCGAGATTACGACAATCCGCGGTTTAATGAATCCGAGCTTAATCGCGCGATTGTCCGCGATTAGCACGGGTTTCTGTAACATTTTCAATCCTCCGATCGTTTAAATCGAGCCGTCAATCCACGGATTTTTCTATCCTGTGTTAATCAGCGGAAAGCAATCTGTATGTATACACGTTGATGTACACCGTTCGTGTTGTAGGTTATAATGCCTCGATCTAAAGGTACAACTTTTGCTGGGCTAGAAGATGAGATGCTAATTGCATTAGTTGAAAAACATAAACAAATATATATATAATAGAAATAAAGAAAGCAACGCAAAGCGAAAATGGTAAATTGAAGGAAGAAACATGGAAGAAAATGGAACAAGAATTTAATTCAAGGTAAATACTTTATTTTACATTTTGTCTTAGCTATAATTATCTTAATTGTATTTTTCCGAAATTTTTTAATAAAACTTTCACCTATTCATACATACTATTGCAGTTACTGAATACAATGGTTGGTCACCTATTGTTTAAATACGTGAACTAAAGTAGATGAAACAACTTCCATGTATTTGCTTTTGACAGTTAAACGTGCTTCTTTTTCTTGAGAATTTCTCTTTATAAATTCTAGCTTATATTTATATTTATTGTAGTTACGGTGTTTCACAGCGAACATTACAACAGCTAAAAAACTGCTGGAAAAACTTCAAGGCCGGCAATATGAAGGCATTTACAACCGAACGGAAAGAGAAGGTACAATGATTTTTTTTTTTTTTGCTTACCTAAGGAACAAGTTCTCAAGGATGAACTTATGTTGTCAGTCGCCGTTGTTTTTGTTTTATGGCTAAACTTAGAAGTCTTTTTTTTCCTGAAAGCACTTGCTATATTTCTATATAATAACATAGAAATGTTACTTAGGAAACTAACTACCACATCCACATAAAATTCGGAACCCATTTGTATGAATAAACCATTGAACGAATTTGAAAGTAAAATGTTACTTTGGAAACTCTTTACCACATCCATTCAAATAATTTTTAATCGCTACAAACATGTTAGTTGACGTCCGTCGTCAACATTTTAGCTCGAATACACTTTTAACTTAAAACAAGCCATTATGATTCGTTATATTCAATTAAGCGAATTAATACCATTTTGACCCTCTTAATTATCATGTTACATTTATAAACTGGTTGCAAACTGTATGTACATTGTACATCAACTTAAACGGTTGCGTTTTTATACAATCTTTGATCCAATCATATCTTCAACCATACTTACATTTTTTTTACATTTACTAATTTGTGTTTAAACGTTATATAGTTGTAACCAGAGCAAAGCGGTTTTTGTTTTAAAAACTTTTTTAAAAAGGCATTATTGAAATATGTCACTATACTTTTTGTCTGTATAAACTTTTATTGTCATGTTTGTAAAAACGCAGGCGAAAACGGGAGGCGGTCCCAACCAGATAGTAGGAACGCTGATGGAGAGCGAGCTGACGGGGTGTTCACGCGGGTTAAAGGGGTAGTACCCTCCCAAATTGATAGCCTGATTAACCCCTTTGATGACGATGCTGATTTCCATGAAGACGAAGTAAGTTCCATGTCGATGATTCATATTTTTTGTCCATCAATTAAAATATATCACAAAGCATAAACAACAATAGGACACATACCTGCTAACGTGTACTATACGTGTAGTTTATTGCTGAGCAGGTTGTGTAAAATTAATACGTATTTATTTTTGCTTATATTCCATTTCATTTCGAAATTGTATTTCAAACTAAATACAAAAATAAAATACGCACATTTCGTTTTTTAATTTATAATGTAATATGCCAAGTACCAGAACAAATTTGTCAGACGAATATTTTGTTACGAAAATTATGAAACTAGCAATTTTTAGAATATATAAACATTGAAAAGGTAAACGTTTATAATTTGTTGCTCTGTATGTTTGGCATTCAGTTAAATAGTTTATATACATATATACAGAACAACAATACATTCAACGAGGACGTATTGTCAAATGACGACGATGCACAGGAGATGGAATCGGGGGCATGTTGTGGCCCTGACGATTTGATCGCCGTCGAAAGACCCGCGGCCCCAGACAACCAAGCGTCAAACGATTACCAGTCAAAATCTCCAAACGTGAATGCCGAAACATCGACGAAACGATCCATGGTTACCTTAAAACGCAAGAGAGACGATGTTATTAAGGAAACTTACAAAGTAAAACTTAAAAACATGGAACAAAAACATAAGGCAATAATGCAAATTTTAGAAAAAGAGGAAGAACGTAATGCTGAATTATTTGTGTTAAAAAAAGATTTATTAAAAGCGTCTAAACGTAGTTTAGATCACAAATGCACGTGTACAAATGACGTAGAGCTAATTGACGCAGTGGAAAATGTCGATAAGGTAGAACAAAGTAATATTTGGAACCCATTTGTATGAATAAACCATTGAACGAATTTAAAATTAAAATGGTTTTACGAACCTACATCAACTTGTTGATGATACTATTCCGTAATGCCTATCCGCCCTCACTCCTGTTGACTGGTGCAGCGGGCACTTCAGGCAGATCATCTATGATGACGTCATCGTCAGGCAACGGTTCGCTCATATCTCTGGCGATGTTGTGTAGCACAGTACACGCGACTATTACAACTAACGAAGTCCGCATTTTGATGCGCAGCTGATTTCTATATTGTTATACAACATTTTTAGAAAATATACATACTGCAACAACGTAAATGTCAATCCAAACCTGAATTATGCTCACTCCAAGGTGTATAATGGTACATATACTTTCAGTCCGAAAGTGATTGGTTTGCTTTATTGTGCAAACGAAAGCAATGAACACAATAGAAATTTTTTAAATAATACTCAGCGGTAGATATTCAACAACATGTTAAATAATAAATTTCTACATGACACCTTGAACAGTCGGATATCTGTTATAGGTATTTTGCATTTTCGAAGTTACGCACAAATTTGAATTATGTGCGTAAATGTACATCCTGTTCGAGTTCCTATGCGTATCGTGTGGATTTCCGTGCGTAAATTACGCATGTACGCGCCTTATTTGGTCGTCTGTTGCCAATCATTTACGTTATGTTTAAATCGTAATTATGTAAAGCCTGTAATACTTTAAAACGTACCTAAGACGTGGAAATTGTCGTTTCCAAATGCCAAAGAGATTCTCAATACGGACATGCATTGTTGTTAGGTTGCGATTCAATATCTCTTCCGCTCTAAAATAGAAGCTACTTAAACTTACACAAAAAACAATAAATATATACTAAAAACTGAAACAACAACAAATAAAGATGACTGTGCATGGTTTAAGAGTTTCAATCACAATTAAAAAAAATAAAATTAAACCTCGAAACTGGTCGTAGAAGCGGTGTTAACAGGTAATGCCGTAACGGATATCCGTTGTCTCCCAGTAGAATGCCAGCACGTTCGAAATTAGCTGACATTTCGCTATTGTCAAATATCCGCGAGTCGTGTGCACTTTCGGGCCACCTAGCTATTATGGTGGTACACCTGTCAAATAGAAAATTTTATGACAATAATAACATCATTAAATGCAAAATAAGTACGTTTCAATAGATGTAATAATGAAATGGTTTTCAGTATAAACATTGTATGCTTATAAAATCCTTTAAAGCTTCTACTGCACAGTTCGATAAAAATATGTTTGAAATACATTCTTAATATTTATTTAAAATTGATAAATACTCTGATCACAATAACCTTATACGATTGCATTTATAATAATAATAATAATAATAATAATAATAATAATTAACAGCTCCGCGTCTTCACCACCAAGACTTAAAATGGATATGTGGGTGCAATCTATGGCACCAACAACGCCAGGAATATGTCCAAGCACCATACAATCTTGCTGGACACGGGCTGCGGCAGCTCCAGTAGGGAAGCGAATGTACCCCCTTTGACGTGCTATGCATTCATCCACTATCCGTATGATCCTACTTACGGATGCGACGTGAATGCCAACTGAATCGCCGACTAGTGAGGAAACCGCCAGTTGCCAGAAAGCTCAGAAACACCAATATTTGCACAATGGGCTGAATGGTTTCTATCCGGTTGCGTCTTCAAAATGAGGCTTTGGTGAAGCTGTAACGTCAACGTTTCTACTGTACGTTTAGTAAAACGGAATCGTTGCACAAAATCGACGTCATCATACTCATTGAGAGGGTTCAGTCTAAGCCGAACTATTCGGTATCGACGTTCTTCTTCCTCCTCAAAGTCATCGTCCCCACCCAGGTGGATATAGTTAACAACACGTAACGTATCCATATTGCAAATACAACGCCCTCAATCCTAGCCGGAACCAGGATTCATCAATCTCGGATTAGACCCAAATATCTTACAAATACCCGTTTAAACACTCCAGGCTTGACAAACCGGTTGCTGTAAAAACCGGTATCCTAAACAATCTAGGATTACTATCGCTGGAAATAACCGATATCCTCGGATAATTATTATCCGAGGATTTCGAGGTGTACAAATACCGGACATAATGTTCTTAACTAAACTGCAAATATTCTGGATAAGAACAATTGAAAACTACGATATTTTTTCAAAACTGTGCCGAACACTAAGCATATATTATTTATATTCGTAATTATGTGACTGTTCAATACAAGACACAAATTGCGTTTTTCATACATAGAGACTGCATTTTTTCATCCAACTTTCACCGTATCTGTAGGACCATTAGATCTCAGCAAAAGCCTCAAATGGGGGCAGATCAGGCCTCACACACTGCAGTTATTGCCACTTAATTGTGAAAATAGATGCGTTAGTGGACTTAATGCAGGGTAGATACTTCTTTTTTTTTCACCCAATCTGGACAACACTTGCACAATTTGTCTATGGCGAAACTATCTCTGGTGAAATCGAATATAGGAAGGGTACATTGTACTACACTCCACACCTCAGAACAAGATGGCAAACATGGCATTACATTTCCACAGCCATCGCCATTATCTTTCTGAACTTGAGCATTAACAATATTCCTCCATACCATGACCAGGAGTTTTATGCTTGTTTTTTTTAATAAGCATGGGCAAGCCAAGTAGCTAAAGAAATATAGCTAGACAAAATGATTAAAGGACAATAAGGTGCCGTACATTTCCAACTTTTGTTAAAGCTTTTCACAACAGTAAGAAATTCATCTTTGCCACAACTCAAGGGAGCCCTTTGGGCCATCATGGCCCTCTTGTGTTTTTATATGTAACACACACTATTTCTACTGACAAATGCTTTTCCATGCGTCTTACACAGGTGCAATGTGCGAACAACTATTGAAGCCTATTGTTCTTCCTTGCATCTCGTGGTCCGTTGTGATCAATGATCTGAGATTAGAGGCATTATTGGACACAATGCGTGTATGTAGTATTGTACAACTTTCATTTCATGTTTTTTTCTGTATCCGATAGAGTTTACAATCAAAGTCTATATCCGTATATTTATTTTACAGGTGAAAGCTTTACGTTTCAATTAAATGAAATTTGGTGGCACGTTTGTATCTGAAATCTATAAAACTGATAATGTTATTTCATAACCGGTATGTTTCATAAATCCCAAGTGTGCAATAAAATATGACATAACCCAGGTTTATTTGTCCGACTCATATATTTTGCTCGCCTACTAAGTTTTCCGGACCAATACGTTGCAACTTGTACTGTTGATAAGAATATTATATTTCCTCTAGCTTATGCAAAGGTTGTCGTTTAACAAATGATGAATGTGCGAACATCTTTTGTGACCAACTGAGTGTTTCCTCTTTACCAAATATTCTTTGTTGATATCAGACAGACAGATAAGAAAGTTTTATTTAATACCGTATGTGGCTGTCCGGTTGGTTATATGATGTAAAGATTTTCTTGCCCTCTCACTGATTTTATTAAAAATAAGTTTAACATGTAACAATTAATTTACAACATAGACATAAGAAATTATAAGTTCATATGTTAAATACAAACGTTATTATAGGCACTCCGCCTACGAAAAATGCTTCAAAGGGGGCAACTACTGTTAGAAATTTGAGAATTATGTATGGCTACTGGCAAATAAGAAATGCTAAAATAATGTACACATGTACATGAAAAAAGGGGATTACGCATTCGAAGAAAAAATCACTATGAAATTTAGTTACTGTTTGTTTGGCCCTTTTCTTGTTTACACTTTTACCGTCAGTTTGGATGGTATCCTATGCACATGCATTTTCAAAAGTCAGAATGATGCAGATGGGTAACGCGCGGTCAATTATCATTTGTTTGTATGATTCCGACGTCGTGAAATCGATACTTACTCTAGGTTTCCTATTATGCAATAATTTTTGTTTTATATCAAAATCTCATATAAATCTAATATTTATATTGTATTTTTTAAATGTGACTTTGTTTACATAATTTTTATATCATTACAACATTGACATTACTAAAAGAGATCTTTTTTTCGCAGACATCGTCCCTTCAAATGCGAAACTAAATACTCGTTGAACGAACGTGCATCACATAATAACTAATACATTACTTGATAATTTGGCATACGTGTATATAACCGTCAATAAGAAACAAATATTCACGGTAATGTTGACTATTACTGGATGTTTATGAACTAGGGATGTCAACGAATTATTGAATATTCGAATACCTAACCGAAAACTCGAATAAATTATAGTTATTCGAATATCAAAATTAAAATAACAAAATTAAGATCTTATGAAATGAACAAATATACACCCATAGGCACTTCTAACTAGAACTTCGCTTAATCAGCTATAACTTTTGTATTTTTTTGTATTTGTATATGTGTTTGTACATATTCACCAATATGTACAAAAACACACCAAATATTGAAATGATTGCGATCGCAAACTAGTAGTAGATATATTCTAAAGCCAAAACACATGACAGTAATAGTTTGTAGAATTTGCGTTTTATAAATGGTACTACATTATATGTTATACACTTTTGCAAATGCTCCCAGATCAGAATTGTTTATTGAATATGCCAAACAATTGGGAGAGTGACTGGAGACAGTTCATGCGCTGTAAAAGAGGCATTTATCTGGTGAGTTGCCATTACGTACATCGGTCATATAAAATTGTACACCATTTTAAACGTATGCATTTTTACATTAAATAATAGTATTATATCAGTGCTGAAGTGGGCGTCAGAATCAAAATCGTCTCCTTGCGACTTTTAGAAAACCTAAGCTAGCACGTGTTGTCCATTATTAACCGACATCACTCCAATATCTTACAAAAACACGCCAGATATAGGACGGCTACCCGTCTAATATTAAAAATTACACTGAGAACAATGGGATGACGTCACAGCAATTTTTTAATTATTCGCAGTTGAAATTATCTTCAGTTGGAGAATACATGTATCGTTTATTATAAATAAGTTATATTTTACTAAAAACTAATAGTTAAAATAGTAAAATGTATCGTGTACTATTTACAGATAATATTAAAACTCAGTGCAACGTTCATAGAGCAGATTTATAATACCTTACTGCTTGCACTAATGCACTAATCCATTAATATCCAATATATATATATATATCAAAACTGGAGCATTGAAAGTTTACACGTGCATACTGCAGTAACCAGAAACAATATTACATTTCATATTATTTCTGGTTAGGGTATTTGGAAGGTCAATACCTTCATTGCGACTAGCAATACATCCTTTATATCCCGTCTTCGAAATCAAACATCCGCACTGTACACTTGTGTTTACCTGAATGAAAATTTCGCAGTTCGCAAAGGCTGGATATAGATTGTGCACCAAAAGCACGTGGAATTCGGGTTGTGTGTACTGATTTAGTAGAGAGGTTCTTTTAGGGGAATTTTAAATCATTAGTATAACAGTGTTTTGTAATATTATAACATATATTTGTTTCAGCAAGTCATACGTATTAATATTGCTAACATAATTAACATTAGTTTGGCAATGGTTTAGGTAACATATAAGCCTCCAACTGTCCATTATGTAAAATATCGGACAGTCTACGGCGCTACGCGCCTCAGACCGTCCGATATTTTACATAATGGACAGTTTGAGGCTTATATCTATTACACATAGTGTGTATTAGCGTGTTTATTAGTTTCAAAGTTTTGTATCGATTATTTAATCTAATAGCAACTGTTTGTGAATAGAATGCTAACAATTGGAACATATTTTGTTGTTATAACAGATAAAATGTTCAATGAAGCAATCATGCTTTCTGATAGACATAGCGTTTTATACCCGACACGTTGGTTTGAAATTCATTATGAACAGAATAGACGTTATAAGAACACGTTTTATAAACACTGTGTGTGTTGGCCGCAATTTATCAACATAATGCCTATTGCATGACAATACTGTTTTAAAGCTATTGATAAAAACTTGTCAACGAAGTTCCTAAAGATTGCTCACATTCCCTGGTCACATGTCAATCCTCAAATCCAATTTTATTCCTGACATGTTTGCGCCTGCAGGCAGGCGTAGAATGTCACAGGGAATGAAACGCAAACAAATTAATTTAGAGTGTGGATACATTACAGAACTTTTTTGTTGTCATGCCAAATGTGTTTTATTATTTGTGATCACGTCTAAAGCAAATACAAAGCATGTTTCTTTTGCGATTCAATAAGTTTGAGCGAAAATTATTTCAGTAAATTCAGGTAGTTGTTGCTTTAGATTTCAGACATTGAACGAATGCATGAAGATTAAATACCTAAACATTGCAATATTGCGATCTCATATATTGCATAACAAAAACATTAAACATTAAACAAAAGGCACATCATTTGTTTATATATTTGAGTATATTGAATGTATTTAACTCGTTTATTGCCCTTGATCAATATCGACTTATCCAATACAAATTCAGGATGATCCAAATAAGCGAAACAGGTAATGTTACATAGACGACACCCTTTAAACTGAAGACTGGCTACATACTTGCCTAACTGTATGAACATTGTGCACATTTAAATGCACACGCACACTATTAACAAAATGCACCCCCCCCCCTGTGTTAAACGGAATGCCGATGATTTAATTGTGATTAAACGGCATCATTATTCCTGAAACACCATAGGGAATAGTTTCAAATGAATGGCTAAATTAAAGAAGTTTTGTATTTTCTCTTTCGCATGGTTACATAGAAAACGATACAAAGTTAATTGGTACGAGTGTAACTTGTGTATGAATGTATTGTTTACAACCGCGTTGTCTTGATCATTTTAAAATAAGAAAGGAAACGATAGTTCTTCAAGAACTAAACTTCTTTAATAAAAACTATAAAATCCTTGGTTTACAAATACGGCTGACGGCTGACTCCTACGATGTCTGGTCATGTGTTTATTTAAATCCTGCGTATAATGAATAGGGTTTCTATTGTTTTTATATTGATGTATTATTGTTCACATTGTCCGTGTTGTTTGGTTTATTAACACACATATAGTAATTTGAATATTGCATTCAGGGGTATTATTACTTTGCATACAATTGCAAATCATTGATTGAATCAGCATTTTGATTTTAATAAACATTCATAACATTTAACCACATGAAACACTAGTATTTATTGTTTCTTCAGTTTGGGAGCTGACCAAAATATAGTTACATTTTAATCTCCGAATTCTTCTTCTCATTATTAAACTAAATATATATAAACATATATTCATAATCAATACAAAGTATGTCGCGATTTTTACCAGTAATGAACATAAGCTTAGATGAATAGATGTTCAGACACACTGCAATTGTTCGTTGTTGTGTAGCCATGAACGAAATCACAGATGCATGAAACCTTGTATGGCGATTATGTGGTTGTGTGTTTTATCCTGATCAATAACATCAATTCGATTTGGGAAATACAAATCACAGTTAACACTCCAACCTTTTCTTTAGTCTTCCCGATTGTAAAAGACACAGAAGTTCAAGTACACTATTTAAAAAAACAACAACAACACATCACGCTTATATACAAGCGACGCGATGTGATGGTTATCAAGATCAAGATACGTATCAATTGCAGTCAATAAAGCATCACTTTATAGTATAATAACAATAAAATAATAGCGGACTAAACGACTCGTTAGGGAAAGCCCTTCTAAAAATAGACTAGGTCTTTTCGGCTGTAGCATTGAGTAATTGTAATTCCGTGCCGTTTATGAACATGCCATATGCGATTCAAATAGCTTAGTAAAACGAGATATTTTATAGCATTTTAAATGATTACTATGCATACAATTGTAAATAGTTTAATCGGCATTTTGATTAAAATATACATTCATAACACTTGAAACACTATGTTTTATTAAAGAGTTCAGTGTTACTTCAATTTGGAAGTTGACCAAAATATAAGTATTACTCTCCAAATTCCTATGTTCTATATTCTACTGACGGTGTATTATAAGATACAGGGTGAACTGCTGCCCCATATGGGACAATACAGGGCAGTCAGTCGATTCATATTGGCGAGACGCTTGCGTCGAGCCCAGTATTAATCTCCTGACTGCCCCGTATATTCCCATACGGGGCAGCAATTCACCTTGTATCGTTTATATCACACCGATAACCGTTTAGCAAGATTTAAAAGTAAGTAAGAGGATAAAACAAAATTTACTGACCCAGTATTTCCTTTAAACTTTTAAGTGCAAATCTTTTTGACAGCGACATTTTTACTAAACAAAAAAACGTAAACAAATCAAGTAAGACCAATGAAAATTAAACGGCAAGAAAGCTTAGGTCAGAGAGCAGTAAGTATATATAAACCAAATCTGTTCCAGTTACTCCTCTCTTATATGTTAATGTAGTCAGCATTGACATTTGCCACCTCATCAGGTTAAAGTTAACACACAATTGCCAATGAAAACAATTTTAATTGTCAGACGGCCTTTTTTTTTTTTACTGACCTAATATTTTGTAGAGATGCCCCGTAATGGAAGTGTTGGAGGTGTAATATATCACAATATTCCTAATAAATATCTCGCGATATTTACCAATGTCGTAACAATATATATTTTTTGTGAAATATGTTTTCATTAGTTTGACAAATGAACAATGTGAGAACAACCATGGAAGCCAATTGTTGTTTTCTTACCTTCGCCCACTTTAATCAATGATCTGAGGTTTAAGACATAATTCAATACAATGTGTGTCTGTAGTAGTGTTAATTATTTTTTTCTGTTTTCGGCAGAGCTCCTATTACATTTCCACATCACGTGTCTATACCAGCAATGTAACACTAATTAAGTTATAGACATTACCTTACATTTATTAAATGTTATGTTGTGTTATTGGTTACGATTTGCCAGGCTACATGAAAGACTTTATATGTTAATATATTTTGTTACACATTGTGCATATTTCAAATATTTATATATGTGATGTAATTATATGTATACATTGTTTTATTGGTCTGAGTCAATAATGCAGTAATACATTGCTATTGCTATTGTCTATAGTTTTATAATACATAGTGTTACTAAAAATAGTAACATTTTGACGTCGATTACGGGCCGTTACGCTGCTCCGCTGAGCCGATATAATTATAATTGGCCGCGGCCGATTTTTCGATAATCGAAGAGAATCCGATCGCGCGACGTCAACGACCACGAATGGCGTATTTAGTCAAAATTAAACGGTTATATCCGAAAATGCAAATACTGAATATTAACGAAAGTTTGTTGTTAAATTGATTAAATATATATACGATCTATAGCCTATGAATCTTTTAGTTTGAGAAAAAGAATCACTGAACAAAATTGAACAGATCGGAAACTTTTACTGTACCTCAATTTCAATCCATTGCTTCCAACAATAAAAATCCAACAATACTGTAAGCACTTCAATTCCATTGTCTTGTATCCATAAGCCTTAATTTGTAACAATCATGATATTAATTTCATGTTAACCATTCTGACCAGAAACACGATTTACGAAATCGCAATGACTGGTCAGAACGTTTGATTTTATTCGATTCAAAGTCTCAGAATATATTATTTATCCAACTGACACATTCATCATTCAGAATTCGTCCATGAATGATTTATTAAACTAATAGTAATGTATTTTACTAAAAATAAAAGCAAACACGACATAATATTGTCACAACAAAACTGCGAGTCCAGCGAAAACTGGTTTGTTTCGTCACTGTTTTTCTGTTTATAAATTACGTCATTCGTTAGAGTTGCGTCACGTATTGCGTAATTAGTTGAATGTTAAATACAAGTACGGAAAGTTTGTTTGGTGTTTTTATTAACATTTTGTGTAATAAAGAAAGTAACATGATTCTTTTCTTGTGACAGGATAATATGTATTATAAACGATAATATACGGCAGAGCTGGGCCGGGCGTCTATAATCGGCCCTAGCCGTATAACGGCCCTCGGGCCAAAGGTCCTCGGGCCGTTATATCGGCAGCGGGCCGATTATAGATGCCCGGCCCAGCTCTGCCGTATATTATTGTCTAAATAATACATAGTGTTACTAAAAATAGTAACATTTTGACGTCGATTACGGGCCGTTACGCGGCTCCGCTGAGCCGATATAATTATAATTGGCCAGGGCCGATTTTTCGATAATCGAAGAGAATCCGATCGCGCGACGTCAACGACCACGAATGGCGTATTTAGTCAAAATTAAACGGTTATATCCGAAAATGCAAATACTGAATATTAACGAAAGTTTGTTGTTAAATTGATTAAATATATATACGATCTATAGCCTATGAATCTTTTAGTTTGAGAAAAAGAATCACTGAACAAAATTGAACAGATCGGAAACTTTTACTGTACCTCAATTTCAATCCATTGCTTCCAACAATAAAAATCCAACAATACTGTAAGCACTTCAATTCCATTGTCTTGTATCCATAAGCCTTAATTTGTAACAATCATGATATTAATTTCATGTTAACCATTCTGACCAGAAACACGATTTACGAAATCGCAATGACTGGTCAGAACGTTTGATTTTATTCGATTCATCTCAGAATATATTATTCATCCAACTGACACATTCATCATTCAGAATTCGTCCATGAATGATTTATTAAACTAATAGTAATGTATTTTACTAAAAATAAAAGCAAACACGACATAACATTGTCACAACAAAACTGCGAGTCCAGCGAAAACTGGTTTGTTTCGTCAATGTTTTTCTGTTTATAAATTACGTCATTCGTTAGAGTTGCGTCACGTATTGCGTAATTAGTTGAATGTTAAATACAAGTACGGAAAGTTTGTTTGGTGTTTTTGTTAACATTTTGTGTAATAAAGAAAGTAACATGTCGTTATATCGGCAGCGGGCCGATTATAGATGCCCGGCCCAGCTCTGCCGTATATTATTGTCTAAATGTAATTGGATTGAAGTAATTGTTTATCCTAATTATTAATAGAACCATTTTATTTATAGACAAATCATTTCTTTATACATGTAACGTCCATTAATATGGTTTATTATAAGCATTATAAATTAAAATATTTCGGTAACCCTATTGGTAAACCGTCTTAAATGTTTCTATGTTATATTGTAGTATGGGTAACAGGATAATTCATAAATGAATTAGTTTGGCATAACTAAAACTAAATAACAATCCTGTAAACTATCCGTAAAATACGATGTAAAAGTACACAAAGTACATATAAATATTTCACGGATCAAAACATTACCGCAATGGGTTTTTGACGTTAATTTCGGAAAATCTTGACTTTATCCGACCCAGGAGCGATCAACTCCATACAAGATTGCTCTGCAGTTAAAGCCTCATTAAAGGTGGAAATGGTCAAATTTAGAATTAAGTCATTTAAATGTCTAGTAAAATTAAATTATTGTATGTTTAAGCTTCAGTTATATCCTGGGTCAGGAAACTATTTGGTGTTTGCATACTGTTACACTGATCCTCCAAGTAAACTGTTTATAAACACTAGCTTTGTTTATATGCTAATTATCGTGCGACGCGGATGTCAGTCTATTCATAAAAACAAAGTGGTAATGTGCACAAGTTCCATGCTTTTCAGGAATAACTGTTCATCTAACAGTAATATAAACTGTCATAAACCGGACAAGTCATTTTGAGGGTCGTCTATGAAACATGTTATGCAGTAATTGAAATTTTAAATACATAAAACGTTCAACAATCTACAAACTGAAAATAACTTGGTCAGTTTCTGACCACTAACAAGTAAATTTCCATACTCAAACATGTTACTTTGTTTATAAATTGCAATGTTTTCTCAATTTGTTGTACCAATTTATGTCTTTAAAAAATTCACGTTAGTAGGTATATTACACGACACTCGAAATTGAAATACTTCACTGACCACAATAACGGGATTTGTTCATGCAATTATCATGCATGTGAACTACATTCCTTTTACAGGAAACTCGGTCACCAATTGCTTTTAAAATGTAAACAATACAGTGGAATACAAATGTGTCAAATACCATTCATTTTAAGAAAATGTAAAATTGTTGTTTTGGTCATAATGATTTATTACACGTGTTTGTAAAATCTTAATTAAACTCTTATAAGTTGTTTTAACTTGCAGCACCTTGTGTGTGCCTTTAAGGGTCTTGGAAACAAGAACTGGATTACACATTATAGTCCAGTAATACAGATTAACATAGTGTACATATATAAATCGTCTGTCACCAACACATTCAAAA
Source organism: Congeria kusceri (assembly GCA_027627225.1). Taxonomy (NCBI): domain Eukaryota; kingdom Metazoa; phylum Mollusca; class Bivalvia; order Myida; family Dreissenidae; genus Congeria; species Congeria kusceri. Next base: position 14,559,758 of record CM051025.1, on the reverse strand, counting down.
ATAACTTATTTCATAGTGCAATTGAGTATTTAAAAAACTTAAATGTTCTAACAATTTGTGTAAACATGATTATATATAATTACAAACAAATGTACTCTAAAAATGCAGTAATCGAAATTACTACATGCGTTAGCTGGCATATTTCAATTTGTGAAACGTTAAGAAGCATCTTTGAGAAAAACGCGTAATAACAGAGTTTGGTTTGGTCTTTTTCCGGTTTTCATTTTGAAATATATCATTCAATACAACTGTAATATAATACTGAGTGAAGTTCCGAGCTGAAACAAAATACTTGAAGAGGTTTAGCTTGTTTGATAAAACATATCTTCTGGACCAGAGTTTAGAATATGATTTTGTTAAACCATTTGTCCCCCTTCACTTGCGATCCATTTTAACATATGCAAACGGAACTCAACCCATGTATAATATAATTAAAATGAATGTAACTTTTCAAACATGCACATCAAAATGGGCGAGCATTTTTCAAAATATTGAAAATAAGGACTGGCAACATATTGTAAAAATGCCCTTTTGTATGACTAAAGATTCTAATCTACAATGGTAACAGTATAGAATTATACACCGAATTATAGGTACAAATTCTTTTTTATTTTAAATCCATTACAAAAAGTCAGCCGAATGCTCCTTTTGTCAAAGCATGTGCGAAACAATTGAGCATATTTTTGGGACTGCAAATATATAAATAAATTCATTTTGGAATTGTTTGAAGGAAGTAAATTGTTTGCAGATCTCATTAAGGCAACTTCCTTTATATTAGGACATAAAAATACAAATGATCCTTTAAATCTAACTTTCCTTCTCACTAAAATGTGTATTTATAATTGTAAAATGAATCAAACATTACCTACTGTTAAGGCTGCAAAGTCTTATTTTTCTATACACCATCACATTCTGAAAGAAATAAACTACTTAACAATTTAACTACTAATAAAATATGGGACTGTTTGCTACCCCTTTTCCAGTAGAACTATGTGCTATACGACTTACATAAATAATGTTTGTATCATTTTATACTGTATATCAATTCATCTATGTTTTGAAAAACATGGTAACATTATGCGCTCATGTTACTTTTAGATTTAATGTGTGTACCATCACTAAAGCACTGAATATATATGTTCTATGTTGTGGATACACATCCAGTAATTGCAACAACAACACAGAGTTCCAACATAGTTCAGCATTATTAGCTTAGATAAGCAAACGTTCTAACACATTGGAATTGTTTATTGTGGTGTATCCATGCACGAAACTGCAGATGCATGAAACGTTTTGTGGCGATTATGTTAGTTGTGTGTTATCTGGAGATAACAACAATTTGATTTGGGAAATACAAATCACAGTTAACACGCCAACCCTTCTTTAGTATTCCCGATTGTATCAAATATAATTAACAAAGTACATTATTATAACAAAACACATCACGCTTATATACAGGCGACGCGATGTCATGGTCGACGCAACTACATTATCATACCTTTTCACATTCAAAGGACAACTGTAGAACAGAAATTGGAAACTCAGACAAATCAAATCCAATTTAAGGACGAGAATATGTGTCTCACGTTACCTGAAGTAATACAACTGGAATGTACCAAAAATTGCATCTTCAACTGAAGAATTGCGAACAAAAGCAATCTCTTCAAGGTTATTGGATTGTCCGGGGTATTGTACAAAATACGTACCACCCTTGTACAATTTTCGGTTTGAAAGTTGCACAACTGTCGTTTTTAACAAAAGGGAAATGACACAATACAGTAAGTTCACGTGCTTGTACTTAATTTCAACCAGCGATTGTAAATGTTTTGTATTGTAACATTGCACATGGCACCGCAACGTGTTAAATATGCTTGCTTTTCTTTTGCTTTTATATTCTTCCCAAAATATATTGCAAAACATCCGCAACATTTGATTACCGTGGAAAGTCACAAATATATTTGAAACTGTGTTATTTCATTGATAAGAAACTAAGACAATTTCAATTGTTGTAAATTAACCTATTTGAAAATGATGATCCTGTAAACGAAACGTACACTCCTCTTTATTAAATACAAAGTCTTCCACTAGATATACAACGCGTTTATTTCATTCGCATCATATTTATGCCTCAGTCCGCATACGTGATTTTCTAGTTTAGAGTTTGAGGTTACAAACGCTTTATAATTTTATCCATTTCGATAGATGATTATCCAACATACTTCTTAGTCATTAGTGTTATGTCACTTGTTTGTAAAAAAATGTATAATTTCTTTTTGAAATCTATGACAATTTTTTTTTAATTGTCAATTTGCCAATCCGTGAACAGGTCCGTTTAAGAGTTTGCGGTTCATTGAACTTTTATTGCGCTTATCGCCCTAAAGCTATAAAACGGTCATTCGTTATTTCGTAAAAATAATAAATTATACAGTTTGACCGATGATAAATATGCGAACATATTTTGTGACCAGTTGTGTTTTCTCTCTTCGCAAGGTATAATTTGTTATTATAAGACATTGGTACAAAGCTATTCTGTTGTTTTTTTAAGCAGTGTGCTTCCTCTAACAGAATATATTTCATGGTAACTTGGTAAACAGTGCGATAAAACCTATTTTGTGGAAATATTGAGGTTATTACGGAAAAAAGCGGGTGAAAATATATTCATTTTTTACGTATGTATGTATACAAATAGAAATCGATATGTGTCGGTCCCTTATTTTAATGCAATTAAACAACAAAATTGAAGGAAGCGAAACCCGGTTGCGCAGAAAAATTGTGGGTATAAAACTTTGCGGCGGTCTTTTGCTAGTATAAGTTGCAATAGCACAAGCGCATCAGTATAAATAAATTATTTATTAAATATCAGATCAGAAATGTAGACTTAAATATACATATGTGACCTAGTTTTTATGGCATTAAACGGTCAAGCACGTGACTAAAATTTAGTTTACACTAATATGTCATTCAGATAAAATGTATCTTTTAAACAAAAGTCCGATTTATATAGGCAAACTTTAATTTCATTGAAAGAGAATGATATTTGCAGGCAAGAAACAGATTATGTATTTCTTCTTTCTGGTAATCAAAATGCTCAGTCCCAAATGACTATAGAGGTTTGAGTCTTTCCTGAACTTATTCAATAAAACACGCGTTAGTGTTCTACAACAGGGGAGGGAGTTTACTCTAGAGTGAGGAATATGCAAATTTATATATGAACCTTTAAATGCTTTTCTCACTCTGATACCTATTACATTATTTACATATGAAGTTAAAACTGGTTACCTAGTAAATGACTGTTGATATATTGAGCTCTTAGGCAGCTGTAAACTGAAAACATTCCAACCAAATAAAGAAACTGAAAAAAAGTGTAAAAATCTTTCACGAAACAAAAAAACATTTTGTTTTATTTACGGAATAATTAACTTGTTGAAAGTGAAAACAAAACATTAATTGTAGGTAATCTACTATTTTGCAATCAATGGTACGTAATAACTCAAACTATTTAATAATAAATAACAATCACAAAGTGCATTTTATGATAACTGTTGTACGAAAACTGTTTGCTTATTATGCCACAAATTATATCGTGTACTATATGACAAAGATAGCATTGTTAGTGATTAGAATCTTCGAACATCGATGTAAAATGTTCTTAGTTGATCTACAGAACTTCAGTGTAATCGAAACATCGTTGTTTTAGGAACAAAAATGTTGTAAACGAGCAGTGACCCACACTTTATTGATTGTGTCGTCCATTATCTGTCTAGTAAGTTATAAGAGCAATTCAACAGGATCCAAGGGTAATTAGTCTTTGCAATTGAAGCATGAGTTATATTTGACACGTTTGATTAACAGGCGATGCATTTGATCTTTTCTGTTTCAAATCTGAGATTCCTTACTGATTTCCAAGATTTGTTGCGCGTTTTTAAGATCATGAACTACTTGTATTCTGCTTTCGTTTTCCGTTATTATTTCAAAAAAGCTCGTAGAAAGAGTTAATTAAAGTGTGTTTTTCTCGTTTTGATCATGAGCATAATGAGCTATAACATTAGTACTAGTAACACGGAAACATGTATTATGCCCATGCACTCAGATAAATACCCTGCAAACAGTGATATTGGGTTGAACAGTGAAATTTTATAAACGTAACAGAACATATGTGTGTGAATGCGCGTCATGTGTACCGCTCATCAGCATACTAACCGACGAAATCAGAACACATATGTATCACTCCAAACCTGTACGACTTCCGTAGTATCGGCTAGTTTAATTTGTATGTAAGTATCTGTCAGAACAAGTAGTAGATACCGTTTATTTTCAAACGTAATGTAAAAGTGACAGTTAAAAAAAATAATGCTATTTATCGAACCGTATCTAATATTCATTTCTTTTTTAATAATATATGCAGAATGAAAACACGCGTGTGCATGTTTGTTATACTTGGTTACAACTGGTTGATGTTTACATTTGGCGAAGTCACCAAACACAATTCAGAAGTACATATGTAATGTTAGTTCATTATGTAATATATGTTGTGTTTTTCCATATTTACCAAAACAACCTCAAATATATAACATCTTGGTACAAGTCACATACAATGTACACACATAAACCATGTGATTCAATAACGAAACCTGTCTGATGTCTAATCGGAAATCAGAATCCATAGTGATCTTTTTTGCGAATCGGCAATGGACACAATACATCATATTTGACATATGTTTTAGGACAAAACACAATTATCCTTGCAACCCGAAGCAATTGCCCATGATAACGAACTAGCCTGTTGACAGATACGTTTTGGTTCGCAATTATTGGGTTTCCTTTTGTATCGAACATTCACACCAAATACATTGTGGAAATAATGTGTATTATTTCGGGCAAAAACGTAACTGCTGATTAAAATACATTATCAAACAGATTCATTCTTTCGGTATGATAATGTCATGCATAAAGAACAATACTACGTTTCTTTATAAATAAAGTTTGTTATAATTAACATGCCATCACCGCAAAATTTACGTGCACAAATAATGTTATTTCATACAAATAAAACTTTTCCTATGGGAATTTAGGAAAGCTCTGGAATCCAAAGTGACTGTAATACATGATTTTTTTATTGACAGTTAAATCAATGCACAAAATAAGCTACATATATTTTGTTCGATTGGTTTAAGTGTGTGCGTCATGTTACCGTGTTAACGCATGACATGTTCAAAATTGGTAATACGTATATCACTCCGCTGGATACGTGCAGTTTATTGCTTACGTGCTAAACATTTTCAACCTTTGGAAATTTTACAGATCATAATGAATGACTTTGGAAACATATTTTGTCTTTCTGATCAATGCAAACGATTTTCTATCGTGGATGCAAGTGTACTTATTTTAAAATATCCCAGAACAGTGTGTCTATATATATTTCATTCGCATTCCTTTGATATTTGTGTTAATAGTAAATTAATAAATGCAATGATATATTTGGAAAGCCAGGATGGTGACACTCTGTGCCAATCCTGTGCAACAACGTAACATAATATTAAAAATGAGTCACATTCGGAGAAACGGTCTTCACTTTTATTGACAATAAGTGCAATGTCGCTATTGTTTTGTTTATGCCCGCTTCATCTGCGCTCACTCTGTGCAATTGAAATTAAGTCCTGTGTGTGCCTTGTTCTAATTTGATAATTGGATCAATATATAAACCGCTTTAATGGCCTATATTAATACATTGTCTTGTTGTGTTAATAATAATACATCAGTTGTTTGCATGTGTTGCTTTGTATGGTATTGAACATTAAAGAACATTATGCCAATAGAATAAAATAGTCTGTAGAAAAAAGACGAAACCATTTCTTAACTGCATATTTTTTTCAAAATAACCTTTTACAACTATAAGTTAAGGAATTTTCTAATTGTTTTTGAAGTATATTTTTATTGATAAAATATGTGCTTCGCCTAAGCAAATCTCCATGATATCGAACATGAAAGATATATATGCCACCATTAAGGGACAAAAATAGGTATCAGGAAATAAATCATGGAACTATAAATGACCGTTATACGTTTTGGAAATAAGTTATTCGACCGTACTTTGGAAAATTTGGTCTTCTATATGTTGGGTAATTAACGCCTATCGATATCACAATAAGAACTAATTTTAACGTTACTTGGAAAATCTGCATATTCCTGACTCTGGAGTAAACGCCTCATTTTGATGTAGAATTCTAAAGCGTGGGTTATCGAATATGTTCAGCGGGAAAGCCTCACCATAGCCCTTTGGGACTGAGCATTCGATTACACACCGGAAACAATGAATGCATATTCGCATTCTTGCATGCATATGTCATTCCCTTATACTTACATACAAACTTCCCCGTATTGTCTCCTTCATTTATATCGTGCACTCATGAATTATGAGTGTAAAATAAATATAGCAAACATTCAAAAGTCGTACGTGTTTGATACGATCTGATAAAGAAAATTTTTCTGCATTGCCAGAACCTGAATCAAAGTACCGTTGGTTGGTTCACTTGTAATATAACTTGTCATAATAGCAGGTTAGGTTGTTGCAATGCCATGGAGCAGGATATAAACGTATTGATTACTCCAGGCATTTACCATACTCCACACGTCACTTCTTCGCGTAATTATACTATCAAATCATACACACAGAGTGCAGCGGTATATCCCTTATTGGAAGAAGCATCATGTGTGTAACACGATTTCAAGACATAACATTATTATGTTCATATCGCAGCTCATGCCTTATATGAAACAGCCGCAATGTTGAATGTAAAAAAAACAGATTACATAGATTGGTTGTATGTGGTACTATTTGTTGGGTAATTAACGCCTATCGATATCACATTAAGAACTAATTTTAACGCTACTTGGAAAATCTGCATATTCCTGACTCTGGAGTAAACGCCTCATTTTAATGTAGAATTCTAAAGCGTGGGTAATCGAATTTGTTCAGGAAAGCCTTACCATAGCCCTTTGGGACTGAGCATTCGATTACACACCGGAAAAATGAATGCATATTCGCATTTTGGCATGCATATGTCATTCTCTTACACTTACATACAAACTTGCCAGTATTGTCACCTTTATTTATATCGTGCATATGATTGTTATGAAATAAGAGTGTAAAATATACATAGCAAACATTCAAAAGTCGTACGTGTTTGATAAGATATGTTAAAGACAATGTTTCTGCAGTGCCAGAACCTGATTCAAAGTACCGTTGGTTGGTTCACTTGTAATATAACTTGTCATAATAGCAGGTTAGGTTGTTGCAAAGCCATGACGCATGATATAAACGTATTGATTACTCCAGTCATTTACCATACTCCACACGTCACGTCTTCACGTAATTATACTATCAAATCATACACACAGAATGCAGCGGTATCTCCCTTATTGAAAGAAGCATCATTTGTTTAACAAGATTTTAAGACATAATATTATTAAGTTTATTAAAATGATAATATTGTTTCCAATTAAATTAAATAAGCTAAAATATTCCAGTAAACATAACATGAAATATAAAACGGTTTAACACAATAAATCGGGTTTTAAATAAACATTTTAAATAACGGAAACAGTTGAACTATTTTGTATCATGTTGGTAAACCTAAAAAAACAATCGGACAGTAACACGATTTCTTTTTCTAAGTGCAAGTGCATTATATCTCTTTAATAAAACTGAATTATTCATCTCAATGATCATAAGAGTTGTAAACACAGTAAATGTATTTTATTTGTGACGTTCATGTGGCTTGGCCTAACAGCTTGATACTGTAAGGACCTCGTATTTCATTGATTTTATTGTTCGTACTTACAGTACTCATCCTTTTGAACGTAATCGCGCCAGCGAACTTGGTAGCAGATGGTATTTCTGCTGTTGTACTAAGTTAACTTATTAAGAGTTTATCAACTTATTAACCACTTACCTTTTTAAATTGTTGATATTTTCTGGTTGTCTATTCTTGACCGGAACGCCATTGACCCAATCACATTCACCCACCTTGAATTTGTTATGTCATTTATTTTCATTAATATTAATCAATGATACCGAAGTATGGTATCATTACGTAGGTAATTACATGTAGAATAATCCATCACCATATATTTATAAGTATTGTCTGTATGTAAATCACAAACTGACATTTATTACTTTATTCCAAGATGGCTGCCAGTTCTTTGCATTCTAAAATGTCCGTTTGTAAATATTTGTCTGACGGCACAATATGATTGGTTGTGCTGTCAGCGGGCGTCATCTATTGGGTAGATTTGACACACCTCCAGCAAGACCGCTTCGGCGGCATTATTTCATTGGCTAGTTTGGATCACGTGTCACAATATTGACTAGTATAAATAGAGCGATTTGAATCTTTCCCGGCACTTCAACTTCTACCTCGAGTCAGCAGGAGGTGGATCACGACTAACCTCGGTCAACGGTCTTGAAGAATTATGGCCTTTGTAAAGCGTCCTAGGTATAGTTAATGCCTGGACATGTATCTAATCGTTTGAAAACGAAGTCATTAAGTATTTGGTCATGTTTGTTCACAAAGCGGGGTTTTGTTCGACAACACGCACACGAACATATATTGCCAAATGTTCTTGAAATAGTGTACACAAATATAATTATAATAATAATGAAACTCCAGAGACGTCACCAGGAGCGAAAACCATTGTTTTCATCCGCTGGTCGTCTATCTGAGGCAAGTGACCGATTGGCTATACAATACAGGACAACACGCACAACACAACACCAAACATAAACATGATTAAAACTGGGGTCAACGTTTTGGAACGGTCAATGCAAAGCATTTGGGGTTTGAACCGGTTAAAAGGCATGCCGAACCTCGCACGTAGCCTATAATTAATCACAATACACGAACATGTAAATAAGGATTGAAATTAATTTTGGTTGCCTTCATGCGATTATTAACGCAATGATCAAACTTGCAAATCCATGATGCGCGCTAGCGCTTCATGGATAATTTGCCAGTTTGACCAATGCGTTCATAATCGCATGAAGGCAACCAAAATTAAATATAAAATTATGTTCAATCCTTATATTTACATTATATTAGGGATGATTTCCTATCACTCCTCTATATTGTTTGTGTTTCACATGCATCGTATTGCCATTCTAAGAAAAATATAACGCACATAAGTGTTCTTATCGGAACAGCACAAAATAGAATGCAAACTGTCATTTTATCCTTTGCTGCGACAATTGAAATTTAATTTACAGTAAATATTATATGTCATAAAAATGTTTTTTTTTTTTTTTTTTTTTTCCCGTTCTATATGTTTTATTTTCCTCGTCAATAGGTGTGTGAGGGTCGAGGGCATCCCCCTCCACACCGTACATCATGCGTATTTATTAGAATTCAGCATGCATAACATAGAATATTACATTGTAGACAAGTGCTCACAAGTACATAATAAGAAAAAATCATAATTGCGTAAATAGCAATATCCAAAATGATGCATATGGAACTTATCAATATACAGAATGGATAAACTATGTAAATCACATTGTTTTACCGAAACAGACTTAACAAAATGTCCCATTCTTTATTTGTAGTTATTGAGTTAGAATCTAAATTGCAGAAGTTCATTTCCTTCAAAATATGATACTGGATAGAAAAATATGATTTTGCCGCGATAATGGTAGGTAATGTTTGATTCGTTTTACAATTATAAATAAACCTTTTAGTAAGAAGGAATGTAAGATTAAGAGGACCAGTTGAGTTTTTATGTCCTAACATAAACGAAGGCGCATTTATGAAGTCAGCGAATACCTCAAAACCTTCAAATCATCAATAAATTTTTTAACATGTTTACATTCCCAAACAATGTGCTCAATTGTTTCCGGCATATTATGACAGAAAGAGCATTCAGCTGACGATTTATAATTGATTTTATACAAAAAATAATTGGTACCAATAATTCGGTGTGTGATTCTATACTGAAACCACTGTAGAGTAGAATCTTTGGTTATACAAAATGGCATTCTAAATATATGGTTCCAGTCTTTTAATTCAATATTTTCAAAAATGCTCGTCCATTTTGACATACATACTGGTAAAGTTTCATTTGTTTTAACAATATTGTACATGGGTTGAGTACCTTTTGGATATTTTAAAATGGATATCACTTGAAGGGGAACAAAAGGCTTAACAAAGTCAAGATAGTTAAAATCTGCAATCGTGTTCATAGCAGATGTTTCATCAAACAAACCATTTTTCTTCAAGTGTTTAGTTATGACATTAGTAATACCTATATAATGCAAGTAGTTTGGATAGAAATTATATCTGTTACACAGTTCTTCATAACCATAAAATTCTAACCTATCGTATTTCTTGATCAAATCGCCAATAAAATGCACGCCATTTTCAAACCATGTTTTGAGGAAAACACTTTTATTACCAATTGTTATATCAGAATGATAGAATATTGGGGTTTGTAATATGTATTTTATATTTAATGATTCTGCTTTGCGGAAATCAACAAACGATTTTAAAGTGTCCTTCCAAAAAGCATTGTCCGTTCTATTTATAAGGTTTTCAGGATAATGAACACCACAGTTGTAAAGTTTTTGGGTGTCTATAGTCATTTTTACAATATTGATCCATTTACATTTTTATTTTGCTTGCATAAATAATATCGCTACATAACTAACAAATTTGCATATAATCTGGTAAGTTCGTGGCCTCCGGTAAGTTCATTGATGAACTTATGACGCTATTTTCTCTTCAACGTAACGTCGCGTGTCCGAATTCTATGCAAGTGTGAGCCGAAGAACAGCTTGACTTACTAGAGCACAAAATTGCGTAGAAAACATCGACAAATAATAAATAAATAAATATTCCTTGTCAGTTAAGTTTATTGCATTTGTGTTTTAAACTCATTAATTGTTAAACAAATATACACCTCGTGTTGCTAATAAACATTTTATGAGTATTATTATAATTAAAATCCAAAACAAAATCAAAGTAAATAAAAAATGACATTAAAAACTTGCCGTATGTATATCAAAACACAAAAATCAGTGGAAGGGCCTCAGCGTATGACGTCATAAAAAGTTGCCCACGAACTTACAGGAAGTTGAAAAAGAACAAGGTCGTTGTTGGGTTATGTCTAAGTTCAATTAAGATTACAGATTCTCGATTAAATGTTGACAATTTTGGCATATGCAATAGTTAGTTTACCTTCAGATCGAGTTAATGTGATGTGTTTTTATTGAAACAAGTGGGAGTTTATGCGCATGCGCAAAGTCGAATGCTAAACACCCATAAACTTGCAGGTGTAGAAGAGGCTAACTTAAACAGATGCAGAAATACCTGTGACATGAAGAAGAACTGCTATTTCTGTCGGTAAAGCCAACAAGCACCAAACATTATTAATGCTTTAGAAAGTTTAGTATAAAATTTGATGTGCTTTGTTAGTAAGACTACAGTAAATCCACATCATGAATACTTCTATACAGTACCACAGTTGAGTTCTGACACTTTAAAATAACACAATTCCTAGGCTGAGAGTTCAACAGATCGTGGATAATCCTGTTTAATTATTAACACAACAGATGGAGACTAAAATGCTTTTAAATGCTTTAAATCCACACCATAGTATCCAAATTTTCACTCTGCGAGAACAATGGAAACATTCCACAAATGACATAACTAAACAAGTCATGACGTATAAGCTAAGTCATCGAATAATAACATCCACACGGGTGTATCTAAGCTTTTTGCTTTGCCTGGACATAACTTGTCTTAGAAAGGATAACATTTTAAAATAAATCTCAAAATGCATGTTTTGTTCTTATTGTACATGTTAAACAATTCATCATTATTAACTCTGATATAAATGCACAATACATTAGACGATCTACATGCATCTAGAAAATAGACACGCGTCAATGTGAAATCAAATCCATTTAAAGCTACGTTCTTGAACCGATGTTACGTCATGAAAGTTTTCTGTAGTTGCTTCTAAGAAAAGTAATGTTTACCTAAAATACCATAGCATGTACACATAACATGCTAGCGAAACGGCTTTGTTTAATAATAAAATCTGTAGACCTTGCATGATTGAATCTTATCCAGCTAAAGTGAAAACAATGTCAAATTGATTATTGTAGACGTAAAACTGGAACAAAATGTGCATGTGTATTAATTATAATTTTTTTTTTATCAAATGTTAACAATCCATGCAAAAAAAGAGTAACATTTAACAGTATAAGACGTCTTAGTTCATGTCAATATTCTTGTCGAAATATAATTTGCATAAAAATAGGACACACAGATATTACTACGCCGGTGATAAGGCATTGCGTTCTACAATTATGAACGCATACCCCTTCCCTATTAAAATGCATATGCAATGTAACTATATAAAATTTAACCTCATAGCATTGCGATTCATAATTACTGGTAATACAAGAAAATATTAAATCATGTTAATTACAATTTGATTATTCAATGGTTTAATGTTGACCAGAGCAACAAAATTGCAACTTTCTAAGGCACGATGAAATAAAGTTAATGTCTTTAGACATTGTTTACTTGCTAAATTAAATTTAGACATCAAAAGTAAAGTCTAAAATATAGGGAGAGTATGTCTATATACGGTGTATTTCTTAGCGTTTTTATCGGTTTCAAATTTTCGATTCCATTGTTTTATCTGATACCTATTATTGGATTGGAAAATATTTTGTTGTTTACCAAAAACAAATATTATGTTCAATTAATCATTCCTGCTTTCTCATAGACATTGCTTTTTATAAGTAAATCAAAATGCGTTTGTTGGTTTAGAAACCAGTATGCTATATTTTATATACATCTTTTGTGTTGGCATCGATTTATAACAACAAATAAAAAAATGACTACGGAAAATTCCTTTTGTTTCATAGTAATTGATAACTATTCGCCAACTAAGTGCCTATAGATTAAATTCCTAGCTCCCATGCCAATACACGAATCGAGTTTGATTCCTGGCGTTTAGCGCTTGCAGATATTGAATGTCACAAATATAATATATATATGTCGAAGTGTCAACAAGTTAAATTGGAACCAACAAATTTGGACTTTAAGCGAAAATTGAAAGTAAAGTCAAGTAGCTGTTGCTTTATATTTGAGACTTTGAACCACGTCAGGAAGATAAAGTACCTGAAACATTGTAATAATCGAGATTTAATATATTGCATAACAAAAATATTAAACAGAACAACACTTTGAAACAAAAGTATAACACGTCTACTAATTTATGTGACATGAAGAACGCTGCAATGCTGTTGCTCTGGTGAACATGAAACCACTGAGAAATTAAATTGTAAATCTTTTAAATTAATATGCTCTATTATTACGTTTTAATTTTGAATCGCAATGCTATGAGGTTCAATGCGTTAAACAGAATGCCAATGAATCAATTGTGATTGAGCGGCATCATTATTCATGAAACACCATAGTGAAAAGTTTCAGATGAATGGCTAAAGTAAAGAAGTTTTGTAGTTTCTGCTTTACAGGACACAGAGAAATCGATACAATGTTAAATTGTAAAATTTTAAAGTGCGTATATTGTTTACAATTGCTTGTTCTGGATCATTTAAGAAAAGAAAAGATAGTTCCCTAACACAAAACTGTAATATTATTGATTTACAAATATGGCTGACTCCTTAGATGTCTGCTCTTGTGATTTATTTATTTTCATAAGTATGCGTTCATTGAAAAGGGCTTTCAACGTTTTTTTTTTATATTAAAAATAGTCACATTGTCCGTGTTGTGTGGTTTATAAACACACATATAGTAATAAACATTCATTACATTTGACCAGTTGGAACTCTAGGTTTCATTGTTACTTCAATTCGGGAGTTAATCAAAATACAGTAAAGTTACGCTTTATTCTCCAAATTTCTTTCCTCTTTGTTGAACTGATGTATACCACAATACATATATTCTTAATCAATATGCCGCGATGTTTAGCAGTGATGTAGGCATTAATATTTATTCCACCGAATATATTTTCATGCGTTTGACAAATGAACAACGTTAGACCAACCATGGAAGTCAAGTGTTGTTTTCTTATTTTCGCCCACTTTGATCAATGATCTGAGGTTTGAGACATTATGGATACAATGTGTGTCTGTAGTTTGCGGAGCTCCCATTACACAACCATATCACGTGTCTGTACTAGCAGTATAACAATGTAACTGATTAAACGATAATAGAAAATACTTTTACTGATTGTGTGGCTGCGGTACTGGTTGAGATTTGCCAGGTTACATTCAACGTTTATTACTATGTATGGCAATATATTATGTTATACAATATGCGACAATACACTTCAGACAGTTATATATGTACTTGCTACATGTATGTATGCATTGAGTTATATGTCTAAGTCCTTGCAGCAATAAAGCAATCGATGTTGTTATTTTCTATAGTATTAGGTAATTTGATTGAAAATTTATTTTATAGACATCATCATTTATCAATACATGCAACAATTAGTAATATTTTTAAAACCATTATACAACGCCATTTTAAAGAATTTCGGTGGCCGATTCGGCATTGTTTAAATGTTTGTCGATTAGCTTTTAGTATTAAAAATATCTAAATTTTAAATCCAACCAATGTTGATTCATACATGAATTAGTTTGGCACAATCGAAACTAAATAATTACAAGCCTGACAACTATCCGTATAATACGATGTAAAGGTACATAAAGTAAAAATAAATATATAATGGAACTACACATTACCGAAATGTGCATTGGAAGTTAATACGGACACATTTTGACTTTTGCTGACCCATGACTAAACATCTTGTTATACTGCAGAGCGGGAAAACGCGTTTGTAATTAAATCTTTCTATAGAAGATTGCTCTGCAGTTAAGGATCTTGGAACAAGAACTGGATTACCCACTACAATCAAAGAATACTGATTAACATACAAGTTTACTGATATAAATAGTTTTCTGCCAGCCAACACAGTTTAGGGGTTGTGGCTGCACCCAAAAGTAACTTAATAATTATTTCATAGTACATTATTAAAAAAATATAATGTTCTAACAAATATTTAATTTTGAAAGTATTATAATGAAAACAGACGCATATGTTTACATTATAAAAGAAGACAACTGTATTCGTACATATTTTGTTGTTAAAGACCTGCTATTATGACACTGTTAGGATATTCTCTTAAGTATTTTTGTCTGTTAGTTATGACCAAATGATAATGGTGGCAGAAACTCGTTTCAGATTAATTGAAGTACCATCCTTTAGTTATATATATATAAATATATGTTAAATGTAGATTTTCATTGATCGACCATGAATTTCAATAGGAGATTCACAATAACTAAGGCAACTATTATTCAATAAATAACCTATTTCCTTTTTCAATATCCTTTTTTAAAATGTTTGAATACATATACATACGAACATAACAAATTATTTCTTTAGCATAAAAACGAACAAACGGTGCAATATATCGACTTGCGGAATCAATAATCATATCCATGTTCTCTTTCTAAACAATTAGCTTTGTGATTGATAACTTTGTTGGATGTCGTTCTTGGGAATTCATTTTCAAACAGTGTTTCTTCGACTAATTATCTTTCCATAATAGGATGTTGCAATAACAATTAAGTGTAATATGTGTTGTTCTTTTTCACAAATGTAAACGATGCAAAATTTTAAAAAGGAGCCAAACAACACAGTTGTGTCAATTGTAAGTGTAAGCTGTTTTATAAATGAGAAGCAAAACGACGCTTGACCATTGTTCAGTGGTAAAATTGTACAACTTTAATTGCCAATATGTTTGATTTCATTCAAAATGTAGTGTTCCAAAATACGCCGTTAAACAATGTTCCTTCGACTAATTATCTTTCTATAATAGGATGATGCTATACAGGATAAAGTGTAATATGTGTTGTTTTTTCTCACAAATTCAAACGATGCAACATTCACAAAAGAGCCAAACAACACAGTTGTGTCATTGGTAAGTATATGTTTTTCTATTAATGAAAAGCAAGACGACGCTTGACCGTTGTTCAGTGATTAAATTGTACAACTTAAATTGGCAATATGTTTGGTTTCATTCAAAATGTACTTTTCCAAAATACGCCGTTATATATTGTCGAAAATGGTTGCAAAAATTTGTAGAATACATGACATAATATTGCTTTTACACGTAAATTAGATTTGTTATATCAAAAACACTTATCTTTTATAAGAATGATTCATTTGTGATGACAGAAGCAGCAACATCCAGTAAATGCGAAAGCGAAACAGACTTATTAGCTTAGATGAGGTTGAGTTGTGGTGTAGCCATAAACAAAATCATAGATGCATGAAACCTGTATGGCGATTATGTGGTTGTGTGTTTTCTCCTGATCAATAACATAAATTTGATTTGGGAAATACAAATCACAGTTAACACTCTTACATTTTCTTTAGTCTTTCCGATTGCAAAATACATAAAAGACATCATTCAAAGTGCACTATTTTAACAAAACACATAACGCGTATATACAGGCAACGCGATGTGATGGTTATCAAGATCAATGGGTTTTCATCTGGAAGAGATCCCACGATGTCTTATTGTCATCTGCTTCCGGTTAATACCAGATATCTGTGACATGCAATATGTTGTTGTATGATTTACAGGGATAAAACCTCAGCCAAACGGACCGTCTAATAAACAATTGCATCACGCTTACGCTGTGTGAATCTCTTAATATGTCTAATAACTGGGCTGATATAAGCTATTTATGCACAGTATAGTTCAATTAGATTATTAAATAAAAATATACGTGCATTATGTATACAGTCGATGCAAGTTCATTGTGTATACATTGTCATACCCGTTAAAATGGAAACGACAACAGTAGAAATTGGAATCTCAGACCAATCAAATCCAATTTAAGAACGAAATAAGGTTATTGGATTGTCCGGGGTTGTCCACCGATTAATTGAAGTGAAAAGTCAATAAGGTCTGGTCAAGATGATCGATTTGGTTACACAGTATTTATCACCCTGGTACAATCTTAGGAGTTTAAGTTGCTCAGTCGTCGTTTTTAACAAAATATATTGCAAAACATCCGTAGCGTTTGATTACCTTGGATAGTCACACATTTATTTGAAACTATTTTATTACTTTTATAAGAAACTAAAACAATTGTTGTTATTTAATTAACCTATTTGAAAACGATAATCATGTAACCAATCTTAAACTCGTGTTTCAGCACCTTGAATTAATTCAAAAGTCTAACACCATTTATATGTACAAAACTCGTATTTCATTCGCATCATAGATCTAAGTATCACTTAGCCCTCACAATATTTGCACGGTTTCTAGTTTAGAAATAATCTACATATACATAGTGTATCTTTGATTGAATCATATTTATCTCAACATCAACGTAGCAGGTCAACGTGATGTTTTAGTTAAAGGGACTTGTTCACAGATGTGTCGTATTTTTGAAAAAAAAAGTTATTAAATGTCTTCACTGCAAAACCTACACCATCTGAAAAAAACTAAAACACATATTGTATACGGAATACAAGTCTAATTTGAAAAACAAAAAATTCGCCGGGTCTCGACGTTATATGGTCTTAGTTGATATACAGAACTCTAGTATAATCGAAACGTCATTTTTCTAGGAAGAAAATATTCTCAACAAACAGTGACCCAGACTTTATTTGTTGTGTCGTCTATCATATAGCTAGTACGTTGTAAGAGCAATTCCACAGGATCCAAGGGTAATTAGTATTGGCCCTTGAAGCATGTGTTATATTTGACCCTTAGGTCGGTTCGTTTGATTTGCAGGCGATGCATTTTATCTTTTCTGTTTTAAATCTGAGATTCCTTACTGATTTTCAAGATTTGTTGTGCGTTTTTAAGATCATGAACTACTTGTAGTCTCTTTCGATTTCCGCTATTATTTGAAAAAAGCTCGTAGAAAGAGTAAATTAAAGTGTGCTTTTTCTCGTTTGGATCATGAGCATAATGAGCAATAACATTAGTACTAGTAACACGGAAACATGTATTATGCCCATGCACTCAGGTAAAAACCCTACAAACACTGATATTGGGTTTAAAAGTGAAAGTTTAGTAATGTGACAGAACATATTTGTGTGAATGCGCGTCATGTGTACCGCTCATGAGCATACTAACCGATGCAATCAGAACACATATGTATCACTCCAAACCTCTACGACTTCCGTAGCATCGGCTAGTTTAATTTGTATGTAAGTATCTGTCAGAACAAGTAGTAGATACCGTTTATTTTCAAACGCAATGTAAAACTGCTAGTTTAAAAAAATGATGCTATTTATCGAACCGTATCTAATATGCATTTCTTTTTAAATAATATCTGCAGAACGAAAACATGCGTGTGCATGTTTGTTATACTTGGTTAACGTCTGGTTGATGTTTGCATTTGGCGAAATCACCAAACACAATTCAGCATAACATATTTAATGTTAGTTCATTATGTAATATATGTTGTGTATTGTCATATTTTCCTAAACATCATCAAATATATTACATCTAAGAACAAGTCACATACAATGGACTAACATATACCATGTGATTCAATAACGAAACCTATCTAATGTCTAATCAGAAATAAGAATCCATAGTAGTGTTTCTGGCGAATCAGCAATGGACGCAATACATCAGATATAACATATGTTAAAGGAAAACAATTATCCTTGCAACCTGAAGCAATTGACCTGATAACAAGCTAGCCTGTTGATTATTTGGTACGTTTTGGTTCTCAATTATTTGGTTTCCTTTCATATCGAACATTCACACCAAATACATTGCGGAAATATTATGTTGTTGTTTTTCGTTCAAAAACGTAACTGCTGATTAAAATACATTATCAAACACAGATTCATTCATTCGGTATGATAATGTCGTGCATAACGAATAATACTACATTCCTTTATAAATAAAGTTTGTCATAATAAACATGCCATCACCGCAAAATTTAAGTGTACAAATAATGATATTTCATACAAATAAAACTTTTCGTATGGGAATTTGGGAAAGCTCTGGAATCCAAAGTGACTGTAATATATGATTATTTTATTGACAGTTAAATCAATGCACAAAATAAGCTACATATATTTTGTTCGATTGGTTTAAGTGTGTGCGTCATGTTACCGTGTAAACGCATGACATGTTCAAAGTTGGTAATAAGTATATCGCTCCACTGGATACGATTGGGTGCAATTAATTGCGTACATGCTAAACAATTTCGACCTTTGGCAATTTTACAGATCATGATGAATGACTTTGGAAACACATTTTGTCTTTCTGATCAATACTCCTGTCGGTCGCAAACGATTTTCGATCATGGGTGCAAGTGTACTAATTTAAAATTTCTCAGAACAGTGTGTCTACAGATATTTCATTCGCATTCCTGTGATATTTGCATTAATAGTAAATTAATAAATGCAATGAAAGCCAGGAAGGTGACACTCTATGCCAATCCTGTGCAAGAACGTACCCTGATATTAAAAAGAATCACATTCGGCGAAACGGTCTTCACTTTTATTGACAATATGTACAATGTCGCTATTATTTTGTTTATGCCCGCTTCATCTGCGCTCACTCTGTGCAATTGAAATTAAGTCCTGTGTGTGCCTTGTTCTAATTTGATAATTGGATCAATATATAAACCGCTTTAATGGCCTATATTAATACATTGTCTTGTTGTGTTAATAATAATACATCAGTTGTTTGCATGTGTTGCTTTGTATGGTATTGAACATTAAAAGAACATTATGCCTATAGAATAAAATAGTCTGTAGAAAAAAGACGAAACCATTTGTTAACTGCATATTTTTTCAAAATAACCTTTTACAACTATAAGTTAAGGAATTTTCTAATTGTTTTTGAAGTATATTTTTATTGATAAAATATCTGCTTCGCCTAAGCAAATCTCCATGATATCGAACATGAAAAATATATATGCCACCATTAAGGGACAAAAATAGGTATCAGGAAATAAATCATGGAACTATAAATGACCGTTATACGTTTTGGAAATAAGTTATTCGACCGTACTTTGGAAAATTTGGTCTTCTATATGTTGGGTAATTAACGCCTATCGATATCACAATAAGAACTAATTTTAACGTTACTTGGAAAATCTGCATATTCCTGACTCTGGAGTAAACGCCTCATTTTGATGTAGAATTCTAAAGCGTGGGTAATCGAATCTGTTCAGCAGGAAAGCCTCACCATAGCCCTTTGGGACTGAGCATTCGATTACACACCGGAAACAATGAATGCATATTCGCATTCTTGCATGCATATGTCATTCCCTTATACTTACATACAAACTTCCCCGTATTGTCTCCTTCATTTATATCGTGCACTCATGAATTATGAGTGTAAAATAAATATAGCAAACATTGAAAAGTCGTACGTGTTTGATACGATCTGTTAAAGACAATTTTTCTGCATTGCCAGAACCTGAATCAAAGTATCGTTGGTTGGTTCACTTGTAATATAACTTGTCATAATAGCAGGTTAGGTTGTTGCAAAGCCATGGAGCAGGATATCAACGTATTGATTACTCCAGGCATTTACCATATTCCACACGTCACTTCTTCGCGTAATTATACTATCAAATCATATACACAGAGTGCAGCGGTATATCCCTTATTGGAAGAAGCATCATGTGTGTAACACGATTTCAAGACATAACATTATTATGTTCATATCGCAGCTCATGCCTTATATGAAACAGCCGCAATGTTGAATGTAAAAAAAACAGATTACATAGCTTGGTTGTATGTGGTACTATTTGTTGGGTAATTAACGCCTATCGATATCACATTAAGAACTAATTTTAACGCTACTTGGAAAATCTGCATATTCCTGACTCTGGAGTAAACGCCTCATTTTAATGTAGAATTCTAAAGCGTGGGTAATCGAATTTGTTCAGGAAAGCCTTACCCCTTTGGGACTGAGCATTCGATTACACACCGGAAAAATGAATGCATATTCGCATTTTGGCATGCATATGTCATTCTCTTACACTTACATACAAACTTGCCCGTATTGTCACCTTTATTTATATCGTGCATATGATTGTTATGAAATAAGAGTGTAAAATATACATAGCAAACATTCAAAAGTCGTACGTGTTTGATAAGATATGTTAAAGACAATGTTTCTGCAGTGCCAGAACCTGATTCAAAGTACCGTTGGTTGGTTCACTTGTAATATAACTTGTCATAATAGCAGGTTAGGTTGTTGCAAAGCCATGACGCATGATATAAACGTATTGATTACTCCAGTCATTTACCATACTCCACACGTCACTTCTTCACGTAATTATACTATCAAATCATACACACAGAGTGCAGCGGTATCTCCCTTATTGAAAGAAGCATCATTTGTTTAACAAGATTTTAAGACATAATATTATTAAGTTTATTAAAATGATAATATTGTTTCCAATTAAATTAAATAAGCTAAAATATTCCAGTAAACATAAAATGAAATATAAAACGGTTTAACACAATAAATCGGGTTTTAAATAAACATTTTAAATAACGGAAACAGTTGAACTATTTTGTATCATGTTGGTAAACCTAAAAAAACAATCGGACAGTAACACGATTTCTTTTTCTAAGTGCAAGTGCATTATATCTCTTTAATAAAACTGAATTATTCATCTCAATGATCATAAGAGTTGTAAACACAGTAAATGTATTTTATTTGTGACGTTCATGTGGCTTGGCCTAACAGCTTGATACTGTAAGGACCTCGTATTTCATTGATTTTATTGTTCGTACTTACAGTACTCATCCTTTTGAACGTAATCGCGCCAGCAAACTTGGTAGCAGATGGTATTTCTGCTGTTGTACTAAGTTAACTTATTAAGAGTTTATCAACTTATTAACCACTTACCTTTTTAAATTGTTGATATTTTCTGGTTGTCTATTCTTGACCGGAACGCCATTGACCCAATCACATTCACCCACCTTGAATTTGTTATGTCATTTATTTTCATTAATATTAATCAATGATACCGAAGTATGGTATCATTACGTAGGTAATTACATGTAGAATAATCCATCACCATATATTTATAAGTATTGTCTGTATGTAAATCACAAACTGACATTTATTACTTTATTCCAAGATGGCTGCCAGTTCTTTGCATTCTAAAATATCCGTTTGTAAATATCTGTCTGACGGCACAATATGATTGGTTGTGCTGTCAGCGGGCGTCATCTATTGGGTAGATTTGACACACCTCCAGCAAGACCGCTTCGGCGGCATTATTTCATTGGCTAGTTTGGGTCACGTGTCACAATATTGACTAGTATAAATAGAGCGATTTGAATCTTTCCCGGCACTTCAACTTCTACCTCGAAGTCAGCAGGAGGTGGATCACGACTAACCTCGGTCAACGGTCTTGAAGAATTATGGCCTTTGTAAAGCGCCCTAGGTATAGTTAATGCCTGGACATGTATCTAATCGTTTGAAAACGAAGTCATTAAGTTTAATCCTTTGAAAAGCCACAACCCAGCTAGCCAGTGAAAAGTATTAATATATAGTTTATAATAACAGACGAGTTTAAATGTCTCGTTAAACATTAAAAGAACTCACCGTATTTGTCTCTATGTACTGTTACATTGTCTACTGTTACGTTATTAGTAGATTAGACTTTATTAAGTCTAAAATAAAGTGAATTCTGTTGAACGTTCGTCAGTATTGTATTTAAATTCAACCTCCAAAACTAACCATCCTGACGGATGCCACAATACATACTGCGGTGTGTTAAACTTTCCAAATACTCAGCTCCAATTCCACACACTTGATGATAGGGTTTTTGAAAGCCTTATAGAACCACAGTACCTATTATATTGTCCATTGCAGCGCCTATAAATAATGACCGGTCATCTGTTAAGTATTTGGTCATGTTTGTTCACAAAGCGGGGTTTTGTTCGACAACACGCACACGAACATATATTGCCAAATGTTCTTGAAATAGTGTACACAAATATAATTATAATAATAATGAAACTCCAGAGACGTCACCAGGAGCGAAAACCATTGTTTTCATCCGCTGGTCGTCTATTTGAGGCAAGTGACCGATTGGCTATACAATACAGGACAACACGCAAAACACAACACCAAAAAACATAAACATGATTAAAACTGGGGTCAACGTTTTGGAACGGTCAATGCAAAGCATTTGGGGTTTGAACCGGTTAAAAGGCATGCCGAACCTCGCACGTAGCCTATAATTAATCACAATACACGAACATGTAAATAAGGATTGAAATTAATTTTGGTTGCCTTCATGCGATTATTAACGCAATGATCAAACTTGCAAATCCATGATGCGCGCTAGCGCTTCATGGATAATTTGCCAGTTTGACCATTGCGTTCATAATCGCATGAAGGCAACCAAAATTAAATAAAATTATGTTCAATCCTTATATTTACATTATATTAGGGATGATTTCCTATCACTCCTCTATATTGTTTGTGTTTCACATGCATCGTATTGCCATTCTAAGAAAAATATAACGCACATAAGTGTTCTTATCGGAACAGCACAAAATAGAATGCAAACTGTCATTTTATCCTTTGCTGCGACAATTGAAATTTAATTTACAGTAAATATTATATAAGTCATAAAATTTTTTTTTTTTTTTTTTTTTTTTTCCCCGTTCTATATGTTTTATTTTCCTCGTCAATAGGTGTGTGAGGGTCGAGGGCATCCCCCTCCACACCGTACATCATGCGTATTTATTAGAATTCAGCATGCATAACATAGAATATTACATTGTAGACAAGTGCTCACAAGTACAAAATAAGAAAAAAATCATAATTGCGTAAATAGCAATATCCAAAATGATACATATTGAACTTATCAATATACAGAATGGATAAACTATGTAAATCACATTGTTTTACCGAAACAGACTTAACAAAATGTCCCATTCTTTATTTGTAGTTATTGAGTTAGAATCTAAATTGCAGAAGTTCATTTCCTTCAAAATATGATACTGGATAGAAAAATATGATTTTGCCGCGATAATGGTAGGTAATGTTTGATTCGTTTTACAATTATAAATAAACCTTTTAGTAAGAAGGAATGTAAGATTAAGAGGACCACTTGAGTTTTTATGTCCTAACATAAACGAAGGCGCATTTATGAAGTCAGCGAATACCTCAAAACCTTCAAACAAATCAGCAATAAATTTTTTAACATGTTTACATTCCCAAACAATGTGCTCAATTGTTTCCGGCATATTATGACAGAAAGAGCATTCAGCTGACGATTTATAATTGATTTTATACAAAAAATAATAGGTACCAATAATTCGGTGTGTGATTCTATACTGAAACCACTGTAGAGTAGAATCTTTGGTTATACAAAATGGCATTCTAAAAATATGGTTCCAGTCTTTTAATTCAATATTTTCAAAAATGCTCGTCCATTTTGACATACATACTGGTAAAGTTTCATTTGTTTTAACAATATTGTACATGGGTTGAGTACCTTTTGGATATTTTAAAATGGATATCACTTGAAGGGGAACAAAAGGCTTAACAAAGTCAAGATAGTTAAAATCTGCAATCGTGTTCATAGCAGATGTTTCATCAAACAAACCATTTTTCTTCAAGTGTTTAGTTATGACATTAGTAATACCTATATAATGCAAGTAGTTTGGATAGAAATTATATCTGTTACACAGTTCTTCATAACCATAAAATTCTAACCTATCGTATTTCTTGATCAAATCGCCAATAAAATGCACGCCATTTTCAAACCATGTTTTGAGGAAAACACTTTTATTACCAATTGTTATATCAGAATGATAGAATATTGGGGTTTGTAATATGTATTTTATATTTAATGATTCTGCTTTGCGGAAATCAACAAACGATTTTAAAGTGTCCTTCCAAAAAGCATTGTCCGTTCTATTTATAAGGTTTTCAGGATAATGAACACCACAGTTGTAAAGTTTTTGGGTGTCTATAGTCATTTTTACAATATTGATCCATTTACATTTTTATTTTGCTTGCATAAATAATATCGCTACATAACTAACAAATTTGCATATAATCTGGTAAGTTCGTGGCCTCCGGTAAGTTCATTGATGAACTTATGACGCTATTTTCTCTTCAACGTAACGTCGCGTGTCCGAATTCTATGCAAGTGTGAGCCGAAGAACAGCTTGACTTACTAGAGCACAAAATTGCGTAGAAAACATCGACAAATAATAAATAAATAAATATTCCTTGTCAGTTAAGTTTATTGCATTTGTGTTTTAAACTCATTAATTGTTAAACAAATATACACCTCGTGTTGCTAATAAACATTTTATGAGTATTATTATAATTAAAATCCAAAACAAAATCAAAGTAAATAAAAAATGACATTAAAAACTTGCCGTATGTATATCAAAACACAAAAATCAGTGGAAGGGCCTCAGCGTATGACGTCATAAAAAGTTGCCCACGAACTTACAGGAAGTTGAAAAAGAACAAGGTCGTTGTTGGGTTATGTCTAAGTTCAATTAAGATTACAGATTCTCGATTAAATGTTGACAATTTTGGCATATGCAATAGTTAGTTTACCTTCAGATCGAGTTAATGTGATGTGTTTTTATTGAAACAAGTGGGGGTTTATGCGCATGCGCAAAGTCGAATGCTAAACACCCATAAACTTGCAGGTGTAGAAGAGGCTAACTTAAACAGATGCAGAAATACCTGTGACATGAAGAAGAACTGCTATTTCTGTCGGTAAAGCCAACAAGCACCAAACATTATTAATGCTTTAGAAAGTTTAGTATAAAATTTGATGTGCTTTGTTAGTAAGACTACAGTAAATCCACATCATGAATACTTCTATACAGTACCACAGTTGAGTTCTGACACTTTAAAATAACACAATTCCTAGGCTGAGAGTTCAACAGATCGTGGATAATCCTGTTTAATTATTAACACAACAGATGGAGACTAAAATGCTTTTAAATGCTTTAAATCCACACCATAGTATCCAAATTTTCACTCTGCGAGAACAATGGAAACATTCCACAAATGACATAACTAAACAAGTCATGACGTATAAGCTAAGTCATCGAATAATAACATCCACACTGGTGTATCTAAGCTTTTTGCTTTGCCTGGACATAACTTGTCTTAGAAAGGATAACATTTTAAAATAAATCTCAAAATGCATGTTTTGTTCTTATTGTACATGTTAAACAATTCATCATTATTAACTCTGATATAAATGCACAATACATTAGACGATCTACATGCATCTAGAAAATAGACACGCGTCAATGTGAAATCAAATCCATTTAAAGCTACGTTCTTGAACCGATGTTACGTCATGAAAGTTTTCTGTAGTTGCTTCTAAGAAAAGTAATGTTTACCTAAAATACCATAGCATGTACACATAACATGCTAGCGAAACGGCTTTGTTTAATAATAAAATCTGTAGACCTTGCATGATTGAATCTTATCCAGCTAAAGTGAAAACAATGTCAAATTGATTATTGTAGACGTAAAACTGGAACAAAATGTGCATGTGTATAAATTATAATTTTTTTTTTATCAAATGTTAACAATCCATGCAAAAAAAGAGTAACATTTAACAGTATAAGACGTCTTAGTTCATGTCAATATTCTTGTCGAAATATAATTTGCATAAAAATAGGACACACAGATATTACTACGCCGGTGATAAGGCATTGCGTTCTACAATTATGAACGCATACCCCTTCCCTATTAAAATGCATATGCAATGTAACTATATAAAATTTAACCTCATAGCATTGCGATTCATAATTACTGGTAATACAAGAAAATATTAAATCATGTTAATTACAATTTGATTATTCAATGGTTTAATGTTGACCAGAGCAACAAAATTGCAACTTTCTAAGGCACGATGAAATAAAGTTAATGTCTTTAGACATTGTTTACTTGCTAAATTAAATTTAGACATCAAAAGTAAAGTCTAAAATATAGGGAGAGTATGTCTATATACGGTGTATTTCTTAGCGTTTTTATCGGTTTCAAATTTTCGATTCCATTGTTTTATCTGATACCTATTATTGGATTGGAAAATATTTTGTTGTTTACCAAAAACAAATATTATGTTCAATTAATCATTCCTGCTTTCTCATAGACATTGCTTTTTATAAGTAAATCAAAATGCGTTTGTTGGTTTAGAAACCAGTATGCTATATTTTATATACATCTTTTGTGTTGGCATCGATTTATAACAACAAATAAAAAAATGACTACGGAAAATTCCTTTTGTTTCATAGTAATTGATAACTATTCGCCAACTAAGTGCCTATAGATTAAATTCCTAGCTCCCATGCCAATACACGAATCGAGTTTGATTCCTGGCGTTTAGCGCTTGCAGATATTGAATGTCACAAATATAATATATATATGTCGAAGTGTCAACAAGTTAAATTGGAACCAACAAATTTGGACTTTAAGCGAAAATTGAAAGTAAAGTCAAGTAGCTGTTGCTTTATATTTGAGACTTTGAACCACGTCAGGAAGATAAAGTACCTGAAACATTGTAATAATCGAGATTTAATATATTGCATAACAAAAATATTAAACAGAACAACACTTTGAAACAAAAGTATAACACGTCTACTAATTTATGTGACATGAAGAACGCTGCAATGCTGTTGCTCTGGTGAACATGAAACCACTGAGAAATTAAATTGTAAATCTTTTAAATTAATATGCTCTATTATTACGTTTTAATTTTGAATCGCAATGCTATGAGGTTCAATGCGTTAAACAGAATGCCAATGAATCAATTGTGATTGAGCGGCATCATTATTCATGAAACACCATAGTGAAAAGTTTCAGATGAATGGCTAAAGTAAAGAAGTTTTGTAGTTTCTGCTTTACAGGACACAGAGAAATCGATACAATGTTAAATTGTAAAATTTTAAAGTGCGTATATTGTTTACAATTGCTTGTTCTGGATCATTTAAGAAAAGAAAAGATAGTTCCCTAACACAAAACTGTAATATTATTGATTTACAAATATGGCTGACTCCTTAGATGTCTGCTCTTGTGATTTATTTATTTTCATAAGTATGCGTTCATTGAAAAGGGCTTTCAACGTTTTTTTTTTATATTAAAAATAGTCACATTGTCCGTGTTGTGTGGTTTATAAACACACATATAGTAATAAACATTCATTACATTTGACCAGTTGGAACTCTAGGTTTCATTGTTACTTCAATTCGGGAGTTAATCAAAATACAGTAAAGTTACGCTTTATTCTCCAAATTTCTTTCCTCTTTGTTGAACTGATGTATACCACAATACATATATTCTTAATCAATATGCCGCGATGTTTAGCAGTGATGTAGGCATTAATATTTATTCCACCGAATATATTTTCATGCGTTTGACAAATGAACAACGTTAGACCAACCATGGAAGTCAAGTGTTGTTTTCTTATTTTCGCCCACTTTGATCAATGATCTGAGGTTTGAGACATTATGGATACAATGTGTGTCTGTAGTTTGCGGAGCTCCCATTACACAACCATATCACGTGTCTGTACTAGCAGTATAACAATGTAACTGATTAAACGATAATAGAAAATACTTTTACTGATTGTGTGGCTGCGGCACTGGTTGAGATTTGCCAGGTTACATTCAACGTTTATTACTATGTATGGCAATATATTATGTTATACAATATGCGACAATACACTTCAGACAGTTATATATGTACTTGCTACATGTATGTATGCATTGAGTTATATGTCTAAGTCCTTGCAGCAATAAAGCAATCGATGTTGTTATTTTCTATAGTATTAGGTAATTTGATTGAAAATTTATTTTATAGACATCATCATTTATCAATACATGCAACAATTAGTAATATTTTTAAAACCATTATACAACGCCATTTTAAAGAATTTCGGTGGCCGATTCGGCATTGTTTAAATGTTTGTCGATTAGCTTTTAGTATTAAAAATATCTAAATTTTAAATCCAACCAATGTTGATTCATACATGAATTAGTTTGGCACAATCGAAACTAAATAATTACAAGCCTGAAAACTATCCGTATAATACGATGTAAAGGTACATAAAGTAAAAATAAATATATAATGGAACTACACATTACCGAAATGTGCATTGGAAGTTAATACGGACACATTTTGACTTTTGCTGACCCATGACTAAACATCTTGTTATACTGCAGAGCGGGAAAACGCGTTTGTAATTAAATCTTTCTATAGAAGATTGCTCTGCAGTTAAGGATCTTGGAACAAGAACTGGATTACCCACTACAATCAAAGAATACTGATTAACATACAAGTTTACTGATATAAATAGTTTTCTGCCAGCCAACACAGTTTAGGGGTTGTGGCTGCACCCAAAAGTAACTTAATAATTATTTCATAGTACATTATTAAAAAAATATAATGTTCTAACAAATATTTAATTTTGAAAGTATTATAATGAAAACAGACGCATATGTTTACATTATAAAAGAAGACAACTGTATTCGTACATATTTTGTTGTTAAAGACCTGCTATTATGACACTGTTAGGATATTCTCTTAAGTATTTTTGTCTGTTAGTTATGACCAAATGATAATGGTGGCAGAAACTCGTTTCAGATTAATTGAAGTACCATCCTTTAGTTATATATATATAAATATATGTTAAATGTAGATTTTCATTGATCGACCATGAATTTCAATAGGAGATTCACAATAACTAAGGCAACTATTATTCAATAAATAACCTATTTCCTTTTTCAATATCCTTTTTTAAAATGTTTGAATACATATACATACGAACATAACAAATTATTTCTTTAGCATAAAAACGAACAAACGGTGCAATATATCGACTTGCGGAATCAATAATCATATCCATGTTCTCTTTCTAAACAATTAGCTTTGTGATTGATAACTTTGTTGGATGTCGTTCTTGGGAATTCATTTTCAAACAGTGTTTCTTCGACTAATTATCTTTCCATAATAGGATGTTGCAATAACAATTAAGTGTAATATGTGTTGTTTTTTTTCACAAATGTAAACGATGCAAAATTTTAAAAAGGAGCCAAACAACACAGTTGTGTCAATTGTAAGTGTAAGCTGTTTTATAAATGAGAAGCAAAACGACGCTTGACCATTGTTCAGTGGTAAAATTGTACAACTTTAATTGCCAATATGTTTGATTTCATTCAAAATGTAGTGTTCCAAAATACGCCGTTAAACAATGTTCCTTCGACTAATTATCTTTCTATAATAGGATGATGCTATACAGGATAAAGTGTAATATGTGTTGTTTTTTCTCACAAATTCAAACGATGCAACATTCACAAAAGAGCCAAACAACACAGTTGTGTCATTGGTAAGTATATGTTTTTCTATTAATGAAAAGCAAGACGACGCTTGACCGTTGTTCAGTGATTAAATTGTACAACTTAAATTGGCAATATGTTTGGTTTCATTCAAAATGTACTTTTCCAAAATACGCCGTTATATATTGTCGAAAATGGTTGCAAAAATTTGTAGAATACATGACATAATATTGCTTTTACACGTAAATTAGATTTGTTATATCAAAAACACTTATCTTTTATAAGAATGATTCATTTGTGATGACAGAAGCAGCAACATCCAGTAAATGCGAAAGCGAAACAGACTTATTAGCTTAGATGAGGTTGAGTTGTGGTGTAGCCATAAACAAAATCATAGATGCATGAAACCTGTATGGCGATTATGTGGTTGTGTGTTTTCTCCTGATCAATAACATAAATTTGATTTGGGAAATACAAATCACAGTTAACACTCTTACATTTTCTTTAGTCTTTCCGATTGCAAAATACATAAAAGACATCATTCAAAGTGCACTATTTTAACAAAACACATAACGCGTATATACAGGCAACGCGATGTGATGGTTATCAAGATCAATGGGTTTTCATCTGGAAGAGATCCCACGATGTCTTATTGTCATCTGCTTCCGGTTAATACCAGATATCTGTGACATGCAATATGTTGTTGTATGATTTACAGGGATAAAACCTCAGCCAAACGGACCGTCTAATAAACAATTGCATCACGCTTACGCTGTGTGAATCTCTTAATATGTCTAATAACTGGGCTGATATAAGCTATTTATGCACAGTATAGTTCAATTAGATTATTAAATAAAAATATACGTGCATTATGTATACAGTCGATGCAAGTTCATTGTGTATACATTGTCATACCCGTTAAAATGGAAACGACAACAGTAGAAATTGGAATCTCAGACCAATCAAATCCAATTTAAGAACGAAATAAGGTTATTGGATTGTCCGGGGTTGTCCACCGATTAATTGAAGTGAAAAGTCAATAAGGTCTGGTCAAGATGATCGATTTGGTTACACAGTATTTATCACCCTGGTACAATCTTAGGAGTTTAAGTTGCTCAGTCGTCGTTTTTAACAAAATATATTGCAAAACATCCGTAGCGTTTGATTACCTTGGATAGTCACACATTTATTTGAAACTATTTTATTACTTTTATAAGAAACTAAAACAATTGTTGTTATTTAATTAACCTATTTGAAAACGATAATCATGTAACCAATCTTAAACTCGTGTTTCAGCACCTTGAATTAATTCAAAAGTCTAACACCATTTATATGTACAAAACTCGTATTTCATTCGCATCATAGATCTAAGTATCACTTAGCCCTCACAATATTTGCACGGTTTCTAGTTTAGAAATAATCTACATATACATAGTGTATCTTTGATTGAATCATATTTATCTCAACATCAACGTAGCAGGTCAACGTGATGTTTTAGTTAAAGGGACTTGTTCACAGATGTGTCGTATTTTTGAAAAAAAAAGTTATTAAATGTCTTCACTGCAAAACCTACACCATCTGAAAAAAACTAAAACACATATTGTATACGGAATACAAGTCTAATTTGAAAAACAAAAAATTCGCCGGGACTCGACGTTATATGGTCTTAGTTGATATACAGAACTCTAGTATAATCGAAACGTCATTTTTCTAGGAAGAAAATATTCTCAACAAACAGTGACCCAGACTTTATTTGTTGTGTCGTCTATCATATAGCTAGTACGTTGTAAGAGCAATTCCACAGGATCCAAGGGTAATTAGTATTGGCCCTTGAAGCATGTGTTATATTTGACCCTTAGGTCGGTTCGTTTGATTTGCAGGCGATGCATTTTATCTTTTCTGTTTTAAATCTGAGATTCCTTACTGATTTTCAAGATTTGTTGTGCGTTTTTAAGATCATGAACTACTTGTAGTCTCTTTCGATTTCCGCTATTATTTGAAAAAAGCTCGTAGAAAGAGTAAATTAAAGTGTGCTTTTTCTCGTTTGGATCATGAGCATAATGAGCAATAACATTAGTACTAGTAACACGGAAACATGTATTATGCCCATGCACTCAGGTAAAAACCCTACAAACACTGATATTGGGTTTAAAAGTGAAAGTTTAGTAATGTGACAGAACATATTTGTGTGAATGCGCGTCATGTGTACCGCTCATGAGCATACTAACCGATGCAATCAGAACACATATGTATCACTCCAAACCTCTACGACTTCCGTAGCATCGGCTAGTTTAATTTGTATGTAAGTATCTGTCAGAACAAGTAGTAGATACCGTTTATTTTCAAACGCAATGTAAAACTGCTAGTTTAAAAAAATGATGCTATTTATCGAACCGTATCTAATATGCATTTCTTTTTAAATAATATCTGCAGAACGAAAACATGCGTGTGCATGTTTGTTATACTTGGTTAACGTCTGGTTGATGTTTGCATTTGGCGAAATCACCAAACACAATTCAGCATAACATATTTAATGTTAGTTCATTATGTAATATATGTTGTGTATTGTCATATTTTCCTAAACATCATCAAATATATTACATCTAAGAACAAGTCACATACAATGGACTAACATATACCATGTGATTCAATAACGAAACCTATCTAATGTCTAATCAGAAATAAGAATCCATAGTAGTGTTTCTGGCGAATCAGCAATGGACGCAATACATAAGATATAACATATGTTAAAGGAAAACAATTATCCTTGCAACCTGAAGCAATTGACCTGATAACAAGCTAGCCTGTTGATTATTTGGTACGTTTTGGTTCTCAATTATTTGGTTTCCTTTCATATCGAACATTCACACCAAATACATTGCGGAAATATTATGTTGTTGTTTTTCGTTCAAAAACGTAACTGCTGATTAAAATACATTATCAAACACAGATTCATTCATTCGGTATGATAATGTCGTGCATAACGAATAATACTACATTCCTTTATAAATAAAGTTTGTCATAATAAACATGCCATCACCGCAAAATTTAAGTGTACAAATAATGATATTTCATACAAATAAAACTTTTCGTATGGGAATTTGGGAAAGCTCTGGAATCCAAAGTGACTGTAATATATGATTATTTTATTGACAGTTAAATCAATGCACAAAATAAGCTACATATATTTTGTTCGATTGGTTTAAGTGTGTGCGTCATGTTACCGTGTAAACGCATGACATGTTCAAAGTTGGTAATAAGTATATCGCTCCACTGGATACGATTGGGTGCAATTAATTGCGTACATGCTAAACAATTTCGACCTTTGGCAATTTTACAGATCATGATGAATGACTTTGGAAACACATTTTGTCTTTCTGATCAATACTCCTGTCGGTCGCAAACGATTTTCGATCATGGGTGCAAGTGTACTAATTTAAAATTTCTCAGAACAGTGTGTCTACAGATATTTCATTCGCATTCCTGTGATATTTGCATTAATAGTAAATTAATAAATGCAATGAAAGCCAGGAAGGTGACACTCTATGCCAATCCTGTTCAAGAACGTACCCTGATATTAAAAAGAATCACATTCGGCGAAACGGTCTTCACTTTTATTGACAATATGTACAATGTCGCTATTATTTTGTTTATGCCCGCTTCATCTGCGCTCACTCTGTGCAATTGAAATTAAGTCCTGTGTGTGCCTTGTTCTAATTTGATAATTGGATCAATATATAAACCGCTTTAATGGCCTATATTAATACATTGTCTTGTTGTGTTAATAATAATACATCAGTTGTTTGCATGTGTTGCTTTGTATGGTATTGAACATTAAAAGAACATTATGCCTATAGAATAAAATAGTCTGTAGAAAAAAGACGAAACCATTTCTTAACTGCATATTTTTTCAAAATAACCTTTTACAACTATAAGTTAAGGAATTTTCTAATTGTTTTTGAAGTATATTTTTATTGATAAAATATCTGCTTCGCCTAAGCAAATCTCCATGATATCGAACATGAAAAATATATATGCCACCATTAAGGGACAAAAATAGGTATCAGGAAATAAATCATGGAACTATAAATGACCGTTATACGTTTTGGAAATAAGTTATTCGACCGTACTTTGGAAAATTTGGTCTTCTATATGTTGGGTAATTAACGCCTATCGATATCACAATAAGAACTAATTTTAACGTTACTTGGAAAATCTGCATATTCCTGACTCTGGAGTAAACGCCTCATTTTGATGTAGAATTCTAAAGCGTGGGTAATCGAATCTGTTCAGCAGGAAAGCCTCACCATAGCCCTTTGGGACTGAGCATTCGATTACACACCGGAAACAATGAATGCATATTCGCATTCTTGCATGCATATGTCATTCCCTTATACTTACATACAAACTTCCCCGTATTGTCTCCTTCATTTATATCGTGCACTCATGAATTATGAGTGTAAAATAAATATAGCAAACATTGAAAAGTCGTACGTGTTTGATACGATCTGTTAAAGACAATTTTTCTGCATTGCCAGAACCTGAATCAAAGTATCGTTGGTTGGTTCACTTGTAATATAACTTGTCATAATAGCAGGTTAGGTTGTTGCAAAGCCATGGAGCAGGATATCAACGTATTGATTACTCCAGGCATTTACCATATTCCACACGTCACTTCTTCGCGTAATTATACTATCAAATCATATACACAGAGTGCAGCGGTATATCCCTTATTGGAAGAAGCATCATGTGTGTAACACGATTTCAAGACATAACATTATTATGTTCATATCGCAGCTCATGCCTTATATGAAACAGCCGCAATGTTGAATGTAAAAAAAACAGATTACATAGCTTGGTTGTATGTGGTACTATTTGTTGTGTAATTAACGCCTATCGATATCACATTAAGAACTAATTTTAACGCTACTTGGAAAATCTGCATATTCCTGACTCTGGAGTAAACGCCTCATTTTAATGTAGAATTCTAAAGCGTGGGTAATCGAATTTGTTCAGGAAAGCCTTACCCCTTTGGGACTGAGCATTCGATTACACACCGGAAAAATGAATGCATATTCGCATTTTGGCATGCATATGTCATTCTCTTACACTTACATACAAACTTGCCCGTATTGTCACCTTTATTTATATCGTGCATATGATTGTTATGAAATAAGAGTGTAAAATATACATAGCAAACATTCAAAAGTCGTACGTGTTTGATAAGATATGTTAAAGACAATGTTTCTGCAGTGCCAGAACCTGATTCAAAGTACCGTTGGTTGGTTCACTTGTAATATAACTTGTCATAATAGCAGGTTAGGTTGTTGCAAAGCCATGACGCATGATATAAACGTATTGATTACTCCAGTCATTTACCATACTCCACACGTCACTTCTTCACGTAATTATACTATCAAATCATACACACAGAGTGCAGCGGTATCTCCCTTATTGAAAGAAGCATCATTTGTTTAACAAGATTTTAAGACATAATATTATTAAGTTTATTAAAATGATAATATTGTTTCCAATTAAATTAAATAAGCTAAAATATTCCAGTAAACATAAAATGAAATATAAAACGGTTTAACACAATAAATCGGGTTTTAAATAAACATTTTAAATAACGGAAACAGTTGAACTATTTTGTATCATGTTGGTAAACCTAAAAAAACAATCGGACAGTAACACGATTTCTTTTTCTAAGTGCAAGTGCATTATATCTCTTTAATAAAACTGAATTATTCATCTCAATGATCATAAGAGTTGTAAACACAGTAAATGTATTTTATTTGTGACGTTCATGTGGCTTGGCCTAACAGCTTGATACTGTAAGGACCTCGTATTTCATTGATTTTATTGTTCGTACTTACAGTACTCATCCTTTTGAACGTAATCGCGCCAGCAAACTTGGTAGCAGATGGTATTTCTGCTGTTGTACTAAGTTAACTTATTAAGAGTTTATCAACTTATTAACCACTTACCTTTTTAAATTGTTGATATTTTCTGGTTGTCTATTCTTGACCGGAACGCCATTGACCCAATCACATTCACCCACCTTGAATTTGTTATGTCATTTATTTTCATTAATATTAATCAATGATACCGAAGTATGGTATCATTACGTAGGTAATTACATGTAGAATAATCCATCACCATATATTTATAAGTATTGTCTGTATGTAAATCACAAACTGACATTTATTACTTTATTCCAAGATGGCTGCCAGTTC
The DNA here is from genome assembly GCA_027627225.1 of Congeria kusceri. Taxonomy (NCBI): domain Eukaryota; kingdom Metazoa; phylum Mollusca; class Bivalvia; order Myida; family Dreissenidae; genus Congeria; species Congeria kusceri. Next base: position 14,523,133 of record CM051025.1, on the reverse strand, counting down.
TTTGCATTCTAAAATATCCGTTTGTAAATATCTGTCTGACGGCACAATATGATTGGTTGTGCTGTCAGCGGGCGTCATCTATTGGGTAGATTTGACACACCTCCAGCAAGACCGCTTCGGCGGCATTATTTCATTGGCTAGTTTGGGTCACGTGTCACAATATTGACTAGTATAAATAGAGCGATTTGAATCTTTCCCGGCACTTCAACTTCTACCTCGAAGTCAGCAGGAGGTGGATCACGACTAACCTCGGTCAACGGTCTTGAAGAATTATGGCCTTTGTAAAGCGCCCTAGGTATAGTTAATGCCTGGACATGTATCTAATCGTTTGAAAACGAAGTCATTAAGTTTAATCCTTTGAAAAGCCACAACCCAGCTAGCCAGTGAAAAGTATTAATATATAGTTTATAATAACAGACGAGTTTAAATGTCTCGTTAAACATTAAAAGAACTCACCGTATTTGTCTCTATGTACTGTTACATTGTCTACTGTTACGTTATTAGTAGATTAGACTTTATTAAGTCTAAAATAAAGTGAATTCTGTTGAACGTTCGTCAGTATTGTATTTAAATTCAACCTCCAAAACTAACCATCCTGACGGATGCCACAATACATACTGCGGTGTGTTAAACTTTCCAAATACTCAGCTCCAATTCCACACACTTGATGATAGGGTTTTTGAAAGCCTTATAGAACCACAGTACCTATTATATTGTCCATTGCAGCGCCTATAAATAATGACCGGTCATCTGTTAAGTATTTGGTCATGTTTGTTCACAAAGCGGGGTTTTGTTCGACAACACGCACACGAACATATATTGCCAAATGTTCTTGAAATAGTGTACACAAATATAATTATAATAATAATGAAACTCCAGAGACGTCACCAGGAGCGAAAACCATTGTTTTCATCCGCTGGTCGTCTATTTGAGGCAAGTGACCGATTGGCTATACAATACAGGACAACACGCACAACACAACACCAAACATAAACATGATTAAAACTGGGGTCAACGTTTTGGAACGGTCAATGCAAAGCATTTGGGGTTTGAACCGGTTAAAAGGCATGCCGAACCTCGCACGTAGCCTATAATTAATCACAATACACGAACATGTAAATAAGGATTGAAATTAATTTTGGTTGCCTTCATGCGATTATTAACGCAATGATCAAACTTGCAAATCCATGATGCGCGCTAGCGCTTCATGGATAATTTGCCAGTTTGACCATTGCGTTCATAATCGCATGAAGGCAACCAAAATTAAATAAAATTATGTTCAATCCTTATATTTACATTATATTAGGGATGATTTCCTATCACTCCTCTATATTGTTTGTGTTTCACATGCATCGTATTGCCATTCTAAGAAAAATATAACGCACATAAGTGTTCTTATCGGAACAGCACAAAATAGAATGCAAACTGTCATTTTATCCTTTGCTGCGACAATTGAAATTTAATTTACAGTAAATATTATATAAGTCATAAATTTTTTTTTTTTTTTTTTTTTTTTCCCCGTTCTATATGTTTTATTTTCCTCGTCAATAGGTGTGTGAGGGTCGAGGGCATCCCCCTCCACACCGTACATCATGCGTATTTATTAGAATTCAGCATGCATAACATAGAATATTACATTGTAGACAAGTGCTCACAAGTACAAAATAAGAAAAAAATCATAATTGCGTAAATAGCAATATCCAAAATGATACATATTGAACTTATCAATATACAGAATGGATAAACTATGTAAATCACATTGTTTTACCGAAACAGACTTAACAAAATGTCCCATTCTTTATTTGTAGTTATTGAGTTAGAATCTAAATTGCAGAAGTTCATTTCCTTCAAAATATGATACTGGATAGAAAAATATGATTTTGCCGCGATAATGGTAGGTAATGTTTGATTCGTTTTACAATTATAAATAAACCTTTTAGTAAGAAGGAATGTAAGATTAAGAGGACCACTTGAGTTTTTATGTCCTAACATAAACGAAGGCGCATTTATGAAGTCAGCGAATACCTCAAAACCTTCAAACAAATCAGCAATAAATTTTTTAACATGTTTACATTCCCAAACAATGTGCTCAATTGTTTCCGGCATATTATGACAGAAAGAGCATTCAGCTGACGATTTATAATTGATTTTATACAAAAAATAATAGGTGTGTGATTCTATACTGAAACCACTGTAGAGTAGAATCTTTGGTTATACAAAATGGCATTCTAAAAATATGGTTCCAGTCTTTTAATTCAATATTTTCAAAAATGCTCGTCCATTTTGACATACATACTGGTAAAGTTTCATTTGTTTTAACAATATTGTACATGGGTTGAGTACCTTTTGGATATTTGAAGGGGAACAAAAGGCTTAACAAAGTCAAGATAGTTAAAATCTGCAATCGTGTTCATAGCAGATGTTTCATCAAACAAACCATTTTTCTTCAAGTGTTTAGTTATGACATTAGTAATACCTATATAATGCAAGTAGTTTGGATAGAAATTATATCTGTTACACAGTTCTTCATAACCATAAAATTCTAACCTATCGTATTTCTTGATAAAATCGCCAATAAAATGCACGCCATTTTCAAACCATGTTTTGAGGAAAACACTTTTATTACCAATTGTTATATCAGAATGATAGAATATTGGGGTTTGTAATATGTATTTTATATTTAATGATTCTGCTTTGCGGAAATCAACAAACGATTTTAAAGTGTCCTTCCAAAAAGCATTGTCCGTTCTATTTATAAGGTTTTCAGGATAATGAACACCACAGTTGTAAAGTTTTTGGGTGTCTATAGTCATTTTTACAATATTGATCCATTTACATTTTTATTTTGCTTGCATAAATAATATCGCTACATAACTAACAAATTTGCATATAATCTGGTAAGTTCGTGGCCTCCGGTAAGTTCATTGATGAACTTATGACGCTATTTTCTCTTCAACGTAACGTCGCGTGTCCGAATTCTATGCAAGTGTGAGCCGAAGAACAGCTTGACTTACTAGAGCACAAAATTGCGTAGAAAACATCGACAAATAATAAATAAATAAATATTCCTTGTCAGTTAAGTTTATTGCATTTGTGTTTTAAACTCATTAATTGTTAAACAAATATACACCTCGTGTTGCTAATAAACATTTTATGAGTATTATTATAATTAAAATCCAAAACAAAATCAAAGTAAATAAAAAATGACATTAAAAACTTGCCGTATGTATATCAAAACACAAAAATCAGTGGAAGGGCCTCAGCGTATGACGTCATAAAAAGTTGCCCACGAACTTACAGGAAGTTGAAAAAGAACAAGGTCGTTGTTGGGTTATGTCTAAGTTCAATTAAGATTACAGATTCTCGATTAAATGTTGACAATTTTGGCATATGCAATAGTTAGTTTACCTTCAGATCGAGTTAATGTGATGTGTTTTTATTGAAACAAGTGGGGGTTTATGCGCATGCGCAAAGTCGAATGCTAAACACCCATAAACTTGCAGGTGTAGAAGAGGCTAACTTAAACAGATGCAGAAATACCTGTGACATGAAGAAGAACTGCTATTTCTGTCGGTAAAGCCAACAAGCACCAAACATTATTAATGCTTTAGAAAGTTTAGTATAAAATTTGATGTGCTTTGTTAGTAAGACTACAGTAAATCCACATCATGAATACTTCTATACAGTACCACAGTTGAGTTCTGACACTTTAAAATAACACAATTCCTAGGCTGAGAGTTCAACAGATCGTGGATAATCCTGTTTAATTATTAACACAACAGATGGAGACTAAAATGCTTTTAAATGCTTTAAATCCACACCATAGTATCCAAATTTTCACTCTGCGAGAACAATGGAAACATTCCACAAATGACATAACTAAACAAGTCATGACGTATAAGCTAAGTCATCGAATAATAACATCCACACGGGTGTATCTAAGCTTTTTGCTTTGCCTGGACATAACTTGTCTTAGAAAGGATAACATTTTAAAATAAATTTCAAAATGCATGTTTTGTTCTTATTGTACATGTTAAACAATTCATCATTATTAACTCTGATATAAATGCACAATACATTAGACGATCTACATGCATCTAGAAAATAGACACGCGTCAATGTGAAATCAAATCCATTTAAAGCTACGTTCTTGAACCGATGTTACGTCATGAAAGTTTTCTGTAGTTGCTTCTAAGAAAAGTAATGTTTACCTAAAATACCATAGCATGTACACATAACATGCTAGCGAAACGGCTTTGTTTAATAATAAAATCTGTAGACCTTGCATGATAGAATCTTATCCAGCTAAAGTGAAAACAATGTCAAATTGATTATTGTAGACGTAAAACTGGAACAAAATGTGCATGTGTATTAATTATAATTTTTTTTTTATCAAATGTTAACAATCCATGCAAAAAAAGAGTAACATTTAACAGTATAAGACGTCTTAGTTCATGTCAATATTCTTGTCGAAATATAATTTGCATAAAAATAGGACACACAGATATTACTACGCCGGTGATAAGGCATTGCGTTCTACAATTATGAACGCATACCCCTTCCCTATTAAAATGCATATGCAATGTAACTATATAAAATTTAACCTCATAGCATTGCGATTCATAATTACTGGTAATATAAGAAAATATTAAATCATGTTAATTACAATTTGATTATTCAATGGTTTAATGTTGACCAGAGCAACAAAATTGCAACTTTCTAAGGCACGATGAAATAAAGTTAATGTCTTTAGACATTGTTTACTTGCTAAATTAAATTTAGACATCAAAAGTAAAGTCTAAAATATAGGGAGAGTATGTCTATATACGGTGTATTTCTTAGCGTTTTTATCGGTTTCAAATTTTCGATTCCATTGTTTTATCTGATACCTATTATTGGATTGGAAAATATTTTGTTGTTTACCAAAAACAAATATTATGTTCAATTAATCATTCCTGCTTTCTCATAGACATTGCTTTTTATAAGTAAATCAAAATGCGTTTGTTGGTTTAGAAACCAGTATGCTATATTTTATATACATCTTTTGTGTTGGCATCGATTTATAACAACAAATAAAAAAATGACTACGGAAAATTCCTTTTGTTTCATAGTAATTGATAACTATTCGCCAACTAAGTGCCTATAGATTAAATTCCTAGCTCCCATGCCAATACACGAATCGAGTTTGATTCCTGGCGTTTAGCGCTTGCAGATATTGAATGTCACAAATATAATATATATATGTCGAAGTGTCAACAAGTTAAATTGGAACCAACAAATTTGGACTTTAAGCGAAAATTGAAAGTAAAGTCAAGTAGCTGTTGCTTTATATTTGAGACTTTGAACCACGTCAGGAAGATAAAGTACCTGAAACATTGTAATAATCGAGATTTAATATATTGCATAACAAAAATATTAAACAGAACAACACTTTGAAACAAAAGTATAACACGTCTACTAATTTATGTGACATGAAGAACGCTGCAATGCTGTTGCTCTGGTGAACATGAAACCACTGAGAAATTAAATTGTAAATCTTTTAAATTAATATGCTCTATTATTACGTTTTAATTTTGAATCGCAATGCTATGAGGTTCAATGCGTTAAACAGAATGCCAATGAATCAATTGTGATTGAGCGGCATCATTATTCATGAAACACCATAGTGAAAAGTTTCAGATGAATGGCTAAAGTAAAGAAGTTTTGTAGTTTCTGCTTTACAGGACACAGAGAAATCGATACAATGTTAAATTGTAAAATTTTAAAGTGCGTATATTGTTTACAATTGCTTGTTCTGGATCATTTAAGAAAAGAAAAGATAGTTCCCTAACACAAAACTGTAATATTATTGATTTACAAATATGGCTGACTCCTTAGATGTCTGCTCTTGTGATTTATTTATTTTCATAAGTATGCGTTCATTGAAAAGGGCTTTCAACGTTTTTTTTTATATTAAAAATAGTCACATTGTCCGTGTTGTGTGGTTTATAAACACACATATAGTAATAAACATTCATTACATTTGACCAGTTGGAACTCTAGGTTTCACTGTTACTTCAATTCGGGAGTTAATCAAAATACAGTAAAGTTACGCTTTATTCTCCAAATTTCTTTCCTCTTTGTTGAACTGATGTATACCACAATACATATATTCTTAATCAATATGCCGCGATGTTTAGCAGTGATGTAGGCATTAATATTTATTCCACCGAATATATTTTCATGCGTTTGACAAATGAACAACGTTAGACCAACCATGGAAGTCAAGTGTTGTTTTCTTATTTTCGGCCACTTTGATCAATGATCTGAGGTTTGAGACATTATGGATACAATGTGTGTCTGTAGTTTGCGGAGCTCCCATTACACAACCATATCACGTGTCTGTACTAGCAGTATAACAATGTAACGGATTAAACGATAATAGAAAATACTTTTACTGATTGTGTGGCTGCGGTACTGGTTGAGATTTGCCAGGTTACATTCAACGTTTATTACTATGTATGGCAATATATTATGTTATACAATATGCGACAATACACTTCAGACAGTTATATATGTACTTGCTACATGTATGTATGCATTGAGTTATATGTCTAAGTCCTTGCAGCAATAAAGCAATCGATGTTGTTATTTTCTATAGTATTAGGTAATTTGATTGAAAATTTATTTTATAGACATCATCATTTATCAATACATGCAACAATTAGTAATATTTTTAAAACCATTATACAACGCCATTTTAAAGAATTTCGGTGGCCGATTCGGCATTGTTTAAATGTTTGTCGATTAGCTTTTAGTATTAAAAATATCTAAATTTTAAATCCAACCAATGTTAATTCATACATGAATTAGTTTGGCACAATCGAAACTAAATAATTACAAGCCTGAAAACTATCCGTATAATACGATGTAAAGGTACATAAAGTAAAAATAAATATATAATGGAACTACACATTACCGAAATGTGCATTGGAAGTTAATACGGACACATTTTGACTTTTGCTGACCCATGACTAAACATCTTGTTATACTGCAGAGCGGGAAAACGCGTTTGTAATTAAATCTTTCTATAGAAGATTGCTCTGCAGTTAAGGATCTTGGAACAAGAACTGGATTACCCACTACAATCAAAGAATACTGATTAACATACAAGTTTACTGATATAAATAGTTTTCTGCCAGCCAACACAGTTTAGGGGTTGTGGCTGCACCCAAAAGTAACTTAATAATTATTTCATAGTACATTATTAAAAAAATATAATGTTCTAACAAATATTTAATTTTGAAAGTGTTATAATAAAAACAGACGCATATGTTTACATTATAAAAGAAGACAACTGTATTCGTACATATTTTGTTGTTAAAGACCTGCTATTATGACACTGTTAGGATATTCTCTTAAGTATTTTTGTCTGTTAGTTATGACCAAATGATAATGGTGGCAGAAACTCGTTTCAGATTAATTGAAGTACCATCCTTTAGTTATATATATATGTTAAATGTAGATTTTCATTGATCGACCATGAATTTCAATAGGAGATTCACAATAACTAAGGCAACTATTATTCAATAAATAACCTATTTCCTTTTTCAATATCCTTTTTTAAAATGTTTGAATACATATACATACGAACATAACAAATTATTTCTTTAGCATAAAAACGAACAAACGGTGCAATATATCGACTTGCGGAATCAATAATCATATCCATGTTCTCTTTCTAAACAATTAGCTTTGTGATTGATAACTTTGTTGGATGTCGTTCTTGGGAATTCATTTTCAAACAGTGTTTCTTCGACTAATTATCTTTCCATAATAGGATGTTGCAATAACAATTAAGTGTAATATGTGTTGTTTTTTTTCACAAATGTAAACGATGCAAAATTTTAAAAAGGAGCCAAACAACACAGTTGTGTCAATTGTAAGTGTAAGCTGTTTTATAAATGAGAAGCAAAACGACGCTTGACCATTGTTCAGTGGTAAAATTGTACAACTTTAATTGCCAATATGTTTGATTTCATTCAAAATGTAGTGTTCCAAAATACGCCGTTAAACAATGTTCCTTCGACTAATTATCTTTCTATAATAGGATGATGCTATACAGGATAAAGTGTAATATGTGTTGTTTTTTCTCACAAATTCAAACGATGCAACATTCACAAAAGAGCCAAACAACACAGTTGTGTCATTGGTAAGTATATGTTTTTCTATTAATGAAAAGCAAGACGACGCTTGACCGTTGTTCAGTGATTAAATTGTACAACTTAAATTGGCAATATGTTTGGTTTCATTCAAAATGTACTTTTCCAAAATACGCCGTTATATATTGTCGAAAATGGTTGCAAAAATTTGTAGAATACATGACATAATATTGCTTTTACACGTAAATTAGATTTGTTATATCAAAAACACTTATCTTTTATAAGAATGATTCATTTGTGATGACAGAAGCAGCAACATCCAGTAAATGCGAAAGCGAAACAGACTTATTAGCTTAGATGAGGTTGAGTTGTGGTGTAGCCATAAACAAAATCATAGATGCATGAAACCTGTATGGCGATTATGTGGTTGTGTGTTTTCTCCTGATCAATAACATAAATTTGATTTGGGAAATACAAATCACAGTTAACACTCTTACATTTTCTTTAGTCTTTCCGATTGCAAAATACATAAAAGACATCATTCAAAGTGCACTATTTTAACAAAACACATAACGCGTATATACAGGCAACGCGATGTGATGGTTATCAAGATCAATGGGTTTTCATCTGGAAGAGATCCCACGATGTCTTATTGTCATCTGCTTCCGGTTAATACCAGATATCTGTGACATGCAATATGTTGTTGTATGATTTACAGGGATAAAACCTCAGCCAAACGGACCGTCTTATAAACAATTGCATCACGCTTACGCTGTGTGAATCTCTTAATATGTCTAATAACTGGGCTGATATAAGCTATTTATGCACAGTATAGTTCAATTAGATTATTAAATAAAAATATACGTGCATTATGTATACAGTCGATGCAAGTTCATTGTGTATACATTGTCATACCCGTTAAAATGGAAACGACAACAGTAGAAATTGGAATCTCAGACCAATCAAATCCAATTTAAGAACGAAATAAGGTTATTGGATTGTCCGGGGTTGTCCACCGATTAATTGAAGTGAAAAGTCAATAAGGTCTGGTCAAGATGATCGATTTGGTTACACAGTATTTATCACCCTGGTACAATCTTAGGAGTTTAAGTTGCTCAGTCGTCGTTTTTAACAAAATATATTGCAAAACATCCGTAGCGTTTGATTACCTTGGATAGTCACACATTTATTTGAAACTATTTTATTACTTTTATAAGAAACTAAAACAATTGTTGTTATTTAATTAACCTATTTGAAAACGATAATCATGTAACCAATCTTAAACTCGTGTTTCAGCACCTTGAATTAATTCAAAAGTCTAACACCATTTATATGTACAAAACTCGTATTTCATTCGCATCATAGATCTAAGTATCACTTAGCCCTCACAATATTTGCACGGTTTCTAGTTTAGAAATAATCTACATATACATAGTGTATCTTTGATTGAATCATATTTATCTCAACATCAACGTAGCAGGTCAACGTGATGTTTTAGTTAAAGGGACTTGTTCACAGATGTGTCGTATTTTTGAAAAAAAAAGTTATTAAATGTCTTCACTGCAAAACCTACACCATCTGAAAAAAACTAAAACACATATTGTATACGGAATACAAGTCTAATTTGAAAAACAAAAAATTCGCCGGGACTCGACGTTATATGGTCTTAGTTGATATACAGAACTCTAGTATAATCGAAACGTCATTTTTCTAGGAAGAAAATATTCTCAACAAACAGTGACCCAGACTTTATTTGTTGTGTCGTCTATCATATAGCTAGTACGTTGTAAGAGCAATTCCACAGGATCCAAGGGTAATTAGTATTGGCCCTTGAAGCATGTGTTATATTTGACCCTTAGGTCGGTTCGTTTGATTTGCAGGCGATGCATTTTATCTTTTCTGTTTTAAATCTGAGATTCCTTACTGATTTTCAAGATTTGTTGTGCGTTTTTAAGATCATGAACTACTTGTAGTCTCTTTCGATTTCCGCTATTATTTGAAAAAAGCTCGTAGAAAGAGTAAATTAAAGTGTGCTTTTTCTCGTTTGGATCATGAGCATAATGAGCAATAACATTAGTACTAGTAACACGGAAACATGTATTATGCCCATGCACTCAGGTAAAAACCCTACAAACACTGATATTGGGTTTAAAAGTGAAAGTTTAGTAATGTGACAGAACATATTTGTGTGAATGCGCGTCATGTGTACCGCTCATGAGCATACTAACCGATGCAATCAGAACACATATGTATCACTCCAAACCTCTACGACTTCCGTAGCATCGGCTAGTTTAATTTGTATGTAAGTATCTGTCAGAACAAGTAGTAGATACCGTTTATTTTCAAACGCAATGTAAAACTGCTAGTTTAAAAAAATGATGCTATTTATCGAACCGTATCTAATATGCATTTCTTTTTAAATAATATCTGCAGAACGAAAACATGCGTGTGCATGTTTGTTATACTTGGTTAACGTCTGGTTGATGTTTGCATTTGGCGAAATCACCAAACACAATTCAGCATAACATATTTAATGTTAGTTCATTATGTAATATATGTTGTGTATTGTCATATTTACCTAAACATCATCAAATATATTACATCTAAGAACAAGTCACATACAATGGACTAACATATACCATGTGATTCAATAACGAAACCTATCTAATGTCTAATCAGAAATAAGAATCCATAGTAGTGTTTCTGGCGAATCAGCAATGGACGCAATACATCAGATATAACATATGTTAAAGGAAAACAATTATCCTTGCAACCTGAAGCAATTGACCTGATAACAAGCTAGCCTGTTGATTATTTGGTACGTTTTGGTTCTCAATTATTTGGTTTCCTTTCATATCGAACATTCACACCAAATACATTGCGGAAATATTATGTTGTTGTTTTTCGTTCAAAAACGTAACTGCTGATTAAAATACATTATCAAACACAGATTCATTCATTCGGTATGATAATGTCGTGCATAACGAATAATACTACATTCCTTTATAAATAAAGTTTGTCATAATAAACATGCCATCACCGCAAAATTTAAGTGTACAAATAATGATATTTCATACAAATAAAACTTTTCGTATGGGAATTTGGGAAAGCTCTGGAATCCAAAGTGACTGTAATATATGATTATTTTATTGACAGTTAAATCAATGCACAAAATAAGCTACATATATTTTGTTCGATTGGTTTAAGTGTGTGCGTCATGTTACCGTGTAAACGCATGACATGTTCAAAGTTGGTAATAAGTATATCGCTCCACTGGATACGATTGGGTGCAATTAATTGCGTACATGCTAAACAATTTCGACCTTTGGCAATTTTACAGATCATGATGAATGACTTTGGAAACACATTTTGTCTTTCTGATCAATACTCCTGTCGGTCGCAAACGATTTTCGATCATGGGTGCAAGTGTACTAATTTAAAATTTCTCAGAACAGTGTGTCTACAGATATTTCATTCGCATTCCTTTGATATTTGCATTAATAGTAAATTAATAAATGCAATGAAAGCCAGGAAGGTGACACTCTATGCCAATCCTGTGCAAGAACGTACCCTGATATTAAAAAGAATCACATTCGGCGAAACGGTCTTCACTTTTATTGACAATATGTACAATGTCGCTATTATTTTGTTTATGCCCGCTTCATCTGCGCTCACTCTGTGCAATTGAAATTAAGTCCTGTGTGTGCCTTGTTCTAATTTGATAATTGGATCAATATATAAACCGCTTTAATGGCCTATATTAATACATTGTCTTGTTGTGTTAATAATAATACATCAGTTGTTTGCATGTGTTGCTTTGTATGGTATTGAACATTAAAAGAACATTATGCCTATAGAATAAAATAGTCTGTAGAAAAAAGACGAAACCATTTCTTAACTGCATATTTTTTCAAAATAACCTTTTACAACTATAAGTTAAGGAATTTTCTAATTGTTTTTGAAGTATATTTTTATTGATAAAATATCTGCTTCGCCTAAGCAAATCTCCATGATATCGAACATGAAAAATATATATGCCACCATTAAGGGACAAAAATAGGTATCAGGAAATAAATCATGGAACTATAAATGACCGTTATACGTTTTGGAAATAAGTTATTCGACCGTACTTTGGAAAATTTGGTCTTCTATATGTTGGGTAATTAACGCCTATCGATATCACAATAAGAACTAATTTTAACGTTACTTGGAAAATCTGCATATTCCTGACTCTGGAGTAAACGCCTCATTTTGATGTAGAATTCTAAAGCGTGGGTAATCGAATCTGTTCAGCAGGAAAGCCTCACCATAGCCCTTTGGGACTGAGCATTCGATTACACACCGGAAACAATGAATGCATATTCGCATTCTTGCATGCATATGTCATTCCCTTATACTTACATACAAACTTCCCCGTATTGTCTCCTTCATTTATATCGTGCACTCATGAATTATGAGTGTAAAATAAATATAGCAAACATTGAAAAGTCGTACGTGTTTGATACGATCTGTTAAAGACAATTTTTCTGCATTGCCAGAACCTGAATCAAAGTACCGTTGGTTGGTTCACTTGTAATATAACTTGTCATAATAGCAGGTTAGGTTGTTGCAAAGCCATGGAGCAGGATATCAACGTATTGATTACTCCAGGCATTTACCATATTCCACACGTCACTTCTTCGCGTAATTATACTATCAAATCATACACACAGAGTGCAGCGGTATATCCCTTATTGGAAGAAGCATCATGTGTGTAACACGATTTCAAGACATAACATTATTATGTTCATATCGCAGCTCATGCCTTATTGAAACAGCCGCAATGTTGAATGTAAAAAAAACAGATTACATAGCTTGGTTGTATGTGGTACTATTTGTTGGGTAATTAACGCCTATCGATATCACATTAAGAACTAATTTTAACGCTACTTGGAAAATCTGCATATTCCTGACTCTGGAGTAAACGCCTCATTTTAATGTAGAATTCTAAAGCGTGGGTAATCGAATTTGTTCAGGAAAGCCTTACCCCTTTGGGACTGAGCATTCGATTACACACCGGAAAAATGAATGCATATTCGCATTTTGGCATGCATATGTCATTCTCTTACACTTACATACAAACTTGCCCGTATTGTCACCTTTATTTATATCGTGCATATGATTGTTATGAAATAAGAGTGTAAAATATACATAGAAAACATTCAAAAGTCGTACGTGTTTGATAAGATATGTTAAAGACAATGTTTCTGCAGTGCCAGAACCTGATTCAAAGTACCGTTGGTTGGTTCACTTGTAATATAACTTGTCATAATAGCAGGTTAGGTTGTTGCAAAGCCATGACGCATGATATAAACGTATTGATTACTCCAGTCATTTACCATACTCCACACGTCACTTCTTCACGTAATTATACTATCAAATCATACACACAGAGTGCAGCGGTATCTCCCTTATTGAAAGAAGCATCATTTGTTTAACAAGATTTTAAGACATAATATTATTAAGTTTATTAAAATGATAATATTGTTTCCAATTAAATTAAATAAGCTAAAATATTCCAGTAAACATAAAATGAAATATAAAACGGTTTAACACAATAAATCGGGTTTTAAATAAACATTTTAAATAACGGAAACAGTTGAACTATTTTGTATCATGTTGGTAAACCTAAAAAAACAATCGGACAGTAACACGATTTCTTTTTCTAAGTGCAAGTGCATTATATCTCTTTAATAAAACTGAATTATTCATCTCAATGATCATAAGAGTTGTAAACACAGTAAATGTATTTTATTTGTGACGTTCATGTGGCTTGGCCTAACAGCTTGATACTGTAAGGACCTCGTATTTCATTGATTTTATTGTTCGTACTTACAGTACTCATCATTTTGAACGTAATCGCGCCAGCGAACTTGGTAGCAGATGGTATTTCTGCTGTTGTACTAAGTTAACTTATTAAGAGTTTATCAACTTATTAACCACTTACCTTTTTAAATTGTTGATATTTTCTGGTTGTCTATTCTTGACCGGAACGCCATTGACCTAATCACATTCATCCACCTTGAATTTGTTATGTCATTTATTTTCATTAATATTAATCAATGATACCGAAGTATGGTATCATTACGTAGGTAATTACATGTAGAATAATCCATCACCATATATTTATAAGTATTGTCTGTATGTAAATCACAAACTGACATTTATTACTTTATTCCAAGATGGCTGCCAGTTCTTTGCATTCTAAAATGTCCGTTTGTAAATATTTGTCTGACGGCACAATATGATTGGTTGTGCTGTCAGCGGGCGTCATCTATTGGGTAGATTTGACACACCTCCAGCAAGACCGCTTCGGCGGCATTATTTCATTGGCTAGTTTGGGTCACGTGTCACAATATTGACTAGTATAAATAGAGCGATTTGAATCTTTCCCGGCACTTCAACTTCTACCTCGAAGTCAGCAGGAGGTGGATCACGACTAACCTCGGTCAACGGTCTTGAAGAATTATGGCCTTTGTAAAGCGCCCTAGGTATAGTTAATGCCTGGACATGTATCTAATCGTTTGAAAACGAAGTCATTAAGTTTAATCCTTTGAAAAGCCACAACCCAGCTAGCCAGTGAAAAGTATTAATATATAGTTTATAATAACAGACGAGTTTAAATGTCTCGTTAAACATTAAAAGAACTCACCGTATTTGTCTCTATGTACTGTTACATTGTCTACTGTTACGTTATTAGTAGATTAGACTTTATTAAGTCTAAAATAAAGTGAATTCTGTTGAACGTTCGTCAGTATTGTATTTAAATTCAACCTCCAAAACTAACCATCCTGACGGATGCCACAATTTGGTGTCAGAAGTGGGATCGTCTAGTGCCGAAGGACGATTTTACAACCCGCTTGCAGCGATAGTAAACGACATTCCAAAGTGATGACGTCATTGACCAAATGACGTAGTATGTATTTGAGCGCGTGAAGAGTGAGTTGTTTTAAAGGGGCATATCAATCGGGTGTGTAAAAAAAAAAAAAAAAAAAAAAAAAAAATATTATACTAGTGAATACGCGATGAAGATCCTTGTAACAAATTAAGTTTTAATCAACAACTAAAATAGTCCACGTTATCATTATTTTGCGTACAAGTGATGAAATTTATCACCGTTGATTATTCACTTGTGATCTACCTCCTGCTCACGAAAATGATAAAACACAATTAAGTGGCCTAAATACAAGTGACATTTTATTTATATCGTGTGTTATCTATAAATCTTTAATTATTAAAGAGCATAAGTACCATTTATTAACTTAAATATGGCTACCGACAGTTCGGATTCTGAGGTTATTTTTAATTTGAGGAATTTCGAAGATAGCGAATTCGAAACTAGGAGCGAAGCTTCGGTTACTTCTTCAATGTCTTCTGATCGCCATCGCCGACGTCAGCGAGCGACACCTCTCCCACCGTGTACGTCGGAAAGTGATTCCGACGCGAGGTCCAGTCCCGCGCCCCGAAACCGCCGAGCGCGAAATCGCAATTTAAACAACGCGCGTGGTGACCTCATCCACAACTGGAGGACTCCTGAGCATGTCCCCCATCTCAAGCCCGAGTCATACAACGGCGAGGAACCATGGGAGAGTTATATCTCCCATTTTGAGGATAGCGCAGAGCTTGGAGTTTGGAGCCAAAGGAGCCGTGTCTTATTCCTGGCATCCAGTTTACGGGGAAAGGCGAGGCAGTTTTACATGAGCCTCGACGAGCACGAGCGCCGCGATTATCGTACGTTGGTTAAACGTATGAAGCAACGATTTGGCAGCAGCCCACATGAATCCAAGTACCTGGGCATGTTGGAAAATAGGCAGCGCCGCCCCGGGGAAAGTATCATCTCTCTTTGTGATGACATCAGGCAACTCACAAAGAAAGCGTACAGCCAGTTGAATACGGAATCTCAGGACATTGTCGCTTTAAATCAATTGTATAAAATAATTCTACCTGAAATGAAGTGTCGCTGCATCGACAACAATTGTTCAAGCATTCACGAGGCCGCTGCAGTGATCTACAAATTTGAGTCGATCCTCGGGGATTGTCCAAGATCAAACCGCGTTCGAGCCGTGGACACCAATGGCGTTGACCGGAAGTTGGCGGATCTAATTAAGAGTCTGGACTCCCGCCTTGAGCGACTTGAAAGCGTCTCTTTGGCAAGATCAACGCAACAGTCACCCAAAGCAACTGGTGAGGCGCGCAAATGTTTCAAGTGCCGTTCGGAAACACACCTCTTCCGGGACTGCCCTCAGCGTGGACGTCAATCGTTTGGGGACGTCTCTCGACCTGCTCCTGCAAATTTGTCTCAGGGAAATGGCCCGAGGTCGACCCAGTAGGCCGTGTGTCGACTGAATCAAATCCAAATCGGCCTGCTGGAAATGTAATACGCACAGGGTGTTTTTCCGATAGAGTTTGGGACAATGGTTTTTACGTATTAGGCAAACTTGATGTCCAAGAAGTTGAATTTTTAATCGATTCCGGCGCAACATGCTCCATTATATCCAGTACTATTTATCAAAATATGCCTAAAGTTTCAAAACACATTTTAACTTCATTTGCAACCCCTGTATATGATGCTGGTTCAAATCAAATTAACTGTCATGGCCAAACTGTTTTAGAAGTTACCTTAAATGGTTGTAACTTTAACATGGACGTCTTAGTTTGTGACATTTCGCAAGATGGCATAATTGGCCAAGATTTTCTTTTGAAGTATGTTGAAAATATTGATTACAAAAAGGGCAAACTTGTTACCCATTGTAATGAAGTCCTGTGTTTTGTGGGCTCTGAAAAATATGTTTCATGTCGCATTATTGTGCGCTGGACAATTGTAATTCCTGCCAATTCTGCAGCTTTTGTATCTGTCGGCATCTCTAATAAAGATAAACTGACAAAGTACTCATTGGCAGAACCTATTGGCTCCGCAAATCCTAACTGTCTTATGTTGCCAGGTGTGATAACTACAAACGATAGCGACATTAAAGTTAATTATGTAAATTGTTCTGATAGCCCTGTAACTTTACACGCAAACCAACCAGTTGGCACTTGTGAACCGTACATTGACCAAGAAATTTTAAATAAAGTTCAAGTTCATCAATGACACCAATGACTAAAAATAAAGTTGTAAAACCCTCTAAAACTGATTTGCCTGAACACTTAAAAGATCTTTATGTAAGAAGCTCTAAATTTTTAAACAAGGAAGAATGTCATCAGTTAGCTGGATTATTATTAAAATACAATTCTGTTTTTGCCGAAAATTCCAGTGACTTGGGTAAATGTGACCGTGTTCAACATCGTATTAACATTTGTCAAGCCCTACCAATTAAACAACCATTGCGTCGATTACCATTGGCAAAACAGGAAGCCGAGCGAAATGAAGTAAAGAAAATGCTTGAACGGGGTGTCATTGAACCCTCAAAAAGTCCTTGGGCCTCCCCGGTTGTCATTGTAACAAAGAAGGATTCTACTGTTAGGTTTTGCTGTTACTACAGGCAACTTAATGATGTCACTGTCAAGGACGCATACCCCCTTCCTAGAACAGACGCCTGTTTAGATTCATTAGCTAGTGCAAAATGGTTCAGCCAAATGGATTTGTCTTCGGGTTTCTGGCAAATTGAAATGGCACCAGAGGACCATGAAAAGACGGCTTTTGCCACATCACTGGGATTGTACCAGTGGGTGTGTATGCCCTTTGGACTAGTGAATTCCCATTCAACTTTTCAACGTTGTATGGAAGATGTTCTACGCGGTTTGCAGTGGGTAGAGTTAGTACTTTACATGGATGACATCACTTCGCCATCACACACCGTCAGTGAAGGTCTGGAGCGTTTGGCTCGTATTTTCGACAGGCTCGTTGACGCCAATCTCAAGTTAAAGCCATCTAAATGTGCTTTCTTTCAAAAGAAGATAACTTTCTTAGGCCACATAGTGTCTGAGGAAGGAATTTCAACTGATACAGAGAAGATAAAAGCTGTCCAGAGCTGGCCAGTGCCAAAGTCAGTCAAAGAAATTCGAAGTTTTCTTGGTCTTGCCTCATATTATCGACGTTTTGTTGAAGGTTTTGCTAAAATAGCTCGACCACTCCACAAGTTATGTGAAAAAGGTGTTAAATTTTCTTGGAATGATGACGCACTTAGTGCATTTGAAATATTAAAACAGGCGCTAACTTCAGCACCCATTTTAGCCTATCCAATGTCGGGTGAACCATACATAATAGATAGTGATGCTAGTGACTTAGCAGTTGGTGGTGTTTTATCACAGGTGCAAGAAGGTCATGAACGCGTTATTGCTTACATGAGCAAAGGTCTCAGTAAAAGTGACCAGATTTATTGTTCAAGTAGAAAAGAACTGTTGGCCGCTGTAATAGCTTTAAGAACTTTTCATCCCTATATATATGGCCAGAAAACATTACTTAGAACTGATAATGCAGCTGTAAGCTGGATTAAAAGGCTGAAAAACCCTTCTGGTCAAATGGCAAGATGGCTCCAAGAATTAGAAACCTATGACCTTGATGTTGTTCATCGGCCTGGGCTCAAACATACAAATGCTGACGCTTTAAGTAGACGACCATGTAAAGTTTGTACCAGACAAGAAAATTTAAATAATGAAAATATTGACAGTGACTGTGAACATGATTTCACTATAAACCAAACTAATAACTGTGTAACTGTACGTGCCATAAAAACAGACCCAGAAATAGTTATTAATGGCTGGACCCCAGATGACCTTTTAGTTCCCCAACAAAATGACCCAAATATTAGTCCTATTCTCAATGCTAAGACAAACCGGTTGGACAGACCTACATGGGATCAAATATCGGATGGTACTTCAATTCTTAAAACACTTTGGCGCATGTTGGACAGACTTAAAGTCATCAATAGACTATTGTATTGTATTTTCTTAGACACTGAAACTGGCCGTGAAGAAAATTTACTTGTCGTACCGTTCACAAAAAGAGATGATATTATTAAATATTCACATGACATTCCGTCTGCTGGACATTTGGGTTTAGAAAAGTCCTTACATAGGCTTAAACAATCGTTTTATTGGCCAGGTATGAAAGAGGATGTCTATCAGTATATCACTAAATGTGATAAATGTGCATGTCGTAAGTCTAGTACAGCTCCTAAAGCCCCAATGCGAAATTATGTTAATGGTGAGCCTATGGAGAAAATCTCTATTGACGTTTTAGGTCCCCTTAGTACAACACACAAAGGCAACAAATATATTTTAGTCTTAGTGGACAATTTTACAAAATGGACTGAGGCATATGCCATGCCTAACCAAGAAGCAAAAACTATTGCTGATGTTTTAGTAAATAATTTCATTTGTCGGTTTGGTTGTCCTCAGCAAATTTTAAGCGATAAAGGGACGAATGTCACTTCTCAACTTTTTCAAGAAGTTTGTGATCTTCTTCATATCGACAAAGTAACTACAAGTTCGCTGCGACCTCAGAGTAACGGTTGTCCAGAACGTTTCAACCGGACTCGGCAATCCATGTTGGCCATTTATTGTCAAGATGACCAGCAGCGGTGGGATGAGTACCTTCCACAGCTAACCATGGCGTATCTCGTGCTTCTGTACACAGCAGTACTGGAGTAACTCCCAACAAAATGGCTTTTGGGCGTGAAATAACCCTTCCATTAGAAGCATTCATTGGGTCGCCGTCAACCTCTTCAAATGATGCGCGTGATCCTCAATCCTATTGTAGCCTGTTGCAGAAGTCCCTGATCAATTGCACGAAAAGCACTTCACAAAAGCACCACCTATCAGAAGCGTCATTATGACATCAAGGCAAAGAAAAGATCTTTTGCAGTAGGTCAAGCGGTTTGGCTATATAATCCAACTCGACGGATCGGGGTCTGTTCTAAGTTAACCTGCAAATGGAAAGGCCCATATGTCATTACAAAGAAATTAGACGATGTAACATATTTAGTCAAGAATGGTATAAAATTGAAGCCGAAAGTGTATCACATAGACAGGTTACTTCCCTACAAAGGAAACAATATTCCAAGTTGGGTTGCAAAAGTACAGCATTAGTCGAATAACAATCAAAGTAAAAGTTGCATAATGGAAAATGACTTTAAATTTTATGTCACTATAGTATGTATCGGTTTGTTCCAGATATATAGTTCGTGAAATGCTGCAAAAGCTGAAGAAAATAAGCTTAGTATTTCGTGAAGTTTATGAGGGCCGTGTTAAAGGCACCATGTTATGTGATATGTGCTATATATCACATGTTTGATAATTGAATTTGGCCTGCGCAACCATATTCATTATCGTTTGTATTTCATGTTTATGCGACAAATAAATATGATGTTTTATATGTATGGAACAGAAGTCCAAGATAGTGTTATTTAAATTGACGAGTCGTTTTTCCTGTATAAATTGTGATACGTCAAAACACTGGTGCTGGACTTTGACTGGGTTGTGGACACTTTCAGAAGATACTTGAAACGATATCAAGAAATATTTAAACTTTGCATCAATGATTTTTGTGTATATTTGGAGTATAAAAAATTTAAACCTAATTGGTAAACCTATCTTTACAGCATGTACCGCTGTTGGCTGTGTAAGGTAACTGTGATGACGAATCGCCAGCTCGAGACACATTTTTGTCAGGTGCACGAGAGGCTGGGATTGAGGTGCCCTCTATGTGGAAATACTACCAAGCTGTCCAAGGAAATGAAGAGGCACCTAAGTCAATTTCATGGGGAACTGCCAATCCCATCATCGGCGTTCATATCCAGAGAAATGTGTCCACTGGCCATCCAGAGGAGTGACTACTGCCGGTTTTATGGACAGCCTACCGGCCCGCACATGTTTTGGAACACTGTAAAGCCTATTTCGAAGGCTGATGTTGTAGTTTCACATGTGGACATCCAGGACAGGGTGGTGGAGGGTTTATTCAATGGAGAAAAGTTCCGTTTGTTGTTGGAACTCGAGGCTACCGTAGACCCAGTCAGTCTGAGGCTTCTAAAAAAGAAACAAGATGGACTTGCGAACACCCATCGTACCTTTTCCCACTTTCCTAATACTGAACGCATTATTGACAACGACATCATCAATAATCTTATGAACAGTCTCAAATTGCCCCACCGAATGTGCAAGACTCTCCATCTGTCGAAAACCCCCGTCTTCTATGAGGAAAAACTAGAACCGTTCGAATCATATAATTTACCGTCAGCCTACCAGACACCCACTAGGGATGAAATGGATTATGGGTATCCAGGGCCGCTCTTGATCAACGTAGATTACTTAACTGAAGACCAATTGAACGCACAATCACCACCGACCGTTCTTCCACCTCAACCTGCCACCAGCTCGCCACCAACTGTACCGCCACCGTCTGTTCCGCCACCTCAACCTGCCACCAGCCCGCCACCGTCTGTTCCGCCACCTCAACCTGCCACCAGCTCGCCACCGACTGTTCCGCCACCGTCTGTTCTGCCACCTCAACCTGCCACCAGCTCGCCACCGACTGTTCCGCCACCGTCTGTTCTGCCACCTCAACTTGCCACCAGCTCGCCACCGACTGCCCCGCCACTAACACAGCGACCAGTATCACGACCATCCGCCCCAGCGCCATCACGACCCCGAACTCAAGTATATAAACATGGACAAATTAAAACCAATTCAGAACCTACCTACATCAAGCCTCTTCAGCCCAGTTACACACCTTCGTATCTCGCCAACAAACATCCACCCATCGCTAATATAACCATTCCGCCCGCGGTAAAGAGGAAGAGACTGGAAGTTCTGTCTTCGCAGCATTCTGACCAGTTGGCAGAACTTCCAGCGCAGCCGTCGCAAATCACAAGGGCCAAGCGTTTGCTTCGGAAAGGCTGCATGCCCCTCTTCCCTCCGCCGCGACGTGCATGGAGCCAACCAGAGGTGGTTGAAATAAAATGTGACAACACCCTGATTAAGTGGCCACCAGCTGGTTAGGAGCAACTCTCCCCCGAAAACAGTGTACTACAGGCAGAATTTGCTGCTATGAGCCTTCACAAACAGCTTTTCGAATCCACCCAAGTCGACAGGGATGACCTGATGAATATGTTTAATTTCCTTATCCTCCCCGGATCCAAATTCCGAAATTCCAAATCTTCTGTATCATTTAACCGCCATTTCAATTACATTCGGCTTGTGGACATAGCTAAAGAAAAACCCGATGGAGATTGGCTGCAAATAATGGAATGTGACTCCAGGATGAGATCGACAAGTGTTGATTCCATCATCTCCCAGGTCGAGCCTGTTGGTCTCCGCCTGTAACTGTTGAAAGAAATAACGCCCCAATGTAAAAATGATGATGATGTCATGAACATTCATTCAACAATCTTAAAAGAGTTTACATAAATTTATATTAATTAAAATTTAGTATAAAATGCAAAAATTCTTTACACTGTTGTATAATATGTCTTTGTTAATAAGTATACATGGCATACAAGTCTTTTGCTGGAACTGTGAACTAGAAGACGGTAATGTCTGAAGGAAAACTAACTGTATGCCTATTTGATGTTATAATGATATACTGTGGACTATATATATTATAATGGGTTTGACATCACATAGATGCACTTGAAACCGAACATTTACAAAACAGTTGATGTTTAATTAATATTATATAGTTGACATACCTTTGCAATGTACCCAAATTCAGGAGAATTTATTTTTTTAAGGTGGGGCGATTGTAAGGACCTCGTATTTCATTGATTTTATTGTTCGTACTTACAGTACTCATCCTTTTGAACGTAATCGCGCCAGCAAACTTGGTAGCAGATGGTATTTCTGCTGTTGTACTAAGTTAACTTATTAAGAGTTTATCAACTTATTAACCACTTACCTTTTTAAATTGTTGATATTTTCTGGTTGTCTATTCTTGACCGGAACGCCATTGACCCAATCACATTCACCCACCTTGAATTTGTTATGTCATTTATTTTCGTTAATATTAATCAATGATACCGAAGTATGGTATCATTACGTAGGTAATTACATGTAGAATAATCCATCACCATATATTTATAAGTATTGTCTGTATGTAAATCACAAACTGACATTTATTACTTTATTCCAAGATGGCTGCCAGTTCTTTGCATTCTAAAATATCCGTTTGTAAATATCTGTCTGACGGCACAATATGATTGGTTGTGCTGTCAGCGGGCGTCATCTATTGGGTAGATTTGACACACCTCCAGCAAGACCGCTTCGGCGGCATTATTTCATTGGCTAGTTTGGGTCACGTGTCACAATATTGACTAGTATAAATAGAGCGATTTGAATCTTTCCCGGCACTTCAACTTCTACCTCGAAGTCAGCAGGAGGTGGATCACGACTAACCTCGGTCAACGGTCTTGAAGAATTATGGCCTTTGTAAAGCGCCCTAGGTATAGTTAATGCCTGGACATGTATCTAATCGTTTGAAAACGAAGTCATTAAGTTTAATCCTTTGAAAAGCCACAACCCAGCTAGCCAGTGAAAAGTATTAATATATAGTTTATAATAACAGACGAGTTTAAATGTCTCGTTAAACATTAAAAGAACTCACCGTATTTGTCTCTATGTACTGTTACATTGTCTACTGTTACGTTATTAGTAGATTAGACTTTATTAAGTCTAAAATAAAGTGAATTCTGTTGAACGTTCGTCAGTATTGTATTTAAATTCAACCTCCAAAACTAACCATCCTGACGGATGCCACAATACATACTGCGGTGTGTTAAACTTTCCAAATACTCAGCTCCAATTCCACACACTTGATGATAGGGTTTTTGAAAGCCTTATAGAACCACAGTACCTATTATATTGTCCATTGCAGCGCCTATAAATAATGACCGGTCATCTGTTAAGTATTTGGTCATGTTTGTTCACAAAGCGGGGTTTTGTTCGACAACACGCACACGAACATATATTGCCAAATGTTCTTGAAATAGTGTACACAAATATAATTATAATAATAATGAAACTCCAGAGACGTCACCAGGAGCGAAAACCATTGTTTTCATCCGCTGGTCGTCTATTTGAGGCAAGTGACCGATTGGCTATACAATACAGGACAACACGCACAACACAACACCAAACATAAACATGATTAAAACTGGGGTCAACGTTTTGGAACGGTCAATGCAAAGCATTTGGGGTTTGAACCGGTTAAAAGGCATGCCGAACCTCGCACGTAGCCTATAATTAATCACAATACACGAACATGTAAATAAGGATTGAAATTAATTTTGGTTGCCTTCATGCGATTATTAACGCAATGATCAAACTTGCAAATCCATGATGCGCGCTAGCGCTTCATGGATAATTTGCCAGTTTGACCATTGCGTTCATAATCGCATGAAGGCAACCAAAATTAAATAAAATTATGTTCAATCCTTATATTTACATTATATTAGGGATGATTTCCTATCACTCCTCTATATTGTTTGTGTTTCACATGCATCGTATTGCCATTCTAAGAAAAATATAACGCACATAAGTGTTCTTATCGGAACAGCACAAAATAGAATGCAAACTGTCATTTTATCCTTTGCTGCGACAATTGAAATTTAATTTACAGTAAATATTATATAAGTCATAAATTTTTTTTTTTTTTTTTTTTTTTTTCCCCGTTCTATATGTTTTATTTTCCTCGTCAATAGGTGTGTGAGGGTCGAGGGCATCCCCCTCCACACCGTACATCATGCGTATTTATTAGAATTCAGCATGCATAACATAGAATATTACATTGTAGACAAGTGCTCACAAGTACAAAATAAGAAAAAAATCATAATTGCGTAAATAGCAATATCCAAAATGATACATATTGAACTTATCAATATACAGAATGGATAAACTATGTAAATCACATTGTTTTACCGAAACAGACTTAACAAAATGTCCCATTCTTTATTTGTAGTTATTGAGTTAGAATCTAAATTGCAGAAGTTCATTTCCTTCAAAATATGATACTGGATAGAAAAATATGATTTTGCCGCGATAATGGTAGGTAATGTTTGATTCGTTTTACAATTATAAATAAACCTTTTAGTAAGAAGGAATGTAAGATTAAGAGGACCACTTGAGTTTTTATGTCCTAACATAAACGAAGGCGCATTTATGAAGTCAGCGAATACCTCAAAACCTTCAAACAAATCAGCAATAAATTTTTTAACATGTTTACATTCCCAAACAATGTGCTCAATTGTTTCCGGCATATTATGACAGAAAGAGCATTCAGCTGACGATTTATAATTAATTTTATACAAAAAATAATAGGTACCAATAATTCGGTGTGTGATTCTATACTGAAACCACTGTAGAGTAGAATCTTTGGTTATACAAAATGGCATTCTAAAAATATGGTTCCAGTCTTTTAATTCAATATTTTCAAAAATGCTCGTCCATTTTGACATACATACTGGTAAAGTTTCATTTGTTTTAACAATATTGTACATGGGTTGAGTACCTTTTGGATATTTTAAAATGGATATCACTTGAAGGGGAACAAAAGGCTTAACAAAGTCAAGATAGTTAAAATCTGCAATCGTGTTCATAGCAGATGTTTCATCAAACAAACCATTTTTCTTCAAGTGTTTAGTTATGACATTAGTAATACCTATATAATGCAAGTAGTTTGGATAGAAATTATATCTGTTACACAGTTCTTCATAACCATAAAATTCTAACCTATCGTATTTCTTGATAAAATCGCCAATAAAATGCACGCCATTTTCAAACCATGTTTTGAGGAAAACACTTGTATTACCGATTGTTATATCAGAATTATAGAATATTGGGGTTTGTAATATGTATTTTATATTTAATGATTCTGCTTTGCGGAAATCAACAAACGATTTTAAAGTGTCCTTCCAAAAAGCATTGTCCGTTCTATTTATAAGGTTTTCAGGATAATGAACACCACAGTTGTAAAGTTTTTGGGTGTCTATAGTCATTTTTACAATATTGATCCATTTACATTTTTATTTTGCTTGCATAAATAATATCGCTACATAACTAACAAAGTAGCATATAATCTGGTAAGTTCGTGGCCTCCGGTAAGTTCATTGATGAACTTATGACGCTATTTTCTCTTCAACGTAACGTCGCGTGTCCGAATTCTATGCAAGTGTGAGCCGAAGAACAGCTTGACTTACTAGAGCACAAAATTGCGTAGAAAACATCGACAAATAATAAATAAATAAATATTCCTTGTCAGTTAAGTTTATTGCATTTGTGTTTTAAACTCATTAATTGTTAAACAAATATACACCTCGTGTTGCTAATAAACATTTTATGAGTATTATTATAATTAAAATCCAAAACAAAATCAAAGTAAATAAAAAATGACATTAAAAACTTGCCGTATGTATATCAAAACACAAAAATCAGTGGAAGGGCCTCAGCGTATGACGTCATACAAAGTTGCCCACGAACTTACAGGAAGTTGAAAAAGAACAAGGTCGTTGTTGGGTTATGTTTATGTTCAATTAAGATTACAGATTCTCGATTAAATGTTGACAATTTTGGCATATGCAATAGTTAGTTTACCTTCAGATCGAGTTAATGTGATGTGTTTTTATTGAAACAAGTGGGGGTTTATGCGCATGCGCAAAGTCGAATGCTTAACACTCATCAACTTGCAGGTGTAGAAGAGGCTAACTTAAACAGATGCAGAAATACCTGTGACATGAAGAAGAACTGCTATTTCTGTCGGTAAAGCCAACAAGCACCAAACATTATTAATGCTTTAGAAAGTTTATTATAAAATTTGATGTGCTTTGTTAGTAAGACTACAGTAAATCCACATCATGAATACTTCTATACAGTACCACAGTTGAGTTCTGACACTTTAAAATAACACAATTCCTAGGCTGAGAGTTCAACAGATCGTGGATAATCCTGTTTAATTATTAACACAACAGATGGAGACTAAAATGCTTTTAAATGCTTTAAATCCACACCATAGTATCCAAATTTTCACTCTGCGAGAACAATGGAAACATTCCACAAATGACATAAAATGCATGTTTTGTTCTTATTGTACATGTTAAACAATTCATCATTATTAACTCTGATATAAATGCACAATACATTAGACGATCTACATGCATCTAGAAAATAGACACGCGTCAATGTGAAATCAAATCCATTTAAAGCTACGTTCTTGAACCGATGTTACGTCATGAAAGTTTTCTGTAGTTGCTTCTAAGAAAAGTAATGTTTACCTAAAATACCATAGCATGTACACATAACATGCTAGCGAAACGGCTTTGTTTAATAATAAAATCTGTAGACCTTGCATGATAGAATCTTATCCAGCTAAAGTGAAAACAATGTCAAATTGATTATTGTAGACGTAAAACTGGAACAAAATGTGCATGTGTATTAATTATAATTTTTTTTTATCAAATGTTAACAATCCATGCAAAAAAAGAGTAACATTTAACAGTATAAGACGTCTTAGTTCATGTCAATATTCTTGTCGAAATATAATTTGCATAAAAATAGGACACACAGATATTACTACGCCGGTGATAAGGCATTGCGTTCTACAATTATGAACGCATACCCCTTCCCTATTAAAATGCATATGCAATGTAACTATATAAAATTTAACCTCATAGCATTGCGATTCATAATTACTGGTAATATAAGAAAATATTAAATCATGTTAATTACAATTTGATTATTCAATGGTTTAATGTTGACCAGAGCAACAAAATTGCAACTTTCTAAGGCACGATGAAATAAAGTTAATGTCTTTAGACATTGTTTACTTGCTAAATTAAATTTAGACTTCAAAAGTAAAGTCTAAAATATAGGGAGAGTATGTCTATATACGGTGTATTTCTTAGCGTTTTTATCGGTTTCAAATTTTCGATTCCATTGTTTTATCTGATACCTATTATTGGATTGGAAAATATTTTGTTGTTTACCAAAAACAAATATTATGTTCAATTAATCATTCCTGCTTTCTCATAGACATTGCTTTTTATAAGTAAATCAAAATGCGTTTGTTGGTTTAGAAACCAGTATGCTATATTTTATATACATCTTTTGTGTTGGCATCGATTTATAACAACAAATAAAAAAATGACTACGGAAAATTCCTTTTGTTTCATAGTAATTGATAACTATTCGCCAACTAAGTGCCTATAGATTAAATTCCTAGCTCCCATGCCAATACACGAATCGAGTTTGGTTCCTGGCGTTTAGCGCTTGCAGATACAGAATGTCACAAATATAATATATATATGTCGAAGTGTCAACAAGTTAAATTGGAACCAAAAAATTTGGACTTTAAGCGAAAATTGAAAGTAAAGTCAAGTAGCTGTTGCTTTATATTTGAGACTTTGAACCACGTCAGGAAGATAAAGTACCTGAAACATTGTAATAATCGAGATTTAATATATTGCATAACAAAAATATTAAACAGAACAACACTTTGAAACAAAAGTATAACACGTCTACTAATTTATGTGACATGAAGAACGCTGCAATGCTGTTGCTCTGGTGAACATGAAACCATTGAGAAATTAAATTGTAAATCTTTTAAATTAATATGCTCTATTATTACGTTTTAATTTTGAATCGCAATGCTATGAGGTTCAATGCGTTAAACAGAATGCCAATGAATCAATTGTGATTGAGCGGCATCATTATTCATGAAACACCATAGTGAAAAGTTTCAGATGAATGGCTAAAGTAAAGAAGTTTTGTAGTTTCTGCTTTACAGGACACAGAGAAATCGATACAATGTTAAATTGTAAAATTTTAAAGTGCGTATATTGTTTACAATTGCTTGTTCTGGATCATTTAAGAAAAGAAAAGAGAGTTCCCTAACACAAAACTGTAATATTATTGATTTACAAATATGGCTGACTCCTTAGATGTCTGCTCTTGTGATTTATTTATTTTCATAAGTATGCGTTCATTGAAAAGGGCTTTCAAAGTTTTTTTATATATTAAAAATAGTCACATTGTCCGTGTTGTGTGGTTTATAAACACACATATAGTAATAAACATTCATTACATTTGACCAGTTGGAACTCTAGGTTTCATTGTTACTTCAATTCGGGAGTTAATCAAAATACAGTAAAGTTACGTTTTATTCTCCAAATTTCTTTCCTCTTTGTTGAACTGATGGCGTATACCACAATACATATATTCTTAATCAATATGCCGCGATGTTTAGCAGTGATGTAGGCATTAATATTTATTCCACCGAATATATTTTCATGCGTTTGACAAATGAACAACGTTAGACCAACCATGGAAGTCAAGTGTTGTTTTCTTATTTTCGCCCACTTTGATCAATGATCTGAGGTTTGAGACATTATGGATACAATGTGTGTCTGTAGTTTGCGGAGCTCCCATTACACAACCATATCACGTGTCTGTACTAGCAGTATAACAATGTAACTGATTAAACGATAATAGAAAATACTTTTACTGATTGTGTGGCTGCGGTACTGGTTGAGATTTGCCAGGTTACATTCAACGTTTATTACTATGTATAGCAATATATTATGTTATACAATATGCGACAATACACTTCAGACAGTTATATATGTACTTGCTACATGTATGTATGCATTGAGTTATATGTCTAAGTCCTTGCAGCAATAAAGCAATCGATGTTGTTATTTTCTATAGTATTAGGTAATTTGATTGAAAATTTATTTTATATACATCATCAT
Source organism: Congeria kusceri (assembly GCA_027627225.1). Classification (NCBI taxonomy): domain Eukaryota; kingdom Metazoa; phylum Mollusca; class Bivalvia; order Myida; family Dreissenidae; genus Congeria; species Congeria kusceri. Next base: position 14,493,279 of record CM051025.1, on the reverse strand, counting down.
TTATCAATACATGCAACAATTAGTAATATTTTTAAAACCATTATACAACGCCATTTTAAAGAATTTCGCTGGCCGATTCGGCATTGTTTAAATGTTTGTCGATTAGCTTTTAGTATTAAAAATATCTAAATTTTAAATCCAACCAATGTTGACTCATACATGAATTAGTTTGGCACAATCGAAACTAAATAATTACAAGCCTGAAAACTATCCGTATAATACGATGTAAAGGTACATAAAGTAAAAATAAATATATAATGGAACTACACATTACCGAAATGTGCATTGGAAGTTAATACGGACACATTTTGACTTTTGCTGACCCATGACTAAACATCTTGTTATACTGCAGAGCGGGAAAACGCGTTTGTATTAAATCTTTCTATAGAAGATTGCTCTGCAGTTAAGGATCTTGGAACAAGAACTGGATTACCCACTACAATCAAAGAATACTGATTAACATACAAGTTTACTGATATAAATAGTTTTCTGCCAGCCAACACAGTTTAGGGGTTGTGGCTGCACCCAAAAGTAACTTAATAATTATTTCATAGTACATTATTAAAAAAATATAATGATCTAACAAATATTTAATTTTGAAAGTGTTATAATAAAAACAGACGCATATGTTTACATTATAAAAGAAGACAACTGTATTCGTACATATTTTGTTGTTAAAGACCTGCTATTATGACACTGTTAGGATATTCTCTTAAGTATTTTTGTCTGTTAGTTATGACCAAATGATAATGGTGGCAGAAACTCGTTTCAGATTAATTGAAGTACCATCCTTTAGTTATATATATATAAATATATGTTAAATGTAGATTTTCATTGATCGACCATGAATTTCAATAGGAGATTCACAATAACTAAGGCAACTATTATTCAATAAATAACCTATTTCCTTTTTCAATATCCTTTTATAAAATGTTTGAATACATATACATACGAACATAACAAATTATTTCTTTAGCATAAAAACGAACAAACGGTGCAATATATCGACTTGCGGAATCAATAATCATATCCATGTTCTCTTTCTAAACAATTAGCTTTGTGATTGATAACTTTGTTGGATGTCGTTCTTGGGAATTCATTTTCAAACAGTGTTTCTTCGACTAATTATCTTTCCATAATAGGATGTTGCAATAACAATTAAGTGTAATATGTGTTGTTTTGTTTCACAAATGTAAACGATGCAAAATTTTAAAAAGGAGCCAAACAACACAGTTGTGTCAATTGTAAGTGTAAGCTGTTTTATAAATGGGAAGCAAAACGACGCTTGACCATTGTTCAGTGGTAAAATTGTACAACTTTAATTGCCAATATGTTTGATTTCATTCAAAATGTAGTGTTCCAAAATACGCCGTTAAACAATGTTCCTTCGACTAATTATCTTTCTATAATAGGATGTTGCTATAAATGAGAAGCAAGACGACGCTTGACCGTTGTTCAGTGATTAAATTGTACAACTTAAATTGGCAATATGTTTGGTTTCATTCAAAATGTACTTTTCCAAAATACGCCGTTATATATTGTCGAAAATGGTTGCAAAAATTTGTAGAATACATGACATAATATTGCTTTTACACGTAAATTAGATTTGTTATATCAAAAACACTTATCTTTTATAAGAATGATTCATTTGTGATGACAGAAGCAGCAACATCCAGTAAATGCGAAAGCGAAACAGACTTATTAGCTTAGATGAGGTTGAGTTGTGGTGTAGCCATAAACAAAATCATAGATGCATGAAACCTGTATGGCGATTATGTGGTTGTGTGTTTTCTCCTGAACAATAACATAAATTTGATTTGGGAAATACAAATCACAGTTAACACTCTTACATTTTCTTTAGTCTTTCCGATTGCAAAATACATAAAAGACATCATTCAAAGTGCACTATTTTAACAAAACACATAACGCGTATATACAGGCAACGCGATGTGATGGTTATCAAGATCAATGAGTTTTCATCTGGAAGAGATCCCACGATGTCTTATTGTCATCTGCTTTACAGGGATAAAACCTCAGCCAAACGGACCGTCTTATAAACAATTGCATCACGCTTACGCTGTGTGAATCTCTTAATATGTCTAATAACTGGGCTGATATAAGCTATTTATGCACAGTATAGTTCAATTAGATTATTAAATAAAAATATACGTGCATTATGTATACAGTCGATGCAAGTTCATTGTGTATACATTGTCATACCCGTTAAAATGGAAACGACAACAGTAGAAATTGGAATCTCAGACCAATCAAATCCAATTTAAGAACGAAATATTTTCCTAACGTTAAATCAACTAAGAAAACTTGAATTTAGCAAATATTGCATTTACAACTGAAGAATCTCGAACAAAAGCAATTTACCTTAAGGTTATTGGATTGTCCGGGGTTGTCCACCGATTAATTGAAGTGAACAGTCAATATGGTCTGGTCAAGATGAATTGGTTACACAGTATTTATCACCCTGGTACAATCTTAGGAGTTTAAGTTGCTCAGTCGTCGTTTTTAACAAAATATATTGCAAAACATCCGTAGCGTTTGATTACCTTGGATAGTCACACCTTTATTTGAAACTATTTTATTACTTTTATAAGAAACTAAAACAATTGTTGTTATTTAATGAACCTATTTGAAAACGATAATCATGTAACCAATCTTAAACTCGTGTTTCAGCACCTTGAATTAATACAAAAGTCTAACACCATTTATATGTACAAAACTCGTATTTCATTCGCATCATAGATCTAAGTATCACTTAGCCCTCACAATATTTGCACGGTTTCTAGTTTAGAAATAATCTACATATACATAGTGTATCTTTGATTGAATCATATTTATCTCAACATCAACGTAGCAGGTCAACGTGATGTTTTAGTTAAAGGGACTTGTTCACAGATGTGTCGTATTTTTGAAAAAAAAGTTATTAAATGTCTTCACTGCAAAACCTACACCATCTGAAAAAAACTAAAACACATATTGTATAAGGAATACAAGTCTAATTTGAAAAACAAAAAATTCGCCGGGACTCGACGTTATATGGTCTTAGTTGATATACAGAACTCTAGTATAATCGAAACGTCATGTTTCTAGGAAGAAAATATTCTCAACAAACAGTGACCCAGACTTTATTTGTTGTGTCGTCTATCATATAGCTAGTACGTTATAAGAGCAATTCCACAGGATCCAAGGGTAATTAGTATTGGCCCTTGAAGCATGTGTTATATTTGACCCTTAGGTCGGTTCGTTTGATTTGCAGGCGATGCGTTTGATCTTTTCTGTTTCAAATCTGAGAGTCCTTACTGATTTTCAAGATTTGTTGCGCGTTTTTAAGATCATGAACTACATGTAGTTTGCTTTCTATTTCGCTATTATTTGAAAACAGCTTGAAGAAAGCGTTAATTAAAGTGTTTTTTTTCCCCGTTTGGATCATGAGCATAATGAGCAATAACATTAGTACTAGTAACACGGAAACATGTATTTAGCCCATGCACTCAGATAAATACCCTGCAAACATTGGAATTGGATTGAAAAGTGAAAGTTTTGTAACGTAACAAAACATTACATATTTGTGTGAATTCGCGTCATGTGTATCGCTCATGAGCATACTAACCGATGCAATCAGAACACATATGTATCACTCCAAACCGCTACGACTTCCGTAGCATCGGCTGGTTTAATTTGTATGTAAGTATTTGTCAGAACAAGTAGTAGATACCGTTTATTTTCAAACTTAATGTGAAACTGCCAGTTTAAACATTAATGTTATTTACCGAACCGTATCTTATATTCATTTATTTTTAATAATATCTGCAGAATGAAAACACGTTAAAGTGTGTGCATGTTTGTTATACTTGGTTAACGTCTGGTTGATGATTGCATTCGGCGAATTCACCAAACTCAATTCAGAATTACATATTTAATGTTAGTTCATTATATAATATATGTTGTGTTTATTCATATTTACCAAAACAACATCCAATATATTACATCACGTACAAGTCACACACAGTGGACTGACATATACGATGTGATTCAATAAAGAAACCTATCTGATGTCTAATCGGAAATCAGAATCGATAGTGGTGTTTCTGGCGAATAAGCAATGGATGCAATACATCAGATATAACATATGTTTAAGGACAAACTTTAATTATCCTTGCAACCCGAAGCAATTCCCCTGATAACGAGCTAGTTTGTAGATTATTCGATAAGTTTTGGTTCGCAATTACTCGGTTTGCTTTCCTATCGAACATTCATACCAAATATATTGTGGAAATAATTTGTATTTTTTTAGGGCAAAACGTAACTGCTGATTAAAAGACATTATCAAACACGAATTCATTAATTCGGTATGATAATGTCAGGCAGAAAGAATAATACTACATTTCTTTATAAACAAAAAATGATTGTTATAATAAACATGCCATTACCGCAAAATGTCACTGTAAATGTAACAATGTCATTTCATACAAATACAACTTTTCGTATGGAAATTTGGGAAAGCTCTGGGATCCAAAGTGTCTGTAATATATGATTATTTTATTGACAGTCGAATCAATGCACAATATAAGCTGCATATATTTTGTTCGATTGGTTTAAAGACGTTCGCATCAAAAAGAAAATAATAGAGTTAATTTCTCCTTTTGCTTCATTTTTTCTTTATTGTATATAGGTAACAATATACTTATTTCATATATAATGACCATTTAAAATAAATATTTTTAATAGTTAAAGTTCATACAGCATATATAATAATAAAAACACACTTATGCAATGTATTTCCATACAAATTTAGTTCAGAAATGATCCATAAATATCACCATTATATTGATTCGTTGTGTATGTATGTTAAAACGAAACAGGAAAAAGGCAACACAAGTACCCTATATGAAAGCCAATATTTTCCAAACAATTTCGGTGAGCCATTCTTTTTATTAATGTTTTGGTGTAAGTATACATTGATTCTTGTATGTGCGAAATTTTAAGAAAATCTGTGGTTTGGAACAAAATATGCATTTGATAAAATAAAGTTTCAGAAACCATTATTAGTTCCCATTTGACACACTTAAATGTCCAGTCAAATTCATTATTTAAGCAGTAAATGTAGGTAAAGCGTTATCAACATAAACATGTATATTGCCAAACAAAGCATGTACAAACATATCAGTTGAAAGAACCATAACCTTGTTTGAAAAAAAATAAATTATATATACTTAAAACTTTGATAAAAATCCAAACTGAAAAAGGGGATTTGACAGGTTCCGTATTCAAGACCCAATATTTCCGGAACAAGGCCGGTGACCCCTATTTTTTTTAACTGTTTTAGTTTCAGTATACAATGATACATGTATGTGGGATATAGAAACCAGATATGTCGTTTGGAACAAAAGATATTCGTATATTTGATACATTATTGATGTTTTCACAGGCATATTTAATGCATACTTAACCTCGTGAAGTGTCAATTACAAGTCATTTGTTGAATGATAACTGTAGATAAAGCGCGTTTTATCATTAAAATGCATTGGTACATTACCAAACGAAATTTTGTTTAAAAGATGCATTTAAAAATATCCAACTTTGCTTGATTATAAGCGCTTTATGTTATTCAACATTCTTAGTAACACAAACTGAAAAAAGGCTTGGACAGGTACCGAATTCAAAATTCTATATTTCCGGAAAAAAGCCGGTGACCCCTATTTTTGAAGACTGTTTTAGTTTTAGGATTTATTGATGCATGTTTGTGCCAAGTTTTAAGAAAATCTGTCGTTGGAAAAAAATTGAAGGACATTGTTGCAAACGTCTTTAAGTGTGTTCGTCATGTTACCGTGTTAACGCATGACATTTTCAAAATTGGTAATACGTATATCGCTCCGCTGGATCCGATTAAGTGCTATTTATTGCTTACATGCTAAACAATTTCAACATCTGGCAATTTTACAGATCATGATGAATGACTTTGGAAACACATTTCGTCTTTCTGATCAATACTTCTGTCGGTCGCAAACGATTTTCGATCATGGGTGCAAGTGATTTTGTACAGCCATGGGACAGGATATAAATGTATTGAATACTCTAGTTGCGTTCATTTACGTTTCGTACTCCACACGTCACTTCTTCTACTACTATTATATTATCAAATTGTACACACACAGAGCAGTGATATCTCTTAAATTAAAAGAAAAAAAATGTGTGTGATATAGTTATGATTCTATTAGCTTATAGTAAGCAATTATATATTAATTATATTGGTTCAAATTAAATCAAAATACATTAAATTCTCCCAATAAACAGAACATGGAAAAACACGTGTTAACGCAATTAATTGGGTTTTAAATACATATTTGAGGCATCTCGTGATAAAACCGGGCTTAATGCATGTGCGTAAAGTGTCGTCCAGGATTAGACGGTGTAGTCCGCACAGGCTAATCAGGGACGACACTTTACGCCTACAGTGGATTTATGTTTAGAAGAGACTTCATTGAAACAGAAAATACCATAAAAACGGAAAGTGTCGTCCCGGATCAGCCGGTTCAAACAGGGTATATATAATGGTAAATGAGTGTACCAATCCTGAGAAAAAAATCAATTTATAATATGGATTGTGTTTGTTTAGCCCTTTTCCTGTTTACATTTTGACGTCAGAATTGTGAGCATGTTGAATAAGTATAGTTTACACACGACTTAGTACCAAGCATGATAGCGCAGTTGGTTAAATCGCTGTCGACTGTCAAGTCTTTATTTTGGCCCCTGTCGCCTTTCTTGCCTATCTTGAATGTCCTTGACTTATTCTGGCCTCCGCTGGTATGGCACTGCAACTGTATATATTTGTAGTACTTGCATATCTTCATACCGTATATACGTATGATTTCGGGCCATGATTCAGCATCCTAGTTGTTTCTGGTGTTGCACTGTTTTCGCTAGCAGTCCCTAGCCACAGCTCCACTTAAGACTACTTATGTTTTGTCTATTTTACATCCACTTTACATGCACACTGATAACTGTAAGTCACATAATTGGACATGGGAACTGTAACACTTGTAACACTTTTCCTCGTGGTCAGTATGATTTATTGTGGTATGTCATTTGGGCACATGTTCGTCATTTTTAATATTCCTGCAGCGGTCAGGATGCTTCCAGGTACTACCAGTTTATACCTCATAACAATCGGATGCAGAGTCTGGGGTTACTTTCAAGTTCACTAGCGTTTATTTGCATATGCTTTGTAACCACTTTGATCTTATGCAGTTTGCTTTACAGACCTTGTCACAGGTCAGCAACGTGTTACTCAGGAATTTAAAGTGGGGACCGGGTTCCGGACCGGGAATTGAACCCCGGACCTTCCGCTCTCAAGTCCAGTGTTTTACCACTAGACCACAGAGGCCCCCTACTCACGCAACATATCTAAAGACAACACAAGGCACACACTTGTTTACAAATGATTATTCACAAAACTATAACGGCAGCATTTGTAAAGTTTAATATTCAAAACCGATAGACCGTTTTTCTTAGTGCATTTTATCCCTTGACATGTATGAGATAATCATTGGAATTGTAAACACAGTAAATGTATTTAATTTGTGACGAACATGTTTGCCCGAACAGTTTGATATATGCTGTGGGTAGTTAAACTTTCCGAAGACTCAATGCCAGTTCCAGACACTTGATGATAGTGTTCTGGAAAGACTAATAGAACCACAATACCTATTATATCGTCCGCTGTAGCTGCTGTAAATAATGACCGGTCAACTGTTAGGTATTTGGTCACGTTTCTCCACAAAGCGGGTTCGACAACACGCACTTGAGCAGATATTACCAAATGTTCTTGAAATATTTTATACAAATGCATATGTCTCAAAACATTGTGTTCGTGCTAAATTAAATTTGGACATGAAAGGTATAGTCTTAAATAAAGGGTCTATATATTATTGTGTTTGTAAGCCTTTTTTTCTGTTTCAAAATTTTGATTCGATGATTTTATATAATAATTATTATTTGTGAACATGTATACGATGGGAATATATTGTGTTGTTATCGAAAACAACTAGCATTTCCAGTGAACCACTTCTGCGTTCTGATTGCTTTTTATAGGTAAATCAGATTACGTTTGTTGGTTTGAAATTCATCATGCAATGAAAGCACGTAATAAGAAGAAATTTATAACCACAATGACTACGGCCAAATCCATTTGTTTCAAAGTAATTGATAACTATTTGTCAATGATGTTTCTATAGATTGCTCATATCACTTGCTGCGATGCCAATCCACAAATCCAATTTGATTTCTAGCGTATTGCGCTTGCAGACATGGAATGTGACTAGACTTGAAGTGCCAACAAGTTAGTTTTCAGTCAGAAAACTTGGACTCTGAGCAAAAATTTATTCAGTAAATCAAGCAGTTGCTGCTTTAGATTTCAGGCTTTCAACCAGGTCAGGAAGATAAAGTACTTTAAACATTTTTATATATCAATATCTCATATATTGCATAACAAAAACATTAAACAACAATTTGAAACTAACAAGAGATGCCTATGTTTGATAAACACACATGCCCCCAGTTGGTGGTGGATAGCCAATTTCTTAGTTCAAATTAGGTCAAGGTCAAAGTGAAGTTGGGTGATATGGGTGGATTGGGAACGGTCATAAGTAACAACTGTGTAAATATCCAAGTGTTGCAGTAAGCGTATTAGTGCTAGACGAAACGGTAAAATCTGCTTAATCTTGTCACGGACGGACGAAAGGACGGATGGACGGACACTATATGCCTCCCGCATGAAGATGCCGGGAACATAAAAATGATACGTCTCCAAATCTATATGATATGTTACTTAGCCGACACTCTAAAATGAACACTGGCTAAATACTTGCCTAACGGTATGCACATTGTGCACATTTAAATGCACAGGCATACTATTAGCAAAATGCAGCCCCCTGCGTTAAACAGAATGCAAATAATTTAATTGTGATTGAGTGCCATTGTTATTCATGAAATACCATAGGGAAAAGTTTCAGATGAATGGCTAAATTAAAAGTGTTTTGTTTTATTGTTTCAAAGGACACATATCAATACAAGGTAAAATGGTAAACGTTAAAGGAATAACGAGGATATAATGCAAGTTCTGGATCCTTTTAAAATGACATATTGTTGCAATACTTTTTAACCCCTCCCCCAAACTATCACATCATTAATGTCATAATACAATGTAATGATCCTATCCGCAATTACACAGATCTAATCAATATTAAATGACACTGATTGCCAGTGTTGACCCCTATCATATGTAAATTATTTTTATAAAAGCAAACATTTGCGCACGTACATTACTCTGCGGGTAATTGTTTTATTGCATAATGCAAGGTCAATATACAACAACAATAGTCAAATATACAATATGTGAAACTCCATCTGCAATAGCAGGAGATTAACCCTTACTTATATGTATTGGTTCTTTATGAAAGGGGCATATCGACGGTATTTGTGCATACATTTTTCGTTAATTACAAAAAATATACAAAGAAACAACAGAATGTTGGAATACATGGTTCCAGTAGGATTGGCCCTCGTGCCTACAAATTCGCGCTCTTGAATGAACACTTACTCTTTCTATGCAAAGTTTATCAATGGTGCGCATGCGCGTAACGGTACCTCGTGTACATTTCAATCATATCAATTTTACTACTTCTTCTAATTTTCGCGCGCCCGTGAAAGTGTCACCGGTTACAACTATTTATATAATAAAAAAATCTGTAATACATTTAATCTGTTTGCCAATGTTTATAGAAGCAAAACCATTAACTTAAGCAGTGCTTCAATGTAAATTAACCTTTATTTGTGCAAACGTTATTGTCGACCAACCGTCGATACGCCCCTTTACGGGTAAGTGGCCAATTGGCAGTGCAATACAGGTCAGCACAAAACAAACACCATTTAACTAGCACCGAATAAAAACAATCATAAGAAAAAAAAAACTATTATAAAAACTGATCAATGTAACCGTCTTGAAACGTACTAAGGCCCACTAGATTAAAAGTGCAATGCAATTTAATATATTAATGTACAATACAAGTGTTTTGTTTTTAAAATAATTAAGTGCACAAAGTATGTGAACTTTTACACATAATTAATTTAAATGTTTGGCGGACTCCTCAATTGTTTGCATGACTTAGTGTTTTGGTGGATGCATGATTGCATCAATTATGTAACTGGATATAAAATACCTTATATCGGAGCAAATGAATACAGCTCCGCTGTATCGTGATCCGCACTTTGCGAATTGGCCGTAGATCTGATCATGATTTGTGTTTATGCTGTTTATTGATTATCTTATTACCCCAACTGCCGTAAATAAATCCCGTTTGGTCCGAATTTTCGCGCCCTTATCGCTACTTTTTCATTTAAACTCGTGATATGCGACAAACAATAACACGACCCGCGAAACATCAACGTGTAACAGTTTGACGTCACCAGCTTACATTACGCAACGTCCTTTTACTGCAGTCCCTTTAATTAGCAGCCTAATTTCAAACCGCTGTGTGTCGAGAAAAACGTGCTGCACGCCGTCCACTTGGTGGGTGTTCACCGTCACTGTAAATTATAGATCAATACTAACCTATACGACAACAACGTTATCGATACCGCGTAACTGCTTTCGCGTTTTAGAGGTAAAATAAATGGTGTCTACAAAAGATCAAAACTGAGTAAAAATATGACACAAACAATTTGCACATCATTCGAGATTTTATAGACACCCAATTGTTTTGCACAAAAGTAAAGATTTCACAGTAAAGATACATATGCATATCTACATGTAGGTATACATTGTGTTATTGGTTTGAGTCTTTACAGCAATAAAACTATTGATAGTGCTATTGTCTATATTATTAGGTAATTTGATTGAACAACATTTACATTATAACAATAATTTTAATAGATTTTTTTCTTTTATAAACAAAATCATTTATTAGTACATGTAACACTCATTAATACTGTTTAAAAGCATTATATAACGCCATGTTAAAGAATTTCGGTGGCCTTTTCGGTGGCCATTTCGGTATTTTTTTTAAAAATGTTTCTCGATTATCTTTTAGTATTAGCAAAAGCTAAAATTTACAATCCAACCTAAAATGAGTCGTCAATGAATTAGTTTAGATAAATCAAAACTGAATAATAATTAGCGCGAAAACTACGGTGTAAAGGAACATAAAGTCAAAATAAATATTTTACGAAACTATACATTACCGTAATGTGTTTTGGAAGTTAATATTCGACTTTTGCTGACCGAGGAGTGAACAACTTCTTTATAATCTTATGCATGCTTGCAATATTCTTCTGACAAAAAAAGTTTTATCAAATATAAATACGTACACTACATAGTAGTTCTTTAGATAAAAAGTAAGAGAGGGCATTATGTTGACTTGCGGAATCAATAATCGTATCCATGTTCGTTTTCTAGCAAATTAGCTTGGTGATTGATAACTTTGTCGGATGCCGTTCTTAGGAATTCAATTTTAAACAATGTTCCGTCGACCAATTATCTTTCTGTAGTAGGATGTTGTCATGACGAATAAAGTGTAAAATGTGTTGTTTTTTTTTCACAAACTTAAACGCTACAAAATTAAAAAGAGCCACCCCTACTTTATAATGAGTTGTGGCGATTGGCGATTATGTTGGTACTGTGTTTACACCCGATAACAGTTGATTTGTGGAATACAAATGACAGTTAACACACTCACCCTTTCTTTAATCTTCTTGATTGCATCAAACCGAATAATACAAAGTACACTATTATAACAAAACACAACACGCTTATATACAGGCGACGCGATGTGATGGTGCAAGATCAATGGTTTTCATTTGGAGGAGATCCGACGATGTCTGATTGTCATCTGCTCCCGGTTAATACAAGAAATCCTTGCCATCCAATGTATTGCTGTTTGATTTACACAGACAAGACCGCAGCCAAAGCGTGTCGAGTTGTAAAGAATTCCATCACGCCTACTTTCTGTGGATACCTTTTAATATGTCTAAAAACTAGGCTAGGTGAAATCAACCATTAAGAGTTTAATTAAGATTTTCAAACACATAAAATAAATCATTATGACAAAAAAAAACATTTTACCTTTTCTTAAAATAAATGGTATTTGTCACATTTTTATTCCACTGTATTGTTTACATTTAAAAAACATTTGATGCCCTAGCTTCCTGTAAAAGAAATATATTTCACATGCATGATATTTGCATGAAAAAATCCCGTTATTGTGGTCAGTGAAGTATTTCAATTTCGAGGGTCGGTGTAATAAACCTACTAGTGTGAATTTTATAAAGACCTAAATTGGTACAACAAATTCAGAAAACATTGGAAATTATAAACAAAGTAACATGTTTTAGTATGGAAATTTACTTGTTAGTGGTCAGAAACTGACCAAGTGATTTTCAGTTTGTAGATTGTTTAACGTATTATGTATAAAAAATTTCAATTACTGCATAACATGCTTCATAGACGGCCCTCAAAATGACATGTCCAGTTTATGACAATTTATATTACTGTTAGAAGTACAGTTATTTATGAAAAGCATGGAACTTGTGCACATTACCACTTTGCTTTTATGAATAGACTGACATCCTCTTCGCACGATCAATAGCACATAAACAAAGCTAGAGTTTATAAACAGTTTACTTGGAGGATCAGTGTTTATATTTTAAACAGTATCCAAACACCAAATAGTTTCCGGATCCAGGATATAACTGAAGTTTAAACATACAATAATATAATTTTACCAGGCATTTAAATGACTAAATTCTAAATTTGACCATTTCCACCTTTAATGAGGCTTTAAATAAACATATATGTGTACGATGTATACAGTCGATTCAACTGCATTATCATACCCTATTACATTGAAACGAGAACTGTGTACATAAATAGGAATCTCAGAGGAATCCAATTTAAGAAAGATAATATTTTTCTAACGTTACGTCAAATAAGAAAACTGGAATGTAGCTAAAATTGTATCCACAACAGAAGATTTGTAAACAAATGCAATTTACCTCAAGGTTATTAGATTGACCGGGGTTGTCCACCTTTTAAAAGAAGCGAACAGTAAATAAGGTCTGGCGAAAAATGGTCGATTTGTGTAAACAATATGTAACACCGTAGTACAAACCTAGGATTGAAAGTTTCACAATTGTCGTGTTTTACAAAAGGAAATGACACACGTATGTGCTTAATTTTAACAAGAGATTGTAAATGTGTTACCTTATAACATTGTACATGGTCTAAATAGTCAGCACCGCGACGTGACTATGATTATGCTTGCTTTTATTGGTGTATATGTTCGGCCCAAATATATTGGCAAAAACTCCGCCATGTGTGATTACCTTGGATAGTCAAAACAATACATTTGAAACTGTTTTATTTCATTGAAAAAAACTGTTGTTAATACATTAACCTTTTAAAAGCTTTAATCCTGCTATCTTATCTTTGAATCTTACTCTCGTTTTTAATCCCCTTGATTAAATACAAAAGTCTTCTGTTTATTTATACAAAGCGTATTTTTCATTTGCATACTATTTATCCCTATAACAGCATAGCACTTCTCAGCCTTTCGAGTTTAGAGCCTGCATTTCAGTGTACTTTAATGTACTTTAACTAAAGCGAATAAAACGGACATTTATTATTTCACAACAACTATGATTTATAAATCCCAAGTGTGCAATACAATTAAACATGACCCATTTGTATTTGCCTGCTCCAAACTTTTTACGTTTGCTTGGCACCTACATTTTCCGGATCAATACGTTACAACTTATACTATTGATATGAATACTTTTTTCCTTTAGCTTATTCGATTATTGTCGTTTGACAATTGATGAATGGAAACACATTTTGTGACCAATCGAGTTTTCCTTCTTTGCCATGTATAATTTATTAATATCAGACACTGATAAAAGGCTATTTTGTTTATGCAATATGTCTGGTTGTCCAGACGTTTACTGTATATATATGCTTTCTTAAGCAATGTGCTTTCTCAAACTATATTATGTTTCCTTTTATTTTCATTCAATAATTTACTGAACATCAATATTAAAATAACGTTTTCGATAATAAAATATTATTTGTGTCTTTTGGCACAGAGGTAGAATCTTACTTACGTGAGGTTTCATCAGCCTAACCCTGAATATAGTATATCCAATATTGGCTATCTAGAATAAAAACAATACATCTACCACAGCAAGAATGAATTTTGTTAAAGAAAAATAATCACACGAAAGTTATTCAATACACTATCTAAATGTCAAAATTGTATCGTTTTATGGAAGTCTGTGTACATTGAACTTTGCTGACAGCAAATGTATGTTTGTATTTTCTTAACTTAGTTTTTATATTTAAGAAAAATATTCACACGAAAGTTATTCAATACACAATCTAAATGTCAAAATTGTATCGTTTTATGGAAGTCTGTGTACATTGAACTTTGCTGACAGCAAATGTATGTATGTATTTTCTTAACTTAGTTTTTGTTATTCTCAAAAATAAAAGTATTCTGTTTTACAATACTTCTGTATAATCATGACATAGTATCACAGTTAATCATTAATACAGGTATGACGTTAAAACGATAAATCGTTTAGTTGTATGCAATATTAACGATGATTTGTTTCGCTTAATATTCTATACAAATGCACAGTAGAAATGCATGTATATGAGCGCACAATGTGGATTGGGGACTTGATGAGCGCTTAGGTAACTGTAAACAAAACACTTTCCGAAAAAAAGAACGGAAGTGAAAAAGCTGTGCATGTATGTTTGAGAATAAATCAAGGAAACACATCATATGCCATTCTATAATTAGCGGTCACGTCACGGACATAGACCTCTATACTAAGACGCTTCACTAGCAAATTTTTGCTTTTGTTCTACATACACGACGAAACAGTGTTATGATTTAAATGTAATGCACTTTATTTACCCTTTGTACAAGATTAAAGAAAGTACAAAATAATGTATGTACACTTGTTTTTTGAAATTGGGTAAAACCTAGAAAACATGTACTTTAAATAAGTGAACGACTTATTGAACGACCACGCATTTCAATGAGTTTCTCTGATGCTGGGGCAGTTGGAGATTCATGTTCTGCTACATGTGTACAATATTCTTTCTAAAAATTAAATGTTTAATTATTATAAGCATGACCATCTTGTTGTTGTTTATGTTGTAGTTCTTGTTGTTGTTGTTCGTGCTGTTGTTTCTCTCATTGTTTTTCGGGTTGTTGTATTAGTGGAGTAGCAATTGTGGAGGATGTGGTGGTATTTTAAGTGCTATTAGTGGTTCATGTACTTGGTGTTGTTGTAATTAGTGTAATAATTGATTTTAATTATTTGACATTAACTTGCGTGTTGATTTCTTAAATATGAATATTGTCTAAAACGCTTGAAAATTGCTGGTCAAAATTACCATGAATTAAGTTGTTTGCTCGTGCACAGTGAGCTTTTTTTTTTGCAAGAACAATTATTATTGTCTTTTTCACGTATGAAGGTCGCCTGTATATGTTTTCTAATATGGTAAAGTTTCAAAAGTCAAGATCTCACAGTTCTCTGCGCTACAAAGTTTTTATATGGCAGTTAATATATCCACGTTTTCCATGCGGATGACGAGACGTTGTACATATCAGCATTATTTTCGCGCGCTTTTCTTCGGAACAAAAGATTTACCCGAAGTGCAAAATGTATATGTGCATTATAACATTTGACGCACGTTGGCATGACGTGCACGAGGACATTTTCCCGCCGTTTTTTGCAAGAACAAAGCATATATAATATGCATGTTTTCAAATCAAGATTTATATACTTCATTAATTATCCAATCAATACTACGAGTTCAATAGTGGTAACGATTAAAAACAATTAAAGCACTAAACAAATTCAAATTAGAACATTATTGATCGAAAAAAAAGGCCCCGTAAGTAGATTGAGTGTAACCTTATGATTCGAGAACAACGAGAAAAGTGGGTTGGAATGTGACGTCATTGCGCGAATCGGATGCGCTCTGGATGTAAACATCCGGAAATAATTATTACTTTCTGTTTCTCAACAATAATGATGCTTTAGCTTTAAAAAGCTATGGTATACCGTATAAACGGTGACGTTTCGTTAATTTAATTTTGTTTAGACTCTTTAATAAAATGAAAACGTATTAGCCATAGTAAGTGTATACATGTATTATGTACATGGACGATATAACAATTAATACGATTATAACGATCCATGGGCCATGCTACAAAATAACAATATTAAGGTGTCCCGCAGAAAAGTCAAATGTCCCGCCGATTTTTTGTCAATGTCCCGTTTTGGCCTGAAAAAAAAATGGCATGTATGGGTAAACCAAACATTTTTTAATCTGTGGTCTTAGTCGGATAGACCCGCTCGTAGCAGCTGTATATGAAATTTATACCCTCGCTCACGCTCGGGTATAAATTCCATATACAGCCGCTACTCGGAGTCTATCCTATACATTTACTTCAAATTATTGGACAAATAACCTCAGACAAACAGAAAGGTGGAGCGTTCTATGGTTTTGCAACTGGTCAACTCATTAATGCTCTATCGACAGCGCTTGCGTTGTTCGGGTACAATAGTATCGATCGATGTTGTTTGACACCGACCACGTGCTAATCGTGTTACACGCTTAAAGCTACAAACTGCTAGACGATAAGCAGTCTTATTAAAGCCATTTAAGGTCAAACCGACAGCGTTGCTTTTGGCGATGCTAACAGCTTGCAGATTTGGAAACCGGTTAATTGATGTCGTCAAGCTGTCACTCTTTAGTATTAACATGTGTAATTTGTAAGGACTCATGGTTTTAACAGATTGTATTGTTGTTCAAATTGCAAATATTATTGCAAGGTAATTAGAACGCAGTGTTTAGTTGAAAAAGAAAACGTTATAATTAATTGCGAAAAAAATATGATGAATATACATGTATATTTTCGAAAATAAAAAAAATCTTCACGGAAGCCTATAAAAACTCGTGAGTCGGGCCGAATTTCGTGAGGCGGTCGCGTTACCGCAAACGAATATTTTTTTAAGGATGGCACCCAGTCGGTTTAAATCTTCTTGAATATGTCCTATAAATAGGCATATATATGCCGTGTATGTACAGTATATTTAAATAAGACATTAAAGAAAGATATATGTTTATTCAGCATACAGTCGTGAAAAATACATTATCATATTCTTTTACATTGAAACGACAACTGTTGAACTGACAGAGGAAGCTTGGACACTCACTTCTAGAATGAGAATAGTTCTGATAAATAAACAACTGGAATTTAGCAAACAATTCCATTCACAACAGAAGAACTTGGAACAAAAGCAATTTACTTCAAGGATATTGGATTGTCCGGGGTTGTCCACCGTTTAATCGACGTGAACAGCCAATAAGGTCTGGTCCAAGATGATCGATTTGTGTACACAATATTTACCACCCTGGTGCAACCTTAGGAGTTTAAGTTGTCCAGTCGTCGTGTTTGGAGACAGAAAGGAAATAGGACATAATGGGGTCAATGCACGGTTATTTTAATTGTCTGTATATATTCAGTTTAATTAGTGGTGATGGCTAGTGTGTCTTACAACTGTGTACATGGCTAAATATTCAGGATCGATGCAAATTGACCATTATATGATTAAGTTTGTAGTGCATTGTTCCCATTAAATATATATTCAAGTATCGTTATAGGTCATTGAATCTTATGAAGAAAAGATTAGATGACAGGAACTTCCCTGATTTGCCGAAAGCTGATGGTCAGCAAGACAATTATGAGAGGAGATATGTCTGATGCAGAAGTCACAGAATCTCGATAACAGGCGGAGCGAAATTAGGAAAAAACACGCAGAATATTACTATCCCTTTGGAATTACTTTTAATGGTAACGCGCGTCCAAGGCAGAGTGATCGTGCATTGTTACATACTACACTTGTAAGCGCCATTTACGACTTTTAATTTGCCATGTACAGCAGGAAGGTACGATGGTTAAATTTTGTAATTGTAAAAAATATTATTATATATTCAAATAGATTTATGATTATAAAACACATTAAATAAGCACATAATAAAGAAATACTATGGAAATGGCAACATTGCGCCAAAAGCATGCTCACAATTTTAGATATTAATATAAAGCACATGCCGCCGTGCGATCACCGTGCGATAATCGCACTAGTCATGCGGCGACTGTAAAGTGTCAGTTTTTAGTTCACCGTCATCAACAATATACTCTATTGGGTTTTAACTAAACTTGGCAGGAATAAATTTTTCTTGGGTGACCTTCTACTAAATTCTTTCAAATCATTTTGATTCGTTAAAAAAACATGACGCAGAGAGGGTGGGGCAGTTTTCCGTGTACGGTTATATTGAAAACTTTCAAAATCTTTTTGTCTGAAACCACTGGCTGGATTGCAAAATAATATATATATTCCACAAAAAATGTTTCTTTGGTGTCCCTCTACCAAATTCCCTCACATTATTTTGGTTCGTTTAAACACATGGCCGCCAGAATGCGGGGAGTTTTACTAAATATGGTTATATTGGAAACTTCTTGTCTGAAACCACTCGCTGGATTTCCAAATAATTTCACAAAAAGTTTCCTTGGGGGACCCTCTTCCATATTTCTACTTGTTAAAAAGAAACACTTACTGGATTCCGAAATAATTTCACAGAAATATTCCTTTGGTGACCATTTACTAAATTTCTTCAAATCATTTTGATTCGTTACAACCAAATGGCCGCTAGGGACGGGGCAGTTTTCCTTGTATGGCTATGATGAAAACTTTAAAAATCTTTTTGCCTGAAATCGCTGACTCGACTGTACAATAATTTCACATAAATATTCCTTGGGTGACAATCTATTACATTTCTAGAATCTATTGTGGTTCATTAAAACATGGCCGCCAAAGGGCAGGGCAGTTTTTCTTATATGGCTTTTTGAAAAGTTTGAAAATCTTCTTGCTTGAAAACACATTGGATTCCGAAGTAATTTCAAGGAAATGTTCCTTGGGTGACCATTTTCTTCAAATTATTTTGATTTGTTCAAACACTTGGCCACCAGAGGGCACGGCAGTTATCATTATATAGCTATATTTAATTTTTTTTGTCTGAAACCGCTTGCTGGATTTCAAAATAATTATACAAAAAATGTTCTTTTAGTGACTATCTACCAAATTCCTGAAAATTAAGTTTTTTGCTATAAAGCATGGCTGTCAGTGGTCCATTGTTGATATCAGTTGTCAACGTTTTACTTCAAACAACTCTGAACACGCTATTTAAATTGTATAACCCATTATGATTCATTCAACTCAGTTGAGAGACCCAGGGCCATTTTGCGGCGCCGGTACGTTTATTGCCGTACGTTCAAATTGGTAGCAAATAACGTCGGATGCGCGTAGGATGACCGCAATATGTTCGCACGGTACCCACACGATGAGTGCTTTATGCGCGGCTGCCGAATTGACGAGTACCCTTGTAATGCATATAGTGGCAACATAATTATAAGTTCCTATAATGAAAAAGAATCACAATAAAGCAAAAACACAAATTATAGTGTTGTAGTACTGAGATCCGAAAGTTAGCCTATAAATATTGGTTTGTTCTGTTTGTAGAATTTCGGTACATCGTTTTGAACGAGTAAGCCTCAGACTTATAAACTTGTTTTACCTAATGTAAGAAGTATATAAAGCATATAAACCAATTAATTGAAAGTTGTTTGGATGCGGGCAATGTTTTCTTTGCAGTGTAATCGAAACGACATTTATGAAGCAAATTAGATAAACAGAGAGTGACCGAGACTTTATTGACCATGTCGTCCATCGTCCAGCTAGTTCGTTATAAGAGCAATTCGCCCTGGTTCAAATGTAATTAGTCTTGGCCCTTGAAGCATGCGTTATGTCTAAACCTGCTCGTATGACTGGTAGGCAATGCATTTGATTTTTAGCTCCACTGGACAAATGTCAGCGAGCTATTGCGACGGCGGTTTTTTCGTACTGCGTGCATGCATGCGCTTCTTAACGACACCTATTTAAACAAAATCTCCCCTGAAACCGTTTTTGATGAAACTTCGAAGTAATATTCATATGGTTGTCCTCTGCTAAAGTTGCTCAAAAGGTTCCGGTTAAGATGGCCACCAGAGCTATAAATAAAAAATTGTTAAACGACAAGCATCATAAAACCCTTAGTTTATTATTAACCAGAATACGTTCCTTGGGTGGTCCTTTACCAAAGTTGCTCAAATGCTTTCGGTCCATTGAAATACGCGGCCGCCAGGAGGTGGGATCCTTTTTTTCTTATATGGCTTTATTGAAATGTTGAAAGTCTTTGTATTAAATACAAATGGTTGGATTTCGAAATACATTCACAGAAATAATCTTTGGGTCGATCTCTCGTTCTCTTCATAAAGACTTCAAATTATTTTGCTTTGTTCAAAAACATGTCCGCCAGGGTGCGGGATTAGGTTTCCTTATATGGCTATATTGAAAACTTTGAAAATCATCTTTCCAGAATCCTCTGGTTGGATTTATCTACCACATTAGGCTAATACAAGTTAACCAATTGTTGTTTAGGTAGAGCCGCAACGTTTTTTAATGGCCCGCCGCTAATTTGATTTAATTCCAAAAATGAAATTATTTACTTTTTTATGACGATCGCGCCCGGATTTCAAAGGAGCAGTCCAGAAATATATAAAAACAAATAAACTTTGCAGAAAGTGTTTCTAATGGACATGTTACCGAACAGAATACAAAACTAACCATTGAAATCTGTGAATTATTAACATTTTGGTAACTTGCTATCGTCTATTTTCTGTATGCAATAACTGGTGATGACTCGTGAGTAAACCAGCATGTACATTATAGTATATTCCGTTAGTACCAAGACTTTTGAACAATGTTTTTCGTAAATAAGAAACAGATTTCGGACGAATACCCACCATAAACGTTCATAAGAACTATTACTAAAATTAAGATGTATTGAATTATATCCCATGGACAGCGGCTTACAATTAAACTAATCCGCATTTTAACGGTAGAAGTGTTACCCGGTAGAGATTTCGGTATTTCCAGTTACTTTCTTCCTATCTGATTTAATTATAAATATATACACAATATACTCAAATTGTGATATACTGAGTACATTTTGAAAACAAATGTCATATTCGATTGGGAACCTTTATAAATATCGTCTATTTGTTCACTTTTGTTTCGTAGATGCTTTTTCTTGTTTGATATTTAGCATTCCATGATTTTTGGAGAACATCTGTGTCAATATAAGTCCTATGGAAACAAACGAAAATGCCAGCTGCATGACAAGTGACAAGTGTGGATTTTTCTTTCCAAAAATTATTGGTGATGTATTACAAAAATAATTCCTTTTTTTTACACTTATAAAAAAATGAATTACGAACAGTGAAATTCTATAAATAGGAGGACTTTAATGCCGATGGTGTATTAATTTGAAGGCACTTATGTTAATTATCAACATTCAAATTTACTGCCTTTATACGTCAGCTTGCATAAATGACCGTTTGTGATAAATAAATCTATGTTTTTATAAAAAGATTTATTTTATAAAAAGAGATGCTTATGTGTTTATTAAAACTTAAAATTGTCTTTAATCTGTACTTATTTACTTGTTTTAATAAACCATTCCATAGTGCCAATAGAAAAGAGTTGGAGAAAAATAGTACTTCAAAACAAAATTCGCCATCCCTCCTGATCTTATGGAAAAAGAGCCTGAGAAACAATTCATTAATTTTGTTTGCCCTAGCTCAAATGTTTCCGGTCCATTGAAATCTTAGCCGTCAAGGGACGTGACCGTGTTTCCTTATATGTATATATTAACTTAGAAAATCTCCTACTTAAAAACCTCTGGTTGGATTTCGAAATAATTTCGAAAAAAAGTTTCCTTTTGCAGTTCTCATGAAATACCTTAAATTATTTTAATTCGTTCAAAACATTGAGTCCAGAGGGCTGGCCTTTTTCCTCATGGGTCCTTTCCCCTTTAAATAAGGCAGTGGGCGATACAGAAACTCATGTGCTTCTTGTGTTTTTTAGTCTGAGATCCGTTACTGATTTCCATTTCTTTTACGCGTGTTATTATCATAAAAAATCTTCTTTTGATTTCCATAACATTTAAAACAATCTTAGTAGGAATGAAAATCAGCTGTAATAGACCAGACACTGATGAAACCGACGTTAAATGTTTGTATGACAGTTCTGTAATTTAGAGATGCCACATGTGAGAAGACTGTTGAAATTATTAATGATTAGTTACTTCAAATCAGTTTGTAGGGATTTGACGATATTATTATAAAACTGTTCGGTTTTCTCAGTCTCCGGTGACACTGTACACAGATGGGCATTGTTTCGTAAAGTGATGCATATAAAATGCAAGTTAATGTTGGGAGATAATGCCACTTCTTTATTTTTATCCAATTGACTGCAAAGTATAGAATGTTGCTTTATCTATATGATATAAATCATTTGGTAGCTATTCAAATAAATACTAATCATACATTAAATCAAATATTGAACTAACTGTACCCAAAATTGATAACAGTAGAGCAATGTTTGGATTAATATTAAAGACCGAAAACAATTTATTTCAAATAATATTATTATTCAAGGTGACAAGTGGTCTTGAACAATTGTTTTGCTTCATTGACATAGCTGGATATACTGCAATGACAATGGACTTCTGAAGAACGTTTTAAATATAAGTTCATTATGTCATTCATGTTGTGTGTTTTCTTATTAGCAAAACTAATATCAGATAATTACAGTTAACTTATATTTATTTATTAATTGACTGTATAATATTACACGAGAATCAGGTCAGTTTGTTCGCTCAATACAATGTAAACATCGCCAATAAATTTTAAAACTCGGTTAATAAGGAAAACAACCCGGCACATACGAGATTCAGCCAATCAGGATAAGCTCGGCCTTATACGAGATGTCAAGTTTTTGTACGCCATTTTTAAAACGCTCAGTATAATTTACTTTGCGCTTTGTATTTTTTACTCAAAGTTTCTACATGTAGCACTCCCACAAAATAAAGTGAGCTTGGGTAACATTCGTACTTTTTAATGTATTGAACCGAGTCTACCGAGTGACGAATAATGAAATCCTGATAGGTTTCGTTGTTGAGTCGCGTCACATTGCATGTGACCTTATAATAATGCCTACACGTGTTAGCTTGAGTGGTAGGTTAATCCTAATATCACTCTAAAGTAAGGGCTAATTGTAGTGTGTAACAGTTAAGAGGAATTACACCAAATTTCCCAAACCCGTTTCCACCACAATGACCATTGTTGGTATTCACAGTTTAACTGTATTGCCGAGAATAGGTAAAAAGTGGGGAGCGATACATATTATGAAGATTGAAGAAATAGTTATAATGTCCTCTGAAATAGTATATATATATTTCTTATTTTTTTTTATTTATTAAAGGAAATGCTTCACAAGCTGTCGAGAAACCCTCATTAATATCAAGTCATCTATCTTGGAAAGACAAGCACTGCTAAAGTTAATGTAAACTTATTGCAACGCATAGGCTCTTTATTGTCAGCGTAGCTACACAAAAACGTATACATGTCGTCATCACCGAATGTGTATCTTGCAAATTTCGCTGTTCCCGAATAAATGTCTGCATGAATTTAGTTTGAATTGTATTTGCTTTAATAAGGCCTTTTCTTTATAAAACTATGACGCGTACATAATGTTTTTATTAGCAACGGTGAAAAGCAAACATACATAAATGAACTTTAAGTGAATTATTTAAGACAAATATCACATCCGTAAGACATATCTTTATACTTTTTGCATAACATTCATGTACTACTTGTGTCGACTTGAACGAGAAAATTAGTATGTAAAATAACATTCACAAAACTCTCAAAAAGTCATTGAATTGCAAACAGCAAAACAGCTGCAATTCCAATGAAGCAAAACACACTCACTTTTAACCAGTTTACCGAGACCTGGACTTCGCATTATTGTCAATTATATGAAGCTTTATTAGATAAAATGTGCATAGTTTGCTTTTATTGTTTTATAGTTTCCCAATATGCGTGACTAAGCTGACACAATGGAACAATTAACCTGCGTCTGGATTATCTGCCTTCTCCTTTATGAAGATTCGCCTTTGGTACATAAATCACAATACGAGTATATTTATAATAAAATATATGTTTGTTTCATTTCATCGTGCCTCAGAAAGTTGCAATTTTGCTGCTTTGGTTTGCATCTAGCCATTGAGTAATGAAATTGTAATTAAATTGAATAATATTATTTTTTATTGCTGTTTAATTTGAATTGCAATGTTATGAGGTTAATTTTTATTTACACTTACGTGTTTGGTGAATAATTATGGGCCAAGTGTGAGGTTCGTGCTCACACAAACCGGTTAAACCCCCAATGCTTTGCATTGACCGTTCCAAGGTGGTGACCCCAATTTTATTCATGTGTTTTTTGTGTTTGGTATGTGTTTTTGTGATGTCCTGTGTATCTGAAATGTTATCAAAGTGTAAGTGTAACATGTCAATGTCAGTCAGTAACATAAAATGTTATTCAATTAAATAACACATGTTATATATAACTTGACGTCTCCATATGTCGGTCAGAATAGAAAAGTCTTGGTGTCCAATAGTGACTGAGGTATACATTCATTTTAACGGTCTAATTTGCCGATACAATGGAAGAAATAAGTTAGACATTAATTGTTGAAGTATTAAGATTTTTCTACTCATTAAAACATTAAGCGCAATGGAAATTACCAGAGTAGTAATACGTGTACACTTCCTAGTGTAAACGATTTGTTGGAATTAATTGCTTATAGGCATCCAAACCTATCATGATGAACGCTTTTGGCAACACGTCTCGCGTTTGTGATCATTTATCATATCTGTTGGAGACTGTTTTTTTAATCGTGGACACAAGTCGCTTCAGGTTCCATGTGTAAACACGTCATAAATGTTTGCCTTATATAGATATACCCTTCGTATATCTATGCAGTGAGAAATGTTTAATTAAATAACAGATTTGCATAAACATCGTGTAATGTGTTTGAAAAGCTGTAAATGATCGACACAAGAAAAGAAAGTGCAATTTTGTAAAAAATATTTCAATATTCGGCCCAAATGTGCTAAGTCATTTATCAAGATTAAGGGAATGGTCACTACCGATAAAGTTAGGCATGTTATATTTAAGTCGTTTACTTTTAAAGGACATGACTTATTATTTATATTTACCGGTATGCAGATTATTTCGCCGCTATAGTTATGATTAATGTTTGATATGAATGTTTTACTAAATAACGACACAAAACGTATCGATCAATCAACCGGCTAGCTCATTATCAGGGCAATTGCTTCGGGATGCAAGGGTAATTGGTTTTTGGCCTTAGACATGTGTTATATCTGATTTCTCGAGACTATTGGTGACTCGCCAGAAGCAGCATTGTGGATTCTATTTTCCGATTAAACATCAGATAGGTTTCGTTGTTGTGTCGCGTCGAGGACATTTGCGGGTCCATTGTATGTGACATTATAATAACAATGCCTACATCAATCTAAACAGTAAGCGATAATTGTGATTTCGTAACATTAAAAGATAATGAAATCAAATTTCCCACAATCGTTTCCACCACGATGATCATTGTTGGTAGTCACAGTTTAACTGTATTACCGAAAATAGGTAAAAGTGGGTAGTGATATATATAGTGAAGATTGAAGAAATATGTATAATGTCCTCTGAAATAAGTATATATATTTTCTTATTATTATTGACTGTTCAATGAATATAGGGGACATGCAATTTCAGCTTCATCAGCAGACGAGATCCCCAAATTAATATAAAGTACTTTATTTCACATAGACACGCACTGCTGCTAATGTTTACCGCTACTGTGGGTGCACACAAAACCTTATACCAAATGTTAAATTATCGCAAACGCATAGGCCCTTTATTGTCAGAGTAGTTACACAAAGCGTATAAATATTATTTGCGTCAAATGTATGTATCTTACAAATTCCCACGTTCCCGAGTAAATGTCTGTGTGAATTTAGTTGAAATTTATTTGAATTGAATGCGATTTAATAAGGCATTTTCTTTTAAACACTATTGAGCGTGTACATTTATCACACAACAATTATGTTTCATAAATCCCAAGTGAGCAACAGGCATTGACATGACACAGGTTTATTTGTGACTCAATGTAGAATTGTTTATGTTCTTGCATCATACGTTTTGCTGGTCAATATGTTGCAGTTACACTATACAAACATATCCTATAGCTTGTAACCACGATGGTTTTACACTTGATGAGCGACCATATTTTCTGACCTTTTGAGATCCCATCTTCAGCGCATATAACTTGTTAATGTCCGACACTTTTTCAGAGATTCTCATTTATGCAGTTGGATATCTTGCAGGCAATAATTAATTTGAAGTATCGGTTTTTGTCCCAAGCAGTGTGCTTTCTTTATCTATGTTGATAAATATTCACAATTCGACTTAAACATGTTCGTTGAAATTCATATGACATCCATAAATCCATCAACATATTTCGTTTGGCAGATACAAACAGAATTTTGTATTTCCAGTTGTTTACCAAAATATGTGTTTGGCAGTTTAAGCGATTATGTAAGAACAATATATATTATCAAACAATAACAATATACATGTTTTTCTAAAAACATGTTTTTATTAGGAACGCTGAATAGTGAATTATATAAGACAAATATCACAACTGCATGACATACCATTATGCTTTATGCATGACATATATGTACTACTTGTGTCGACTTGAACGTGAAAATTAGGCTGTAAAAATACCTGGAAAATAACTTTTTCAATATTCACAAAAAGTCTTCGAAATGTAAACAACAAAACACCTTGTTGATTTGCCTGTTAAGCTATTGCATTAAAGACTAATTAATGATCCTTATTATATAACGACATGTATACATTTACACTGCATATTTGATTTGGTTGTTTTGAGCAGTAAAGATTTTGATATGTTTGAACAAGTTTTAAAATGTCCGGACTTACAGATACTTGAAAACAAACTGAACTTGCATATGCTTTGCACAAAGTTCACAAACCGAATTCGATGTTGATGCTGTTTTCGAAATTATGCAGCGGTTGTTTATTTCAATTGCAAATAGATGCCCGCATTATTATGTGATGTATGCTGAAAGGCATATTACAAAAAAATTATTTCACAGTACACACGAATATGTGCCAGGTGTTAGTATCTGAATGTTTCTTACACAATACATTTGTCATTGTTATTTGTTAAAAAATGACACTACATTACTAATTGTGGTCATTCATTGTATTTTGTCACGCAAGCGTGTTAGATATACTGAATAGACGTTTCCAAAAAATGTCAATCGTATTCAAATAAATCTGTAATAATATCCAATCATCGCACTTGGATATGACGTCTTTAGCAGTTAAATTATTTCATACAAATGAGCACGCTCATTATGTTTGTGATATTTAAATGAGCACGTGGTAATTTGTGACATTCGATGAATGGAATTTAATCCTTTAACAATAGCTGGGGAGCAGTTTAAACCATTCGTGTCAGAACCCGGAAGGTCTATTGTATAAATCACATGTAAAATATACAAAACCAAACTATAACAATTAACATCATTTATTAGGAAACAGAAAAACTATAACAGTTAACATCTTTTATTAGGAAAAAATGTCGTTACGATTTCACTGCCTTTGTGTTTATTAACTAAGAACATTACCGTAGATGCCAGCATCAAATTAGTTTGAATTTAAATTAATAATACTTTCTCATTTATCATTATAATAAAAATGTTAGAATTGCAGAAAAAAAAAACGAAAAAGAAAAAAAGATATGACATGGTATTTAAATTGCTATGTGCATTGCTCTGTTATCCGAAATTGTATCTTTTAGCATTGTTTAAAGGAAACAGGAAAAAGAGAAAGTTACACAAAAAAAGAACATTATCTAATGTACCTTTCTGAATCGTCTAATACATGTAAATACACACTGACATTTAGTATTGGATAGTTGCAGATACAGGTATGGCGAAGCATTGATAAGTAAAGATGATATTCTTACTATTTGTTCACATTGAACAAGTTATCATTTCTTTACGTGAATAAAGTTGCGTCGTTTGAAAAATTATTTTCTTACACTACACAGATTGATAATATTGTTTTGTTTTGTTCTTCGTTTTGAAGAATTATGCGCACATTTACCATTATAATACCATTTAATAACTAATAATAACTAACTCAAAACAAGGAATGCGATTTTCCTGTTTGACCAGTTATTGTTGTGCATATTTAACTCTAAAGGACCAGAGGATTTTAAAACGGGTTTCTCTCCTGATGATGTCTCTGGAGTTTCATTATTCCTATATTTCTTAGAAAGGAGATGTTCCCTGAGTATCAATTATTGTTAATTCATATAATTAAACTATTTTCAGGTACAACCATAAAACGTTACTTGGACAATATGCATATTTGAACTTTGATGAAACGCTTCGTTGTGCTACAGAACAATAATGCGTGAGAAATAAACTGTTCAAAAACTTTACAAACCACTGTAAAATCATTTGGCAATAAGCATTTGACTACACTCCAGAAGAAAATTGGTAGATGATCACATTTTTTCATAATTGACATTCGAAACATATCGATTTAGTGGGATATTGAAAATAAAACGTTATTATACTTAGTATCAAATAATAATGTATTTTTTTTATTGAAGACACAAACGAATCCACGTATATACGCGTTTATTCTTATGCGATATAAATAAAATAAATGACTGATATTTTCCTTATTAAGTGAAGTGAAGAGTACTGACTCCAAACATTAAAAATCGTCCAGATGTTCTTTAATGTTTGGGGGATCTTTAAACTGGCGCGTTTTGCAAGATTTGCCTTAATGCAATACATGGACCAGATTACTCGTTTTGATTTTGGAGCAAATAAGATAAACATATAACATATGATAAGGAATTGTTTAGAGCTAAACAACTCTATGATTTACGACATTGTCAGTAACTGTTCAATGATAAATTTTTCAGAACCCATCCCTATAGTACCAGACTCTTCACAGAAGTACCATAGTATGCTGACGTATCATCCCGTCAACGTTTATACAAATTAGACGTTATTTTACCGATAGTTGAAACACCGATAAAATGCAAAACAAAAAATTCAATTCTTAAATCATCGTCGTTATAATCGTCATAATTTAAATTTTCAGTTATTGCTGTCTGACCCTGTATGTTGACGAGTGGACAGGTAAGTTACCTATTGATAAAGGGACTTATCCTGTTCAATATATAATGTTGCTCTGATACATAAGGTCTTCATTAACATTGCAACCCTACTACGACTGGAGATCATGTAGCACCGCAGTGCCCATTTCTAGTATTATAAAGTGTGATTCAAATTTGTTGTATCGTGTTGCATCAGTTTTATAAGTTGATGTTCCGTATACAATTTTCAAATAATTCATAGTCATTTAAATTATGGGTAGTTTTCCAATCACCAGAAACCATGTGGTAAAATACTAAACACACAACTTGGTGTTATGTCAATGTATTTGCCATATTTGAAATAGCAAACATATGCGTAATTATAATTATTTTTAAGAAATAAGATATCAATGTGCATTGTTTGGCCCAATCAAACGAAATCTGATATTGTGATCATGTCTGCATATTACATTTTGTATATGTTTTAAATACCAACCAAAAATGAACGTCAGCTACTATCAAGATATGCAAAATAATCAGTGGATAAATCTTCTACAAACACGTTCAAAGCTGATATATATTGATAAATCGTAAATGAACTGCAATCTATTAAAAAACATCTAACACATTAAAAATATCAGAAAATAATAACTCATTAATTACAATTTGACGAAACTACAGTGATAGTATACATAATTGAACGGACATTTGTAAACTTGTGATATATTTTTGCTAAAATAAATATTGAATCTTTCTGGTTCAAGTTTCAAAGCAAAGATGATATGAGGATATTGCCATGTTGTTCCGCTTTTCATGAGATTAACACGAATTTAGTTATTGCTGCAGTTGAGTGCAATATACACTCTAGAAGTTTCATTACTAGAAGCATACGAACATATTGTTAGAATGTTTCGGTTCAATATTTTGTGGGTCTTTGGTAATAGTTGCAACTAGTAACTATTTGCAATTGATTTGGTACGCTACAATGTATGTAGCCGTGTTGCATAATTTGTAACTACCTGAAATACAACAAACTATTTTGCTACGTAGTTGTTTCGTGTGTACTCTGGAATGCGCCACTTTGTGTTTGTGTCCAGGTAAATATTTGTTCGTAAGTTGGCGAAAGGCGTTATGAAACGCGTTGTCGCTTCAGTTCATGTCAAATTATATACAGACGAAAATTTATTAAAAGATAGATATGTTAAATATGACATAAATTAATGAATGGCCAAGACAATGGACTTATACAGTATATAATATTTTATAATTAATCATTATATATGCACATTGTATATTAAACACTACATTATATATGTTTCATGTTAAATACTGTCGATGTCCTTAAAATACCGTATTCTTTCAATGCAATAGTTAGCTCTGCTGCATATCAATAATGCTTTTACAATGAAAAAGCGATACGGCTGATTGGCTAAAATATTCAAATGCCAAATGGTGTTTGCATTGCATCAATATACCCATTGTATAACATACAAAAGAAAATAACCAGTGAAAATTGACTATACAACAAATTCAATGGAGTATAAAAAGTGACATCACATTGCAAATCCTGCGTACGTAAATTGAACAGAACCAATTACTACAGTGAAGCTTTATTGTTAGGAAATTAATTAAAGCACCATGCGACATCAAACGAGACAGGTTTGATCTACTAACCGGTAATTAAGGGCCAAAGAGAGTTCTCAAATGTCATACCCGTCTCTCTATCAGTGTCCCAAAGCGTCCTATTGACGTCAACAAGTATAAGTATAATTATTGCCGGTCTCTATTGCATTGGATGTTAATAACGGGCGATGTGTTCTTGGACTCAGTCAAACATTAAAGCTACTGACCACTATGTTGTATGAGGACATAGCCATCAGTGCAAGTGTACCTAAAACAAACTATTAATGCTTTTTCAAGCGAACATATTAATAAACTACTTATAGATAATCCAGTATGTGAGTCAAAACATGGCTGATTTCAGATTGTAGCACATCGGCCTATATACATAAATATTGTGTTTCAACACTTTAATGTATGATATGAAAATGATCGGCCGAAGAAGTGAAATTCAAAATACAGGAATAACGAAACTCCAGAGATATAATCAGGAGAAAAACCCCTATTACCATCCGCCGGTCCTTTATTTGAAGCAAGTGATCAATGTCCTATACAATACAATTCATACAACACAACAAAATACAAAAAATGATTTAATGATTAAAACTGGTGTCAAACACATTTAATGGCATTATATATGCATGCGTTAATGCATAGTATTTCAGTGAAACCTGTAAATGTTCTCCAATAATGTGATATGAAATTTATTAGAAATGATATTTTTAGGGCAGATATGACGCGATGTCCTCTTAAAGGGACACTAAAACCAAAAGACACATTAGTTGTCAAAAATATGCGTGAACATATTAGGATGCGACTGTAAAAGCCAGCAGAAACGGTTAAAGTGTTATTGATATACGCTAGCTTGCAGAACTTCCATCGGTTTTATTTGCTATCCTTGAGACATATTTTCTTAATATATTGTATATGAGCAAATACCAGTGGTAACATAAAAGTGTTTGTGTCAAGCAAATACTAATTATTCAATCGGTATATAGGATGAAATATTCGCCGATGTAACAAGACCCCGCCTCACAATTTAGTACATTCATTCAAACCGGATAACTGACCAGAATTTTATAATCCAATTTTAATCTTTCCCAACAGCAGCGATTGTCAGTTGAAGAGAACACGCACGACATCTTGTAATTAAATTCGTTTGCGACCTACATACAGTTTGAATTTTTTTCTTTATGATCAACACATTCAGGAATGTTTATTTCAATAATATCCATAACAGTACTAAATTGAAGTTTTTCACACACTTCTAATGATTTAAGCAAACATTTATCGCCGAATGTTCATCACTGGTGCTGACAAGACGTAAACAGCACACTCCTGTTTCGATAGTGCTTTGCGCTTTATTATTACTACCTAGAAAATACCATATAAATAAAAAACACGTGTTTGTGCCATTAAATATGTGCTTTCCGTTAGGAGTATTATCATTTTGCAAAACTTGAAATAATTATGAACAGTATATCTATTCGAGGACAGTTATAGCTGAAAAAAAATCGTTAATATGGTAGAAACAAATTTAATACATCTCCTAGGTATCAAATAATTTATATAGGTAGTACAATTGTAAAAAAGCTAATGCCGGAATAAAATTGTTAGGATGTTTAACACATTATAAAGCACTCAATGATCGAGAAAAGAAAATAAAGAGCAAATTTTATACAAAAGAAATTCAATATTCGGCCCAAATACGATTGATCATTTATCAAGATAAAGGGAATGGTCAGGAACGATAAAGTATTGTAATTGATGGTCTGTCCATCAACGGCTGGCTAGAACGGAAGAATCTTGTAAACCAATACATGCTTAAAAATATGGCGCTGTTTACAAAGTGATACCAGTATGTCCTGTCTTCATACAGTATCATGACATGCATTGATAAAGACAAGGTTAAGGACTAAACTTCATATAATGTGTTTTTCTGATTTATTTCATATAAAGACATTATGTATTCGCAACACAAACATATGCCGATTTGTTGTATCTGTCTTTAAATGTTTTATACGTTATATAAGTATAAATTGTTTGTATCACTATATATCTAACTTATAATCATGTAATCAAAGTAGATATACGTTATACTATTTGCATATACAATCTGTAATCTGGAATAAGTTGTGTAAAACAACAGACACCTACTCGTACTTAATGTACCTTTACCAATCTACCATATGAGGCGGCTACCAAATTAGTACTACTTGGTTGGACCGCTTGGATTTCGATGCATATTAGCCTATGTTTATGGAAAAGAAACCTGCGGCAAGTTTAAATTCAGACGTGATTTTCTACGAAAGCACACATTTGATGATACAAAAACCGGACATAGTATATCAATGTCAGGACGCTAGTGACCGACATATCGTTTATGTTTGTAGGCGATGTTCTTTAACTAAACATTAATAAACATTGTCCTGATGATTGTACTAGCACACGACTATTGTGGTGTTTTCATGGATCCTACCACAACATTGAAGCTACTCAATGAAACAGAGCATCCTGTGTCGCTCTCCATTTGTACTAGCACACGACTATTGTGGTGTTTTCATGGATCCTACCACAACATTGAAGCTACTCAATTAAACAGAGCATCCTGTGTCGCTCTCCATTTGTCAAAGTTACGAAATTAGTAATTTATGATTAGCGATATTAGGAAAACGACATCTCTTTTAATCTCTCTACTACCTGAATAAACAATACTTAACCAAACCTGGAGTATCTACATGTTTCACTAATTTATGCCACAGCTGTGTTTCTGGATATATATCAATATTATGCGATTTACCTATTGTAATATATTTGAGTAGATGGACTATGAAAAGTAAAGTAAAGTGTTTGTTTATTACAGTGTCGACCTCGCGATTAAGGGCCAGCCAGTTTTGACTTATGAGACACCTTTACTGATGAACATTTTTACTCCCGATTCCTATACTATATGCCGGGCGCTTGGCAGGAAGGCAATCGGTACCCCTTGATTTAACTAGCTGCTGGGTAGGCAACCGGCCATATCAGAACTCGCCCTGTGTAGGAACCGAACCTTCGAATTCCCGCTCCGTAGGCGAGCGCCCTAACCACTAGGCCACGGAGACGGACTATAATTAAGACTGTCGAATTTAACATGTTGTTGCATCGCGGAATGAAGTGTGAATAATGGTGAACAGCTGTGCTTAAGAATAATATCAAATACATGCGTCATAAATGATATTTATGTATTCAAATAGATGAAACATTTGATACTTATATAATAGACAATATGACATAGCTCAAAACGTGTATGAATCTTATTGGGAAGTTTAATGCCATACAAAATTACATCAAACAAACAAACACCGAATATCTAATAAAAAAGGGGTCTATCTTCAGGTCATACGCTACAAGTTCACAAATTATACTAAATCTCCAATCGGACTCAACGTTCAAACCGATGTCTCATATCATCACCGGCTCAAGATATCAGTCATTACATGATTCAAGGACGAATACTAAATACCCTAGCATCTCCAAGCACTTACCGTCTGATATAGTATGCCTGTTAATTGACGACATAGTAAATGCGTTTATAGTTGGTAAAAGATATTTCAGATTATTTTTCTAACAGAAAAAAACACACAATTCTTTGGGATAATTTCAATTTACAATATACAATCTTATTTTTGAATTCAGCTCCAAGCAGCTGCTAGGATTATTGACACGTCTGATATTTGCTTTCCTGTATGAAATATAACCAGGTTCGTACCAACACGGCATCTTTAATAATAGTTACTACACTTAGTTCAGTCTTGTGTTCAGAGAGTGTTGCAAATTGTTGCTTAATTTTGAAATAGGATAAAATAATATGTCCACAATATGCATAGGCTTATTTCGTTCGCTATGAGTTAGTTCTTGATGTGTTTTGAAAGGTTAAACTTACAAAAAACGGCCCATTAATTCAAGTTTTGTGAGTTGTGCAAAGATTCAATCGACTTATCATTTTGCTTTCCTCTCTCGGCATTATCTACTTTGTCATCAGCAACGATTTGTTTATTTACGTTAGTTTAAATTCTGGTTATATGTTTATGAATGTTAAGATTGTACCACCAAATTAACCATTCAAGCCGTTTTTCGGCAGTTTCAAAGAATTAAAAAACAACAACATTAATATCACCGACTGATTAACGATGTTAAAATAAACTGGCATAAACAAGTAACGTGCAAGCAGAATAGTGATCGAACGAGAAAATTAGTTTGTAAAAATACTTCGAAAATAACATTTACAATACCAACAAAAAGCCTTCAAATGCAAACAGCAAACGTACGTTGAAACATTTTACCAAGACCTGGAATTCCCCGTATTGTCAATTATATAAGAGCTTTATTCGATAAAATGTGCACAGTTTGTAATTATTGTTTCCCAAAATACTGACACATTTGAGCAATTTACGTGCGTCTGGATTATCTGCCTTCTCCTTATGAAGATTGTCTGTTGGAACCTAAATCACAAACATGTCTTCGATGTTCTTTGTTAACAGTTCATCATATTTGAAAACTAGCAATATAAACGTTTTCTTGAGAAAAACTCAGTTTTATTTTATAGTTTGTTTTAGTTTGAAAACTATCTTGTTTGCATTTTATTCATTTGCAATTATAGTTGGTTTTCTTATTTGGTGGATTATATTAAAGAACAATTTCACTACGGAATCACAACAAATACGTACATAAGATATGAATGTAATTAAAGCCAAGTGGTTGGAACCTATGTTTCCTTCTTGAAACGGTGGTCAACACATGGCCGATTAAGCTTGGCTAATAAACGTGCAATAGATCTATCAGTGTATCTCACTTTTTGCCATCCATCTGATGTCAGTCGTGCGTGTAAGCCAAGCGTCATTAGTCTAGCTCCGAACGTGTGATATTTAAATCAGGGTTCGATATTATAATACTAAAATAATTATGTTGTATAATACGCTCATACATATGTGTCGTTCATTGTATAAAACTATAACAATGGAAATGGCAATGGAAACGACGGTTACGTTAATTATTAAGATTTTGTTCTATAAACAAGTTTGATTTGCCTCGTAAGCTATTACATGTACGGCAACGTGTGTTATATCAAGTCTGATCGAAAACGAAGTGTCAAGAAGTTGTTCTCACCGAACTTGCATGGATATGCAGTAGCGATGTGTTCAGTGTGCATTGAATATTAAACATATATGAATTTTCTTATAATGAACATTTGGTTGATTTTGGTAAGCTAAATTTATAATATTTAAATGCAGTTTCAAACAGCTTGGTCTTAAAGATACATGGAGACAATTGACCTAGCACTTGCTTCTCACACACTTCATACAATAGATGATATTCGATGTTAATGGAGTTTTCCAATGTATGCATTATAACCGCCTTTCATATGCAATATATGCTAAAACACTTACGTGTTACAAAAATTACTTCTACAATGCACTACGGACAGGCCATGTTTGAGTATGTGAATGTTTCTGACATAATGAATTGTTATTTGTTAAAAGACGACATTTTATAATGCTTGTGGTAATTCGTTTTATTTTATGCTTTTTGGTGAAATATAGCATTTTATTCGTGAAATTTGATATATCCTTTTTTCGAGCATTGAAAATATTAATTGTTATAGTTCACTATAATAGAGAAACATAAATAGGCTATTTTTCTATAAATGGCGTGAACATTTTTCAACCATGTGTGACGTCATTTCTTACGCCAGAATACACACACCTGAGACGTTTTAGTGCATCTCGCATGTTTTGTCTATAAGCATGAAATAAAAATAAATTGTGTTGATTTCAGTGTAAGATAGTATAAAGTTTCATTTGTGGTTATAGAAAAACATATGTTTTCTTTAACCACTAATAAAATAAAATACGATCTTACACTGAAATCAACAAATATAAACTATGTTTTTTGTCTTGCAAACGTGTTATGTATACAAAAGTTAATGATTCACAAATAACACAAAAATCGACATAAAAATAGCAATTAGCATCAAATATTAAACAATTCCATGCTGTATAAACTCTTGAGAACTCATGGTCCTAAATATCTAGGAACAGTTTTGTCTGATCTGATTTGAAAACCAAATCTAATTTATTGCCGAGATCAGGGATCAGACATAACACATGCTTCACGGGCAAAAAAAGGTACCGTCAGAGTGCGCAGTAATTGCTCATCAAACGAACTTGCTCAAAGATGGCGGACAAAGTCATTGGAGTCTTTGCAAATATTTGTTTTGATCATTTTCATCCTGCACAAATGTGGGTACGATTTCACTGACTTTGTGTAGATTAATTAAGAACATAAACGTAGATGTCAGAAACAAATTAGTTAAAATTTTATGTATCATTATAGTAAAATGTTTTAGACTTTATTTTATTTTCTTCTTTGTTTTGAAGACTGTTCACTGCACAGTTACCATTATAATACCATTTAATAACTAATATTTACTAACTGCATACATGTGCATGGAAAGAGTTGTTTCATTCTTGAACAATTATTTCTGTTCATATTTCACGTCTTAAAAGGAGTTAATGTTCCCTGAGTATAAATAATTGTCAATTCATATAATTTAACTATTTTTCAGATACAACCATTATACGTTACTTGCAAAAATTGCATATTCGTAACCCATAAGACAACGCCTCGTTGTGCTACAGGAAACGAATGCGTGGAAAATAGACTGTTAAAACAATCTTCAAACCACCGTACACTCATTTCGGACTAAGCATTTGAATACAATTCAGAAAAAAATGACGCATGATCAAATTTTTTTCGTGAATGAGATTCAAAACAATCAAAACGTGTTG
The DNA here is from genome assembly GCA_027627225.1 of Congeria kusceri. Taxonomy (NCBI): domain Eukaryota; kingdom Metazoa; phylum Mollusca; class Bivalvia; order Myida; family Dreissenidae; genus Congeria; species Congeria kusceri. Next base: position 14,455,512 of record CM051025.1, on the reverse strand, counting down.
ATTTCGTGGGAGATTTGTCAAAAACGTAATTATACTTAGTCTGAAATAATAATGCAAATTTTAAAGAAGACATTCAAGAACCCGCGTATCAACGCGTTTATTCTCGTGAGATGTTACTGAAATAATTGACTGACATTTTACTTTTTTTCAGTGGAAATACTTACCACTAAACAAGTCTGTTCAGATAATAAGTTAAATACATAACATACATGTATAATAAGGATTTTTTCGAGCTAAATACCTCTATGATTTATGACATTGTCAGTAACTGTTCAATGAGAGCTTTCTCAGAACACATACATATAGCATCATACTCTCCAGAGAAGTACCATAGTACGCTGAATTATGATCCACGTGATTGATACAAGTTACTGAGTTTGGTTCCTGAGCACCACGATGGTCTAGTGGAGTATGCTGCTCCAGATATTTGAGTTGGTCCACAGCACAAGATACTATTTTATCCTATTACTACAGCCGAATAGATCGAATAACAACCTATCGTATAAACTTTTAGCTTCATCCTATCGATTGTTTAGCACACGTTTCTTCAATCGTTATTTTTAGCAAGCTATGTATTTAAATGTGACGTCATTCCAACTGATTACGTTTGTAGTAAACCAAAAAAAGTGTCAAAACTGGGAAACCAACGTTTTTTTTATTCTGACATATTTTCATGCCGTTTACATGATTTATTAGCAAAGCATAATAGGATAAATAGAATTTTTGGTTAGTAAGTATAAAGTAAGCCGCGCGCTCATCTGTTTCTAAATTTCGCATGATAAACTTCATCTTTATCCAACACTCACCTAATATTATCTATATTATGAAAAAAATCGTCATTATAATCTTCATAATTTTACTGTTCAGTTATTGAAGTCTGGCCCTATATGTTGACAAGTGTACATGTGAGTAGGTTATTGATCAGGGGATTAATCTGGGTCCATATATTATGCTGCTGTGGCACATACGGGCTTCATGTACATTGCAATTCTACTACGACCGGGGATTATGCAGCTACGCAATGCCCAGGTATTTGTAGTTTAATAAATTGTGATTCAAATTGGTTTTATCGTGTTGCAACATCCGTCAGTTTTACAACTTGGGGTTCTGTATACAATGTTCCAAAAATTTCTAGTCATTTAAATTGTGGGTAGTTTGCCAATCACCAAAAACCATGTGGTAAAATATTGGTAAAACAACTTGGTGTTGTGTCAGTTTATTTGCCATATTTGAAACAGCACCCATGTGCGTTATTATAATTATGTTTAAAAAATAACATATCAATGTGCAATATTCGCCCAATCAAAATAAATCTGATATTATGTTAATGTTTCCGACTGCATATTACATTTGTATATGTTTTACCTACTTTCCAAACATGGAAGGCAACTACTATCCAGATAATTCGCCCCCAAAGTGCAAAAAGGTGCCAACTGACACGTTTACCAAACTTGACTATTTTTTACATATTTGTATACAAATGTATAATGTCGTTATTCTGCCAAAAAATCAAAATTGAATATTTATTTTTGTACCAAAATTTAACAAAACAAAAAGGTACCAAGTGATAAACCATAATAATCTTAGTGGAAAAAAGTTACATTTGACATACGGCTCCTTCTTTTTACTTCAACTGTTTTTGGTTTTTCTTTCTACTGATTATACAGAACTTTGAAGCAAATGGCACCTTTTGCTCTCATTAAAGTAACACTTTTTATTTGAATGAATCTTAATATAAGAAAATGTTTATAAGGTATCTTTGAACTAATCATCGGCAGTGAATACACATCCAAACTGCATACAGGACTGATAACAAGGTGTCCAGTTTCTCAGTGCTTAGCATTTGAATATTGTTTGTTATCTTGTTTATAATGGGTAAATTAACAGGGTGTATTTGTGTATTGATAAAACAGAGAGATGTTGAATTCTTTCTTAGGATTTGGATTGTAGCATTCACTAGGAGGATAAAAACACGGTCATAGTCAGTTAATATTTTCTATAAATATTTCAAACCATGGAGAAACAATAAGCTGTAGGTATCGTTTTTTCTTATTTACCATAAATATTGGAATCATTAAAATGATTATTGTTTTCAAAAGAATTAACATGCAACATTTATTCAAATGTGACACTGATAGTGAATTTCAGGAGATATTAATGCAGAAAAAATATTCAATTACACTTATGGTTGTTTGTTTAATTACATTTGCCTTATATAAAGGTATAATATCAATTTTAATACAGAATTAGACGATTACTGATTTTAAGCAATATCAACTATGCACATGAATATAAAATATGATTTGACAGTGTACCAAATAAGTTATATTTTTCCCTTTATTTATTTAATTGCAGGAAATAGAACGGTCTGTTGAAAAGATTTAACTAGCCTACAAAGCAAGATGTGACTGAACAATCCATGGGACAGACATAGCTATTACTGAGGCTATTTCTGAGCAAAACACTGGGAATGTTTCTAATTTCGCATTCACAGCAGCGAGCGCACCCAGAAAAAGGTGCAGGAGTTGAAACATTAGACCTATAAGCAACGCTAATGACTCCGTGTTCATTGGTTTGTTGTTCTATTCAAGAAAGTTGGGCTGCGACATTTGTACAATTTACTCATTAGGAGACAATCACGTATTCTTTCATGTATGGGATTAAATTCAGGGCAAACGAAGGTCCTCTGATATCTTAACATGCCTATGACCAGACAAATAGCTGTATTTTGTCATACCAATGAAGTTCATTCACATTATCGACTTACAGAATTGTATGAAAAATAACTGTTCAAACTTGAAACATTTTACAAATGGCCACCGATTTAACTGGCTGAATGTAAAGAGGATCCAAGTACAAAAAGAATGTCCTAGATCTGTTTTTGTGAACTACACATTTAACTCGGAGGAATTCATGGAAATTAACATTTTAAACCCCTAGAAGATGAAAGCAGTAGTGTGGAGTGACTCTGACTTAAGCTTGTCTAACCAATCCAAATTGCCTATCTCGTCTAAAATTATTCCCGAAGAGAACAAGAACTACTATGAATCATTGCCTGCCCGCACTAAGCAAAGGGATAATGTGCCGATGGAATCAGGAGACAAGGTTACTGATCTAAAGTGAACAGACACACCGTGTCAAGTATAAATACTTAAAGAAGTGATTTTCTTGTGCATGGTCCTTGCAAGTCATGTTAGCGGTCTATGGATGACCTTGTGTTGAATAAAAATATGTGTTGTTTCTGGTATAAAAAGTACCATGTATACAAAACAAAATTTGCCATGGTGTAAAATGACACGATGTTCACTGTCTAGTTTTAAAGGTTTATTTAGAGTAAAAAATTACCAAATGACGAATTGTACTTTCTTTCTGTCAGTTAGAAATGTTTTTATTTTGCAGAAAGGTACTACGTGACAAATGGTACCTTTTGCATTAATCAAAGTACCAATATTATGAGAGTAAAAACGTGCTATATGTCATATGGTACCTTTTTCCACTAAAATAGTTGTTGAAAAATGGTGAGAGTAAAAAGGTGCCGTGTGTCAAATGGTACCATTTTCCACTTATCTTTTTATAATTTGTTGAGTTCTAAAAAGTACCATAAAACAAAATTATTTAAATAATACCTAGGTAATGAAGTTATTCAGGACATACTTCTTTCAGACGCTCACTTGCATTCTTGCAACAAATATATACAGTTTTACTATGATAGCTTTTATTTCAGCATAATGAAACAATAAAATGTGATTTTCTCGAAAACATAAAAAGGTCATATTGCACGTACTCGCACTAAGGGGGCGATATGCAGCATAATCAGTGGATAAATCTCCTAGAAACTGCAATCTATTACAAAACATCAACTACATTAAGAACACATATAATGCATTCATTAATGCATTCATTACAGTAACACATAAATACGGTGATATAATGCATAATTGAACGGGAATATGTAAACGTCCCCGCAAAAAATATTTCACTTTTATTGCAAATTTCAAAACAAAGATGAGACGAGCATATTGCCATGTTGTTCCGTGTTTCATATGATAAACATGAATTTGGTTATTGCTGCTATTTATATACAGTGCAACATATGAACTATACGTTTCAGTACCAGAAGCATAGAACATATTGCCAGAATGTTTCAGTTAATATGTATTACGCCTTTAGTAATAGTTGCAAATAGTAATTGCTTCCGAGCAATGTCTCTGATTTCAATTCTACTTGATAGTAAAGTATAATGCCAGATTGAGGTGTTGTAATAAAGTGTTGGCAATTGATTTGGTATGCTACAAGCTGTGTATTAGTGATGTATAATTTGTAACTACCTGAAATACAACGAACAAGTGAACATAGTTGTCAAGTTTGTATTCTGGAATGCGCCACTGTGGTGTCCACTTTGTTTCTACCTCCTGGTAAATACAACAAACTATTGGACATCGACGACTATTTTGGAGCAAGCAGATCAACAAAACAAACATTGTGACTTAATTAATAATGGAGAATACTCAGGAAAACACACGCATAGCCAATGGAATTTTAGAGCAAACATATAATTTTACTGCAGTAATAACTACATTTTGATGTTTACTTTAAACGGTTTGCAAACTTATTTTAAAACTATTGTACAATACGTTATGTTTTGGTGTGAAATTATAGTGTATATTTTATCAATTAAATTTAACATGCGTAAAAGATGCGTAGCCTTTTAAAGACACATAAATGGGAATAGGATGAAACAATGTCGGCCTCGATGCTTTTCAATAGTAACTCGTCCTCCATTTAGTCTTTCTAATCGGAAATCAGAATCCATAGAGTTATGGCGAATACCAATAGACACAAGGACTCAGATATCACACATTTCTAAGGACCAAAACTAATTACCCTTGCATCCCTAATCTATTGCCCTGATAACGAGCTAGCCTGTTGATCAATCGATACGTTTTGGGTCGATTATTTAGTATTACTTTCATATCCAACTATCATCATCACATCAACTTAACCATATTGTCAAAATATATGTGTATTTGTGCGACTACGACTTAGAATTAAATATAGATATTGTACCAAACGCTTTTTCAGAAAACCATTGTGGTAATCCATTACTCATAGAAAATCATTCTAAGCCAATAGTAAATGTGGTATATATTCATTTGTGTAATGGTCTAATTTGCAAATGGTAATGTCTGTTAGAAATTAATTGTTGAAATATTTAGAGTTTTTCCATTCATTAAAAATTCAACGCCATGAAATTTATAAGAGCAGCAATCAGTTTATACTTCCTAGTGGAAACGATTTGTTGCAATTATTTGCTTATATGCTAAACTAGTTAGACCTTTGACATCTAAACCGAGCATGATGAACGACTTTGGCAACACATCTCGCGTTTGTGATCATTAATCTTATCTGTTGGAAACGTGTTTGGATCGTGGACTGGTTCAATGTTTAAACATAATAGAAATGTTTTGCCTTATACGGATATCCTCTTCGTATTCCTATTTATTGTGAAACAATAAATTCAATATCCGATTTGCAATAATATCGTTTATTGTGTTTTATTAAAATAACCAGACATTAAACAGCAAGTGCTATGATTAAGCATATCAACGATAAGCAATTGTAAATTAAACATATATCGCCGGATGTTTGTCACTGTTTCTGACAAGACATTGAAACCGAACACATCTGTTTCTTAAGTGCTTTGCGCTGTATGATTACTACCAATAGCATTTTAATGAAAACCGGTTCTTGTTAATATCATATGTTGTAAACTAAGAATATTTTCGTGAACATTAGTCCTAGACAATTATTCTTGAAAGAACATTTATAAGGTAGAAACACATTTAATACATCACCTAGGTGTCAAATACTTTAAATATGCTGTCCTTAAATGCCATTTGTGAACAAGCTTAAGTCCGGAATGTACTTGTTAAGACGTTAAACAAACTGCAATACAGTCAGTGATTGACAAAAATACTGAAAATGCAATATGATGCAAAATAATCCAATATTCGGCCCAAAATGCGCTAGGCCATTTATCAAGATATTGGGAATGGTCAGTGAAGATAAAGTATTGTAATTGTTTTCCTGTCCATCAACAAAAGGCCAGAATGCAAGATGTTTGTAAAACAATGTCTGCTTTGGAGATAAACAAACATTGGCGTTGTTCATATAGTGATACCGGAATATCATGTCTTTATACAGTTCCATTAGACGCTTATAGATCCACTGTACAAGAGTCCATACAAAGATGATTTTTATATTTATGTTAAATTTATACGTATGTATTCAAACTTGTTTTCTGGAAATATAAAAATTGAGAATTCATTTATGATTTGAATTTTAATATTCTGCATTTCATCGGTGTATGAAATTTCGGGAAAATTACGCCGGTGGCGTTAATGCAAATTAGGCGAAAGTTTTTCCACAGTTCATACACTGATGAAATTCAGAAAATTGCTATTCGATTCTAAAATGAAGAACAAGTCTGCTTAAGAATAAAATGAAACATATGCTCCATTATGTACAGTTATTTGTTCGAACAGTTGAAACACTTGATACCTATATAGTGGACAATATAACATACTCAAAACGTGTCGACATCTAATTGGGAGATTTATTGCCACACACAAATACAACAAACAAACAAAACACCATATTTCTAATACAAATATAGATATATCTATAGATAGGACGCTACAAGTTGACAAATACTTCTAAATCTCCAGTCGGACTCAAAATTCAAACCGATGTCTCATATCATTACAGGCTCAATTCGACGTCCACATTGATGTTCCTTATCATCTCATACTCAATACATCAGTCATGATTTTAGGATGAAATCCAATTACCCTACCGTCTCCAAGCAATTGCTCTCTGCTACAGCCTGTTTATTGACGATACAGTTCGTCCATACGTTTTGTTGGTAGAACATATTCCCAAATTACTGTCCTAACAGACAAAAACCGTTGCTGTGGCATAAAAACAATTTGAAGTCTAGCTTAACACCATAATGCTATTTTGAATTATGCTTAAAGCAGATGTTGAGATGATTTCATTTAACCAGGTTCGTGCAAATACGATGGTATAAGTAAATAATAGTTACTACACTTCAGTTCTGTTTTGTATCAAGAGAGGGTTCCAAATTAGTGCATAACACGCAATATATTGCTTTGAACAAAATAGCAAGTTCAAAATATATATAGGTGTCTTTCTTTAGGTTTAGGTTAGTTATTGATTTGTTTATAATAGTGAGACAAACAATGACGGTCAATACGTGTTTCGATTGGTATGCAAGGATTCGAGCTGGCAAGCGAAAATATCTTGCAAAAGAATATTAAATTGTTATCTGGTTAAAGCATTCTAAATAATTTATATTTTGGATTTAACCAATAGCTACGTGAACTATTTAGTAATAGTGTACTATGGTATTTCTAAATGAAAGGTCCGCAGATTTACGTGTTTGATATGATATTTATTTTGTTTGACTATAGATAAAATTCCATTTAGGGAACACTATTGTCGTACTACAGTTCAAGCACATCATTGTTTATGTGTGGTATTGAATTAATGGATTTGGCCTATCGTATTGGGTACGAGAATATAGCTGAAAAAAATGTGTGTATGAGTTTGATAACTTTACTAACTAATAGAAGTGATATGAATATAATACTGTTGCTGATGTATTGGGATCAAAAACGGTAAACAAAGCAATTTGTCTTCTTCTACTACTATAACAACATTGACTACTACTACTACTACTACTACTACTACTACTACTACTACGACTACCACTACTTCTTCTGCTGCTACTACTACTACCACTACTACTATTACTACTACTACTTCTACTACTACTACTACTACTACTACTACCTCTACTGCTGCTCTGCTGTTAGTGGTACTACTGCTACTAGTATTACTTTGCCAATAATTTGATGTATTCAATTAATTATTAAATTTATTTTTTAAGACATTTGTGTTTGTCCAACATACCAGTTTTCCATACACGAAAGATTTGTAGTAGAACTGTTAATGCTGCGTGTCATAATACTAGTTACGAGTAGTTGGAACAATTATTTTATACTATACCAAATTATTGTGATAGGTATTCATGTACATAATTATTTATTCAGACTTTTTAATGCGGTATGGATATGAATACCCTTCAACATCCGCATCAAACCAGTTGAGTACCACATAATAAAACAGGAGACACAGATAATAGAATATTCGTATCACATGTGTTCATTTTTATTATAAAATTCTTAATGAACATAAATATGAAAATCGGGTTTATCGCATAAACAAGCTGAACGAATGATTACTATAACGTTACAAATTTGAAATGCCATCGATGCTTCGTCGAATGTATTTGGTTTTCGGTCTTTGTCATCATCAACTAGTTGAATGAATTTCAAGTTAACCAATTGATTTACCCAGGGATGTAACCTGCATAAACAATGTTGCTCAGCAATTGTAAAGATTTTCGGTTAACCTTGTTTACACAAAAGAACACGACGTGTTATCAAATGTGATGATTGGATTGTCTACCAACTTGCATGGGAGGAGCATAAATGGATAGTGACAGAAAGAGACAAAACTATAACAAATTTCAACATGGTGTGGTCCATCTACAAGTTGCAGAAACTATTCACATTTCTGCTCAACACTGACGGCAATAACTTGTGCATAGTTGTAGGTTTTGTTTGTTATTGTTGATTTTATTTTATTTTTCCTGATATCGTATGACAATAGTGCAGTAATTCTGAGATCTGCCGTAATTGCATATTACATCGGCCATGGGATTGTACACTGGCCATTGACCATTTGATATAAGATCAATCTTTAGAAAGCAAAGTCAATGAATATGTTCCAAAGCAACCGTTTACGTTAGTAATGAGTAGAGCTGTGGTCCGTGGCACCAGATTTTCTATTTTTCAAACTAAGTTAGTTACAGTCTAATCACTGTTATACTGATGTTTTGCTTTGCACATAATTGTATATATAATGCTACAAGAAATGCCAAAGATATGTTGTACAAATGTATTATTGGGAACAATATTAACTTCATTAAATAGTGAATATATATCTGGCAAGTAAATAATTTCATTAACACTGTAATTGTTTGGTTAAATATATCATCGATTTATTAATATTAAACAATAAACAAATGTATATTTTCAACAGAAGAGTGTCGTTCAGGTGTAAAATGCATGGTTTTGTGATATTAATAATAAAATAAAATATATATTTATTATACTTTTCATTAAAATAGCCGGTACCAGTTTTTTTTACTCACAGCAAACCGCAAAAAACAAAACCATAAAAATATATGTGAACATTTCCGTAACATTGTGAGATAATAATTAAAGTCAATATTGCGAGAAACTGATTTGTCAAAGGAGCCATTGTCAGAGCCAGTTTCAAATTGCTTTTGCACCCTTTGTGCTTAAAGCGTCGCATAATGTGTCCTGTAGGAAATCCGACGTCGCAGTATATACAGCGAACCGTGCAACATTAAAGTTGTATTGAGCATTAAACTATGATCTGAAAATTTAAAATGCGCACGTTGGCGGATATCTTATATATTTAAATATAGTTTACTCTTCCATACGTCAAATAGCAAATGTATGAACCAGAATGTACATACATGTGTTCGTTATCGTTAAAAGACAATGTGTACGCTAAGAAATTGCTAGTATAATAAGCAATCAAAGGTTCAACGAGGGACGTAACATAATGATTTTGACACGTTTGTGTATGTTTTTGAACGATTGCAGTTGTATTGCAATGACAAATTGGCCATTACTCCATTGTATATCTAGTATGCACTATAGGTCAACGTGTATTTGCAATCTAGCAAGTAATGACAGTCACAATAAATATTATTCGTTGCTGCGCCATATACATCCAACTTTTGTGGTATTTACTAGTTTTGAAAGCTTAATTTCTTATACTAGTGAATCACATAATATTGAACTGGATATATTTCCAAAATACAGATACTTTTTGCATTTGACAAATTATCGAAAAAATTATTTTCGGTATTTAAAACTGATTAATGTCATAAGGATTTATGACGTTGTTTATTTGCACCCAGGCTTTTGCTTGTAGCAATGGATTTTAAGGTATGTTGCTGCATGTGTTCACAAAATAGTTATAATACATGTACATATTGAGACACACAACGACATCCGAACATAAGGCTTCATTTAGTTGAGAAAACCAATTTGAGTTTATAACAGCCTATTTAACTGATTTTATCCGATTAGTAACTAGTAATTTAAGTCTTCAGTTTTTTAGGTATTTGATTGAAAACTGTAATAATGTGTAGTTCAGTATTTGGGAAAAGAGACATTTTGAAATCGGAATGTGAACTTTAAGGTGACGATATAGGACAGGAAAAAGATCTATTCAATGTTCCAGATAAATATAGTGTTATTAAATATAAAACCGTACACATTCGATCAAATGTTAATTCGCAATATGATGAAATATCGATACATTTTAAAAAATCAAATGTTTAATAGTTATTCAAATAAACAAATATTTTGTATATTGAAACACTACTTAATATATGTCATGTTGAATATGTGCGATCTCATTAAAATGACATATTCTGTCAAAGCTAGCTGCACATCAAGTATGCCCTTAAAATTAAAACAAAAACGATAATTCTGATAAATATCCAAATGACAAACCGATTCCTTGTATAAAAACACAAGAACAAAATAGTGAAAATTAAATAAACACATAATTGAAAGAACTATAACGCATGATTTTTAGATGCAATTCGTGTGAATAAAACCATTGACTTCAGTAAGGCATTTTTATTAGGAAATTCATTGAAGCACCATGCTGCATTGATCAATGCATATCTGGTCTGCTTACCGGAAATCAAGGACCCAGGAGAGGTATTTTAAGTTCAGACGAATAGAACTATGTTCGTGGATGTGCAAAATGCACCTACTGACGTCATTAAGTTCAGTTGTATAACTATATTAGACCTAATTACATTGCAGTTAAATAATTGGTGTGTACTAAGCACTATCAAAACTTTGTCAATCAAAGCATTGGATCCAAAAATGCTTAATTTAGTACTGTAACACATTTTTATTTATATACATACGTATTTGATGAAGACATCCGTTTATATAAAATATGAAATTTATCGGCCGAAACAATTTGTATTCGTACATACTTTTTTGTATTAAATATCAGTGCCTAAATGCTAAAGCAAGAAACATTTCAGTTAAACTGTTGAATGTTCTCCGACAATGCGATTTGAAATTTTATGAGAATGACATTTTAAGAGCATTATGTTAAATAAGTCACTGGAACCAAAAAAAAAAAAGATGCCAAAACTATGCGTGAGCATTATAATGAGCCGAATTTGCTATTGTTGAGATTTATTGGCCTTTCTTGTGTGTTATCAGCTCGTGTCAACAATAAGCCTATTTAAACAGTTTCTTCATGTTTTTATGTTTCAAGATGATAAGATAATTAATGTTTAATTTACTTCCTCTTCTAAGCGATTGTGTTATTACATAAAACCATTTCGTTACAAGTTATGATGTTTTTGTAGTGGTCCCTAAACACATTGCAGCCACTCAATTACACGGGGACACCTGTATTACTCTCAATTAGGCAGTCCAACGACAGCATTAATTGAGCGCATAGAGCTTATATGTCTTTATAGTAGTAGAAATTGGATTTTATCATTTTTAAAGAGGACATCGCATCAACATTCGGGCCTGTGTTATAAAAGGGTCGTATTTTTGACAGTCCGAAATGTGTCAATAAAAACATGTTATTACATGCTATTGTATTGTTTAAGTCAGTTTTGAGTATAAAGACTACCTATGCTAAGGAATACACTAATATACATGCATGTGTGTAATTATGATTAACTGTTCGATATTCTTAATAGGTATTACATATATCGGCTATATTAAGTAAAATAGACACCTAAGATTAGGCTGTTAAATGCCAATAAAAACTACCAACAACTAAATTTGATGTTTATCAATAGATCGTTAACATTTGTCAAACACTACAAAAATCAATATCGGGTGGACATTGTAAATGGATGTCTCGGATCATCACAGGTTCTATCAGCCATAATACATGCTATTAAGAACAAAACCAATTTCCATAGCATTTCTGAGCTATTTTGCCTTGATAAAAAAATGCTTTGGAATATATGGTGGCATAGAACTGTCAAACGATAGCTACTTAATGTTTGCAAAAATGTTCGTGTTGCCACTTAAGTTTCGTGTACTTCATTTTATATTTGCGAAATTTTTAGACGTAATATAAAACTGCCCAGAACTTCGATTAGAATTTCAGTTAATAAAAACGTGTTGTATCACAAATATTAAGTAGTTAAAATTTGCGTTGTGAGATAATTATCATGATAATATTCGTGTTAGATAACTAGCAACGCGAATTGGTTTGCGACTACATTTGCGAAAATTAAGTGGTATCGCGAATATTAATTAGATAATATTTGAGTTGTCAGAAAATTATCATGATATAATTCGTGTTAGTAGGATAATGCGGAAGACCTCGCTCACAAATTCAGTGGTAACACAAATATTATGTAGTTAAGATTCGCGTTGTCAGATAATTATCATGATAATATTCGTGTGAGTAAGATAATGCGGAAGACCTCGCGCACACATTGTAAGTGGCAACACGAATATTATCTAGTTAAGGTTCGTGTTGTAAGATAATTATCATGATTATATTCGTATTAGTAAGATAATTCGGAAGACCTCGCAACCCATAGACAATAAAATATCTTGCAGAACAATATTCTTAAACGCTATCCTAACATCCAGATAAATATCATAATAAATAAGTGGTAACACGAATCTGTTCACGAACGCTAAGTAGTTAATACGAATGTGTTCGCGAACCGTAAGTGAATATCGTATGGCAGTTCTATGACATCATAGGAATATATTCAATTTGCCGTGTACGTTAACCCCGTAATGTTATTTGTCAAACTGCCCAAAGCGACTGCTGATATTATTGACTCGCCTTAGATTTGTTTTTATAAATTAAATTAAAACAACTTCTTACAAACATATTGGGTTGTATTGCACAAAAAGACATGTATTATATTCAGAGAATATTTTAACTTGATGCATAATACTGGAAAACTGTTGAAAACTTGTCAGTATCCGGTTGTTATTTATCAGTGATGGTTAAGTCCAAACTAAACATGGGCTAATTTCGCTATGTCTTGATTTTTTGGTATTATTAATTGTTTAAAATACCAAAACGGTCATAAGCTAAGAATATTTGTTTTGTTGCTTTTACTTTTAAAACAATGTATCTTGCGCATCATATAAAACGATCAACCCGCATTTAAATGCATTCGTTGGGAAGCGGACCGGTGCTGTATTGCCTAAAAAGAAAAACAAAGTTAGTTCTTGTATAATGAATTACATGTGTACTTTTATATCAAATAAGCTTACAAAGTCATGTGTTTGATTAACATGTATAAGCAGAAGTACTTGAACGTAGGACATGGTGTGACCTCGTAGTTGTAGCATACTTTTACCGAGTTAGTTATTTTAAGAGTCCACAGGGCGATGCTCGCAA